>OX352731.1:10007500-12507500 GCA_947095525.1 Trisateles emortualis
AAAACGCGGATGCTACACGAACGATTCTCTCGTGTTATAAATACGTAATTAGCAAATGTATTGATATATATTATTGCAGTTATATTTTATTGGAGTATCATTTCCGATGTATGATGCCTTATTAAAGGTTTATCTTTTAATTTCGCCCAGTATTTTCATTTGGTTAAGATATTGGCCTTAAATAAATATATATTATTGGGTATTGGAATTTATTTGTCTTGATGATAAACAAAGACAAATAATATTGTTATTGTAATAGTTGCATCTATTTATATAGGTAATGTTAAAAACATTACATACACTGCTAGTCTACTGGTGATACGTGATATACCAGAATCAGTTAGATATGCTTTTAAATGATGTATAAAAAAAATAGTGTAGTAGTAGAAGTCACTAATTTGTGACTTTGTTTAACTTCAATCAGCTTCAATCTTTTTACGTTTAAATTTCAATGTGAAAAAGAACCCTTTTGTCTGAGCTTCTTTTATTCCAAGTAGTAGTTTTTTGTGTTTTCGTATGGATTCTCGATCCTTTCTTTAAATTTAGCATTATTAAGCTATTGCATAGCTTCTATCGCGGGCTTTGAGCGTGGAGACCGAATCCAGCAATTCCGTAACGAAAATAACCTAGCATGGCACAGCGCTGATACTTTTTTAATGACGCATTCTCTTAACGGCCAATAATAATAATAATGTCAAATTTGTGTAAGGAGTTTTTGATCTAAGAGAATAAAAAATAAGTAAAGAATAAATTAAAGGTCAAATAGTAGCCTAAAATTAAATGAATTATGGTTGAATTTCGACCATGGGCGATCACTATAATCAATTTCACATAGCATGGGTACGGTGACGTTTAGCATTTAAAATATCTAGAGATGTAGTATTGATAATATCGAATTCAAAAATATCGATGATAAAAAAATCATATTAAAAAATATGCAATAGCTTTACCGCGGCAGTCCCCGAGTACCACACCTCTTTTTTCTTTATCACAACAAATCGTTATCTAAGAGTGAAATGTCTAGTGATTTCTATTCGTGTCTATCATATTATGTTTCCAAAATCAATGTTGCACTCGAACGAATCTAAAACGATTTAATTACTCTTCGTCCGATCTCAATCAAGCGATTTGAATAGATGACTCGCTGCAAATGGTATCGTATTAACTCGAGCACTCGACCGCGGCAGAATGTCATTGACTAGCCATGTGTTGCTAGATAACACCATTCATTTAGGATATTTCGATTAAGCATAAAATGACAATTGAAGATATTACTTCAAATTCCCATTTGTTGAAAATTTAAAAATATATACGTATAAAAGACCTACACACAGCTTTTTGAAGTGGGAAATGATTTTGCCTTAGTCACTGAGTATTATATTTATTTATAATCAAACCTTACAGCTATCTTTACAGATTTAAAAAAAAAAAAAAGCTTAACACAACTCTTAGCCACAATCTTTCTAATATTATTACCAGGAAAATATTATAAGCATTTATTTGTAAGAATATGGGTATACAAAGTTGTTTTTTTTTACATTATTAGTTTCAGCCATACTCTACCACTGTGTGGCGTACAAATGTTTTAATAAAATATTATTATCAAGTTACTTAGTACAATAATTATATTTAGTCAATGTTGTTAAAAAAGTAAGAATGTTAAAAGTGTTTGGTATTCAAAAAAAATCATTAATACTATAAAAATATTTGTCCATCAAAAATTAAATAATTGTCGTTTAAATATAATCAAAGTATTAATGTCCTTAAATATATTTGGTAACTTATTATAAACATGTATTGCCATGCAGTATACATTTTTACTAAAAACATTAACCCTTGTCCACTGGTCTACTTACTGTGGATGTCTATGTACAAATATACAAATTTCAAATATATAGAGACTAGGCAGTATAATATGTTTTTTGAAATACTCTTTGCAACTTTCATGTATAGGGTTCTATAAATGGACCTCAAGTGTTTAATCTAAAATTACCTACACGGTTGCTAAATTTAAGAACTGGTCAAATGCATTCAAATGTAAACTCATCAATTTACGAGTATGAATAGTAGATTTACATTCCATAGAAAAATTTCTACTTTTACATAAGTCTATAGAAATTAGCCAAGTTTTTGAACCGTGTGAACACTTCCTAGCCATCTACAATATAAAATAATTCTTTACGATGTAGAAAATATAATCGACTGGTTTGAGTTCCGAGAGAAGATTGATATCATGAGAATTGTTTGTTTTAAAGACAGTACAAATCAATTCGTTCTGGAAGTAACCGTCTGATTGGAATGTAAATATTAGTCAAACAATTTACTTAAACTGAGAACAGACGATAGCTTAAAATTATCAATAAAGTGTTAATATTGCTTCGTGACTACGACAAAATTAAATATGCTTAATATTGCGCAACAGATACTCTGTAATAGATAGTTGGGCATACCAGCTAATGGCCTCAGTTGTGAGTAGTAAAGCCATAACTCAGCTAGATATGTATATACGGTAGTAATAAACTCCGTATGGGTAATGGCCTCAAATGGACATAGGTAGCGCCCCCTGTCACGTTAGACTAATGTTATGAAGAACTTGTATGCAGAATGGTATTACTTTGTTAATTTTACTTTATTCAAGTAGTAGTTTTAAGTTAAATATGTTCAAAACTAAACTAAATCTAACTTTGCAATATGGCTGATCTTTTACTAAACGACTTTTAAAACATCTAGGTAGGTTACTATACACACAAAACAATACACAAGAAAGTGTTTTTATGTTGTTAAACTTTTTCCTCCCTCGGCTATCCTTTTTGTTCCGCTGCGAGAAGAATTTTTATTTGAGGGTTCCGTAGTTTACGACAGCACGTAAAACCGTCATTAATTTTGTATTGTGCTTTCAGATCGCTGAACGAAAATAGGATGAATACACCACACGTGTTAGATATTACGGAATTACGGCCTGTCTTAACACTTCCATCAAATATATAATCACTGTTTTGGCTCCACGTCGATTTTAATATTCATTAATATTATATTTTGAAACTTTTTGGACTTTGATGTCAGAATTTCAGTCAGATTATTTCGTGAGGATCTTTGAATTTCTTAATTCTTTTGTATAGGTTATTGCCATGCCATTCGTTTACATCCAGGCTTACTTTTCGCCCCTAGTGCTTTTTTGTTTGTTTTTTTTACTTGTACTTAACAGTTTTGATATATTTACAAAACGAAAATAACGTTTCTGTGTTGTGCTCTATTTGTGCACTACCTACTGTCGCAGCTTCGGAGCTTTGACGCTGTGAATGTCTATAAGCTATTAGTTGCCATTAGACATGAATAGTTTCTGAAAATTCGTTGGCAACAAGGGCCTGTAGCGGAAAGTCCATTTGAACTTTGTAGTCTGAGATCTTCAACCTTATTTTTTTTTATTGACTCTATAATTATTTTTTTTTAAATTATTTTCGGTACTATAAATGTCGTCACTTGACAAGCTATAATTGTATTATATGTATTTTAGTCACAAACAGGTAATAAAAAAAGAGTTTATAACACATAAGGAATAGTAGACGTAGACCCAAAATCTATAAATAGGCAAAACGCTACGACCTTTTGTGGCATATGTAAGTTTATTACATTAATATCTTTTACATTATTACCTTTTTGAAGTGGTTTGCTTAGCTATCTGCTATCAGAATACATAAGCCTAGTCATGAGTCAAGCCGACCCAAATAGGAGCAAACGCCCGATATCTGTGAAGAGAAAGTGATGTATCGTTGCTGCAGCCTTTACGCAATATCACGTTGCCTCTTAAGATGTAATCGTTAGTAATGTAAGAACAAAGGTTCACAAACATAATAATTAGATCAGTATTAACATACATGTTTGTGAATCTGATGAGACGTATCGGTCGTTTAACATGTTTATGTTACATAACTTACTCTTTTTTGATCTGAGTTTTATGATGATAAAAATGAATGATGAGAAAACCCACATAGGTAACACATTACTCTAAACTTATAAAATACTACTACAATATTTGAAATTATTATGATCATAATAACGTAATAATATCTAATGTTTTACTAACTGAGCTAACTTTGATGGGGATGAACCACCTGTGTTTTTTAAATATAACATTTTTCATTACCACTATTGACGATTAGTTAATTACCTATTACAGTAATGAAAAACACTCTTATTTTAGAGCCTATCAGACTATGAGAGTATTCTCATAGTCTGATAGGCAATCCGACTTGATGAAAAAGAGATCAGGCGAAGGACCAACGTCTTTACTTGCGTTCCGTGGTACGGGATTGTAAACTCCACCAATTTCCTAACTTCCGGACACCTATTGAGATTTTTTTGTCACAAAATCCCAATATCTATTTTTGAACGTAATCGACAGCAGCCGCAATTAACGACTATTAGACCAAGAAGGCAATATAATATAATAACTCCATAGAAATAGTAGCACATCAAACTAACAACCATTTTTGATATGTGTATAGCAAAGCATACAACAAAGACATTATTCAATTATGTACATAGTAGGTATATTCGTAGGACCTCCACGTCGTCGGTTGAACTTGCGGTCACACCTATGTCAACTAATAGCTTATAGACATTCACGGCGTCAAAGCTTCGAAGCCGCGATAGTAGTGCACAAACAGAGCACAACACAGAAACCTCACTTGTGTCAATATCGTCCCCACACTGTAGGGCTTCAGGAACAAACGTAACACAAAGCTCTTTGCTGTCGCATTCAAAATAAAAGACGGGATTATTACTAAAATCCCCTCACATTTATACATGAAAAAGAAGTATTAAAAGTACGCTTCTAATGCTCACAGTAGACACTACATATTAGGTGTCGTGTTGTTACAATATAAGTAGGTACCCTATTCGACTAGTTACATAACACAATGGAGGAGTGACTGCATGTATGCGTAGATTTGCAATACCTACCTAACTTGTTGAACGTTACAAAATAAGTATGGTAATTTTAGTGGTTGAGTAAGTACTAACTTACTTATTTAAATACACTTACGATCTGCTTTTAAGAGAGACCAAGTTAAGATAAAACAAATACCAAGTAAGATCGTTTTATTAAATACTGAATTTAAGTACTTGATAAGCGTATTTCAATCAACTTGTAAGTAATAAAACTGGTTACAGACTGTAAGCATAATCTATGTTGTTTCATCTCTTTTCATTTACTTAAATAAATACCTCTAGAATCACTTAATTTCAATGATTCCGCAACATTTTAATTACATTTTGCAATAAATTGTAATATTGAAGACACGTTAAATTTTATTTATAGGCCCCTTCTGTCAGAACTTGGTCTAAATACAGATAATACTTTTTAATATACGATGTCTTACATTTACGATCTTGTTGCGGTGTACGTAATATGTAATTTTCGGGGGCGTGTCATGAATTTTTCTGCGGGCGAAATGCAATCCGATCAATTTTCGGAGGTCAAAAGATAAAGCCCTCTCGTGTCCATTTATCTGGGGTATCTTAATCGGTTGGCTTGTTGACCCGAGTAACAGGAATTTGGGTGTCCGTTACGATTGGCTACACTGTAAAATGATGTTGCGTTGGTCCAGCGGCGAACCGTGTTTGTCAGTAACCTACCACTTACGAACCATTACGCGCTCGTCGGCTTATGTAATGTGCTTTAATGTTACCGGGTAGAAGCCTAACCACTCTGTGTTTGTGTGCCAATACATACCTTATATTCAGTATCCATGTATATTGTAATAGATACTAGAATACGATTGTAGGTCGAAGGTCGTGCCTTTTTCGTTGTTAGAATTATTTGACCTTTAGATTTCTTATGTGCTTTAATATTTTTAGTTTTAAACTTAGTGGCTGTTTACTATAGTAAAATTTAATAAATATTTCATTAGTTTCAAATTAAAATAATAGGAATTACTTATTTCTATTTTTAGATATCGATGAATGGCTTTGTCCTATCTTAAATCGATTTAATTATATTATTTAAGTAAACCTTATTATAAAGTTGACATCTGCTTGTTTTTACACAATAATATCTTAGTTTAATCTAAACCCATTTTGTAATGAAAAAGGAAAATAATATTTGAATATCAGTTACTTACGATCTCTTTAAAAATATTTATATAAGTAGATATAATCGGGCTATTCAATATTGCTGGTAGACAACACTATCACCTGTTCTACGTTTTGCAATCTATAAATCTAATAGATTATGATTATACATTGTCGAAGCGAAGGGAGATTCACGAACGAACGATACATAAATTTATATTTAAAGTAGAAGGCCGACAAATATCAAAAAGGATACAAATACAAAACTTGAACAATAATTTCTAAACAAATTTTAGAGGGTGGGTTTAAGTGAATCTATTGTCCTTGAAGCACATGACCAAACTCATTCATATGATTAATATTCCTAGAGTTATGTGTATGATTACTCGGCACAGGTTGAAAATTATATAATGGCGTGTCGGTTGGGAGCGGTTTTGTCACCCCGTATCGTGAAAGTCACGCATCGTCGCACAAACAAACGTTTTGGGGCCGTTACACATGCGTCAGCTTGCATGCGTGCCATATGCTTTACTACCCTTCTTAATGCGAAGTGCGGGTACCTACCTACCCTTATGTTTTACGGTCATGAAGATTCAACTGTTTGGTATGGGCACAGTATTGTACACGTATTGTTGTTCGGGACTACGCGCTGAAAGAAAGACCTACTTATTTAACAGGTAACGCACCTGTCTAAAATACTAGACAGGTGCGTTACCTGTTAAATAAGTAGGTCTTTCTTTTTTCTATCTTTATACTTTAGTTTTTTTTTATACTACCAAGATGGCAAACAAGCATACGGCCCGCCTGATGGTAAGCAGTTACCATAGCTTATGAACGTTTGCAATACCAAGGTGTCACTCACGCGTTGCCGACCCTTTAAAAACTTTATAACTCCTTTCTTGTTCGAGCGATACCTATAATTATAATGCCTAGTCAAGTAAAGTCTTTCATTGTGTCATCAAACCCATGTTGAATATTAATGATATCCTTATTTTCTGTATTTGTGACTTCGCCAACTGATTCGTTTAATTTGTTAAAATTTAGTGCAACGTAAGTTTCTGTATCCAAAATCTATGCGAAATAGTGGGTTAAAATAAGTTGATCATAAATTAAGCATTGATCTAATAAGTGGCTATGACAATAATAATAAACAATAAATACTAGATCCTCAGCCGTTACACCCACATAATAGAATAAAGAGGGTGTTAAGTGTTACACATACGGAGAAATCGGTTAGAAATATGATAGCTTTGTGTTGTGACTGTGACTAGTATACTATAACTAAATCATGTATTTTACAACCCACACATGCACATAGATATGAAAGTTACTAACTTGCCCAGGCCTATAATCTATATTTGCCGATATTATACAATTTGCTAAGAAAGTTACATATAAACTGCTTTTAATGGCCTGCTTTTACCTTATTCAGTGAGAGTCTCATGCTTGCTACTTATGTATCTAGTATCTACCTACTCTAAGTAATCGATCTGATAAAATCATGCGAGTATGTGTGATTTTTTAAGTATAGTATTTTTAATACTAAATAATACTTTATTGTTACCTATCGATAAAATTATTAAATTAAATTTAACGATTAAAAAATCAGACACTAACAGAGTGAATTCATTTCGGAACCACGAAGCTGTGTTACAACTTGAATACTTAATTTTTGGATCAGTCCAATATTTTATTCTGTGCAGGAATGGAATCACTACACTGCATAATTAGGCTACTGAATTGGGTACCTACAGGTAGTCATGATGTTCTAGTAACTTGCACAGAATATTTAAATTGCTAGATTTGCCCTTACCGTAATTACTACTTAAGTATTTGACAGCATGGTCATCACAGGATGAGTGAGCTTATCGCAATCGTACGTTTCAATAAATTTACAAATGATGTAAATCTGTAAGTAATCCAAATGATTTTAATATACAAAGTCAGATTACATAAATTAATGACTTATATTAACGGGATTTTTAATTCGTTTATTTAATAATTAAAATATTACGTCGTCGTATACACAAATTAAAATGTATAGAAGTGGAGATGATCTTAAATTCCTTACTGAATATTTCTCAGGCGCGGTTCGCTGGCGCTGGCGACGGTGATAGAAAGAGACGGCGATATTGATCTTGATTTGCGGTATGCAGCGCGTGCACGACAACCTTGATCAAGGTATCGCCGTCTACGTGCAGACTATACGAAAGGAGACAGCTGATTGTTGACAAAGCAGACTAAGCCTCGTAGTATGAATTTGAGATGCTTCTGAGAATTTGTGTGGTGTGCTAGTTAATTGTAGGTCAAATATTTGCTTAAGTTAAATATAATAAGTTGAGTAGTAAAGAACTGACCAATAAGACCTTGTAATACTGAACTGATTTTTGCCGTACACAGGGTCAAGGTTATGTTATGACTTGTGATCTAAAAAATCATGTAGGTACTTCATATTATTATATTTTTCATTCATGAGAAGTTGTCATTGTGTATTTGCTTAACGTCTCACAGACCAGTTAAACAGGCTCTGTAAAAATGCTGACTAACGCAGCAGCAACGTCGATCCAACCGTGAGGAAGACAGATAATAAAATAAAAATGAAAATAACTCTGCATCCAACATAGATGCCTACCTCAATGAGTTCTGTGTCCAATGAAAACCGTGGAAATACATACTTTAGAAAGATGAAGCGAGGTTCTTCAATTAAATTCAATCATACTTTTGTGATGTTAATTGACTTAATAATTACTACCGGGATTTCGAAATGATAAAATTGTAATACAAAAATACCGTTGTTCATTTAATCTATACATAAATATTCTCATCAATAAAGACAGAAAAGTGAGTCACATGGTTTTGTTTGTCATGAATTTACAAGACAATATAAAGCAAAAATGTTATTATTTTTTATCTCTTTAAATTTTTACGTTACACTTACATAATAACAAAACTTCGAATACACTTACTATCTCTTTCTGATCAAAGTTCGTGACGTGTCGTGACAAACATTTTATAGGCCCAATTTAAGAGTGTATTTCTTACATCTGGATCAACGTTAGTTGGGAACAATAACTTCCAAGTAAAAAGTCGTGCTGACAGTGGCGCTGATTCTGTTGTTACAAACTAATTTATTTGTCTACCTCCGTCCCTTTTTAACAACACCCATAATAAATGGATAGATGAGTTTTAAATTGCGAAGTCTCAGTCTTATACATTGTTTTTAACTCACATATAACACTTTAGTAAACAATGATTTTTAAAATGTTTTATATTATGCTGACTTGGTGACATTGTGTCTAGGGTTTGTTTATTATTGACATTGATTTTACTATGAAATTAAATCTTTGTTTGTAATATTATAATAATAGCAACCCTCTCTCCATCTATGCCTCACAGTGCAGATCTCCTCTCTTTTATGAGAAGTGAGAGTGTTTTAGGGCCTAACCCATAAACGCTGGCTCAGTGCGGGTTGGTATAAAGTTCGTAAGTAAAAACAACAACCAAATTACAAAATCAGTGTGAAGCAAAATCAAGATGAAGGCAAATAATAGGGAACACGACGATTGTTTCACATACAAGAGCTGAGCTAAAAAAAGAAAGAAGAACTTTAGTTTTTTTACTACTGAACAGAAACATAGCATAGTAACTGCATAGAGGCACTACAATTTTATTATTGTCGTAGACAATGTTATTAAACATCTGTTGCTTGTCTGTTGTTAATGCGTATTCATAGACGAAACATTTACGCGAAAGCATGTTATAAAGATTGTTGTATCAGCGATAAGTCACATTGTCATGTTGTTTGTAAGTGCAAGCATAGTTCAATACATCGTCATGATCCGCGCCATGATGCCCTTATGGCAATTCATTTTCGATTTTAATTTAAAATTTGTAAGATGTCATTTTTTGCTTAGGTTGTCATTGATCGATATTCAAATTAAAATCATCAAATAAAATTAGGACGTCATGATTTTTTTTGTTTCCTTCTTTTCATACCAAGGCCTCAAAAAACAGTGTTTAAAACATTTATGCAGTTGAACTACTGTTGTTTCTTCTAACATTTAACCACAATATTGCGGATAAGTTCTCGGTATTTATCATTCATGTAACGAGATATAAGATACTAAATCTTTATCGTAAGATTTCGCACGATGACTAATTACTTCGAAGAGAGAACGGGACAAGTATAAAAAAACAGATTTCCAAATAACATAAAAATGATGTTACGGTTGTCATGGCATTAAATCTGGACAATGCGAAAGTAATCAGCATAAAAAGAAATATTTGCATTGCGATTTATCTATACAAATCAATGAAATTGAAGGATATCAAAATATTAACTGCTTTCAGAATTCATAAAGTTATCTGCATGGTACCGGTTACCAAAAATTAAGTTCAAAATGCTTTTCTGTTTTGGCTTAGAAGAAACATAATATTTTTCTTATTACTTACTGTAAATCCAAAGTCTAAATTCTATTCTTAATACAATAAAGTGATTCATAACCTAAGTATATCTTAAAAAAAAAGTACTTTGAGTATTTTCATTTACAGGTTGGACGAAACTGTCACTCTCTAAAACGTATGGCGTCTGGTCTAAAGACGGTTTTTTGCTCCAAGTGTACACTCTAAGCTCGTCTTTAAATAGATTCCAATTAAAATATCTTTCATACAGGACACGAGGATGAGTTTGATGAATGATAAGGCACGTTAATATCAGGAGACGATGGCGGTGCTAACTTTTTGCGTCGATGATATCAGAGGCCTAACTTTGATAGAAAATACCTGACGTGATGGATTTAATTATAACTTTTTGATGACTTCTATTTCCGTCCCTTCATTCTTTCAAGTAGCGATGGCAGTGGGTGGGAAAGTAACCGTTTTGTGCAATTGTGGGTGTCAAACCCATACCTTATCACCCAGGTACCATTAGCTATGTGAATTTTACTTTGTGGTAGATTATATATAATAATCAACTTTACCTTTAATTCTCCATATTTTAGTTTAAAAGCATGGAGAATGTTCATTAAAGGCATATACGATCCACCAACGCAAATACGGCCAGCGTATGTCTCTAAGGCCTACCCTCCCATAAGAGAATACATCCGTGTTGAGCATAAAGGCATACCTATATGGGTTTCTATTACTATTTTGTAAAAAACAACAATCAGTTGGATGGTTTCCTGTTATTGAGTAAAAAAGCAGCTCAGTTTCGGTGTAACAATAGTCTATAAAAGTTCGCCACAAGAAGACAGTGAGCTATAATTACCACGCTTACCCGACGAAATGGTGATTGCATTGCAGTACAATGTTTTTGTACGTATCACTTTGAATCCTTTTTTATCACAGTCGTTAAGTTAGTCACCGTCTGCTCAATAAATGGAAACCATTTAGCTTATTTTACGTCAGTTTTTGTTAGTCTACATAAGTACGAGTAGTATCATGGCGTGTTTTGTTGTAAGTTAAGAATGATAGTACTTTATATTAACTACAAGTATTTTTTTAGTTTTTGTTACATGACATCATGCTTTTTTTTATTTTTTTCTCTCTGAAGGCGGGCGAGGATCGCAGCCATGTTTTGCTAGTTATTGTTTAGCCCCATATATTAGGTGACAACTCTTTTTCCTTTTATAGGCACAATTACAGACGACAGTCTAAACCTAAATACTAAAGCCTAACCCAGGAATCGTACTCTAAACCACAGCTCCTACAGAGCAACAGAACCAAATTTTGCCAGCATTAAAAAAAGCACTGACTGAGCAAACAATTCAAATTTGCTACTAACTCAGATAACTTTTGTTCGTTCACGTCCTTAAAGCTCTAAACTTGTTCGAGAAACTCCTCAATTACAGTCAGACAGTGACATACACCGTTAGGTACTCGTATTGTACAGAGGTTATTAGGCCAGGTAAACTACGAGGCTAGACGAGATACGTACCAAATGTAACCCGATGCATCCGTTAATGAGGACGTGACTGTACCAGCTTTTATCTCCGAGACAAGAGTGCACGACCACGTAAATATTGAGGTCGTTGCACGTATCGTTGTCAGCGATACGCAGAGTTATTATCAAGGAGTTTATTATTACTTTCTAGAGAAAATATTATTATTATGAGGTTGTGGCTGAGCGAAATTGTTACGTGATAAAATTTTCCACAAAGAAATACTTTAAAGATTTACTGACTAATTAAAATAAGATGTTGATAACTATTAAGAAGGCTATAAGATAAAATATATAACCTTACACTTTTCCCTACAATACAATCTATATTCTTGCTAAATTTCATCACAATCGGTTCATACTGGAATATTCCTAACTTATATGGTACCTACTTGCTTTCGGTAACTTTATGGCTGATGATTTTACTTACATGTACACATTTATATTCATGGTGAGCATGTGCGGGTCTTTTATATTAGTAATTTTATTTGCCACTGAAGTTCAAGGTGACAATTATTAGGACAATAAAGTAGCAAAATGAGACAAAAGCACGAAAGTGATCTAATAAACTGTCAACGAAATTTTCAATAGATCACGTCAAGGTTGGCTAAGGTTTTTGTTTAGAAAGGTAGGAACAGGTAGGCTCGCCTTGACAATATTCTATTAACATTTTTACTTGTAAGCTTTTAACTAATTTATACAGATGACACTGCGTTAACATGTTTTCAAGGCAATTTTATGGTTTCGGTTTGTAAAAATACAAACTCTTGTGTATTGGGTATTAAAATGTTTTGTCTCAGAAATATCACAAAACGCATATATGTAGTTATTATGTAAGCATACCTAGTTTTTAGTACCTAGCTATTCTTTTTAGTTAACTAGAAAAAAAATAATTTGCTACAAAATTATAATTAATATATTTACAAGAAACGTATCAGATTTTCTAAAACTAATATTCGCGATACCTTTTAAACATAAACGGAGAGAAATCTTTATTTTAAATAAAAATCCCTACGAATGCTAAATAGTAAAACCCGTGTGCAGCCGCAGCCGGGACGGCCCGTAGAAGAATAGCAAAATACAATCCATACATACTAGTTTTATAAATGCTAAAACTCTGTATGTAAGTTTGTTATGATATATTATGGTATCTTGAGGAAAGCCACAAAAAAACCTTTTACCGACATTCATGCGATCGAAGCCGCGGACAACAGCTAATCAAGAATATTAATGAATAAGCAAAACAACATAAAAAAAATATTCAAGCCTTCTACCGAAACCTTAAACATTGACACTTCAACGGATGTGTACTAAGCGTGCTACCTCATTAAATACCCTTCAAAGTGTAAAGGAAACAGCTGTATAGAGTAAAAAGTGGTTGATCATTATTAAGACGGAATTACTACTTACTGTATAAGGATGCTGGCATCTGGGAGCGTCCATACCTTCCCTCCACTTTTTATTTATAATTATGAGTCGTTCTTGTATCAATTTATATTGAGAGCAAAGTTCCTTTAAAAGTATAACATCAACTGAAAATTCCTGGATAAACAAAAAAAATGGTTAAACAATCAGCATGACGCTGGTACCGATAAAAGAAGATGAAGGTCTTGACATAATAAATACAGACGTAAAGTAGATTATTTCTGAACGAGATCCACCATCAAGGGTTTTGATGAAGTTATCTAAAACTGAAATTAAAAAATAGCAGCGTTTTGAGCCCCTGCCAAAAATAGTTGAGGTAGTGTAGTTGTATTCTCGTGCGTATACACAGGTCTCTATTACTCATTTTAGGGATGCGTTATAAACGATGACATGATTTTAAAAATATTTTTTTTTCGCAGCAGTTTTCATATATATTTCATAGATATATTACTTGCTAATAATGTACATAGATTTCTAACGGAATTCATGAAATCGGTCGAGTTAAATCGTAACAAACAAACAAAACATCAAATATTTTCACTCTATAATATTAGTTCTTACCGTGTGGTGACGGATTAAGAATACAAATGTCACCACCCCATTTCATACCGTGGGTGTCGTAAGAGTCGACTAATCAGGCAGACAATATCCACTGCAAGAGAGGGAAAACTCGAAACAAAACCCTATACCTACCCGTTTGGCCAGCGTGGTATAGTAGGCTAATATCCCTCCAAATTTATGGAGGAGACCCGTACCCAACAGTGGGACGTTTATGGGTTGAGATGATGATAATATTAGTTTGGAAAACTATTTCTTATCCCAGAGTCACTCCGGGTGTTGTAAGAGTCCATAAAGTACAGTAAGTAACTGCTTAACACGGGCGGTATGCTTGTTACTATAAAAATAGAAATCCTCGTATAGGTTAATCCTCGGTGACAGGGCTCTACGCTGTCACCGAGGTAGCGTAGAGCCCTGCTGTGCTATCATATCGGATGCCTCAGATAAAAAACATCAAAAAAGGTATAAACTGTTTTTCTTTTAACAAAAAGAGAATATACATTTTCTTTGTCATTAGGCTTATCAATTGCGGAAAACATGTCTACTGTTTCATGTTACATCATGTAATGATTTTTTCCGCAATTGATAATATACCTAATGATGTTTAATGTCGACAAGGGCATTTATTCACACAATAGGTAGGTTAATTAATTATTATTCATCATTATGCAGTGGGTTGATAAACCTTACAACAAAGACAAAACTCGTAGAACTTACTTAATACGGAACAGAGTGAGGAAGTTGGAAATTAAGACGAAGTTAATCACACTACTGTTTACTCACTAGTACCTACCTAAGTATTTATAGTATTAAAGGGAAAATGTTGACGGTGAGCTACGCAAAATACCCGGATTTTAAAGAAGTAAAAATTGTGACGTGTCCGGAGAATCTTGGTTCTGTTTGGGTGAATTTGTTAATAAATCACGCAAGGACGGTAAAACGGATTTGGATGACATTTGGCACAGAGTTCAACTATAATCTGGAATAATATAATTATTATTTACATAGGCTGTACCAGACAGATCTGTTTATGTTGGTGTGAAGACGCAGGCTATAGCTAGTGTATAAGACCGACTATTTTGTACCAACACATCGTGACCTCCCCGTGCCTTAGACAGCACGCAAAGCTGTTGGTCCTGCACCTGATCGCCCTTCGGTCGCCGGTTAAGCAGAAAATAATAAACCGTTAGGTATACCTACCCCCAATTCTTTTTATTTGCAAACACGCTCACATGTTGCCGACCCAAACAATTTAAACACTATATTTATTATAAAAAAACCCAAGGATATACACATCCCTAGAGCCGTGGAGACCTATTCTTGCTTTGTTATCCGTACCTACTTATAGTAATAAAGACAGTTACTTCTAACTTACATTCTCATAGCAACCTACGTAATAGTTTTAGTCCTGGTGCCGTACGATGACGTGTTAAAAATAAAAGTGAGTCTTTTAAGCGAGAAAGAGAGATGAAGCTATATACGCTAATATAGGTCTGTCTCGCTTTCGCGCTCGAACGACTCGTTTTAACACGTTTATAAGCCCGTTAGTAAAATGTCTATTGTCTCGTTTAAATAAGATTGCCATCGTATGTAAATTGCAACTTGATATCATAAAAAATAATATTTTATTGCATAAAGTGTACCATGCCTGCCATCTATGTTTACCAAAACGAAACAGTTAAACATTATGCTACAAGTAAATTTACAATAAGCGGCATCTATTCTTATAACCGGCAACAGTTGGTAAACTAGCGACATCTGTTATAAAAACGAGTTAACATCGAGCCATGATCACGTTGCTCTGGCTAGTAATCTATGCGACTTCAAGCTTTTCATTAAATTCCAGAGATGGCGCTGCAATAGTTATTCACTGAAAATTAAGGGTGTTTTGGGTTTGTTATAATTTGTTGAATAGTTAACCATTGATAATAATAATTTAGTCATTATACGGTTTTTATCTCTAGGTCTTCTAAGGTATCTTAATAATAATATCTAGCCCTATAAATGTATCACTTTTATGGTCATCCGAAGCTTATAGTGGTACCTTATTATTTATACGATTATTTTCTAATATTATATGGGTAGCAAACAAGCATACAGTGCACCTGATGTTAATCAGTCTCCATAGCCTATGGACGCTTGCAATACCAGAGGCGTATAATTTATATTCGACTGTTTTTTTATACCAGGGTTTTAAGATGTACTTAGTATCCCTGGAATAGGAAAACGCATCCCTAAATGAGTGCTGGAGACCTGTACTCACATAACACACAGGAACACAACTACACCGTTGTGCATGTATTGTTATGTAGGTATTACTTCCGCATTCATTATAATTAAATAGTATGATGATAATACTATGATGTCTAGACGGTACATACCCACATACAACCAAAACAATACCTACAACCTTTCCGTTTACTGACACTTAACTTTTGTAGGCGCAAGTTGCATATCACCGTGAGTTATGCTATCAATCAGAGAAACTAAATAAAGAAAAAACTGATAGTATACGAAACATTTCTAAGGAGATGAGAAAAATAAGAGTAATTTTTCGCGTCATTGGCATTCACTCCGGTCGACTCTAGGCGGGTATCCATGGACTACTCGACTGCGTTCTTGCCCATTTATCACGTCACAAAACGCGAAAAAAATCACGGGTTTACTGACCCGTTACTTTTCCATTTACAGGGTGTTCTCGCTTATCTCATCCGTGTAATACTGTAATATACTTTAACATCATCTAGTTCAGAATAGCGACGTTTGGAGTACGTCAGATTCAAGTAGAATGAACGAGGGTTAAGTTTGTCGAATGAGGTTTAAGAGAGCACTTAGCTTTCGGGAGACAGCGGCTTGGTTATGCTCATAAAAATTGCAATTAGATAGAATGAAACAAAATCTGTATAAATAAAAACAAATGTAGATATGTTATATAAATTGCATATTCGCTTAAATTGTACTGTTTTCTTTGGTTGAATCAAATAAATGCTTCTTTCTTATTTTTCCTTTCTTCAAATTAGGGACGGTTTAGACCGTGGCAAACTTCGGGCTCATAAACCAGAAAACATCGACATCTATCTTTGCTCCGACCAGGGAATCTTACCATCCATTATTATTATTATATTATCCATTTTTTAACATCTAATATAATAAAGTTACTAGCTTAAATTGATTAAGCGTTTATAACATTTGCATCAAGTCGTTGATTTATTTCGCAAAATGTCTCGCAACGAAATGCCGAAGCCAAAAACGGAAATTGAAAAAAGCCTGCCGTCTGTACCAAGGGGATGTTGTGATAATTCAATTCACGGAACAGTTAACAGATGTTTACGGGATTTTACTTCGTATTGTCACTGTAGCTTTTAACTGTGATTAATTTGGACGACGCCTACCTATTTAGTGGTACAGAGCTTTATATTGAGCGTGAAAATACGCTATTGTGAATGGTAAAAGTGAATCACGGTATAAACGTGTGATTTCACGTAACTGGAGCGAGAGGGAATGGGAAATATTCCCATAGAAAAGCTTGGATTCAATCTCACGATAAATGGTATTTGCACTTTTGTAGACTTGTTGGTTGTGAAATTTGGGGTGGTACTCGGGTACGAGAGATATGAAATATATTCCTAATTATTATTGACTCGTATAAAAAAAATCACTGAGGTCGGTGTAGTTTGTCTTGCTGCTCGGCATGGGTCTTTTCTATCAAGAAATGAATCCACACAAGCTTGCCTAATGCGGACATGCGTCATAAAGGATTTAAATCTTAGTTTGTTTGTTTGTATTCAAAAACGATTGAATTGATTTTAAAAATTCTTACATGTATAGTTCTAGAAAGCTAGGCTATAACTTGTTTCAAAGTAGATATCCCTAAGAAAACTAAATATTTGTGAAGTCAGGACGGGTAGCTAGAAAATAGATTCCTCGATGTAAGCACTCTGATACCGCATATTGTTTGATAATGCTGTACTTCAGAATTGGATTTCCTCCCAAAAATTATTTATGAAGAATTATCTATCCCAACAGCCTTCGAAATAAGATTTGTAGAATTTTAATAAATCCATCTGATTTTAATATTTTTACTCATAGCTGGAATATCAGAAATGTATACTTACTGACTAAAAAAAAATATTTCTGTCTGGATCCTTTACCTAGAGCTTTATAAAATATACGAAAATCAGAACTCGGAACGCGTAGAAATGAAATCTAATTTATAATCCGCGTGATGCCGTGAACTCTACCTTATCGGGGTGTGGAAATATCTCACGTATTGGAAGTAATGCTGAATAAATATTTATTAAAAATTACATAGAAAAGGTTTATAGGTGAAGGCGCTAGCATTCTATGGCGCTAGTGAAAGTTAAAGTGTTTTATGTGCGAATTCATTTTTCATAAAGTTTGTGTATACCTTGTTTTATGCTCGTGATTTTTATTTCGATGTTTACTATCAAATGGACAAAGCTATGTACTTACTTGAACTATCAGCTTGATAATATTTATTTTATGCGAATATGTACACTGTAAGCACAAGCAGACACCTTTGACTATGGGCACTTACTAGTACCAGGGGTGTCACTCATGTGTTGCAGCCTAATAATATTAAACGAATTCCTTACAGCACTGAAGTCCTTTGTTTACAAACAATAACACAATTACTGTGTGTGCGTTAGCGACGATCTTAAGCAAGTTGAAGGATCTTTAACTTGCTGAAGACCTTTAACTTCATGAAGCTTCAGTCGGACTTATATAGCGCCCTACCTTTCTTAAACTCACTCATTTCATCAATAAGCCAATATAATACATAATATATCAATACACTGTCAGTGGCAGTTGTGAGGAAACAATCAGAATAAACACAGATATATAATATTATAATAAATAAAACAAATCTGGTAACATAGAGACATAGTTTTGGATAAGTATCTCACAAAAATCTCTTCGTGCGTGCACTTTCATATAAACTCACAAGAAATTTTGCGCTTCATACGAGCGTAAAGAAAATATTTCTTTTGCTCTGCGATCCGGTAAAGCTTCTGATCCTTTTTATGAGCTCCTATGTTGCTTATGAGCAATGAATGTCGCACGGTGACGTGAGTTCTTACCACATTAATAAATAGATGTCAGGTGCCAGCTATATTTGTCTCCCTCTTACCTAACGCCTGATGTTTCTCTGACAACAGAGGATAAATAGGAGTTAATTAGTTGCGTTTGTGAAATTCTTTTTAATTAGCACCTCGTTTGTGCATTCAGAGAACTGGGTCGGGTTTTTTATCTTCTTTGGCAAAAACATGAAGAGCTTAGAAAGTAAGGTGATTAGCGTATCACTTGACTAAGGAGCTAGCTTTTTAAAATCGTTGGAAGAAATAGACATGTGTAGCGAGTAGCCTGACTAGGGCAGTACGTACCTAGTTACTTCCCCAGTCAGGCTAGTCGCTGTAGATGTAGATCCTTCTGAATGTGTGTTTGTGCGTAAATATAATCTCTTCAGGTACACAGAGACACAGCAATCCAGCTATGTCCAAACAAAGATATAAATTGAGTTAAGTATAGTTTTTTTTTTTTAAAGACAACTCCCGCACTAGAAGAAGCTCTGTGTTGCGGGGGACTTTACAAACATACAATTAACGGACACAAATTACACCCAGACTCAGAACAACTCTTTGTGGGTCACACAAAGTTTTGTCGCTGTATGGAAATCGAACCCACAACCTCGTGCACAGTAGGTACATACTGTACCCACTGAACCACCAAGGCAATTGTATGACTATATATTATTATACCTACTGTAAATTATTTTAATTTATTTTTCTTTTCATTTTCGAAACCTCTATGTACACTATTTCCATGCATGGTCGTATTTACGTAAACAGTACTATTTAATGTTATTTATTTCAGTAATTAATAAAGTTGTATATACATAAGTACGTACGGTATACTGTCTTCATTGACTAAATTACATTTTATTCAAAAACATTGTTTAGTTTCTAAGAAATCTTTAACTATATCTGGTGGTACTAGATTTTTTTTTCCTTTACAGACTGGTTGTAAATCAAAATTTTCTATGTTTTATTTATTTCTATAATGTTGTTGTGAAGACTTATGTATAGCTATTAGATAATCTTTCATTTAACAAAGAAAAATACCGAACATAAAAGTTATGAATAAAATATATGGCGCCTACACAAACTTCAATAACAACCAAACGAGCATACATAAAACATGCCGCAAGATTTCGTTTCAAAACATAATATCGAAAGTAAAAAGTTTGTAATTCTTTATTTTGTAAAACAATAGCTTCAGAGATAAAAGTATTTTTGTATGAAAATTTCGATTTTAACATAAGAATTCCATTTCTACGTATGTTATATTTATCAAGTGTGGCGGGAATAGAACAAATTGATGAGATTGATACTGTGCGGGTCTGTCACTGAAAAACAGGAGTAATTCTACTGATGGAGTTGACCCGCCGAAGATAAATAAGGGGAAGGTGTCAATGTTGGAAATTGGTACCACATCACGCGCTATCGTGTAGCTTGGTTTTACCCCAAATCAAGTTGAGTAAAGTATCTTGAATCCATAAAACAGTAAGTAAGCCCATGCTTTCTAGTTTTATAGTAGCATTCATTTTTAAAACATGTTATAGGGGATTCAAAATAATCATAATAATATTTCATAATTTATGTTACCGCTACACAAAATATGGAAAAAAATATAATAAGTGAGTCAAGTGAATTTTTCTCTAAAGTAAAAGACTGGTGGCTGAAAAGTTGGTGAAGGATTAAGCTTAGTTGTGAGAGATAAGTAGAGAACTTGTTACTTAAAAATGATAAAATAACTTTTAGATAATACTGCCTGTTAATGGACAGTACCGCTGAGTTCGGTCGCAAGATGAGATACGCAGCGGGAAATCTGGCCAGTGGGTTCGCAATAAATGTGTGTGAAAGAATTTCGTGAAGGCCTTTGCCCAGCGCAGCGCACTGTTAAGCAAAGGCTCTGTTGTTTATACAACTGTATACCTATTGTTCAAACTGTAGACAAAACCATGTTCATAAACATCAAATGCATTCAATACCATCTAAAGTCAATTTTCACTCGTTATTAAAACTAAATTTACTGGACACCGACTATTACAATACCCTTGAGTACAATATTGTTCGCATGAGGCAATAAGCGGGCGACGAAATTGTTCCCATACGATTTATATGTACTAAGGAACTAAATCAAGAGTCACGGGAGACGTGTGTGAAATTAATTACTTGGCAATAAAACGGAATTGAGAGTCCGTAATAAAATAAAGGCATCAATATGACGAAAGATTATGTGCGATCGTGAAAATAATTCTTAATTCGGTTGTTATTACCAACTGACGGTAGATGAATGAAAGTCTGCGACATATTTTTGCTTTTGTTTGTTTCGTGTGGTTTATTTAGTAATATTTTGATAAATATTATGACAGACGAGTTCACTGTTTTATAAAGAAGCTATATAGTGACTGATTGATACTACGGTGGTTATTATTTTTTATGAAATCTTCAATTGTGCCAAATTTCACTCATCCGCGCACGCAATACGTCACGTATGTATGTAATAGTCAAAGTCAAAGTTATTCAATTCATAATGTAATGTTAATCAAATTCAAATGCATAATGTAATAGGTTAATATTTTTTAATAAAAGCTTTTATCGTGTATTTATGTAATTTATGGATTTTCTACGTATCTTATATTCTTTTAATATATATCCATGTTATATTTAATGATCTCTTATTATTGCATTGGGCCGATATTACGCCAGTGAACCGAATTTTATCTCAATCAAACACCGGGAAGTAGTTTAAATCTTGCTTGCAAGTATAGGACCCTATCGGTCAATAATAAAACATTTCACCGCTGGGTACTGGACTCCTCAATTGAGAGAGATGAGAGTATTTAGGCCCTATTTCTCAGCGGATTAGTTTAGTAACATACATTGCAAGCTAAACAAAAGCTTATAAAATAGTCAATCTAATTTTTTTTCCTACAGCGAATTGCAAAAGCTGACAAGGGTAGGGCCATTTGTATGCATCGTAAAAATAAATACATTATGCAGTGAATTACTCGCTCTGGCAGTCATATTATATGACATTGCTAAGCTTGCATGCGTGATGCTTGTCGTCTGATAATAGTCTTATTAATAATAATGAACATTTTAATAGTATGCTGTGTTTCGACCATCATCTGATAGATATGCAAGGAATTACCTACCTAGATAGATAGATAGATAATTCTTTATTCCATATGATAACAAAAACATACCTACCTCGTTTTACGCACATAAAACACATTTTTTACCGATAGGGTCCTATATCTACTTGCTATTATGGTTGTAGATAGCTAGTATCTATATATAAGTACTTTATCGAAACAAACAGGAAAAATTCAAAGGACTCAATAAATTGTTTGGATTTTTCTAAAGCCTAACTAAAGCTCACGGAAGATCACTGAAGCATCAGTTTACTAAATTGATCCTCCGGTAAGTAGGTTTATCCTGCTCTGTATTGGTTTAGAGGCCACCCGGAAAATTACATCCTTTCTCCTTAAAAGATACTATTATTTCTAAGATTAATAAAAGTTTAGGATTCTTTTTTCTACTTCAAAGACAGAGTTTAACTTAGAATTGGATAAAAGGAAAACAAAAAGAAAATAAAAAAGTTTCTGCGATTGTGAAAGAAATCAGTGGGGTATTATTTATTTACTTTTCGGATATTGGAATTTAAGTTATATAAGTATTTGTTGAGGGGATTTTAATCGCGCGAATCGATAGTTTGTATTTGTAAGCAATCTTAACACGGTCACTCTGTGGTCATTTTCTAAAAACAAAGCGAGCACCTTGAAAATCATGCAAAGCCGTTAGTCCTGCGCCGGTTCTCTCTCCGTCACACGTCGGATTGCCGTTAAATTTGACTATTAGAGTGAAGGAATACCTAACCTACCTCTATATTATGTTCCGCGCAGTTGGCCTATCTAAGATCATTAAGATCTTCTTATCGTTTGGTTAGTGGCCAACCTGGTGACAGAGTTATTTAGATCGCCTATATTTAGGCCTCTGTCGTGATCTAACTACTGATAACAGTCGGGACCGACTTTCAACATGCCCTCCGAAGCACGGAGACGCTCAGATGAAATACCACTATGCGGTCACCCATCTATAGGGTTACCGCGCCCATAGTAGCTTAACCCGCTGATCGTTTACCGAACAGCGAATGCACCTAGCTATGAGCGCCAAATTCTATCCATTAAGATTGATTGTCGTTACTAAAATGTGTTTTGAAGTGGAAAATCTACTAGGTAATTTTTAGAAATTACTAGTATTTGAGGCACATCGATTGATTAAAACTACTAAACTGAATAGTTATATCTCATAATCAAAACCAGTAGCCGCCTGACGCTTTTCCCGCGCATACAATAGCACGGGAACAGTGTTATTTTTAAACAAAAAACCGTTCAGTAGTTATTACTAAGAGTGACAAACATCCATACATACATCCATTTATCCTCAAAACCTTTCACATTTATAATGTTAATAGGAAGTAGGATCGGAAGTATAGATAGTAGTAGATTTAATTACTGAAATACATCATAACGGTAGCTGCTTACCATTCACCTGAAAATGTCAAAATACTAGTACAAAGATATATAGATATATATATGGGTATAAAACACACTCTGTTACGTAAGTCCTCCAGACCTCTACGAGTTGTTTTTCATAAAAAGTCATTGGGTTCACCATGTATGTAAAGGGTATAAATACAGTAATAAATAGTGTCAGCCCATATAAAGTTCCCCTCAGGAAAATCAGCATTCCGGCGCATAAACAGCTTATACGAAACGTTTTCTTTAGATCAGCGTTATTGCCGTTTGTCATCATAAAATATTATAAAAAGCCTTTGGGTTTTCCTTTTAGTTCGTTATATTATTATTTATACTTGTTATATACGTAGGTATATCAAAGTGGAAATAGGCGGGTTCATTTTCTAGTACCGACTTCAGGATAATATTCCGATGTGACGTTTTTCTGAAAATAACGCCAGTGACTGTGACTGCTGATTACGAGGTCTCGGGTTAGATTCCTGGGTCGAGCCAAAATTTGATATTGGGTTTATTGTTAAGAAATTTACAATAGTTGCCTGGAGTTTAGAAATTGAAACGTCGTTGGTATTTCATCTGATTTGTCTCCGGTCATGTCGGATTGCCATCCCGTCGGACTATGAGAGTCAGGGAATAAATAGTGCACATGTGATTGCGCACGCAATTCTGCACTATGGTGTCTCCCGCGCAGATGGCTAGTCTCCGTTGAGACTAGCTGCCGTGATCGAAATTCGTTTAGGAGGCGATTATTATTTTATTTTAATCGACCTAAAAAAGAGGACTTTGTTAACACTTTAAAGGGCAGTTAACGCCTATAGACGTCATGACAATAAAACATCTATTGTGTCTACGTTACTGTCCGCGAAAGTGTTAATTCGACTGCATTGTTTGAACGTATGTCCGAAGCAACGATCAAAGATTCCTCAGATAAAACACCACTATGCGGTCATTTTTGTGTAGGGTAACGGTAAATTCTAAAATAACAAACGCTTTACAAGATGCTCAACGAATAATCTGCTGAAATATCACATCACAATTAATCTCAAATTTAATATCACAATAGAATGCAGACAGGTTAGCTGTTGTGCGGTTTAGCGGTTAAGACAAGACTTTCCAATGGATCGCTTTGTTGTGTGTTTACTTGTTGAATATTTCATCTTAACAACTTGTCAGCGAGGTACGAGAAACACTCTACCATTTTTTAAAATTTAGTTGTTTACATTGTCTTTGCAAACGTAGGCAGAAGAAGCGCTGATATATTGTAAATTCTGCACGGTAAATCGCCAATTTCAAAAACAAAAAAAAACTAGAAACCAGCCCCTCTAGACAAGTGGCCATAAGCGATAGTCGAATCGAAAAGTCAAAAAAACAAATGTATGGAATTTGACGCAAGTCTACGATATAATGTCGTAAACTTTTACGTTTACTACATTATATCTACTACTACCGTTTATGCGACTTGTCTAGAGGCTCAGATCATTTTGCAGAACTTCAAAGAGTTATGTTATTCCGATATAATATTTTTTTTTATTACATTGTCACGTAACAATACCAACATTGGTGTATATTGGTAACAATAATCATACTAGGTACCTACTATAAAAAATACTGTTATTGTTATTACAGTTTATTAGACAAAATATTTGTAAAACTTTGTAGTTTCTCTCCTTCTAAAGTACAATATAGCTTTGTATTTTTTACATATTTGATGAAAAACACATTGTAAGACAATTTCGTTACTAATAACACATATTGAATAATATACATATATTTCTATCAAAATTTTGGTCACGGCGGTTAATCTCGGCGCGATGAAGACTTAACATCAGGAGGCAATGCACAAGTGTGTGCGCAAACATAAGTGCACTCTTGTTTCCCTTACTCCCATAATTCAAGCAATAAATGGGACGGTAATCTGACGCGACCGAAGAGAACAAGCGTGGGACCTTTACGTGCTCTTTGAGGTTTTTCTGCTGATTTCTAAACTTCTGGAATCTGTTGTGAATTTCTTGACCGAAAAATCCAATACCTTTTTTTTGTCTGGACTCAGAAATCGAACGGACCTCGTATTCATCACTTGAAGTTGAATTATTTTCTACCTCAGCGAAAGTCTAACAAAATTTCTTTTTAACTTGAAATCGCGTAGTATATTTCATCATCTCATTCTACTGCTGGATATAGGGCTCTCCATTTAATTTAGTAACGATGAAATATAAAATCAATAAAGCCTTGAATATATTTTGATCCCATGTCAGCGTTGATGAGTTCATACCCCGGAGATTGCTTTGTTGTGCAAAAGTGTTGCTATCCAGGGGTTAGTAAACATGCCCGTCATTTTGTCCCATACCCTGAACCCCTGAACAGACATGATTTGTCACCGACCCGCTACTTTCATCGTTATTCGGAACTCATAAAAAAGCTTTACCCTATTTGTAATGGGTGTTGTGATATCGATGGTTGTAAATAAGATACTTCATGATAATAGAAATATCGGTTTTGAATTGGTTATCGAATAAAATATTGTATAAAAGTCTTGATGGAATCATCTACATTTACATACCTATATATTCTTAGTTAAACAATGTTGGTATTAAGTTGTCACTGCCTGATTGTCTGTCTAGTATTCGTTGCGTGCAACTGTTGATTCTCGTAAACAGCAGTTGTTGTTTTTCATGCTGGTTAAAATCCCGGATTGGGCAAAAATGAGTATTGGGTTTACATCGCTTTTGCTATTAATATAACAGTAACTTGTAATTATGAGATGTAAGTTCAATCCCAGGTGGAAATGCCGATTTGAATCATTTGATTTAATCAATTAATCAACCTGTTTCAGTCTACTGCTGGTCAAAGGCCTCTCCTTATTTGCGCCACAACACCCGGTCTTCCACTTTCCGCTTCCAGTCTTCTTACTTAGCAACCTTCCTAAGGTCATCGAATCAAATGATTTTCCACAGCGTTCGGTCCTTATCTAACTTTATCCATCAGTTGCTGAGGATATCCTTGGGAGAGGCCAATCCTGAGATGTGTGGATGGATGCAATGAAATGATTTACCATCTGCTAAAGACGAAATTATATGCAATAGGAGTCATTTATAAGCCACGACAGTGAAATAAAATCATTAATGTATCACGTATCACGTAAAAGATAAAACATTTTTCTTTAGTAACATTCTAAGACAAATTAAATTTGGCACGAGTTTCAAAACTTGATATTTTCGCCGCGATATCATCCAGTGGAGTTGATATGATGAAACTCGCTTTTACTTGTCATTTTTCGTAAGCAGCTTGTACAGAAACTGCTCATGAATTTGACATAACCCCGCACGTTCCCGCGAAGCTTACTTCAAGCTACGTTTACTGAATACTTATTACTGTTAAGTAAAAATCGAAGTCGAAACGCGTACCCATCAAGGGTTTTTAGTCAAATACGGTGAAAAATTACTTTTGAAATGGTAATGGTATACGGTATTTTGTATGCCACGATTTTGTGGGTATAACGTGTACTACTTTATATAATATGAGGATTATAGTTTGTAAGAGAGAAATTTATGTTTGTAAAATAAAAAATTAGCGATTTGTGAGGATTTTTATATCAATATCAACTATGGTCTGCTGCAAAATAACTCAACTTTGTCATACAATATTGATTTAAAGTATAATATATAATTGTAACGTGACCTTAAGTAGGACGCTAAAAAATGAGCTCTAGCGTGCCCGCGATGAGGAGTACACTTACAATGGACAGTGGACGAAGCGTCGCAAGAGAGTCAACCACGCGACGCGATTATTATCGTTACCATGTTGTTGTTATTGTTGTATTCTGTGTTTCTTGTTTTATCTGAACAATATATTATATATACGTTGTCACTGTTAATCGTGTTTAGAACTCATTTACTCGTAAACTAACCTTACATAATTTAATTATTTAAAAATAAATATATAATATAGTAGTGACTCATGTATGCCCCACTGCTGGGCACGGGTCTCCTCTCCTCTATCAAGTGAGAGAGATTCACACACGCTGACCTAATGTGGGTTGGTGAATCAAATATGTCTTTAGAATTTCTTCTAAGACATGTGTGGGTTTTCTTACCATATTTTCCTTCTCGATTAGCAGATGATAAATCAATAGATTAGTACATATAAATTCCACAAAGTGAAATTTACATTAGTACTGCCACCCGGGATTGAACTTACACCTCTTATACTTTTCCAGTCGGCTACCACCGCTGTTTTATAATTGCTGTAATAACTGATCTTTCTATTGTATTTTCCTTTCATATACCTACATTGAATAATTAGAAGCTTTTTTACATTCGTTTTTTAAATTAAATTTTTGATGTTTCTAGAATGGCCGATCTAGAAAAAAGTAATCCCACAATAACTCTTTCTATATGAGATCAGCCCCTCTAGACAAGTGGCATAAGCGATAGTCGAATCGAAAAGTCAAAAAATAAATGTATGGAATTTGACGTGAGTCTACGATTTAATGTCGTAAACTTACATTAAATCCTATACATTTTATTTTTTGACTTTTCGATTCGACTATCGCTTATGCCACTTGTCTAGAGGCTCAGTACTCGAGAACTTTACTTCCCTATCGTTTATCAGATGCATGTAGTACGAAGTCATATAATGAATCAAAATATAAATCTAAATTGTCACAAACTTGTAGAATAACAGCCGGTAAGATTAATGTTCTCCATATAAATTTGATATTTGTTTATATATTAGTTACAGATACAGCACAACTTTTATCCCTGAGGTAGTAAAATGAAATAACTTTATAAACTTCAGTAATGTAATATTGTACGACTCGGCGGGAATGGCTGAAATTAAATTTCCACTCAACAAGTTTTTTTTCTAAAACACTTTCACAAGTATTTCAATAAGCTAATAGAACGTAAGTTTGACCTGTAATCTTTAACATTTTGTTCGTGATATTAAATTTAAAAGGCCTGTTGAGTGTTAACACACGTTACATTTAAATCTGAATAAAAATTAAGTCTAGCAAAATATTTGTACAGTTTGTATTGTTTTATTAGAAACGCTTTGTTTGTATTAGAGACTAGCAAACAATTCAAAGGGCATAAGCATTAAAAACCAGTGCAGTCAAATAATTTAACATCTGCTAAAGGTAAAGGAAAACATTGTGAGGATGAAACGGAATGGTGAGATTTGTATTCACGCACAATGTAAACAAATATCTTCGATAACGAAAGATAGTTGACGTTTAATTTCATTTAAATAAAGAAATAATAGAGAGACTGGATGTTGAAGGTGGAGGAATGAGTGTTGTTACGTGAATTAGGAGAGGTCTATGTCCAGCAGTATACTGATACTAATAGCAACCCATATATGTCCCCCACAGAGACATATCCTACTTCCTACTAATATTATAAACGCGAAAGTTTGTAAGTATGGATGGATAGATGGATGGATGTTTGTTACACTTTCACGTAAAAACTACTGAACAGATTTGGATGAAATTTGGCACAGAGATAGATTATGGTCTGGAATAACACATAGGCTACTTTTTACAGCGATAACTGACATCCACGTGGGCGAAGCCGCGGGCAACAGCTAGTGTACTATATGTAGGTATGGCATGGGTCTCCTCTCCTCAAATCATCCCATCATATCCACCCACCAAACACATTATTTTCAAACATATTATTGTCAAAGGTTAAATAGTAATACAGCATCACTATATAACGACAAGTCATCAATCTATCATACACAAGTACTGAAGTGACCCATGTCACCATGTTGACATTCATAAGAGGAAAGCAAGCAGCTGTCACTCGTTACGTTTTTCATTCTCATCGATCTATGAAAGTGAAAGAAAAGGTAAGGGGAAATGTTTCTTGTGTATACCAATTTGATAACATTGATACAAAGGTACACATAATATATTTTTAGTTGTAGGTGTAATCTAATTGTTCACTGTTACCAGATTCTACAGAAATAAACACTATTATTTTCTTAAAAAACTAATCTTCATATCTCCGTTGCCATGTGTACATGACATGTATTGTTATGACTATAAGGCCGCCCTGATTTCACCTGGGTTAAACTAGTTTTTACCCGTTTAGGGGTTGACTTGACAAAAATCTTTCTTAGCGGTTGCTTACGTTACAAAATAAATCTACCTACTTATGTTCTAAATCTAAATTTTCTAGATTTAGTAGTTTTGGCTGAGCGTTAATCGTCAGACGACTTTACCTACCTTTAACGATTTTACATACTAGCCGCCCGCCCCGGCTTCGCACGAGTGGTATTTCCCGGGGACCTGTAATGATTTTGTCAATAAAATATAACCTATACAATATAGCCTATGAAACTCAGAAATAACGTGGCTTTTTACTGGTAAAAGAATTGACAAAATCAGTTCAGTAGATCCAGAGATTACCCTCTACAACGTTACAAACTTTACCTCTTTATTTATTATATATGTATTTATTGATTCAAAGAAACATACGGATCAAATATTTATAATAATAATATAGTATAGATATATGACGTTGCTTCGTTGGCCTAGTGGTCATTGTGTGCGACTGCGGGTCACAAGGCTTCAATTTCTGAGTCGGGCCAAAAATATAGATATTGGGATTTTCTGTCAAAAAATTTACGTAGATGCTCAAAGTTTGGTAATTGGCAACGTTATGCATTGAAAATTACGTAAAGCCATTGATTCTTCGCATGATCTCTCTCAATTTGTGCCGGATTGCCGTCGTGTCATCAAATTATGAGAGTGAAGTGAATAAAGAAAAATGAAGTGAAGTGTGCACTATAATACCGCCTGCACAGATGATGAAATGAAGATGAAATTCTGTTAGGAGCACTTTGTTTAATCTACGTTTTCTTTTCAAAACAGTATGCTATAACAAAACACGGTTGTATTAAGATTCAATTCCATAGCTTTCGGCTTCAACTGCAGACTTAATTACTCCTAACAAATTGTAGTTATTTGCACTTATTCTACTTTTTGTTGAATCTACGTAGAAACTTTGAACCACTTAAATTTGTTTGTGGTAGCAACAAAAAAAAATCTACTTTATTTATTAGCTCCCAAATTTCCACAAAACATTAAAGTTGGAATAGCTAAAACTAATTGCCAGAGAAGTTAACAAAGTCTGATTACTTAGTGGGCTTCCAGGACATTAGCAATCTTTATTATAAAAGAAGTAAAACTTTTAAACGCACATTTTGCACAGTAAATCTCTTCTGTTAATAATTGTCCTCCTTTTCCTTACTCTAGTCCCAAAGCTGCTTAGTTAAAATACTAAAACTTTTTAGTATGCTCCAAAGAAAATCTCAAGTTGTTAGTTAAATTCAAATTGGAAAACTTTTAAAATTTATGTTCACAGTTTTAAGACACCTATTATGTCCTTTCCTTTACATATGTTCGGTGTTTTTTTAACCGGGAGAGGGTCTTGCGAGACCGTTGCCTCGATCTGTCGCAAAGCAGTTTCATTACGTATTTAATACGTTAGAGGGGGAGCTAAGGCTTTTTGTCCAACTGAGTACATTCTCTTACGTGAGAATTGTACTTGCACGTTGACTACGAGGCAATAAAATGTCCTTTAGGACGAATCCTATGGTCCATATAATAAATTATTTCATTATTTTTATCGACTGTTTACGAGAACTTGACATGGATGTGTGCGTGCTTTATGTTGGGAACAGCAACTACTTGAGTTTATGTGATTATAGTAATATAAGGTTCGCCCGCGACTTCGTCCGCGTGGTAATTTGGAATATTTTCCCCGATTTTGCATTGTATCTCACTACTGCTCGGCTCCTATTGATCATAGCGTGATGTTAAATAGCCTATAGGCTATAGGCTATTTAATCCTGGATAAATGCACTATTCAACATATATTTTACATGAGGGGGCGAGCCTAAACATTGCTGTTGTTGTTATATTTCGCAAGCTATGTTAGATCCGAACCTAACATAATAATATCTAGAAGATCATGGAACAAACCTTGTGTCGCAGGGAATTTTACAAACATACAATTCATAAATGTTTCTGCGGAGTCTGGGTATAATTTTTGTCCAATTATACCCAGACTCCGCAGAAACATTTATGAATCACACAAAGTTTTATCCCGTATGGAAATCGAACCCACAACCTCCGGCTTAGCGGTCAGTGGCACTAACCACTAGACCAAAAGCTCGGTCAAGAAGGCATGATGCTATGTCACATTTAAAATATTAAGACTGAAAATAAAGAAACATTTCTAAATAAAAATAAAGCAATACAATTTAATGATTTATCTATCCCGGCACAATTTTAGTACCTAACACATAATATACATCGCAATATAGACCTAACAATTAACGCCAATAATGGTTTAAACACATACATATTTGCAACATGTACGATAGGGATGAGAGGTACAAAAAGGGTTGGTATTCGACATGACACGTATCATGGGAAAGTTCCATGTGTTACTACCCTAAACAGTTAGCTTGGGTGGCTTGGGTTTCGGTATTTTCTCCAAAAGGGTAAGTAAAGTTTACTAGTTGCGAGTATAATGCATTTAGTGATAGGTGTCACAATATATTGAGAAAAACAATTTAAACTAAATGCCGCGAAAGTTTGAAAAGAGTATTTGATGAGAAATTAAATATTAATTTATTTCTGGAATAAAGGAATAATTAAAATAGCAAAAAAAATAAGTTTGAAGTTTTGTTATATTATATATTTTTAATGTTTGGTGATCGCGATGCAATAATCATCTCGGTTCGCAAATATTAAAATGTTCTACAAAACAAATTGTAAACTACTGTGGATCAACGGGAGTGTGACGTCATATAATAACAGTGTTGGCTCTATCTAATTTATCAAAATGAAAATGCTTTATTAAGAAGACATGAATAATATAATTATTATTAAAATAAAAGTAACGTAACCTAAACTACTTACAAACAAGCAGATATTGTAGTTAAAGTTATACCTAAACCTATAAATAAAAATATCTGATTGTAGTCGCAAATCTGAGGAAAGGTGTCCCAAAAGACTGGCCATATTTCCACACTGGATGGCAAGGCTAATACGTTGACCTAAGTTGACCTAAATGCTTGTTATTTCAGCAAGTTCACATGTGATCATGCAAGCTCTTGTGGTAAGAAGGTAAGGACTATAGTCGCGCTATATAATTATGAGTAGATACGTGTTCAATCAAAATCGGAATTTCAGTACAATACCGGATCTCTAAAGAATTTCAAGAACGGACAAGGGTTGTGCCCAAAATTCTATGGAAATTTGCGAGAAGAGATATGTACCGCTATCGGCATCGATAAATGCCATTTACTCTATAGATTGAGATAAAAGAGCCTATAGACTGCATTGCGTAAGTGAAATGTACGTATCACCTCGCCATACGATACGTGCATTTCATTGTACTGAGTGGCACGAATTCAATTACCACATGTTGCAAATATTTATGATGATGCCCCAAGATAATATTGTTCCGAATCTAGGTGTTCTTCAAAAAAGGAGTTATAAGGTTTTTAAAGGATCGGCAACGCGTGAGTGACATCCCTGGTGTTGCAAACGTCTATAGGCTACGGTAACTGCTTACCATCAGGCGGGCCGTATGCTTGTTTGCCACCTTGGTAGTATAAAAAAGCACTTTTACTACTTGACTTGCCTGATGTTAAGCAGTTACCGTGGCCTATGGACACTTATAATACCAGAGGTATCACTTGCGTGTTACCAACCCATTTTTTTACACCAGGGCTTTAAAATGGGAGTATCCCTGGGCATAGGAATATGTTTCTTTCAAAATGCATCCCTAAATATGCGCTGGAGACCTGTACTCACACACAGGAACACAACTACACTACTGTGTGTAGTTTTTTGGTTGTGGTCTTCTGTAGTTTGTGTTTGTAAAGTGCCCCAGAACATACTTTTATTTTCTAGTGTGTGTTACCTTTTTTATTCTACTTTGATAGCAGACAAGCAAATGGTAACAAATGGCACCAGATAGTAAGCAGTCACCATAGCCTCAACACATTATTTGGCTATGGTCTTTTGTAAGGTGGAGGTACTTTCTGATTCGGGTTGGTTTATTTGAATTGCGCCCTACCTCAGTTCACTTTTAATAATAATAATAATAACAATATGTTTGGGCACTACGCGTCCATAATTCGTTTCCAGGGTTGTTTTCCTGAAAAAAATTTCATATCCCGCACTAGGGTATAAGCTCTGTGTCGCAGTGGACTTGACACACATACAATTAATGGATACAAATTAGACTCAGAGTCGGGACAACCATTTATGGATCACAACAGTTATAAGGTTTTTAAAGGGTCGGCAACGCGTGAGTGACACCCCTGGTGTTGCAAACGTCCATACGCTACGGTAACTGCTTACCATCAGGCGGGCCGTATGCTTGTTTGCCACCTTGGAAGTATAAAAAATCACAAACTTTTGTCCCGTGTGGGGAATGAACCCACAACGCGGCTCGCTCAAATGGTGAAGTAACCACTTAAGCCACTGAACGAACCGTGCTATCAATGGGTTATTCCAATGCAATAATAAATATAAATAAATATCAGCATGCAAGTAAAACATGTAATAAGGTAAACATATTTTTTTACATGTATGTATTTGATTATGTAAAAGAAAATGGCCTTCTAAAATACCGATAACACTATAAACTAAAAATAGTAAAACTTTTCCTTCGATTGAATTTTACTGCACCGCGCACTTACTATGCAGGACGCCTTTGCTTTACTTAGCGCAAAATCAAATAAAAACGCAATTTATTCTCAAAAGGAAAGTAACATCGAAATGAAAATTCCCTTCATTATTGAATAACTAACTAAAAAGATGTTTCACGCTGATCTAGCAATGAAAGAAAAAGGTGAGTGAACTTGGAAGCTTTTACATTATTTTTGAAGAGTCTGTTAGTGAAGGAGCGCTGTTGGTTTTTGATCATCATAGTAAATTATTTAGTTATCAACATCAAAAAACCCATAAAGATAAATCATTATTAGCTTTCACTAAATCATTAATGTGTGTCACGGGGGATTTTACAAACATACAATTCACGGACACAAATGCCACCCAGACTCGGAATAAATATTTATGAATCACACAAAGGCTCAGGCTTAGCAGTCAGGTCAACTTACTATTAGACCCACAAGCCAGTCTACGTATATGTAAATTACTCACTTAAAAAATCTTTCTATCTTCTATTATTAAGAAAATGAAAAGGAAAATAAATACTAATAGCTTGGAACAACTCCCACATGGTCATCTAAACCAGAACTAGGCTTATACTATGGTAACCATACAATTAGTAAACACACTGATAATATTGGTATTACATATATCATGCGCGTCTCCCTGTAGGCAGAGTATGGTACGCTAATTGCTTCGATCCAGACATATTTCTTTCGCTCCTCTACATGCATCAACCTCATCATGCTTGAACGTCGATTCTAGGTACTTTTAATTTGGCCCTAAATGTTATCAATGGTATTATAAAGAAAAATACGCTACTTTCATACTGAGCGGCATTTACTTTTGTTTTTATATTTTAGTGCGAACTTGCCTAGTATTAATGTGATAGATAAAATGAAACCTCGTAGCTACTGTTGACGGCAACAGCTTACGCACACTAGTGCGCTATCTACGTCTTTCTTATTATAATACTAGCTGTTGCCCGCGGCTCCACCCGCTTGGATGTCGGTTATCGCTGTAAAAAGTATAGTAAGTAAGCTTATGTGTTATTCTATCTCTGTGCCAAATTGTATCCAGATCTGTTTAGAAGTTTTTACGTGAAAGAGTAACAAACATCCATCCATCCATCCATACTTACAAACTTTCGCGTTTATAATATTAGTAGGATCATTGCATATTATAGATAAATTTCACGCAGACAAAGAATGCAAAAATAAGTCCTAGAGTAGAATGGAAGCAACGACGTTCGGCTTCACAATCAGTGTCGCTAACCACTGGAACAACTGGCTAAGTAAATTAATTCTAAGACGAACAATCTTTTATATATTGTTCAACCTACTGTAGTTATATATTATATTATACTGTTTTTGTACGAAATGCCGTCTTCTTTATTTTGAAGAACGTCTGAAAAGGTTTGCTTGTCGAGAAGATATACTTAAAAGATAAGAGATAAAAATAGATTTACAGAATAGGCACAAATGTTCAGTCATGTTGTCTAGGCACTGCGCCATTTTGTCCGCATCCATAAACTTGAATAAAAGAAAACTTTACTATATACTCTCTTTAGATCTTTCATGTTTCATTAAAATTCATTTCTGAAATAAAAAGCTTAGTGTGCACTAAACAGAAACTAAAAATAATGAACGAGACATTTCTAAACCACATTATAATTGAGTATAAAAGCCGTTCTGCGGTAAAAGCGTTGTAGTATTAGGTATGAGAGATATTTTAAAGTGAGGAGTGCTCACAACAGAGGGAGATAATGCGTTGGTTAATGGAGTGTCGTCGGTGCAGCCACGGTGCGGTGCTAAGCGACTTTCACCATTACTGGATTTGTAACGTGAAAAATAAACGTGTTTATATCGAACGTGACACTTTTAGTGTTCCTTTAAGAGAGTTCGTAAACAATCTGCAACTTTGCAAGTAAAAGTGTTGAAGAAAGGGTGTACGCTGCTATGTGCCTAATGCATATTAGTAAGTTTTGTTACTATGTACCTATGTTATTTGATGTTTTATGTCGTAAACTTATGTCAAACCCCATACATTTGGTAGAATAGGGGATACTCCATCTTAAAGCCTATGGACGACCCATTTTTTTACACCAGATAAAAAAATGGGTCGTCCATAGGCTACGGTAACTGCTTAACAGCGGGCGGACAGTATGCTTGTTTGCCACCCATGTAGTATAAAAAATATATTTACATGTAAAACATATACATGTAAAATAAATAATCGGAGTTAAACGGTTAACTAAACATATTAAAGTATAATAAACTTCTTCATGCCGCCGAGTAAATTTTTATATAGGTACATAAAACCTTTTGACGTGTTCTAACAACCGGACCGTTCAAATGATGGCTTTGAGTGCTCTTCAGTCCACAGGGAAGCTTGAACACGTATTGAAACAGTCAACCTTTTCACTTACTAAGCTGGGACCGCCTCAGTTGCATTTCCGTATTGGCGTTTTATAAGAGACGCAGCTAAAGCATTGATATGGGACGTCGATGCCAAAGCTATGTAGGTAGAAATTTATTTTTGTTGTTGTACTATAAGTTAGCTACAATAATTTAAAAATTGTACTATTTTTTTTTTCAGATATTGTACATCCATTTTGTTAGTAGAAAATTCCTAATAGCTAATGTTAGTAATGTATTAATTATAAATTACAGACACTCCGAGAGAGACACTGTCAATTAGATCTATTAACTTGACAGTTCTGTCCACGAAATGTCTAATAATCAGAGAATAATGATTCTCCGCCACCGTTAGTATGTAAAGGATTTTTTTTAAAGACTTCTACCTCTCTAGATACAAAATATACTTTTATATCTTTTTTTATACTGCTTGGGTGGCAAATAAGCATACGGCCCGCCTGGTGTTACCGTAGCCTATGGACGCTTGCAATACCGGAGGTATCACTTGCGGGTTGCCAACCCATTTTTGTACACCAGGAATTTAAGATGGGAGTATCCCTGGGTTAGGAATACCTACGCACTCACACACAGGAAGGAACACAACTACACCGCTGTGTGTAGTTCTTTAGCTGTGGTCTTCTGTAAGGTGGAGGTCCTTCCCCAGTCGGGCTTGCTCGCTAGTATGGTGCCCTACCTCTCTTAGGTATGTATCAAATCAAATATTCCTAAATTTATTTGATTTTAAAGAACAGGTAGACAGCGACAACAACAGTCTTCGTATGTATGTTGTTTTTCTTTTTTTTTGTATTTATCATTAAATTAGTTTTATGTATATAGGTAGTAAAATTATTTTTGGATGAGCGAGCAAAGTTCCCCGACTTTACTGAAACTACATACACATACATACATTAATGTTTGTTCGACAACAACTTGAGTATTGTTGATCGTTGATCTTGAAATTTGGTTAGCGAATTTATGAGACAATAAAAATATTAATGTTGAAAGATGAGCCAAATCGGTCAAGGGTGTTGCAAGTTCAGTTTGAGGCGAATCACTAGTTTAACCACAAAACAGACGCTGAAGTTGTTTAAGCGTCAAAATATTCTTTAGGATCACTGTCTATTGGAAACGTGCCCAGAAGGCTAGCGCTATGACTACGTTGGATGGAATGCTTATTCTCAGTACGAGAAACAGGCTAGCCTGCGTAGTAATTCTACGACGTAGCTCCGTAGCATTTTGGGCACATTTTTATCGTTAAAAAATATATAAGTATATATTATTATTGCAGTTTAGGTGTAATCATTAGATGCTTCTCGAGGCACGGGCATTGTTGGGCAGAAAAAAACCAATATCTATCATTAGTCCGATCCACGAATCGAACCCGGAACCTCATGTTCAGCAGCCACACTCAACGACCACTAGGCTAACGAAGTAGTCAACACAAATAACACAGAACTATAAACCTCATCAAAAGCAGGCAAACTAATTACATTTAAAATGTAAGATTTATTTGCCCAAAATCTTAAGTGGTCAACGCAATCTTGTGGGTTCGGAACCGTACAAACTTTATAAGGGAATTGAGGAAGCATCTGGTTCACACATTGTACGGGTAATGGACCGAGTTTGGTTAAGATTTATATATCCCTCTCTATGTATGTGTTATATAGATGTCAGCCTTTGTCCGCAAGGCGACCCTATTGGGGCCGTAATATACTGTCTTAATGTAACGATGTTCGAGCTTTACCCTTGAGATTATTTTAATCAAAGTATTGGAGAGGAATTTTGATCTTATATGGGAGGCATTGAGTATTTTACTATACTTATACATGATATTATTTTTCCTGGAAGAGGGGTAGTTGTATGACAATTTATTATTCAAAGTCTTGTGTTGTAGAAGAGAGGTGGGGGGAGTGAGGTCTATTGCCGTATATTGCCGTATACTGCCGGATATAAAACAATTGTAGACTCCGTGCTGCTCCTGAGAATTTTCCAACAGAAAGCTCAATATACCTTCACGCGACTCAGGGATCGAACTCAGTTCCGATTTGTAATTGGTCTAATTCAGCTGCAAATTTGACCAATTGTGAGTTGGATTAACTACAAATTGGAAATATTTTTGAACATTGGATCAATCGTGAATTAGATCAATTGCCTGAACCATTATCATCATCTCAGCCGAAAAACATCCACTGCACTGGACAGTCTTTAATTATTTGCTAAATTCACAGACTATGTATGTCTAGTATTGACAACAAAGCTTGTACCCGTTAGTCTATTGACTTTGCTTTCCGTTAAGACGATACATTTAATGTCTTCTTAATCGAATATCGGTCACGGTGGCTAATCTAGATTATCTATCTAGATTAGCCATCTGTGTGTAGATATTATAGTGCGCAATAATACATATTGGGATTTTCTGAAGCACTGGGATATAAATATCACCTATTTCCAAACTTAAAGCATCTACTGTGAATTTCTTGACAGAAAACCCCAATATTTGTTATTGACCCAACCCAGAAATCAAACCTGGGAATTTGTTGACCGTCGCACCAAACGACTATTAGACCAACCAGCCCCTCTAGACAAGTAGCATAAACAGTAGTCTAATCGGAAAGTCAAAAAAGCAAATGTATGGGATTTGACGTAAGTTTACGATGTAATGTCGTAAATATACGTCAAATCCCATACATTTCCTTTTTTGACTTTTCGATTCGACTACCATTTATGCCACTTGTCTAGAGGGGCTGCCCATTTTATTTTCATGCAGTAATAACTAATTATTGTTAGTAGGTACACAAGCTATTCTCAACTTACGGTTTTCTTTGTTGTTGAAAGTCAATGTTCTGTAAATTCATAATAGTTATTAGGCCGTAGTTTGCGTTTATAAGATGTTAAATGCGTATTTTTACGGCTTTACCTAATGTAGCGTTACGCAAAATTGTCTTTTTAAGGGTTATGAAGACGGCAGAAATGTCTGACGCAGAATCGGCCACATAAACATATATTTACGATTGTTGAGCACATTTTGTCGGGCCCTTTTTCGCTTTCATCCATTTTGTTAATCGATTGCAGCGAAGTCAAGAGTGTAATGGATTTATCACAGGGATTTTTGTTTAGCTTTTGTTGTTTTCCGTTGTAAGGCGACTATTAACATTACTTTTTAGAGGATCGGGAGTTGCAGACTTGTGTTTGGGAAGGAATTAAGTAATTAAAATTATGTTGTTTAGTATATTTAATCCATACGCTGTCCCAAGTTAGAAACAATAGAATATCTATTGGTATCTATCACATACTATAATTAATGGGACAAGGTCAAGTACTTTGTTAAAGTAGGTAGGGCACTATTCAAGCAAGCTAGTCCGACTAGCGAAGGACTTTCACCTTACAGAAGAACACAGCTATTCGGCTAAATACACATACACTTGAAACACATGACCCTCCTTTTGCGTCTGTCGGGTTAAAAACATACGTTTACACTTATCAACACGCACATATTTTAAGTCAAAAATAATTTAAGAACGCGCGCATCTGATTGCCACATTTAGTTATGATGTATTCTGTGGAAATGTACTCCTTGGTTGTGTAGGGAGCTTGTATATTAAGACCCTTACTAGATTTCGACCAACCTCCTTCTCCTTTAAACGGTCGATATCCCAGCCACAAAGGGAAACTACTGGTTGAAGGGTCAACGCAAACAGGAGGAATTAATCCAGGATACTTCCCCTTGAGTAACCTCTTTTCATTCGTGTCGTACTATATACCTCCTGTTAATCTATGGGTTTTATGGGAAAATTTATTGAGAGTATTTTATTAAATAATTCTTTAAAAATATCATAAATGTAGGATCATACTTGCTACTAGAAGGTTCCAGCGGTTGGAACCACAGCGAAATTGGGACGGTAGTTCTAGATGCCTGATTAGTAGCCGCATGCAAGTTGTCCTAAGATTTTCTGAGAGATAGGGCACCCTACTAGCGAGCAAGCCCAACTGGGGAAGGATCTCCACCTTACAAAAAATCACAGGCAAATAACTACACATGACGGTGTAGTTGTGTTCCTGTGTGAATACGGATCTCCAGTGCTCATTTAGGGATGCGTTTTGAAAGAAACGTATTCCGATCCCAGGGACACTACCATCTTAAAGCCCTGTTTTAAAAAAATGGGTTGGAAACACGCAAGTGGAACTTCCAGCATTGAAAGCATCCATGGCTACGGTAACTGTTAACATCAGGCGGGCCGTATGCTTATTTGCCACACAAGTAGTATAAAAATACAGAAAAAAGATAGTTCAAAAACAAGAAGGCTCTGTTTAACTAAATTTTTGTAACCTAATAACCGATAAATTAGTCTTTCGAACACATATAACAACATATCAATGGTAACAATGACTCGCTTATTTTTTACTGCCGACTGTATACGAGAACAAATGTTTGTGTTCTCTCTAAAATAGCTCGATCCGCTATCCGTTAATTGGAGAGTCAAACAAATAGACGGTCACCTGGCCATTGAGTAAAACGTTTTTTTGTTTTAGATTTAATATTAAAATAAAGAGATACAGTGATCTGATAATAAAAATGTACAGATACCTACTCAATTCTTCATTGTATTTCACAATGTTTTTATAGAAAGTGATAAGGTAATACAATAGTAAGTATGAATTGTGCTGTGCTATGCCTGAAAGGATCCTTTCGGGCACAGGACAGTGTAGGAGAGAGAAGGAAGGGTACATAAATACTGTGATATGTAATTGTGACATTAAAATATACTACTTCATTGTTCTATGCAAGATTATATATATATCTGTAGTTAGATAATTTATGTATTTTATTGTAGTTTTTATATAGTAAATACTAAATAATTTGATTAAATTTGATTAATTGAGGTATCTTCAATACGTATTGAAGATAATATTTATATCATTATGATCATACATTTGGGACCATGACGTGTGAAAAGTGAGTTATTTGAGCTAGAAAGAGGGACGGAGCGATATACCCTATATAGCTCCGTCTCTCTTTTTCACTCGAACGACTTACACATTTTAACACATCATTGTACGGCCCCAGATGGGCTATGCCTCGCCTCTTATTATACGGAACATAGCTGGCGAAATGTGGGTTCATCACCTCTTTTGGGAAAAACTGCTTGATGTATGTACTAAGGTATATTGTAATGTTATCAAACCCGATATTATTATGTTTACATCCTATTCATCAATCTTCTTGCAATACCATAGGTAGTAGCATTTCCTGAAACCCACCTGAACATCATAAGATTTATATAGCTATAATATATATATCCTAGTTTCCTTATTGGCGTCGATTGTATGATATCAACGTATTGTCCTTACGTATCAAATTATACGTGAGCCAATATATCCACGACACGCATTATACTCAGCAGCCGATACGGGAAATTAATATTGATAAAGTATTTTGTACGAGACATTTGGATATCCAATTTGTTAATGTTGCTTCTTACTGAATTTGTGTAGACAGAGTCTTGTTACGACGTAATTTCAATGGGTAAATGTAGTATTCATGTTACCATTTGTTTTTGTTTTTAACCTTATACGTAAGAAGTCGACTTGATTATGCTTGTTATTTGTATGATTCTAGTGCTAAGACAAATGTATCAAAGTTAGATAAACTACAAAATCAAGCTCTAAGGATAGTAGGAGGCTTTATAAGATCCTCTCCAATACATGTAATGGAGAGTGAGCTGCACATACCACCACTATTTTTAAGACGTCAATATCTCGCTTTTAAGTATACGCTAAAGACACTATCGTGGTCTAATAATGTATGTTTAGGCACAATATCAGAATTAGACTCTCTTAGTCGTAATACTTACTGGACAAATAAAAAGAAACCGTTACTTGCTACCACTTTTAATGAATTAAGACAGTTGCAAATTAATTCCTCAGATACTCTTAAAATGTTTACTTTAAATATTTGGGTGTCGGCTATAGATGTTAACAAGACTATTAAATGTGATTTAGAATGTATTAAGTGCTCAAAAAAAGATTATAATCCCAATGTATTGGTCCAAGAGGTGGTGTCAGAGCTAACGTCCAAGTATAATGATTGGTGTAAAATTTTCACAGATGGATCAAAAAATGTAAACAGTCGTGGAGCTGCCTATTTTTTCCAAAACATTGATCACAGGGCTATTTTTAAAATTAAAGTTGATAATATATGTATCATGTCGCTGGAACTTATTGCAATATACCAAGCAGTACTTTATGCACAAAGAGAAAACTTAAATAATGTTGTGATTTTGTCTGATAGCAGGAGCGCCCTGCAACACGTGGCTCGATGCGCCTCTGATTGCAGAGGTGCATCGATAGCCTATGATATTCTTAAAATTATATATCTTCTCAATAAAGACAATACTAGGGTTATATTGCAATGGGTTCCAGCACACATAGGGTTGAAGGGTAACGAGGAGGCCGACCGTTTGTCAAAACTTGCCTGTGAAAGTGATACCGTGCACGAATATAGGCCAGATTATTGGGAATATTGTTCTAGATTTAAAATGACTTGTTTTGACAGATGGAAGACTTACTTTAATGAAATATCTAAAGTGAAAGGGATATGGTACAAGATAATCCAGAATGAACCGCCACCCATACCCTGGTTTGATGAAGGAAGTCTAAATAGAAATTATATTAAATTAGCCCTAAGACTTCGTTCAGGGCATTATCCATCGGCAAAGTTTGCTTTCTTAATGGGAAAGGCTGTTACACCCAACTGTGATTTATGCAACAAAATTGAAGATGTACAGCATATATTAATGGATTGTGTTAAAAATAAGAATGAAAGAGAATTACTAATTAATGAATATAATTTGAACGTTTTGGACATAGGGCTCATTCAGAGTATTTTGGCAAATCCTAACTCAGAGATTGCAAAACGGTTGTATGGATTAGTTATTAACAGAATGTGAGATACAGTTATTTAGGTAGTAGAGTTTAGGTAGTAGAGAGAATTAGTAATTCTCTTTCATAATTAGATATAAGTATATATAAGCTATTTTGTGTGGAATAGATTATAAGTTACAATGGGGTGACGTATCCAAAAGGAACTAAACCCTGTACAAATAAAGAAAAAAAAAAAAAAAAAAAAAAACCCATTATTCATCTTTATATTAACATTATCAATAAAAAATAAGGAATTATTATACAATATATTTTACACGGTAAAGTATAATATATCGCGTTCCCTAATTCACGTCAAGTTTGATATGTTTAACAAAGAGTTTCACAAAGTACGTATGGAATAATACTTCTGATAATGCTGAAAACACAAAAGAAGACTCGCTTTTACATATTTAGTATGGAGTAGTATGTAGACAGTGTGTGACGTCACTGCGTTTGATGTGTGCGGGCGTGTCTCTGTGTATGGTGATCATATTTCGGCGAGCGCTAGTTTCAAAGCGGTGCCTGCTGGGACAGATAACGTTGTAAATGTCAATCTCTGTAAGGTCTGCTCCATTTTGAGGGGATCAAAGTTCCGGGTAGGGATTATAAGGGTCTAAGATAAGCTTATTTTCTAAAGCCTAATTTTGTACCCACCTACTTCCTTTGTTGAATCGTTGATGAGTCGAGTTTTTGACAATGTATCTGGGTTTGTGGGCCGCCTCTTTTCTTAAAATGAATTTTACAAATTAGACCATTCCTTTTGTTTGCATTCATTTCAATTATATTTAAGAAGTGTACTGTTTATTAATGCTCAGGGTTATGAATAATTTTGTGCAAGCAACTGACTTGCACGCAAGAGGTGTGAGTTTGAGGTGTCACTTAGTGATTTTTATATGTATTAATCAAACGATTAACCATCTGCTAACGATAATGGAAACCCAAATTTTTAGAGAAATTCTAAAGACATGTTTTATTCACCAACCCGAATTAAGCCACCGTAGATTAAAGGATAATGCAGGTTCTTCAAAGTGAAAGAATTTTCAGAATCGAATTAGTAGTTTCCCGCACCTTACTTACTAAGTTTATCTTTTTATAATATTAGTAATCTGTATTTATTATTCATTATACAGTAATCGAAGTTGTAAAAATTTATGAGACAGAATGAATTTACAGATACGTCACATTTTACCCTATTTATTCAAGATATGGTAGAATACTTGATACAAAAAGCACGCCTAGCCCAGAGGCTGACGGCTAGTGAAAATATAAATTAATTAGTTTGTAACAAAATTACTGTGATGAGGGTCACAAAAAAACAATGTTGTGCTCTTACCAAAAACCTTTTAACGAGCGCGTTAATGTTAAGCCGGGGTGATATAATCTGTCACATGTTATGATCCTCGTATAAAAGGTTAGCAAATTAAAAAATGTCTAATGACACATAATACATATTCCGTCCGCGGCTTTGCTCGCGCGTACAATCCTACGGGTAGAGTTATATTCTACAATGTAAAGTAGCCTATAGACTATTCCAGACTATAATATTCTATCACTGCGCCAAACTAACGCTTATGGCCAGGCCACCCGCCCGATGTGCGAGCGTTAGGTATTTATTACGACAAAATACAGTGTCCTCACTATATAGAGAGTAATTCTTCCTTACACTATGTTCTTGAATCCATCCATTCATCCATCCAAACTTTCTTATTTATATTATTTCTAAATATAGATAAATACTTGAAGGAGTTCTAGCTAAAAAGCTTATAGTACAGCATACAAAGCAGATAAGATTCTAGGGTCACTTTATAAGGATTGATTTTTAGAAATAACAGAATATATTTATGAGGCTTTATAAGGTTAAACAATCACAATACCTAGGGTCTAGTGGTGAAGATCACATTGCCACTAATACCGCTCCGAGTTTCGTGAGTTCGATTCCCACACAGAATAAAACTGTGAGATCCATAAATGTTTTGCTGTCCCAAATTCGAAACAAGTATCCTATTTTTATGCCCCATTGGGGATCGGAATTACAACACGCCGCGCAAAGTTAAAAGGCGAAGTAACCACATCGGACACTCAACCAAGCTACGTAAATATCTGTATGCACAATAGCAAGCTTTCCCAATTACTACACAGGTATATTAGTAACATTTTGAAGTGGATATTCACAGTCAGACTACGGTATACTGGCCTTCTACCAGCAAACGTTTCTGCGTTTCCCTTGGGAGTTCAACCCAGGTACAAAACACAAAGGCATACGTTAGTGATGTATTTCCCTGTTCTATACCCACGTCAGCTTCAGCTCTCTACGATATTGCTATAGCTTAACTACAGAACACTTTATATTATGCCAATATATTACATCACATATCAATATTTTCTAAGTGATATGAAGGGTAATGATAAAAAACCAGCACAATTACTCGTAATAAGTATATCTTCAAAAGAAAAATCATTATCATGTAGAGAGACGTAGGGCACCATACAAGCAAGCAAGCCCGACTGGGGAAAGATCTTCTCATTACAGAATGTAGTTCTGTTCGCACACAGTTCTATTCCTGTGTGTGAGTATAGGTCTTCAGCGCTCATTTAGGGATGCGTTTGAAATAAATGTTTACCTATATCAAGGATAATCCATCTTGAAGACCTGATGCAAAAAATGGGTCCTCAACACGCAAATGGTCTGGTATTTACAAGCATCGGTAACGATAACTGTTTTACATCAGACGGGTTGTATGTTCGTTTGCCAACCAAGTAGTAGGTATAAAAAATTGAAAAAACATGCGGTCGTGATCTTTAGCAGTGAAAACATACAATCTGTCTGAAAGCTATACAGTCTTCCGAAGTCGACCTCATAGTACGTAGCGGGTTTTTACAGATAATCGTGAGGTGCAATGTTTAATTTCCAGATACTGCAATATCCAGTGTGGCGATCAAATTCACAATACGTGGCAAATGCGTAGTAAATGGCGAGGTAACTATTAAAAGCCACTGTACCTGAGACATACATATATTAGATATAGGTCTCGTTTTTAACCGACTAGATTTGCGGCTTTCAAGAAATAGTTACAACGGTGCGTCTATAGTTATTACCGAAGGCGTGTTCCCTTTCGTCATCATTCCTGCTGAAAGACGTCCATTGCTGGACTCTTTTGGATGTCTTTACCAAGGGTTTCCATAGCATTGGGTCTTAAGCTGACTTTGACCTTATATTATTTTCATTTACAATTTTTTCGACATACGGATTCTATGTGACGATTCTATCATCATCATCTCAGCCTGATGATATCATCTATACTTAATATGAATCAAAGAATGCTATTTTTATAAATCTTTAATATTATGAAACGATTTAATAGGAACTAGGTCACAGCTCTGTTAGCAAGTTTCTGTACTTTCAACAAGTTTTGTAACAAAAAACTTGATGTTGCACATTTTCATTAAAATAAATTATTATTTTAAGCAATTCTTAATAGAAATAGAATATCAACATTTTAAATAGCTATTTAAAGGAGCCGCTGGAAACTTTTAATGGAAAAGTTTTAGTTGAAAACAACACGGTTGGAGTGCACTGTTAAATGTTTAAAGTATTTTTTGCTGCGGCTACCCTGTTGGTTTTTCTTGCAAGGGCAAGATAATCATTAGGGATTCGTTAGGTAACGTTTCTATTTGCAAGTTTTGACATGAGTTGCAAATTGAAATGTCATTTGGAATAGGTAGCTATTCTTATTGTGTAAAAAGAATGTGTAGATATGTTTCTGTGCGTGGGTACAGGTCTTTAATTAAACTTTAAAACAATACACGAACATTATCATCACTTCACTTAGATTAGGACCTTTACTGACTTTGCACAGGATAATTTTTGTGCTGAATATGTGTAGATTTTTTATATTCTGTCTGTTGTTATATGTATGTTCGAATAAATAAATGTTTTCTTTTTTTCATTAGTCAGTTTTACATGCAGGTAAATATATTGGTCCAACAGTCAGAATGTCAAAGTGTCAAAAAATACTACCATTTCATTGATTAGGTAATAATACTTATAATAAAAAATGAACTTTTTTGTTTATATATTTCAACTTATCTAAAATAAAGATAATTTCCAAAGCTTTTTAAAATAAAAACGGGTATCAAACTTGGTACCTACTGACTGGCGTATACGATTACATAAAGACTATGCGTAGTGTGGAGAAACCTTTAAATAAATCCAACCACAAGATAATAAAATGTAAATTACTTTTTTTACCGAAAAATCCTTGTTACGTCGTGAACTTAACATAGATCGTTAGGAGTTTTCAATCTGCTATTTAAATGCTCTCGCTTCTTTTATTACGAGGAACAAAAATTTACTCTTCGCGCCACCCCGACGTCCCTTCGCTTCTTAATTGTCTCATAAAACAAAGGGAATGAACCGTTTTGCGTCCCCAGTACTCCTATTTTGTAAGAGCGTTTCGTAACCAGTTCAGTCTTCAAGTAATGTTCCAAGATTTTTTTTATTTGAATAGAGCGCCAAATATTATAAAGTTTAATTATAATTATTTGTGTTCCTACTTTATTTGTTTAAGCCATTAGAGTTGGAGTTACGTAACGTTTTACGGTATAAAGTGTGTTACATAAATCAATCTGGCCTATTTATTTTATTAAAACAACAGTTTTCAGTTTTACTAGTTGCGATTAGCAGACATTCTTTAAAACTAAATTCCTTTTATTTTGTAAATTTTATAGAATTCGTAATATGAATTTAGTTTTTTTATATCTTATAAATTTATATTTTAATATAACTGCTTATTTCACGGAACGCAAACTTAAAAAACTTAACTTAAAATTTGTCAAGGTTAGATAATACTTTTAAAGGTCACCCAGAGAGATGATATCAGACAGTTTGCTGACAATGATAGAGTTAGATAATAGTTGGCCAAACAGTTGAAATAGGAATAAAAACAGCAACCTTTGCGGAGGATCTAATCTCGGGGCTCTTTTTGAAGATTCTCTTTCATTGCATCAGCTTAATCCCTGGCATAAATTATTTCACCCCCAGTTTAAACAACTTCCCTTTGAGCTCGACAAAATATAGATTCTGTTAAAATTCAAGGCTACATAGAGGTAGGTACTTAAGAATTCTTTTTCTCTACTTTTTTAAATGCAATCTTCCAAGTCGCATCGGTAACGGTGTTAAGCCGACGTAAATATTTTCTAAAGGATTTTTCCAGAATAGGATTCGCTTCAAGTTAGACTTTTAGAGCTTTCGAACTTAGTGCTTAAACATTTTTTGCTATTCCATGTGGTTTTGTTCTCATTATCGAAATACATTTTAACGAAGCCCATATCACCGAAAAGCTATTTAACCGATGGGTTATTTGATTGATGGAATCTTTCACTGAAAAACCAAATGATTGAAATCCCTTTTCACCGATAATTACATAATATCTTTAAGGCGAAACTAATCTTTTTTTATATCTTTACATGATTTTTCTTAATATTTTACGTTAAAACAAAAAGTTTTGTTTCTCCTTCGATCACATGTCATTAGAAGAAATTTAATCTACTATTAGTAAAAAGGGATTTTGATTATTTGCTTTTTAGGTAAAATGGCCAATCGATCAAATAACCTATCGGTTAAATACCTTTTCGGTTATACGGCGCAGTAGAAATGGGCTTCGTTAAAATGTCTTTCGATAATGACACCTAAGTCACATTTGTAATAGGAGGTGAGTCTTTTGCCATTTACCTACTGTATATAATTCCCGACGCCACGCTGCTATCGAGAATTTTCTAACAGAAAGACTAAATAATACTTTGCTCGCCCCGCGAATAGAACTCAGGGAGTATAAAGACGAGACTAATGAGGCCGGCAGACATAAAATATCTAGCTACCAAGTGTCAAGACAAAACAACCTCTTAGACCTAAGCTGTGTCGAATACGAGTACTAATTAGTAAATGGCTCGTGTAGGTAATAATACTAAATACATATGTGGTGGCTCTTAGTATGTAGGGCTTTCAAAGCTCTCTCATACCCAAGTAGCCATCAAGCTAGTGTTGTTCAAGTGCGCCTTCTGTACATAATAGTTACAGTTAAGTGGAGTACCGACATTACCAGTGCGGGGAAATTCTCCCTGAAATTGGGGTATCGTTAATTCTAGAGGATTACAAATGGTTTTATTGGCTGAGGAAGTTTAATTTCAAATTTACTTGTAAGTATGCTATTCGAAGATGTTAAAATTTTTAGGAGAGGATTGCTAAAAAGACATTAAAGTTGTAAAAGACAGAATTAAGACTGTAGTATATTAAAAAGTTGTTATTTTTTGTCTATGTGTGTTTATAGAAGATATTTGCACTACTTACCAGTAATCTTTTGGTTTTTTCTTTGAGTAGGTAAAATTAATAAAACCTTTTTATTTATTTAACAACACATCGCATTATAAAATTAATATATTCTACAAAGTGTTATTTATATTGGTACCGATTGGGATTGACATCAGTTGGTTAATTCCTTACTTAACTACCATAGCTATTAAATATGAGCGTTGTAAACAACAGCCCGCTATACCATACCATATCATCGTTTTAATTGATGACAAATGAATGAATGAATGAAGAATATGAAAATGACACCCATTAAAAATCACAAAGATTAATCCTGAATGGGAATCGAACCCAACGAGCTTCAGCTTAGCAGTCAGGGTTATTAAACACTCAAACAGTCATCCAGTCAAATGAGTATATAATAATCTAAATAATTTGCGAAAGATACTTTCTGCCTACCCCAAAAATAAGGCAGGCGTGATCATTGTATGTACAAATATACTATCGTTAACTGTTTCATTTTCATTTAACACTACTTTAGTAAAACAAAGGTGCTACAAAAAAGAGTTTGGTATACAAAGCAGGCTTATATGTCTTAGTGTGTGTGAGCCTAGTTCCCTGTCGGACAGATTGACATTATCCAGGCACCGGCCGTGGCATTCCCTTGCAAATGTCGTACTGTAAACATGCAAACCATTATTTAGCCGGTGAAAACCTTTACTTTTAGTAAACGACCAAGGAGTTTCATTAAATATCATTAGTGTTTGTTTAGTTTATTGTTGTTAATGGTTTGTTACTCTAGTAACATTTAAAATAACTAACATTGATATACAAAAAAAACCCAAGATACACAATCAGCGTCTCAAAACGTTCCGCATAAAATACAGCGTAGTCAGAGCCTCTAGACAAATGACAAAAACGGTAGTCGAATCGAAAAGTCAAAAAAACAAATGTATGAGATTTGACGTAAGTCTACGATATAATGTCGTAAACTTACGTCAAATCCCATACATTTGCTTTTTTGACTTTTCGATTCGACTATCGCTTATGCCACTTGTCCAGAGCGACAGTTGCGTCTATTTTAAAAAGTATCGCGTCGATCGAGTCACAATACCACACTACAAATTCAATTTTATATCATGCGCGTAGTGTTGAATTTAAAAAATAATATGTATTATTATTATTATAACTAATGGCGTCAGTTTTAAGTGTTTCTTTTATTCGAGAACTAGCAGCACGTCCCGGCTTTGCACGGACGGAAATTTATTTAGTTTTTAAATAAAATATAGCCTATGTTAATCGCTGATTATGTAGCTTTCTAATGATGAAAGAACTCTTAAAATCGGTTGAGTAGTTTTTGAGTTAAATCATAACAAATAAACTGAAAATTAAATCTTTCCTCTTTATAATATTAGTTTAGATGGATTGTTCTTCTTTAGGCCCACTAAGTTTTATCCTACATAAAAAATCCTTATTCGTCCCTAACAATATGCTTTCTTCGTCCTATTTTATACGAAGTTTGTGTATTTTGTATTTTTTGTATATTGATGCTAACTAATCATAATCCTTACTAATATTATAAATGTGAAAGTTTGTAAGAATGGATGGATGGATGGATGTATGGATGTTTGTTACTCTTTCACGTAAAAACTACTGAACGGATCTGGATGAAATTTGGCACAGAGATAGATTATGGTCTGGAATAACACATTTTGCAGCGATAACCGACATCCACGCGGGCGGAGCCGCGGGCAACAGCTAGTATATTATATATCATGTAATCTCTATGGGTATTTACTAATTTATTAAGTTGTCGTTTCGACACAAGCAGTGATTAGTATTTTGATTTCAAACTACATATTATAAAATACCGAATATATTATGCCAAACTATAACCTTTACTTTGACAAGCAGACCACGAGTAAACAGACTTATACCTATATTTCTAGTTACATACGTATTATGTGAATCGAGCTCATCACAAAAAGATTTGTGCCCGTGAATTGTATTTTTGTACAGTCCTCCACGTTATGAGGCATGTTTTCTAGTGCTAGTTGTCTTTAAAAAAGTGCCGTGTGGGAATCAAACCCTTATACCTTAGTGCGTTTTTATTGGCGCTGATTAAATTTTATATATGAATTGTTAAATGTACAAGATCCTTACTAATATTATAAATATGAAAGTTTGTAAGAATGGATGGATGGATGGATGTTTGTTACTCTTTCACGTAAAAACTACTAAACGGATCTGGATGAAATTTAGCACACAGATAGATTATGGTCTGGAATAACACATAGCCTTATTTTTGCAGTGATAACCGACATCCACGCGGGCGGAGCCGCGGGCAACAGCTAGTACAATATAATTTATTTATCCATGCATATGCATATACAGGGCATGCAATGTAAATAAGTAAATAGGCTTCATTATGTAATGAAAGATTGATTTGGAAGAAAAAAATCAAGAAACTCTTTAATCTGTAGGCCCATTTCACGAATTTGCGAAGTCATCTTTTTATCCAAGTTTGTACTTTATGATTAAGGTACACCCAATCTTTTACTTAACTCGATAAAAAAGGTACGCCTTGTAAGCGAATTGCTGCGGTTAGATAAAATGAAAATACCACACTTGTCTTCTACACTAAAAAGGTTCCGTATTTGCTTTTACTTAAGAAATTTCACACCTTGTCTTTTTATTCTGAGCGTCTTTTAGTTGGTAAAGTGCGGTGTGTAATTTGTTTTTAATAAAACACTATAGAGAAGGAAATTTAATCATTCCTGTTTGGCACGTTTCACGTTTCGACCCTTTTACAATATTTAATGGGTTAGCCTTGACAAATAAAGCAAAAATATTTAGGCATTAAATAAGGGTTTGACTATGTTTTCCTCTACCGTGCCAGCTGATGGCTAATTCATTAATTGGTACATAAAAGTAACATTTTAATCGGTACTGCCGGCTGAAAATCGAACTTAGAAGTCGGTTACTTTCCCAATCAGCTACTTTGATAACCGAATGGTGCAGTGGCACCGCCTCTGCTAAATACCTACCTTCTATTTAAAATTGATATACTTACTTATGAATACGAGTTGAACTGCTAATATATGCGGGCAGGTATAAAAAGAAGGATATAAAAAGAATTCAAAACCATTCACCAGTTCGAATTTGCGATTCGTCACAAAAAAAATGTTCAGGAGCTTTTTTAAGAAAGCGCTCATTTGAATATTCTTGAATCAGAAGTTAGGCAGACGTGTTAACGAATCACCTCAATGGTCGCGTTTAAAATTGGCGCAGAATATATTTGTCGCTCGATTGAAAATTCGTTTCAATCTAACGAACGAACGCGCCGCACAACAACGACAAAATTTAATTTCTTGTTGACAAGAAATTAAATTTTGTCGTTCTTGCGTTGATTTTTCGCGTCGCACATTTGGTGTTATTGCTAACTTATCGAGTTGTGTGTTAATGGAGCGTGCGGCTTTAATACTTATTAACGCAAATATCTCATCTTCGCGTAACTGGATTAATGAAGGTAGGTACAGTATCGATATTCGACCTCGGTCACTTTGTTGCCAGGCACTTAGTCGGTAGAAGCCTTTTGCAATTTAAAATCATAAACTCTGGAAATAATGTTTTTAACGAACGTAGTAATGAGAAAGGGATATGGTACAAAACAATACAGTCGGCACTTCCTCGAGTGCCTTGGTTTGTAAGTAGGTTTTGTTAAAATTAGCTTCTAGACTACGTCCCGGTCATTATCCGTCGGTGAAGTTTGCACATCTAATGAGAAAGGCTGACTCTCCGAATTGCCCGCCTTGTGGTAAGGTAGAAGATGTGCAACATTTGTTGATGGAGTGTGTCCGGAACGAGGCAGAGAGGGAGTCGATGCTGCGAACGCCTGGCGTTGATCGCAGGAAAGTAGGACTTACACAGAGTGCATTGAGTGAGCCAGTATCCGAATTAGTCCGGGCATTCTACAAATTGGTGACGCAGATCCAGCATCATATCAAACCAATTTTACACAAAACAATAACTTGCTCTTAATATTTAATACCATATCCCTATATAGTAACATACCTATATAGTAGATGCTGGATCTGCGTCACCAATTTGTAGAATGCCCGGGCTAATTCTGAAACCAATTGTACACAAAACAATAACTTGCTCTTAATATTTAATACTATATTTAACTATATAGGGATATAGTATTAAATATTAAGAGCAAGTTATTGTTTTGTGTACAATTGGTTTGATATGCTTCCATTGAAGGGAAAACCCTAAATTAAATAAAATAAAAAAAAAACTAAAAATACAATGAAGAAAGCATAAGTATAAATGTCAATATTTGAACTTGTGAGCATTAGTTTTTGAAATACAAACATGCAGACAGACAAAGCAGCACCATGAGAGTTTTCTGTTTAAAAAGAATAAAGTAATTTAATATCACTATTAATATAGATTCAATACAGGTAAGTCCCACTATGGGGCACAATTTCGCTCTGTTGAAAGAGGTAAAAGGGTTTTACGCACACATACTGAGCGCTGGCCTAATACCGATTTGTGAATCACATATGTAGTTACGATATTTTCACACTTGTCAGCAGATGATGGTAAGTCGTTTCATTGAAATATGTACTGAAATTACATCGGTACTACCAGATCGTATCAAACAGACATCTCACGTATTACAAGTAGATTATTTTCCTACAAGGCTTCTACTCCCTGAATATCGTCGTACTAATATTTTACCTACTACCTAAGGATTATATTTCCGATACAATATTGTATTCTACGTACACATTCGTATGTAAATATATTGATGTACATAACGACAGAACAGCTTAGTTACACGTGCCTCCAATACGTGTACGGAAAGCGATACAGTGATATTTGACAAGTGTTCATAGGTAGAGGGTCAGTGGGTTAGCACGATAAACATCATTTACGATGTTGAAATTGCCTCAGATATCTGCTTTCTCGGCGAAATGCTATGAGGTCAATATCGTACCCGAGATATTCGCCTCGAGCGGTTTTATGGCAATGAACCCCGATATTGCATCCAGGGAATATTAGTGCCTACTAGCCTTGATCCGGCAACTGCCATCTTTTACCATCTTTTTCCAATATCCGTTAATATTGGGTGGCTGGTAACAACTTTTAGTTTGTTGGAATCACTTTCCACGATGTTTTCTTGCGGCATTACGAAGGAACCCGAACATATTCGAGTGGGCGATGTTTAGAATGTTTTGTACATTAGTTTGCGACATCGTTTTATGTTATGGTTGGGATGTTTGCCTAAATTTTCGTAATAGTTATTAAATTTCCTTGCCGCTTCGGTATAAAGTAGTAAATGATAGCTGCTTATTTTTTAGTACTTGCTATAAGTTTAATACCAAGGATGTATTACTTTTTAGCTTGATATAAGATAAAGAGAGAAGAAGTATTCCATATTGGGCACCCGTTTTAATGGCACCTGAGTGAATGGCACCTAAGGTATTCCACATTGGGCACCTACCGATATTTTTATAACGATATGTTCCACTAATGGCACCTGCGAAAAAAAAATATCGGTAGGTGCCTAATGTGGAATACCTTAGGTGCCATTCACTCAACCCAAACTTATGTACCTACTTAACTCGTAAGTTCTATTTTAAGTACAACTGCTGCACTAGGGAACAAGCCATGTGTCGCGGGGGACTTTACAAACATACAATTAACGGACACAAAGTGCAACCAAACTCGGGGCAACGATTTATGGATGACACAAATTTTGTCCCGTGTAGGTATTGAACCCACAACACGTAGTCGTAACCATTTAAGCCACTGAACCGAACGAGCAGTCAAAAAACCCAAGTTATTGAATCATTTGTTTTACGAGTAATAGCAGGTGTATTAAAACTACAAATTAATGTACATATTTTATATATCTACGAAGAATTAAGAGTGATGGTCGCTGAATATGAAAGTGACTGTACCTGGGATTAAACACACACGATATTACGTGAGTTTAATCCAAGGCGTATGCACCAATTTGAATTGCACTTTATGGAATTTATACGTATAACTTCAATGATTTTACTGCTATGGACTTTTGCTAACTGTAAAGAAAAAAAACGTGTCGAAACTCACATGTCTTTAAAACTTTTATAGACATGTCTGATTCACAAACTCCTATTAGGCCAGTGCGTAAGGCCTTACCTCTTTTGCCCAGCCCGTGCCCAGACGTGATACATGATAGGGGTTGTTATTATAATAAAGAAGCGAATATATTGATGGACTTAAACCTCGATGCACTACTCATGTAATGTTCATAATACTTATGTTTAATGTATGGAAAACCTATTTAGTTGAAAAAAGTTTTGAGTTTATTTGACAAGAAAAAGAAAATAGGACTCTTGTCAAAAGTATTCTCTTGACATTATTCATTATTGTGTATTACTGTTGTTTATCTATTTACTTTATTGGAATAGGAATAAAAACCTATTAAAATGTCCTTAATAGCAAATCAAATGTTAAAATTCAAGTACATACGTCCAAATGTAAGTATATCCGAAAATTTTTGTAAAAGATAGAATCCCAATTCTTTGTAGTCAGAGTGCTTTAATTCGATCAAGTAGCTTGAATGTTGAATGGTAATAGTGCTCGACTTTATCCCAACTTCTATGCATGAAATGTCAAAGGAAGCTAATTTCGAATACACGAGGTCCAAGATAATTTGTTTAACTTTTATATTGACTCACTCTAGTAGGTATTACTCTCTACTTTATATTAGCTATTATGTATTCGTTCTGTTCCTTTTTTATTCAATAATATCTGTGTAATTCTGTGAAAGATATATTATTTATATATTGAACTGATATTTATTCTTATTTTGTAATACATTTAAATATAATGAAAATGTCTGGATTAATTACCAATGATAAAACAATAGCCGGCACTCGCTGATCGAAACACAATCAGCGGAATTATTATATTATACAACATAGTAGTATTATTGAATCTGAGTGAGAGAAGGGCATGTTAAAACTCGGTCCCAACAATTAACTGTTACGTCCCGGCAGAGGCCTATACTGGCGATCTAAACAACACCAGATTGGCCACTAACCACACGTAAAAAAAAAATTAAAACTATTTCAACACCTTTGATATTATTGTGCTTTTGCTAAGCGTCATGATTACACCCGGATCTAGAGAAAATTGTCAAGATTTTCCTTACATTATTACACCATCATCAATCCTTCTAAGAATTATGGTTATACCCAGTTGCTTTCTTTCTTTGGACTAACATTACATTTATATACGTAGGTACGTAAGCTACTATTTAGATTTAGTTGGATTTTTTTTCAAAAATGTTGTTGAATACATATTGTTGGCTTTAACTAATTAGTTCTGAACTTAGATAGTAGGTACACGCAAATGTATATAATGTAAATATTATAATGTTTTGCTTTGTACTTTAATGCCTAAAACAATGGCTGGTAAACAAAAATAAATATCAACTTTCTTTGTACATTGATACAACTTAAAACTACTATGTATATATACAATATCAACTATATTTTGATTTATTAAAAAAGATAAATATTTATAGAAAATACACATACACACAAAAACATATAATTTTTAACAAAATGATTGAATTCCGAACAAAGATTGAATAAAACTTTTTTAATACCAACAAGCAGATTTTTCTTCTAGAACTTGTTTTACAGGTTATTTGTGCCAAAAAGTTGTTCACTACACCGAAATTGATTTCCCACGAACTGATGGTCCACAGAGACTCAAGAGTAAATAATGCTGAACTCCCTTTTCAGTTTACTGAAGCTAATATGATGGTAAGACTGATTTTCTTCGTTTTTAATACTGGTAGTGACAAAGTAAAGTGTAATTGAAATAATGTAATATATCTTTTCTATATATATATTCACATGGCCTTTTCGTCTATAGCAGACGATTTATGGTGCAAGGTCTACGAGGCATCGCTTTTGATGGCTGAACAGACCGATGCGAGAACGACATGCTCTACCACAGGCTTGACAAGAGAAATTTACGGCAGCTGGTGAAGCGCTGACTTGATGTCGTTTTTGTCTCTTGTCGGCAAGTGTTGCGAACCAAGCTTCATCGCAAAACCCTCGACCCTCCACTAAGTGTTTCCGCCATTCTGTACGCTTCTCAGCGAGATTCTCCCAGTTTTTGTGGTTTATTTTAAATGCTGCCATGTCCCTCTTGGCACAGTCTTTAAAGCGAAGCAAAGGTCTTCCGACATCTCTTTTTGCGTTCGCTACGGCACTCAGAAGAACACGGCGTGGTATACGGGTGGGTTCCATTCTGTGCACATGCCCTAGCCAGCGCAGACGCCTCTGCTTAAGTAGTGCGGTTAAACTAGGCAACTGTGCATATTCTAGGACCTTCTTGTTCGATACATTGTCCTGCCATGATATACCCAAGATCTTACGGAGACAACGCATGTAAAAGGTGTTTATACGACGTTTCAGTTTTGCATACGTCGTCCAGGTCTCAGCTCCGTACAAGAGTATGCTTACGACGGAAGCCTGAAAGACTAGCATTTTGGTCTTATTGGTAAGATGTCTATTTTGCCATACTCTTTTACTAAGCTTTCCAAACATTGTCGCTGCCTTACCGATACGAGTATCGATCTCTGCCTCGAGGGAGAGATTGTTCGATATGGTCGACCCTAGGTAGCAAAACCGGTCAACTACTTCTAACAATGTGCCGTTTAGCGGTATTTTTGGGGTGACAGAGGTGCCTTGTGCTAGTACAACTGTCTTTTTATCGTTTATAGACATGGCATACAGGGAACAGGCCTGGGCAAAGTGGTCCACCATTGACTGGATCTCATATTCAGAGTTAGCAACGAAAGCTGCGTCATCGGCAAAGAGAAGACTATCGACGAAAAGATCCTCACGGTTTCTCTTTGATTTGAGGAGTGAAATGTTAAACAATTTTCCGTCAGCCCTTGTATGAAGATGTATTCCCTGTTGATTTTCGCCAAAAGCGGTCTTTAATATTAACGAAAAGTATATACCAAACAGGATAGGCGCTAACACACAGCCCTGTCGCACACCTCTGTATACGTTGAACGCCTTGGAAGATTTGCCGTTAAAAACCACAGCGCCCTTCATGTCCTCGTGAAAAGACTTGACGAGGCTCAGAAGTTTAGGCGGGCAGCCAATGCAATCCAGTGCTATGTACAAACCTTCCCTGCTAACGGTATCATAGGCTTTATTAAGGTCAACGAAAGCCACTATCAAGGGTGTCTTTTGTTCTCGACATTTCTCCTGTATTTGACGAAGAGAGAAGATCATGTCGACATTAGAACGTTTCGAACGGAAGCCACACTGCGCCTCTGGGTAGATGCGCTCTGCTAGTTTTTGTAGTCTAGATAGTACGACTAAACCAAAGAGCTTACCAACTATGCTCAAAAGAGAAATACCACGGTAATTGTTGCAGTTGCCGCGATCACCTTTCCCTTTGTAGAGCGTGACGATGTTAGCGTCACGCATATCTTGTGGTATATGCCCCTCTTCCCAACATTTGCACAGAAGGTTATATAGGATTGGTCTAACACACCGAAATTTAATTAATTCAGCATGGATGCCATCGCCACCGGGACTTTTGCCGCGTTTTAGCTGATTAACAGCCGTGATAAGTTCGTCTATGGTCGGCAAATTATCTAACTCGACCCATACATCCATTTTGGTTATACTCTGAGCTGCCTCTGGTTGTAGGTATACAGGGCACGAGTAAAGATTGGTGTAGTGTTCAACCCAACGCTCGAGTTGGCTTTGGTTATCCGTAATGATAGCACCATTCTTGTCCTTCAGAGGGGCTGTTCTTTTTGGACTAGGTCCAAGTACCTGTCTTATTCCCTCATAGACACCACTAAGGCATCCTTTGTCTGCGCACATCTGCATTTTGTGACTGAGATCTGACCAGTACAGGTTGGAAAAGTAACGTGCATTGCGTTGAAGGGTAGCTTTAGCTGCTCGAAGCGCTTTATCAGTCTCTGGGCACGGATTCATGCGATGTTTAAGGGCAGCGTTGCGCTTAAGATCTATCAGAGGCAGAAGATGATCGGCATTTTCTGTAAACCAGTCCTGAGATTTGGTTTTTAGATAACCAAAAACTTCTCCAGCGCATTCAGTCAGTAGTTTTTAACCGACTTCAAAAAGAGGAGGTTATCATTTCGTGTGTATTTTTTTTTTTTTTTTTTTTTTTAAATGTTTGTTACCGCATAACTCCGTCATTTATGGACCGATTTGAAAAATTCTTTTTTTGTCTGACTGGACATACTTCCAGTTTGGTCCCATTATCATCAAAAGAAAGTTCCGATGATGGGATCCATGAGGAATTGAGGGAACTCCTCAAAAGTTATAGGCACACATATAGCAATTTCAATATTTTTAACAACTAATCAATCATTTGCATTCAGAAAGTGTAATTTGGTGAAGTAAAACTAATGAAGAAGACCACAGATGGCCATCTGAACTTTTCAATAATAAGTATTTTACTGATGGCGATTAGATAAGTTTCGGTTATTGTTGCTAACTATTAATAAGAAATAATGACGTGAATGAATTGAGCGCGGATTGCACAGATTAAATATTGCTTTTAATACCTACTTGACCTGTGTTCAGCCCGACGCTCAGTCGATTTTATTCGATTGTAACAAACAAATATCTGAAAATTTTACAACTTGCCGTACTGAAGTCGGTTTTTTTTTGTTAAAATTATTTAACATTGTCCCATTCGACGCTTACAGGTGTAGTGGCATCCAAAGCTGCAAATTCGGCATTTGCCAAACACTCAAATTTTCGAACTTTTTCATCATCTCGAGTATTTAAAAGGTTTCTCTTTTTTCTACCTGGCGTTTCAGACAAATATATTCTTTTGTGAGCGATGGCTATTTTTGATACCACTAAAGAATGGTCGGTGTCGCAATCGGCGCTATGGAATGTGCGCATGTGGAGAAAGTCCTGGAGATGCTCTTTTCTAGAAAGAACCACGTCCAGCTGATGCCAGTGACAAGATCGAGGGTGTTTCCATGAGACTTTGTGGGACATTTTGCCCTTGAAATAAGTATTAGTTACGCATAGCAAGTGTTCAGAACAAAGTCCAGTAGACGTTGGCCGTTCTCGTTCATATTTCCAACACCATGGTAACCAATACAATCCGGCCATGCAGAGTGATCTCGGCCTGCACGGGCGTTAAAATCTCCTAGGATGTAAAGGCGATCGGCTTTAGATACAGATTTTAATGTCTCAGATAGTTGGTTGTAGAACCTGTCTTTAGACTCTTCCGAAGATTTTAATGTCGGAGCATACGCAGAGACCAAAGTAACATAACCGTTACCACTATTGAGTCTCATGACCGATATCCGTTCTGAAACACCGTATGGCGTCTCGATGGCGGATAGTATATCATTTCGGACCGCAAAGCCAACACCATACTCTCGAACATCAGCGGTGTCTTTTCCTTTCCAGAAGAAAGTGTATGAGGACTCCCGCAATGAGCCTTCGTCGGGTAGTCTAGTTTCTTGCAAAGCACATACCGTGATGTTAAGTCTGTTTAACTCTGCATCGATCACTGCAGTTTTACGCAGATCTTGTGCGCAATCTGATTGGGAGCCTCCACAGTTATCCGGAAGGCCTGTCCTCATCGTACGGACATTCCATGTTGCTATGCGCATGGATTGGCGAGATATATTTTTTGATAACTGCTGATTTGGACCAGGTGTGAAAATTATCGGCGCCAGTCATCTAGCCAAGGGCTAGTGCTCCCTACACCTCAAAGAAGCAGACTGACAACGGGACGGATCGATACCTTACTGTCCGGGGGCTGCCCAGATTGAAGCGGGCGGTAACCGATCTATGGGCCTACAATGGACCCTCCCACTGTCGAAAGTGACCCCTAGCGCCCGGTCTTACGCCCATGTGAGCGGGCTTATAACTGGTAACTGCCACTTTCCGCGTTTTTACCCACTACCCGTGGGTGGAGTGACCTCTCCACAGACTATACACCGCCTGGGACGGAGTTGAGGAAACGCAGGGATGCCCAGCACCTGCATTACCCTCTCGGCCTCACTGACTTATTCCACAGGAAAGGCGAGCCTATACGTGTGGAGCCAGATTGGCTGCAGGAGTCTGCCGCATATTTTAGGTTGAACCCTACTCGCGTCTAACGGAGACCCCATTCCGGGTTTCATTTTAGAGTTTTCCTTCTCCTAGCTGGGCAGTGAAGCATGCATTTTATGCATGTGCTTCGTTTGCGGACTTAGTCGCCTTTTACGACACCCTCATCCTATGGCAGGGTTGGTGCAATTCTTAAGCCGGCACCACACGGCACCTATTATACCTAGTAGTATAATATATATATATATGTATATATGATTGTTTGCCACCTAAGTAGTATATATATATTATACTACTTAGATGGCAAACAATCATACGGCCCGCCTGATGTTAAGTAGTTACCGTAGCATGTGGACGCTTGCAATACCAGAAGTATCACTTGCGTTTTGCCAACCCATTTTTAACATAATAATATTGTATTACATCAAATAATTTATTTACTTCTATCTATCAGTTGCCCGCAACCTTTGCCAGGTTGTCGGTCCATCTCAACACTAAATGCTGTGGTAAAACCTTGACGGAGGCTGATAATGAAATCGTTTTCTATCACCGTACAATCGTAACAACCATAAATTAAAAATTTTAAACTGTCGAAAAATTGTGAACAAGAATTATGAATGAATATTAATGAGTTAAACTATATGTTCATATAATCTAACTCATTAATATTTTTTGTTTATCAATTAATCTGTTTAGTTTTATTATAAACTATCTTTTTACCCTCGGCTCCTCCCACTTAGATGTCAGTTATCGTGGTTAAAACTATACTACGCCCTTCCATAGTATACTATCCATCTCCTTGCAAAATTTCATTAAAATGCGTTTAGCCGTTTAGTCGTGAAATGGTAACAAATAAATTAATTAAAATAATGTCCTTCTAACCGAATTTCGGTCACGGCGGCTTATCTCAACGAAGACTAACCATCTGCACGGCAAACACAAGTGCACTCTTTATTCCCTCACTCTCATAGTCCGATGGGTCGGCAATCCGACACAACCGGAGGGAGGTCAGGCATAGGAACAACGGCAGCACCGCCAATTTCCAAACTCTGGGCATCTATTATAAATTCGTAACAAAAAAAACACAATATCGATTTTTGGCTCGACCCGGAATTTGAACCCAGGACCTCGTGATCAGCAGGCGAACATATCGACCACTGAACTACCGAGGCAGTTAAACAAACAAATTCACAATTAAACGTTTATTTTTCCATTTATAAAATTATGGATAGAAATATATATATATATTTAATAAAAAATATTCTCTTCATGTTTCGTATTTATAACTGCATTATGTATATTCAAATGACGTCAGTGTTGTTTTACCACAACTGTTTTGTAACCGTTTCAGTAATACCACTAAATTAATTATACGATTATTATTGTAAACTATGTTCGACCAGAGCACAATCGTAACCACAAATTTTTATATATATTATTAACTGTTTTATACAGCTGCCTTACATATTTTAATACAACATTTTATATTATTTAAATTGTCGACCAAAACTTATAATATATATTATTTGTTTGTTACCTGTGCATAATGAATAGTTTAATTAGACTTTATTTTATTTTTTATATTTTACACTAGGGGGTTAAATATTTTCCGTAAAAATCTTCTATAAAGTACTAGAAAACTAAAAAAAAAAATGAATAAAATCGGTACAAAAAAATGGTATGAGTAGTATATACATATATTATGAGTAGAGTAGTAGGTAAAATATAATAACAAAAGGGACGCAAACCGAAATGAAATTTAGGTAAATAAATAAAAAGTATTTAATTAATGAAGATGCAATCAATATACAATAGATAGAAAACAACAAAATAGCATGTCGTGATCACATCGTACTCTTAATAAAAATATATTACGAAACTATGTATATCTTTATTATTTAAAAATTAATCATGGCAAGATTGACCAGCCAACCCAAGTAGCACCCGTTCACGAGCATGACGCACGAACCAGCCATAATTTCCTCCGCTATATTAGAGGCGAAGGAAATGATGGCTGATCCTTGCGACAGTTTTGTCTCGTGTGGGAATCAAACTCACGACCTCCAGCTTAGCAGTGAGGGTCACTAACCACTAGACCAACAGGCTAGGCAGTATGTACCTTTTAGATACCATACTTTTAAATATTTAAACCAATGTGGAAAACGTCGAGCCCTGAGAAGGGTCCGAACATGTGCCTCTCGGGTTCCAGCCCAGCGCATTACCAATTGTGCCATCCGAGCTCCTTCTGAGTTCTAGTGAGTCTCCTATTGAGTTTTATAGATACCATACTATTTAAGCTTTTAACAGAATTAAGTAAGTATAAATTAATTTACTTATCAGATTGAAATTATGAAATAATTGAATTATGATGAACCGTTCATTATAATGGTGTTGCCATTGACATGTCGTGTTATTTAATGATGAGTGGCAATTTGTAAAATTGAGCCACCATAATATACCTTTACATATACATACAGGAAGATACCGTTGGTATAGCACGAACCTACACCGACGGGCTTGTCGTTCCAATTATTTTAATTACCGTTGAGTTTATTCGAGAATGTTCTTGTTTGTTGATATAAAGTTATGGGTACAGTTACTGAATTTGTATTTTGACAGGTGATATTTTATTTATTACATTTTGACAATGAAATATTGGTCAACGACCAAGAGTCAGTCACGTATTTGCTTTTGTCATTTCAATTTAATTCTTTTACTTATATAGGTAAGGCTACATTATCAGCAAGTAACATACAGGAAAAAATAAAGGAGCCTTATAAAACTAAATAAATGCCCACCCGGGCGATGCCGGAGCGTACCGCTAGTATAATATTCTATAAGATTTATTAGAAATATGAATAAATTTAAGCGTCCCGTTATATTTAGGAGTCTGAATATTCCGTAATAAGCGGTTCCCTAAGCGCGAATAGCGAACTATCTAAAGTTATGTAGAAACGAGCTAAGTTTGGATAGTCTATTAAACGGCGCCGAGTTCTCAGAGTCAGGGCTTACGAGTTGAGGTGAAGTCTCCAGCAACTGGCTCGTTTATTTCATAGCTCGATAGTTCTGATCAGGGTAGCTTTTATTATAAAATACTGTCTTTAGACTGTCAAATGCCTTATACATTTATTTTTATTCATTTAGCCAAACATACACGTGCATACAGATTCTTACAGATACTAGAGAAAATACTCGAATGGCCTGTAATCATACAAAGTAATCGAGTATTTTCTCTTTTCTCTTAACTGATAAAGTGCTAAGTCGGAGGTTGTGGGTTCTACGAGTATTCCGACACCAAAAAAATGTTTGTATAATAAGTATGATTTTTTGCTCAGTCTGGAAGTAGTTTATTTATATACCTACATAGACTTTGATATGCGAAACCTGAAAGATTGTTTAGAATCAGTAAAAGAATCGAGTACAATATTTTTTATACTATGTTGTATTTTGTCTCAGTAATGTATGAAAATTGTTTAAAGTTAGGCACCCATACTTTAACGGGTTATTATGTACTTTTACAAACGCAGAATACACTGCCATGGTTTGTACTCTGGTACGCGCGGCCCTAGTGGCACTTTCCGCTAGGTGACCATAATTGAGTGCAGGAAAAACTAAACGGGGAATCAGGTTATAACATCATGAGTTTTTATATTTTATTCCTTTAATAAAACGAAGTTGGGGTGTTTTGGTATTTTACTATATCAAGAATACACAGTCTAGTTGTTATAGATACATGCTCTGCCTAGTTTGGGGTCAGATTGCCGTGCGTGAATTGGCCTAACATATTAAATTGTAGTTTTCTGATGCAACATATAATAGGTTTTCATTTGGCCGATATGTCTACTAACCAGTTTAAAAGTTTTCTTGTCAAAACCACTTACGATCCACTGATATTCAAATATCTGCATCAATATTCTAGTAGGTATTCTTTAAATTGTACCCTTATATTTTTTGTCTGGGTTACCGTTATAAATCGTACCCACCCATCGCTCCCATGGGTGTCGTAGGCGGCGATTATATAAGCAGTATGGGCATCAGCGTCCCCGTACCTACTAATATCAACGTATTAAGCCGAACTCATTCTTATTATCATCACTCGTCAGCTGGAATTGTGTAATCGTATTTTGTTTATATTTGTACTATTTATATGGCAAACAAGCAAACGGGCCCCATGGCCTTTTCGTAAGCAGTTATCGTAGTCTATGGGCGCTTGCAATATCTGCACTAACATTAGCGTGATGCCTGTTTTAATTTATTTTAACACCAGACTTTTGTGACGAAGTGTCCCGTTGGTACCTTTTGTTAAAAACCTTACAGAAGACCACAGCCAAGCTCTGTTTGTGTTCACGTGTGTGAGGTCTCCAGCGTTCATTTAAGTATGCGACTTAAAAAAAAATCCTATCCCACGGATATTCCATTTAAAAGCCTTGGTGTAAAAAAAATGGGTCGGCAACACACAAGTGATATACCTCTGGTGTTGCAAGCGTCCATAGGTTACAGTAAATGCTTAACATCAGGTGGGCCATATGCTTAATTGCCATCCAATAAAAAGTAAAGGATAGTATATTGTTGACAGAGAATAGCAGCCCTTATTCAGAATTATCCGAAAGGTGCTCAAAGGGCGGTTGTTGGTGCTGCCCTTGACATCGCTCAAAGACAAATGGGATGGGTGCCAATATCTGCGATGCATAAGATTGCCGAAATATTAAGTATGCCCCGAATGAGAGTATATGAGTGGGCTACGTTTTATACCATGATTAAGAGGTACGTATATATTATGTATGTATAACGACTGCATTGGTGGTTCAGTGGCAGTATGCGCCTGATGTGCACAAGGTTGTGGGTTCGATTCCCACACAGGACAAAACTTTGTGTGACTACAAAGAGTTGTTCTGAGTCTGGGTGTAATTTGTGTCCAGTAATTGTAAGTTTGTGAAATCCCCCGCGACGCAGAGCTTATTCTTAAGTACGGGAGTTGTTAAAAAAAATACATAATATATTACAGGTCATCGCAGTTCATTTAGGGATGCGTTTTGAAAAAAACGTTTCCTATCCGAGGGATACTCCATTTTGACTCTCCATTATGGTGTAAAAAAATGGCTTAGCAACACGCAAATAATACCGCTGGTATTGCAAGCGTCCATAGGCTACGGTAACTGCTTAACATTAGGCGGACCGTATGCTTGTTTTACCACCCAAGTAGTATAAAAAAATGCAATTGACGTTCTTTAGTTAAAACATCTTCGAAAAAAGTTTGCATTGAATCTTTAGTAATATTGTTTATCAATAAAAAATTTAAATAACCTATCCAATTTACTTTATATATACTATGTTGTTTTTATGCCATAATCAGTATTATTTAAAAGATTGCCTGTACAAAAGCCAGTGATATTATAACCTTTTATATAAATACTAATGGACCTTTTTGACGTTGTCCTGCCCGAAAAATAGTGAATCTAAACTATCTGGGGCCCTATCCAAACACACAACAAAATTTCATTAAAATCAGCCTAGCCATTTGATGAAATGTTGAGTGTGTGTTCGGGTAGGGCCCTAGATGGTTTAGATTCACAATTGGACTCGGTAGGTGGCGCTGCTCTCGGTATTTCAGCTTTTTCAGACAGGACGACGTCTGCCAGGTCCACTAGTTATATATATAAAGATTATAACATATTCATAACAATTTACTTCACAGACGTTTTCGAGGCAAGTTTCATGTCAAGGTTTGTATAACTACTCCATGTATGTTGAGAGGTGGCGACATAATACTAAAAGCGGCTGAAGAGGCCACTTGCTGTACTGTGGGCAACCTGTCCCCGGACGGTATGTTCGGAGTCGACACTGTGGAGTGTGCGGGAGCCTGCACTAATGCACCCGTGCTCGTCGTGGATGATGATTATTTTGTAAGTATCATCTATACTACTTGGATGGATGGATGGATGGATGTTCATTACTCAATCACGCCAAAACGCCTGAACGGATCGTAATGAAGTTTAGCATTTTATAGTCTATAGCACATTGTTACTGTTTATTTACTGTTCCCGTGGGATTGTACGCGCAGGCGAAACCGCGGGTGGCAACGAGTAATATTTATAATAATAGCCGCTGGAGCAGAAGAGTTCTGGAGTGATGACCACAAATTGAAAGAAGCAGCGTAGGAAAGCCCCTAACAATTTAACTTGCACTTGTTTGTTTAGAGCAGCAAACCCATACAATAAATGACATAATATTGAAGCCTGCTTTTTCCGCTATTCCATTATGCCAACGTAGCTTTAAAACCACCTAACATTTCAAAATAAACATACCTATGTTATGTCTATCTCTTTTACTCTTCGTAAGCACGGTGACATGAATTCGATATGACAGAGACAGTGATATTACTTGCATCGACAAGCTCGGTGTTGCATTCCATATAAAAAACAAAAGACGCTCGGGCTTATGGCTCTCACATTGCTTTGGTATCACGTTTTCACGGTTATTGCTCATCTCGTGGAACACGTTTATCAATGTCCTACGCGGTACAGGGTCTATATTTATCAAATAAAAATTGAGAAAAAAGAAACCCAACTACTCTGCCAGTTCAGAACATTTCCAAAAATTGTTGCTACTCGAATAAAAAGCAACCCCTACTTAAATAGATTGTGATATTAAGTAGAAATTTTACATTAAGTAAGGTCTCACGTAATCAGGTGGAATTTGACATTCCATTTTCTTATCAGGCCTTATTTTAAATTGTTACTTTTGGCGCCTTTATGGGTATTATTGGTTACGTGATAATCATAAAAATTGGTGATGAGAGTGACAACTATTGCAAAAGAGTCCTCTGACTAAAATTAACCTTTATTTGCAGGAGGATGTAAATGTGTGCGATGTTTATAATATTATACAATGCCTTAAGTGTGGAAGTATACCGCCACCAGGTCCACAGTAAGTTATTTTAATAAGCTTTATTTTTATTGAGTGGTTTGTGACCAACCTGTTCAGTTCGCCAGGTTTGTGGTTGTTTCAAGTTGTTCAGATCGTGAACCGGGAGCGCGAATGAGGAAAAGCATATTTCCAATAGTGGACTGTAACAGGCTGATATAGGCCTCTACTGTTTTCTAACGATTTACAGTCGGGATCGACTTTTGATGTGCTGCCCTTGGTTTATTATATTATGGAAAAGTAAGAAAGGAGTTATAAGGTTTTATAAAGGGTCGGCAACGCGTGAGTGTCACCCCTGGTGTTGCAAACGTCCATAGGCTACGGTAACTGCTTACCATCGGGCGAGCCGTATGCTTGTTTGCCACCTTGGTAGTATAAACAAAAACGTATAAATTCCACAAAGTGAAATTCGCTTTGTGGAGTTTATGTGGTTTATATGGACTAATAAAATAATTCACCATTTGCTAACGGTAAAGAAAAACATCGTGCAGAAACCCACACTTGAGAAGAAATTCTAAAGACATGTCTGATTCACCAACGCGCAGTGACCAGTGGGACCCGTGTCCAGCAGTAGGACATATATAGGTTATATTATTATTCTCTTTATTCATCTTTTTCACTTATTCAATACATTTTTAAATATATAAAAACAACATAAAAATCTATACATTTAAAAATATAAAAAATAGTTCCCCACCGGTATCGGGAACAAAGTCCAAGCTACCGGCGGTTAGGGCTCCAGAGACAGGAACCTCCTCACTATACGTGCCGTGTCGAGGAGCACTGCCTTCTGTATCAGACCCTTGATCCATCCACCTAACGCGAGCCTCTTAAGGTGTTGGTCGAGGCTCTTGGCTATTAAACCATTCACTGTAACGACTATCGGTACAATGATAGCGGAATCCACATCCCACATGTCGACAATCTCATGGGCCAAGTCAAGATATTTTATTTGTTTATCTTTCTCAGCCTTCACGAGATTCTCGTCATGAGGGACAGTAATATCTACAATCATTGCAAGGCGCTTTGATCGATCCAACACCACAATATCAGGCTTGTTGGCCACAACAGTCCTGTCAGTGATGATGGACCGATCCCAGTACAGTGTCGCACAGCCATTCTCGAGAACTGGCTCAGGGACATACCTGTAGTACGGTACCTTGACGTCCACTAGGTTGTATCGCAGAGCAAGCTGCTGGTGGATTATCCTGGCTACTTGGTTATGCCTATGCAAGTACTCGCCGTTAGCAAGACGCGAACAACCGGAAACAATATGCCTGAGGGACTCACCTGGTCGGTGACATGCACGGCATATGTCGACCGTGCCGTCCTTCAGGATATATTTCCGGTAGTTGTTCGTCATGATAACTTCGTCAGCAATTGCACAGGCAAACCCTTCGGTTTCTCCAAAGAGATCACCGAAGCGCAGCCAGGCAACGGAAGCAGCACCATCTATATCAGACCCATGTAGGGCCCGGTAGAACCGCCCGTGGAGCTCCTTGCTCTGCCATACCTTACTACGGTCGTCAGTACTAAGCACTACAGGCCTGCGCCAGTTCTCTTTAGCCAAGGCAAGCGGGGTTAGCCCCATGTCCACTGCGACTACATCTCGATGCACACCCTCGTTCACCCCGAGAAAATATTCTCTAAGATTGCACATCTCGCGATTATGGAGGCTTTTGGCATTTAAAAAGCCTCTGCCCCCACATTTTCGCGGGATGTACAACCTCATGACAGATGAACGGGGGTGATGCATTCGGTATGACGTCAGCAGCGTACGAACTCTTCTGTCCAGGGCATCCAATTCGGTCTGAGTCCACTTGAGTATGCCAAAGGAGTACATCAGGAGCGGCATGACCCAACCATTACAGGCGCGCACCTTGTTACCGCCCGACAAAAGACTTTTCAGTACTTTCTTCAGGCGGCCAAAGAAACGCTCCTGCACTGATTCTTTCATATCCGCATCCTTGATGCCTAACGCCTGTGACATACCCAAGTATTTATAGGTGTCAGTGACGAGAAGTGATCTGAGGTGGATAGAATCAGAGAGTTGTAACCCCACTGATTCCACCACCTTGCCTCGCTTTACATACATGACTGCACATTTGTCGACTCCAAAATCCATACTGATAGAATTACTAAAGTTTTCAGTTACCTTTAGTAAGCCTTTCAGCTGGAAGTCAGAGGGCGCAAATAACTTCAAATCATCCATGTAAAGCAGGTGGGATATTAACTGACCACCTCTGCGTAACCTGTAACCTAGCCCTGAATTCTCTAACAGAGTACTGAGAGGATTCAGTGCTAGGCAGAACCATAGAGGACTCAGACTGTCACCCTGAAAGATGCCCCGCTTGATCCTTACCGGCTCACCACTACCCCAGATATGTCGACACCCTGGATAGTTAAGAACCGTTTTCCATTGCCGCATACATGACTCCAAGAAGGTACATAAAGTTGTATCTACTTTATACAACTTCAGCACCCTCAGAAGCCACGAATGCGGCACGGAATCAAACGCTTTCTTATAATCTATCCAGCATGTCGCCAGATCCTTTCGATTGCGGCGAACCTGCTGGCCTATGGCCATGTCAATGAGGAGGAGCTCCTTAGTACCACGGGCACCTCTCCTACATCCATTCTGAGAGATAGACAAGATCGAATTGTTTTCTATATGTTTTGTAATTTTGACTCTCAGAATAGATGTTAGGAGTTTATAGACCGACGGTAAACATGTAATCGGTCTATAATTATTGGGTTCCGTGGTACTACCTGTCTTATGGAGCAGATGGGTATTCCCTGTCGTTAGAAATTCCGGTAGCGACCCAGACTCTAAAACCGACTGGAACTGAGATGCCAAGCAAACATGCGAACTACGTAACCACCTCAGCCAAAAATTGTGCAGTCCGTCCGGCCCTGGTGATTTCCAATTTGCCATTGGACGGACTGCACAAGCAACATCATCGGCTGTGATGGCTACGCAATCCATTTCCGTAATATGTTCGCATGTTTGCTCCACATCCCGCATCCAGCCACCTTCCGAATGGCTGACGGGGACCGACCAGATGCTGCTCCAAAACTCATTAGTAGCACACGCATCTGGCAGCCGCCCGCCATCCACTCCTTGACTAGGTCGCTCCCAATTCCTATAGACCCATCTTTGGTCCCTTTGAAACATCCGATTCACAGTATATCGATCCACTCGTTTTCTATATCTGCTGATTCGGTTAGCCCATGCATAGACCTTCTGCTTTAGGAAGTCGATACGCTCTGTGATCCGCGACAAATACTCACAGGGACTGACATTAGTCCCCGAAAATGCCTGGTTCACAAAGCGCATCACTCTCGGGCGTGTATTGCCCGTCCTAAAGCAGATCAGCTTACCAATAAGCACCCTTGCCCCAGCGATACGCCGTTCAATCCTGCGTTGCCAGGCCGGTGTATCACATGTTTGTTGTACAGGGGGGTCTGATGTTGTGAATCTTACCCCCGCCATACGACATGCTGAGACGGCCGCACAATACAAGATTGAATGGGTGTCACTGAGATTTTCGCTATTATCTAGGTATCTAGGCAATAACGAATCAAGGGTACTTACTAGTGCTAGGTTTCTCCTATGCATAGGTAACCGAGGCAGACGTGGCCTAAATTCTAAGGGCGTGTATCGATATTCCCGAATCGCACATTCCAAAGCGTCCTTAACCTCCTCATTACACTGAGTGTCCACAGAAGGAGCCCAGCTATCCTCCACACCAACAGTAGCCTGGGGTAAAGATGTAGTTGCCACACTTGCCACTGGTGTAAATGCTTGGTTGGGGACAGCAGGGCTAATCTGTGTACACTCTAAGCGAAGCCTATCAAGCACAGTATCATCCAACATCCGACAGCGTTGGATAGCCCGCGCTTGATCCGATAAACGTTGAGCTGAAACGTTGGTAGATGGTTCAAGACTCCGAAACAAAGCATGCATACGGCTACGGTACGCAGTGAGGTTGGTTCCTCCCTCTGTTGCCGCAAAATATGCGCGCATGACGTTTTCGTTCATACTGGAACTCCATCTCATGCGCTGCACATTACCGCCGGCAGCGGGGACCCTGTTCGCAGCCGGTGGGCCACGGGGTCCCAAGCACGCCGGAGGCCGGCCTCTCCCCTGCCGACGCACAGGTGTTGGCGACGTCGGCGGGGAGAAATACTCGTCGCTTGATGACGCACTCGACGCCGCCGCAGAGGCCACTGACGCTGATGCGGGATCCGGCGGCTGCGGGGCGGAGCTGAGCGACGAGTCCGGGGGTGTTATGTGTGCATACTTAGCTCTCAATCTTGTAATCATCCGATCGTTGTATCATCGTTTTTGTAGTATTTATATTTTCCTTTGACAGCTGTCATGTCGGTAATTTTCTTTTCTTCTTGTTAAAATTAAAATTTGATCATAAAATGTACACAAAATATATTATTTATTTAAATTATGGGTATAGGATGCGGCTGTGTAAAGAAAAAAATATTATACGGATGTATTTCAAAAATAAAAATATAAATTGTACAACTGTATTAAAACGATGCTTGCGTGTTGCCAGATTCAAGATTATTATTATTATTACACTAGGGGTCGCCCGCGACTTCGTCCGCGTGGTAATTTGGAATGCTCCGCTCCTATTAATCATAGCGTGATGTTATATAGCCTATAGCCTTCCTGGATAAATGCACAAAAGATTTTTTCTAATCGAACCAGTACTTTCTGAGATTAGCGCGTTCAACCAACAAACAAACAAACTCTTCAGCTTTATAATATTATTATATAGTATAGATATCTAATATACGTTTTTTTTTCAGAAGTGGGAGGTTTGCATCAGAACCTTTTTGCGGACAAGCGAGCCTGTTGGAGTACCCCTGTCCACCAGGATTTGGTGTTCAGGCTTGTTTACTGGACGGGAAGGGTGGTGCAGGCCCGAAGCCTGGGGGCGGGCAGATTGGTGAAGGCAATGATGACAATAGCTGTTGTCGCCCTCCCCGCCCGAAAAAGTGAAATAATAAATGTATTTTTATAATTTGAAAGTATTTTATTTCTTACCAAACCCTTTTAATTATGAATTACATAATTTTGGACTGTTGTCGAGGCTTTTGCTATACATAATGACCACAGCTAGATTAGTTAATAGGTATAGAGTAAGATTTCTCTTTTTTGACATTATTTTATGTACATATGTCACTTGTGTTAATTTTGACAGCTTCTCTAAGGGCTGTTGTATTTCGTCAGCATACAAGAAATCAAGATGTTTGCTGGGATACGCTGGATGCAGAAGACTGAGGACTAGGTGTTGGTGGCTTTAATTAAGAAAGGTTTACGTCTAGCAGTAGTCCAATACAGGATAATAATTGATTGATATAAAAATAATTTAAAAATAATATAAATAAAACACGAGATACAGTGATGACAATTTTAATGCTAAGTGTTTGTGCACATTTTAATATCCTGTCACAAAAATGACAGTATAAAATTCCAATTTTCCAGTGGAGGCGCTCGAGACGCGGCAGACGACGAACGAATGTATAATTAGTTTAGAAAGTCGTCGAAATTACCCGATGAACAATCGCTATGACAAACATTACAGGGGTATATTACTCTTTTGTGCCCATTAAAACGTTGCTCATCAATTGTGAAAGTTGTAAAGCGAGACAAACATTATTGCTTTATTAAACTTGGTAATTGTTACAATTATTGTAATCGATGTTATAATTACAAGTTGTCGGGTGAAGCTTAGTTCAAGTGAGGTCAAGAACAGTAAATCTTTAGGGGCGCTGCGATTGGATCGCCTCCCAGGAGATTGCTTTGCTCCGTAATTAAGTAGTTGCCTGCAATCACAGCCAATATAATCCACACCGCAAACTTTAATTACAGGTGAAAACTATCTGTTTCGAAGAACAATAGGAAGAGTTCGGCGAGTGTTCACTCACACTCGCCTTTTGTTTTAGAATTGTTAAGGCTAAAGTGGTAAATAATTGTAACTTTGTGTTAACCACTGCTTTGTGTTACTGTGTGTGGTAAGATCGTACAAGATAGTACTAAACCAGTTAATTGTTGCCTGCTCTTTTGAATTGAGAAACATTTTGCTGTTTTTTTAGCACATCTTTTTTTTACAGCTAAAAAGCACAGCACAATTTTTTGAAAGAGTAGTCGTTATAAAATTGTTTCTTTAAGAGTTAAGTGGCAAAGATCCGTGCAAATGCAACACCACAGTAAATTATACACATTTCCGATTCTGGTTTTACACATGCCTTTACAGTCGGTGTAATTTAAAAAGTTTGTTAGCAGTCCACCAACCTTAGATTATGTTTATTGTATTTAAAAAAATAGTTTATAAACTATATGTAAAACATGCATCATGCATAAAAAATAATCTATGTATCGGATCGCGATAAAACTTTGGCCATACAGGCCCACAGAAAACCCATAGTTTTTATATACAAATTACGCCAGTGAAATTGCGGGCAGCTAGTTACATATGCCTATGAAAAATAAACATATGTAACGTTTGTCGACCCATGAAAAGTTTAATATTCTTTGAAACATTTTACTATCCTAGAGATACTCAATCTCCTCTCCATCTTGGTGTTAAAATTGTTGGCTTAACAACACGCAAATGATACTATAGTATTGCACAATACCTGAGAAAAATATGACGAATTTTTTTTGTCGTGTTTCCGAACAGGAATGCCTACATTGTGTTACTCAGGTGCGGGTGTATCTTAATTGACCTGAAATGAGTCAGTGTTTTTTAAACAAAGTCATATTTACTCAATTTAAAATTCAACGGGGAAATGCGTGTTCGGGACGGGACTCGTTATTCGCTATAATTGGATTTCCTTTACATGTTAAATGATTTTCACCATAATCCGCTCATTTTTATTCACAGGTTTTTGTTAAAGTGTTGTAAAGGATTTGAAATTTCTTTGGGAAAATTACCGTGAAATTTACATGCATAAAGTTGTTGAGATTAATGTGTTTAGTTTGTTTTATATATAACGGGTTAGGGCTTCTCTTTCTCTTCGACAAACATAAATAATTACATAACTATTACGGTGTAATTGTTTCTGTGCGTGAGTTAGGCCTTTAAAGAGCATTTAGGGATGTGTTTTTTTTTTTTTTAGAAATTGGCGGTATTTACACCTGCGTGTCTCGGAAAGCACGTAAAGCCTTTTCTGATTTCTCTTCGGTCGTGTCGGATTATCACTTTAACCTGTCTGCAACGCAGATGGCTAGTCTTCATCGAGATTTAGCCGTCGATGCCGAAACCCGGTAAGGAAAACATGTCATAATAATAAAGAGAAATAATAAAAGCTCTGATGCGTGTCAACAATGTATGTAAAGTATTTAACTGCATCAGAGAACTTTTTGATTTTTAAATGGAACCGATTATCAAGGCTATTCCGTCTACTAAATAAGTAACTAAATAATAAATTTGGTGTTACAAGATGTAAGGGTACGAATACGCTACTTCGTAATCACTGCACACGTTAGGTTGACTGGTAGAGAATGTCTCAGACATTAAGTCCGCCATTATTCATAATTTATTGTGTATAATGAAGTTTTAGATAAAAACAATAAATAAAAACGCGCGAGTTATGCTTTTGATAGTTTAAACATCCATAGGCTAACGTGAAGCTGGCTTACCACAAGGCAGTATGTATGCTATTTTGCCACCTATATATTTTAATTTAAAAAAAAAAGTATGTAACCGTATTTTAGAGCAAATAACATTTTTTTTCTTTCTATCTGTAGCGAAACGAGCGCTCGCGGTAATGGTAAATAAAATGTCCAAATATTTGAAAAGAGCAGCAACGAGATAATGCTGTAGTTAATGGTACTCAGGACCTCGAGGCTGAGTTGTTATAGTTTTAGGAAACTATCCCACAGGCCAACACGGAATATCTGTGAAACTTGTATTTTCTATGTTGAAACAAAATTAAGATTGCATATTTTTAGGGCTACAAAGGGATCATTTAGTTTTGTATTGACATGATTGGAATCGCCGTACTCTCCAGATTGATTTAGCCGACTGCACGGGACAGTATGGTGGAAATAATAAAAATAATAGTAAATTATTTATTAGTATAAATGTGTTACGGTATTTAATAAATAGAGCTATGCTTTTATGCATAATATTACCTACAAAGTTACTTTCGCATCTCTAATTTTGATTTATACTCCCGTACCGATTTTAGATTCAAGCCTCTTATTTAAGTGGTATCTAGATTTTATATTAAGCAAGCTTATAGTATATGTCATAGTATGCATAATGTGACGTTTGACATTCGGAGATAAATATCAATGAAAGTATTTAAAACTCCTACACTAGAGAACAAACTCTGTGTCGCGGGGGACTTTACAAACACAATTAACGGACAGAAATTGCACCCAGATTCAGAACAATTCTTTGTGGGTCACACAAAGTATTGTCCTGTGTGGGAATCGAACCCCCAACCTCGTGCGCAGCAGGCGCATACAGCCACTGGACCACCAAGGCAGTGATAGAAGATTAATGAAAAACTATCGATTAAATATTCAATTAGTTAATTAGTACATGGGTACTGTGTCGTTGTGTAAAATATACTTTAGTACGTACCTATCAGATATAGATACGTGACGCCTCCTATTGCAACGTAACATTAGCGGCTAATTGTGGGTATGATACGCCACGCTCTTATTTCATGCATAATACATTGACTGCACCTGCGGCTTAATGGTTTACATGGTGACCTCTCCATTTGCCATTCACAGCGTGTTGTGGATTTCGTCTCCAAACGAGACACAAAAGTTTGGCTGACCTACAAATAATTGTACCGACTCTCGGAGTAATTTGTATCCGTGTGATTGTAGGTTGCCTTAAATCGCGAGGCATTCTACAAACATAGAAATCACACATACATATTAAAGACCTATTTCATAGTTAAGGAGCGTTTAACAATAAAAATATATCTGAAATTGGCACTTCAATGTATGTAATAATAATGAACATTAATTTACGATAACAGTAATACAGCATTCGCCCGAAAGTTTAATGGAGGTTTAAAGTATGTTTAGAAATGTCACAGCTTTTACTGCAGTCTTTAAATATTTATAAAAGTCGTTTCAAAGCAAACTTTAGTACCATTTAGAGACCGATCACGCTTCACACCATCCGTACGACACTTTCGACTGTTATTTTACAAGATTCAACAGAGTTCAAGTGCTTTTTTCCTCTATGCTCGGAAATATTCACTTTTTTATAACAGCCACCAGGTTGGCGCAGATATTTTAGTGCCACACTATTTGTGAGCTGAGCTTTTGTAAAGGAAAATAAAATATTTATTTTTTCATTTGTATTAACTAAAAGGATCATTTATATGATAAAAGTTTTTACTTGGCGAATTTATAGCGTAATTTTTTGTTAGCGAGTGAGACAAAGACAAAAGAAAAACACATACGGTCTATTTAAATAAGAGCTTATTTGAATAATGCAGGGTTTGCAAGGGACAATTAAGATCATTGCAATAAAGATCGCGTTTAATTACCAAAGGTACTAAAATTGCTTTAAAAAATCCTTAAGACATTTTGTTCACCACCTTTATCCTAAGGGCGTTAGGTCAGCGTAAGTCTATTAAAATTTACGTAGCCTGATGACGTCATTACACGTGGTTGAACTTAGGCGTCCTCTTTATTTCTACGAAAGCTGATAGTTAAAGACCCAGTGGGAGGTCATCCTATGCTGCGTTTTACTATACATAGAATCCACTTGAGAGCCCTTCGTCACTATCGGTTATCGATTCGTCGAGTGACATGGCCTGCCCACTGCCACTTCAACTTATTATTCCAACTTACTTTTAGAATTATGTCAATACAGTCCATTTGTGGATTTATTTATTAGGGAATTTAAACACCGAGTAAAGTTCTCTTGTTTATTAGGCCAATAACTAAAGTCCAAGTTTCAGTACTAGTCAAAGCAAGGCAACACCCACTTTCCACATCTAAAGTACATTCTTAGAGCAGTTTAAAGTTGGGCCATCATAAATCAATGTAGACCACAGCACACTTAAAGCTAAGATTGGAACATTGTATTACCGTCAGTTTTCGTAAATTGCTTGCTATAATATTATGTGTTTACCTGCCGGCCTGTATTGGTGCATATTGGGCCAACGTGTAGATGGAGCATAATACCTTCAAAGTCAATTAGACATAGTGGAGGCTATCTGACAAATTGTAGTATCTCTTTCATTGGACAAGAATCTTGATTACTGATTGATTCCTTTGTTTGTGTATTAAGTTACAGTAATTAGGATATATGGACTGTGTTATCTGCCTGCAGGCAATGCATTGTTGTCTTGTTATATTATAAGGGAAATTCGAACCTAGTACCTACACCAAATATGTTGGCTTATTTGATAGTATAAGCGGGGTACAGTACTACACAAGCGAACTCGGCTAGATAAGAATCTCCGCTCTGCTGAAAACCACAGCTAGCTTTTTCCTTTTTTATTCTACTTGGGTGGCAAACAAGCATACAGCCCACCTGGTGTTACTAAACCCTTACTATACCTGAGATATCACTTGCGTGTTGCTATCCCATTTTTTAACATCAGTGCCAGTTTGATAAATATTTGGTACAATCATAAATAAATGATGGCCTTATTTTATAAATTTACTCTATTGGCTAGAAAAACTGTTTATAATAATTCTATTTTTTATTGCAGTATTTTATAAAAAAAATACCGCAATGGTTGTTAAGTATAAATTTCGTTATGGTTTTCTTTTGAAATGATAAAGTAGGAGGCGAAATACACTACCTATATAATATTTTTTAAATATTAATAACACGAATACATGTCATTGTCAAGAAGTAAACATAATAAAATAATAGCTCAATTCAGAAAATATATCTTGGTCAGCTCTACTTGCCTGGAAAGATAAGTAAAGGACGTACCATTTTGTTACATACTGGCCATCACGCTAAAGGTCTGCGCCTATAACACCGGTTTTATAATACTTACATAGGTGGCAAACAAGCAGACAGCCCACCTGCTAGTAAGCAAATATCGTAGCCTATGGACACTTGCAATAGGTACTTAGAGAATGACTTGCGTGTTGCCAACTTTACTATTTGGTTAGGGTCAGGGTTTTGTGATGGGATATTCTTGGTATAGGAAAAACGTTTTATAAAAACTCATTCCTAAATATACACTGGAGGCGTGTATTCACGCAGAGAAATAGAACGACACATCTGAGGCGGTGTCCTACGTAAGTGACGAATGCGACGTGATGCGATGTCGCGTCTCGCCGTAGACGACCACGTAAGAAGCAGGGCAGCCGATTTTTTGATCGCGTTCGTTGCGTATGCAGCGTCGCAACGCATCGCTTTCGTTGCTCACGCAGGACACCAGGTAAATGTAGTTATTTTGCTGTGGTTTACTCTGTAAAGTGGAAGTCCTCTCCCAGTCAGACTTGCTCTCTTTCAAGGTGGCCTATCTATCCTAAACTTGGTTTGTAATCAAACCGAGTCGAGGGTGCGTCACGATCCGTAAGTACTTTATCTGCTGTGTGTCGAAACAGCTATGATACGTCACGGCATCATCAATTCCTCAGCCGAAACACATTCACTGCTGCAATTAGCCTTCCTCCGTCACGTTATACTCGTAGTAGGTGGCGAATCTTATTAACCTATATTAATGTCTCTTTGGTGACGGTAATGTTCCATATATGATGCGGTGTAATGGGCGGATACCTTACAAATAACTTTTTGCCTCCGTCTTAAGAGTAGTAAGTAATGAGACACCATCTAGCGAGACTGAGGGCGAAGTAAGTAAGAATGTAAGCCGTTTATTTACCTTCTTAAAATATGTCACTGTTCCTAAGTATTCTATGAACGCGCTAATCTCAGAAAGTACCTACTGGTTCGATTAGAAAAAAACTTTTTTTGTTGAATAGTGCATTTATTCAGGAAGGCTATATAACATCACTCTAATATCAATAGGAGCGGAGCAGTAGTGAGATATGTTGCAAAATCGAGCAAAATCTTCCAATTTGTGTTAATATTGCTACCTCTGGTATTGCAAGCGTCCATAGGCTACAGTAACTGCTTACCATCAGGCGGGCCTTTTACCTGTATGTCTCATAAGTAGTATAAAAAATGTTAAGTTCATACCTATAATCTACGCAATTTTGCTATTATAATATAACAAACTATAGCAACATTTCAAACTCTATATAACAACAGGTGCACACCTGAAGCTAAGAATTAATTGCAAAGGCTGCCACTTAGTATGATAATCAAGACATTACTGGTTCAAATACATGGGTTTTAATTATAGAGTGCTGAAACGGTTTTAATCTTCTTCTTCTTCTTATCGTTTGGTTAGTGGCCAACCTGGTGACAGAGTTATTTAGATCGCCCATATTTAGGCCTCTGTCGTGATCTAACGACTGATAACAGTCGGGACCGACTTTTAACGTGCCCTCCGAAGCACGGAGACGCTCAGATGAAATACCACTATGCGGTCACCCATCTATAGGGTTACCGCGCCCTTGGTAGCTTAACCCGCTATGAGCGCCTCAGTGCATCTGGCTATGAGCGCCTCGGTTTTAACGGTTTTAATAATAATACACACTTGACCATCTGATCCCAGACTAAGCACAACAATACAGTGGAGTAGTTGTGTTCCTGTAATTACAAGTTAACAGTGCTTATTTACGAATAAAACGTTTCTCCATCACATTTTTTTGGGCTGCCCCATATTGCATGTATCCATTGGCTACGGTAACTGCTTACCATCATTTGTATAAAAAAGTGCCTGAATGATGGTAAGCTATCTAGCGATAGTGCGCTTATATCTGCTGACCTCATTTGGTACTAGACAAACAAATAGTGGTGGTAGCTTTGTGAGAAAGTAAGATGGCAGTACCAATGTAAATTTTATTTGTGGAATTTATATGTACTAATGAATATGATTAATTTATCATCTGCTAACGGTGAAGGAAAACATTTAAACTTAAAAGTCTTGAAAAAATTCTAAAGACATTTCTGATCCACCAGCCCGCATTAGCGTATAATATGGATTAAGGTCAAAACCCTATCAGCTCTCTTGATAGAGAAGAGGAAACCCCAATTATGATTAAACAAATGCAAATAATACTCCAGTGTAACCGTTTTAGATAACAATAATCTAGTACAAGTTTCAATATAAATCTGATTAGTTGTTATTGTGTTAACTTCTCACATACAGATGAAACTTTGTTTATAATATCAGTATGGTACACACGTACGCAACTTTTCCTTCTATTAACTCCTATTTTCTTCTGAATAACTTTGCTCAATGTTTCTAAACATTTAGCATTCCTTGGGGCATGTGAAGCGTATCTCAAAGTTTTAGAATCTACTGCAGTTTCTTATTACATACAGGAGCTGCACTGAGTTGTACTTGGAATGACCGTTAGGATAGTGAAAATATAAAAACTTACATTAAGGGACTGCTTCGTTGGCCCCATGCCACGGCATAAGCTTGTGCTTATGCTTGCAGCTATCCACCCAGAACTTACTTCATAGAGGAACTCAATGTAGATGTTTTTCGCTGGCCTGTTGGTTTGATGGTTAGTGGTTAGTTAGGCTAACGCCACAGTATGTTATTTTAAAACCACTTCAAACGCATACACAACCAGTCACGGCCGCTTGTTTTAGATAAATAGATAGAATATTCTTTACTAGCTTCCGCCCGCGGCTTCGCCCGCGCGTACAATCCCCCAGAAACAGAGGTTTTTTTCCGGTATAAAAAGTAGGCTGTGTGTTAATCCAGACTTTATTCTATCTCAATGCCAAATTGAATCTAGATTCGTTCAGTAGTTTTTGCATGAAAGAGTTACAAACATTCATCCATACATTCTTACAAATTACTAACTACTACTGCTCACATACTGGAACCAGGTCCCCAGTCGGGCTTGCTCGCTAGTATAGTGCCCTACCACTCTTAATTTTCAAAAAACCTATAAATCAATTTTATATGGCAAAATTATTATACAACGTAAGATTGGTCCAGTGGTGTACTGGGAAATGTTGATAAGACCGAACCCTAAAGTTGAAAACTAGTAATAACAAGATATCAATTGTTTCAATACGATTCTATCCAAATATTCTATCGATTCTATTAAATCAGGTAGGTATAAAGTTTTAGATCTTTCGGCTTTGTTTGTAGTTTTAAGTACTTGAAATAATACTGAAACTTTGGACCCTTTGATGCGTTTGGCCTTCTACTTCTCGGTTGCGTTATTAAGTTACTTGATAATGCTGACCCGAACATAGCGGGTGTTTATTTCAAAGTTGGTGGATATAATAATTTAATGGAACATTTTATTAGGCCGCGATCATGTTTGAGGGTAGGTTAGTCCAAAAAGTTTTGGAGTATTTTCGGTTTGTTATTTGTGAGATTAATCAGACAAGGTGGAAGAAAATGTCAAGGTACTCCACCTTGACATTTTCTTCCACCACTCATTATCTAGAACCACTAAGGATCAAGGGGCTTAACATGACGTGTTAAAACATGAGAAGTTCAAGCGAGAAAGAGGGACGGAGCTATATCTCGCTCTAGATGAAGTATGAAGGCATTTTCTTTGCATTTGGAGAAATCGTGCTTATAATCTATACTAATATTATAAAGCTGAAGAGTTTGTTTGTTTGGTTGAATGCGCTAATCTCAAAGTACTGGATCGATTAGAAAAATAGTTTTTTGTTGAATAGTGCATTTATTCAAGAAGGCTACAGGCTATATAACATCACGCTATGATCAATAGGAGCGGAGCAGTGGTGAGATATGTTGCAAAATCGGGGAAAATATTTCAAATTACCACGCGGGCCACCCCTAGTTATATTATAATAGGTTTGCTGAAACAACTACAGAAAACCTCATTTAAAGTGTTAAAATTTGAGGCGCTGCGCTATCACATTGCATAACAGTGTCAAGATAAATAGGGTCAATGCGCCAGTTAGCGACCATTTAGCTGGGTTGCCCACTTCAGATGAGTATAAAAAAATGTTATCTACACGCAACATAGTATGTGTTGGTGTAAATTAGTCCCAAGTATAGTCTAGTTTGGATATAAAACACAAAATATAGTACTTTTATCCATGAAATATCATTAAAAGCTGAAAAAGTGAAAATATAGCCAAAACGTCGGTTTACGGCCACTTTAGGCGGTTTACGACCACTAGTGTGCTAGTTTGCGACCACTATATTAATCCTTGACTTCATAACAAAGTCTATGATTTTAATATTAAAAATATGCCAATAAAACAATTAAAATTGATTTAAATATTTTAAATTTGTTCTGTTAATAAATTATATTTACAGAAATAATAATTGTTAACGAAAACGATATGGTACTCATTTAGTGTAGTCTTTCTTTTTTCATTTTTGGGTATATCGTTAACAATTATCAACTTCAGTAATTTTTATGATGTGGTGTAAGGTTTTGATGAAGTATTAATTTTCTGCACATGGAGACCAGGTAGACCGACGACCTAGTAAAGGTTGCGGCCAACCGATGGATAAGGTCAGCTCAGGACTGAGTGCTGTGGAAACACCTAGGGAGGACTATGTCCAGCACAGGACGTCTTTTGCCACTGGCATTGAAGGTGATCAGACCTGTCAAGTTATCTTTTTCATATCCCGCTTTAACCTGGTACAAATTTTGCCATCCCTTCGGCGTTAAAAAAATCCTGGTTTTAGGACACAGAGAAACCGCTTTCATTTTCATTAAATATGCGCTCTGGGCATTCAATAATCTAATGTATCTTTCAAGAAATATTCAAATTCATTAAACCGAGCTCTTCTCTCTCTCTTATAGATACCTACTTCGGTTACTCTAGCTCTAGCTTTATTTATTCCTTCGGCTGCGCGGCATGATATATCAGGATGGAGCTTTAGAAAGTTTAAATACCAGGTTTGTCCTGGACGATGTTCTTCGTCTTTAACAATTTTCTGAACTGTCTGTCCTGTTTCTTAACCGAGTGTCCACTCTTTAACCTGCTTTTCGCCTTTTTACCAGGCAGGAGAGATAGGGATCCAGATGATCCCTATCTCGATAGTATCACATATTTTCAGTAAGTCGATCTCCAATTGTGGTTCGAGGGATCTGATACACAGTGTACAAGTTTCTCTTATTGCCTTCCCTTCCTTTCGAATATCATTATGAGCATTTTTCAAGGCTTCTTTAGTGTACTGAATACCGATATAATATTATTTTGTCTGCCTAATTCTAATGCTGTAAATGTGAAAAGTAATAAACCTTATTCAACAGATTGCTTGCCAAAATAATAATTATTAAACGGACATTTGAAAATTAAACCAAATTCAAAAGACACACCTGACCCTTGTTTCTCTCTAACTAAATGATGGTGGCCGCAAACTAATGTCTATATTTCAATAATGTGGGTTAACGGCCACCTATTTAGCACTTATTTGTTGGTCAATTAAATAAACTTTCTTAAAGAAACTGGTGGTCGCTTACTAAAGATTTGCATGTTAACACTTAGACAACGCTACACCCTAAATTGTTATAGTCCTGTATAAATATTAAAGTCATACTAAGCAAAACAAAAAACTGCTGTATGTGTCAGATTGCGACCATGCGGTCGCAATTTGACGTTTTTAGTAAAAAGGCACTTCAGTTACCGACCACTAGATTTTAGTTTAATAATAAGTATAAAAAATATAATATACAATTAAATAATGACAACAACTCAACAATTGAACTAATTAAACATCTATCTTGTGTATACGACATCAAATAAGTAATGAAACGTACCTTTGAGCGCCGCGCGTCGTGTTATTTTTTTCTTAAATCACTATACAATCGCTCACTACTGAATCATAATGCGCTTTGAGTAATTTTTCTTCGGCGTTGGGTTAAACCATTTATTTCAAACTGCATCAATTCTTGTTTAATAATCATTTAAAAAACGCGTATGATTTTTTATTTATTTATGTTACCTCTAGAAATGCTATTATCTTGATTTAAATAACTTTAGTCCGACAAATGGCCGGTTACTGAAGCTGGCCGGAAAACCGGCGCACTGACCCTATACAGGGTCGACAAACGTGAGTAATGCTCCTAGTATTCTGAGGCTACAGTATATATATGTTATGGACCAGGTGATTAATACGGGCATTATTTATAATGCACGGGCATTATGAATAATGTCTAGCTTTATCGGGCTAAGTGATTAATGACTATCTTAATTTCATTATTTATCACATTGCACGGTCATTATTATATTGCTACATGATAGTTGGGCAATTTGATAATAAAGCTTTATTTAGCTAATAATCTTTATAAACTGGGAACAAAACAAGGTGTTTTAAATCAACTATATTCAAGAAACCAATTTACTGTCTGCAAGGAGATTTATGTCACCTGAAGATGTTCCAGCGACAGAGATTTCGCTGAGAGAGTGTTGTAGAATGTCCTCTAAATGCGGAGGGCAAGGTTATAGTAGATGTGGTTGTAAAGGTGGTTGCAAGTCTGATAAATGTAGTTGTCGCAAAGCCAAAAAGTTGTGTACCTCAAAATGCCATCACAGTGGCAGTTGTTCTAATAATAAATCTGTTTCTTGCAACATATATTATGATTATTGTTTTCAATTTTGATGTTCTATTTTACTTATATTTTCATTTGACTTTTATTAAGAGAAGATGCTAATTATGCCAAATAATGAGTCTGATTGCTTAAACTTTATTATATTTTATTTTTTATAATAATAAGTCATTTTTATAAAACAAAGATAATATATGTTGTGAATTTTTTGTTTTAAATTTAACTATATTTCATGTTATATTTTTAATATGACTTTCCTTAAGTTTTAAATGCAAAAACTAGTGGATTTTTAAGGTAGAAGTCCTTCGTAATTAATCCAAATAATGAGTCTGATTATTTAAGTGGATTAATATTTAGTTTACTTTAAGTTAAATGACAATAACAATAAAAAAATAGTAATTAAATATGTTTGTATTACTCTGCCCAAAAGGTGATGGGCAATATGTATAGTGCCCGGTGAATTTGATTAATTATTATCAAATTGCACTCGCATACTGGGTATTTTTTATAATGACCGGGCATTATGTATACTGCTCAATTTATCACTTGGTCCATAACATATATACGTATATAATTATTATATTATGATATAGATACGTAATGCATGTAATTTGACTGCCTTGGTGGTTCAGTGGCTGCAGTATGCGTCTGTTGTGCACGATATTGTGGGTTCGATTCCCACACAGGTCAAAAGTTTGACCCACAAGGAGTTGTTCTGAGTCTGGGTGTAATTTGTGTCCGTTAATAGTATGTTTGTAAAGTCCCCCGCGACAGAGCTTGGTCTCTAGTACGAGAGTACTGAATAAATTTTCCAAAAGCTTTTATTTTAAATACCAATAAACCCCGTTTGACAATATTCACGCGAACCTTTGAAATATTTCATCGACCGAAAATTTTTGTTAATTTTCAACAAAACATATTTCTAGGTCATGAATTTCGATATTTTTAAGTACCTATTGTCGTAAAATAATAAATTATGCGCACTATTTTGTGCACGTTTAATGTTGCCTGACATTAAAGTGTTTATGGTTATAACAGTGTTGCCATAATAATAATTTTTGATGATAAAAATTCAAATACCTATATCTGATAAACAAAAAAGTCTGAAGAATCAATTATTATAAAACTTTTTTATACATTAAAACGCTGATGTTCATTTTGGACTTACAATAAACTCTTATTTTATGTCTAGAATCAGTAAAGTAAGCCAGTAAAATAAATATTGTTTGCAAGCATATAGCTAGCAAATATGTGTGCCCACAAAAACAAAACTGATTTTATGTGTCCTAAAAACATTTATTCAATAAAGCTAAAATTAGTTTCATAATAAAATTGGAGCCTGCTGATTTTGACGTGTAATACAAAAAGAAAGTAAGTAAGAAAGAAAAGAAAATGAACACACACACACACACACAGTCGTTTATACAGCAGTTACAGAAACAGAACATTTTTTTATACATCGTATTATGTGTCAACCGAGTTACCACCATATTGCTATTGTAGAAACAACACAGCGCTGATTTTCAGTTGTAACCCCAACAAGAAAATTCTTTAGTATAGTGGTGAGGTTATCTCGCAATCAAACGACAGTGGGGGTCACAGTGTCACCGCTCAAAGTCTATATTTAAATTACGCTAACTTAGTTTTTCTTCAACCTTTCCAGTCTATACCTAATGGATAAAGGATTGTTGTCTCTGGCCCAAACTGCTCTGATTTCTTTTATTAACCGACTTTTAAAAAAGGAGGAGGTTCTATATTCGAATGTATTATTTTTTTAAATCTATGTTCAGAGATTTCTCCTCCATTTGTGGAATTCTTAAAATTCATTTTTTATTTGAAAGAGCGAGGGCAACCCTCAAATGTTAAAGGTATTATTATTATTTCATATATATTTTTTACTTTTATTTTATAACTAAAAATAGGAAAAAACATTTTAGAAAAAAAAAAACCAACTTCAAAAAGCTAAAAATTACTAAAAATTACTGAATACAGATTGAAATCGGTGCCGAGCTGAATATTAGGTGACGGGATGAACAAAGCACCGACTTCAATTTGTATTCAGTTATTTTTAGCTTTTTGAAGTCGGTTTTATTTATTAAAACTTGAGAGTTAGTAAATCCGAACGAATAAATTGTTCGGAAACAATGAACAAACTGCGCTATGTGTTCAACTAGTTTTTATATGGATGGTGTTAAAGTAATGCTATACAGATAATATATCAACATTGCCATTTTTTATTAGCCACCTATAAAATATTTACGAGCTTGGTTTTCGTTAAAACCACTTTAAGTAAACGCATTTTTAATACATATGCTAATCTTAAGTACTTTTTTATTACAGCTGTTTCATTTCTTTTATATTTATTACAGATTTAACCCACAAGTTGTTAATAAACATCAAGGGAGGAAAACGAAACTCATAAAAGGGCTGTATCATTATTTACATAAACGCTATAAAACCGAACAAAGAAAATTTATGCGGCAAACTTTTGGGCAATATCCGTTTTCTGTGACACGTTTTTTCGAGGGCCGTTGTTCATCGTTAATCTTGGAAACAAAAACAGCAAGTTTGGTCGCGGCGCGTCTGCTACTCATAATTTACGTGAAACAAGTGCGCGCGACATGCGGTGTTGTACCAACCTTGTTCTACCTACCTATTCGTACTACCCATAGCTGTCGACAAAAATTACCTTCCGAACGTACACGGGTATGTTTCATACCAGCTTATTATACTTCGACTAACTGCTATTAGTTGGCAAAGTTCCGCTAGGCTTCCGACGACACGGCTTTTGGAGGTCTACGAAATTACAAGCAGTTTTTTGTTCGTTAAAATGTTTTTCTGTTAACAATATTCTTTTATTATTGTACTTATACTTCTTTGCTATAATAAACTCTTAATAAATAAAAATAAAACAATATTTGGACCAGTTTAAGGTCAGAATAATAATAAACTTCAGTAATAGTTTCGCCCGACTGTATATTGACCCATCAATCAAGTCTGTAGAGTAGATGGATGGCGTTATAATGCCACAGTGAAATAAGATAATAACTAACTTGATTCCATTATAATATAGATATTTTTAATATTTTCCTAAGGCGTACGCAAAGGCCTACCCCTAAATATTATCTGATTGACTAACTACCCAACTAGCAAAATTGCTTTATAAAGAGTCCTTTATAAGAATTAAGACATTATAAAAGTTTTATATCCATCCTGACTAAGAAGGCTTATCTTATAAAGGCATGTTAGTAGACATTTTGTGCTAAAAGAACATTCATACTTATTAAGTACTTTTGTAGACGTTTGTAAGAAATCTTTATAAAAAAATTGTCAGAACGAAGGTTTTACAAGAGCATTTTATAAGACTAATTGGTCTTTACATTATTTACACTTAGTAAAGCATCTTACAAGTCTATTCGTTCTTAGTGACGTCTGGAATAAGTGTGTCATTAGACTTTTACTCTTACTAAAACCTTGTATATAACTGCTGTAAAACCAAACTTCTTTAAGTATAATTTGTTTTGTCTAAGTCATTCTAAAGAGCAGAAGCACATTTCAAGACTTTTATAAGATCAAGTTATCTTATAAGATTCATAAGACAGTCTTTTATAAGGAACCCTATAAATTATTAACATGGCGACAGAAAGATTGTCTCAGGTTAGTGTTTAAGAAGAGCAAAATACTTGTAATTGACTAAACAAGTGTTCAATAAGATAAATCAGTCTTACAATAATCTTTGGAAGTGGACAATTGCTCTTATAATTATTCACACAAAGTTCATTTGATTCACATTTAAATTTCACAAATAATTAAGTATATTTATAATATTCTACACACATTTCGGAAAGGGCCCGTGAATATATTGTTATTTATTTATAAAACTATCCAGTAAATCTATTTTGCCAGATTGTTCATCAATATAATGTCAAGATAGGTTGTCAAGAAATAAATCAAGCATTTAAGATAAAATTAGTAGTAAAAACACATAAGAAATTATAATAACTTCATTTTTTTATTTATCATCCACCTGCACATTTTTTTTTTCCTTTTGAAATAATACACTTACAATGAGATCCCAGAGAGGAATACAAGAAGAATCACGCTTAGGACGGCATTAGGAAGATGATTGTAAGAGTAAAAAGTGACTTAACAAGACCATATTACAACAACTATAAGAACAAATTATCTTATAAAGTGCGCCCAATTCCACACTTACAAACGTTTGTAAGTATACTATAAGAGTAAAGGAAAGGTGGTCTTAGGATACATGTAAGACCAAATTTTGCTAGTTGGGTAGTATCTGATAAAACTCCAATACATTCAACCCAGAAAGCAAATGATTAGCTTAAACCGTATGTAGGCACGGTAGAATTTGATATATTATTTATGCAACATAAATAATTATATTGCTCTCATATTCACTGCTTGCTGCGCAAATCATTAAAGTTCTTAAAATAACACTCGACCTATAATCAAAATCTACACCCCAATTTGATTAGTCTACCTGACTATCTATAAAGCAGAGAACATTGTCATGTAAAATCTATTTCATATAGCATGGGTACTGTGACGTTTAACATTTTACGAAGAAGATAAAAAGAAATGATTGAATCAATCTCTAAACAATTAGCTAATTGAATGATCAAGAGCCTAGAGTATTAAATCGATGGATTTTAACTTAATCGTCTTTCATTTTCATTATCTTTAAATGTCAAACGTCACAGTACCCATGCTATGTGATAAAACTAGCTCACAAATTTGTATAGGTATACACATGTGTGTGCTAGTTTTACTAAATTTCAGCTAAGCTATTCACACCTCCATCTATAGTTCATATTTAATGGGATAGACGACTTAACTGTCTCCTGAATTGCTGAACAGACGACATCGTCAAAAGGCATTGTATATTCTCCCTGTATTAGACTGCTCAGCTTTGTGATAGAATTACTAATTACACAGGATAAAACGTAGGCTTCTCTGTGACTTAACAATTCAGACAATTAATAATTTTGCTCAATAATATTCATAAATTGAAGAAGCAGGGCACCATAGAAGCGTACAAACTGGACTGGGTATCCCATCCCGGTTTATTTATTTACTTACTACTTTCTATAAAGTGGAAACTGCAGACCTAAATTAGTTATGACGGTTAAAATATTAAATATTTTCTTATATTTGTGTCTCGGTACCGCTTAACTCGGAGCTCCTGCTCCAAGTTAAATAAGACTACAATCAAATAACTACACACAGTGGTGTAGTCGTGTTACTGTGTATGAGTTACAAGTCTCAAGTGGCGCTTTAAAGAGACGTTTTCATATTCTCGTCTACTGATGATTCGATTAACAAGGTGAAAACTGACAAATGGTGTTACATGTTCTTGCTTCTGCAACACAATAACCACTGGTAATTAATTATGTAAGTGTTTAAAGGCTTTGGTAACTGCTTACCATCAGGCGGTCTGCATAATAATTTTCCACCTACAAAGCACAAAATAAATAATTTTACCTTTTCATCAGGATTTAGGCACGATATCGTTAATCTTTAAAATTGCTAGGTACTTAGACTAAACGATCTAGCCAAAATTAAAAAGAACGATATACAAAGCCGCAGATTATGTCTTATTTATAGCTTAGCAAATTTACGCCTCACCATATCACATTTAATCCATATTAATTAGTGGATAAAGCAAATATAACCTAGATAATAAACAATTAATCTTATTTGTATCATCGTATGTGCGAAATCGAAAATCCCAAAGTCACGCCTCCGAAAAGCTGATAAAGACGTAAGACCCTACTAAATCAGACGAAAGCCTACAATGTAATGATAACGTGAATATTTTGACTTTGGTCTTAGCTAAGACTCTATTGATTTATAACACAAAGGCGTATACTTACCTACTTGTAGCCATTAAAGTGCAAATGCGGCTTTCGGCTCACAATTGATGGGCTCTCGTGCTACCTATCAATCAAGATTTGCAACCGAAACTCCTTTTAAAGTTGAGTAAGCTCAGTAAATTTAATAAAAACAATTGATACTGGGATTTTAACGCCGAGCTGATAGATGGTAAAGGAAAAGGAGCTTCAGTGCACTTATTTAGATGAATAATTTCATTTTTTTTAAATCTACTTAAGTGGCAAACAGGCATACGATCCACCTGATGTTTAGCAATTATCGTAGCCTATAGACGCTTGTAATACCAGAGGTATCACTTATGTGTTGCCGACTGATTTTTAAGATCCCTGGAAAAGTAAATCTTTTCTTTCAAAACGAATCCCTTAATGAGCGCTGGAGACCTATACTCACTCATTGGAACACAACTACCATGCTGTGTGTAGTTATTTGGCTGTGATTCTCTGTAAGGTGCAGGTCCTTCCCCAGCCGAGCTTGCTCGCTAGTATGATGCCTCTCTTAAATATTATACTAATACTAGCTGAGCCGGCAAACATTGTTTTGCCATACCCAACCCCTATTTTTATTATAGATAATAAAAATTGGGGTTGGTGAAAAAAGGGTAAAAATTTAGGGTTCTATGTATTTTTTAAAACCACAACATAAAAAAATAAAAATTGTCAAAAAAAAAAAGTTTCAGAGGAGTATGACAACTAATATTGTGACACGAGAATGTTATATATAAGACATTATATATACTTACATAAATACATGCCGTATATCGCTCAAATATGTACATGTGGCATTGGGTCATAAATATGTTAACTTCAACAAAGTTTTGTGCTACGAGTATATTTCGTACAAAAGCAAAAGCACATCGGATACAACGGCAAAGTTACATTGTAGTTTAGAGTATTATTTTTCTTTTTGACAGATTTTATTGACTCGTTGTGCAAGTATTTTTGAAAGCTCGGAACGGGTACCATTTGTACCAAATGTGTGGGAGAATATATCTCTGCTTGTTTGCAGTTTGACATCAATATTGTTGCAGTATTTTTTTATACATACTTACAACGTGGCTTTCCTATTAATAAGCTACTAGTTACTGTTACTAACGTAGCCTATAAACGCTTACATAATAATAATTTATTACTTAGGTACTCGTCGTTCCGGAGACATTAAATTTGTTCAGTGTTACTTGTCTAGTAATTCCACTAACCGCTAACCAGTACGTACGCAACTTGATTACGGTAGTGCAAAATTTACATGTAGTGCAATGTAAGGGAGTAAAAGCTGCAATGGTACTAACCTAGCCTGACTAATGAACGATTTCGACTTGCCTCTTGGTCGTGGGTTCTATTCTATTGTGGTCTGGGTGTAATTTATTTATAAGCATGTCTAGTTGCCATGCTTACTTTGAGATCAGATGGCACTGAGTGAGTGGACTCAAAAATTTGAATGTACTCGTAGTTACATAAATTTCATTGATACCCTGATATCAAAGTTCGTAACATTCTCAAAAGTAAGGCTACGTACCTACGTGTCTCTTGTGCCAATAATGGTACTCAGCAAAAATTTCAGTCGATTTCGTAAAGTGATATAGGCGTTGGAGACGTTGCCGGCTCAGGTCGTGATTGATCGTGGTAAATGGTTTGTGATGCTCCGAGCCTACGCTCTTCGCCTGACAGCCGGAGGCGGCGTGCCGTGAAACTTTACGAGGTCTACCATTCGTTCGTTTAAATGAAACGGAGGGATGTTGCGACCAAAAAAACCAGCTGTCCGTGTAATAGTCACTCTTCTTTTACGTTATGAGTGCAAATATTGATCTGACGCGCTTGAGCTGAATGTAAACAGGGCTATGTCGATAAACTTTGATGTATTCTACTCAAGTATGATGGACGGACTCAGAATGACGGGCACTTATATGGTATTGTATACAAGGCTGCGTATATATTGTATGTTTGTTGAACGTTTATATATATATTACTAGTAAAATGTAGTACGCAATGTTGTGGTACCATTACGTGCCATGTTTAGTAACATTTTATTTAGTATAATAAACAGTACTACTGCGGTTTTAACAAATTATAGACCACAACGTTTGTTTTGGTTCCATTGCGTGTCACAAAGCGCAAACTGAATGCTATTAGAATGATATGGATTAATCAACAGTCCATTTGTTTTGTGTTTTGTTGTGTGCAAGTGTGTTTGTCAAGTTTGTGAGCAAGTGGAAAATTATTTGCTCTTGCAAACGTTGCTGATTACACATCTGAGTGTGAGAGCGAAAGCATTAGAGTGACAGCTAGAGCAAAAGAGACAGTGAGAGCGACAGCGTTAGCGAGAGCGTGAGCGAGAACGTGAGAGAGAACGTGAGCGATAGTGTGAGCGAGAGCGTGGGCGAGAGCGTGAGCGAGAGCGTGAGCGAGAGCGAGAGCGAGAGCGAGAGCGTGAGCGAGAGCGTGAGCGAGAGCGTGAGCGAGAGCGTGAGCGAGAGCGTGAGCGAGTGCGCGAGCGAGAGCGTGAGCGAGAGCGTGAGCGAGAGCGTGAGCGAGAGCGTCAGAGGGACAGCCAGAGCAACAGTGAAAGTGACAGTAAGAGTAACACTCATATGGTTTTGTACAAGGCTGCGATTATTTATTGAGAGCATCAATGATAGCTTTATGGACATATCATTATGTCCTTATAGCTATCATTGATGCTCTCAATCATTAATAAGTTATGAAGTAATAATAATATTATCTTGGACAACCAGTTCTGGTCCCCAAACTAGGACTCATCATATGTCTATAGCATTTGGTATGGTGAATAGACAAAATATTATAGTTTATTGACATTCATATACAGAAATAATAATTATGCCTATCACACAAAGGGTAGCAATCGAAACCATAACCTCTGGCTTAGCAGTCAAGGTACCACCACTAGGCCAGAGAAGTATGTCCATAAATATTACTGCCGCATTTTATGACAGTACTTGGTCACAATAACGTAAAGTCACAAAACAGTAGCTGTAAATGTATGATCTTTCATTCAATATTAATAGCTCCATTGTTGACGTCATTCTGATATTATGATCATATACCCAAGGCACTAATTCAAACTATCATTTTTGTTATGAAACGTTCGATTTCACTGGGCGATCGTAAAACACGTACTTATGATCGTTAAAGCCGTAAAAATGGTTTCAGTATAGAATAAGCGCAATATATGAGTCCATAAAAACCGCGGAAACATAAAAATTTTCAGTAATATATTAGCAATTTCCGATATGAGGTATCTTGTAGCACTTAGGTTTTGGCAATTTTTGCAAAATAATTAAGTTCAAACCTATACTCTATCGTTGCGAACTCCATAGTTATTTTTGATCGCGCTGATAAAAAATTCAGTGGCACCAAAGTGCAACTAGTGTAGGCGATAGCACAATTGGAATAAAGCGTAATATTCTTATGTAAATAAAAGATAAATAATTAAGTATCAGTGAAATCGTAATTTAAGAATATTTTATGTTAACTGAAAGTTGTAAAAAACGCGTCTCCTGTTATGATACCATCACCAGCATGAATGTTACGAGATGCAACCTATCAACATGTTTTCATTTGCAATAAAATTCGGGAATGCCTCCGGGGTGTGCCGATGAAATTTCTGAAATATACATTCCAATAAAAAGAAAAGTGTTCTGGGAGACGTCGAAAATGTGCCCGCATTTGGACAAATTTGGGTCGAATATAACCTCGAATAGAGAGACTGAACGATCCCTTACAACCGTAATATAAAATCCAGTGAATACATCTTTACGTTATTGAATACACAAAATAAGTGGACGCTATTCATTACGGTAGCGTTTCATTCGATTCACTTGTTTAAGTTCTTTGCTGTATTGGTAACATTTTGTCAATGGGCCCTGCATCGAACTTTTGAAGTCTCAAGTTTATTTCCTAGAATTCAGGGAACATTCAATTTATTTGTCAAAAGAGCCTCATTCAGTGAACAAACACAAGGCATTTGAATTACAAATTCAGTTTGTTACATTATTATTATTTTCAATTTTTCAACCAAAAGTAACTATTGAACTAAAATAACTATGTATTTTAAAATCATTAAAAGAAACATCTGAATAATTTTGGCTCGCGGCTCCGCCCGTTATCGCAATAAAGAGACTAATCTATCTATGTATATAACTGTAACTGCTTACCAGCGGGCCGCATGCTTGTTTGCCACCTTGGTAGTATACAAAAAATGCTAAATTTCATCTAAATCCGTTCAGTAGTTTTTACGTAAAAGAGTAACAAACATCCACACATCCATCCATCCTCACAAACTTTCACATTTATAACATTAGTAGGATAGGATTTTATTTATAAAATTTAATCTATTGTTATAATCTATTTCGATAAGTGTTTTTTCAATGTGAAGTAATACACTATTCAGCGGAGTAATGTAGATAGAGCTTTTAAGTTTCTAATGGAACTAGAATTTATCTAGCGGTCCTCTTATTTTTTTTTATTTGCGGTAATAATGTTGAATATCAAACAAAGCTACAGTTATTATCTAATGCTTTTAGCAGACTTTTGGTCAAAAAAGTCAAATGTTTTCGGTCAATTTGATCCGGTAATTTAAATCTGTCGTCTCACACAGTTACCAGTAACGAGTCGGCGAGCATTGGCGACTTTTTGTTCGCAAGATTAACGACAAAGTATGGGTCACAAAAAAAGCGTCGCCAAGTACGGAAATTGCCAAAACTTCGTGTCGAAGCCTGAAATTTTCTTGTTCTAAATGTCGCCGTAAATGAAAGATGGCTCTTTTAAAATCGGAAAAGAAATTAGGAACAGACGTTTTTAGGATTACGAGTTTTGTAACAACTCAAAGTTGCTTTTTATTTGCCGCAAGTGTTCCTCTGCTTTGCGTAAAGATTACTACGTATCCTTGTTACAAGTCCGCAAGAAGTTATATCCATAATGATAAAGATCTTAAACAACACAGAAACAAGGGATTAGAGAGAACGTTTGTTTAGATTAACTTCTGAAATTTAACTGCCGTTCTTTGTTCATCTGATTATACCGATTTTAGGTGATAATAACAACATCCTTCCATGAATATTAATATCACTGTCAATTTGAATATTTCAATTTATAGAACGATTAGGAGCCATTTAGAAATTGAGCAATAATTAATTGTGGTTAAATCCTGAAATATAGGCCAATTGTATTATATTAATTGACATTTAGATTAAAATCACGTGGTCACGAGTATCTGATAGTACATATTATAAGTACCTACATGCAGAGCCCGCCAAGTGTAAAATATGTATGTACATTTATAAACCACGCCATCGCGTATACTGATACGGAGGAAATCATAATATAATCGAAACTATTATCGACACACTCGATGTGGTAAACGTTTTCGGTTATTTGACGTTAAAATAATATATATACCTTTTAATGGCATTTGAACAATAAAGCAGCGCCAATTTATCGTATTAAAATAATAGAAGCAAATGAAAAATCCTAGAAAGGATTTAATTGAATTTCCAGTGAAGTATGACAAAACGAATTGAAGACGATATTGATTTACCTCTTTTGAGAAAGAAATAAAATTTGCATGGGAATAAAAATTCGTTAATTAAACAGTCTGTATTAACAAAGATTGTATAGCAGAGGTCCAATTTGTTAATAAACAAGAAAAAATGTGAAGCAGAATGATGTTGAGCGTTAAATCAAGCTTACATATGAAAAGTTACGCAGAGGTTATTTGAAGGAATTCCCTACCGCTGTGTGGGCAATGCGGCGTTTCGCAGCTAATGACGAGTCCCGGCCCACAATATATCTCTCGTAGTTAGGCGCAGAAATCACGGTGACTCGTGCGCTTGATTGAGTTTTCTTTTCCATTGTGCTTCCATTAACAGAATAGCTTTCTCCTATATTCTCCTCGGGGACGCCATGTGTTCGTAGAAAATTATATCGACAATATTTCTTATGAACTGAGATAGACAGCGTTATGTGGATTTATTTTAGTTATTGTTTACTTATTTGATTGATAATAACAAACAATATCGTTATGACAATATTTAAATTAATTCTGTCGTTCTTTTACAGAATGTCTTTCGTATATTTATTCACTCGTAATACAATTGGCTGTAATTTATTGTCTGTTTTTGAAGTAGATACCTGTACAACTAAAGTGATTCAATTTTAGCCGTGCCAAAGAAGGGGTCGGTGCCTAGTTCTTATACGAAAGTAAACGAAAGCGGCCCCTGAGTGCTCTTGTGGAGCTACCGTCTAATTAACGACGTATCTAATTATACCATCGTGGAGCAAGCTCCCAGCGAAGAGAATTTCCCAAATTACGTATTACGAAACGCAATTACACTTAGGGGATATGCTATGAGACAAATTGAGTTATATCGTAATTGAAATAAAAAGCGGGTTAAACAGCCATCTAGTTTAGTAGTTGTTGTATATGTTGTAGATATATATATGTGTGTCAAGAAAAGATCTGAAGTTTCTTTTACTTGTGCTGAATTTTTGGTTAATCATCTCTGTGATAAACATGCAGACCTAGTCCTTAGCTCGCCTATCAGGCTTGATATTTTATAGTTCCTACGTCACTGTCAAACATACGGATAGTAAGCTGTAGTATGGACGCTAAGTACGACAACGGTTACTGGTGCATCACTCGCGAGCTGTAGATTCAAAACTTATAAACATCTGGGTTTTGTGGTACAGGTATAGAATAGGGAAGACTATATGAGATTCTTTTTACACTATGGTACAAAACTATTCCAAATATGGTGATAGGCGATAAACGATTCCAAAAAAAATACATTATATCTTAACCTGTACTTACGCATACGACCATAACTACAAACTCTTTTATTTGACTTTAATCAATATTAAAAGGTATAAAGAGACGATATATTTATAGAACAGTTCTAAAACATTACGTTTCAAAGCGATTGATTTTTTCAAAAGCAGAATGTTTTATTGAAGCGTACCGTGGATGCTATGTGGGACGACTATTTGTATCGCAATTGGTTTCTACACCTCTCTGCATGTATATGTATAGGTTAGCACACAACGTATGCTACTAACATTGATAAATTATATACACTCGACTTATACTTAGTCGAGCTTCGTTCTTCTATTGAGATCATTTGTTTGCTGGATGGGTGTTGTGGTGTTGTTCACCTACTCATATAAAATCTAACTAATAATATAAAGTTTTTTGATATTTTGAGGTTGTATCTCTGAATCTACTCAACCGATTTTGTTTTTTTTACATTCATTTTCAATAGAAAGCCACGTTATTAGTAAGTGAGTGTCATAGGCTGGCACTGTATATATTTCATAACCGTACCACACTTAAATATTAAAGCAATGTGGAAAAAGACGAGCCCGGAGCAGGACTCGAACCTGCGCCTCTCGGGTTCCGGCCCAGCGCACTACCAACTGTGCCATCCGAGCTCCTACTCCAGAGTTCGAATTTGTCCACCGCTTGTTTACGTCTTGGAGTGACGTAAGTTTCATTCAAACGTTAGCCGATACAGGTCTATACGTACAACATCTTCCAATTACGAGGAAAGAATGTTATTAAAGAATGAAACCACTCAATATTATTAAATATTTTTAGCATTTTGCTATGCAATTGGCCAATTTATGAGTGTGGTAGCAATTAGTACCACACTCATAAATTCATATTTGTATTTTGGTTTGGTGAGAAAACCACAAGTAAAAATGTTCACCGTCTGTATAATCAATATTTTTATTAAACTGCTTGTGTATGCTTGTTGGAACCACGGTGTAAGTTGCGCTTATTTTAGATAAAATGGTGAGATTTTGGGTTTATTTCCGGATCAGGCAAAATTTTATTGCGTTTTTCTGCTAGAAAATTCTCGTAGCATGGAGTTTGAAATTATGTCTGGAATATGGCAATAGGTTCGACCTATATTATATTCAAAGCTGGTTAAAAGGAGATTTTTTTATACATCTCTGCCTAACCCTTAGGGAAAACGGCGTAATGCTATAATTTTTATGAACTTCCTGGTTACTTTTAGTTGATGTGAATTTTCAAACTGTGCAACAAACTTTTACTTGATACATATTTTTCAGATCTACTTTTGCTGACAAAATAAAAGAGAGTCTGAAAGTAATGTTTGAACGTTTTGAAAAGATACGATTTTCTTCAAACCATTGTGTAGTTGTCTCTAGAGAGAATCAAAATTCACTAGTCGGCAACTGAACGGGTTCAAACGTTTGACTTCTGTCGGTAGAGAACATTAAGCCGACCGTTCATTATTACTTTGGAGCAACTAGCATTTAGCATGAAATTATTAAATAGAACTCTCTCTATGTACATTTAATCTTGGAACTTCTGCTTTGGGAGTGAACAAAGTACCTATACAATGTGGTTATGGTCCCGAGTAGGTCGTAAAAGTCGAATAACGAAGGGGATAGTTGTACCAGAGATAAGGGGTTAACAGAGAATTCACATAATATACTGCAACTTTATTATCAACTAATTAAGCGTGGCTTTATAGTACGTATTTATGTGACTATCACATTTCAATAAGAATCAAAGAAAATAATCTTCTGCTTCAACGGGTCTATGATAGTGCGTTCCGATACTACATTATTCTGTTGAAAATCGCTGAAAGCCTGAAATAGTTCAGTATGATGGCATATCATCTCTTTTTTAAGGATACTCCCGCACTGTAGTTTTTAACATAGTGAGAGTACTGTGAGGTTTGACATTTGAATATAATAAATGAAAATGAAAGACGATTAAATTAAACCTGTCGATAAAATAAATACTCTAGACTTTTGATCATTCAATTAGCCAATTGGTTAGAGATTGAATCATTATATTGTTCCATCTTCATTTTAAACGTCCCAAAACCCATGCTATATGAATTAAACAGCCATAAACAAATTAAACAAAACTATAGGGAACAAATCCTGCGTAGCAAGTGACTTTGAAAAAAAACCACCTACACACGTTAGTAGTAATGAATACTGATTTTGATAAATTTATATTTCTTAGTCTTTTCTTTGAGTAAAAAGTAGTTAATATATTGTGTTGTGTGTTCTCAGCATTTCATTGTCTAGACTGTACATTGTTTTCTTTTTTTTTCTTTCTTTCGACCAGTGAAATTTGTGCAAGTGCAGTCATTATTTTGTATACCTAATAAAATATTATATTTGTTTTACCTTGTCTAGACTAGACTAAAGCATAAAACATAACATATTATAACACAATGTCTGCTTCTTATTTATTGCGAATGACACTCGCATCTGACCGTAACCTGTCCTACACAACTGCTCTAAGAACGTATGATATGACTTTTATATTTAATAAAGTCTGTCTACGTGAGTTGTAGATCACATTTTCTAATTTTATTTTTGCCTACGACTTGAGCATGTAGTATTTATTAGGTTGCTTTTAAGGCTTATACTTATGCCTTGGTGCTCATTAGGCGGACCGTATAATTGTTTGCCTCTTCAGTAGTATAAAAAGTTAAGGTTGGTGCCTTTCCAGTCATTACTTATGAAATGATTTTACTACAGATTTCTAGCTTTTTTTTTAAATATTAAGGCGATGAAAAATATATGTACGACCCGTATATTGTATTATTGTGTTGTGTGTTTTCGAACACACTTATTTGGGTTTGAAAGGTGCTTTCTTTCTATTCTTTCACTCTCATAGTCCGATTGGACGGCAGTCTTTCAACGATTTTACGCGCTTTACGGAAGGGTCCATCTTAACCTCGAAGATCTATTCAAAAATCTTTTATTAATAGAAAGCCACTTTATTTGTGTTTATCATGGTATATATATTAACTCGAAAAATGAAAAGACTTTTTGTGGTACCGATTACCACAAAAAGTCTTTATTTTGTTTTGCAATATTTAGATAAAATGAATACGCTAAATGTGAAGCGAAGGGCGGGTCGCTAGTTATAGATAAACCTAGACACAAAACAAAGAATCGTGCTCAAGACACAGATTTGTCCTAAGTGGAATTAAAAACCACAACCCCTCGCTTAGCAGTCAGTCAAATGTTACACATAAATACAAAAATACTACATATTTAAATGCAGAATGTTACAATGCTTACGTACACAATCTAGAATCACGACTCAAAAAATTATTTGAAGAGTTCCAATAAGGTGTTTTATTTTAAAGAATATACTCGTAATAAAAAATGGCCTGTCAAAACGATAAAGGTACGCCTGCTTATTAATAGTTGGGGCCTTGATTGATACTTTAAGTCTTTTGTGAATTTGGAAGTTTATTGAGCTGTGTTAAGCCAGCGACTCGACTGTTACCAGGTGACATTAATCACTGAAGCTTATCAAACCCTAATTTAAATGCTGTTTCTCCTTAGACTTTCATGTTTTAGTCGTTTGTAAGCGAGACTGGAATAATAAAATAAATACTGCGCATAAGGTCTCTGTTAAATATTCCCGCTGTAGTTTATTTTTATTAAAAAAAGACAACGCCCGCACTATGGAACATGTAGAAAATATCTTGGGACAAATCACAAATGGAAATAGTAGCACCAAACCTTATAAAATGGCTGTATAAATAATGTTGAATAAAATAAAATAACTATTACCAGGCCGACAAAATCAAGAGAGGGAAAACTCAACAATATATAATACCAACCCGTCTGGCCGGCTCGGTATAGTAGGCTAATATTCCTCCAAATGTATGGAAGAGACCCGTGCCCAGCAGCGGATGTTTATGGGTTGAAATGATAATGATGAATTATTACCAGTGTTAATAGTCTGTCTTGTAAACGCAATTTAATAATAATAATATTTTTGGGACAACTCACACACAGACATCTGATCCCAAACTAGACAGAGCCTGTACTATGGCAACCAACTGTTAAACATACTTATATATTTCTAAATACATACATAATATATTATAGATTAATGACATTCAGACACAGATCACAAAAATTTATGCTCACCACACAAAGATTTGTCCTGGGTGGGAATCGAACCCGATTCGATCGACCACCGGCGCCGCGGCGTAGCAGACAGACAAGGTATTTGCTTCAAGACATTTTTTTATTTAATAACACATAAACACACTTCTTTTTGTAAAAAGATCTGAGCGTACTATATTAATTCACGTAAAAGAATATACTATCTTTTTCAACGAATTAAACCTTTTAAAACTTTATAAGCAGCTACCAGATCAGGTCTGAAAATAGAAAATGAAAAGCATGTTTAGTTGAGTTTTATATAGCTTATTACGTGAACTAAATTAGCTGGCGGGTTCAAGCATACTTTCCGAAATGAAACATCAACCACTTTATTACAAAGAATATTTTATAATTTACGAGAAATCTAGAGATTTTTATAATACTGAAGAATATTTTGATAAGTTTAATCTTTGTATGGTATATCTAAATACACTGATGTGTATGTGTACATAGATATAACTTACCTGTACCTATTTAAAACTTTATTGTAACGCCGAAATTAGACCAGAAAGTTCAGTGTGGTCCGGCCCTTTCCTGAATGGATCGACGACATATTGAGAGTTACGGAAGCTGCCACTTTTTATATTTGGCAAAGAAGCATACGGCCCGTCTGATGTTAAAAATGTACCGTATTCTATGGCCGCTTGCAATACCAGAAGTATATTTTTTTGCTGACCCATTTTTTACACCAGGGGGTTAAGATGAAGTTTCCCTGGGATAGATTGTTTTTTTTAACCCAAACACATCCCTAATGAGCGCTGGAGACCTGTCCCTTGGTAAAGCCGTGAAACAGCAGTTGACGTATTTGATTATAGAAACCCATATATGTCTTATTGCTGGGCACGGGTGTCCTTTCCTCTATAAAGAGAGAGAGAGAGAGGGTATAGGCCTTAATGCACAGGCTGGCCTAATGCGGGTTGGTGAATAAGACGTACCTTTACTTTTGGCTTGCCACGAGATGTTTGCTTTTACCGTTAGCGGATGGTAGGTAAATCATTTGATTACTCGCTTTGTAGAATTTATTTATGTAATGTATAAATTCCACAAAGCGAAATTTACATTGGTACTGCCACCGGGGATCGATCTCACACCTCTTGCGTGCAAGTCAGTTCCTTTCGCACTCAGCCACCACCGCTGTTGGACATATTTGAGCTGTAATGATAATGATACAATATAATATCTCTATATCACTAATTTAAATTATATATTTAAAATAATGTTTTTGTTAAACGAGTCGACTATTGTTTTAAAAAGCACTGGTTCTGTATTAAAATAATTATACAACGTTCGAATGGTCAGATTTCATGCGAATAATAATTTTATCGAGCACATTTAAATTAATTTTATACGAAACTACTATCATATTATTTTAACAAAATATAAAGTAAAGCTCACATATTCTCAGTATTATCATAACGTGCGAAGTTACATCAAATTTACCTAGCGTAGTTATTTCAACATTGGAAAATTAAACAAAAATGTTCGACGAACGGAGTAGGGCTTAATTCTGGTTACCAAATGGCTAACATTACAGAGTATGCGAATACCCCTTCCTGCTATTTGCCTCTCTAATTGTTACATAAACCAAATAAAACGAGCAATTCGAGGTCGCACGGCCGAATACGGGCATCATCTACCCTACCGAGGTCGGCAGCCACTCGTTGTATCGTTGTGATTGCTATGATCATACATTTTCTTCGGTTAGGTGGTAGATATAATGATCGTATATGATAGATTCGTGAATTGGATATTGATTTCATGTTTAACTCTTCTTTTATCTTTATACAACATCTTTATAAGAAACAGACATCGTAACTGAGACCTCACAATCGACTGCAAACTTATGATGCGATACAAAAGAGGTATTTATATTTCTCTATATTTATAACTAGCGGCAGATCCCGGCTTCACACGAATGAACTGAGTGTGGTTTTGTCTGTCTGTCTCTTTGTTCCCGCTAATCTTCTTGTAGCCTATATTACGCTTTGTAACCCGAGTTACAAAGCGTAATATAGGCTACTTTTCTTTTAGAAAAATAATTATTGTACCGCACAAAAAATGGAAAACCCATGCAGATGTACTAATAATGGGGAACCTAAGTAAGTTTAACCTAAGTATGTCAGATTGAGCCCCAGCGGAGCATGGCCGGCAGGGGTATTCCGTAAGAGCGAAAACGGAGCAATATCTAGCTGTTAGATTAAAAATCTAAGCAAAATCTGGCTGTCAGATTGAAAATCGGTATTCCGTAAGAGCGAAAACCGAGCCTTTTTGACGTTTAGCAATCGGTTGTGCCGTCACCGAGCAATCACAACTGTCAATTTGCGATCGCTGTTTCTTAGAGAATCAGCCGGCAGGTTTAGCTAGGAAATAATAAAATAAACATATATAAATAACAGAACTAGATAAATACTAGAAATATAACTAAAACATATTCACCATACCAATATTGGTCCTGGGTAGGAATCCAACCCACAACCTCCCTATCCCTGCTTAACAGTTCGCTTCGCTAACCACCTAGACCTAGCCATTTTACGCAATATAAACAAAATATATCTTTATCAAAGAAAGCTGATCAGTACAAATTATCCAGTTTACTATAAAATAAAATTTTACTGCAAATTATATACCATAATAATATTTGTTCATTTGTTTATAGCAATACACCTTGTATAAACAATACTTGGTCACGAACTTGCAATGAAAGCTTGCACTGCAACATAAATCTTTTATTATACATTATTGAATATTGCTATTGTAAACTTATGCGCAAGTTATTGTTCATGCAAACAGTCAATTGAAGGTTAATAATCTAAGACTATGTTCAAACTAAAACTTCTACCCACTTTTTTTTAATCTTTACGATTTGTATACATACATGGTGCTATTTGATCGAAACGTCACCGCGTCGGGTAACAAAAGATATTTCTGAAAAAAAAATGAAACCGTATTCAAAAAGCTAAAAATAACCAAATACAGATTGAAGTCGGTTCATCCTGTCACCTAATATTCAGCTTGGCACCGATCTTCAATTTGTATTTAGTTATTTTTAGCTTTTTGAAGTCGGTTTATTTTTTTTTAATATTTTTATTGATAAAATAAAAGTTAAAAAATATACTTATGAAAAACATTGTTAATACCTATAACATTTGCCCCCGATTGCTCTGGGATTCCATCATCAGATTTTGACTTGGTGCCAATGAGACCACCTCAAGAGTATCTCTTTCAAATATAAAATAATTTTGAGAATCCGTCCACAAATGGGGGAGATATCGGTGAACATACAAATAAAATACATACAGTCGAAGATAGGACCTCCTCCTTTTTTGAAGTCGGTTAAAAAGACGAGACAACTCTAAAAATAAAACATGATTTAGACCCCTTGTCCATAATATACCTAGCCTTCTTATCATCAAGTGGTTGTCACAACTTTGCCATCAATCTGGTGACAGAGTCCAGATCGTTCTCAAAGGCCTCTGCTATGATTTAACGTGTAATAACAATCGCGTGACTGTTGTGTGAGTGATCCCATCTGAGCGTATCAGAATTTCATCTACTCAAATGAAATACTGATACGCTCAGGTGGGTAACCGCATAGTGACCACGCCCTTTGTGTTAACCCACTGATTGTTTACCGATCAGCCAGTGACCCTGGCTACGAACGCCTCTATAATCCATTTATTAGGATAGCCAGTTGTTGTTCCAATTATTTCTTACAAAGAAATATGGTTATTACTATTACAGCGAAATATGATAAGTACTTTGTTAGTCCTACGGCATGAGCTTAATTTGCTTAAGTTTGCGATTGACTGTGAGATTCTGGATTTGATTTTCAGGTTTCAATTGTTATTGCCATTTGCTGAACACAATAATTCCAGACTACGGAATTGTTGTGCTCAGCAAATGGCAATAGGCTCAACCTTTATTATAAAGGACCTATAGTAGTGAGGCGCTTATAGCCAGTTGCACTTGCGTTGGTAACCCTATAGTTGTGTGACCGCATAGTGGTATTTCATCTGAGCGTTCCCATGTCTTTCGGTCCAGGCTTGCCGGTTCCAAACAATTAGTTAGTTGTTAAAAGTCGTTAGATCACGACAAAGGCTAACTCTATCACCAGGTTGCCCACTAACCAAACGATATGAAGAAGCTAGTGAAAAGTGGTTGTGATATATACATATTTTTTATGCACTTCGTCATCATCATCAACCATTATTCACCCACTGCTGGGTATATATCTTTATGACTGAATTGTCTGAGTCCTCCGCGGTCTCGTGATAAACAGATTGTTTCTTATTGCGAGACATAACAACATAATAAATAAGTGTTGTAGCGGATTGCCTGTGTCCTTAGCATTGTTGAAGTCTATGGACGGTGGTTACCATCAGATGGGCTGCTGGCGCATCTGTCACCTCCTGCAACAAACAAAAGAATAAAACTCTATTTAATAAACAAGTACATTTACATTGTATTGAAGTTTTCGATGCAAGTCTCTAAAATTTAGTAATTGATGAGAGTTTATAATGGGATTTGTTCTGATTCCTATTTAATTTCCTGTTCGGATATTTAGCTGTCGTTTTATTATAAATTCAAGAGAACCGGTCACGGTGTCGTAAAATATAACTTTCATATTTCTTGTGGTGAAATTAGTGGAATTAGATTGACATACGCGTATTTTTTTTTTTTTTTTGTTAAAAAAAGACAACTCCCGCAAGCTCTGTGTCGCGGGGGACTTTACAAACATACAATTAACGGACACAAATTACACCCAGACTCAGAACAACTCTTTGTGGGTCACACAAAGTTTTGTCCTGTGTGGGAATCGAACCCACAACCTCGTGCACAGCAGGCGCATGCTGCGGCCACCGGACCATCAAGGCAGTCTTTAGACCCGTTATCCATTATAATAATAATATGTGTACAAATCATGGAATTTAAAAGATTTTGCTCAAATTGTAGTAGTAATTACTGAGTTTAACGCATTTAAATATACAAACTCAGATATATGTAAATGAATATAGGTATTTAGAGGACGTAGCGTGAGTACGCCTTCCACAAGGTGGAACGACGACCTGGTAAAGGTTGTGGGCAGCCGATGGATAAGGTCGGCTCAAGATCGAATGCTGTTAAATTCCTTAGGGTAGGCATAATATATTATTAGATTCATGTTTATATTTATACTTACCTAATGAACGCTTTGAACGTGTAATAATTTCTACTCAAAAACGTATTCTTATTTATATTATACCTACGTAAATTATATTTTATATTCTACTTCGGTGGCACCTGAGTCTGATTGCTTGCAATACCTGGGTTATCCCTCGCGCGTTGAAGACCCGAAAGTTTAAGCTTTTGAATGCATAATAACACCAGGGCATTGTTGTGGTTAACTTTTGGATAGGAAAACAAAAAGGAGTTAAAAGGTTTTTGCAGGGTTGGCAATGCGCGAGTGACACACGTGGTACACACACGCGTATGAGGTATTGCAGGCGTCCATAGTCTTGCCTGATGATATTTGTTTGCCTCATTAGCAGTATTAAAAAAAAGAAAAGTTCATACCTATAGGTAATCCACACAATTTAGATTTTAAAATCATTGAATAAATGTTATCTTGTAAAAATTCAGACACGATCATTCCTTGGTAGTATAAAATAACTATTTTTAAAGCGCATCCCCCAGGACTAGAGATCTCCGAGTGTACCTTATTTCTATCGAATCGTTAGGTGGAGCGGTGTGATATCCGCCTTGAATATATTTAAACATATGGAAATAACATAAAGCTATACGACTCTTTCATACAATTTTGATTTGGTTAATCTGTGAAACATTTTTTCTACCTAGCTATAAAGTAATAAAATGTAACTCATTAAGTAAATATAGCAACATAACGTGGTCGTACACCACTACAAAGCAAAGCTTTCGATTCCTTTTTTCCTTCCTGGAATTATCGTAGCTATCCAAAACTAATCTATAATCCGGATTCGGTTTGTCCCACCATCTCTTTCGGGATCTAACGGCTTGTCATTTTCTATCCTATATACCTATTATATTAAGTACCTAGCTATTACATAATTTCAATGGGAATATCTAATATTCTGAAATAACATACGTATCGTTACCGTCGTATCGAAATAAATACAAAATAACAACAACAACGAAAAATATGTTTTCATTTTATTGTTACCTATATTGATTTAAAGAAAGGATTGATTTTAATTAACAGATATCGAAACTGGACCCATTGTGTTTTTGCCAGCTTGATTAGATTTTCGTGAAACAATGTGTAAAGGGACAGATAACAAATTGAATAGCAAGTTTATTAAAATTTTGTTCGTGTTTACGGCAACACAATTCTTTCGGTCTTCAATGGAGCACAATAAACAGGAATGTCAACAAAATATTCAGTTACAATAACGAATGAAATGAAAAATAATATTGGTGAAATTAAATGAAAATACTGTAGATATCCAATGTGATCCCAGTTCATAGTTTATTCGAGCATTGTTTTGGTGTATATTGTCTACACATCCTAAAATATCAAATGTGTTGTTTTGTTTTAAAATAAGTTATAGTAATAAAATATTAATCAAAATTAAATTGTAAGATTATAATAATTAAGTAGTCTAATTTCGCCAGTGCAGTAACGTAAGTAATATTAATATTACTTAATTAAGAAAATGAGTTGGCATATAAAATAAAAACATAAATGAACGCATTACAACACACATGCCTGTACCAAGCAGAAAAATTTACGAGTACTTTTAAAATTAAAACGCAAAAGTTTTCGTTTCATGAATTCATGATACGGAACAAAACAGAGGCAGGTATGCAAAAACTCCACATTCTAAAAAAGGTTATAATAAAACAATCTGAAGCACCGAGTGTAATACGGTGAAAAATGAGACGAAAGAATTTAAAATGGCCAACATTTACGGAATATTTTGAGCAGCAAAATAAGATAAAAGAGTCAGATATGTTACGAGAGTGTTGTTCATAATTATTCCATTACATAATGTGGGAGACGACACAGGAAAAGTTAATAAGTACAAACAATGAGTTTGTTTTGTACTCTACCTAGATTTTAAATGAAAGAGTTCGGCAAAAATACCGCAGTTGGATTTCCTTAATATTTACGTGCCACGTTCACAGCAACAGGCGAGTTACGACGAAAACATAGCGTTGCAAACGCAAGCCGCAAACCCCCTGAGATTCAGACGACTCGCTTGGAATAGCTTTGTGTCGTATTCCTTTGTCTTTAACTGAGCATCCTACTAGCTCCATAGACCTGTTTATATATTCTCAACTTTGCCCCGAGCCCTTGTTACCACTCCACGAAAGTGTACATGTACTTGATCGTATCGCCCATTCGAAAAATGAGGTTAGTCTGTAGTTTTTGTTCAAAAAATTATCCATGCTTACGTTATTTTTGTACATACGTTAAACAGGTCAGTAACCTAATATTTCCTCTTCTGATATGATGATGATGATCGACTTCGACTATCATCCGTTTGGCACAAAAATATTTGTCCCGTGTGGGGATCGAACCCACAATATTTCGTAGGCGCGGTATTACCGAGCACCACCCTTTATCCATTACACCACACGTGTAGTCAATTTAATCTCTATAACGTATAAAATATGAATGTTATAAAATACAACCACCCAACGTTATCGGTCGGTATCATAAAGAGGCTTACGATATTATTTTTCATCGAACTTTTTCAAAATTAAATTCTTTTACGCAAAATCTATACGCAAGCATTAAATTTATTGAATAAAATGTACCAAAATGTAATACCTATTTCGGAATTGCGAAAGTTTGAAGCAAGCAAACAATTCGTTAGGAAAGATTTGCTTGAATAATTTCGCGTAAATACAATCTTTCGCTCGATTTGCAATTCACATAACGACCGTCAGCCTAAATAATTCATTTTATTTTTAGCGTTCCGTATTCAGGTAAGCGGTTTTATTTTAACTCAATTTTTCCACAAACAATGTTTCAATTAAATTGATTGATGTTTGACTGCACTTAATAATGTGTGGAAAAGATAAAATTAATGGGTTCCTGGAATTTCGTCGACAGGACGTATAGTTTTTATGTTGGTGTTTACTCGCGTAGTGTTGAAACAGTACTATTTACGACGAGTAAATAAAACGAGCTTCCAATTTTCCACACTCAACCTTTTACCTTGTATTCATACGTTAATTTGTTCTCTTTGCATTCTAACTATTTATTGGAACTGGAAATGCATATTTTGTAATATGAAATGAGTGTATATTCATTGATAGGTAGCCATTTCGTTGTGATGTAATTCATGCTTAGCTACTAGAGTTAGGATAATGAGATTAATACCGCAATATGATTTAGCAAACCTTTGCCAAATTTATAAACGGGTATTATAACTTTATTATATTACATTTATAAAGTACGAGAACTAGCTGGCTACAGGCGCGGATTAAAATCTTGTTTTCATTTGGTAATTGGATTGCTTTAAATTAATTCTGTTTTAAATTTATCTTTCGAATCAAAAAGTCTATTTATAATCTTTACAAATAGAATTATGACAGATTATAGGCTTAAAATATCATTTGTGAGTATTAAATCTTTCAATTATATATCAAACTAGCTGTTGCCCGCGGCTCCGCTCGAGTGGAAGTCGGTTATCGCTGTAAAAAGTAGCCTATGTGTTATTCCAAACCATAATCTATCTCTGTGCCAAATTTCATCCAGACCCGTTCAGTAGTTTTTACGTGAAAGAGTAACAAAGATCCATCCATTCTCACAAACTTTCACATTTATTATATTAGTAAGGATAATAGGCAAGCTTTTATTAAAACTGGTTAGCCTTGGGGTAGTTGAACGTATTGTTTTTTTTTCTTGTAATTCCTTGCATATGGTTCCAATCGCAACAACGGTAAAACTTAACATTATGTCCCACTGCTGGGTAAAGGTCTTCTACACTTCTCTATTCGATGCCTAAGCAAGGGTTTGGCATCGAATAGAGAAGTGAAAATGATAAAGAACTTGATTTTTTTTTTGTACTTCTGTCTCTTCTAACAGATCTTCAGGGTTCATTTAGGGATGCGTTTTGAAAGAAACGTTTTCCTATCCAGGGATATTCCATCTTAAAGCCCTTGTGTAAAAAAACGGGGCCGGTAACACACAAGTTATACCTCTGTTATTGCAAGCGTCCATAGGCTACGGTAACTGGTTAACATCAGGCTGTATGCTTGTTTGCCACAAAATAAGTACAAAAAAATAACATGGTGGCTTCATGTTATTTTTTTGTACTTATTTTCAAATCAACGTGATTTTCTATAAGATAACTAATAGGTCCTTCTAATAAAGATATCCATTAGTAATGTTTTCCTTCTTGTTAAGGAAACATGTACGTACTATATCCCCAGGCGACTCAGTGATATAAGCTTCGAATCACAATACATCACCACACAATTAATTAAGGTTATTAATGAAATTTACTTAATTGAGTAGGAAGGGAAACTACTGGCTCATATTAGTTTCCGCTTTTTTACTTATAGTAACATTATCTTACCTGCTCTGAATTCCACTACAGAATAAAATTTTCCTTGGGTTTCCTCTGAACATGTCTTAGAAGAAATCTAAATATATCATTCTCTCTCTCTTTAAAGAGGATAGGAGACCCGTGCCCACTAGTGGAACATAATATTTTTATTCCTCAGCAGTCAACAGAACAGAACAGAAGTTGTGCTGTTTGTATTATCAGCTGGAGAGACGATAGACATATCATGTCTAACCTACCAGGGGCACTCAAATTCTTTGTTTTTTTTTAATATTGTCATGCTTTAATTTGCAGACTATTTATGCTATTTAATTATTATTTGCAACGTAAAATTGCATATAAACAATAATCAGACTAGCACGTATGGGTGACAACGTCACTGAAGCTGCGCGTAGTATTTTAAGTTCGATCTTCACATACATTCATCTTCATTTGTGAAGTTCAAATATAATTATTCCGAATCTGGGTGTACTTTGTAGCAGTTAATTCAATAATTTTTAACTCTGCCACGACACAGAGCCTTTTCCTTAGTAGGTACAAATTATGCCTGACAAAAGTCTTAAACAATAATTGGCGTATTATCCGCCAACTATTGTTTAAGATCTTTGTCAGGCATCAGGATCTTTGTCTTATGTTTGATCTAATTGCAAGGTGCACAGTTCGACAGTATTAATCAACAACGTAAATCCTTTAATGTTGTGATTTGTTCATTGTCGCGCCTCCCCGCGGGCCGCACATACCACCAAAGAGATGTTGTCAAGACGTTTGCCGGACACAAAACAGATGTTGTCTGCTCTAATATTGACCGCCTTGGTGGTCCAGTGGTCGCAGTATGCGCCTGCTGTGCACGAGGTTGTGGGTTCGATTCCCACACAGGACAAAACTTTGTGTGACCCACAAAGAGTTGTTCTGAGTCTGGGTGTAATTTGTGTCCGCTAATTGTATGATAAAGTCCCCCGCGACACAGAGCTTGTTCTCTAGTGAGGGAGTTGTCTTTTTTTTTAAAAAAAAGGATATATTCATATATTTTTAGATTATATATTTTTCTGTCATCAAATCCATATCTTAGAACAAATATTATGAATTTGCAAAATAACCGGTAACATTACCCAAGAAACACTTAAATCGTATACATTTAGAAATACACGCGTAATCGATATCAATTAGCTTCAATAAATATACGTACAAAAAGCAACCAGTAATTGAATATTAAATAAAAGTAAATTAAAGCCATCATCCGTGGCCCTGAATATTAGTAATCCCCTTGCTTTGGAGAATTAGACCCTTATAATCCAACCCTTCAGTTTCATCCTTGGTTCAACCCAGTTCAACCCTCATTTGATTGACGTTTCGGTAGCGATTATTGCTAGGAGTCTCTCAGAACCCTCTTTTGCGGCATCCCCAGATTATAACCGCAGACTTTTTCATGTATGTATCAGTGACAGAGAAGCGCTTATAAGATTGTCCATCCAGGATTATAAAAGCACCAAATAGGTTACTTTGTGGTCGACACAACATTTTTAAGACATCGTTTTTGTTTATTTTGAAAATTAAAAAAATACGCAATATGTTTACCCAACTCAAACTGAAAATTCATTTGGGTTACGAAATATACAAAAAAATATGTATTATTAGATACAAAAAAGACGTTTACAAGGTGTAGATATTGGAATACGTCCGCAAAACGCGAGAGATCGAGAGTCACATCGTAATTTCAACTTCAAGACGATCATGGTGTAAGTATCGGCGTGTTATTTTTATACTACTTAGATCATTTGACCTTTGTCGTTAGATATTTGACCAAAAGGCGTGGTTCTCACAGTAACATACCTACCTATTCTTAGTGAAATGATTTCATATCTGAAAATAAATGCTTTTTATTTAAATTATTTTTAACTAGTCATATAAAAAATAAAACCTTAATCTTACTGCTAAATCTTATCTTTAATATTCAAAAGGCATTATGTTATTGTTAAAGTCCAAGCCAGTCTTATAAACGCGAAAATGTCAACATATTTTTCTTCCAGCCAATTCTAACAGAGTTGGGGCCACGAGAAGAACTGGCAGAATCCTCTGGTCACTCTTTTTCATCGCCAGAATATACTTAACATTTAAATTTGACATGCTTTACAATTTGTGGTTACAGAAAGAGGCGGACACATTAAAAAAATATATATTTATGTTATTAAAAGTTATTATTTAGTTTATAAAGAAAACAATGCATTACAACAGTATGGTTATTATATACAATCATTTCAACATTACTATAGGGACTTTTTAGTGGACACCGGAAGATTATGCCAGGTGTACATTCAAGTCCAATATCTATCAGTAAACTAATAATACCCTGTCGTATTATCAAGCGATGGGGACGTGCTTTGGATAGTGATTATGGGAATATTTTCCCGGTAATATTCCAGATCGTTATGGGTAATAAGGGATATCTATTTGCAATAACGGTTTTAACGTTTTATTTGATGGTGACATAGGTAATATCAAATAAAAAATAGGCTTGTTTTTAGGGTAGTTATTTTTTATATAAATATTATCTGATTGCAGTATTTAATAGTCAAGTTGTTTTTACAATAGTTCCTTGCCAATCTCAATCTGACTTGTAGAGGTGGTCGAAATGAATTTAATCAAAAGTGAAAGAAAAAATTGTTACTAATTAATTTCATGGATAACATCACGAGTAAAACTAGTCCATTCAAGATTTGACAAACGGATGAGAAAAAAGTACTGAACTGTTGTGTTTTTCTAACTTATCTAAGAAATGACAAAAAAAAGACTGCAGGCAGAAGTTTCAGCTAATAAAAAGTAGGTACAGTAAGAGAGAGACCAATTTTATTAAGTACCACGACATTCTGTTGCACATTGTGAATTGCTAAGTAAACTTATTATGTTACTAAAATTCTCCTCCTTCAACCAAACATAAACAACCAAATCTGCGGCATGCCCATCTAATCTACACGGTACACGCCCGGTAAACGCCATCATAATAATAATAATAGGACCTGCAGAACATTATCGTTGATAGTGTGACCTCCGTGGGTCGTTAAAGGAGCTAGGTATAAGCAAACATGCGTACTCTGCAAACCTACAGAGGATCATATACGTGGAGTTAGTTTTGCATTCGAAGCGGCTTACTCCACGGATATAAAACATCACTAGAAATGACTATTTTTTTTATTATAAACACATATGTATTGTATACAATGGGTACATATGTAATTATAATAAAAAAAAAATTCAAGCAGCAGAGTTGTGGGAAATTGTTTTCGCATTACTCCACTTCGGTCCTCCAAAAGCCTAAAATTGATTTGCATTTTTGTTTTAGTTATTTAATTAAGTATTTCAGTAAATGCATATATTTTGTTGGCTGTATACAAATATTGTATTTCAGTCACAGCGGCCAAATATTTTACCGCCCATAAGTCTCATTAAAGTGTCAATGACACATTTATTTTATTTATTTATTTAAAAAAATGACAGTCTTAAAAAACTAATATAGTTTACAGTTGATCCAATTCTAGATTGCAACACAAGTACAGTAAAACAAGTAATTAAGTATTTAACAAGTGATCAGATTGTAGGCTTACGTCTAAGTTTTATTCTATTAACATTAAACATTTAATTATGAACATTTAAACTATGATCAAATGAGTGCCTGTATCTATATATTGTTGTATTTATTTTATAGGGCAACTAATAAATTAAATTTAAGTTCTATGACCACTGTTTTATAACTTAAATCTTCACTTACATTAGTGATAAAAATAGGTCAAATGATTAACTTTCCTAGACAGTAATGTCGTTCTACATCTTCAAAGAAATTACAGACCAGCTTCAATAATGTCCTCTAGCGAAATTGATCATTAAGGCGTACACACTGCTCCTTGCAACACAGTGAAGTGAAAATACACGTCGTATCAAACGCGCTCCGGTTTGGCACTTACGTTTTTGACTGCTTTGCGAAGAGCAGCGTGTATCAGCCTTTTGACATATTAAAATTTGTTATATTTTGGTGTACTAAAACTTGACTGACTAGCAACTTGGCCCAGCAAATAATAATTTTGTCACTACAAACTCTGCACTCTTATATTACGAATTCATCGCGCGAACTTCCATGAAAACTAAATGTTATGTTGTGGTAGCAACCAGATCTGTTAATTACAGCTAATTACTATAATGGACTCGCTGCACGTATTCAAAACTGTACGTATATGGCAGTGCTACACTCAGTTCATCTACAATTTGACCAATTCCTAATTAAATGGCTTTTGATCATGCACGTTAATAAGGATTTAGCAATAACTAGTTAATTTGACAAAAATGTGACTATAATTACTATTAGTTAGTTTAAAATAATGTTTACATCTTTAAGGTTTCTTACTTTTCACCTGTGTATTGTAAACGTCAATTTATACTGACTCGCAGCGTAGTAAAACTCCGGCGTTTACTTTCGTTCTAAAATTTATGCAGATTTTTAAACTTTACCTTGATTACTAAAATTCATAGAATCACTTGATCACAGCGTCTCGCACGAACTGATCGTTGTGGCCGCTGATACTCATGGTGTGAATTAAACCCATAAGAATGTAGTAAAGTTATAAAGTCTTGGTATAAATCTGTACAAAGGCAGTAATATCTGTCCATGTTGCTTTACGGAAGCCACAAAACAGTAATCTCTAATCGCACATTGTCAAGAAAAAGCAAAATATTCATAAGACTACATATTCTTATTACGTGCGGATGATAGCGTTAGGTCGGCGTCGCGTCGGCGCATAATGTGTTACAATGTGTTCCCAGGTAACAACCTGGGCTTATGAGGCTCTTGTGGTACCACAGATAAGGCACGCCGGAGGCTTTGTGAAGGTACTTGTACAATGTAATAAGGCGGCCACGGTAATACGGGGACGCCCGTCTATTTCGCACCTTTTATAAACAATGTTTACGTGAAACCCGCGCGGGCTCGTTGTATCAAGGACGCAATTAGTTTCAGGTTCATTGTTGTTTTTCTAGGAACACGTATGAATTCAACGCGCAGCGACACACCCTCGAGAGTCACCGTAGTACGCGGCTTATGACTCACTATCATAATATATCATAATAATGTTTACTTTTAAAATGTAGTAATTTTTTATGTTTCGTATTTTTTGCATCACACATCTCTACCACTAAGATACAGTGAATTATTCATGAAAACTTTCTACAGAATACATCGTTTATATACTATTTTGAAACTCCCAGCAAGAAATGCTGTAAAAGTGTGTTGTTATTGTATCTCCTAAGTGGCTTTCGTATGTTGTATGTTTATTCTTATTAGTACGAGTAGAGCCAACATTATTGTAGCTCACAGTTAGGAGGAGACTTATGATGGAACGAGTACACACGTGTAAACTAACGAGGTCGTTTGAGCTCTTGAAATATAATAAAAGTGTCCTAAAAAGTTTCTCAGTCCAAACTAGAAACGAGAAACTAGTGCTTGAGTAGGAAAATTTGTCCGCGAGATAAAATCCCACCGCCTCTCCAATTTTCAGTGAGATGTTTTTTTATAAACGAAATTATTTCAAGTCTATTCGAGATGCGCGATTCATTATGCTCGCAGTTGCAAGAGTGGAGCGCGGTGGAGTAAGAGGCAAGTTTTAATAATGTAGGGCGGTTGGCAAGGCTGCTGCCGTTTCCTTCCATTCATCTCTCCCCTTTCCGGTTGGCGCAATTAAAACGGCGGCTTGTTCCGGCACTTAAAAAACTTTTAAAGTATAGGCACAGACAATTTGAACAGTACCTACAGACACATTGTTGCGAATTACACAATAAATTATGTTTAGGGGATTGTATTAATTTCGCCTTGTTACCGTGATCATTGTGTTGTTTTTGGGGTAAACATTTAATTACATAGCTATGGAGGCTTGGTTACTGAATATTTTGCTTAATCGTTGTCATTTTATATTTATCCTTGTTTGTATTAGTTTGTGAGTGTAGTAGTAGTGAGTCACAATGTCATTCATGTCTTAGGAGATAGAATGTCGTGACTCGTTGACGGGTGACGCGTCGGGCTACGTCGGTACGGCGCGGCTCGCCTTTCGATCGGGCCAGCAAAACGTCTGAATCATTCGCGTGTGGTTGAAGCTATTCACCGCTGTGCTGAAGTTCCGCTACGCGTGATTAATGGTCTCGCGTTCCCTCGACATTGTGTTTTTGTGATGCAAATAACTCGAGCCGTCGGAACAAGGAAAATTGAGTGGGAGGACCGAGCACCACCGCAGTTTCAATTGCTTCGCCGCTGAATACTGATGAACCGTTTCAGTTAAAGGCATTATCTCAGTTGCAATGTTTAAGGTGAAAAGCGGTTGACATAAGCTATGCGATTTGTAAATCGATTCTTTGGTTCATCTTGAATTAATTTTATGCATGGAGATCAAGGGGGCATAATGTTGTTTTTATTCCATTATGATAAATGCAACATAAGGATTGTAACGTTTGAGTCCTATTTAGCTATGTACGAGTATAAAATAAAGAAAACAAGAAATGAGTAACCAATGCCGTCTTTGATCTGGGTACGATTGAACAAGTCAATCTTGCTTACTTATTGTTTACCTATTACTAGAATAAGATAGCAACGAGGTAGAAGAGAAGACCTCCACCTTACAGAAGACCACGGCCAAAATACTACACACACTGGTAAATTGGCATCTCAAATTGGAACCTATAAACTATGCACTACCTGCCGTCTAAACAGCTTTATGAAAATTACTGAGCACTGACCTGTGGCTGGATTAAAAGGTTACTAAGTGAATTAATCCTATTAGGTAGGGTAAAGTACTAACAGAACACAAAGTGATCTACACGATTATCTCGTTATTAACATTTTCATACCGCACATTGTGTAATATTCTACAATGTTGCTACCTAGGAGGTAGAATATCTTTTAAAAATTACCCCTCTATCATAAAAAATGTACAAAATGAAGTAAGTTCTACAAGACAGTAATTTTTGCCTCCCATCTCTGTGTACCTAATAAAGTGTACCAAAAAAGAACATAAAGATAATATTCTGATAAAATTTAGAAAATAGGTAGGTATGGTGTTTTGTTGTAAGTAATACTCTAAGCTACTTTATACCGCGACTTATTCATGAAGCACAGATTCAAACCAGGGATGTGGTTTAATAAACGTATTTACTATTCAGCTATTTTAATCTTACAAGCTTTAACGAGACAATGCACTCGTTGGGTTATTCATTTATTTATGTTTTTAATTCCTTTGTTTTGTGCTTGCGCTTTTGTGTTTGTTTCTCTAGTGGGTATGGAAGTGAAAAGAATTTGCTGTTGAAATATTTAAAAGGGCTATTAGAGGTAAACAAGGCGTAAAATGCCGTGATTATTTATACATAGAAGTATATTATTTTAAGAAAAGACTGCATGTTTTAATTATTTAAAACCTTTGACAGTCGCGTTGGTTCCGTATTTAAACTTGGGGTTATGTTTGCATTCGATTGTGAAGACTTTGATTATGATTTTTCTGTTGGGAAATGTGTTACTAGGATTTTTATTCCAAAGTGCCAGTTAGCTAATTATGGCCAGTATATACAATAGGCTTGCTCCCTATTTCATTCGACCTAATATTACTGAAAAAACAAGAGTGTTATACACTTCTGCTTATCCCTTAAAGAAAAATCAATGATGCTATGTTATACTAAAACTTTGCTTAAAAAAATATTGTAGTTTACTGAGCTGTTTCTCTTTATATTGAAAGCTCACAACTGTCAACAAGTGTGATCAGAACAGTATGGTCGCGTACAAAGTTTGTTTCGTATCTAGGCAACAGTCACACGTAATACACACACCTTCGATACGAATTAGATCAAACAAGATTAAAGAAGTTTCGACGAGATAATAATATCATTCTCCTGCGAAAACATCTCGAGAAACTTTCATGTTGAAGTTTTTGCAACGAACGTTAACTATGCAAACTTCTCCTGTCGTTCTTCTACTTTGAGATGTGAAAACAATTCGTGTCTACCCTGAAAGGCGGTCGCAACAAAAAACCCTTCGTAAGTAATTAAGAAGTTTCAGAACACCGGCTCATTGGCATACTTTCGGCTTGTAATACGCAGTTAATCTCGACGCAAAAAGTTGGCGTTCTATGTTTTAATTCACGAGGGCCCGCCCAACGCCACCGACAAGGGTGAATTTCTTATGAGCACGACGTGTATTTGTCACAAAAATCTATACGTATACGTACAAAAGGTACACGCGACCCGAACTGCCGCGCGATCTTGCTCGGATAACGCGTATCTGACATAGTTCTTTATTGCTCACTAGCGGCCTGCCCCGGCTTCGCACGGGTAAGTTTAAAATTGATTTGATCAAGCAAATACGTTGATCCATACAAACTTTGCAAGCCCTTTTCAATTATATTATTTATTTATTAATTTATAAAAAAAATAGTTTCTTTTATAAATCGTTTTTTAGTGCATACCTACATCACTAAAGGAATATTTGTGCAAAATTTCATGGTTCTAGACCCAATGGTTTCAGCTGTGCGTTTATCGATCAGTCAGTCAGTTTCTGTTTTTATATATATAGATAGATCGTCCGACTACATTACCATTTATTATTTCTTTCACCATATACTTTCGTTGAATAAAGAGTAATTTGGGCTCTCTTGCCACCCTTAAATTGTGATAAAGCTTGTAATATTGTCTTCCACCCCCGTCCCAGCTGGGTCACGGAGAACATTTCATTACGATTATTGTCGACTTAATGATGTCTTACTAACTTCACTCGCTCGAGCCCGGGCGAGGTATGCTGCGAATTTAAATAAATTCGGGCGCGCACACACGTCTAAGTAATTCTACACTCCGACAGACGAAGCCTGGTCGGAGTCGCACAAAGAAACGGCGATAATTCACCAGCTTAACGCGATCCATTCTTATCTCTTTCAGTTCCGCGAGCGACGACTCTCTTAAATCTTGTCAAGGCTCGAATACTACTCAGGAATACTTACAAGCCTTTAATTCGAGACAAATTATTGCATAATTTAGCAGCGCCTATTTAAATCCCCAGCAGCGAGCTTCGATGGTGACAGTCGTCACGGCTTAGCTTCTAGCCGGGTTCAATTACATTTTTAGGAAAGGATTTGTGCTTACAAAGGAGTTTTGGAGTGAAAATTACACGAGTTTGTAATTACAACAATAATGTATGAAGTTTAATTTTCCATTGTGGCGCAGTCCATGTATTCTGCCGTCCTATATCTAGAAAGCCGTTAAGCCCAAAAAGTAGTTTTGGAGAAAACAGCAAAAAAGGCGGCAACCGTTATTTCTTAAAAAGTACAATACTTAGCTTGACGGGTGTTAGGCAGATTATTGAATATTATTTCCGTGGATCATTTTAAGGTTTTAGTTATTAAAAAAAACTACACCTCGTTAAAAAAAACGTTCTTTTTCGATTTAGCTAAGCATTTTAGATATTTTTTGGCTCTAAATCCTGTACTAAAAGGTCGCTAACGTTACCGTAACGGCTTTTTAGTGAAGTAATTTTAATAAATTTATAGGATTCTAAATCTTAGTTAAATTTATTATGCAATCCTTAACTAGAAAGTCGCTAAGTCGTCTAACGGCTTTATTGTCGAAACTTTTCATCAATCTGAAACTTAATATATTTTCTAATAAGCGGCTTAGACTCTTTTAAGCTAAGTAGCGTTTATAGAATATGAAACTGAATACAAGATTATTCTAATAATACTTAACTAAAAGGCGGCAATACTTACTTCGCTTGAGTTTAACTTCCTTATTGCTAAGCATTTGACAGGATTATGTGAGAAATAATATTTTTTTTAAGTATTAAATCAAAGTTTTAATAAAACAATTTAAAACACAATTAAAAATGCCTCCTTTTAAAATTCGAGACAAAAACGAAAATTTTCAATACAAAATTCGTGATTGCGTGAGTCGAGCAAACTTGGCGATTAAACTACCATATATATATAATGGATTTAAGTAAAAACATACATACATACATAAAGACTTGCGTTAAAAATGTTAACAAATTGTAACGGGAAGACAAAGTAGCTCGCTAGGTCCTTCTTACTTTTGTAGGTGCGTTATCAATGTGGGATATTTATAACGAAATGCATAAAGATGTTATATTGTCTTGATTTTTGTACCTGTTGGTAAACAAATCGAGCAAAGCTTCTAAGAGTAGCTATACACATAAGCGGGCCGGCATTAATCGGCACAGTCGGGTAGTCAGTAAAATCGAATTTATGTATGTAGATGATGTTCGAGGAAAAAGTATAAGCTTTGAGTTGGCTTTGTTGCTGCACAGATTATGCCGGGCCGCTTATGTGTGTAGTAACCCTTATGTTCTCAAAACTTTGAGACGCAGTTTACAGAAACGCCCCACGTCCGCACAAACCATGCGATTCTGAAAGCGCACGTTGAAATATTGCGCATTGCAAGCATACGCTACCCGCGCCGATACCGCATCGACTAATGCGAAAAGAACTTAACCAAATATTACAACTCGAACCGTAAGCTACTCGTAGGTGTGTGCGAAATTTCAGACATTAGTATAAGAATTAATAACGAGCATCCAATATTTCATATTTATAAAATTAATGATGATGATGTCCTCCTAGACGTATCCGTCGACGGCGACCCCTACTAACTCACGGCCATACGTCTCCGCTCATGTGCTCGGACGGGGCTCGCGAAGCCGAATTACGTCTTAAAAAGTCGGTCACACAAAGCTCAGTGAAGCCTTTCTTGCGCATTAGGTATACTCATAAGAGGGCCTGAGTTGAGTTTTACGGTGCTGGCGTTTGGCGTCAAGGTCTTTAAGACGACAGTTTTCAAACTCTTCTATACCTCTGTGAACAGCCTTATACCAGTCTAACCTGTGGGTAGCAAGCTCCTCCCATGAGTTTGGAGACACACCGGTTACAGATAAGTGTCGCTTAAGAACATCCTTGTACAAAGATACTGTCTGAGCCGATCTCAGAGTAAAAGACAGCTTTTGGCAACCTTGAGGGCTCCATGCGTACAAGATGTTCACACCAGCGAATTTAATAAGGAGGCTCTCCATGCCCACCATATCCGTCCGACGAAGTACTTCCGTGTTGGGAATCCGATCCTGCCAGCGTATGTGAAGTATACTGCCTTGGTGGTCCAGTGGCCGCAGTATGCGCCTGCTGTGCACGAGGTTGTGGGGTACTCAGAACAACTCTTTGTGGGTCATACAAAGTTTTGCCCTGTGTGGGACGATTCCCACACAGGGCAAAACTTTGTATGACCCACAAAGAGTTGTTCTGAGTCTGGTTGTAATTTGTGTCTGTTAATTGTAGGTGCATTCCTTTTCCTTCTCAACTAATCTATCTTTCAAGCTGGTATCATATTTCTTTCTCTTTGTGGATGATGGTGGTGCTAAATTTACTAAATTCATAGAAATAGAGCAATCAATAAAAGATAAAGATGCACGTCTTTTCTTAGGTAACCGATGTCCAATAATCTCTTCTGTTCTTGTAAATTCTTGAGTATGTCGTCGCGTTATTAATTTTTCGGGAAACGTTTTAATATTGGGTTACTTTTAGGGTTTAAAACTGTATTTTGCCTTTGCATGTCATAACCATATTCAGTATCATCACTTAAAACTTTGTCACATGGCTGGCCTTAGTCCTTATCCTTAACGGAGTCATCACTATCATAATCTTATATTTCTGGTATAATGCAGTGAGAAGAAGATGGCATCGGAGAAGGAGGGGGTATCGATTCGTGGCAGTATAAAGAATGTGTTTCAAGCTGTTGCTGAGTTAATGTTTCTATTGTAAGCTTCAGAGTTTCTTCTGGTTGGCTGTATTTATATGTTATTTGTGTTTCATTAAATTTTTGAAACTCTTGTGATGTCATCGAGTAAGGTTTCTTGGTTAAGAAGATTAACTAAATCGTTACTGTTCATGTGGGCGTACTTTGATTCTTGGCTAATATTAGAGCAAGTGGCTTGCGTGTAGATGGCATACTGTTAGTTTCAAGGCGTTGTGCAGTTAGAAATTCCTGGTCCACCAACACACTATTCATCATAGTTTGGATCCTTTGGATCCTTTTCTTCCGAAATATATTCTGAGCTCGTCAAACGCAAACAAAAATCACAAGCGTTTAACTGCTTTTTAGTCTAGTATTGTCGTTTAACTGCTCTCTAGCGATTGATATTTAGCTAATACTAATTTCAATACATAACTTAAAAGCCGCTATTAGCGTATAACTGCTTTCTAGTGTAGTTTTTCTTTATAACTGCTTTATAGTTAAGGTACGATGTTCAGGTGGTTACTTATATGACACAATACATGAAGGTAGTTAAAGACGCTTAACTGCTTTTTAGTCAAGCATGACTAGATAACGTACTTTTAGTTAAGTAAAATTAGAAAAAATTATACATCAGTTTGCCGTTGAAGTATGTTAACGTCTTTCTAGAGAAGTATTGTGGCTTAGCCGCTTTTTAATTAAGGAAGTAACGAAATTTACGTGGTTTAACTGCTCAGCAATGTTTTGTATCTCTAAAACTAAGCTAGCTAGCAAAATGAATCTTAGACCAAAAGATAGAGCATCGAAAGTTGTATAAGACTACATTAAAAAGTGAAAAACGGCTAACTGTGGCTTAACGGCCTTTTAGTTAGTGGACGGCAGTATTGTCTACTGTACAGTTTTAATTTGTACTCGACCGTTGTATTCAAAATATTTGGACTAACTTTAAATAAACTAGTATTATTTTCAATCTGCTTTATTTTAATCTCCATTGTTCGTTAGATAGATTCAAATTAAATTCTTGCATGCTTTGCACTTAGCTTGACTGTTAAATGAAATGCAGGTAGTAAAAATGTCGATTGCAATGTCACCCATTGCATATTCATAGAATTAGCTGGTGTATTATTTAAATTTGCGTGCTACTGCAGTTTGTAGTGGCTTCTTCAACTTGTAAGTTTAATTTAATAAAATTATTCATTCTGTTTTTTGCAAAACAAGTATATGGCCCACCTCACGGTAAGCAGTTACCGTAACATTTTCAATACCAGGGGCATTACTAGTGCGTTGCCGACAAACCGACTGTATTAAACAACGGGCATTTATGCCATAGTTTTTACACAGAATCCGTTTTCTGAAGATCAGTAAGTGATTTTGATGAACCTGAGCATACAACAACTTGACAACTCCCGCACTATACAACAAGCCCTGTGCCGCAGGGGACCTATAATTTTTTAGAAACACACTTTACAAAAGACCGCAGCCGGATAACTACACATATGGCTGTGGTCTTCTGTAAGGTGGTTTGATGAGTTTTATGGGCCCTACTTACATAATTCTTTCAGTCAAAAAGTAAACCTAGACTCGGAAGATATTTGTGGATCACACAAATTTATGTGAAGCGAAAAATCTTGAGGTCAAGGGGACAACCATGCAGTCATAATTTAACTGGATGTCAAAAACAGAGGTACAAAAACATGATAAGTAATAAACGTAATTATCGCAATCTGTAGATTGTTCAATTTCATATATAATTTAGCGACAATTATACGGGTACGTTACAAAGGCAGGTTTTGCTGGAGTAACCTCAGTTATAAAAAGGGTTTCTACCCAACTAATACCCTTGTCATGTCGAGATGAAATTAGTTGAACTTGTGCAGCTGCGCCGCCGAAACCCGCTGTTTGTTCAAAATTTATGTAATCTGATAATATAACGTCAATGTACATGAATTGCCTTAAAAACCGCAATATTGCGTTTCCTCTGTACGATTCTGGTTAATTAATTGACAGCAATTAAGGATGAAACATGTGATTTTAACTGTTAGTGACATGTAACTATAAATATAATTGCAAGTATTTTTCCACTGTGACGTAAGGCATGCATAGTTCAAGAAATCATTATTTTTTATGTATTATGAATGTACTATTATTTAAAAGTTATAAATTCTGAGGTTCTGGGTTCGATTTTCAAGTTGGGAAATAAAGACAGAAAGAAAAAATCATTTATTAGCACACACATAAAATATGTTGATACACAACAACAGTGACAAAATATTTGCATGCCAAAGGGTTGGCAACTCAGCATATTGCTAGGTGTCATTGAAAACCTACCGCTAGTTTTCAGTTAATATTTTATTAGGATTTTGTTGGATAAGTTTTATTAGCAGTACAAAATCTACACCACTATACACATACTAAGGTGGAAGTAGAATCCCATTCGGACTACCTTTCTTTTTTATAGAAAATACACTCATGTAAGTTATCAATGAACTCAAAAATTGTGCTCTTATCAGAAACCGCTACATAATTCTTAATGTAATACATAACTACAACAAACTACGTAATGAAAGAGAAAAATTAAAAATCACAATTCAGTCTGCAATCAGAAAAATATTAATGTCACCGTCCTTGTAAATTATTACCGAAACAGATGTTACAAGGCAAACAAGAGGGTATTCGTAACAAAGATTAACGAGAGAGAACTTGTATAAAAAGCGTAACAGTGAACGCGAAGCGGCAATAAACTTATTTTATGACAAATATACCACCATTTACAATAACGATGTAGAGTACTTAAATGTACATAGATTGTGAAGTAAAAGCGTGTTTAAGTATATCTCGTTAATCAAGAGAATATTATGCGACTAAGTTTAACTCTAAGCCCGACCTCAGACATTCGACATTGCCTAATGCTACTAGATCTGAAAAAAGAACATTGCAAACGTGTATCTCGGCTTATAATATTTTCACATAGTTTGGAACAGATCAGATGTTTTAAGAGAGGTAGGGCACCATACTAGCGAGCAAGCCCGACTGGGGAAGGACCTCCACCTTACAGAAGACCACAGCCAAATGACTACACACAGCGGTGTAGTTGTGTTCCTGTGTGTGAGTACAGGTCTCCAGCGCTCATTTAGGAATGCGTTTTGAAAGAAACGTATTCCTATCCCAGGGTTACTTCCATCTTAAAGCCCTGGTGTAAAAAAAAGGGTTGGCAACACGCAAGTGATACCTCTGGTAATGCAAGCGTCTATAGGCTACGGATACTGCTTAACATCAGGCGGGCCGTATGCTTGTTTGCCACCCAAGTAGTATAAAAAAAAAAAAAAAGATGTATATAGTTATACACCTTAGAATTTGTTTTCCAATTTCCGACTTCAGCAATTTTGTAGGTCAACTTCAACTTCTTCAATTGCTATAAAACCGAGTTCTTCTTATTATCTGCCTAAATTTGGAAAATAACATTATATCTTAATACTAAATGCCTTTAGAGATTTGCTTTAAGTCCGCCTTATGTGCATTTATTTATTTTTATGCAACAAAGAGTTATCTATCTAATGACAAAGCAGTAATTTACGCTAATATTAGTTATGTATCAAAGGCTTTAATAACAGTCTTGAATCGTATTGAGCATTTTTATTTCAAATATAACAAGCATAAAGTTTTGGCAAAAAATTGCAGGTTAATCATAAGTTTGACACCACCCTAAGCAAGAATATCAAAACACAGTGGAAATAAAATTATGTTATCATTCAATTGATAATAAAAATATTATACAATATAATGTCGTGAATATAATGAACGATTTCCAATCATGTGCTTGCATGAATATTTGTAATTATTGATATATTTATGAAAGTATTATGTATCATCACGTTTAAAGCAAGGATATAAAAGAAAAGTATGCTGTACAGTTCCATTGCCATTGAGAACTGATGTATCGGCATTTTATTTTGGAATTTTACAGTCCGATTTATTAAAAAAAAGGATTTTTAATCGGAAATTATTAAATATGCAATTATTATTATTAATGGCGTCGAATATTGTATAAAAAAGCATTAACTGGGTAAATAACAAACAATAGTGTTTTACACCTCACCATTCGATGTCAACTCTACCCAGTCGTCCAGCAAAGACATCCAGCTCATCATGCCAGCGAGCGTTTTCAAGTCAAGGCATCAGGTATATACTGCGTTACATTTTTTGACCATCACTCCTAATACACACGCAAAAACACTGAACAAAATAATCGTGCTCATTACACAAATATTTGTTCTGGGTGGAAATCGAACCATTAGACCACCATATTAGTCAATATATCCCTAAATATTGTTCATTTCTGAACTTGATACGCAAAACTAGTTCCTAGTACATTAGCTGGAATTATCCCGATATCCAGATTATCACAAAATGAACTAACGATTACCCTAAATAAACCAATCCGAAATTGTCACTGACCGTAAATCAGACAAATGATTCAAAATCAAACAAGTTTGATATATTACGTACTTTATACATGTATTGCCGTATAATTTTGCATTTAAATTGGCGTTCAGCTAACGTGACACGAATTTATTTTGTAACTAGCGTTTTATTGCATTAAATAGAGAATAAAATCATCAAAATATTCAATTTAATGAACTTAGAATAATATATTTGCGTCAAACAAGTAACCCACCTGATAGGCTAGTTAGATATGTTGTTGTGATTAATTTTATGCTTCTAGATTCGCTATTTTAAGACTGTTTATAAGTTAGTGTTCAAGCTTTTATTTTTAAGTGACAAACATGCATATGGCCCACATGGTATTAAGCAGTTACCATAGCCTATGGACGCGTGTAATGCCAGGAGCATAACTCGCACGTTGACGAACGTACATTTTGTCACATCAGAGTCTTGTGTTATGGGTAACCGTGAGATAAGAAAACATTAATATATAAATACTAGCTAATACCCGAGACTCCGCCCGCGTGTTACGCAATGGTGTAGCAAGCGGCCTAACGGTGTAATAGACGGACACTGTGACACCGTTAAGCGCATAGAGATCGAAGTCCGACACGAGGCGCCGATTCAGCGAATAGCCAAAATACTCATCGCGCCTTACGGATTTCGCAATCGATTAGCTTAGTTGTAATAATTAATAAATTTAAATATTAAGATCATTCTTGATACAACATCGATCAATTATCATCTTCTTAATTAATAAGTAATAATTGTAATAATTTTTTAATTAATTAAATTAAATTTAAATTCAAATTGGGTTTCTTTGCATCCTCCGGCTACAGCCTTCGTAATTCGCGTGTATGTCGTTTATCGCAATAAACAGTAGCCAATGTGCTATTCTAGACTATAATCTACACTGTGCCAATTTCATCCAGATCCGCTTAGTAGTTTTTACGTAAAAGAGTAACAAACATCCATACTCCCAAACTTTCACATTTATAATATTAGTAGGATTTTTGTAAAAAAATGTATGTTATATATATACACATGTTTTCTAGAATCAAGTTTGCGAGAAAACACTACACGTTACGGACAAACATATTTTTGCATTTATATAAATAAGAAGTAGGTTTCCTTTGACAATCTGACTTTAACAACGTGCTGGTAAAATGTAATGCCTTTCTTTGAGTAACGAACGATGTTTAACCCCTCAATAAATACGTCACAGAACGAGCACGGATGTAAATTGCATCTTACTAACGACTCAGATATATCGCAACGAGACATTTGTACCGAATTATCTGTGGCTTGGCTTTGAATGGATCATTAGAGCGTATGGCTTAAGCTTAATGTACGTGGCTTTTATATATCCTAAAGCTTTGACGGTTACAATAACAAAGTTGATTAATATTTATTAACCGCTTAATATAAACAATTATAAGACTTCCTTGCTTAATGTTAGTGTTCGTACGGGTGCACGCGTGCATGCGTGCCTGCTTGCTTACGTGACTGCGTGCGTGTGTGTAGGTTGCATTAAAAGAGAAAATATTATAAAACATAATAGTAGTACTTTCAAGTAAAACATAATTTTATTTTCTCCCCTTGAACTTAGTCTCTGCCATCTAAAAATAAAACGTCTTTAAATGCTGTCTTCGTTCTTACTTCAGTTATAATATAAGAATCTCCGGTGCAAAATTAAATGCTTTTATATCCAGATATAAAAGCATTGCTATGTCGCTTGCAGTCCAGACTGCAAGTGACATAGCAGTAGACCCAGGCGAAGATGACGGGATGAGTTATTTAACGAAGATAGGTCCTCAGCGGCTTTAGACAGAGAAAAGTGGAAGGAGTGTAGGAAGGCCTTTGCCCAGCATTGGAACATTATAGGCTTATAAAAATAATTTTACAATGATTACTTAAGCATTTCGCACTTTAGCAATTTAAAAATACATTTTTATAAACGAGAATGAAGTACAAACCATAAAAATGTTCACTGAGATAACAGTGACGTACGAATACAGAAGGATTACATACCTAAAGTAAAAATTCTGTAGGGAAATAGCAGCGTTCGCTTCCATCGTTATTAATATCATCTGAGAAGTATGCCTCTCTTGGGAAACATTACAGTAACGGCCATATAAAAGACAAATGAGCCAAGAATGCGATCGTGAAACGCCTGTAATTTTTAAAATATATTTTCTTTAAGCCCCTTTACTCACATTTTTTATCCATTATTATACTCTTTAACTCTAATCTTTTTTGTTTAAAAACATAATAAAAACGTTTTACTTCATCTTATCTTAATCGCAGAGTCTACAGTCGCCCTATATCTTCGCTATTCAAAAACGCTCTTATTCAAAAAAGACTGCTTATCGCCCGCCCCAAATGATTTGAAAGTATGATTGATGATACATAGAAATGAGATAGCTCCGTACACTTTACTGATATTTAAAAGTATGATATTCCAGGGCCGGTTTACGCAGATAATTTAGATTTTAATACAGCTATCAAACGACGATGAGCCAAGAGTTTTTGGGAAAAGTGATTTGATATTGCGTTCAGATAGTCGTTATCGCGATATTATTTAAGTAACACGCAACTTTCTTATTCGATATAGTTATAAAATCATATAATATCTTCTAAAAGCTGTTTACATACTCGTATTAGGAGTAGGAAGCGTCATTTTCGCCAAGTTGTTAAATGTTATGTTTATAAAATTATGACATTCGCAGTTACTCTTTTAATGAATACAAGACTTTTAATTATATCATCAGAAACGTTTAATTATGATTATTGTTATTGCACTCTAAGTTCTTGGATTTAAATTAGTCTTTGTATCAATTGAAGCACAAGATTATTATAATCTTTTGCCAAGTAGGAAGGTAGGTAATTTAACTATTAGAAAGAAAGTCCGCTAAGAAAATACATCAGTGACATTGAAGCTGTTGGATAGATAATAACGATAAAATAGCAGAGCCAAGGGTGTTTAATGGGCGAGGAATATACGTATTACTCAAGCTTTTTCCCTCATAGAGTAATGAAGGGTTGCTCTATCCCATCGGCTACGTTAAGTAACCCATTTCTCTTAGTTGACGTTTCCAAAAGGAATTCAAACACCCGTATCTTTATTCAACTGTTTGTTAACCAAACGTATCAAAACACATGTTCAATACATATCTTGCAATTGATGTTATTTCAGCAATTCATTCGATTTACATATATGTAAAATTCATCATCGTAAAAGGAGGGTTTCCGCATTACTGGGTTTCGTGAAACAGGGTCAAAATAAATATACAGCTACGTTGCAGTCTTTGCAGAATAAATAAAAAGCAAACTTGTACGAGCAGTACGAAGATTACAGGATGTTAAGTTATGTACACGTAGAGGAAAAGTACACTAGTTGCCTTGGGACTGCCGTACGCAAGTGTCCTAACGCTCGACGTGGCTTACACTGAGCCCGCTCCGGGAGTCCGGGACCAACATTTTTTAATGGAAAGTTTTGGCACAACGAGGCCATCTCAAGCTACTATCTCACTTAAATTGGAATATATATTTTTCTTGGCGAGACTTTACTATTCCGCACAAATAAAAAGGACATCCGGCAAATTTCTACGATTCGATTTTTCCGAAGCTGTCCCGAAGAAGTACAGCGTCACAGAAATGGTAGAATCTTGCATTTTTGAAGCGCGAAATACATTTTGAACGGCTTTTTATCATTCAATTCGTACACACTCATGTGTGCAAAGCCATCTTGGCACTTTTATGCGTGTATTGGACCGTTATTGTATTCTTTATTTTTTGCATTGTCATCACATTAAGTCCGATGAACCGTAATATTTATCAGTCACATTGCAGCGTATAATGTTATTGAAAAATGTCGTTCGGTAAATTCTCATTTATATTTACATTCCAAGCTCAAGTTTTAATTAAAATTCTAAAGAAAATAAGTTATTTTGGGGCTGAAATTCAAACTTTTACAAAATATGTGCTAATACGAGTAGAATGAAAATTTATTTTACGAAGACACTAAAGGTTTTAGCACACTGCCTGCATGTGACAAGACATGTTATATGCCAGCAAAGTTTTATCGGCAACGACTACTATACGTAGGTACCTATGTATGTCTTGTTCTATTTTTATATTCAGTATAATATAAAGAGACTGCACGTGTTGTAGTAGTTGAGGTCAGCTCACCACGAGTGTTGTGGGTTCGATTCCCACACGACATAATACTTTGATTGAATCAACTTGTTGAAATTATGTTAAATTATGTCAAGTTCCACGACACATGTCATGGTTTGTTCAACAGTGTTTGATTTGTCTTCAAAAATAAATCAATTTAGAATGTGGGTTGCATCGGTTCAAAACATATATTTTGCCTATATACATAATATTTTTATACCCCTAAGAAAGTACCTTACAAGATATTATTAAGGGGCAATTGCTTAAATCTACCTCCACCTATCTATACATATCTATACCTAATTACTTATTCTGACTGACTGAGTCGCCGAGAGCCATCACTGGATCTACAAACTTGAGATTTTGCACAAAGGTTAATTGACGTGGGGAGTATTAAGAGGGAATTTAATTGCTAAACGGGTAAAAAACTTGTTTAGCCAGAGCAAAGTCTGGCCAGACCGCTAGTCTATTATAGAATAGAACTATGCTCTCCTGTACAGGTATGTCTATCTACGTTAACCACACTCCTTTGTGTATAATCGTCACCTCTGAGAAGATAAATTACTTTGTTGTGAATTTAGTACAGATTGGTTTGAGGTTGATCTCTTAGTAGAATACAATTAGTCGGAGCTTAGTCTTAAAGAGAATATAAATAAGGCAAATGATAATATCTAGCTTTATTTTAAAAGAGGAAAGTTATTCAGTCGTTGTCGCATAATTAACTATGACAAGCTTTGAATGATAAAATTAGCTTTTATAAACAATCTCTTTTGTTACTTTTAAAAGATTTTCTGAAAGCTTCAAAAACAAAAGTCCTTGTCATTTGTTTTTTTTAAATACAATTTAGATGGCAAAGAAGCATACAAACTGACTAATGGTAAGCAGTTCCGGCAGCATATGTACGCTTGCAATATCTGGTTTAGAATGTTTAGAGATAGGTTTGGGATAAGAAAACGTTTCTCTGAAAAAGTAGTATATATAAAAAAGAAAAACAGCTAGTGCCATCATAACATTTTAAAGTCTTATGAAAAGTATTTTGTTTTCTTAAAAACGGCTAAAATAAAGGTACTCACAACCGACGCTTATGCATGAAGAGGTTAAAAATTTTATAGGAAGCAAAAGAAATAAAGAAAGTGATTGGCGTACCATATTCTCTACCTACCCCAATGGGAGACGGGCGTGATGATATACTTGTATGTATGTATGTATAAAAACTTTTAGTGACCTTAGTGGTTACCTCGCCATTTACTACAGCGTAGCGTATTGTGGGTTCGAACGCAGCTTTTGAAGTGAAAACTTCTTTAGGCGCGTTGAGCACTTTTTGAGTGAACAAAAATCATGGAACTCATCGTCACTGAACGCTTTCCATATTCAAAAATAATAATCTAAAAGCTCGACGATATAATTCACAAGTTACTTAGTTTTTGCCTCTATTGACAGTCCCCAAAGACTGCTCCGTATTTTTATTTAAATAAGTACTAGGGGTTTCCCGCAACTTCGTCCGCGTGGTAATTTAGAATATTTTCCCAGATTTTGCAACATATCTCAATACTGCTCCGCTCCTATTGATCATAGCGTGATGTTATTTAGCCGTTAGCCTGCCTGGATGAATGCACTATTCAATAAAAAACGTTTTTTTCTAATCGAACCAGTACTTTCTGAGATTAGCGCGTTCAACCAAACAAAAAACTCTTCGGCTTCATAATATTAGTATAGATCAAGCAAAACAATTATATTCAAAAACATAAACATCAAATATATCACACATTTACTTCTTACAACCCATTTAAATAAAACCAAACACCTTGTTTTTGTATAAATATCAATTTAGATAACACGGAACAAGCGGCATACATTCACAATGGCCGCTGGCTACCAAAGGATACGAATTAAGAAGAAATATGTAGTACGTGGCCACGTGTACTGAATCTCTAATGTAAGTGAAAGTTATTGTTACAGGTTGTACAATTACTAGTGTTGGTCGCCGGGGAATATTACTGGTACTTGTGTTCCGGGTTTTAATTCTGTTGAAGTTATAGTTTGGTAGGCGTGCTTCGTTGAATCTGTGGAGTATGCAGAACATTTTCTACAATAATTTATTAGGTGATTAAATAAACATCCTTGACACGTTTTTTTTTATAAAAAGTTTTTAACACTTTGAAGGACAGTAAATGCCTAGTAAATGACGTCATGACAATAAAACATCTATTGTGTGTACGTTACTGTCCGCGAAAGTGTTTAGATATGCGGGTACACATGGGAAAGAAGGTCCACCTCACAATTCATACGTCTATAGGCTTCGGTTACGTTTACCATTTAAATAAGTTTAAAAAATCTCAACAGCTGAAACCAGTTTTAATTTTTAGTGACTACCTGCTTTATGTTTATCGACAATCGATTTGGTCGTAATAAAGATTTTTAACTTTTTCAAGGCATACCAATTAAATTAGGTTTTAAAACAAAGAACGCTCATTAATACTCAACCATCCGTTTGGCCGCCATGATTATAATATAAACACGTTAAACTTCTAAAACACCTTTTTACTCCCCGGTGCAAACAGACACGAGCAAACAGACAACTCTCAACGCAACCTCAGAAATGCCCATGTTTTAAGCAATGTTACACATGAGACCGGGGAATAGATAAAACCGACTATTAATCCAGACTATATACATAGTTATATTCTATAACAATAGAGTTGCAGTAACCGCAGCCAATATATCAATCAGAATTAGAACCAATACCCACCCAATCTTGACTTAGAATTATTGCCTTGTTTGATTAGAATAGAAACACGCCAGCAGTTATCTTGCAGAGCTTAAACCTCTCTACTCATGACTACATTTGGCTCTCAAGAAAATGAACTTAAAAGTTGAATTTCATAACAATTTGCATAATGAGTTATCTAACTATTCTTCTTTTTATGGATTTAAAACCAAATACATAGAACAATTATGTCTAAAAGTGAAAACAAAATTATTGAAAAGTGTCATCCCAGAATTAATTGCACTTACTCAATCCATACATACTGAAAACATTTTTAAGCATTCTTTCTTTCTTTTATAGCCTGTTTGATGTTATTTTTCTTTGATATAAACCAAATAATATTTGATATATAATTTCATCCATAAAAAGAGGTTTTTAAGATACAGGTACTTACGAGTACGTTCCTGGTTTAATATTCAGTACCGAGTTTTTACTTAATTATACACTAATTTCGGCTATATTAAGATAACACTAGGTTCTACCTGCGGCTTAGCCATCGCGTACAATCCATCGGAAAAGAGTTTTTTTCAGGATAAAAAGAAGCCTATGTGTTATTCCAGACTATAATCTATCTCAATGCCAAGTTGAATCCAGATCCGTTTAGTAGTTTTTGCGTGATAGACTCATCAGACATACATCTATACATTCTTACAAACTTTCGCGTTTATAATTTTAGTAGAATATATAATTTATCTTAAAAGTTTGTAACGTGGCGTGTAAATATTCTACTTATATTCAACCTTATTGAATTCGACATTTTAATAATGTTTTTGATGCATAAAATATTTTAAGTAGAATCGTTCTGTATTTTAAAATTGAAAATACTTTAAAACAAAACAAAGACATCTTTGACTAGGAGTGTGAGTGCAAAAGTTTTTATTAATATTATAAACTATAAAAGAAACTTATTTTAGATTGACATAACATTAAAATCCACTTTGCATTTAAAACAGCTTTTATATAAACACTACAACTTTTCATTTACGAATGTTGAAAAGGTGCGATTTATATTTTCTAAAGGCCACAAAAAAACCTGACCGATGACAGATTCTGCTTACAACGAACGGGAGTCTGGACAAAAAATTCTCGACGCAATTTTCCAATAAATTCGGTTACAGTTAAAAATCATTTTTAACGAAGCCACCTTTGTGAAAAAGATTTTTTTTTTATCGAAATACGGGAATATAAACCAAAAGAGCGTTAGTTTTTTACCACTATCAAAAATGAAAGGTGGAAAAATGTGAACAAATGGGGGTATCTAATCAATATTGAAAGTATTGAAGCAACATTCATTTTGTCTTATTGACTTCCCTCTCGTGGTAACAAAAACAGAATTAGATCAGTAGTTTTAGAGATTCTCTGAAGAGAAACAAAATAATATAGAATTAATTTATTATTAATACATAGGTTTTCAACACCTAAATAAAACATTTAAATACATAGTAATATACGTAAACTCAGTAAATATCAAAATAATTACTAATTAGTGACTGCCTTGGTGGTCCAGTGGCCGCAGTATGCGCCTGCTGTGCACGAGGTTGTGGGTTCGATTCCCACACAGGACAAAACTTTGTGTGACCCACAAAGAATTGTTCTGAGTCTGGGTGTAATTTGTGTCCGTTAATTGTATGTTTGTAAAGTCCCCCGCAACACAGAGCTTGTTTTCTAGTGCGAGAGTTGTCTTTTTAAGAAAAAAAAATAAAAAAATAAAACACAGTACTTATATATTTGTACTCATTAAAATAAATAAATATAATTGATGAGCTGACTCTTTTGCCGTGTATAAGTATTTTCACAGCGTATATAGTAACAGTCAAAGGAACTCTATAAAAGAGTTAAGAGTTTTTTAAATTGTGGTATTATCGACTGTCATAAGTATTCGGAACCGTATAATAGAGTCAAAGTTACAGATTGACTTGTCTTCCAAACGCCGTTATATACCAAGTAGAGGTCACGTTTAGTAATAATCTTATCCCATATAATAGTGTCCCACTGCAAGGAGCGGGTCTCCTCACATTTATCAAGAGAGCTGAAAGGGTTTAGACCTAATCCAAACGCTGACCGAATGCGGTTTTGAAAATTTCTTCTAAGATACGTGAATTTTCTCTCGATATTTTCATGTTCCTTTCTAGACAGTTAATAATTTAATTACGTTATAATTAAGTAAATATTATTTTCATTATAATTTTGGTCATATTTGAATATTTTTTTATGTAACACTCAGATTTGGCTTAAAGTCGACAATGATTATAATTATATAACAGGTACTTCTTTTTTCTTCCACAAAGGTATCTTAAAATTAACACATGTTAATAGGCATATTTTTACAACCAATCCTGTTTTTCCCTGTCACACAGATATATTTATGTACTGTGTCATAAAATTCGCAATGAGGCTATCTGCTGACGAACCAAGGGTACCGGCATCGCGGCATAGCTCAGATGTTTACAATAAGGCGCGCCAACTCTATGTTTAAAATAAGTGTGTAATAATGCAACAAAATAATTAATTTATTATTATTTATTAATTCTATCCCAAAGGTGTCGTAAAAGTCGACTAAGGGAGTTGACAATATCCACCGCAAGAGAGAGAAAACTCGAATCAAATATATACCAACCTGTCTGGCTAGCGTGGTATAGTAGGCTAATATCCCTCCAGATGTTTGTAGGAGATCCGTGCCCAGCAGTGGGACGTTTATGGGTTGAAATGATGATGAATGCAACAAAACATTTAGATTTTTTTGATTTTGTTTAGCTTTAGTAGCAAGCGAGTAAAAGTAGTAATTGGCAGGCTACTCACTCGACAAACCGATAACTGTTAGGCAAGAAAAATCCTTGAGTAGCGGCCACCATAAAACAGCTTCGGAGGACCTCCCACTATGAAAAATGACGTAATCAGAGTTGCGGGGAAACACTCCAAGCAGTTCAAAAATCGGCTATTATGGAGCCATACATGTATGTAGCTCACGTTTAACAGTTAACCTCATCGGGCTAATGATGATACTGTCTACACTGGGTATAACACTATATACACTCATTTCAATATACTTAGGTAAATATAATACCTATAGAGCTATATTAAATATATTGCTGTCTGGATACGCTCTAAGTAAGTTATTTCATTTTTATCGACAATCAATAATATTATATTAAATTCAACGTCATTGAGATGCCCTGATAGTATTTCTTTTTCATGCTAACATGTCTCGTACTGTATGAAACCGTGACGAGTAGTATGTATACATATCATCACGACCATATTTCCCTCAGGGATCAGCACGAATACAAAGTTGCTTGTATTAGTAAAGTTCACATGCAGATTTTGCTTCTATTACCTTTTGAATTAGTTTTTTTTATACTTATAGCTCTTGCACTAAAGAAGCAGCAATAGGTATGTCGTGGTTTCTAGTTTCTACACATACAATTCACGTACACGAAGAACATCTAGACTCGGAACAAACCTTTACTAATAACACAAAGTCTAGTCCCGTGTATATAGAAATCGATCTGACTACACCCGCAGGGGGTACCTATTCCGTAAGAGCAAAAACCGAGCCACCACAAAAAACCGAGCAAAATCTGGCTGTCAGATTGAAAATCGGTATTCCGTAAGAGCAAAAACAAAGCCTTTTTGACGTTTAGTCAATAGATTGTGCCGTCTCCTAGCAATCACAACTGTCAGTTTGCGATCACAACTGCCAGTTTGCCATCGCTGTTTCTTAGAGAATCAGCCGGCCGGTACGGTGTTGGTGGCGAAGTGACCACAGTAACCGTTAGAACACGTGTGCTGTCAGTTACAGGATAAAAATAAGGTTTATAATAAAATTATATCATTACACTTCGAGTAGATCACAGTCTCATACTGATATTGTATAATGCAAAAGTAAATCTGACTGTTCATTAGGTAGGTACTTAATATATAATAAATAACTCTTTATTGTACACCAATTACATTTATGCTACAGATATTATTTTACACACTTAAAGTTTTTATTGCGACGAGTATTTAAAGTTTTATGTTATTCTAAGTTTTACTTTTTGCGCAGCGTTCAAAAAAATATTCTCTCAACTTTATTAGATTTTTTTTGGAATTCTTAAAACTCAATTCAATTTCCAATCTTTTTTTTAAGTAAATTATTTTAGTTTTTGCTGACTGTACGTACTAGTATGTTTATATTCTATAAAAATAACATGATTGAAAAATATCTGCAACGTTTTCACAAAACAAAAAGTTTGTATTTTTTAGCAGATTTTACATGCGGAATATTTTAAAAAACTGTTAGGTAACACACTAGTCTGACTTTTTTTTTAAAAAGGCGTACCTACAGCAATCACTAAAATAATATATTCTACTACTATTATAAACGCAAAAGTTTGTAAGTATGGATGGATGGATGGATGGATGTTTGTTACTCTTTCACGTAAAAACTACTGAACGGATTTGGATGAAATTTGGCATAGATATAGATTATGGTCTGGATTAACACATAAGCTTCTTTTTACAGCGATAATCGACATCCACGCGGAGCCGCGGACAACAGCTAGTACTGTATAATTTAACTACCTATTAGTTTTCCGTGACTTACTGAAACATATTAGGTAGTTAGTTAGTTTGACGGGGCTTTTCCGCACCTGGCCGCTCTAGTGGGCCTTTGTGCGTGGGGTTCCTTATGGCTATTCCAACCACCCTAGATTCTTCCAAAAGGCCAGCAGGCGTCCGAAGTCGCCGCAGGCCGCCGGTAGAGTGCCCGGTTTGCTGAGAGTTCGTATCCTATGGTCTTCTACGCTCCTACATTCCAGAAAGACGTGGGCGGGTGTCTGAAACATATTAATTACTTACATATTTTTAAACAAGCCCGACTAGGGTAGAAGCTTCACCTCAGAGTACAGTCAAATGCACGTAGGTACCAGCTCCAGAAGAGCATAAGCATACAAAGTGGTGTAGTTACGTTGCTGTGCGCGAGAACAGGACTCATTATCACCAGTGCTCATTTATTTATATCCCAGGTATACCTCATCACTAAGCTCCGGTGATATAAATATTTGGGTTGCCAACACGCGCGAATGCCCAAATATTACAAGCGTACATAGGCTACGGTTATTGCTTACCATCAGGTGAGCTAAATACCTATGTGCCACTCATATATAAAAAAAAGTCTGGGCAACATTACAATTGAAAGCTTTTCCCAAGTCGACTTGCTCTACATCTAAAAATAAAACACGTATATATTTCTGCGGACTATTATTGTAAGTTTCATCTCTGTGGATCGTCACGCCTGATAAGTGAGATGTCCCCAAAGGAATAAAAAAGATGTATGATGTTCATGGACTTTATGCCGTCAGTATTACACCCTGATATGATTAGGGACGAGCACTCGTAACAGATATTTCAACTAACTTGGGACTAACCTCCAGACAGAGACATATTTTTCATTAAAGTTAATAATAATGTTCTCATGCTAACTGAAACTCCGGCTTATTTTGACGGAGACTAGCAATCTGCAGGAGGGATATAATAATGCACAAATTTGCGGCCAATTGTGCACTATAATAAGCAAACTCAGATGCACTTGATAGGATAAACTCTCAACCACATAGTCCGATGAGACGGCAATCTGACGTAGCAGAAAGATATCAGACGTAGAACCAACAGTTAAACTGACCACCTGAATACGACAATAACAAGTGAATAATGATAATAACCTATATTAGACGAAAGGTGAGCTGACTTAGTAATAAACTGGTTACAATTCCAGACTTCGTACAACTACTGAGGATTTTCTAACAGAAAAACCCAACACATTTTGCCTGATCTAATGATAGGACCGCAGAATCGGCCTCAAAACTCACATTTTGCTACTTGACCAATAGCAGTTAATCATTATAAATATTTATTTCAGTCTGCGATAAACATAATATAATTCGAGTCAATTTATGAGATACAATAGTAGGGGCTTGTTTCTCGTAATTACTTCTTCGGTATGGATTCTTTTTAATTAGCTTTCATTAACATCCATTAGTCGGTTATTATTAAAATGGGACCTCCTAACATTTATTGGAATAATGTAATTTATTTCATTCTTAGCTATTTCTGTCTTAGAAATGAAAATGATTTTATTATAATAATATTCTGTTAGTATTAAAGTAGTGACATTTATTAAATTAAATCAGTTTTATTTGAAAGTATGTACCTACTGTTTAAATTATACAACTAAAATAAGTAGTGATAGAACTACATATATTTACACAGCATTACTCGCGTGTTGCCATTTCAAGGAATTATAATACATGCCAGGGTTTTGTAAAGAATCTTTATTATCTTTCTCCTATCCCAGGGATACCCCATTCCTGGGATAGGAAAATATTTCTTTAAAAATGCATCCAAAATGACCACTGTAGTGGAGACTTGTATTCGCGCGAAGGAACATTATACTGCTATGTACTTTTATTGGGCTATGGACTTATGGATAGAGGTTCTTCCCCAAATTTTCCGGGATCTCGTAAGATTTTTTTCAATAAAGTATAGCCTTTGACTCTCATAAACAACATGGTTTTCTATTGATAAAACAATTTTCAAAATTGGTTTAGTAGATCCAGAGATTACACCCCCTCTCCCTCCACCAAAACGTCACTAACTCACAAACTTTACCTCTTTATAGAATAGTATAGATAGATAGTAGTATAGTATATATAGGTATAGTATAGGTATAGTATATATAGTTAGCAGTATCCTTCTATTTATTAACTAAAATCATACTGTGATCATTAATCTGCCTATTAAGCGCGATTATTATGGTAATATCGTCCCCAGATCCTTAATTTTAACGATCTATAAGGGAGGCTTATATTTACTGGACTATTGCGAGTTATTATGATTGATTTAATAAGGGCTACCACCATTAATCCATCCACAGAAAGCGTACTGTTAATCCACCCGTGTTAAAAGTACGAATATTTAAATTGTTCAAAACCTATCATTACTAATGTATACACAATAGTAAAAGTCTAAATGCCTGAACTCACATGGATAAAACTTAGTATAGACATATTTCACTGCGCCACTTGTTCAAATGTAGTGTTCTTGGATAAAGTGAATGAAAATTATTTTCGAAACATTTTTTTATACCTATTTAAGGAGACACAAACAACGATAATGATGGTAAGTAAACCATAACTATATAGGTTTATATTTTTTTGTACTTTACTGTATACCACTTTATAGAATGCACTCCAATAGGCGGCCTAATCACCACAAGTGATTTCTACTCGGCAACCTTCGGATAGGGACTTACTTAGATACTTGCTACTAAGCATACTGCGTGCACGGCGGAGTGTCAGATTTGGCACAGTTAAAGTATGCACCATGTAAATAATCGTGAAGACTGGTGGTAACCTACTTTTAGGTAAGTACTGGATTGTAATGGAGATGAAATAAAAAACTGAGATCTAGTCTTGATGGATGATCAACGTGTATTCTTACTGACTTGATCTATAAGATCTTTTAAAGATCTTGAGGACTCTTTAGTGATTTGGTCTAGGTTAAATAACGCTGTGACGTGATTGTGAATAAGCAGACGTTTGTTGTCGTATCTTTCACAAAGACGTTCCCATGCCTTAACATAGTTTTGAGCACAAAAATCAACAGACTGTATAGCCACTGCAGCTGACCCTTCCAAAGATGATCTTAGGTAATGGAATTTGTTAATTTCATCTAAACCATCGTCGTTGTGAATGAGGCTAAAAAAAGTGTCTCGAAATTCAAGCCAATTCTCAAAAGATCCTGAGAATTTTGGTAAGTTAATGGTGGGCAATTTGACCAGCTGGCGCTTAGAACTACTTTTGATTGATTGAGTATCAATCTGCTCAGATTTATGAAAACTATCAATTAAGTCTTTACCTTGAGCTAAGAGTGAATAGTATTGTGATTCAAAAGCTGTTCTTTCTAAAGATTCATTATCAAAACTTTCGGCTAAACATTCTAATTGTAATTGAACGTCATGAAAATCATTGAATCCTCAAATTTTCCAAACACAGTGATTCTGCCTCTAAAACTGCCTCGTTTCTTTTTTAATTCTTTGATGTCAGTCATTTTGGAATGCGAGTGTCGTACACCTGGAACGTTACAATATTATGGCTTAATGTTTTATAATGTTTATGATTGTATATACCTACTGTTATTTTAATGATGTAAATATCTAAACTTTGTTTTAAGATGTAATTAGATAGACTAGACAATGATCATTAGCAAATTATAAAAGAATACAATTTTAAATGTATTTAAACTTTATACAACTTTTTACTATACCTATTAATGCTATTTAATGATTGATTAGGTATTGTTAACACATAAGTGCCTATGTAGAAAGGGTTTTTAGAGATTATCTAAATAATTTTACCACGTGGCTATAACGAATGGTTTACAATGCTAATAAGCCACAGGTAATTGATTAATTTGTAAAATAAGAAATATAAATTACAAAGTTATCTAATGTAACTAAGTGTTACTGTATCTACCTATTATTATACATAAATTAAGTAAGCACTGATGAACTAAGTATTAAATTTACAAATATAAATTACCCTTCTACAACCTAATTACAACCTGATTATTGGTATATAATGCCAAACAATGACAAAAAGATGTAAAAGTAATAAAAAGATACACTTTACTAACCTTATACAATCCTTGTACATAAATTATTTTTTACCTGAATTACCTATATATTATTAAATGACTGTTGGGCGAAATATATTAATTATTAATATATATCACTTGTATTATTTTATTTTACTGTCCAAGCCACTTCGTCGCACGTGGTTTGTATTACCTCGCCGCCACTCCGTAGGTTCACTTTTATTATATCTTCAGATATTTTAAAAAGCTGATTCAATTTATATCCGCCGAAGGACCATGTTTTTTTTTTTTTTTTTTTTTTTTTTATACTACCAAGGTGACAAACAAGCATACGGCCCGCCTGATGGTAAGCAGTTACCGTAGCCTATGGACGTTTGCAACACCAAGGGTGTCACTCACGCGTTGCCGACCCTTTAAAAACCTTATAACTTCTTTCTTGAAGAACCCCATGCTATAGTCTCTTGGGAAAACCTCGGCAGGGAGCTCATTCCACAGCCTAATCGAAAAATAAATACGGAGAAGGACTGAAGGAAGCAATTACGGTCGAATTTCGACCACCACGCGACCTCTAGTATATATAAAGTTGCAAACTATTAAACGAAACCCTAGAAAGTAAACAGAGTCTAGATCACAAGGTGAGGTGTTGTTCAAACAATGGTTTTGGACAGCAACACTGTTGTGTCAGAAATGCCTCATCAGGTGCAAGGCAGCTCGGTGAAAGCCAACGTCCAATCATTGTGAGCTGTAACTGTTTGTCACACCGAAGCGTTTTGCTTAATTTTAAGTAGTTTTTTCCCATCAAAAAACTAAATGTATTCCTGCTCTAGAAAATCTTATTTATACCTCTGGTAATGCAAGTGTCCATAGGTTCGGTAACTGTTTAACATCAGGCAGGCCGTATGCTTGCTTTCCATTTAAGTAGGAAAATAAAACAAAAAAAAAATACTTTGATAGCCAAGGTTTGTTTAATTATGTTGTATAGTGTTTTGATTATGATGAAATTCCTCTTCCTTCATTACTCTCAGAATAATCTTAAGAAAATTAAATTTGATTTTCTTCAGATATACAGAATTTAGATTAATTAATCTAAATTAAATTTCTTGTCATAATATAATACTTATGAACGATTTAAAACAGAAAAAAACGATATCCGTCAATCCAGGTCGCTGACAAGGGTTGAGCTATGAGAAGAGCTAACAGGAATAATTTTTAAATTGATACGACGTCTTTTTTATAATATTTATAGATAATAGGTAAAAGCTTCGTTTTCATAGCAGTGTAGAACCAATCAATTAATCAAGCGGTTTGAGTTCACTGCCGCCTCTCCTAATATAATTATTTATTTTTAGATATAAGAAGACATGTTATAATATGATAATTTTATTGCACTCAAATTATTTAAATATAACCATTCATTGTTTTTTGTAAGAATCATTATTAATGTCTAGATAATATTATTATAATAAGATTTGCATGCCAAAGCAGGTGAATTGTGAGGAGCTTGTTTTGTACCTAACACCATATCTGTACCACTTTTCGTGCAAATAAAATGATTTGACTTGATTTGATTTAATTCACGCCACAATAACCTGTTCTCTGCCTTCAGCATCCAGTCTAACCCAGCAAATTTCTTATGGTTATCGGTCTAAATAATAGTTTCATTTTAACTCTTACACGAGACTAATATTTATCTCAACCCACACAGGTCATCCACTTTATAGAAAAATGTGAACTTACGGGAAAATGATTGTAACATATTTTCCCAACCTTTTCAGGAGGTATTACATAAATTTCACACCGCAGCATAAAATTATTGATGACACAATTTACGGCTCAGAGAATGTTGAATTTTGCCTTGAAAGTAATCTTATTTTATCTTATTAGTAAATTTTCCGATGGCCTGCTGTAGGTATTTTGTTAAGAAATTGGCAATTTTATTATATTAACTCATAGAATAGTTATAGCGTTTTAGAAATATAGCTCTCACGCGTGGTTTTAATCTTTTGTTTTTAGTTGAAATAGTTTTTAGACGGTAACATTTTTATGTACGGGTTGTCTGATGGTCAAAATTCACAAGTTATTTTTTAAAATATTACATACACTTATTGATTTAGAGATTTATTAAGTACAGAAGAAATTTAAAGAAAACGACAGCACCCGTATGGCATACCTAATGTTTAAAAGAGACTAATACGTACTATGTACTATAATATCATGACTGATTAAACTGACTGTTAACTTTAGCAATTATTTTACAATTACGCGGCCAAGATATAACACAGGTAACTATCTAAAACCTTTTTACGGGTTTTCCATTTATCCAATTTTGGAAATAAAACAGTTTATTAATTCATAATTTGTTGTGTGTTGTCCGTTAAAACACTTTACCTTTCTGGTTATTATAATCACATGGATGTTAAGCGCATTTTATCGTCACTTTTTCATAATAAGTTGGTCGATAATACATTGTTACCTGAAACGATTTTGACGTATTGTTGGCATTTAAGCTACTTTAATTTAAGCATTTTTTTCGTTGTTAGTAAGTTAAGCCTACCTAAAAATCATAAAAAAGATTTGTATCTTTGTTTGTAATTAATAAACTCCATAACTACTAGACCGATTTTAAAATTCTATTACTTATAGAAAGTTACATTATCAGTGTGTACCACATATTTTCTACTCTAACGAAAACAAATATTCACTTGAAAAGCCGGGACGTGCTTTAGTATTTATAAATACAACAGAAAGTGCCTCATTTTTTCGAATTTATTAGGTCGACTCGGTGTAATAGAATCCTGACGGCAATATGTAGGCCAGTCGTCATCGGGTTTGACTCAAGTCATTTGCATCACAACACCACATCAAGGCTGCATTCGTTAATCATGCGACGTAGGCCGTCCCTTGTTTACAAGCATCCTTCCCTACACTGATCTAAGACTAGCTACTACAACATTATTTGTAACGAACTGCAAGAAAATCGTTGTGTTTTATTACACATACATACATACTAGCGACCCGCTGCGAATTTACTCGGGTTAAACTATTTATTACATGTTTAAGGATTTAATTTCCAAAAAATATTTTTTTTGGGATGCTTACGTTATAAAATAAACAATTGTATAAATTATAAAAAAAACCTTAATGCCAAAAATTTAGCTTTCTAGAATTACTAGTCTTGTCTGTGCCTGATCGTCAGTCAGTACAAAAGGTTTTATATATACACATGGTTATATAACTTTTTTCATAAATCACACTTTATATATAATATAATTCTCTTGTATATAACCATTAAGTCCACCTAGGATTTAATGGTAGAAGTATTCTATGTATAGACGGTTTTTTTTGTAGTTTCCTTAAATATATCGATGTTATTAAGTTTAAGGCGGTGGTGGCCGAGTGGGAAAGTAACCGACTTGCACGCAAGAGGTGCGAGTTCGGTCCCGGGCAGTACCAATGTGAATCTCACTTTCACTTTATCATAATAAGTTGGTCGATAATACATTGTTACCTGAAACGATTTTGACGTATTGTTGGCATTTAAGCTACTTTAATTTAAGCAATTTTTTCGTTGTTAGTAAGTTAAGCCTACCTAAAAACCTTAAAATGATTTGTATCTTTGTTTGTAATTAATATAAACTCCATAACTACTAGACCGATTTTAAAATTCTATTACTTATCGAAAGTTACATTATCAGTGTGTACCACATATTTTCTACTCTAACGAAAACAAATATTCACTTGAAAAGCCGGGACGTGCTTTAGTGTTTAAAAATACAAGAGAAAGTGCCTCATTTTCTCGAATTTATTAGGTCGACTCGGTGTAATAGAATCCTTACGGCAGTATGTAGGCCAGTCGTCATCGGGTTTGACTCAAGTCATTTGCATCACAACACCACATCAAGGCTGCATTCTTTAATCATGCGACGTAGGCCATCCCTTGTTTACAAGCATCCTTCCCTACACTGATCTAAGACTAGCTACTACAACATTATTTGTAACGAACTGCAAGAAAATCGTTGTGTTTTATTACACATACATACATACTAGCGACCCGCTGCGAATTTACTCGGGTTAAACTATTTATTACATGTTTAAGGATTGAATTTCCAAAAAATATTTTTTTTGGGATGCTTACGTTATAAAATAAACAATTGTATAAATTATAAAAAAAACCTTAATGCCAAAAATTTAGCTTTCTAGAATTACTAGTCTTGTCTGTGCCTGATCGTCAGTCAGTACAAAAGATTTTATATATACACATGATTATATAACTTTTTTCATAAATCACACTTTATATATAATATAATTCTCTTGTATATAACCATTAAGTCCACCTAGGATTTAATGGTAGAAGTATTCTATGTATAGACGGTTTTTTTTGTAGTTTCCTTAAATATATCGATGTTATTAAGTTTAAGGCGGTGGTGGCCGAGTGGGAAAGTAACCGACTTGCACGCAAGAGGTGCGAGTTCGGTCCCGGGCAGTACCAATGTGAATTTCACTTTGTGGAGTTTATATGTACGAATCTAATGATTCGCCATCTGCTACCGGTGAAGGAAAACATCGTGAGGAAGCCCACATGTCTTAGAAGAAATTCTATAGACATGTCAGATTCACCAACCCGCATTAGGCCAGCGTGTGTGAATTAAGGACTCTTTCTCTCTCTTGATAGAGGAGGGGAGACCCGTGCCCAGCAGTGGGACATATATGGGTTGCTATTATAAGTTTAAGGCATATACTGTCTAAGGAAATTATACAAGTATAAATACACGTATAAAATATAATTATTTAAAGACTTTTTACGTCGACAGATAAATAAGACAACGACACAAAAATCAAATATTATACTAGCTCATAGTTCATAGTATTTATTACATTCAAGGCGATATTTAACCGATTTCAGTCAAAATAAAATTCGAGGGTTGATAGTGTAAGGATACATAATGTATATTTATAAACCGATCTCACCGACCGTAACCTGTGGACCGGTGTGACTAATTTTAGGTAAGTGCCCACGTAGGCACGACGACTTACGATGTAAGGGGTACGGGTAAGAGGCTTAAGTGAAAATCATAGTACAATTTCCTTCCGAGGTTTGTACGTAAAATTGCGGTTTTATCTATTTTCTCTAAAACTGTATTACTATATTTTTCAACTTAGCTCAGGACCGAATGATGTGGAAATCTTGGGGTAGGCCTATGTCCAGCAGTGGACGTTTTATGGCTGAGATGGATGGATGGATATTTTTCAAACTATACCAAGTATTTCCTAAATATAATATTAATGTCCTCCTAACTGAATTTTGATTACGGTGGCGTGACTAATCTCGAAGGAGACTAGCCGTCTACACCGGAGACATTATAGTGTACAAAGTTTTTCTTAGAAAAGACTACTTTCGCACTAGGAAACGCCCTGTGTTGCGGTAGACTTTACGAACATACCATTAACAGACACAAAGTACACCTAGACTCGTAGCAAACATTCATGCATTGCACAAATATTTGTTCCGTGTGACGATTGAACCCACAACACGCTGATCAGTGGTAGATGGCAAAGTAACTAAACCACTGAACCAAGCGTGTTCGAATACCGGTCCACTCTTTATTCACTTACTCTCGGGAGACCAGGCGTAGGAACAACGGCTTTCCGTGCCTTTTTAGGTATGGAGGTGTAAACACCGCCAATTTCCTATTTTCGGGAATCTATTCAGAATTTCTTGACAGAAAATATGTGTTTTTATCTTAAACCCGGGACAACCTCATGATCAGCAGTCACACTTAACGACCATTGGAACAACGAGACAGTTTTATTGCGTAAATATATCTCGTTGTTGATCTATCTTACAATAGATCAACAACGAGGTATTTTTTTTAACCATGAGCTTGGTCGCCTTCGGCAAAATTCTGCTAATTAAGCCTTTGTTTCTTTGGCAGTTTTTGTTTTTTCTTTTTGATAATTAAACAACAGAGCATCATGACAATTCCCGAATGAACAACAAATATTATGTTACGTGGAATAAAGGACAAAGATAGGTCTTGTATTTACTTTGTTTCACAAATACAAAAAATATATTTGTACATTTTTTGTACTAGTTGCCTATTTATTGACTGGTCTGTTGGTCTAGTGGCCTTGACTAATAAGTCGATGGTCAGGGATTCAATTCCCACTCAAGAAAAAATTTTATTTATGCGATAAGCAAAATTATTTGTTATGTGGTTTAAGATTATCTGTAATATTATACGTATTTCATAAAATACTTATATAATTCTATTATTCTAGTTGTTTGCTTGCCTTAGTGCACCCGGTACAATTATTTGCATGACTAACAGATAGTTGTACTGATTTTGGGTATACTCTATATCCTTGAATTAAATTTGGAAAGTCCCGTGTCAATGCATGCTCATTAGTGTAGGATTCTTCTTTTTATATAAAATATTGGTCTGACATATTATTAGAAAATTTTCACATAAAAATAAAACTGTAATAGAAATTAATAAATCAATATAAAAATGGCTTTGCTTTCCAACATTTCACCCATTTATTCAGTACATTGAAACGTACAATCACCCAGGAATTCTTTTGTCATAATATTTAGCATTATTCTGGTGCGGTACACCAATGAATTATTACTCTTCGCCAAAAAACTTCGTAAACGATTTTCAATAAAAAATATTTTAATAGCCCTTTGAAAATGTCAATAATGGCTTCCGAGTATAACAATAGGGTTCCGTCCACCGACAGACAGCATTGTCATCGGCTCTCAATAGGTGCCCTGCCAGTGGAAAATGGCTCCTCGAATCATTTGCCTTTACCATTGAGGAGTGACATCTCTCTTTTAAAAATAAGTAATTGAAATCGCGTCATGGAGTGTTTAAGCATCGAAAATAATTTTGCTGTTTAATATTCATTTCAAATATATCTAAAACCAGATTGTACTCTTGAATCAAGTTGCCTGACTGCGGTAGTACTTCCTTCACCTTACAGCCTGCAGTTATAATAAAACGATCCGTCCCGTTTTTATTTTCACGACAACTCTTGGACTGGCAAATAAACACCGTGCCACAGGAGGCTTTACAATCATACAACTAACTTACACAAAGTTAACCCAGACTCAGAATACATAACCATCACACGCCGCGCAGTGGTAAATTGTGAAATAACTGCAATCTTTATTATCTAGATAGAGTTCTACATACTTTTGCTCGTCAGTAAGTTTCCAATATTCTTTTGGGGAGCATTGTACTGACAGCAAAATAAAGTTTGTTGTTTTTTAGGCTGCGACAATAGCATTGAAATATTTAAAGACTGCTAACACAGCCTGTTCCCGAAGTAGGCAACATGAGAACTTGGAAATATACCTATGTATTAATTTTAGGACAAAGAATCGTCCTCATTACACAACAAAAAGATATGTTCTGGGTGGTTTTCCACTAGATCAACAAACTAGTACGTGTTTCTTTCTTTTTCATATTTTTCCTTCGCTTACCATCGCTACTGTTGCTGTTCATCAGGCGGGTCATATGTTTACTTGCACACAAGCTGCTTGCTCCGGCTTCGCACGGGTAGTATTTCACGGGGTTCCGTAATAATAATAATAATAAATATTATATCAGGTTATTGGTGTCAGTCCCTGTGAGTATCTGTCGCGGGTCACAGAGCGTATTGACTTCCTAAAGCAGAAGGTCTATGCATGGGCTAACCGAATCAGTAGATATAGAAAACGAGTGGATCGATATACTATGAATCGGATGTTCCAAAGGGACCAAAGGTGGGTGTATAGGAATTGGGAACGACCTAGTCAAGGAGTGGATGGCGGGCGGCTGCCGGATGCTGTTGCTACTAAAGAGTTTTGGAGCAGCATCTGGTCGGTCCCCGTCAGTCATTGGGAAGGTGACTGGATGCGGGATGTGGAACAAACATGCGAACATATCACGCCAATGGATTGCGTAGCCATCACGGCCGATAATGTTGCTTGTGCAGTCCGTCCAATGGCAAATTGGAAGTCACCAGGACCAGACGGACTGCACAATTTTTGGCTGAGGTGGTTGCGTAGTTCGCATGTTTGCTTGGCATCTCAATTCCAGTCGGTTTTGAAGTCTGGGTCGCTACCAGAATTCCTAACGACAGGAAATACCCATCTGCTTCATAAGACAGGTAGTACCACGGAACCCAGTAATTATAGACCGATTACGTGTTTACCATCGGTCTATAAACTCCTTACATCTATTCTGAGAGTCAAAATTACAAAACACATTGAAAATAATTCGATCATGTCTATCTCCCAGAATGGATGTAGGAGAGGAGCCCGTGGTACTAAGGAGCTCCTCCTCATTGACATGGCCATTAGCCAGCAGGTTCGCCGCAACCGAAAAGATCTGGCGACATGCTGGATAGATTATAAGAAAGCGTTTGATTCCGTGCCGCATTCATGGCTCCTGAGGGTGCTAAAGTTGTATAAAGTAGATACAACTTTATGTACCTTCCTGGAGTCGTGTATGCGGCAATGGAAAACGGTTCTTAACTATCCAGGGTGTCGACATATCAGGGGTTGTGGTGAACCGGTAAGGATCAAGCGTGGCATCTTTCAGGGTGACAGTCTGAGTCCTCTATGGTTCTGCCTAGCACTGAATCCTCTCAGCACTCTGTTAGAGAATTCAGGGCTAGGTTGCAGGTTACGCAGAGGTGGTCAGGTAATATCCCACCTGCTTTACATGGATGATTTGAAATTATTTGCGCCCTCTGATTACCAGCTCAAAGGCTTACTAAAGGTAACTGAAAACTTTAGTAATTCTATCAGTATGGATTTTGGAATCGACAAATGTGCAGTCATGTATGTAAAGAAAGGCAGGGTGATGGAATCAGTGGGATTGCAACTCTCTGATTCTATCCACCTCAGATCACTTCTCGTAACTGATACCTATAAATACTTGGGTATGTCACAGGCGTTAGGCATCAAGGATGCGGAAATGAAACAATCTGTGCAGGAGCGTTTCTTTGGCCGCCTGAAAAAAGTACTGAAAAGTCTTTTGTCGGGCGGTAATAAGGTGCGCGCCTGTAATGGTTGGGTCATGCCGCTCCTGATGTACTCCTTTGGCATACTCAAGTGGACTCAGACGGAATTGGATGCCCTGGACAGGAGAGTCCGTACGCTGCTGACGTCGTACCGAATGCATCACCCCCGTTCATCTGTCATGAGGCTGTACATCCCGCGAAAATGTGGGGGTAGAGGCTTTTTAAATGCCAAAACCCTCCATAATCGTGAGATGTGCAATCTCAGAGAATATTTTCTCGGGGTGAACGAGGGTGTGCATCGAGATGTAGTCGCAGTGGACACTGGGCTTACCCCGCTTGCCTTGGCTAAAGAGAACTGGCGCAGGCCTGTAGTGCTTGGTACTGATGACCGCAGGGAGGTATGGCAGAGCAAGGAGCTCCACGGCCGATTCTACCGGGCCCTGCATGGCCCTGACGTAGACGGTGTTGCTTCCGTGGCCTGGCTGCGCTTCGGTGATCTCTTCGGGGAAACCGAAGGGTTTGTCTGTGCAATTGCTGACGAAGTTATCATGACGAACAACTACCGGAAATATATCCTGAAGGACGGCACGGTCGACATATGCCGTGCATGTCACCGACCAGGTGAGTCCCTCAGGCATATTGTTTCCGGTTGTTCGCGTCTTGCTAACGGCGAGTACTTGCATAGGCATAACCAAGTAGCCAGGATAATCCACCAGCAGCTTGCTCTGCGATACAACCTAGTGGACGTCGAGGTACCGTACTACAGGTATGTCCCTGAGCCAGTTCTCGAGAATGGCTGTGCGACACTGTACTGGGATCGGTCCATCATCACTGACAGGACTGTTGTGGCCAACAAGCCTGATATTGTGGTGTTGGATCGATCAAAGCGCCTTGCAATGATTGTAGATATTACTGTCCCTCATGACGAGAATCTCGTGAAGGCTGAGAAAGATAAACAAATAAAATATCTTGACTTGGCCCATGAGATTGTCGACATGTGGGATGTGGATTCCGCTATCATTGTACCGATAGTCGTTACAGTGAATGGTTTAATAGCCAAGAGCCTCGACCAACACCTTAAGAGGCTCGCGTTAGGTGGATGGATCAAGGGTCTGATACAGAAGGCAGTGCTCCTCGACACGGCACGTATAGTGAGGAGGTTCCTGTCTCTGGAGCCCTAACCGCCGGTAGCTTGGACTTTGTTCCCGATACCGGTGGGGAACTATTTTTTATATTTTTAAATGTATAGATTTTTATGTTGTTTTTATATATTTAAAAATGTATTGAATAAGTGAAAAAGATGAATAAAGAGAATAATAATAATAATAATAATCTTTATTGAGTTCAAAAAACACTTGTACATTAGTATTACATAAAAGCATTTGGCCTTAAAAATAAGCTTAGATATTGATTAATTAGGTACAATTCACTGAGTCCCACACTAGGGTCCCCTGTGTCGTGAGGCTCAGTCTCTTCCCATATTAGTACAAAACTAATGTTAACATGCAATAATTTTTTTTTTTTTTTTTAATATGTACTGATTACGATGATGAATGAGCGTTTGGGTGAGTGTAAGGATGTACGCGTGCGGGTGTGTGCGTGCTGGTGTATGTGATTGTATGGTTTATTGCTCGCGTGTGTGTATGTGTGTGTGTGTGTGTGTGAGTGCATATGAGGTTTTTGGTTATATATATATGTCGAAGCGTGCAATACCTGAGCGTGGCTGATAGTGGAATGTCAAGCAAAGTCTTTGAAGATAATGTTATTTTTATTATTGCTTGAGTGTGTTTAGCTTTGGCGCGATCATAGACAACGAGTGACAGATGACATTTGACGTATGACGTTTGATGTTAGATTTGACAGATGACAGCTAGTTAATGGGGAGATTCGAACGTCCATTGATCGATGGGGGGAATCTGGTGTTGAACGGGTTAATGATCGGTCGTGAGTCGTGATCGCGCGCAATGGCTAACCTCACTGCATTCCACGAGTATTTGTTAATTTAAATCCGAAAGTATTGTAAGCATCGCGTAGTATTTTATAACCAATGTCTGGTTATTAATAAACATCATAGCAGTGAACTATTTACGAGTATTATTTCAAGACCATCCTGATGTCGAACAAACGTTCGAACGAACACGAGAATGAAGACTTGCCTTTCCCGCCGACATCAGAAGTGGGATGCCAGCTCAAGCCCACTGTTGGACTACGTTCTGTATACTGTAGAAAAATATGATGCAATGATTGAAATCATCACCGTCGCAAAAGATTGCGCTGCTGGGAGTTGATCCTGACCTGATTGTTGTCGTCGAACCTACCACGAGCATGATGTGCAATAGTTGGCGGTGCTGGTCACGATAGTAGCTCAACGAGTGAGCGCCATGTGGATAGCATAGCTGTGAAATTGCTGAAGAGTATGGACAGTTACAACAATCCGATGTCACTATGCGATTGTTACATCTAATAACTACTTAGGTACTAAATAAGTACAGGATATGGTAAAGTATACATTGGAAATTATCTGGTGAGTACGTTCCAATTGGTTTGACTTTAGAAAGGTTACATTGGTGTGAGAACTTATGGGTAAAGTTTTGGCATGGCAATTGGCTGATAATTTTATAATCTTACTTTGTGGCGACAGTGTACCTGCATAAGGTATATGGCTTGTTTTGTTCAGTGGGAAGGAATACAATATTGATCTCAAGGTTTAACATTAAACATTGTTTTGCAACTTGCTTATCATTTCATAGCCTTGCTTTGTGACAGTGTTGTACCTGCCTGCATAAGGTGGCTGTTTTAATTGGGCTTTATTGTTTAATTATTCTGTTTATTAAGATATTGCAATGCACCGTGATGCGCTCACGCATAATAACTGTTAAAGTGCTTAGCAGTGGCCGTGGAATTGGAAATTGTTCTAGGAACAATGAGTCGCGTTCTAGCAACTGTGATTAGTGTTCAGTTCACCCAACCAAGCTACCTGTAAATGTCACAGCATTGTATTAACCAAATAAATGTAACACATTTTAGATCGAGTGCCATCACAATAGAAAGGCTGCGAGAGGCAGTTGCAATGGTGCCAACATTATGGACCTGTGACAGGGCGTCATGGACCTGTGACAGAGCATCATGGACCTGTGACAGCATCATAGACCTGCGGCAGAGCATCATAAATCTGTGGCAGACCATCAAAGATCTGCAGCGGAGCATCATAGATCTGCGGCAGAGCATCATAGATCTGCGGCAGAGCATCATGGATCTGCGGCAGAGCATCATGAATCTGCGGCAGAGCATTGGTGGCTCTGTTCCTGTCGGGCTGTTCTGTAAGAGTTGTTATTAACACGGTGGTGAGATCAAACCAATCTTATTATTTTGGAACTTTGATAAGACTTTTGAGAAACACACTTGTGCAAGATAATGGCTTCCTCGCAGAGGACAGGCTTTTATTAAGATTAGTCACCGTGACCAGGTGGTCAGGGTGTGATGTGATCAAGTACGGCCGAGGCTTAGGGAAGTAGATATTCTTGGCCTTTTTCTAGTTCCTCATACTGTTTGCCAGCCTGGTGACAAGAGTTGTTTGGATCACCCATGTTTGGGCCTCTGTTGTGATCTAACAACTATTAACAGTTGGGACCAACTTATAGCATGCTCTCCGAAGCATGGAGACACTCAGATGAAATACCACTATTCCATTACCTATCTAGGGTTACAGCACCCTTTGTAGCTTAGCTTGCTGATCATTTCGTGAACAGCGAGTGCACCTAGTTATGAGCGCCTCTAATATTTTTTTTCTTTTCTCTTTGATTTTATCTTGCGATCGGTTTTTATAACCATTAGCAGATGTTTTGATTTAGAATTACGTGGCAGGTGAGGTCCATTCGTCCATCCCCAGTGGGGAATCTACCTCATATTATCGGTATACTTTTAATTAGCAAGATCCTATATGTGATGGCGTTTAAGCCTTTTTGTAGCAGTTGGTTCACTTAGGGCCGTAGCTAAGCTGTTACTGTGAGTGTTAATTCGGTCCCTGTATAGCCTTAGTCTGTGCTCTATTTCCTCCTTGACAGTGTTGATCCTCAGGTGGTGTATTTCTGAGTTTTTAACAAACCATGGAACATTTGATATTGTCCTGAGTGCCTTATGTTGGAACCTTTGTAGGATTTCCAAGTTGGAGTTTTTTTGCTGAGCCCCACAGTTCAATACCGTAGGTCCAGACGGGCTTTAGTACTACTTTTTATATGAGTATCTTGTTTTCTAGTGACAGATGTGAGTGTCCTCCTAAGAGCCAGTTGAATTTGTTCAGCAGTATGTTTAGTTCATCTCGTTTTTTTCTCAATGTGACACCGCCATGTTTGTTTCCGATCGAGATGAATACCGAGGTATTTCACTGTTTCTTGGTGAGGGAGTGTCTGCGTGCCAAGCTTAACTGGTGGGCAGTCATCTTTTCTTAATGCGAATGTAACAAGTGTGGATTTGTTGGCACTAGCTTGTATACGCCACTTCCTCATCCATTGGTCTATCTTGTCGAGGTGGGTTTGTAACACTCGGGAAGCCGTCTTAGGATTCTTGTTGTTACAAAGGACCGCTGTGTCATCAGCGTAGGTTGCACATAATACATTGTTTGTTATTGGGATGTCAGCTGTGTATATTAGGTACAGTGTTGGGCCTAAGACAGATCCCTGGGGAACTCCAGCTGGATGTCGTAGAATTCCGAGACAGAGTCAACAATGTTTACTCAGAAGATTCTATTTTCTAAGTATGACTTGAGTAGTATATAGAAGTTATGTGGAAGTTGGTTTTTAATCTTGTATAATAAGCCCTTGTGCCAAACCTTGTCAAATGCCTGTTGTATATCCAGAAATACTGCTGAGCTGTATTCTTTTTGCTCTAGTGCTCCCCTAATCATGTGTACCACTCTATGCACTTGTTCTGCAGTAGAGTGTCCACGTCTAAATCCAAATCGGTGTTTTGGAATAATGTTACCATCTTTGAGTAAATTATTTAGTCTATGTGCTACAACTTTCTCAAATAGTTTGGACATTGCAGGCAGGAGACTTATGGGCCTGTATGATGACACAATATGCGGTGACTTACCAGGTTTTGGAATCATGATGATTTCTGAGACCTTCCATATACTTGGGAAATACCCAGTCCTAAGAATCCCATTGAAAAGTTGAGTAACATAGACCACTGCTTTTTTTTGGTAGTTGCTGTAGAACCTCGGCTGTTATTAGGCAATATCCAGGTGCTTTGTTCGATTCCAGGCCTTGGATCATTCTCCAGACTTCACGGGGTGTGCAAAACTGCAGAGGTGGACTAAGCTGAAACTCTGTTTGAAATAGTCTTGTATATTCCTCTAATATTTTGGTGTTAAGTTCACAGGCTTTTCGCAAGCTGGACTACGGCATGTGGCGTCCCTACAAGGTGGCCAGTAGCAGGTCACGGGCGCGCGCTGACAGTGGCAGTGCGGTGCAGTGAGCAGAGCAGTGCGGTGCAGTGAGCAGAGCAGTGCGGTGCAGTGAGCAGCGCACACGCAGGCGAACGGCAGCGGTTCACACTACAGCATAACTGCGTGCGGTTGCCGCATGGCGACTGCCTAAGGCGTGTTTTGCGTTTTCTGGTAACCACGTACACTTGCCGCATGGCGGCTATGGTATGGTATGTGTTTTGCATTATTCAAGTAGGTACATGCGTGTGCCTAAGAGCTGTCATGAGTGCAGACAGCTTACGATTGGCTGGCTTATGTAATTGATGCCAGGATATAAGAGTGTGACTGATGAAATTGAAAAAGGATTAAATGAGACAGAACTGTTGATGACAGTGTTATAGTTGGGTTTACATGATGATTGGACAGTACCAGAGCACTGTCAATTCGTGGAATGACTTGGGTGATCCCTGTGGGGATGCACGTTTTTAGCAACTGGAGGTTGCTGGGATTTGGATATGGATGGATATTCTTAGATCATAATGTACACCTAGATGTTGATTTTAAGATAATAAATCAAGTAATCAGTGACACTCTTGCTCTTAGCTCTCTCTTGTAAAACACCATTGAATGAGTTTGATAATGATGTAGTCCATTAATGAATTGGTTAGTTCTGAACAGTTAAGTTTGAGTGTAAACATGTGTTAAACATTGGCTATGGTTGATTTAATTATGATATTTTTCAATATCGCTGGTTAAGCGTTATTGTGGTGTAATCACTGTTTTAGTTAGTTTGTGTAGCACTGATTAAGTGCTTTGGTTTTGCTATCACTGGTTATGTGACTGTGCAACGCTGGTTAAGTGTTTATGGCTTTGCTATCACTGGTTAAGTGAGTGTGTAGCGCTGGTTAAGTGCTAGATGATTTTCATTGCTGGTTAAGCAATGATGCAGAGCGCTGGTTAAGTGCTAGATGATTTTCATTGCTGGTTAAGCAATGATGCAGAGCGCTGGATAAGTGCTAGATGATTTTCATTGCTGGTTAAGCGATGATGCAGAGCGCTGGTTAAGTGCTAGATGATTTTCATTGCTGGTTAAGCAATGATGCAGAGCGCTGGTTAAGTGCTAGATGATTTTCATTGCTGGTTAAGCGATGATGCAGAGCGCTGGTTAAGTGCTAGATGATTTTCATTGCTGGTTAAGCGATGATGCAGAGCGCTGGTTAAGTGCTAGATGATTTTCATTGCTGGTTAAGCAATGATGCAGAGCACTGCCATGACACCTAACTATCGCTGTTTAGACGTTTAGACACATAGAGCTTAAATATCATAATGTAAAGTGAGATATTGCCAATTTGATTTGTTTTTAATGTAACTTTCATAATGTGATAACTTTGCTGGGCTAACCTGATTCTGTCATTTTTACTATAGTTTGGTATGGGTCAGGAAGGCCGAGTGGACTCACGAAAAACATTTCTAGTTTCAGTTACAGTATCACACGAGGACGTGTGAGTGTCAGAATGGCCGTGTCGAAGCGTGCAATACCTGAGCGTGGCTGATAGTGGAATGTCAAGCAAAGTCTTTGAAGATAATGTTATTTTTATTATTGCTTGAGTGTGTTTAGCTTTGGCGCGATCATAGACAACGAGTGACAGATGACATTTGACGTATGACGTTTGATGTTAGATTTGACAGATGACAGCTAGTTAATGGGGAGATTCGAACGTCCATTGATCGATGGGGGGAATCTGGTGTTGAACGGGTTAATGATCGGTCGTGAGTCGTGATCGCGCGCAATGGCTAACCTCACTGCATTCCACGAGTATTTGTTAATTTAAATCCGAAAGTATTGTAAGCATCGCGTAGTATTTTATAACCAATGTCTGGTTATTAATAAACATCATAGCAGTGAACTATTTACGAGTATTATTTCAAGACCATCCTGATGTCGAACAAACGTTCGAACGAACACGAGAATGAAGACTTGCCTTTCCCGCCGACATATATATATATATATATATAAGATACATGCTTTTTTATATTTTGTACCATATTCTACAGTCCAATGCGTAAGAAATTTTCCGTTTCGTTATAGTTTTTTAGGTGCAGCCATTCATAAATAGCTGTTTTACAGCGTGGATATGTAAGATTTAGTATTTTTTTATTTATTTTATAAATTTTGGAGTACAGAGAGGGACCAAGAAAGGCAGGGCACCTGCGTGAGAAGGACGAGTACAATATCGGCCTGTCCCACTTTGTTGTCCTGGATGAGGCTTGTGCTAAGTCCTTTGCTCGCCTGTGAAAATTTAGCAATACGGATGCGATAAACAGTTGTCTCACACGAAGGTGGTTACAGTCTGTATACAGAGTATCCGTTGAATACCTCCATGGTTTGTTATATGCTATTTTTAGGATAGCTCGCTGTGCTCGCTCTAATTTAATTGAATGTGTCTTGTGTGCCGCTCCCCAGATTGATACACAGTACGATAGGATAGACTGACACAAGCTATAATAAACTGTTTTGATAGTGGTTAGGTCTGCAATAGATTTTAATTTTTTAAAAATGTGTGCCAATTTTCTAACACGTTTTGATAGTATATCAATTTGAGGTTTCCATGTTAGGTGCTGATCAATCTGGATTCCTAGGTATCTAATAAGTGTGACCTGTTCAACCATAGCACAATCGCAAGAGGAAAATTCAGATCTATCTGTGTCACATTGATGGAGTTTAATTTGAAGAGGCACGTCAGGTGCAGATCGTTCAGAAATTCGAAATGCAATAATTTTTGTCTTGTCCGTGTTAATAGTAAGAAGATTATTTTGCAGCCAGTTGAGTGTAACTTTAAGGCCATCCTGAGCCACATGAATTAATCCATCCCAAGAATCAGCGTAGAAGACAATAGCAGTATCATCTGCGAAAGTAAATATTTTTGCACTTATAAGATTAAGGGAGCATAAGTCATTTATGTAGATGACAAAGAGAGTAGGTCCAAGAACGCTTCCTTGCGGAACTCCGTAGCAGATATCTTCGACCCCACTATTTGCTTCTCCTATTTGAACTCTCTGTTTACGGTCACTCAAGTAAGATCGAAACCATTCTAAACTTAGGCCTCTAATCCCGACTGCTTCGAGTTTATTCAGCAGTATTGGTCGCGAGACCGTATCGAAGGCCTTTGCCAGGTCCAGGAAGACACCTACACATTTTTGACCTGAGTCGATTTTATTGGCAACAAAATCAACAAGTTGCGATACAGCGTCCTCCGTGGACCTAGTTGCACGAAAGCCAAACTGGTTCGCAGCCAACAGATTATTGGTTTCTAAATATTTAAGCAATCTGACATTGATAACTTTTTCTATCACCTTCGACAGAGTACTCAAGAGAGAGATTGGTCTAAAGTTGGATGGTTGGCATGAGTCACCTCCCTTAAATATTGGCACCACATTAGCTATCTTTAATTTATTGGGAACTATTCCTGAAGAAATACTTAAGTTACAAATATACGCCATAGGACTTGCTAGGACATACTTCGCCTCTTTTAAAATATTGTTACTTATGTTGTCAGAACCAGCTGCTGTACTATTTTTTAATGTTGATATAAGTTTAATTATTTCTACTTCATCTGTGGGCGTGAGAAAAAAAAGAGTGCGGAAGATTATTTTTGGTATGTTGCGCCTTTTTTACTAGTTCGGTTTCAGTTTGTCCTAGTTTGTTTAATGTTTTATTAGCCAGCTGTTTGCCAATGGAACTAAAATATTTGTTAACTACATTTAATGATTTAGTTGGATCAGTTTTTAATTTAAGTAAGTCACTAGATTTGTTTTCTGTTTTTTTTAGGTCACAGATAGTTTTGATAGAATCCCATGTTTTTTTTGTATTATTTTTACAGTTATTTAATAAGGTTTGTGCATATTTCTTTTTTTGTTCATGTATAATATTAATGCAATAGTTACGATATAGTTTATATTTATTCTGAATGCCTTGATCGGTTTTATTTTTCTTAGCTTCTATGTGAAGCTCATCTCTTTTTCTTATACTTCTAAGAATTCCAGGCGTGATCCATTGTTTCACAATAACATCCGTACTACGCCGGACACATATCTTTTTATTACGATCAAACGCAGTATTAAATTTTTTAATGAATTGTTCTGTAGCAATATTTACATCATTTGTCTTATATAGTTCGGACCAATCAATGTCCTTAAGATCGTTTACAAGATTTATATAATTTATTGTAGCAAAAGTTTTTTTTACTTTTTCTCTGTGTAAAGGGCCACCGATACTGCATAAAACAGTGCTATGGTCAGTTATATCCGAGTGACATACAATTGTAGTAGAGGATAAATTTGACTTAATCATGCAGTGATCTAAACAATTTTGACCGCGAGTTGGGATAGTATGGCCAGGCACATACCCATAATGCGTAGTAAGATTGAGGTATTCATCAGCTCGCGCATCTTGTGTGGTTTCTTTTATATCGAGATTAATATCACCTACTAATACACAGTCGTGATCTTTGCAATTGTTCAAAACAGTATCCAATGACAGTAAGAAATTAGCAATATTATGTTGCGATGGCGACCTATAAATGGCCATTACAGTGCAAGACTGGGAGACTTTAATTAGTAGGCAGTTGGCGTCACGGAAAGACGGTTCTGTTATAGTCACCATGATATCAGACTTTGAGAACACTACAATTCCATCATTCTGGTTCGTATATGTTTTTGAAAAGTTACACACATAATCATCTAAGGTTATAGGCTTAAATAAATCGTCAATCCAACATTCTGTGAGAATAATTAAGTCCGGCTTGAATTGTAAACGCTGCAAAAAAATTGTAAATGTATCAAAGTTCTTATTTATACTGCGTATGTTTTGACATAGGATTGTAAGTTTATTTTTTGTTACGTCAATATGACTACTACAGCATTCAGGGCTTACCAGCTCGATACTATTTGACAAATGGGTATTGTCTATATTTTCGGTCAATTGTATGTTATCAAGCATTATTATAATTGATTAAAAAACTAGTATATAGTTTTTGTAGTTCAAAATATTTGGTAAACTGATTCGAGCTATTTGGTGATATAACTGTGATTCTATGTAAGAGTTTATTTTTCTGAATATTTTTATGCTTGCTGTTATAATTATGTAGAGTAATTAAACCCAGGTTTATTATTTGTATCAGGCATATGTAAATAAACATACAAAATTTATATAATGTATAATTTTTCCCTATATGGGTAGTTTCTGAACGTAAACAATAGGTACTACTAAGAATGTATTGTAAATAAATTGTAGGGTTGTAGTTTTGTGTTGTAAGTATTGTAAAAATTGTAGAATTATTAAAACTGTGTAGTGTAAGACTTTGTTGTAGTGTGATTGTTTTTATTACAAATGGTAAAAAAATATTATAGTAATTATATTGGACAAGTGAGTAGTTATAGGTAACTTTGACATGTTCTAGTCAGGTTGAATGCCTTAGACTATTTAGTTGAATTTCGTTTTTAACCAGTATATACTCCGAGCCGTCCTGTTTTTTGAGATATACGTTGCCATTCGAGGTCCAGCAGTACTTGTAATTTTCTGTCCGAGCGATATCTCTTGCAAGAAAATGCAGCCGTCTTGATTTAGCCGTAAGAGACTCCGAAAGGAATAGTGCAGAGTTATTATGTTCTATTCCCAAATGGCTAACCTTCAGTTCATTGTTTTTGTTGTATTTTCTTGCCGAGGTCAGAAAGTTATTTTTGATTAGTGTATTAGACAATTCAGCCACAATAGCCGATTTAGATGGATTCTTTCTGTTTGGTATACGGTAGACATCTCGCAAGTCGCCAGGACGCAGCTCAATGTTCAAGTGATTCGAGAGATTTGTGACATATTTGAATAGCATATCTTTATTTTCCTTGTCCAATTTTGGTACGTAATTTACTTCGATACTTGTTTTTTTAGGGATTTTTCCAAAAAATCACATTTATCATCAATATATATAATTTGCGACGTTAAATTTTTTCTTTGGTCCTCTAAACCATCGATTTTAGTCTGCACAGAACGTATTTGGTCAGACATATGTTCTAGAGATTTTTCTATGTCCTGATTGGTATTGTGTATCGAAGACGTCTGTGTTTTAACTTCTTCTAGATTTTTGTATAACAAGTCGAATTTTTTATTTTGGGTATTTTGAAATTCTAAAAATAGTTCCTTCATCTCTAATTTGAAAGTTGCAAAGTTCTTATCCCTCATCGTAACATTTGATTGGCTCTGATTGTTTGTATCTGCCGTCGATTGAGATTTATTTAGTCGTGAAGAACTCGCCATTGTGTATTCAAAACAAAATAAAGTTCAGGTAGTTGATAACCAAGTGTGTGTTAGTTTGAGACATTAGCGGCAAAAGGTACCAGGCTCGCAGACAATAGAAGTCAATAGAATTAAATTTATATATTATTTCTTTTCAATATAACAAAGGATAGCGAGACTCACGCGTCGATGATTGGCTAGGATTGACCCAATTCGTTGGCGATCATCAGCAGGCGGCGCACACGCTTCTGTCGATTATCCACTCATTAACCGGCGGTCCTCTGAAGGGGCGGGGCTTGCGTCGCAGGTAGTAGATTATAGGTGCGATGTGCCGATGGGAATTATAATAATATTTGTAAACAAAGTATTGTTTGTCCAATCCTCTGCAGCTTATTCACTCATAATACGTTTATATTTTTAATAACTTATTAAAATTATAATATTTAATTTAACATTAATTTAGCGTAACTTTGCACACGTCTACTCGTACTCGAGTTCCGGGGGAAGAGGGTAATGTTTTTGTCAATAAAATATACCCTGTTTTACCCTCTAATAATGTAAATTTCTAATAGTGAAACGATTTTTAAAGGTCGGTCCAGTAGTTTTTGAGTTAAATCATAACAAATAAACAAAATGACAAATCTTTCCTCTTTATAATATTAGTTTAAGTAGATTTTACATAATGCTCACTTTATCTATTTTGTCTATTGTCACTTTCTTTTTAATTTCCCTAAGATTTTCTCCAGACACATTAGATAATATAATCTGTTAACGTTAAATTACAACGCGTACTTCCACAGCTACAAGTAAATAATCAACAAAGTGATTACATAAAACTGTTTTTTATTTAGTTCAAAATAGTAGTAACATCGTAATCTATGCAATTACTTAGTTGTTGCAATTGTGACAAATTGCTAGGTAAAACCTAGCTTAAACACAGAACATCGTACTAAAATATTAACTAAAGGTTTTTACTTCCACGAAGATTTAAAATGCCAATGGACGAATGTGACTTTTAACCTACATAGACTGTAAAGTTTTAATGTTTACAAATTACGAAGAACTACATGAAGTTTAACATTTTTTTTATACTACTTTTGTGGCATACAAGCATACGGCCCGCCTGACGTTGAGCAGTCATCGTAGCCTAAAGACGACCTTTTTTCAAAACGCATCGCTAAATGAGCGCTGGAGATCTGTACTCTCACAAAGGAACACAACTACACCTCTATGTGTAGTTGTTTGTAAATGAGATTTTCTGTAAATAAGATTAAAATATTCATGCAGCTTGTATTAGAATATTTTCATAGAGAACTTTTATCACAGGCGTCGAACAATTCTCACAGGATTTGCATACATACTGAAGCGTAATTTGAAATGCTTTGCTCACTGAAAGCATCCCCGGTAGACAACAATAAACTCACACAGCCAGTGCATCTGTGCTAGATAAAAGTTTTAATGACTCTGAGCATTCGAGTATAAAGGGTGCGATTCGAACCGTACCCCTCTCCTTCATCTAGATGACAGTAACGTCGTCGAAGAGCTAATCGATAAAACTTCTCGATTGAAAAAGTTTTCTCTACCTTACCTATTAATCGATTTAACATCGAAACGTTACTGAGAACTCCAACAATTACTTAAAAAGTTTCAAAGCCCTTGTCGTAATTAGATATATGTTTCATCGAGTCTAATAGAAAATAAATATTTATAAAGTAACCTTCTTAAAACAACAAATTTACAGAATAATTAATTTTATTCAGTACATTTAATATTTACTCATAATTAATGCAAATGCAAAATGTAAATGCGCTCTGTGTATTTATTTACATTATTTTGTATTAATTGCCTCTCGTATTTGTTTTCACGTTTAAAGAAAAAAACTTACCTATAAATTCGTTTAAGTTTTGAAGAGTGTGAAATTAAGTAATATTGCGTAGTCAGTCCATAGCTCAGGAGCATTATTAAGTCGTCCGTTATCCTCAGTTGATTTTTATAGCTTGGGCGGACGTTAAGCGAGTGATAAACTTAACTTTTCTCAACATTTTCCGAATTAACCTTAAGAAAAAAGAAACTTTGGCCTTAAACATAAAAAAAGATAAAGTAAAATACTTTACTCTAGGTATAAAATGTTAGGTATCCAACAAACTATAGGAAACCCAACGAGGCGCGCGAGCCAAATCTTTCTCAGCAAAAGATTTTCAAAGTTAACAGGAAGCAAACAATATCGGCCTCCACCTTCTAAACTTTTGGGGAGTTTATATCAGTTCTATGTTCAAATAAAAAGAATGAACGATTTATCCTTACCTGTTAAATTGAAAAAGTTGCCGGGACCACTGTAAGGGCAGATTTACGTGCAACGGCTGCTGAGTAATATCAAAAAAGTTTATAGCGAACGGTTAGCGTTCACAACGTTGCCGCTGCGAGTGCTGCGACAGCGGCAGGCTCACTCCGAGATTTTAATAATTTCAAACGAATTGAAAAATATAGATGGCTCCGATATCGACAGATAGACGAGGCATACTACATTGTGTTGGTAACATAAAAATATTGCGGTCGGTATGTGTGTTACAGAGTTACGAATAAATGTAGATATTATTTATTGTATTTAACATTATATTAAATGAATTTAATAGTCATAATATAACTAACGTTTTGTTGAATTGTTAACCTTTGGCTAAGTGACATTTGGAAAATGAATGTCAAACGTGTGTTGATATTTACGCACCGCAAAGAGATAAGTAGAATAAACGTTTTAAGAGTACCCTAACTTAACATGCATAGAGATTCTTATGAATGTCATTTAAGCAAAAAATGTAGTCAAAATCGTAGCAAATCAAAAACCCGTAATCTCTGCCTACCTTTCTAGGAAACAAGCGTAATTATGTATGTCATATCAACTTAGCGAAAACAAGAGACTTTTTTTAAAGCCTAAAAGCATTTAGAAACGCCTGAGCTAAGGTCTAGAATTGGGCAAAGTTTTATTTTCTTTGAAATGTTTTGTAGGCAGCAGAGACCTACTTCCTTTACTTTTGTATTAGTACTTACCCGTAATTGCAACCCTTGAGCACTGGGGTAAATACCTAACTTAGTATAATATAAGAATTTAGAATTTTAAAATACCACGATACTAGAAATATATTTAGAAGTTATTTTTTTCATTCTAGTTTCGCGATGTTATATAAAGTCGACTTTTAAACTTGAAGTCTTTTTCTATAGTCGTCGGTATTATAAATGAAAATAACTCTGATAAGAGTTACTTTCGCATCCTTCTCGACCAAGAAAGCTGTGAGGGGTTTATTCAACATACGCTGACCTAATAAGGGTTGGTGGATCAGATATGTATATATCAAATATACACAAAATATAACATCCAGTCTTGAAACAAACATTTATAGATCACCCAAAGTTTTCTCCCGTATGGTAATCGAACCCACGACCTCCGGCTTAGCAGTCAAAGTCACTAACCACTAGACCAACAGGCCAGTAATTTTTTTTTATGCTACTTGGGTGGCAAACAAGCATACGGCCCGCCTGATGTTAAGCAGTAACCGTAGCCTACGGACGCTTGCATTACCAGAGGTATCACTAGCGTGTTGCCAACCCATTTTTCTACACCAGGGCTTTAAGATGGAAGTAACCCTGGGATAGGAATACGTTTCTTTAAAAACGCATCCCTAATTGAGCGCTGGAGACCTGTACAATTGTTATTATATAATCATAAGTTGGCTGCGTTAATGTATAATCTACTAGCAAAACATTTAGTACTAGGCTTCACAAGAATATCTATGTGTCATTGCCTCTAACACGTATACATTGTGTAGGTGTAGATACACCTAACGTGGGTATATTTGTGTGCGTGCCAAGTCAGCAGTGGCCGCTCGAAGTCAGCATTTACGTACGCTGAGGCCACACAGTTCATTAAACCGTATCGTCATAGACGTACTTTATGTTCACAAGATATTCTATAATGGTCTTCCCACACGTCTACATAATATTTTATAACATTGCAACTTTAGTTATATTTATACCGAGACATTATAAGCATAGTGTTCTTCAAGAAAGGAATTCCTTTCTTGAAGAACACCATAAGGTAGTAAAAGTGTCGACAATGTGCAAGTGATATCCTAGTGGTGCAAGCGTCCATCATAGACCGGCAGTGGTATTCCGTAAGAGCAAAAACCGAGCCACCGCGAAAACCGAGCAAAATGTGACTGTCAGATTGAAAATCGGTATTCCGTAAGAGCGAAAACCGAGCCTTTTGGACGTTTAGCAATCGTGTGTGCCGTCACCGAGCAATCACAACTGTCAGTTTGCGATCGCTGTTTCTTAGAGAATCAGCCGGTAGCCAGCTGATTCTTTAAGAAACAGCGATGGCAAACTGACAGTTGTGATTGCTCGGACGGAATACCCCTGCCACAGTCTATGACGGACACTCTCTATTGCAATGACGCGCATCTTTTTACAATCAGGAGGGCCGTTTAAAACATATCTAACGGCCTTTTTCTGCGTGTTCGAATGGATCTCTGGATGATTTAGTTTTCCAATTGGGTCCACTGATATATTATATGTGTTACATTAGAGTAAAAGAGATAGATATATGGTGTTTTTTTTTAAAACATCTCACGCACTAGAGAACAAGCTCTGTGTTACGGGGGACTTTACAAACATACAATTAACGGACACTAATTACACCCTCGTTTCAAAGCTTCGTCGGTACAATTATTCCACTTAGCCGACGTAGCTTCAATATTTTGACATAATATTGTATAATTGATACACATATTGCTTAATCTATTATTTGGGACGTTTGTTACTGGCCAACAAGAAGTGGCATTCAATTCTTTAAAAATATAAAAAACTACAGAAATATTGCGTATTTTTGACCTAAGGATTAAGCTTAAGACCTTCACAAGGCAATCGTACGAAATATCACTGCAACCCTAAAAGAGGCTCGATAAACCTTCTAATAATATTAAACCAATTTACACAAATGATAGCAATTAACAATGCCTGTTGTATGGTATTCAGTTATTTGTTAATCTCAATTTATGGCAACAAAATTCCAATTCCAGATAATTTCCATATGGTAACCTTAATAACCTAACGGTGACATTAATTTTGGCTTTGTTATACCGCGTAATTGGTGTACAGTCATTATAAAACAAAACACGATTGCCGATTATTACGGCCCGTGAAATTCTATAAATTAAATTGAAGTGTATGTTTGAATGTCGAAATTACAATTGTTTTAAAGTTATATAGTTATTGGCTTTATTTGCTATAATCATTTTCTGTCTGTCTGTACCTTCTAAAAAAGTGTGTGTCGCTACATAATATTACTTTGATATTATCAGCTCAAACTCAAACTCAAAATTCATTTATTCATTTAGGTTACAAACAAAGTAACACTTATGAAGGTCATAAATTATGAATAAACCAGAAAGATGATGTCAGCAAAATTTTCCTACGGCTAGTTCGCTGACGTGGAGCCTTGAGAAGAACTAGCAAGAAACTCAGCCCACTCTTTTTAATCGCCAGATAGTTACAATCTTTTGTAAAATACAAGTATGATAGCATGCAAACTGATGCAGTCAAAACACGATACTAACTATATTGATAAAATATGATAATCGTACTTAGTACTGGTCGTGCGAGAAAAAAAAAACTAAAGTATGGTGTTAAAGTCTGCTTCAATTTACATATTGCTATAAAAGAATAAGGCAATATGTGAATAGTGACAATTTTTATTGTAAAATTTAACGTTTTGCTACTAAATAAATAAACAACGAAAAAAAAGAAAAAGTACAGAATTATCACTAGAATTCACAATGTGCCTCACGTCACAAATTAGAAGTGAAGTACTAAGCTGATTAATTCTAAATTAAACAAACAACTATATAAATGCAACTAATTCCAAGACTTTTTGTCGTTCAAATAATCATTCATTGTATAAGTGTTTTACTAACTTTTATCTACAGCTTAAAAGAGATCGCACTGAGTGATAAGGTTGTCTATTGTGCCTTTTTTATATTTCTGTGTAATCTATATCCACCTTACAGAAGACCACAGCCAAATAATTACACACAATAGTATAGTTGTGTTCCTGTGCGAGAATTTAGGTGCCCGGTGATTATTTAGGGAAGCATTTTGCTAAGGAATGTTTTCCTATCCCATTAAACCCTCATGTTACAAATTTATTAGTTGGCAACACTCGAGTGATATCCCAGGTACTACAAACTAACCTCCATTGACTACTGTAACTGGTTACCATCAGGTCAAAAAACTCGGGGATCTAAATTGACCTTTGCAAGGTAGTCTTATCGCACACAGTGTTCTCAAAGTCTCATTTTTCATTTGATTATATTTACTTAATTATTGTGATTAAAAAAAATGATATTTTTTGTTTTTTGAATTGTTTGAAAAAAAATAAAACTGTAATAAAATGAAGTAATAATTTAAAGTAAGCAATTACTAATAACTGGTATTAAAGTTAATTCAAATAAAAAATCATTGCTACATTTCCAATGTAACTGACAAACTTAACTAGAGTGCTACACAAATGTTTGTACAAGCCCGAACGTAGTATTACTGCGTCTCCGTAGAGCTACGGTGCCGGCTACGGCTCGTAGCAGCTCTACGCGACGTGTCCAAGCCATTGGTTTGGAAACATTTACTCGATTAGACGGAAGGCATACGCTTTAGTGGTGACGGAATTCTCTTGCTTGGCCAACGGGTGCTTGATTTGTGTACCTACTTCATTTATGAACGGTGGATTTTACACGCCAATAAAACGATCTATTTATTTTAATTTGGTTAAAGGTTAACAGTATAATAGGTGATGTAAAATGATAATAGAATACATTACAGTAATTTATAATAAACGTTATCATTAGTATTATTTAGATTGTTTTCTAAAACATTAGTTTGCGCAGTAAAGTGAGGTCTAAAGATCGGATCCAAAAATGAATAAGAGGAATTTTTGAAACTAGTTATAGGACTTATTATAGTTTCACTTTACCTACTATGAAAGTTAATAATCGAAAGTGAATTTGCATTTGCGCACATATTTGTGTGCACCATAATCATCCCGCGCGTTGACAGTATTATAATATGATTGGCGAGAAGTGAAACGCATTTTTTTATAAATTTCGATAAAGGTAGTTAAATAGTTGGCAGGCAATAACTGCTGCTTTTTGTAGGCATATTTTTGCTGGTCGATTTTTGCTAACTCAACGCACATGTCCTACATTCACCAACACGCTCTCTCGCAGTGTTTTTATCGAAATATTTTTTTTAAGGTTTGATTTTTCTGAACAATTTATTGTTAAATGAATTTAAGATTCGAATTTCATCCTCAATTACTCAATTTATTTGCCCCAATTGAATTGGAAACAAAAATCACCCAGAAGTTATTTAAAGTATTATAATTCTAAAAAGCAGATAGCCTATCTATTCGTTAAAAATAGCGGAATGTTATATTGTATTGATTTAATGTTCATCTTAGTTCTCCGAAGTAAAATGCATTAAATAACTTCTAGGTGATTTTTGTGACTTTATCATTTACGTATTTCCAGCTATGTTAAGTTCTATTTAATAAAATGCTTGTCAGTTTTCCTAATTTTACTTGACACAATTTCAAACTTCGTTCTGATACTAAGAATTTTCTAACAGAAAATCCTTAGTAACTTCTGCCCGACCCGGAAATCGAACCCACAATGTGGTGATCATCAGTGAACCGTTTTTTATTTACGACCCAGGTAATATCAAAAAGTCAGTTTCAACCCATACCTTTAAGTCTACTAGTAGAAAAACATTAATTTTTAAATATATAAGCGCCGGCAGACTAGATATTCCACCAAGTGCTTTTTACACTCCATCAATGACCACATTTATTTTCGAATAACCGTCTAATAAGGACAAAAAGTGACCTCGTTTGCAAAGTTATAAATAGAATAATATTTTTAGCTTATTCTGTGGCACAAATAGCCGCCAAAGAAGATTATTTTAAACAAATTATGAAGCTGTGACTAAGCATTTAATTAAATATTAATCTTAAAAAGAGTTATTTTGCTTGAGTTCATTATTTTTTAGGGTTGGCGCCAAAACAACATATTTATAAAACAACATTCTGAATCTGAAATCAATTTAAATTATTATAATACATTCTTACCCGTAAATACTTGACTGCATTTAAGTGGTTTTAGTATTGGTATCACTATGTAGCATGTTGGATCAATCTTCACAAAAAATTTAAACAGCTCCTGTAACCTATTGGCGAATTGTTGACCCTACATATTTTAACACCAGAGTTCTGTGTTATAGGTAACCCTGGATAAGATATTTGACCACCAATGATTTTGTTTTAGTACTGCGTGTTTATTGTGTTTACATCTTCCGCAATATTATATTGTACATGAGTCGTTTTATATTATAAGAGAAGTGAAAATATTTATGAGAAAACAAACAAATAATTCTTGTCATTAATCTTTATACTATAAAATAGTTTTGCAAAGTATAAAAAATCTCAACGATGGTCAGTAGGAGTCCGAATATAACATTAAGTATTCTGCGTACATACGAATGCGATATTAAGGTTTCTTGAGTTATTTCAACTCTTATCTCGCTTTTGGACCAAATAGAGACGTGTCGCATCGAACACTTATCAACGTCGGTTTACGGTCGCTCGAGCTAAAACGAAATGTAACAGTTGGGAGTCCAACCCAACATTACTCACGGGCCCAACTTAAGTGGAAGAATTTGCGGTAACGCTTGAACAATGGACATTTAGAGACCTAATTTTTACTATCGCTATCCGGTTTTTTAGAGTCGTTATTGATGGCAGATATTTGCAATTTCATTATGGGAACCGGGATGCACCACTATAAAATTGTCGTGCAATAAAATTGGATTTAGTTACACGAATGGTGCGAATATAAGTAAAATTGGTTGAAATGTGAGTGGTAGAGACAAATTGGTATATAGTACAGGTGCTCATTCATAGCCAAATGCACTGGCTGATCAGAAAACTTCTAAAAGTGAAGCAACCGAGAGTGCAATTACTTTAAAGATGGGTAACCGCATAGTAGTATATAATTTGAGCGTCTTTGTGCTTTAGAGGGCACATTAAAAGTAGTGTCCGACTGTTAACAGCCCTTAATATCTTATGATAGTTGATGATATGAGATCCTGGCGTTTTAGTCAAGTTTTAAACCGATGCCATACAAAACACAGTTCAATCATATTTTAGAAAATAACTAATGAAGTTCACTGATATTCTGTAGTCTAGATATAGAAACTAATATATGAGCTTGTCAGTTTTCTGTCTGAATTTATTTTATAATGAAACGTACTTTTAGAAAAAGTAGTTATTTTATGTAGAAAGAGGATTAAAATATTATTATGTAGCATAAATGTTAAAGCTAATTTTGCAAGACAATCCACAACAATAAAGTATTTTTTAATAACCATGAGCATTTGATTTATAATATGAAAATCCCTTTAACTATCAAATAAGCGTAACCTTGACGGAAACTAGCCATCAGAGTGGGAAATAATATAGTATTATGTGCACTCTGTGTTCCCTCACGCTCTTAATCCGAAAGGATGACTGACATGACTGAAGAGAGATCAGGCGGAGGCCCACCTCCTTGCCTTTCAAGGCAAGGAGGTGGGTCTCAACCCATAAACGTCCCACTGCTGGGCACGGGTCTCCTCCAAACGGAGGGATATTAGCCTACTATACCACGCTGGCCAGACGGGTTGGTATAGGGTTTTGTTTCGAGTTTTCCCTCTCTTGCGGTGGATAACACTTACTCCCTTAGTCAACTCTTACGACACCCTCGGGATGGAAGGGGTGGTGACATTTGTATTATTAATCCGTCACCACACGGACAAGGAGGTGGGTAAATACAACCAATTTCCAAACTTCAGTAATTTATTGTGAATTTTTTGACAGTATTTTTGACCCGCTCCGGGCAACGAACTCGAGACCTCTTGGTCAGCAATCGTACTCTAAGATCACTAGACTAAGCAGTTTTGTAAACTATTTGTAAACCCGTTAGTCTGGAAGAACTTTACGCATCATTCATTTCTAGTTCGTTGAGTTTTATGTTTTAGGCATGTACTCGTAATTTTGCGATAGTGTGGTTTCCAATACATTTAAATTTAAATCAAATATTTTTATATTTGCATTATTTTATTGATCTGACTTAAAAACTTTTGACACCACAATTTTATTGTAAGTTAATACTAATAAACACAGCCGTAAACGAGCACGAACGCATAAGATCACGGCATCTACACCACTGTCTGAAGTTATTTGGCTGTGGTTTGTTTTTAAAAAGACAACTCCCGCACTAAAGAATGAGCTCTGTGTCATGGGGACCTTACAAACATACAATTAACGGTCTCAAAACGGTTTTCTGTAAGGTACAGGTTTTTTTATACTACTTGAAGTACAAACCAATATATAATAAGGCCCACCTGATGTTAAACTGTCATCGTAGCGTATGGACGCTGTTGCCGATACATTTTTGTGAGTGGAGTATTCCTGGGACAGGAAAACGTTTCTTTTAAAACGCAACCCTAAATGAGCGCTGGAGACTTATACTCACACACAGTAACACAACTACACCGCTGCACGTATATAGTTACTTGGCTGTGGTCTTCTGTAAGGTAGAGGTCCTTCCTCAGTTAAGTTAGCTCACGTGTATGATGCCCTACCTCTCTTAAATTTATGTTGTCGTTTCGTTATAAATGTAACTTTCTCTTACTGTTATAATAATATATTTAAGTGCATTACGCCGTCATTGCTCATTAGGGATCAGGCCAAAAGTTTTATAGCCCATATACTTTTAAGAGACCAAGTCGTGAACAACTCTAGTTTGAAAGGCATGTTCACACAAATGTGATATTTATTCTACTAAAGGTATGTTATGTTCCAAGATGTTTGGTCTGAGTTCTTCTAATGACTTGTCATCAATATTGACTGATTTGACTGGGCTGTTGGTCTAGTTGTTAATGACTCTAACTTCTTAGCCGGAGGTCGTGGGTTCCATTCCCACCGATTGATTTACAGGACAAATATTTGTGTGATGAGCACGATTGTTTGTTCTGTGTCTGGGTGTAATTTATCTTGAATATGTATGTATTTAGAAATATATAAGTATGTTAACAGTTGTCTGGTTGACATAGTACAGGATCTACCTTGTTTGGGATTAGATGGCGGTGTGTTAGTTGTTCTAAAATTTAATTATTGAAAATCTAGCCGCAGGTAAATTGGCTGACATAATCTTTTATGGTTTACCTGCGCCATTCAATATTAAGGCCTACATAATTGATCCTTTTAACCTAAGTAAATAAATTTTGAGTTTCTATATAAATATTGCGTAATTATCAAAACATCTGTAGAATGCCACGTAGACTTTTTGTGTGGTGCGCTGAAAGCCAACCCGAATGAGCTGCTTATAAAAAGATACAATAGATATATTTAGTAGAGTGGCTGGATATGCACATAAATATTGCAGTGTGATACTATAAAAAGCTGTTACCGCAATTGAAGCCAGATGCCGAGGCATTTAATAAAAAAAATAAACGAGAACGGCGGGCGGTCGGCAATCTATCACGTTCTCAGTCATAAGCTGACTTTAATGCTGGGTCACTTCAGGCCTTTTTGTTGACGTTAATATTACTTAAAAAATTACAAAGTCATCGGGTGCTCTTTAAATGAAACGTCAACGTCGGGATAAACGTCTGAATATTCATAGGGACCCATAGCTTGACGTCATCCCGGTTTTAATCAACGTTGAAATATTACAATACACCTATTTGTTCCTTTGAGCTTCGTTAATTAGCCTTCGTCCTAAAAAATACTCACTCGTGGTTCTATAGGAACCGAAGCTATTGTTTTTATATCGGGTTTTACTGTTACTGCGGTACATAATGGCATCTCGCCTGTGAAGTTAAAGCTCACATGTACGGTCACCATCCTTTTGTTGTTAAATATTATGGTTACACAAAAGCGTAAAATTTTTGTTTGAAACTTCAAAATTATGCGGAACAAAAAACCTTTTTAGTAGAACAAAAAAAGTTGTTTTCGTGACATACGTAACGTGTGGCCACAGTACCCTTGACTGCGGTCAACGCACAAGAGAGAACGACGTTAGAATGCATGCTACCGCGGGCAATTTCACCTTTTGTTTTAAATGACGAGAAGTCGTCTTCGCCAGTCGAGAACAAAAAGAGAAGATGGGGAAGATGTCACTGTTCCGTTGCTCCCCTACATACTCTAAAAGTGTAGCATTCTTCACGACTCATGATGCAGGCAGGGTGCAGATTTCAACAGTCTTTTGTTGTTACGCAGCTGTGTATAAAGATGGTTTCAAGAGATAGCACGGTTCACGACTGATGTGATATTTCCGACATTGTTATTTTATGTGCATACGAAATGTACGCTCTTACTCTTACATAGTATTTTTGTAAACGCGCCTTGTTATATAAATTGCTATCGTATTCTCTTGATGCAAGGGGCCATTAGAAATAATGGCGTGTTTGTTTTACAGCTCGATATGTTACAATGTAAGTAACCAGCACGTTCCAGTCCCACTACAAACGCAAATGAGGATCGTTCTCCGGAGGCTTCGCGCAAATGAGTTTCTCAAATGAATCGTTACCAAGTGTCGGCAAACGAGAAATCATTCTGCGGAACTCATTTGAGCGCTTTCCAATTTCGTACATTGAGTTTTTCCAGTTACACGCGTCGCTATGACCCTTGACCCGAATTTTGACTATTTGTAATTCTCAGCCGGCACTTAACTAAACGTTCACGTTTTACGACAAACATTAAATCGATAAATTTCCCCATTGCAAACTTAATTGAAAAAGTGCTGCACGTTAAAAAACTATCGGGATACGGAATGAAACAAATAAAGAAAATATACTGTGAAAGCTCTAAAGATAGTGAAAAATGTATTTTCTTTCACAAAGCGCATAACGTAGAGAACATGAAATATGGTACGGATTCCGTTTGGCTCAGCGTGCGTTGGGGAGTCTACCTATCGGTTTTCGCGACTCGAAAAGCATCGAACTTATTCGTTGTATTTGTTTCCTATTTGTAGTTGGCCAGTATTTTAGATATGTCACAGAGTGTATTTAATGTAACATTGTTGAATAAATGTTCAAATAAAGACTATGTTCGTATATAATAGCAGATATCTAATTATATTGTGTGTATGGAAACATCACGTTTTGAGAGATATCAACACTAAATGAACGTTAGGTGATTACAGTAACGAGATACACGCCTCAGACAGGCGCGCAGTAGAAATTACAACCACCGTTGACAAGCCTCGAATTAATTAAACTCAAACAACGCAACCATTCTGCAAAATTATCTCCTTCGCAAACGGAATTAATAATTTCATTTAGCGTATGCGCGTGTGCAAGATTCAAATTAGTATTCTGTATCGATGATACAACAAGGAAATGTTTGGTGTGTATAATAATATGAATTGAACAATAACAGAATGCCATTTAAGAGAGGTAGAGCATCATACTAGCGACCAAACTCGACTGAGGAAGGACCTCCATCTTACAGAAGACCACTGCCAAATAACTACACACAGCGATGTAGTTGTGTTCCTGTGTGTGAGTACAGGTCTCCAGCGCTCATTTAGGGATGCGTTGTGAAATAAACATATTCCCATCCCAGGGTTACTTTCATCTCAAAACCCTGGCTTAAAAAAATGGGTTGGCAACACGCAAATATGTATACTTGTTTGCCATCCAAGTAGTATAAAAAAAATGACGATCTGCTGAAAAAAACGGTAGCTGTACACGATCATTCAACTGTCTGTTACAATTGATTTCCTCCTGGGTGTGATGTTTCGATGCATTGCTGTTGGAAGAACTATCAGTATAGGTACAATAGAATTAAGGCATTCCGATATCAGTTATTAAAATAAGATATATTTTTGAAAGAAGGAAAGAAAGAGTCATTTATTGACACACAAAATAGGCATATATACACAACAATATAATTATAGTGTAAGAAAGAATATCTGTATGCCAAAGGGTTGACAACTCAGCATATTGCTAAAGTTTATTTTTGTTAATAAATATTAAAGCATATTTTTGCTGCAAGAGGGCTTGATTTATGGTTGCAAAAAACATATTTTTGCAATCTTAATGTGATCGATGAGTTATGTCATGTTGTAATTTTTTTACGTGAGGTATAATATGCAGTATAAGCCAGTAATTTTATTATACTGGTACCCTTTTGTACTATTTAGACATAATAATATGGTTTTAAAATAGGTCTAATCTAGTACATGTTGACACAGTATTTTTTCCGTTAAAATACGTTTCAAGTCGCCATCTGCTAACGATGTGAATAAGCCTAACCCTCTCTCTCTCTATCTTTATAGAGGAGACCAGTGCCCAGCAGTGGGACATTATATTGGTTGCTATTATTATTATTATACGTTTTAAAATGTCATTCTGACTTAAAACAACGCTATTATTTTCATAATCCAAAATCGAATACATAGAGGACACTAACATTATATATACGTACAAACAATAAAATATTATTTTTCTATAATAATATCTTTCAGTTTTCTCCAGGTTTATTCTAGTATCACAATATAGTCACATTTCCACCGCACTTAAGAAATATCTGCGAAACAGTAGCTTAAATAACACTTTAAAACATTTTATTCCGATATTGCATCGGATGGCTTAGAAAATAGAATCACAGTTCGTTTTTCGCGTACAGCGTTGTACAAGCTGTGAAATCCGTTGAAAGCTTTTCAATGTTTGATTGAAACAAACGCTTTTGCTCCTAAAATATGACGCATGTAAAGTGATAGGGAATTTTAAACTGAATGTAAACGTTGCTCTTTTAATTTTAAATTTTTATGCGCTATTCTGATACTAAAAGAAAAACTAGATAGAAGATAATAATATAATAAAATGAATAGAAATGTTAATGTTCCAGAAACGATAGTAGGTGACATTTTATTCTATACTAGCTGATGGCCGCGGCTCTGCCCACGTGGATGTTGGCTACCACAGTAAATAACTTATTTCCTTTCTCAGGATACCATCTATCTCCGTGCCAAATTTAAATAAGATCCGGCGGCTGATTCTCTAAGAAACAGCGATGGCAAACTGACAGTTGTGATCGCAAACTGACAGTTGTGATTGCTCGGAGTCGGCACAATCTATTGACTAAACGTCAAAAAGCCTCGGTTTTTGCTCCTACGGAATACCCCTGTCGTTTAGCGGTTTAGTCGTGAAAGCGTAACAAATTAGTTACTGTGCATAATTACGTACAGTGATGTAGTTGTGTTCCTGCGCGTGAGTTTAAAATGATTAATTTCAAACAATTTAAAATATCTAAGTAGTTATATAAAATACTTTGCAACGTCAAGAAAAATAGAATAAAACTATTAATCGACAACGAAGTATCATCTATCAAGTGATAGAAGTATAAAGAAACGAAAGCACATAGTTCAAAAAAACTTTTCTTTCCTTAGCTGCAGCTTGCTCTTGTAGTTCAAATGGCAAAGTTTTGGTTTCAGACAAGCCGACCTAAGTGCACTTTGTCACTTAAATTGGAAAATATTGTTCTCGACGAAGAAACGGCCAGTAACGGTTTTCAACTAAGAGAATGACATTGTTTTTTATACAATATAAAAAGTGCAGAGTAACAGACAGCATAATTTACTACTGCGATTTTGTTTAGTCTGTTATTTTATTTGGCACTTATGCTCAAATCTTTTTTTGTATTATCACTTCAATCCATAAACGTCCTACTGCTGGGCACGGGTCTCCTCCATACATTTGGAGGGATATTAGCCTACCATACCACGCTGGCCAGACGGGTGGGTGTAGGGTTTTGTTTCGAGTTTTCCGTCTCTTGCAGTGGATATTGTCTGCCTGAATCCTTTAGTCGACTCTTACGACACCCTCGGGATAGAACGGGGTGGTGACATTTGTATTCTTAATCCGTCACTACACGGACAATATAAGTAAATATTTTCGCATTATATAAGTAAATACTAGCTGATGCCCGCGGCTCTGCCTGCGTGGATGTCGGTTATCGCTGTAAAAAGTAGCCTATGTGTTATTCCAGACCATAATCTATCTCTGTGCCAAATTTCATCCAGATCCGTTTAGTAGTTTTTACGTGAAACAATAACAAACATCCATCCTTACAAACTTTCACATTTATAATATTAGTAAGGATTTATCCTTAATATAAAATCTGGGTGTTGCCCGCGGCTCCACCAGTGTGGATGTCGGTTATCGCGATAATAAATATTTTATGTTCATCCCCAGGATACCATCTATCTCCCTACCAATTTTTATTAAGATCCGTTCAGCCAAACAAACACACCGTCGCATTTATAAGTATGGATTGTAATGTAAACTTTAAAATGTAAAGTAAACAATGTAACAATTATAATTATGGATTGTAATGTTAAATATTCACAAGCTTCAATTTCGCAATCACACCGTTTACAGGTTTATCCTATAACAAGTACATTATAGCTACCTAAAATAACACACATTTATGAATCTTAAGTTATGATTTTGACTAGTATATATAGTTGGTTTAGTGACTTGAGCTGTTACCTCGCCATTAACCATTACGCGGCATTTGATTCAATCCCCATACAAGACAAAAATCGTGTTATCTACAAATGGTTGTTCCAAAACTAGATGTAATTTATGTCCGTAAATTTTACGTAGGTATGTGAAGTCTTCAACGACACAGGTTTGGATCCATAGAGGGAGTAATTGTCTTAAAAAAATGTATGTAATAAACTTTTTTTATATAACCAAAGAGGTACTGCAGCCTATGGACACAACAAAAATGAAATGAGTAGATTTGAATATTATAATATTTAAAATTATAGAAACTGAACTGGTTGATATAATAATAATAATAAATAGTTTATTTCTCACCAACATAGCAACAAAGGATAACATACTCGTAGTAAAATAGGTTCTTAATTCTAGTGTCACAGTATATGTTATAATAATCCAGCAACTTTGTGGTGGTAAAGAGAGGTTATGTTAGGGTACTGCTTCAATCTTCTGAACTAGGCAAAGCCTGTATCTCAGAAGAAAGCGCTCAGCTGACAATCTATTCATTTATTTTAACAACCTAAGAAAACTGCGTGTTACTGTTTTAGTTAGAAATTAAATGTGTGTGTGTGTGTGTGATATGTATAATTAATTTTAATTTTTAATAGTAAAGCTTACTTTTCCCTTTAAAATGCATTCAAGTATAAAACCCAGACGATTGTTTGTTTGTAATTAACAAAACTAACGAACAGTGACTGTGTTTAATGGACGAGATAAGGGTCAAATTCCAATATTGGTTTTAGTTTAGCTATGTGACCGCAACTGCAACAATTTAGCACACTCTAACAGACTGGGGTGAAGTTGCACATTATTAAAGTTTTATCTGCGCTAGCAACACTTACATGGAGTAACATTGTGTACGGAGGTAGGTAATGTATTTAGCACTTGCATCAGTAATCTGTGCTTTTCTCTTCTCGTGGGGAGAACTTTTACTTGATATCTTTATGCATTGTTCAACTTTGAGATAACTCAGTTACTATACTCGGTAGGTTTATCAACGAAACTTTTTAAAAAATATGCGTTTTTTGTTTTTCAATACATTTTTTTCTTCATTTTTTTCACATAATAAATACAATAGTTACAGAAAATAGAGTATTATGAAAAATAGTAGCATTACGAAAACCACAGATGTAATGATAAATATAATATTTATCGATGATACCGTAAATAATAATACGATAACACAAAATTTGGAAAGTGTTCTGTCTGCTTTTTTATTTTTTGTTACCCGATGAATTGAATGGAATAGTATTAGAAGATTAATTAAAGACAAAACAAAATGAAAACAATAAAAAAACTAACTATTGTTACTTTGTCTTTATTCTTCTTCTTCGTGTCGATGGTACGATAAATATACAGGTGTGTGAGTACAGGTCTCCAGCGCTCATTTAGGAATGCGTTTTGAAACAAACGTATTCCTATCCCAGGGTTACTTCCATCTTAAAGCCCTGGTGTAAAAAAAATGGGTTGGCAACACGCAAGTGATACCTCTGGTAATGCAAGCGTCTATAGGCTACGGATACTGCTTAACATCAGGCGGGCCGTATGCTTGTTTGCCACCCAAGTAGTATAAAAAAAAAAAAAAAAATTAAATTGCACAAGCCCAGAATTTTGCCACCTCTACGGCGTTATCAGTTGCTGCGCAGAGGTCACTCAGAGTGCAGGTATTAGGGCACAAAGGACAGGACAGGGGGTGAGCCATTGTTTGCCATTTAAAAATATAATTAGTATGTTGCCAGTTGTCTGGTCGCTTTAGTACAGGCTCTGCCTAGTTTGGGATGGCCGTGTTTGAGATATCCCATGATATTATTATTATATTGTACAACACTAATGTAATCGATGATTCCTATCTCATTTTACTTTAGAAACTCAAATGTAACCAAATCTACAAATGTAAAAATCAACAGTATATTTTGAAAGTCTCAGTAATATCTTGATACTTACGAGGAAAGTGTAAGAACAAAACAAATATCACATTTTTATTAGTACGACTACATGTTAGTCAAAAACTAATAAAGAAGCAACACATAATATTAACACAGAGAGATGTAATAACGCTGTATTATCGTAGCTAGCACGTTATGAATACATCTATCATAAACTTTGCACATATTATGTTTGCACAACGTGAGCAAAATATTAAATATTAAAACTAAACCTTTATAAGAATGATCATAATACGAGTATACATATATAGAAATAGCTGATTCCTGCGACTCCACACGCGTGGAAATCAGTTTTTGCGATAAAAAGTATCCTATTATACGGGATACGATTTATCTCCATGCCAAATTTATTTAAGATCTGTTCTGATATGAAAGCAGAGTTTCTTTCAAATTGATAATATTAGTATAAAGTATAATATTAGTATGGATCGTCTGTCCTAATTGACGACCAACGTAAAGCCAAAATTTCTGTCTATAAAATTTCAGCTCTATCTATATCTAAGAAAAGTGGATGCTATGTTATAAAACAAACCTATCTTAGTGGATTCTGAGAAATGAATTTTGAAAATGCATTCACTAAACGGGCATAAAATTGTCTGATCCAGAATCTGAAGTCACGGCGGACTGCTAGTACAGGCTAAAAAATAACCCTTTTAGTTTTGCTGTAGTCGGGTAAAAACTAAACCTTTATTTACAAAAAGGAGGCATTTTAAAAAAGGTCCGAGCCATTGTCCCCACTGCGTCGCGACGCTTAACCCCCCAGTCTCCGAGCACAAAGCCACTACAAAAGGTAAATGGGCTTTCTGCTTCTGAAACTACGTTCACATTATGCTTTACAGCAGACGTTGTAGGTACGCCGTGAGCATTGTTGCTGCGTCTTATTACAGTATGCATAATAACATAACATTCATAAGTGACACCGCTAGAGGTGCTCGGTTTATTAAAACCAAGTTGAGTTTATACTGGGCTCTTTTGAAATCGTGGTTTTTTCTTTTACAGACGCTTGGTTTGTGCATCACCTCGGTTATGTTAAATGTTATTTTTATTTTTGGCAAATGTTTGTTGTTATACTTTTAGTAGTGTTCTTTATATGTTTAAGAATTTTTATGTAAAAGTTTTAAGATGACAAGTAATTTTGCTTGCCATCCTAAGGTCTTTTTTTATACTACTTGGGTGGCAAACAAGCATACGGCCCATCTAAGGATAAGTAGTTACCATAGCCTATGGACGCTTGCAATACCAGAGGTATCACTTGCGTATTGCCAACCAATTATTTTACACCAGGGCTTTATGATGAGATTATCCCTGGGATAGGAATACATTTCTTTCAAAACGCATCCCTAAATGAGCGCTGAAGACCTGTACTCACACAGAAGAACACAACTACACCGCTGTGTGTAGTTATTTGGCTGTGATCTTCTGTAAGGTGGAGGTTCTAACCCAGTCGGGCTTGCTCGTTTGTATGGTGTCCTACCTTCTAGTCTCTAGGTCTAATATATTCTAATAGTAGTAGTTCTATGTTGTCTTAATATATTCTAAAGTTACTGCAAAACTATTATTATTATTTAGTTTTGTAGTATCTTTGGAATATATTAAGACTATTAACAGACAGCTATCTGGAGCTGTACTATGCCGTGTTTAACGAGAGTCTTTCGAGCGAGAAAGAGAGACGGATCTATACATGTTATATAGCTCCATTACTCTGTCAAGCTTGAACTACGCTGATCTCAAACAATGCTGAGCGTGTTAGTTACTATGGCAACCAGACAACTTGCTTACTTGAATTGTGTACTATATACGTTACAAACACGAAGCCGGTTACAAACAGATTAGTTACCTCAAAAGCAAGCAACATGTTAATACTTTAATACAGAATACAAAATAATTTTATTTTATTTATTTAAAAACTTTTGCACAAAAAAAAAGTGTACAAAGGCGGACTTAATGCCAAAGGCATTCTCTACCAGTCAACCTTTGGGTGATGCAGAGAGAATACTAGGTAGATGCATAAACCGTAGAACTAAACAAAACAATAATATTACAATAATAAATGTCATATTATACACATATAATATAAAATAATAGACATACATACATGATACACATATATTATATAACAATACAATACTTAAAATAAATAATATAAGTATATTATGAATGTTGTGATGATTCTGCCAAATATTTGCTATAGAGCTGCCGTACTCTAGCCTTAAAGGTGTCTCGGTTTGTTGACATCCTGATTTCGAGAGGGAGTGCATTCCAAAGAAGAATAGATTGAATATAGAAGGAAGAATGAACTAGACTTGAGTTGTGATGAGGACAAAAAAGAAGAAGGTTGTTAGAAGAACGTAAGTTTTTGTGATGAGTGCTGCAAAGATATTGGAAATGAGGAGTTAAATACGTAGGGGCATTGGGAGAGTTAAGAAGAGAGTAAAGCATAGATAGAGCACGCCAGCTACGTCGCTGACGGATAGGGAGCCATTGTAGTTGGGAGCGAAATGTCGACACATGATCATACTTACGTAGATTGAAAATAAATCTAATGCAATTGTTGAGAAGGCGGTCAAGTTTATCGAGTAGATCTGCATTTAGGTCGAGGTAGCACACGTCACCATAATCGATAACAGGGAATATTAAAGTTTGCACCAGCATCGTTTTGGTCTCAGGTGGGAGGAAGTTCTTTAAGCGGTAGAGAGCTCGCAGTGTATTGGTCACATTTCGGCTAATGTTCGCTGTCTGAGTCTTCCAATCAAGGTTGGCGTCAAGGTGCAACCCAAGATCTTTTACAGTAGGACTGTAAGGAATAACGCAACCATTAAATATAACTGGTGGAAGGTTTGTCATATCCACTCTGGCCATCATCCGAGGACTCCCCATGATAATGGCTTGGCATTTCGACGGATTCACTGCCAAACCGAACCGTTCAGACCATTTCAATAGAGTGTTCAAGTCTTTGTTCACCTCATCGATGGCCGCACCCAGATCACCAATTCTTGCCTGGGTGTAGAGCTGCAGATCATCAGCGTACAGATGATACGCATTGTGAAGTTCATGAGTTAAAAGATTGATAAACAATGAGAAAAGAAGAGGAGAAAGTATACCGCCTTGAGGAACACCAGAGTCTAGATTGTACCAAGTCGAAGTATTATCATCAACCCGAACAGACTGCTGACGTCCTCGAAGATAAGATGAGAACCATTCCAGCGCCTTAGGAGAGATCATAAGATGGGACAGGATAGATATAAGGATATCGTGACTGACGGTATTGAAGGCGTTTGAGAAGTCTACCAAAACCAACACAGTGCTATGCACTAAACTATGTACACTCAAAGGCAGGATTTAAAAAATACATATATTATCCTGTAAAAGCTTGAATAAAGTTGCTTTATGCACCCTCAGGGTAAGCAGTAAAAGTACTAAATAAAATGATATTTTTGCGTATTTTCCTTGTTTACTTTATTTTCTTGTTCATTATGCACGCCGGTGTTTTGTCATTTGATTGTAGCAATGTACTTGTCTCATATGTTATGAAAACTGCAGTTTTATACGTAGTTATTAAGACTCCAGTTAAGAAAATTAAGTGAGATGAAGATAAGACACTATTACTTAGTTAATTTCTTGAATTTTTATACAACCTAAATAAAAAATAACAAACAAGCATATGACCCGCCTGGTGGTAAGCTGTTACCGTAGCACTTGCTGTACCAGCCTCTCTAGACAAGTGGCATAAACGGTAGTCGAATCGAAAATTCAAAAAAGTAAATGTATGGGATTTGACGTTAGATTACGACATGATATCATAAACTAACGTCAAATCCCTTATATTGACTTTTTTGACTTTTCGATTCGACTGCCACTTGTCTAGAGGGGCAGGGTCGTTTTGTCGTATCACTTGTACGTTGCCAATCCTAAAATTTTACATCAAGGTTTATGTGTTATGGGTAACGCTGGGATTGAAAACATTTTTTACATATTCTCACTCTTAAACTCTGCAGTATATCTGTTCGAAACATGCCAGGACATCATTTGTTTTTAAGAGAGCTGTTTTAAAAGAAAATGGCGGATAATAATATAAAGCTTCAACTAGACATGCTACTTCTAGCATCGACAATCAGCGATTTTGCGACTGTGATGATGCTACTAAATCACAAATCGGCGATGCTTAAAGTAGCATGTCTGCTGAGTAATAATAATTATTGTATCAACTCTGAACCATACCGTGGCAATAACTACGGTATTGTACTCGTAATCTCTACTCTACATTATAAAGTTCTAGGTTCAATTCTTGGGAAAGGCCATAAACAATCATCATTATCTCAGCCAAAAGACGTCCACTGCTGGACATAGGCCTCCCCTAAGGTTTTCTACAACTCTCGATCCTGAGCCGACCTTGTCCATCGGTTGCCCGCAACCTTTACCAGGTCGTCGGTCCACCTTGTTGGAGGCCTGCCCACATAGCTCGCAGAACTGATGGCCGTTGGGACAGAAAGGTTCTAGAGTGGCGACCACGAACTGGAAGACGAAGCGTGGACAGGCCTCCAAAAACAATAGGTAACAGAAATTTTCTAGCTGTCCCATTTTTTTTTTCTAGCAACTCGATATTATGATTTTAGCGATGTAAACATGATTTTAGCCTTTAAAATTTAACTCATAAACATCTAAATAATTAATTCGACAAGCTAATGTAGTAATTTGTTTTCATGCGAGCATAATGTTGCCAAATTTTGTTCTATGTGAAGCCTATTCCGTATATCCGTTACTAATAAATGTATGATTAATGAGTTTGAAAGTAAATTACTATTTTGCGATAATTTTAAAGGTATCTAGCTATTACCCGTGGATCTGCCCACGTAGATTTCGGTTATCGCAATAAGATGCATGTCCTTCTCCAGGATATCATCTATCTACTTGTCAAATGTCATTAGAATCCGTTCAGGCGTTTAGTCGTTATAAGGTAATAAGCAAATTAACTGAGTTACTTTCGTTTATGATATTTGCCTACAGCTCCGGCGTAAACGCCAGAGCTAGATCTCCTTGCCAAAATTAATTAAAATCGTTCATTAAAAAAGAAACAAACAAATAATCAGTTAGTTAGAGTTATTTTCGTATGGATACCGTATCACCAAAATATTGTGAATTGATTTTCGAACGCTGTCTATTCAATCATAGTACACGTTATAGTCATATATCAGGTCGTTAATGAACGTAGCTGAATTGGGCCATTTTGGCTATAGATCACAGGAACAAGCGAACGTGGAGCGAAAATTGCTGTGATCACTACCTACGCTATAGGCAGAACATAGCAGAGCTTACATTGTAGACATTAGCTGAATGAATAACTCAGTTAACACTTACTGCGATGCAATGCTGCAGTGTGAGACTCAATGACTATGCAACCTCTAATTCTCTTTGGTGAGACACTTCAAATAAGTTATATTCATCATCTCAGCCAAAAGACGTCCACTGCTGGACATAGGCCTCCCCCAAGGTTTTCCACAACTCTCGATCCTGAGCCGACCTCGCCCATCGGTTGCCCGCAACCTTTACCAGGTCGTCGGTCCACCTTGTTGGAGGCCTGCCCACGCTTCGTCTTCCAGTTCGTGGTCGCCACTCTAGAACCTTTCTGCCCCAACGGCCATCAGTTCTGCGAGCTATGTGCCCGGCCCATTGCCACTTAATGGAGGCAATTCTCCGAGCTATGTCGGTTACTTTGGTTCTCCTACGGATCTCCTCATTTCTGATTCGATCTCGCAGGGAAACTCCAAGCATAGCTCTCTCCATTGCTCGTTGGGTGACTTTGAGCCTTCGCACGAGGCCCATAGTGAACGACCACGTCTCAGATCCGTATGTCATCACTGGCAACACACACTGGTCAAAGACTTTCGTCTTGAGACACTGCGGTATTTGGGACGAGAAGATATGACGTAGCTTCCCAAACGCTGCCCAGCCGAGTCGGATTCGACGAGTGACCTCTTTCTCGAAGTTGGACCTACCTAACTGGACTGTATGTCCCAGGTAGACATACTCGTCAACAACTTCGAGTGTAGAGCCTCCAATTGTGACAGAGGTGGGTGCGACATGGACATTTGCCATAATCTTAGTCTTGTCCATGTTCATTTTAAGACCCACTTGTAGTGAGACTCTACTGAGGCCATCGAGCATTGCGCCAAGGTCTTCCATGGTCTCAGCCATGACCACGATATCGTCGGCAAATCGAAGGTGAGTGATGTACTCGCCGTTGATGTTGATGCCGAGTCCATTCCAATCCAGAAGCTTGAAAGCATCTTCCAGTGCAGCGGTGAAGAGTTTCGGGGATATGACATCACCCTGTCTTACACCTCGCTGCAACTGGATAGGCTTCGTGCTCTGATCATGGACACGGACCGACATGGTGGCGTTTTCATACAAGCACTTCAACACTTCGACGTACCGAGTGTCAATTTGGCACCGCTGGAGAGACTGTAGCACAGCCCAGGTCTCGATCGAATCAAAGGCTTTCTCATAGTCCACAAACGCTAGACATAGAGGCTGGTTATACTCCTCGGTCTTCTGTATAACCTGCCGCAGCGTATGTATGTGGTCTATGGTACTAAACCCTTTTCGGAAACCGGCTTGTTCGGGAGGCTGGAAGTCGTCAAACCTGAACGCGAGACGATTCGTAATGACTCTCGAAAACAGCTTGTAGACGTGGTTCAGGAGTGAGATGGGTCTGTAATTCTTCAGCAGAGTTTTATCACCCTTTTTGAAGAACAGCACCACCACACTCCTGTGCCATGCCTGTGGCGTCTTGCCCGCGAGTATGACGGAATCAAAAAGCTTTTGCAGTGCCTTTAGCATCGGCCTTCCACCAGCCTTTAGCAATTCGCTTGTGATTCCGTCCTCACCCGGCGCCTTGTTGTTCTTTAGCTGTTTGAGAGCCATACTGATCTCGTCTAGGCTGACGACCGGGATATCATCGGTATAATGTCGGGACAACTTAGCTCTTGGGTCGTCTGTCGAAGAGCTAACAGATGACCGAGTTGTCGTGTACAGCTGCCTGTAAAACGTTTCGATCTCTTCCACCAGCTCGGGCCTGGACGATATGATTCTGCCGTCCCCAGTCTTCAGCTTGGTCAATCGGCTCTGCCCGATAGACAGATCTCTAGCGAACACTTTGGAGCCCTTGTTCTGCTCTATAGCCAGTTTAATACAATCTGTATTGTATTGGCGAAGGTCGCGAGTCAAAGACTTAGAGATCTGCCTATTGAGCAGCCGGTATCGGCCAGCATCATCTGAGGACTGCAAAACCATCTCTCGCCTTTCCTCCATGAGCTTGATGGTTGAGTCGGAGATCTTTTTCGTTTCTTTTGTTCGGCGGGTTTTAAAACTGTTAGACCCAGCCGAACGGACAGTTTCCACGAGCCTGTTGTTGTAATCGTCCACATCGACGCAATCACCTAGGCTCTCGAAGCGGTTCAGCAGTTCGAGCTGAAAGCTGTCGGGGTTTTGGGTTTGGATAGGTGCAGGTCGGAGCGTTGACTTCATCAGTCGAGATCTTTCCAGCTTGGCATTGATATTTAATGAGCCCCTTACCAGTCGGTGATCGCTCCCGGTTTTCACCGCATTGATCACAGAGACATCATTAAATATCTGCCGCTTCGTCGACATGATGAAGTCAATCTCGTTTTTGGTTGCACCGTCAGGACTCACCCAGGTCCATTTGCGTTGTTCGTGTTTCTTGAAGAAGGAGTTCATCATAAAGAGTCCCTCCTTCTCCATGAAATCGAACAGCATCTGGCCCCGGGGATTCCGATGCCCATACCCAAATTGCCCCACTTTCAGCTCATCACCGCTCCGTTTGCCCAGTTTTGCGTTGAAGTCCCCCATGACAACGGTGAAGTGGGTCTTGGTGCTATGTATGGCTCTGGAAATATCCTCATACATAGCTTCGACCTCATCATCGGGGTGCGCCGATGTTGGAGCGTATACCTGTATGACCTTCAACGAATACCGTTTGGTGATTCTGAGTATAAGGTACACTACCCTTGTCGACACACTCTCGATCTTGACCACGTTGTTTACGAGGGACTTGTGGACGATAAACCTGACACCACCCTGGGACTGTTGGTCGCCCTCCCGGAAGTAGAGCAAGTTGCCGGATTTGAGCGTTATCGAGTCCTCTCCCTCTCTACGGACTTCAGATAGCCCTATAATATCCCATCGCAGCTTGCTCAATTCTTCCTCCAGTTCAGCAATCTTCTCGTCGGTCCGCAGTGTGCGCGTGTTATATGTTGCCAGGGCCAGCTGTCGTTGTTTTTGGTAGCCTGGTCTCTGCCGGAGATTCTTAGCACCCCTTGTCCCACCGTTACCATGGCCGCTACCTGAGCCAGGAATAGCGGGACTGCCGGGGACTAGGGGCCGATTTTTATTGGTGCGGATCATTTTGGGGGGGATTTACCATAATCGCCACGCTTGGCAGGCGGGTTGGCGATCGCAGTGGCGGAAGTCTTTACATAGGGACGCTGCTGCCCGTCCTATGTCTACTATTTGCTTCCGCCATATTAGAATGGTTTGACCGCCATTATTCGGTTGACTGCTTGCACAAGTGCAGGCACCGGCAGTTAAATAACTACGTATACCTGCACCAGTGGGCGGTGGGGTCGTCACTTCCCGACGCCGTGTTATATTAATAACTTCAAACTAGATCAAATGCCAGAATATGTTTTTGTTTTAGTGCCCGTGGAAAAGGACTTTATTATTTTATATAATACTAGTGGACCTGGCAGACGTCGTCCTGCCTGGTCCTGTGCCTGTCGTCATACCGACAGCAGCGCCACCTACCGGGTCCAATTGTACACACACACACAAAATTTCATCAAAATCGGTCCAGCCGTCTAGGAGGAGTTCAATGACATACACACACACACACACACACACACACACACACACACACACACACACACACACACACAATAAATATATATATATATATATAAAGATGTACTATTATTTAAATATGTGTTAACGGTAATGGTAAAACACAAACTTTCTTGTGTCAATTAGTTATCGTGTGTATTTCTACTATCTGGAAATTCAATGTAACATAAAATATCCGCTACTAAACTATGCAATAGCACACAATAACAAACTGTCAAGTGTTTTGTATAAAAATACTCTCAAAGGGTTTAATATTTATTTAGATCATAGAACATTATAGCATCACAAAATGTTTATACGCCAGGCTCATGCGTAAATTGTGGGCATATAAAACAAAACGAGCCGAGCCCAAACACCCCTATTATTTGGACGATAACTACTGTTTTCTGCACCAATATCCCTCTAAATCCCTCTCTGTGAGGTTCGTACAATGTTTGGTCAACGGGTATCAAAGAATCAGTTTGGAATAAGTAATGTGATACGTCTTACACCGCGTGTGTGTGAAATAGATGGATCATGTGTGCCGAACTAAGTCATTAGGGGAAATAGAGTCTGGTTAATTGATTGAAGAATTGTTGTTTTATTTAGTGAGTCCAAAAAGTAAATAAAAACATTATTTGTTGAGCTTTTTTCTAAATAGATTAAAGTCGGCTTTCAGTACAACTTATTGCGAACAAATATCAGTATTTTGATATTGTGTAAGATCAGATCCTATTCACATTCATACTGCCCGCTTACGAAGAACTACGCAACGGCAAAACTCATTTTTGGAAAAAAAAATAGACACGTTACTTGCATTTTCCCGTAGTATATGTCATGCAGTTATGTCGTTCTTCATTAGCAGGGTAGCATAGCTCAATCAATGGATAATACCGATATTCTTTGACTGAAGTCAAGCGGAAAGTCAGAAAACTCCTATCAGTATAGAGAGAAAGTAAGTTGTAATGAGTAGAGAGGGGTGTGATGACCCATTTTAATGGTCAAATATTCAGAGCTGATTCTAGAAAATATAACTTGTGTCGCAAGGGACTTAGGCACTAAAATGCGCCTCAGCGTGAAAGTTTTTCAAACACACAAGGCAAAAAAAGAAGAAAGATCAAAATAAAACAATGTACGCAAAGCTATCAGCACCTTATAAATATTTGTTGAGTTAAGCCAGATTTCCTGTACTTAATAATGTACCTACCAAGATATAATTAATGCAACGAATATCAACAGGAAGAGGCAAGAATATGTATGTAATACATTATGTATGGTAATCCTCGTAAGTATATGTAATCGGGGAGAACTCGGTCTGCAAAGAAGTGCTCTAATCACTAAGTATACGTTTCCCCTGAGAATAATAAGACCATTAAAACTTGTACAGTTTTGACTAAGTATTTAGTTTTGGAGTTTTTACACTGTTTAGATTATGATTGGCAAAGCAGATTTTTGACTGGCTTGTTGGTCTAGTGGTAAGAGATCCATGACCACAAGCTGGGTTCGATTCCCACCCAGGACAATACCGCACTGTGAATAAGCCCTGTGTTGAGGTTGACTTCACAAACATGTAATTAACAGACACTGTTCTTCGTTCTGCTGGGTGAAATTTTGAAATATAGATACATTTATCATCATCATTATCATCGCAACCCATATGCGTCCCACTGCTGGGCATGGGTCTCCTCCATAAATTTGGAGGGATATTAACCTACTATGCCACGCTGGCCAGACGGGTTGGTATAGGGATTTGTTTCGAGTTTTCCCTCTCTTTCAGTAGATATTATCTGCCAGATTTACTCCTTTAGTCGACTCTTACGACACCCACGGGATGGAATGGGGTGGTGACATGATAATAAAAAAGAAAAAAAAAAGTAAAGCATACGTATGTGTAAAAATAATTTAGTTACCATAGAAAGGTTTTGCTTATTTTGGCATTTCATGCCGTGTGTGAGATATCCCAATTTATTTTAATTATGATCAGTGGTCATAATAATATAGATATACGTTAAAAAATGTGTTTCTAACCAAGTGTTAGCGATATAAGCCATAAAACAAATCTTTAGTATTAAAAGTATTAAAAAGCTTGTAGGTAATTTGAAGAATTCCCCGGTATATCAAGGGTGAGCTACAGATTACTGTAGCCATCTCAAGTTCATCAAATTTTAAGGAGTTATGCTTATCATAAGATGAACAGTGTATTTTGTATCGACACCAGCTACGTATATGTGTGTATCTGCCAGATACACAGTTATACGATTATTGCATTTTTGAAATCTACGCCCTCGACTCTATAAATGAGTTTAAAAAAAAAATACAAAATATTATCAGAACATAGTTTTTTCTCAAGCGTATAAGTTTATATCTACAATTCAATCTAAAAATGCACGACGTATAAAAATGTATTTGCCATTTACACATATCTACGCGGGTCACACCCCGCGCGGGATGAGGGCAACTGCCACTTGTTTTGTTATTCGACGCTCGGCGACTGTCATGCGCACACGCACTTTTAATCTTGTATACATTTATTTATGATGTCGAATAGATTTAAATTTTTAACACACTTAAAAGAAGTGGCTTTAAGTAGTGGAACTATTGAAATAGAAAAACAAATGCCGCCAACACCAAACAGAAGTAAGTAATTCTAATCATATTTTAAACGTTAAAAGCTAAATAACTTTATTAGAATTATTTTAAAACTGCTAATAAAGCCATTAGTATTTCAATTATTATTAATTTGAAATGATTTGCATAATAATAACGATATTTTAATAAATAATTACAAATTTCTTCACTTGCAATGTATAAATGTGTATCTACGCAGTTACATATTTATTCGATGGGATATAGTTTGTTCGTGAGTTGTATCTATACACTTACATACTTATACACTGGGAAATAGTTAATTTAAAGTTATGTATCTAGTCAGATACATAATTATTCCCTGTCATGTAATTTAATTGTCAACATGTAACTACATTTAACCTATCTAATATTATTATAATTATTCCTAATTAACTTCTCTTCTTGAACTTATTTTAATCCAACTACTTACAATAAAATTATGTTGCAAACTAACAAATCAGTAGGACATCATAATTAATTAAGAAAGTAGGTAGGTATTTAATAACGATATTTGGGTATATGTTTCTACTTAGGTACTACTTTTATTAAAAATAATCCATTTTTTAGGTGAATCACCAATACCTTTTTCTATGGACTTCACGGAAGAGGACCTCCACGGCATTTCTCAAATCGTAACAGATGCCAGTAGCGACGAAGAATCTTATGGTCTTGAAAAATATACTCATAAAGACCAGTCCCAAGAAAATAACTACGAAACTGCATGCGTTTCTTCTGAAGGTACTGGAGGTAATAATCATGAAACTGCATGCGTTTCTACTTGTAGGAATGATGTGTCGGGTATAATTCACCTAGCTTTTCATCATACATATATTGCTCAACAAATTTCTAATTGTTATTTCTTTAATTTATTAATATGTAATTTATTATATGTATGTATGTCCTTCTAAATATGTATGTTGTATGTATTACAATATTATTGTTTGATTTTATTTTAATATTTCAATTTCAGACTCGTGCCCCTACATTGTTTTATCTCTGCATCACCTAGGTTGACTGGTAGAGAATGCCTCTGGCATTAAGTCCGCCTTTATACCAGTTTGTGTATATGAAGTAATAATAAATAAAACAATCCTACACCAAGAACAAGATACCGCAACAGACTCAGCAATAGTTTACTTCCATCTCCGCGTCCAACATTATTCACTAAACAATTAAATAAAGCGTATACGGGCAAATTACCTCTACCCGAACTTTTTAATACAATAACTACATACTAATTTTACAAAGACCATTATTAAGCATGCCAAAATACTTACTACTTGATATTTTTAAGAGATTGTTTAATTTTAGAAAACGTGAATTACTTCCATCTCAGGCATAAGACGTCCACTGCTGGAAATAGGCCTCCCCCAAGGTTTTCCACATCGTTCGGTCCTGGCATCGGTTGCCTGCGACCTTTACCATACATCGGTTCACCTTGTTGGAGGCCTGGCCACGCTGCGTCTGCCAGTTCGTGGTCGCCACTCTAGAACCTTTCTACCCCAACGGCCATCGGTTCTGCGAGCTATATGCCCTGGCCATTGCCACTTAATTGAGGCAATTCTTCAAGCTATGTCGGTTACTTTAGTTCTCCTACGGATCTCCTCGTTTCTGATTTGGTCTCGCAGGGAAACTCCAAGGATAGCTCTCTTCATTGCTCTTTGGGTGACTTTGAGCCTTCGCATGAGGCCCATAGTGAACGACCACGTCTCGGATCCATAGATCATCACTGGCAACACACACTGGTCAAAGACTTTCGTCTTGAGACACTGCGGTATTTGGGACGAGAAGATATGGTGAATTACTAACTTCTTTATTATCTTTTTTTTTAATACTACCAAGGTGGTAAACAAGCATACGGCCCGCCTGATGGTAAGCAGTTGCCGTAGCCTATTGACGTTTGTAACCCCAAGGGTGTCACTCACGCGTTGCCGACCCTTTAAAAACCTTATAACTCCTTTCTTGAAGAACCCTGCTATAGTCTCTTGGGAAAACCTCGGCAGTTCATTCCACAGCCTAATTGTCAATGGTAAGAATTTCTCTGAAATCTTACGGTACGGCGTGTTTAGAATTGAATTTTAGATAATGTTTGTAATTCTTTGGACGTGTGTTTGATTTTATTAACAAATTTTAATATTAACGTGACGTCTTTTTTTATTCTAAAAACTTTAAATGTTAATTATTTTTGTAATTCCATGAACGTGGGATTTTTTTGAGAATTATGTTTATTTTTTTTCCAAACTGCATTTATGTTATTTTTGTGATTCTTTGGACGTGCCATCATGAGAATTTTAATATAACATTCAATTATTTATTTCATTGTTTCATTTTATCATTCAAGACGTCATAAGATTTAGAACAAAATAATATCCGCTATTTTTTCTAATAAATCATAATAGGTACTCTCTATCAATATTCAGATACCGAACTGAACAAATCGCTATATAACCGAGTAAAACTGGGTAAGTATACAGTTACGAATATGTTGTGTTTATCAAATTCCTAGTATAAGTATGTATCTGCCACATATTACATGTAAAGTTCTGATCAAAACAACGTAAAAGTATGTATCTACAATAAATCAATAAATAAAAGATATTTTAGTTTTTTTTTAATCTCCTAACAAATGTTACCCTAATTCTAAGCCCTGTGCGAAATTTCATAAATCTAGTACCTATAATTACGTAGTAATTGCGATTTGAATTTATCGAAATCTTTAAAACGCTCTCCTGTAAAATTTGCTTTTTTCAGTTACACACTTATACGTAGGAGGTGTCGGTATGTAGAGTAACAAAGTAAACTTTAAATTCATAAGTAGTTTCCGTAGGACTAACGGAAATGTTCACGCTTTGTGGACCAAGACGTTGGCAAATACCCAATGAATTATTTAAATAATCATTCCTCTGTACTTACAGCTTAAATTGAACGGTTATGATAAAGTTTAATTTTCTATATTTACAAAATATTCTCATCCCGCTATTTATGCATTCGAAAGGAAATGCTTTTCGTAACAATAGAAGTGCATACTAATGTGTATGAGCATAGTATAAGCAAGATTCTCTTTCTATATAGTGGGGACACTGCCGCATTATGTCAAAAAAAATACCTAACGCTAAGGACCGATTCAGTTAGCAAACAAATATGGGCTTCAAAGTTCAAACGCTGCCCATGCGCGGGCACCCAGGCTCTGCATGTTTGGTATTTATTTTTATATAAAGCGTCAGTGTCCTCACAGAATTAGTTTCTATTTTACCGCAACCTAATTCTTTTTTTTTTATACTATGCACCAGTGACTGGAACGAGACGCTTATTTAGTTATATTTTATTACCACAAATACAAAGTAATTCTGGTTCTCCTACGCATCTAATTTGATCTCAAAGAGAACTTCAAAAATAACCCTCTCTATCACTGACTCTTTGGGTGACTCTGAGTTTTCAAGGGAAAGTCTCGCATTAGTAGGTAGTTATTGCTATTTTGAACACATTCCTAAACTTATAGTATCACAGTGTAAGGAGCTCTTAACTCCTAGCATATCACATTTTGTTGCATTCTTTTTCTGTCATACGTCGACAAAGACTATCTAAAGAACGATTTCGAAATTAAACTTTATATCCAACGAGCGCTTGAATTTTCTTCAAGACGCTCAGCTTTGTTCAATCATGCGATATAAGAGTTGTTATTAAAAATAAACAAGAAATCTTGTTATTACGACACCAGAGGGGAAACATTTTAACGGTAACACCCGGCTTTACTCAATATATTTTCAATATTATTATTGTTATATTTATAGATACGCTCTCCGTTTTCAAATGTTGTGGTAAAATTGTAATATAAAGATTGCGTAGGCGTAGAAAGTAATTTTCTCATTCCTTTTATCACTGCTATTGGCAATTTGCATCAATTGAGTTAACAGGATCTGGGTTCTAATAATGATGCGCCTGTTTCTGCCAATTTTAATATTTACTGATTATATTTTTAAACAACTCGACGTATTTCCATTATAAGTAACCTTATAAAAAGATAATAAGATTTTTTTGACCTGAAGTCTTCTAAACTTATGCAATCATAAAATCAGTGTTTAAAAAGCAAAAAAAGTATGTCAAGATGATAATAACCGAAATTTAGTTTATAATAGTCCAATGGGACGTTAATTCAACACGACAGCAGAAAGATTAGGTAGAGGACCTACAGCTTTACGTTTGAAAATATCTGTCAAATAAGACCAAGTTTAAATCCAAAGTAACTGCATGTGTGGATTAAGGTTAACCCTCTCAACTCTCTTGATAGAGGAAAAGAGACCAATCCAGACACATATATAAGCATAATATAGTCTATCTACTCGCAATATGCTGTTTACACTGTTGTGTCTCCCTAGTCTGTTCAGGGTCTTGGCGCAGTCTAGTACTATTGCAGACTATACTTTGTAGGACGTCAGTGCCCTTAGTTCTGCCTGACTGTCGCTCGCTTTATAGATGGAGTGGTTGTATGCATTATATAAGTAGCCTATGTGCTATTCTAGATTTTAATCTATCTCTGCTAATGTGCTAATTTATCCGAGACCTGTTCTCTGTTATGTCGTGATTGAGTAACAAAAATCCATACCAAACTTTCGCATTTATAACATTAGTATAGATATATTTTGGTTATAATAATACCTACGAAGGCGAAGGATTGAAGTAGCGTCTGTATTTGTTGAACTAAAAGCAAGATCAACCATTGGGTTTTATTAAAATCCAAGAGAAACGTATGACAATGCTTCACGGAAACTTTGTATAATACGAGTATGACATACGTGGTACGACTGCTGAATATTCTGTTAGCGCAATACAAACGCATTTTGTTAGATATGAATAGCTACTGCTGTATACATATACATGAGTGGTTTAGTGGTTAATGTAGTCACTGCGCCAAGTGTTGTGGGTTCGATTCCCACATGAGACAAAAACTTTGTGTCCATAAATGTTATATATATGTTACGGTAAGAGTGAATAATTGAAGATTATTAATAATTATCTATTATTATTAATAATTACCGAAAGTCGAGGTTAAACTGATAAATTAATCACATTTGTCGGTTATTATTAATAATTTAACCCCAGTAGTGATAAATGTAATAAGTGGCCAAGGATTGCGGGGCGGGGCGGTGTGTGCGACGTGCGAGAGGCGCGGGGGGTTAGGTTAGGTTAGGTTAAATAAATGAAAACCTTTTTTTTTTTTGTAAAAAAAAAAAAAAAACCTAACCTAGGTTAGGTTAGGTTAGGTTTATTTTATAACTTTTACCAATATGTGTCGTGAATTATTAATAATTACACTTGACTACGGCTCACATAAGGTTAAAAACCTTTTTTTTTTTTTTTTTTTTTGTAGAGGGGAAATGCTTTAAGCATACCGCCCCGCCCGGGGGAAGCGAGGCAGTTATGTCGGACTCTCCGGCCTAAAGGTGGTATGCGGCCGGAATACCGACTAAAACCCCCCTGTGCACCTACACTCGCCTTCAGGGGTGGACCACCGGAACTTGATATGACATCAGTGGTCCACCCAGCGACTGCCCGCACTACGCGGGCTCCATACCCAGTGACAGCGTCCGGGCGCACCGGAGACGCTGTCCCTTCGCGGAAGGATGCGGGTGAGGCTCTACTGCCCCAGCCCCCCCACAACCTTACTATGGCGGCATCAAGCGCTCATGTGCGCGCCGGCGCCGCCCAGTTCGCCGGCGACGGATGGGATCAGCGAGGAGACTTTCCTCCCTGATCCCCTCCGCCGCCTCCTTCTGCGAGATGATGTCCTCGCAGAAGGATGCGACCGCCATCCACTCCCTGTCACCGCCGACCATAGACCGTGCCACGGCTGGCAGCGACAGGTCTGCACCGATGACTGCGACGAGGCCCCGACGCTGCACCGCCCAAGCCGGACACGACTCAAGCGTATGCTGCGCCGTGTCGTCGCCGCAGTCGCAGTGGTGGCAGACGGGACTCGGTTCCCTCCTAGCGACCTTGTGCAGGTAATGCCCGAAGCAACCGTGCCCGGACAGAACCTGCACCAGTCGGAAGGAAAGGGTCCCATACTGCCGCCCCACCCACTCCGACAGGATCGGTTGGAGCGCCTCCACGGTCCTGACACCGGCCTGTGGAGCCGAGCCAGCCGACCTGACCACCGGGCCATGATGGCCCTGCGGGCGGTCTCGCGCCACTCGCGGATGTGTTCAGGCTGAGGGGACCGCCGCTCTGCCCGAACTGCTGCCGCCCGCCGATACACTTCGGCGAGCACCTCCGCCTCCAAGTCCCACGGGGGGGTTCCGGCCAATGCGCACGCTGCGTCCGTGGACACAGTGCGGTAGCCGCGTATGGCTCTGACTGCCATTGCACGCTGCGGCCTCGCCAGCAGCTGCCTGCTCTGGGCGGTCAGAGACCCCGCCCACACCGGTGCGCCGTACAGCGCCATCGACCGGACTACCCCCGTGTATAACCGACGACAGGTGAGGCTAGGCCCACCCAAGTTCGGCAAAAGCCGTCCCAAGGCGGACGCAGCCCCCTCCAGCTTCGGCGAGAGACGACGGAAGTGCTCGTCAAAGAGCCAACGCCCATCCAATACCAGGCCCAGATACTTCATCTGGGCCTGGACCCGCACGAGACTCGAGCCGACGGAAATCGAAGCGCCAGCAGGTGGACCGCGACGAGGCCCATGGAATAAAAGGGCCTCCGACTTTTCAAGGGCCACCCTAAGCCCCAGCGCCTCGATCCGCCCGACCACCTGAGAGACCCCCGTGGTGGCCAGGCGCGCCGCATCCTCAAACTTGTGACCCCGGGCTGTGACTAACGTGTCATCTGCGTAACAGAATACGCCCAACCCGGGGGGAAGAACACCGCGCAGGACCCAATCGTAGCCGATGTTCCACAGGAGAGGGCCAAGGACGGACCCCTGCGGAACACCACCCGAAATGGCCGTGCGCCCGACGCCGCCTTCTCGGTCCTCGTACAGGACACACCTCCTCTCTAGGTAGTCTGCCACTAGCAGCCTCAAATATTCGGGCACTCCATGGAACCGGAGCGCCTCCCTGATGCTGCCGAATGGCAGACTGTTAAAGGCGTTGGCGATGTCCAAGGACACCGCCAACAGCACCTCGCCGTTGAGTACGGCTTCTTCGGTCGCGGCCCTAAGCGCCATAATGGCGTCGACCGTCGAACGCCCAGCACGAAAGCCATACTGGGCGTCCGACAGGTCGGGACCGACCTCGTTTAGGTGCCGGACGATGCGGGTAGTGAGAATCCTCTCTAACAACTTCCCCATCTCGTCCAGCAACACGATTGGCCTATAGGCCGCGACCGATTCCGGGGCCCTCCCCGGTTTCGGTAGGAGCACCAGCTTCCCCACTTTCCAGGTCTCAGGGAACCTTCCAGACGCCATGCAAGCATTGAATAGGCCCCTGAGGCGGTCCCCCATGTGATCGAGGATCAGGGCCAGTACTCGGGCAGGAATTCCGTCCGGCCCGGGGGCGGTGTTCTTGGAGCGAACTCTGAGAACGGCCACCCCTAATTCCGCCTCCGTGACAGGCGGCACCTCTTCAACCTCCCGGACTACAGCCCTTGCAGGGAACATCGCCGGGGGCGTGTGCTCCGCCTGTGGTGGGAACAGACCCTCAATCACTTCTGTGAGGAAGCTGGGCTGAAGGGACTCGGTGAGTGGAGGACCCCGACCGCGGAGCCTATTCAGCACTGCGCGATAAGGGCGACCCCAGGGGTCACGATCAAGTCCCTCCAGCATCTCTCTTCTGGAGCGCTCCTTGGCACGGCAGATGGCCAGCTTGAAGGCTTCCACCGCAGTGCGGTAGGCCTCGTATAGCTGGCCCTTCCTGTTGTCGTCGCGGTTGCGCCGCCGGCTGCGAGTATAGGACCTTCGGCACGAACACAGGCCACACGAAGGTCTGCTAGATCTTGGGACCACCAGTAGACCTCCCTCTTTGGAGGCCGCCGTCGCACCCGAGGCATGGCAGCATCACAGATTTGCGTAAACGCATCCCGAATGCGGCCAGCCTCGGCATCAACCCCCTCCAGGGGAGGTGGTGTGGACAGCCATGAGTGGACAATGGCTGCCTCCACCAGTAGATCCCTATCTAGCCTACCCACAGCCCACCGCGGAAATTGGGGAGCTCTGCCTGCTGCATGACCCCTGCTGGGGACCTGGGGATTCCGAGAGAGCTCTACTCGGATATATAAGTGATCCGAGAGAGTCTCGACCTCTTCCAGGACGCTCCAGCTCCTCACTCGCGCGGCGACAGCGGGGGTAGCGAACGAAAGGTCCACTATCGACCCTCCCCGCTGCCGAACGCACGTATTGGTGGCACCACTGTTAAGGAGACAGAGGCCCACCGCATTAGCCCAGTCCTCAACCGCTTTGCCGCGGGCGTCCGTTCTAGGGGAACCCCAAGCCCGAGACTTCGCGTTGAAGTCCCCCATGACAAGAACGCGTCCTGATGCCAATCGCCGCATCGAGGTCTCCAAAGATGTAAGGAAGACCTCGAAATCCGCCAGACTCCGGTTGGGGGAGAAGTATACTCCGAAGAGTAGTATTCCCCCCCAGTCGGCAGCAACGTATCCCGAGCCCTTGTCTCTGAGCGACAAGGACGGGGAACGAGGCGCCGTGGAGCCGACGATTGCTACGGAGCCGTCCACGTCGCCCACCCAATTCGGGCGAGAGGCAACGTAGTATGGCTCCGAGGCTACGGCCACACCTATCGACCACTCCACCAAGGACTGCAGGAAAAGGTCCTGCGCCCTGGCGGAGTGGTTGAGATTGGCTTGGAGGAGGAGCGTGCAGTCACCGTCCATTATTGGGCCAGTGGTGTTGTGTCCTCCTCCATCCGCGACGTCGACGGTCGAGGTTCACCGAGGGCAGCTTGGGTCGAAAGGCCGCCTCTCGGTTTAGAAGCCTGGGGGGGTCTGCACCCCTCTCGCCCCATCAAATGGTTAGCAGGCAGATTGCCCGCTGTACACGCGGGGCAGTGGGGAGCGGAGGAACAGTCCGCCACTCTGTGACCCGGCCGGCCGCAGCGAAAGCATAGCTCGCTGCAGTCGAAGCTGCTAGTGCAGGCGACACGTACGTGCCCCGCTGCCATGCACTTATGGCACCTCGCAGGACGAGCCGCCAGTAGTGATACTCTGGCGGAACTCCAGCCAACGAGAAGCCTCCCAGCAGCGGCCAATTTGTTGGCCGCAGCAACGGGACATTGCGCCCACACAGCTCCGACTCCTGCCGGTCCATGGCGGATGGCGCCAACCCTGACGTTGTCTAAGGAGCAATCAGTAGCGACTCCGATCGCCTCCCGTACCTCGCCACGCGTTACCGAATCGTCCAAGCCCGAGATGCGCATCTCTGCACACTTGACGGGCCTGGCGACCTTGACGCCATCCTCCTCCGCAAACAGACCTCGCAGCCTCTGGGCTACGACGTCGGCCGTCTTGTTACCCTCTGCACCGGGGAACTCGAGTATTCGAGCCCCGGTTCGGGCAAGGCGCGTCCGCCACACTGACGCCCTCACGCGCCCTCTTAAAAACGGCCGCGTACGTCAGGCCGCGTTCCATTGCCTCTGGCACCACCGTGATGACCACGGCGGCTGACTTGGGCGGCTGGAGCCTCCCAGGCTTCTTCTTTTTCTTAGCTGCCTCATTGGCAGCAGCTACCATCTGGGCAGCGATCTTCTTCCCGCGCTTCTTCTGGCGCCGCACCTCTTCCCTCTCCCCAACCATCTGCCAACCCTCTTCTAGGGAAGCTGAGGGACCGGGTACCCGGGAAGGCGCGAACTCATCCGCAGCGGCGTGAGGCACTCTCGCCGGAGCCGTTGAGGGCAACGTCGGGAAGTCCCTCTGGGACTGGGTAGCCATTTTAGGCCCCTTCTTCCCGCGTGGGACTTGGGGCCTCAACAGGCTCGGCTGCGATGACGCCGCCGCTACTGTCGCAAATGTGCGACCACCCAACGTCGGTAACGAATCCCCGGCAGCGGACAGACGCCTGTCCGTGGCAAGGGGTGGATGGAGGCGCGGCTCTGGAGGCAATCTCGCCTTCAGACCCTCCAAACGTGCCTCAAGCATAGGTCCGACGGAAACCATGACTTGACGCAGCTGAGCGTCGGTTAGTAAGGAGCCCTGCTCCACTACTGCCCTCACCGTTGTTGACGGCGGCGGCTGCTGCAAAGCAGCCCTTAATTAACCGAGCTCGACACGAAGCTCGGCCACTTCCTCCCTCAGGCGGTCGTTGGCCGCCTGCAACCTTCTTGTCTCCTCGGTGGTGGAGTGTTCCGCGAGGGTTTCCACTGCCTCTCTTAGATGAGAGGCCGCTGTTTTCAGGGCACTTACAAAAGTGCCCTTCAGGTGGGTACTCTTGGTGGCCACCGTCATGATGGTAGCCACCGAGTCTCCAGCGGACCGGACTAAGTCCGCCGCTGAGCGATGATCCGACGCACGGACCACATCTAGGAGCTGCGCCACGGTATCTTCCGCAGCACATTCCCTCTCCATACGTGTGCGGGCGATCAAGTCCCGCCTGGTAAATGGCGATTTTGTTGCCTCGGCCCGTCCCGGTGTCGGCGTCAAGGGCCTCTGCCGCATTGTGGCAGGCACTTTAGGGGCCGGCATGTGGTCCGCCGGATCCTGCCCCTCCTGCGGGCGACTGATGGCCCGCTTACGGGATGCCGAGAGTCGACCACTCGAGTCATACGCAGGACTCTCGACATCCGGCCGGGGTTCCACTAGATCGTAGTCCTCCGACCCCGACTCCAATCCAAGACTAACGGAACTCCTACGGCTTCCACCAGGCGATGAAATTTGCGAGGCGGGCAGTGAGGAGTCTGCCGTTACACTTTTACAGCCCCTAGGGGCACCTCTCCGGGGCACTTTACCCCTATCCGTCATCTACTACGTGGATGACGATCTAGTCTCCACAACACAAAAAAATAAAATAAGGGGCTGTCTCGCCCCCCCCTTCCCACCCCCCTCCAGGACGCAGCTATTCGAGCGTCTACAACACCAATTGTTTAGCACTAAAACCAAAATTACAAGAATAAGCAATCCACCAGAATCAGATCACTTTTCAAAATTAAAGTAACCTCTCAAATAGCGGCCCTGAGCCTCATAAGGTTAAAAACCTAACCTAACCTAACCTAGGTTAGGTTAGGTTAGGTTTTTATTTATTTTTTAACTTTTACCAATATGTGTCGTGAATTATTAATAATTACTACTAAAAGTAATAAATTTCGATCCATTATTCACATTTACCAAAACATGTGGTTATTATTAATAATTTTGTAAAAATATTAATAATTTCGGTCATTCTCAAATGCTTCAATATTTGGTTGACTTCGGTGGTCAATTTTTTTTTCGTCAATTATGACATAAAATTAATAAATATAAAATCTAGTTTTTTTTTAGAACACATTAGTAGTAGAGGGCATTAAATCGACCAAACGGTTACGCAGTTATTCAGTTTTTAAAAAATGATGTCCACCGAAATCAATATTCCTGCCACCGAAATCAAATATCTATAAAACTGAAGGCTTTGTTTGTTTAAACTTGTTAATTACAGGAACTATCACTCCGATTTGAAAAAATATTTATGCATAAGATAGCCCTCTTACTGAGGAAAGTTATATGCTATAATATAACAATCATCACGCTACTTAACTTCCAATAGAAGCTGGTAAAACCGCGCAGAACCTTTATTATAATAAATATAAATAGTATGATATAATTCATACTAAAATATGGATTAGGTCTACAATGATTTGCAGGTCAAATTTATAATAAAACATCTTATTTTATCAACTTTACATTAGAAATGTTTATTAATTAGGTTTTGCAAAAACAAAAGAAATCCGATATGCTTCCCATGTTCACATGGCACAGAATTATTTTTGCAGTCATCTTCGGCGCATCTCATTTTTCTTATTGCCAGTTGTTTAGGCCAAACTGCCTGGTATACTTTCATAGTCCCTGCAAATTGCTTAAGGTTGGGTAGAATTAGCAGCTCTTTTTCATAAATTCCAGATTTATTATTCGTCTTTGTAATAATGCCTTGTACAGTTTTTAAATGAGACATCAATGACAATAGACTAATGAAGTCTATTGTCATTGATGCCTTGAGCTACTATTTGATCAGCTATTCCCTTAAGGGTAGCACCAACACCATCTGGAGCTCCCTTTCCATGGCCACTTTCGGTATAATTCCATGTGACACTGGATTAACTGGGAAAGTACCAATGAAGTTTGCTGATCAAATAAAACATTCTGCGGTTCCAGTGCTGGCCAGAGAGACTGTCAGAACAAAATGCAGTTTATGGATATTTAGATTTATATCTTCTATGTGTTTTAATATCGGTAGCAAATGCTCCCAAATAGCTGGTGCGTCATGGAGTAAAGATTCGGATGTACACATAGACTGAACCTTTTTTTTAATTGTGCCTTTTTTTTTAAATTATGCTTGATCGAAAGTAATTCGATTTCTTTCTCATAAAATTAGTTTTGTGCGAGAATCTAATTCACTTATAGGCTTTATCTCACCTTCATTCTTCCTTTTATTTTAGCGTAAAGCTTCGGATCACTCTTGATTCGAGTTGCCTTATGTCGCTTAAGTAGCTAATCTTTTCTTAGTCAATCGATATTCTTTTGAATCTGCCATAGTCAGAATACTGAAACAAGCAAATTTATTCTTAATTTATAGTTTTAATTTGTAAATATAAAACGACCGAGACAATTTACTTGTGTCTATTTCCACCGAAACCACCGCAATCAATGCCACCGAAATCAAAATAATAAGCCATTTCCCAAATATCTTTAAAATGAACTCTTATTTGCAAAATGAATCTATTCCCATCAAATCTAGTACCCATATGATATACTTTTATTGCAATATAAAAATATAAGGTTAAATAGATATGAATAAAATTGATCCACCGAAGTCAACTATATAGGTATACCAAGCCACCGAAAGTGATTACGTACCTTCGTCAAAGAGCCGCCCGAAGACGTACAGGCGTGTTCTTCTTGCCAGTGATGCGACGTGACTGATCGTTTTTATTACTCTAACAACTATTCTCGCAGCTACTATAGCATACGAATTGTAAGCAAATCCGTACGCGCCACTGAAATCAACTCAAAACCTCGGACGTGAACAAAACTGGTTGTAACTTGTTTACTAACGTCTATTATTGTTTGTTAATACTATCAGTTAAGCAAGTAACTATCTAACTGTTTATAAAGACACCTAAAGTAGTATACTGTTTTAAAGAAAAAAAGATAAAAAATAATTTCCGCAGTAGTATGGGGTGTGGGACACCCCACCGAAGTCAATATTTTGGTAGTTTTAATTTTTTTTAAGTATGTTAAATTAAGTTAATCAAAAAATAGACACTAGCCCCCCCTATTATTTTGCTCTTATCTACCACACAAAAAAAAATCAAGTGACTAGTAATTCATTTTATAGTGATTTTCACCTTGGACATGATTTTTTAAGCTCTCTGCGAAAGACCCATTTTCAATTAATCAGATTTACCGTAACATATACAAGTCTGAGTGTACTTTGTGTCTACATTGTATATTTGTGAAGTCCTCCATGGCACAAGGCTGGTTGTTTAGTTCAGGCAATGTCTCCTTTAAAAATAACTTATAATATTAAGACGAAATAATTATAAGTGTTTAAATAAAAACAAGCTTTTTATACCTTTATAAATGTTCATGCACTGGTCTATATTTTACATCTACACCCATAAACGTCCCACTGCTGGGCAAAGGTCTCCTCCATTAATTTGGAGGGATATTACCCTACTATACCACGCTGGCCAGACGGATTGGCAAAGGGTTTTGTTTCGAGTTTTCCCTCTCTTGCAGTGGATATTGTCTGCCGGACTTACTCCCTTAGTCGACTCTTACGACACCCACGGGATAGAATGGGGTGGTGACATTTGTATTCTTAATCCGTCACCACACGGATATATTTTGCACCAAAATAATTCTATATATTTCTATTTCCTAATATTACAAAAGGAAAACATTGTTAGTTAGTTCTGAAGCTATTTATTTGATTCATAAAACTCTTTCACTAAAAAGCTACATTAATTTTATCGATACTTTTGAGCTACGTTTCGAGCGCAAATGCGGGTGGAAGCTTTTACCTATTCTGTAATGCGACTCGAATCATTACTTAAAAATACTACCAAAATTGGCATTAATATGCGATACACATTTAAAAAAAATGTCTCCAATTCAAGGTCGCCAGTGCTCATTTAAGAATGCGTTTTAAAAAAACCTTTTTTTTCCACAAGGATAATGCTATGCTGCTAATCCATGGTGTAAAAAAAGGGTAACCAACATGAAAGTGATACCTCTGGTATTGCAAGTGTCAATAGGCTACGGTAACTGCTTAACATTAGACGGGCCGTATGTTTGATTGCCACAAAAATAGTACGAAAAAAGTTTAGAATTTGTCCCCTACTCAAAATTTAACCTGTAATCTGCAAGTGTAACGCAAAATCCAATCTAAAATATGATGATAAACCAAACTGTCATGCGCCAATCTAATATGTTATAAATAGGTCAGCCATTAAATCGTTTATTAACTGTTATAATGCTCAGTGGCGTAGAGTTAATTTGTTTGGAACTCGGAAAATTACGGCTAACCCTACCTGTGGCTTATTAGTCGTCATTCATTCTATAAAAAACGTCATAATAACATCACTGCCGCAGGAAATTAAGCTTTGTGAATGGATTTCAATGTGTTCGGACAAATTGCATGTTTATCGCGCTTTTAGTTAACATGCAATATGAAAAGTAACTGTCTTATTTTGCGATTCTTCGAAGTAATATAACACTGCACGGATAGTTCAGTGGCTCAAGTTGTTAGCTCGCTAATTTGCCTCGCTTTGACTGCCTTGGTGGTCCAGTGGCCGCAGTATGCACCTGTTGTGCACGATTGATTTTTGTGGGTTCGATTCCCACACAGGACAAAACTTTGTGTGACCCACAAAGAATTGTTCTGAGTCTGGGTGTTATTTGCGTCCGTTAATTGTATGTTTGTAAAGTCCCCCGCAACACAGAGCTTGTTCTCTAGTGCGGGAGTTGTCTTTAAAAAAAAAAAGAATTACCACTGCGCGATGTGTTGTGGGTTCGATCCCCACAGGAAACAATAATTTGTGTTCCGTATCTGGGTGTATTGTGTCTGTTAATTGTATGTTTGCAAAGTCCTCAGCGATACAGGGCTTGTTCCCTAGTGCGGGAGTTTTGAGAAAAAAAATGCTTTTTTATTACTGCCTGCCCTTTAGAGGTACACGCTTGCGTGTTGCCGACCCAATTTTTACAGCTGGGCTTTAGAATGGAGTATCCCTGGGATAGGCAAACTTTTTTTCAAAACGCATCCCTAAATGAGCGCTGAAAACCTGTGCTCACACACATTAACACAACAACACCGCTGTGTGTAGTTATTAGGCTATGGTCTTCTGTAAGGTGGGGCTCCTTTTCCCAGTCGGGCTTACTCACTAGTATGGTGCCCTACCTCTTGTTTTTTAGATTGCTTTCCCACTCGTCTACCAAGACTCTCACGACAGGCTTATTTGCCTTAGAAGTCGAATTCTTTGAGATGAACTTTGAATGTGGAATTTGCCCTTTAAATAAACTAAAAACTTAACAAAATCTGTTAATTAAATATGTTCTAGTCTAGATTTAAGAGAGGTAAGGCGCCATACAAGCGAGCAAGCTATACTGAGGAAGAACATCTATCTTACAGAAGATAACAGTGAAATAACTAAACACACAGCGCGTACTAGTGTTTCTGTGTGTGAGTATACGTTTCCAGCGCTCAGTTAGGCATGCGTTTTTAAGGATAAGTTTTCCTATCCCAGATATAATTCGTCACAAAACATTTAGTAAATAAATATGTTGTATTACTAGTCTTTGGGTAGACAAGTGATGTCCCAGGTTTTGGAAGCGTCGTTCATGCGTCCATAGACTATAGTATCTGCTTACCATCAATCAAACCGTATGCTTAGTACATATATCAAAATCAGCTTGTCATTGTACCTACTCATCAGAAAGCAAAAACCTTGGCAAATTATTTTCCACCAATTAGAAAAAAATCCTCAAAAGATTTAAGCTTGGTTTTGAAACTGGAATTCCTTAATATTAATACAGCAAACTGCCAACGAAGAAACTTTTGCTAATTAAATATATTCCAGTGTCCATACGCGACATATTTCTGTGTATCATGAACATAGCTTTGGAATTTCAGTGTGCAAAGCTGGCTTCTCCATAAGGTATAAAAGTTAGTGTCGCTTGCACTCTAACCTTTGCGGCATTCATGTCACATTCAGAACGAAACCCGTACACCTTCATACATATTATAAATGCTTAAACATGAAATACGGGACAACAAACGAAATATAAACAAAATAAAGTATCCCTTATGACATAACTTACATCGAATGCGGGGACGTGTATATATTTTTACTGCTTATCGATAAAGTGTCTATAATGGAAACCGGCTGGGATTGTGGGCTGAGCTCTAAACAAATGACAATCGGGCGCGGCGACTCGGCACCGTCATCCAATCCGATCGCAGGCAATTTCCTCAGACAAGGATTTTCTATCCCTTGAGCAAATATGCACTCATGAGTCTACGAACTACGATGAAAGTCGTACAGAAAATTGAATTGTACCTACGGAAAGGGTCTTGTTTATTTTGATATAGCGTCGAAAGGCGTAGGTATATGTATTGCCCTTTGGCGGCAACTTTATGTTTAAACGATTCTATTTATAAATATTGTCCAATAAAGTAATGAAATGTTCACTTTATTGGGGCATGGTTCATGTGACGCGTCAGTATCGTTGTCACATTGCAGATTGGCGCGCGAGATAACATATGTTCCGGACATTGTGAATGTGATATATCTCGCAATTTGTATCTATTTGTGTTGACCTATGTGAATAATTGTATACATTCACAATATTTTAAAAATAATGCCTTAATATACCGAAGTACGTTAATACGTTAATATAATAAAGAAGAAAAGTGCTTGGTATGTCTGCGTAAGTTCAATTTCAGTTGGCAGAAAGAATCAACATCAACCCACATTTCTGGTTTCCTGGTAAAGAAGACTCTTGCGCTGCTGTAGGACATTATAATAATTTGGTTTATTATTATTACGTACCTCTTTTATTTGCCCACAGTCTTGCACAAACACAATTGTTACCGTAATTTATTAAAGGAGCTTCGGTCTGTCAATTGGAAGACAATTGCTTTTATCGTCGAGTCGATGCGATTATTTGCCATTACTCAACAATAGAAATTGCCTTATTGGCTAAGTTGGGACCTACCGTCGTCGTCAGAACGTTTGACTAAATCGTCAATTGTTCTAAATTAGAGATAATTTGGCTCTAAACATGATTTGGTTAGTTTTCTTGTAGAAATATGATTAAATATTACGCATTTTAAATAATAATAATAATAATAATAATAATAATCATTTATTCACAAGTAACTTAGACTCATAGGTACATTCAATATAATAATAATAGTCATATTCACATTACATTTACATAGATAAACTGTAAAATTTGTCAATAAATTAATTAATTAAAAACACTTAGAAACAATATTAAAAACTAGTTGCTTTAGACACTGCGTGCAATATGTAGCCCACAACAGTGCCTAATAATATGACAATCCAGCCTTTCTGCAAGTATAGTCAGCATGCTGTTGGTGCTCCCCCGCACTCGCCGCACCAGCGAAGTGCCTCTCTTGCGCATTCTTGTGTAGAAACAATCTACGCGCGCTTCTGCAAACATTGTTGATGCGCTGCAAAAGCGAGGGAGCCCCAACATCATCCTGAATGCATTGTTAAACTGGACACGAAGGGCGCTGTACGATTTTTGTGTGTAATCGGCCCACAAGCTGCATGTGTAAAATGTGGCACAGTAAGCCCTAAAAAGCGTTATTTTGACGTCAGTTGAGCACCGTGCAAACCTGCGTATTACCATGTTCGCTCTAACCGACAGCGCCCTTCGCTCCCGTTCAATGTCTGCATCATCTTTCAAGGCAGGTGTAACTAAATGACCTAAGTATTTAAAAACATCTGCCCTCTCTAACGGTGAGCCATTCAGTTTTAAAGGTGGCATATTAGTAACTTTACGAGATCCTCCCTGAAAAACCATACATTGACTCTTTTTAACATTGTATGACAGTCCGTGATCAGCCACATATCCTTCACATATGCTCATCAACGTTCTTAGTCCACAGACCGAGGCACTTAGCAACACCATATCGTCCGCGTAGCTAATGTTATTAAAACAGACACCATCGATGTAACAACCTATATGTTGTTTGCTAAGCGTCTCGATTAGTCCATTAATATAAAGGTTAAAAATGGAAGGAGAGCTCAGACCCCCCTGCCGCACACCACACTCCAACCTATACGGGTCCGACATGGTGCCTGCCCACTTTACGTTGTTCATCTGATTTTCGTACCAATACTTAAAGACGTTAATAAGTTCGTTTGGAATATGGGATGCCCTCATTTTATTCCACAGGATATCATATGAGACCATGTCAAAAGCTTTAGAAAGGTCAAGGAAGCAAGCGTACACAGATGTATTTCTCTTAGTATAATATTTAACAGCACTCTTAAAACACAATATAGCAGTTTCAGTTGACAGTCCCGGCCGAAACCCAAACTGATTATCGTGCAACTTTATGTATTTGTTTATTTGTGTATTAAGAATGTTATCAAACACCTTTGCCACTATTGTTGCCAATGAAATCGGTCTATAGTTAGATATATCTGACAAGTCTCCCGCTTTATTTTTAACAATGGGCACTACGATCGTCCTCATCATGTCGGTAGGCAAGTATGAGTGGGATATACAAAAGTTGTATAGCATAGCCAATACTCTGTACATATGTGGCCCAGCAAATCGTACATGTTCCACACCTAATCCGTCATGGCCAGGCGATTTGCCTTTTGACATTGAGGTAACTAGTTTCGATATATCCCTAGCCGTGACTCTAGTATCAATGTATTCCCCACTCACCCCATCTTCTCTCGATGACACAGACGGTCCCAGCGGTGACCTTACAATAAAATGATCTTTAAATTTATCAGCTATGCTTTTTAAATCAGTCAATCCTTCCACACTCACTGGTAGACCAGGCCGACTTCTCAGACGATTGGTATTTTTCCAGAAACCACTGAAATCTTTGTTGACATGCTTAGTTGCTAGAGTATTCATTTTCAGCTGGTCCTGATGGTTTTGACACCATTTTAGACGTGCTTTAAATATTTTTCTACTCTCGCGCATCTTTGTATAAATATCACCAGTGCTAGGACTACCAAATAATAACCATTCTCTAAAACTCTCCCTGGCCACCCGGTGACTGTCACTTACAACTTTATTCCACCCCGCAACAGCTTTACGTTTAAATTTACTCTGCTCACGCCCGCCTCTCTCACTATCCACGGCCGCCTGTGTTAATGCAAGTACAATGTCAGAGTACAGCCCGTCAATGAGTGAGTTATGAGTCGGGTCATTACAATACCTGTCACAGCACTTTTGAAACTCAGTCGGAAAGTCAATAAGTCTCAAACGTTTATGACATTCCTCTCTATACTTAGTAATATAATCTGCGGTTTTTTCACCCCATATGATTTTACTATTACCTACATTAGGTATAGTCGGTTTTACGGGAGTTAAACATTCCAATTTACATTCACATATAACTGGAAAATGATCTGACCACAATACATCATATTTTACATACACATTACACACAGAGATAGCTGCTGAATGCGACACAACACAATGGTCTAACCAACGTTTTGTCCCACAAGCCTGGTCTATATATGTAAATGTTTCAGAGGCCAAACCTAACATATTTACATCAATAATTTCCCATTTAAATTCATAACATATAATATTTAATTCATTAAAAAATAATTCACCGGGATGAGCATTAAAATCTCCTAAAACAAAAATAGGTTCGTTTTCATAATCATTACTAATAGCACTTACTGTTCCCATACAGTCAGTAAACATCGTAAGGTTTTCCGATTTGTTTGTCGGCATATAAATACACACCACTATAAACGGTCTATCTGCTGTATTAATGCGAATAGCACTCACTCGTACGTTATCGCAGTTTAACACTGTAACACTAGGAAACACACTAGTATTCCATAGCAGCGCGGTACCACCGTGCGGCCTACCGCGCAGCAAGCCAGCCGTCGTATCTACAGCCGAAGTCCCCTTGCAACTAAATCTGCTATCTATGTTATTTAAGTACGCCAACTCTTCTGGCAGCAGCCAAGTTTCTTGTAGTGCTATTAAGACACACTCGTCACATAAGCGCTGTATATCGCTAATAGCACTCTTCACATTTTTACAGTTGTAACTTGCAAATTTGTAGGTTGTATTATCCATGGGGACAAGGCAATGGGCCGGTGGCAGCGGGCTCTTTGCCCTCTCGACGATACTTATAGTGTACAAACCTTCTAAAGATAATTCCTTCAGGCCATATTTTTTCATCTAAAAACATCGATAACTTAGATTCAGACACAAAGAATTTGTAGGCTTTGTGATCTAACACCTTTTTTGTGTTCACCTTTTCTAAAAACACACGCTCCTTTGTTTTCATATTTATATAATGTACAATGTCAGACTCCAATGTATCATTATGCACATTCGTTATAAAAATTGGTATTTTCTTATTAGCAGCTTTAAAAGAGGATACCAACTCTTCCGCTTTTCCTATTTCTCCCAAATACCTATACTTTACTTTTCTTTGTTTGTTCACAGTTTGCCAGGGACTATTATCTTCCTCTTCATTACTTATTTGTGTAATTGTCTCTTGTACTTGCAGAGTAATTGGCGCCATATTATCATCCTTGTACTTCTGGTGCTTTGTTTGTTCGGAGGTACTTATGCTAGCTATCGGAGATAACGGTACTCGCACTCCCTCACTGCTCTTACAGCTGACCGCGCGCTCCGTCCCCTCTACTCTAGGTACATTTTTCTGCGACTGTTGTGTATGATGACCTTGACCAACAGGGCTACACTCCACATTACGAGCACCCCGTCTCGTATTAACATGTCCAACTGGATTTGTAGGTGGAAGTATTGATGTATGCTTTAAATTATTTACCTCTGCTTGCAAATCCTTAAACTGTTCTACCGTGGCATATTTATTTTTTACGTTTTCAATCTCCGAGTTTAATTTTGTAAGATCTTTCAACAGTTTTGTACAATCTAGATGATCAAACAATATTGGAGGTAGTTTTTCGAGCACTCTCGCCACAAACACTGGAATTACATCAGGGTCTGTGCTTTTAAATACACTAATGATGTCTTCTAGATCTCTTTCTTCCTTTCCTTTTCTTTTTCTTGTAATTTTACGCTGATCTATCGGCAGTGATTCGAATAACAACGATTTCGATTTACTAATTTCACTAGCTGAAAACGCGGTCACACATATTCTTTTCAACGTTTCTTCATCAATCACAGATATTTTATTTTGCACATACGCTAATAACTCATCTATGACGATATTACAAATATTACATTTTAAAATTTGCGACATTGTTTACAAAGTGACATTGACATTGTTAAATGTCTTTTTGCCGCTGGCAAAAGAATTCATACATATTTTTAGAACTTTGTCCTATGAAGAAAGCTGCGGACATGTTTAAATAGGTACGTCATGTCATATTCGATTGACATTGACAGTATAAAAGAAAAAAAACTTTTTTTATTGTCACATTAGTTAATGCTTTTTCCCTAGAATCCAGAGTAGGATTTCCTGCGTTGTGGAAACTTTAGTTTATTTTAATAAATCAATTATATCCTGCTCTTGTAATGTTTATTATTACATAATTGTTACTGGAAGGTGAGGGGCTCGTAGTTAAATTTTAGCGGCGCGGATCGGAAGACCTGCAAGCTTGCTGCGGTCTATAGCGTATTGCTATATTCGTTTTGAGGAGTAAAATAAGACGATGATTTTTGCTTGTAATCGACTGGGCTTTATTCTTAATCTTAATCTATTTATATTAAAACATAACAAAGGAAAATACAATTATGTGTTGGAAGGGATTAAACGATGAACGTGAGTAATGTGCAGTGACAGCACTTTGCCATATTAATGTATTTACACGTTCACACGTTTTACAATATTAGTTATGGCTGTTGCCATAGATACTCCCTCCTTAAAAAAAAATATTTACGATTAAACTTATTACCCTACACCACGTTGGTTTCTCGTATCACACGCATAAATCTCTTCTCGATTTTTGTTCCGATCGCTCGGAACAACATGTAGACACTGATGATGCATATTATTATTATCACTGCGATAATCGTTATTGTGATCCAACCTCGTATGCTCTGTAGGTCCTCAGCGAGCCTAGAGTGTATCTGCAGTAACTCTTCCGGAATGGCTGGCGCGTTGTTTTGCACCATGTTGACTTGTTCTTTCTCATGAGTACTTGTGTTGGATCCCATGTTGCGTGTGAAAACTTTTTGTCGTGAGTGGTGATTGTAGATCGTTTGTATAGCTTTATATATCATAGCTGGAATCGAACCGTTGGGCGTGAGATTCGCCCTGCACGTGTTTTTTTATTTGCTAGATTATCTTGCGTTTCTACAACTATTTTCTTATCTACTGATGTGCGATTTCTTATCTCCTTATCGTTTATTACGAAGGCGGGTTTTATCCTGTCGATAGATACGGTACTGTGTCTTCCGTTTATCAATATCGTGAATAATTTATCGCTCCGTCTAATTACGAGATAAGGTCCGTCGTATGGCGGCGTCAAGCTCGGCCGCAATCTATCGCATCGTAAGAATACGTGCGTGCATTCTGCTAATTTTGGATGTACAAATATTTTGTCATTTGTGCGCTCTCTCTGTGGCACGGAAGTTATTCGTTCGATGTTTTTCTTCAACTCTTCTACCATTTCAGTGTAGGTTGTTAGGCTTCTTGTCTCGAAAAATGCTCCAGGTAACGTTATTGTTGTTCCATATACTAGTTCGGCTGCCGAAAATCCAGTATCCTGCCGTAAGCTGGTACGGATACCGAGTAATATTGTGGCTAGTTCCTTTGTCCAGTTTGTAGTGTTCCCTCTTGCCATTAATGCTGCTTTCATAGTTCTGTGTAATCGTTCGACTTTCGAGTTTGACTGTGGGTGATACGGAGTTGTCCGTATTTTATTTATTCCCATGAGTTTTGCCAAACTTCTGAATATTCTTGATTCGAATTGAGCTCCCTGATCTGAAGTTATGTATTCAGGACATCCGAATCGGGTTATCCACCCTTCGTATATCACTCTTGCAATTGACTCTGCAGTGATGTCTGACGCTGCGAAAGCTTCTGGCCATGACGTACATCGGTCAATCATTGTTATGATGTATCGTTTATTCTAGGATGTTGTGAGGGGTCCGACAATGTCGACGTGTAGATGAGAGAATCTTTCTGCTGGCATGAATTTTCCAAGTGGTGATTTGGTGTGCCGATGTATTTTTGAACGTTGACACTGTAAACATGCTTCAGTCATCTTGTTGATGTCCGTGTTCATGTTTTCCCAAATGTAGTTCGCTGCAATTAACTTCCTCGTAGTGTTTTTTCCGGGATGGCTTATATTGTGGAAACTCTCGAAAATGTCTCTTCTGAATTTAAGGGGAAGAAATGGTCGTTGTTTCCTGGTTGATAAGTCGCAGAATATCTTGATTCCTTTCTCGTGAAAATGTACCGTTTCGAACCGTAATGATTTATTTGATTTCAATCGTTCGAGTTCGTCATTGTTTTGTTGACAATTTGCTACCTCCTTCCAGTCTATATTGGATGGTAATGATATCGTTTCAACAACTCGAGACAAGGCGTCTGCAACTGTGTTTTCCTTGCCGCTAATATGTGTTATATTAGTGCTGAATTGCGATATGTAGTCCAGGTATCGAATCCGCCTCGGTGTGTCATTCAATGATGGCTTCTTATCGAATGCCTGAATCAATGGCTTATGATCCGTGTAGACGGTGAATTCTCGGCCCTCGATGAGTCTTCTAAAATGTTTAATTGCCATGTAAATTCCCAGTAACTCTCTGTCGTAAGTAGAGTATTTCGTTTGAGCTTCGCTTAGTACTTTTGAAAAGAAAGCTATCGGTTCCCACTTTCCTTTTTGTCGTTGCTGTAGGACGGCGCCTACGCATTTTAAGCTTGCGTCAGTCATCATTGCTAGTTGGGTTTGGCTGTCTGGGCAGGCTATTGACGTTATTTGTCGTATATCCTGTTTGCAGCGCTCGAAAGCGTGGTCCGCTTCTTTATTCCACTGAATGATTGTTTTATCATTTTTCTTCGAATTTCTCAAGTATCTATTTAGAGGCGCTTGATGCTTCGCTGCGTACGGTATGCTGCTTCGGTAGAAGTTTAACATGCCTAAGAAACGACGTAGTTCTTTCACTGTATTTGGTTTCGGATATTCGTTAATTGCTTGAACTTTTTCCGTTGTAGGCGTCAATCCTTGGCTCGTTATATGATAACCAAGAAAATCAATCTCCGATTTTGCAAATTCACACTTGTTTGTGTTAATTGTAATGCCGTTTTCTTGCAGGCGTTTGAATATTTCTTCTAAGTGTTTGTAGTGGACGTCGGTTTCTGAGTCAGCAATTAAAATGTCATCAACGAAAACATATACGTAGTCTAAATCTCTAAATATAGAGTCCATCCACTTTTGAAATGACTGTCCGGCGTTCTTTAAACCGAACGGAAGTCTTGTAAATTCGAAAAGTCCGAACGGCGTTATTATCGCTGTTTTCTCTGGTTCAGCGACAGCAATCGAATAGAATGCTTTCTTTATATCGATTTTACTGAAAATGGTTTTTCCGCTTGCGATATACGTAAAATCTAACAGTCGTGGCAATGGGTATCTATCCGGTACGGTAATTTTGTTGAGTGCGCGGTAGTCACCGCATGCTCTCCATTCGCCATTTTTCTTCTTGACCATATGAAGTGGGGATGCCCACTCACTGCTTGAGGGTCTGCAAATTCCCATATGCATCATCTCCTTGAACTCTTGCTTTGCGATTTTGTATTTGTCTGGAGGAAGAGGACGTGCCCGTGTAGCAACTGGGAACCCTTTTGTTATAATCTCATGCTTAACATTGTGTTTCGGAGGGTTCTTCATCGATCCAGGCTTTGTAATATCTTCATACTTTTCTAACAAGCACCTGATCGAATCTGGTAAGTTCGAGTTAATTGTTCGTATTGATGAAATATTTGCTACTATTATTCGTGCAGGCGTTTCTAATCCCGTTTCTTTGTCGATCAATTTTCGTCCGTGTATATCCACTAACAGCTGGAAATGCTCGAGGAAATCGGCTCCTAGAATCGGCATTTTCACGTCGGCGATGGTAAAACACCATTTGAATTCTCTACGGAGTCCGAAATTCAGTGTTAGCGTGCGTTCTCCATATGTGTTAATTGGGGTTCCGTTGGCGGCGTATACTTGGTATTTGCATGCGTCGCTATCATGTTCCGTGCGATTTAAAACGGAAATGTTTGCACCGGTGTCGACTAAAAATCTATAACTACTGTTTAAGTCGGTTATAGTTAGACGGTTAGCGGGGTGCATAGCACAGAGATCCGTCGCTTTCTGTGCTATTAGTAGTTTTCCGACATCGCATTCGTATTTTTCTTCCATGTACACGGCTGACGGCATTTTATTGCATTTTGCTTGAATTTGTTATGATAATAACAAATGCCATTCTGCGGCTTTCGATAGTGCGACATTGACCGTGAGCGTGAATCATTACGTGACCGGAAACTGCTGCGTTGTCGCGTTCGAGACAGACGATTGTTGCGAAGCTCGTTTATTTCAATTTGCATCACTGCAATTTGTGACGTCAGGTTTGTTATTAAACTGATGTCAGCTGTCGACGATATGGCGCTCGTTCGTGTATACGTTAGATTCTCGTGAATTTTGTCGGCTATTTCGCTCAGTTTTTCCAATGTCAAGTCTTCGGATACTGCAATGATAGATGTAATGGTGGCTGGGAGTTGTCGGAACCACAGGAGACGTATCGTATCGTCGTTCATCTTCCCGCTGCCTGCTTCCCGCATTTTTCGTAATAGCTGGGAAGGTTTCTGGTCACCGAGGTCCATCTCTGATAATAGCTTTTGAAATTTTCTGTGCTCGCTCTCCTCGTAACAGCTTATAAGGCGATCTTTAATAGCCGTATATTTTTGCTCGTCTGGAGGATGTGTCAGGATGTCGCTTACTTGATGGATCACCTCCTTTGGCAATTTGGCAATTACCATGTTGTACTTATATTCCTCTCCTTGTTTCTGGGGAGCCATGATTGCTTCGAACTGCGCGAACCACAATCTTGGTGAGTCAGTCCAAAATTGAGGCAGTTTCTCGGTAACTGATATCGCTGCAATACTATCAGTGCTGGCGTCGCCTTTCGCTGGAGTCGCTGGTGGAGCCATGGTGTCTTGTTTGTTTTCTATCACTTTCTAGATTTGATGCTGAAAACCAATTTGGGTTCCGGTCGTCCCGGTATTATATCAGCACTAGAGAAGCGGTAGCCAGTCGGGGTCACCAATTATAGCGTATTGCTATATTCGTTTTGAGGAGTAAAATAAGACGATGATTTTTGCTTGTAATCGACTGGGCTTTATTCTTAATCTTAATCTATTTATATTAAAACATAACAAAGGAAAATACAATTATGTGTTGGAAGGGATTAAACGATGAACGTGAGTAATGTGCAGTGACAGCACTTTGCCATATTAATGTATTTACACGTTCACACGTTTTACAATATTAGTTATGGCTGTTGCCATACGGTCCACAGATGGGTGACCATTTTCTAAAAACACAGCAGGATCCTTCGAAAAGCAAAGTCATTGGTGCTGTCCCTGATCTCTCTGCAATCGTGTCAGATTGCCCTCCCGTCGAACTATGAGAGTGAAAGAATAGTGAGTTCCAGGGTAATTGGCTAATCTCCGTTGAGATTGGTCTGGATAACTATTATCATCATTATTGGAATGTAAAAGTAGAACATCACAGGTATAAATATGACGACTCGACACTGTTCAAGATAGCAATGCATACATGAACACATATTCGGTTCATTCTTTGAATCTTTATACCCGTCAGGGGACACACCAAACTCAACTTCATACGTTCAATCTAATATTGTTAAGGGAGTTCATTGTGCATATTTAAAATGTCTTGTCTCATTTTATCCTGTCTACATTTAAATATTTAATACAGGACTACTAGTTTGAATATAAAATCTTTTAATCTTTCACGATTTGTACACATCAAATCATCTAATATTTAAGTCGAGCAACAAAAGGTATGGAAAACCTTTATAATATTATACGATTAAGACTCGTCCTCTATCATAATAATATTATTATTATGATTTTTGTATATTTAAGGTAAAATTTTTTGGTTAGCGGTTTTATCTGGAGCCAAATTTATCAAGATCAGTCAAGCCTCAGTCGTGATCTACCAAAGTAGACGCTTAGATGAAATAACACTTAGCGGTAACCCATCCTTAGCGTAACTGCGCACTTTAGTAGCTTAACCCGCTTATCGTTTACCAATCAGTGAGTGCATCAATATAATATTGTTCAAATTAGCCAGATGCCGCTCTTATATAATAATAATAGCAACCCATTTATGTCCCACTGCTGGGCACGGGTCTCCTCTCCTCTATCAAGAGAGAGAGAGGGTTTAGGCCTTAATTCACACACGCTGGCCTAATGCGGGTTGGTGAATCAGACATGTCTTTAGAATTTCTTCTAAGACATGTGGGTTTCCTCACGATGTTTTCCTTCACCGTTAGCAGATGGCGAATCATTTGATTCGCACATATAAACACAGAAACAACAAACAAAAACAAAGTGAAATTTACATTGGTACTGCCCGGGATCGAAATCACACCTCTTGCGTGCAAGTCGGTTACTTTCCCACTCGGCCACCACCGCTCTTAAAAGGATTAAATCTGGAAATAATATATACAGCAAATAGTTTTTTTAAACCTTTGATAGGTACAATATATTATAAAACCTATCAAAATATGTTGTGTTAGAAAGAAATGTCTAAAGTTCTAAGTACCCTTATTGGCTGCTTAGTCACATATTCACGACAACCTCTTTTCTCATATTAACTCTCGCATTTTTTCTCGATCGATACTGGCACATGTGTTGTGAACACCGTCAGGCTATATTTTGCCGCTAAGCCGAGATTCGCTAACGACATGAAAAAGTTTTGATGGATTTTTCATAGCCTAAGTAAAAAATACAACAGTGTGTGGTCATCCAATAACAAAACTTCGTACTGTCCTTATCGAGTTAAAAGAATTGAGAAACTTAAAACCTCGTTTCTAAAGGTTTTCAAATCGTATATTTCTAATTGTGATGTAAGGTTTTGGTTTTATTTCTTACTAGCTAATGCCTGCGGCTCCGCCTGCGTGGATGTCAATTATCGTGGATAAACGTATTTTATGTCCTTCTTTAGTATAATATCTATCTCCTTGCCAAATTTCATTAAGACCCGTTCAGCTGTTTAGTCGTGAAAGCGTAACAAACACACTTTCGCATTTATAAGATGATGAAAAAGTTTATTACATTTAACGGATCTATAGAAAAAAATAGACTAAAAGTTTGACTAGAAAATTAGAATTTTTTCAATATTTTTATACTGTTAGTAGTATAAACTATATTAACAAAATAATAATCATTCTATTTCTAGATAATAATAATATAATATAATAATATGTTTACATAGCCACAATACATCTAGTACATAGTCCTATAGAAAAATAAAGTACCTTACTAAACAAACGAACATACATTTATTATAAAACTCTATATTATGTACACATTTTTTTACGTACGTAAGAATTACCTACACAAAAAGTCACAGTTCTTGTACAATTTTCACCATCACATTATAATTTAATTGTTTCACATTAAACATTTCGTTGTTCAATCTCCCGTGTATTATTATTTTTCATTGTGGTCCGTTATTGCGGACGCGAGTTGGAAACAGAACAAAATAAAAAAAATCAATTTATTTCCCTTGTGAGCGAACATGTCCCGGGCTAATCCAGTTTGTTCGACCGCGCAAGGGTTGAATCGTCAATGAGGAACGCAGTCCAAATGTAAAAGTGTGCCACTCGGGGAAAGTATCGAATATTGGCTCTTCGCAATGAAAACCGGGCCCTGAATGAGATCAGTATCTATTTGTAATTCGCCTTACTGGTAGGAAAGGCCTTCTGAGTTAAGTCTTACATAGTTGCTTAAGTAACTCGAAACTCGCAATATGTTTGCGGTCGTTTTATAAACATGATCATTCCGTGTTACAGATGTATTACTTCAGGGAATCGGCAACATGGAGCTACTACATAGTAGGTATGTTATAATGTTGGGTCAAGGTTTCCAGAGAGAATTTCTTTTTTTTTTCTAAAACACAACTCCCGCACTAGAGAACAAGCTCTGTGTCCCGGGTGACTTTACGAACATACAATTAACGGACACAAATTACACCCAGACTTAAAACAATTCTTTGTGGGTCACACAAAGTTTGGTTCTGTGTGGGAATCGAACCCACAACCTCGTGCACAGCAGGCTCATACTGCGCCCACTGCACCACCGAGGTATTCTTAAACTATAACAGAGAGTTTTGTTAAACTATACAAGCTTTTTTTACTTGCGTAGGTTACAATCGTACGTGGCTCTTATTTTATTTATATCTGGCTGATAAATAAATGGTTTTTTTTTTTTTTTTTTTTTTTATTCTTATAAAAATTTAGGGGTTGTTTTCTTAACATGAAATGTTAACCCCATTGTATCCTCTAAATTCTAATAGTTATAACAACAATAACACTCTTATATTAATTAGATGACAACACCCTTACCATATTGATGACAGACACTATGGGAACACCGAAGCCATACGACATAACATCTTCGCTGTGTCCGATGTAGGTACTGACAGAATTGATTGCACAATTCCGACATCATACTGCTTTGTTTTCAGTGTTCTCATTAGTGTCTCCCTTGCCTTTCGATTCTTGACGCATTCCATCAACACATGTTGTATATCATCTACTACTCCACACATATTACAATTTGGAGAGTCAATTTTCTTCATCATATGTGCGAATTTGTTTGATGGAATGTGTCCGGATCGACATCTTAGCAATAATTTAACATCTATCCGACTAAATTTAGTATCTATGAACCATGGTATACGCAGCGGCTCAGGTTGTATGGTATTGTACCAAATACCTTTTGTTTTAGATATATTCTTAAAATGTTCGATCCAATTATAATGATTTTGAATTTTAAATTTAGATAATATTTCCGAATGATCAGGCCGAATATTAATTTCGATTCCCTGGGAACAACCTATTTTAGCTAATCTGTCCGCCTCCTCATTACCATGTAAACCTATATGAGCAGGTACCCATTGCAATTTCAAAGTTATACCGCTTTCCTGTAGAGATAATATCTTTTCTAGAATTACATAGGCTATCGAAACACCTCTGCGGTCAGAGGCGCATCGAGCCACGTGTTGGAGAGCACTTTTGCTATCTGACAATATCACTGTGTTATTCCAGTGTTTATCAATCACAAAAGATATAGCCTCTGAGATTGCAATGAGTTCCGCTGACATTATAGTTACATTACCACTAATATTATATGAAACCTTATGTTCTACTGACATTGCATAAAATGCTGCTCCTATACAATTATTTATTTTTGACCCATCCGTAAATATCTTGTGCCATTCTGAGTACTTTTCATTAATCTCATCTATAACATTAAATTTTAATAAGTTATATTCATATTGTGCTTTACTTTTACATAAACTCTCTAATTCTATGTTAATAATGTCTTTTGTATTTATATGTGTAGTCCATATATTTAAATTAAACATGGGAAGCGGGAATGAACAGTGAACATCACAAAGCTTAGTGTCCTCATAACTAGTTGCAATTAAAGGTATTTTTTTCCTTCGCCAGTACTGTAATTTACACAAGTGATTTAATTTTTTAAACATTTCGACAGTTGTATTATCAGACACTGATTGACACTTTAAGCAATATTTGTATGTAAGATATTGTCTCCTTAAATAAAGTGGAGGTAAACTTAGTTCACCTTCCATTACGTGAATAGGGGAGCTTTTAATAAATCCACCGATTATTCGTAATGCTTGGTTTTGTAATTTATCTAATTTCGACACTTGCGTTTTTGAACTATTATCATAAAGGAAACTGGCATAATCCATTCGACTTCTTATTAATGAAATATAAAGTCGCCTAACATGTTTCTGATGCACTCCCCATGAGGATCCCACTAAAACTTTCAACAAATTTAACAATTTTGAACATTTCTCAATTGTCTCATTAATATGCTTAGTCCATGTGAGACATTGATCGAGCCACATACCTAAATATTTTATACATGGTGACATCAACAAATTATAACCATTAACGACAATACTTGGAATTATTCTTCTACGACCTCTACTAAATATACAATATTTAGATTTTGTAATAGACAACTGTAGACCTATCTGTTCTAGTAATGCTAATAATAACTTCAATGATTCTTCCATGTCTAATTTACAAATATTCAAGTCTTTGTTGCTTTTAAAAAGCACAAAATCATCGGCATATTGAGATATCATAACATTCTTAATTTCATGACATATCTTGTAAGTAACTATATTGAACAATAAAGGAGAAATAGGGTCGCCTTGTGCTAAACCATTAGTCGCCCATCGTGTAATTGTATGCTGGCCTTCTTCGTTTTTCAAAACTAAATGTCTCTCACTTAAGAAATTCCAAAAGTAAATACATATTTTTCTGCCTACTTTAATTTCATCTAAAGTTTTCACTAATGCATTGATCGAAACATTATTATAAGCGCTTTCTATGTCAAGAAAACAAGCGAGAGTGGGTATGTTTTCAGAATAACCTATTTGTATTTGTGTAATTAAACGAGTTAGGCTGTCTATGCAAGATTGAGATTTTCTGAATCCTACTGTGTGTTTAGATATAATTTGATTTTTTTCCACATACCACTCTAGTCGTTTATGTAACATAGAATGGAATATTTTGCATAAACATGACATAAGAGACAAAGGTCGTAGTTTTTGTTCAACATTAGGGTTATTTTGCTTCTGTATAGTTATAATTTTAATATTACGCCACTGAGAAGGGACAAATCCAGATTGAAAAATTAAATTATATATTTTTAAAAGAATTATTTTAACTTCATGCGGTAAATGATATATCATCGAATATGAAACATTGTCATCTCCGGGCGTGGTGTCTTTTAATTTTAAGCACCTCCCTAATTCATTAATGGTGAAGACTTTTTCTAATAAATTATTCCTTGATGTTATTTCCGGAACATGATTTAACACTGAATCTGGGGTAAGAGAGCATAATACATCTAATTGCCTTTCGATCGGGATGTAATTTTTTGTTTTTCTATATCCCTTAATCCATCTCATTCTATTCCACAAATCAGACGATGTAGTGTTGCTGTCGACCGAATCACAAAAACTTGTCCAATATTGTCTACGAACTTTGGTTATAGCTTTGGAACACTTTTTAACCTGGTTATTAAAAATGAGTAAATTATTAGGGGTAGGGTTTTTCCTGAAATTTTTTAATGCTAATCTGCGTCGTGCCACTTCATGAGAGAGTTCAGGACTCCAGTATGGTTTTGGTTTAAATTTATTTATAGGGTTGTTAATTAATTTAGTAAAGGGTATACTAACATCCGCCGCTTTGTTTATTTCTTGAATAAAAAAATTATATATATGTTGAATATCTTGATAACCGGTTGTAATATCTTCCCTATCTTTGAACGAAATAAGGAGACTGTTCTTATATTTATTCCAGTCTGCGGCCTTAATATTACGTTTTTTTGTGTAAAATATACGATCTTGGAAATTCATAGCCAATTTAATTATCAAATGATCGCTTCCCAGATTTTCCTGTAGGATTACCCAAGAAAAGTGAGTAGCTATATCTGTCGATACAAAAGAAATGTCGGGCGAAGATTGTCTCAAAACACCCTCAACTAATTTCACTCGTGTTGGTTCTCCATTATTGAGTGCTATAAGCCCGTGTTCCAAAGCAGCATCCCATAACTGAGTACCCCGAGTGTCCGTTTTGTAAGACCAGCTCGTGTGGTGCCCGTTAAAATCACCAGCTACTAAAGATTTATGTTTGAATTTTTCAAATATTTCCTCCCAATCTGAAGCTCGCGTTTGCTTTGAAGCCGGACAATATATAGAAACAATGTTTTCTAAATCGCTGCAATTTACTAACTTAACATGTAAAATTTCAATGTCACCGTTAGTTATATTAATTGAATTATAATATGATTTAACAGATTTATGTACTACAATCGCTACTCCACCGTAACCATCTATCCTGTCTCGTCTATATATATTATTTGAATTAATATTAATGGGGTGTTCGTTATCTAACCAAGTCTCACTAACAATCGCCACATGGATATTTTCATTATTTAAAAGCTCCCCAAAACTAAGTAATTTAGGATAAATACTCTGTGAGTTCCACTGAAGTATATTGATAACAGAGTTACAACCAAATACCCTATCCATCAAATAATGAAGTTAAATTTTGTAACATGAACTTATTGATAAATATACTACATATAAATAATTTAATCTCTTCGTAAATTGTTTTTACACACATTAATATTTTTCCTTCTAAATTATTTTCAGAGCATATAATATTCTTCAATTTAAAAAATATTTTTTTAAACTCAAATTTATACTTATCGACTATCCTGTCGCTTCTTGTTTCGCTATTAGTGTTAGATGAAGTTTGTTCCGTGGAAATCTCTGCTTGATTTTCCAACGAACTTGTATTCTCCTGATGTATTTCTCTATCTTGTCTCTTCTGTGAACTTGAATTATTGCTTTTCTTTTCTTTTTGAATATTTATATGGGGATCTAAACTTTTATTTTTTTTCTGTACACTGCTCTTTTTTAATACGTTACAGTATGTTTCTTCATTTTTATTCGCAACTGAAATACTTTGAACTGTCTCTTGATCACATTCCATTAAAACAGTATTATCTTCTTCCGATCTATTTTCTACGCTCTTATGTGATAAATACATTTGCAAAGCTTTTCGGTATGTAATATTTAGTTTGGACATTATCTCCCTTATATTTTTTTCCTTTAAATATATAGGACAATGCTTGTCTAGAACAAAGTGAGGCCCTTTACAATTTATACAGACGTACTCTGCTATTTCGCAGTTCTCATGTTGACCCGCACATTTTGGACATATTCTTTTCTTGGATGGACAGTATTTAAAATAGTGACCAAATTGCCAACAACCTGTGCACTGTGTCACAGGGAATACAAAGGGTTCAACTGTGAACCGGCAACCATACGCAAATACATATTGTGGTAGCTCGGAACCTTCAAAACAAATTCTGACTGTCTCACTATCTGCCCATTTGTCACTTGAACGAACAATTCTTCGCAATCTTTTGATAGATAAAATTTTTGTATTTGTTTCCAAAATCTACATAATATCAGTTTCGCTCAAATCTATGTCAACACCTTTGATAATACCATAGGACATTGTAGTTTCATATGTAAACAAGCGTTTGTATTCTAATTCGTCGATTTTTTTGCATTTAATCAATGACTCAGCGCCTTCCTTTGTATCAAAACGAATAAGTACTTTAAACGGGCTTTTATATTTAATTCTAATAATATTTTTAATATTTTCATCTCGCAACAATTTTGCCAAAGCCATCTGTTTTGGCAGCACTTGAGTCGCTGATACACAAACTTCATTGTATTTCTCTTCATTACTTTGTTTTTCTTCTACCCTCATTATCTCATTTGTTGTTTGTTTTGCGAACTGATTGCTTTGTATAATTAAAGAATCACTTCTTATGATACGTTTAGGTCTCCTTCTAACAACCGTTATAAAATCTTCTTCACTTGTTTCATCTTCTCTTTGTTTTCTCTTCTCTGCACTTCTACTCAAATTTTGTGTATTATTTTCCACATTATTCAACTCACTGATCTCTCGTTCACATAATTTTATAATTTCCGTATCACTAACAGATGATTTCTCGTCGTCCTCATCGTTTCCACTCATTATTTAATTTTATTATTATAACGCGGGTAATTTTAAGTACACACTCAGTTATTGTACGACGCGTGCGCACGTCACAACAGATGTGAGCCGACGTCCGTGAAATAAATGGTTGAAGTGAGGTATACTCCGAGGGTAAAAAAAACTAAGTATGTAATGTTTTGTTTTGTTTATTAAGGTTCAACATCAATACTTAAGCGGTGGTGGCCGAGTGGGGAAAGTAACCGACTTGCACGCAAGAGGAGCGAGTTCGATCCCGGGCAGTACCAATGTGATTTTCACTTTGTGGAGTTTATATGTACTAATCAAATCATTTGCCATCTGTTTACGGTAAAGGAAAACATCGTGAGGAAAACCACATGTCTTAGAAGAAATTCTAAAGACATGTCTGATTCACCAACCCGCATTAAGCCAGCGTGTGTGAATTAAGGCCTAAACCCTCTCTCTCTCTTGATTGAGGAGAGGAGTGCCCAGCAGTGGGACATATATGTGTTGCTATTATATGTATATCAATACCTAAAGCTAAAACATGCCATAAAAACTAATAACAATGTATTTGCTTAAAGATAAGTCGGTGCTATGTTCATGCTGTCATTTAATATTGAGCTTGGCACCGACTTTAATCTGTATTCAGTTGGTTTTAGCTTTTTGTCGGTTTTTTGGTCGGTTTAATTTTCGGTCGGTTTTATTTATTTTTAGTGATAAAATAAAAGTCAAATAATTAATGAAATATAAATATTGCCAATACCTATAACGTTTAAGGGGTTGCCCTCGATTTCTCTAGGATTCCATCATCAGACCCTGACTTGGTGCCAATGGGACCACATCAAGAATTTTGAGAATCAGTCCACAAATGGCGGAGAAATCGGTGAATATGGCAACAGCCATAACTAATATTGTAAAACGTGTGAACGTGTAAATACATTAATATGGCAAAGTGCTGTCACTGCACATTACTCACGTTCATCGTTTAATCCCTTCCAACACATAATTGTATTTTCCTTTGTTATGTTTTAATATAAATAGATTAAGATTAAGAATAAAGACCAGTCGATTACAAGCAAAAATCATCGTCTTATTTTACTCCTCAAAACGAATATAGCAATACGCTATAATTGGTGACCCCGACTGGCTACCGCTTCTCTAGTGCTGATATAATACCGGGACGACCGGAACCCAAATTGGTTTTCAGCATCAAATCTAGAAAGTGATAGAAAACAAACAAGACACCATGGCTCCACCAGCGACTCCAGCGAAAGGCGACGCCAGCACTGATAGTATTGCAGCGATATCAGTTACCGAGAAACTGCCTCAATTTTGGACTGACTCACCAAGATTGTGGTTCGCGCAGTTCGAAGCAATCATGGCTCCCCAGAAACAAGGAGAGGAATATAAGTACAACATGGTAATTGCCAAATTGCCAAAGGAGGTGATCCATCAAGTAAGCGACATCCTGACACATCCTCCAGACGAGCAAAAATATACGGCTATTAAAGATCGCCTTATAAGCTGTTACGAGGAGAGCGAGCACAGAAAATTTCAAAAGCTATTATCAGAGATGGACCTCGGTGACCAGAAACCTTCCCAGCTATTACGAAAAATGCGGGAAGCAGGCAGCGGGAAGATGAACGACGATACGATACGTCTCCTGTGGTTCCGACAACTCCCAGCCACCATTACATCTATCATTGCAGTATCCGAAGACTTGACATTGGAAAAACTGAGCGAAATAGCCGACAAAATTCACGAGAATCTAACGTATACACGAACGAGCGCCATATCGTCGACAGCTGACATCAGTTTAATAACAAACCTGACGTCACAAATTGCAGCGATGCAAATTGAAATAAACGAGCTTCGCAACAATCGTCTGTCTCGAACGCGACAACGCAGCAGTTTCCGGTCACGTAATGATTCACGCTCACGGTCAATGTCGCACTATCGAAAGCCGCAGAATGGCATTTGTTATTATCATAACAAATTCAAGCAAAATGCAATAAAATGCCGGCAGCCGTGTACATGGAAGAAAAATACGAATGCGATGTCGGAAAACTACTAATAGCACAGAAAGCGACGGATCTCTGTGCTATGCACCCCGCTAACCGTCTAACTATAACCGACTTAAACAGTAGTTATAGATTTTTAGTCGACACCGGTGCAAACATTTCCGTTTTAAATCGCACGGAACATGATAGCGACGCATGCAAATACCAAGTATACGCCGCCAACGGAACCCCAATTAACACATATGGAGAACGCACGCTAACACTGAATTTCGGACTCCGTAGAGAATTCAAATGGTGTTTTACCATCGCCGACGTGAAAATGCCGATTCTAGGAGCCGATTTCCTCGAGCATTTCCAGCTGTTAGTGGATATACACGGACGAAAATTGATCGACAAAGAAACGGGATTAGAAACGCCTGCACGAATAATAGTAGCAAATATTTCATCAATACGAACAATTAACTCGAACTTACCAGATTCGATCAGGTGCTTGTTAGAAAAGTATGAAGATATTACAAAGCCTGGATCGATGAAGAACCCTCCGAAACACAATGTTAAGCATGAGATTATAACAAAAGGGTTCCCAGTTGCTACACGGGCACGTCCTCTTCCTCCAGACAAATACAAAATCGCAAAGCAGGAGTTCAAGGAGATGATGCATATGGGAATTTGCAGACCCTCAAGCAGTGAGTGGGCATCCCCACTTCATATGGTCAAGAAGAAAAATGGCGAATGGAGAGCATGCGGTGACTACCGCGCACTCAACAAAATTACCGTACCGGATAGATACCCATTGCCACGACTGTTAGATTTTACGTATATCGCAAGCGGAAAAACCATTTTCAGTAAAATCGATATAAAGAAAGCATTCTATTCGATTGCTGTCGCTGAACCAGAGAAAACAGCGATAATAACGCCGTTCGGACTTTTCGAATTTACAAGACTTCCGTTCGGTTTAAAGAACGCCGGACAGTCATTTCAAAAGTGGATGGACTCTATATTTAGAGATTTAGACTACGTATATGTTTTCGTTGATGACATTTTAATTGCTGACTCAGAAACCGACGTCCACTACAAACACTTAGAAGAAATATTCAAACGCCTGCAAGAAAACGGCATTACAATTAACACAAACAAGTGTGAATTTGCAAAATCGGAGATTGATTTTCTTGGTTATCATATAACGAGCCAAGGATTGACGCCTACAACGGAAAAAGTTCAAGCAATTAACGAATATCCGAAACCAAATACAGTGAAAGAACTACGTCGTTTCTTAGGCATGTTAAACTTCTACCGAAGCAGCATACCGTACGCAGCGAAGCATCAAGCGCCTCTAAATAGATACTTGAGAAATTCGAAGAAAAATGATAAAACAATCATTCAGTGGAATAAAGAAGCGGACCACGCTTTCGAGCGCTGCAAACAGGATATACGACAAATAACGTCAATAGCCTGCCCAGACAGCCAAACCCAACTAGCAATGATGACTGACGCAAGCTTAAAATGCGTAGGCGCCGTCCTACAGCAACGACAAAAAGGAAAGTGGGAACCGATAGCTTTCTTTTCAAAAGTACTAAGCGAAGCTCAAACGAAATACTCTACTTACGACAGAGAGTTACTGGGAATTTACATGGCAATTAAACATTTTAGAAGACTCATCGAGGGCCGAGAATTCACCGTCTACACGGATCATAAGCCATTGATTCAGGCATTCGATAAGAAGCCATCATTGAATGACACACCGAGGCGGATTCGATACCTGGACTACATATCGCAATTCAGCACTAATATAACACATATTAGCGGCAAGGAAAACACAGTTGCAGACGCCTTGTCTCGAGTTGTTGAAACGATATCATTACCATCCAATATAGACTGGAAGGAGGTAGCAAATTGTCAACAAAACAATGACGAACTCGAACGATTGAAATCAAATAAATCATTACGGTTCGAAACGGTACATTTTCACGAGAAAGGAATCAAGATATTCTGCGACTTATCAACCAGGAAACAACGACCATTTCTTCCCCTTAAATTCAGAAGAGACATTTTCGAGAGTTTCCACAATATAAGCCATCCCGGAAAAAACACTACGAGGAAGTTAATTGCAGCGAACTACATTTGGGAAAACATGAACACGGACATCAACAAGATGACTGAAGCATGTTTACAGTGTCAACGTTCAAAAATACATCGGCACACCAAATCACCACTTGGAAAATTCATGCCAGCAGAAAGATTCTCTCATCTACACGTCGACATTGTCGGACCCCTCACAACATCCCAGAATAAACGATACATCATAACAATGATTGACCGATGTACGTCATGGCCAGAAGCTTTCGCAGCGTCAGACATCACTGCAGAGTCAATTGCAAGAGTGATATACGAAGGGTGGATAACCCGATTCGGATGTCCTGAATACATAACTTCAGATCAGGGAGCTCAATTCGAATCAAGAATATTCAGAAGTTTGGCAAAACTCATGGGAATAAATAAAATACGGACAACTCCGTATCACCCACAGTCAAACTCGAAAGTCGAACGATTACACAGAACTATGAAAGCAGCGTTAATGGCAAGAGGGAACACTACAAACTGGACAAAGGAACTAGCCACAATATTACTCGGTATCCGTACCAGCTTACGGCAGGATACTGGATTTTCGGCAGCCGAACTAGTATATGGAACAACAATAACGTTACCTGGAGCATTTTTTGAGACAAGAAGCCTAACAACCTACACTGAAATGGTAGAAGAGTTGAAGAAAAACATCGAACGAATAACTTCCGTGCCACAGAGAGAGCGCACAAATGACAAAATATTTGTACATCCAAAATTAGCAGAATGCACGCACGTATTCTTACGATGCGATAGATTGCGGCCGAGCTTGACGCCGCCATACGACGGACCTTATCTCGTAATTAGCCGGAGCGATAAATTATTCACGATATTGATAAACGGAAGACACAGTACCGTATCTATCGACAGGATAAAACCCGCCTTCGTAATAAGCGATAAGGAGATAAGAAATCGCACATCAGTAGATAAGAAAATAGTTGTAGAAACGCAAGATAATCTAGCAAATAAAAAAACACGTGCAGGGCGAATCTCACGCCCAACGGTTCGATTCCAGCTATGATATATAAAGCTATACAAACGATCTACAATCACCACTCACGACAAGAAGTTTTCACACGCAACATGGGATCCAACACAAGTACTCATGAGAAAGAACAAGTCAACATGGTGCAAAACAACGCGCCAGCCATTCCGGAAGAGTTACTGCAGATACACTCTAGGCTCGCTGAGGACCTACAGAGCATACGAGGTTGGATCACAATAACGATTATCGCAGTGATAATAATAATATGCATCATCAGTGTCTACATGTTGTTCCGAGCGATCGGAACAAAAATCGAGAAGAGATTTATGCGTGTGATACGAGAAACCAACGTGGTGTAGGGTAATAAGTTTAATCGTAAATATTTTTTTTAAGGAGGGAGTATCTATGGCAACAGCCATAACTAATATTGTAAAACGTGTGAACGTGTAAATACATTAATATGGCAAAGTGCTGTCACTGCACATTACTCACGTTCATCGTTTAATCCCTTCCAACACATAATTGTATTTTCCTTTGTTATGTTTTAATATAAATAGATTAAGATTAAGAATAAAGACCAGTCGATTACAAGCAAAAATCATCGTCTTATTTTACTCCTCAAAACGAATATAGCAATACGCTATAGTGAACATACATAAAAAAACATACATTTGAACATAGAAATCTTCAGAGCCCGAGTGATACCCCAGGTATAGCAAACATTCATAATTATGTCCTGGTAACTGCTCGCCATCAGGCTGACCGTATGCCACTAAGTAGTATAAAAAACGTACAATATGTTATTAAAATTTTATATGCGCTAAATATATTAAATTTTATATTTTTAAACAAAAAATAATACAAAAAGTTGGTAAAAATACTTTATTTTATGTTTCAACTTTCACCTTTAAGTTTCATTATGTTTTGTAAATTCTTTTGTATTTAATTTTGTACGACTCTTTGTAAATAAAAGGCACAAAAAATACAATTCTATAAAAAGTACATTGCTTATTATTTTCTCCACTATTGTTTTGTTTTCAGATTAACAATAGAAAGGCTTATATAATATAATTAGTTAGTTTAACGAAGCCTCAAGCTATTGCTTGAATTTCTTTTGGAATATATTTCTTTTGCTCATAGGGCGCGGGATGGCTATTATTTTTATAATAAACAATGTAAAATTACATTGCAGACATAAAATAGTATGTTTCAAATTCATTATATTCTCTTTGTATATTGCGAATTAATTAATGTGAAAGTGCTTTTTCAGGAGAGATTAAAGCCAATCAGAATGTATATTTAAACTAATATTATTATAAAGAAGAAAGATTTCATTTTTTGTTTGTTGGCTACGATTCTACTCAAAGACTAGTCGACCGATTCTAAAAATTCTTTCGCCATTAGAATGCTACAATATCAGCGGGTAACATAGGCTATTGTATTGTAAAAAAAATCGGGATTCCTACGAAAAATTAATAAATGACCACCCGTGCGAAGCCGGGACGTGGTCCTGTGTGTCCATTAAAACATCAGTATATAGCAAATATAATGACAGCCATTCATGCATTTTAATAATAAATAGACTGAACAAAGCAATAATTTATCAGATTCCGTTCAACGAAGCAACATTGGATGGGCTGGAGGTTTGTATTTCTTAAATATTTAGGTACACTTATCTTTTAGCTTGTCGAAGTTATTTTTTACAGCATTCTATAGCTTTTTTATTTATCAGGTTTGTGGCAATAACATCAGTTTTTAACATAAGGCATTCGGCTGAAAGGTTTCAAAAACTAAAACATAGGACAGCGAGTTGATAACAAGAGATTTGATAACCTGAATTGAAAAACAATAATAATAACAATCTTAGACTCATAACTACCTAATCAATACAGATATAAAGTGATTAGTATCTATTCAAATTACTGCACTGTTGGTTGAGAGGTATAAGTGGTGATTCCCCTGCGACACGTGTGAAAGTTGTCTTTCGAAAACGCTTCGTAGTATTGAATATCATCGGTCACAGTGTGTAGGAAAATAAAAATATTTGATGAAAAATAACGGTATCCCTTCTACTCGTATATATATATTTAAGTATAATATCGTGGTTTCATTCAACTTCTTTAGATATTCTACTAATTTAAATCGCCATACTATGTAGTTTACTACCGCTATAATTTAGATAGATCCCAAATATAAATAAAAATAAAGTAAAAATCGAATACCAAAACAAATATAAAAAATATTAAAAGCTACGTACCTTCTTGATAGTTTAATAATCCTAACTAAGTTTACGAGTATATTGCCATACTTACGACGCAGGGAAAAACACATGAACGATACACACATAAATCTGTTATGTTGACTTTGACGGAGTAACATCGTTCTATATAATAAATACCAGCTGAGTTGATGTTAACTCGCTTTTAAAACAACCATCTACAAAGCATTTTATATGAATTTTATTTTTTAACTTCAAAACTCATCACAAACGAGTAGGATGCTCCGACTGCTGGCTTTAGAGCAGAAAAACTTATGAATAAAAAATGAATTCCTTGGTTTTTAAATTAGCATTACAAAGGGAGGGTAATTCTCGTACCTTTGCGCCTGCAAAAGAAATGTATAAACGAGGTCTTTTTCGATTTATTTTAAAGTGAAAAATCAGCGTTTCACGTAAAACATTTTTTTAAATGTCTGCCGCTTCAAACGATGTATGCCTGTTATGGCATTGTAAATATAAATTATATGAATGAGGCCTTATTACTTTTTACTATAGCATACTAAAGCTCACCTTAATAATATTATAAAATGAAAAAAACACTGTTTTTTTTGTAATGAATAAAGTTAAAAACTACTGAACCGATCTTATAAATAATTTCATCGTTAAATGATAAGCTTTTTATAGGTAAAAGAATTTTATTTTTAAAAATTACGGGAGCCCTAGGAACTCTCAAATAAATGTCCACCGGTCAGTCCACCACTGCGCGGCCTGTTGTTAGTTCGATTCCTACACGGGTAAAACATATAAGTGATCCACAAAATTATTAGGTCAGACTAAATTGTGTGTATAAAACGATTTCTGTGATATAGAACTATGTTCCCTTATGCGGGAGACTTATTAGAGTAATAAGTGAAAAATTGTATAAGTGATCTTTTATTTCTTTAAAAAAAAAAATACTCATTTTTAAGTAGGTATTATTTTTTACACTACCAAGTGTGCAAGTGCAATGTAAATAAAAATATATTTTCCTGTAAATAGGAAAGTGTGTAACTCTCAATGGCATTAATTAGTGGTGACATTAATATTAGTCACTGGCAGTTCATGCATTTGCCTGCTATAATGAGAATGGAGAATGCCTGAAGCTAAATTAACGACTGGAATAAACTGTACTTAAATATGATGATGTAAGCAAGCTCTGGCTTGTAAAATATATATTTTAGTTGCTGATGATGAACTAATTTCCTAGATGTTAGTCTTAAGATACTATGTAGTCTAGAGGAGGAGTCAAACAAAAGAAGAATGCACAGAAGAGCCCACAGAATCAAATTACCTATAAGGATAACCCGAATCAAGATAAGTTAGAGATTATTGAACCAAAATAACAGGTCGTCCTTACTAAATTTCGGTCACGGTGGGTTATCTCGACGCAGACTAACCATCTACGAGGTAGATATTTTCATACACAAAGTATCACTACATATTCCGATAGAAAATTAAACCGTCTAGTCTGGAGAGAGATCAGGTGAAAGATCATTGGCTTCATGTCCTTTCCGAGACACTGTCAACATCTTGACTGAAAGCCCCAATCACTAATTTTGGCTCGACACGGGCATCAAACCTAGGACCTCAGCACCAGTAACACTAAATAACCACTAGGTAAATGAAGTCGACGACAGTTTCTAACCTATAAATATAAGTCAATTTAATAAGTTACTATTTAACTAGAATTCCAAACTTATAACTAAATCATTTAACTATAAATTATTATCCATGGAACAATTCACTTTGAGTATCTGTTCCAGTTGTGTGAAGTTGGGAGGCTCTCAAAAACTCACAATATAAATCGAATTGTTCCGCCACATTTAACCCTCCAGTTTCGCGAGAGTCGGCAGAGTGATTGATCCAGCTAAATGGCACGTACCGAGTTACTCCTAAAAACGCCATTTTTTATTTAAAAGCCGTATATTTTTGGGTATTTATCAATCAATATGCTATGTGCTTAATTTTAGCTAATTGTTTAATTTGTTATATTTATATTTTTAGGTCATAAATGAGTTGATTGAAATATCCTTACTAATATTATAAATGTAAAAGTTTGTGAGTATGGATGGATGGATGAATGGATGTTTGTTACTCTTTTACGTAAAAACTACTGAATGGATCTGGATGAAATTTTACACAGAGATAGATTATGTGCTGGAATAACACAGGCGATTTTTTACAGCGATAACCGACATTCACGCGGGCAACAGCTAGTATGAAATAGATTGTAAATGCTTTAACTATTGGTAAATCTATTAATTAATCTCTCGGTAGTCTCTGCCTCGGTGGTCCAGTGGTCGCAGTATGCGCTTGCTGTGCACGAGGTTCGTGGTCAAAGAATTGTTCTGAATCTGGGTGTAATTTGTGTCGGTTAATTGTATGTTTGTAAAGTCCCCCGCGACACAGAGCTTGTTCTCTAGTGCGGGAGTTGTCTTTTTAAAAGAGAAGAAAAATCAACTTACTTAACGAATTATATACCACTAATATTAGCTTCAACTTTTCAACAACTTTCTTTTTTGATGTTTAGTAATTGTTGTTTATAAGAGACAATGGAATTACACTATTACATTTCCCAAAAGGGAACTGGTAGATATTAAAAAAGAAGATTAAACCTTACTATTCCCCGTAATTAAAATACACAAAGTTTGAGCACAATATGCTATAATTTACCAGCAACAATTGGGACACCGATTAGCAAATAAATGAAACTATTGTTAAAATTAAAAATTACAAAAGTTCCTTTTTGATTACGGTCACGCGACCGCGGCGTCTGCTTACGCCCCGTCGCGTGTTGCGAAACGGTTAAACTGTATAATTTTTGCGTTACAACCACACTGGTTCCTGTTTTCCCCTACCCCCATTGTGTAATAATTACAGCCTACGCATTTGTAATTTGGAAGCTTTTTAAAAATTAATTTTCGTTGACCATACCATGCTCAAGATTGGTTTAGGAGCTGTGTTTAAATTAAATTTAAGCTTGTTTTCTCGTAAAATAAATGTTTTTTTATATAAAAGGAAAATGTATTAATTCTCAATTATTGTTTTATATTATGATAATTTGTTTGTTTTTGTGAAGCAAAAGCTGATCCTTTTTATTCTATTTAATAATAGCATCCCATATAATATGTCTTACCGCTGGGCACGAGTTCCTCCTCTCCTCTATAAAGAGAGCCAAGAGAATTTAAGTCTGAGTTCAAACACGCTGGCTTAAAGCGGGTTGGTTGTTTAGATGCCTTTAGAATTTCTTTCCTATTAAATTCCAAATGGAATTGCTAACTATGATCATAATAAATTTGTAAAACTATGCTTATTTATCATAACCTTTAATGTTAGATTCTACGCAAAATAACATTTAGGTTACATGACTCTTACATAAGTTTTTTTTACTATGAACTTAAACGATTACGTCAGAGAAACGTTCCCATGTCTTTTTTTTATAAGTCTTCAAGCAGACATACTACTTTTAGCATCTGCGGTCAGCGTTTTTGCTGAATCGCATGTTGGCGATTCTCTGTGCTCATTCCGGCATCGGAATCGTGCAATTTTTCGACTGTACTGATGCAGCATTGCGAATTGTCGACGCCTTGTATTCGGTCTCGGATCTTTGCGTAATATATAAAATAATGAACCAAATCGATGCGAGCGGCGGCGTCCGAATGTATGCAAAATGTAGCTTTCGACGCTGTGTTGAACTTCCGAAAAGCGACTCAATCGCTATGTTTAGTCGCAGCATTTAGCTTCTAAAAAGCAACTAAATCGCAGATCGCCGATACTAAAAATAACATAATCTTCTGAAGCTTTAAATGGCTATGTAAGCCTATATATCAGAATAATGTTTCCATATGAACGCACAGTTTACTATTGTAAGAAAAATTCCCTCAAAGTGTCACTTTATTTCCTCTGGGAAACGAAAGCTTCGCACATCAAGCTCTCATTGTAGTACCCAAGTTATTCTTCGCAAAAGGGCTCAATTTTGTGTGAAGCGATAACATTTTCATGGTAATGCTTTGAGATACCTTCTTTCATATTGCATCACGGCTATCCACTTACAGGCTTTGACGGTATAACAAAATACGAGATTCTATGCATAACTAGTAGACTCATAAAATATGTAATATATATATACACCGTGTTCCTTATGTAGACTTGTTTACACACAAAATAAACTCAAAATGTTCGTGGGAATACATTTTAAATTGTGATGAAGGTACTTTAGAAGACTTTTAGTACTAAAAAGATTATGACTACTTACTTTAAAATTGGAGGGGCTTAAAGCCACTGTGCACTGGCTGATCAGTAAGTGGTTAGTTAAGTAGGTTAACCTATCAAAGGTGCAACCCTATTGATAGGTGACCATTGTGGTGGTTTATCTAATCGTTTCCGTGCTTCAGAGGGCACGTTAAAAGTCGGCCCTGACTGTTAGCAGACATCACAGTGGAGGTCTTTTTGGGCAATTTAAACAACTCTGTACCAAACTTTACCACTAACTACTGGATACTTTAAAATTAATGAAGAACTTTCTTTGACGGTATCATTTTGAAGAGATCAAGTGAGCAAAAAATATTCATTAACAGGGACAGACAATGGCAGTCATATTTAAATTTTAAACAGAAAATATTACCATACATTTTTAAACAGTGGCCAGTAAGAAATACCCACATATAAAGAAGGAGGTTAAACGGGGTAAAAATAAATACAGAAGTGTTTACGTCACGCAAAATAATGCAACGTCACCTTTTTGACCTCACGTCACCGCATGACGAGCTTACAAATTGTATCAGAACACATGTTCAAAAACGCCGCCTCACAGTAAGCAGTGACAGCGGAATTTCTCATTACAGCTACAAGCAAGATTCCCATACATCACGATGGGAAAATATCGCTTTTTGACTCCCCTCTCATCCATTAATGGTTGTGCATACTTATGTTTATACGGGTCCAATAAAAAGCGAACATACGTCACGGAAGAGTTACGCGCCAACTGAAATAACATTCCGTCCGTTATAACCTTTATTAAACTTTATTTATATAGTGAATATACACTGAACACTCGAGTTAGGTAGTGATCTACCTCCAATGTTTCAATTACCACCATTTAGTTCTTGATTAAAAAATAATAAAAGTTAATGAACTCGAGTCGACGTAAGCAATTCTTGCAAGCGCCCGGAGGAACGCTTAACCGTTGCTTTAATTAAGGCAGGAAAACATGACCTTCTTAGGTCGAGCTGAAATAGCAACAGTGATACAGAAATGACATCTACTTAATGTTGAAATACATTTACTATCTACTGTCCTGTACCGTCTTTGTGGGTATTATTAAGATAATGGACTTACTGCAACTTAGGGACGAATTCTTTTTCCGTTTACTTTTGTAGTAACTACTTACTTTTAGATATCTTCCGCCCGTTACAGTTAACTTTATGAGCAACTATTAAGAGTCAAAAGTACCTTTTTTGACTGCCTCCGTAGTCACGAGGATTTGTGCTTAAGTTTGCCATCGATCGTAAAGTCCTGGCTTCCATTCCCGCATCGAGCAAAGTGTTATTGAGTTTTTCAGTTTTAAATTTCGTGGAGTCTAGAATTTTATGCAATTGTAAATGATAAAAGAATAATCAAAAAGGTAAAAGAAAGAAAAATATATTTTAATCATATACAGTATACATCAATCATCGTGACCACGACCGCTCTGCCAAGAGCGAAACGAATTAGAAAAGGAAGAGACAGTATACATAGAAAAACAATAAATAGGCACCAAATAACATACTTGTAGATCAAATCTGAAGCTTTCCTGTGACATATCAGAATAGGTGCCAATTTAAACTCTGTGTGGCATTTTCATGCAGCAGCCCTGATTTTCAAATAAGGTTTACATAAAGTCACATGCATACAACACCCCCCTTACATGGCTCACATAGCTGGCGAAACATGTATTATATATTTTTTTATATAAAAATGAAACAGCTAACTAACGAAATTGTTTTAACAACAGTCCTAAAAATGAATATTCTAAAAGGTTGAATTCAATAACCTCTTCTAATCACCCTTCATCTAAGAAATTTAAGGTGACACCCACTATATCATTTTACTTCATCGTAGTCTCATTGTTTCAACTTTTAAATTAATTAATATCAGCTTATCTTACGGTGAACTCATCGCGTAAAACTTGCCCCTACTTATCTAAAGATATTTATAACGATGACACAACTTTACTGAACTTTGAAAAATTATAGTTTTGGTAGAGGTTTTAAGCACGTCTTTATCGTTATCAATTTCACGGTCTAATTTCACCGGAGGGCAAAAATGTAAGGTATAAGCTCTCTTAAAAATACTATACACTTTGCTTATTATTAAGTATATGCTATATAGGTCCACATATGGCATACGGCCTACCCTTTAGTAAGCAGATACCGTAATCAATGAACGCTTGCAATACAAGAGGCATTTCTTTTATTTCATTTCATTTGATTTTAAAAAGATAACTGTGTCACGGGGGATTCACAGGCCCAGATAACTGAACCTGAAGATAACTGAACCCAGACTAGGAACAACCACTTATAATTCCCACAAATTATGGGAATCGAAGGCACTTTCTCGGGCTTAGAAGTCAGGGTCACCAACCACTTGACCAACAGACCAGTCTACTAATTCCAGGAATTACCTAAGTATTAAATAAAAGCAACTCGTATATGTCCCTTTGCTGGGCACGGGTCTCCTCTCCTCTATTAAGAGAGAGAAAGAGGGTTTAGGCCATTATTCACACACCTAATGCGGGTTGGTGAATCAGACATGGCTTTAGAATTTCTTATAGGACATGTGGGTGTTCTCACTATGTTTTCCTTTACCGTTAGCAGATGGCGAATCATTTGATTAGTACATATAAACTTCACCAAGGTAAATTCACATAGATACTGCCACTCGGGATCGAACTCGCACCTCTTCGCGTGCAAGTTCGTTAAATAATGGTTGATATTATATGTACATAGTGAACAAGTAAATCCTACTAATATTATAAACGCGAAAGAAATATTGTAAGAATGTATGGATTTATTTTTGTTACACTTTTTATCGAGGTAACTGAAATCTATGCAGGTCGAGGTAACTGAAATCTATGCAGGTGGAGCCGCGGGAAAATCATCGCCTCGGTGGCGCAATAGTAGTGCTTACGTCTGCAGTATAGAGGTCCAAGGTTCAGTATTCATTTAGATACCCAACAGCCACGAGCACAATTCCAGACTAATACTGATAAAAGTCTAAAGTCTAGAACTATGCCCTGTATACGTGTCGTACACCATTGCCTATGCTATGTTATGATAACAAAATCAATACCTAGTCCTGAACCCACACAACGTAAGTAATTTAGTTTTAATCTCAACAAAAACATAAAGCCGACCATAACTAATATCAAGTGTGTCGCCGTAATGGAACCCGGAGCGTTTCCAAATTACGTAGTAGCATGCCTCTCCATTAGCTCAGTCTTAATTAGGAACCATCAGGGAAGATCTCTAAAGCCAAGTTGGTCGCACCGGGACGCCTTAATCCCGTCATCAAAATTCTGATCACGCGTCTCTCTACAGTTTCTATGAGTGCGCCGAATGTCAGCGTTGGCGTCCTCAAATTTATAATCGAGGGATCGAAAACGCCTAAATAGGTAGTTCTTATGAAGTGCTCTCTTTGTAAACGAGGTTGTTTGTTTTGTTCAGGTAAACGGGTAAAGGAAAAATGATTGAGGTGAACATACTTTTATGAAAATAAGAGGCTTAACTCTATTTTGTATGATATAGTAAACAAGTTTGCTAAACAAACATGCCCTTTTTTTCCTTATGAATGCTTAAGTAGTTCAATAGAAATGATACAAATATTGACTATATCAGTGTGTTTTCTTAAATTGCTCTCACAACTGCTTTGATGTATTGAGTCATATACATCGAGGAAATGTGGAATTTAATTTATGATTTGATAGCCTTATTGTTAAAAAAGACAACTAGAATTTCATCCAGATCCAGTCAGTCATTATGGCGTGATTGAGTACATCTCAACTTTCGCATTTATAATTTTAATAATATTTTTAATTTTTTTTTAGTGTTTGTCGTCTACACGAGCCTGATGAATATTTAGATTGGATCTATTTGCTAAACATAAAATTTTAATTGAATAACTTATTACCCTATATGCCTTGAAATCGACTCTCACGTGATCACAGGCTGATTATGCGTTAATATACCTCCTTAGGAAACACTAACAGTGTTCTTTTTTAAATGTTCTATGTTTTGTTGTGTTTAATATTAATAAAAGAACTTCATAAGTTCTCCTAATTAAAACGTCAATTATTAATTAATATTAGGATATTTATTAATAATTGACGTTTTAATTAGTCATAATTTCATAATATATACAAAGTTCTAAAGTAAAAAAATATAGCTATTTTTTTTACTTATATAAAATGAAAATGACTTGATAAAACACAATTAGTTTGTCAATTAGATTTTATAGTATATAATTTCCATAAGTTTCCCTACGTCATAAATATACTACATATAATATGTATTGCGTACCAAAAAGGTGAACCATAAAAAGCATCAAAATATTGTTGGCCCATAAAAACCTTATACACATAAAAGATGCACACCTGGGGCACGTATTTAAATACAGCCGGTATTAGCTATACTGTCAACATAACGATGACGAACAAAAAATGGGAAATGGAGAAGGAAGAAAGACGAGAAACAAAAAGATTACAGATGAGCTTTACGTGCCCATAGAAGTATTAATAATATTATTTTTTCAAAAACTACTAAGGATTACTGAAACGATTTTCTAAAGATAAAATTAATTGTTTTGAAATATTCCTCGTTTTTTATCCGTATTAGTTAGTATCGAGAGGTTTTATAAATATTGTAATTATAGACATAGAACAACCCTTCTTCTGTCTGTGCCTGAAGCTGAATAAAAACAAAAGTGGTATCTACAAATAATTATTTCAGATTTGTTCGTGGTTACCTCGCCAGTTACTACTGCGCGGCGTGTTGTGGGTTCGATCCTCACACGGGACATATAACTGTGTGATCCATAAATGGATGTCCCGAGTCTGGGTGTAAATTGTATTTTTGTAGGGTCCCCTGCGACGCTGGGCGTGTTCCCTAGTACGGAAGTTATCTTAAAAAAAAACAAAGCAACCAAATAAAAGAAGCAAATAAATAATATTATTTTGTGTATCACAAAATGTTTGTTCCGAGAAAGAATCGGATTCACAATACGCCGCGAATAATAGCAGGTGATTATTTAACTATACACCACAGCCAATCATATTCTTTTAAAATTTATAATATTTATCAAGTTGAAAATCTAATTTGGTAAATACATAATGTAAGTTAAGTGTCGAGCTTAGTGTTGTCTAGTCTTATTATTTCCCTAGCTAGGAAACTGAATTCTACGCGCTTAAACCGGATCAGAATGAACCGAGCGCAGCATTAAACGGATCTTCTCTACAACGAGCCCTGTAATACTCTACAAATTCAACTGCCTGTACTAAATCTTTAAAAATAACGTACTTACAACAAAATATCGCTGCATTTTATTATACGTTTTATGATTTTGACACTTTTATATCTTACGACCGACTTATTTCTAGATTCAATGTGTTGAGAGTCCTATAGCCAATTGGTTTACTGTTCAATGTAGGTAGGTACCAGAAAGGGAAACATTCTGTGGTATATAAAGTATACTTATTCGTACTGGTTTAGTGGTAATTTACGACGTAGTGAAAGTGTCAGTTTATCGGTATTCTATAAATAACATTCAACAATAATGTAATTTTTTAAGAATGTTATTTCAATTGAACTGACATAAAAGGTATTATGTATCATCATTTTAATATGTTAAAATAATATAATATGCTGTAGTGAACTGGACAAAGTACAAAATATTATTTGTACTTTGTCCAGTTTTATTTATTTGTAGTTGTAAACAAAAGTCTGCTTAGTTCGCGCATGTCTCTTACTAAGTCCTTGTGCAAGGTGCATAGTTCAATAGTATTCACCAAACTCGCGAATCCTTCAATCTTGTGATTAGTTCGTTGTCGCGCCCCGCCTCCCGCAACCCGCACTTACCACCAAAGAGACCTAAAAACGTTTGCCGCGCATTTGTCAAATTCTAATGAATAGCAATGAAATAGATTTTGAATGAAACCTTTATATTATTTTAGCTTTTAGTTTATTTCTTTTGTTATTTTTTAAAGAATATGCGTCATAAATTTATAATATTATGTTTCTACTAAGCGCACAATTTTTTTTATTGGTTACAAAATTTTATTTCTCTTTTTTTAAGGGATTTTTATGTAGTTTATATTATTTTGTGCTCTATTCTGTTTATATTTTTATTTATTCTTAAAACTGTACTTGTATCTTGGAAATTCAATTATTTTAACATCGGACGTTCAAGAACAAGTAAGTACTAAACATGTACGATAAACTAGCAAAGATTTTTTATTCAGAATAGAAACAGAAGATTTTATTTCAACTTTTTAAATATTGTATGTAGCAGCTGCGACCCATTTACCTAACTATCGGGTCGAGAAGTTTTTTTCGTTCGGTTTCCAATATTTATCGTTGGTGTGACAATATTGTTTGTTTGCTTTAACTTCTAAGCCAATTAAGGGAATTCGTGAGCGTCTTCAAGTGGCAGTTTCAGTACAAATTAACTACGAGCCAAGTCCGCCAATTGGGTTTCAAGTCACGAACAAACTGAATTTAGATGAGTGTATCAATGTGTATGGTCAGGCCGAGCTTGGGTGCGTAGGTTTGCCCAAAAAGTTTTCTGTTTGATGAAATTGGGTCTATAAATAAAAAACTGTAGCTGTCATATTGCGTATATATCAAGTTGTACCCGTTTTGAGGAAATATTTCTAGGTTTCTTCTGCCCGATCTAGTAAAAGCACTCTATATTATAATATAAGATTCTTATTATTCTTATTATTGATGTAATTCGACATTAGGTATCCACATAATACATATACATATAACACAGAAAGTACTGGTTCGATTAGAAAAATCTTTTTTGTTGAATAGTGCATTTATCCAGGAAGATTATAGGCTATATAACATCACGCTATGATAAATAGGAGCAAAGCAGTAGTGAGATATGTTGCAAAATCGGGGAAAATATTCCAAATTACCACGCGGACGAAGTCGCGGGCGACCCCTAGTATCTACATATATAAGACAAAATCCTAAAGTAAAACGGTTTGAGTCAGCAATTTTTTTTTATACTATTTGGGTGGCAAACAAGAATACGTGGGTGACACCCATAGGCTATAATAATATATTTCAAACGTCCATAGGATACAGTAACTGCGTACCTACCATTATAGCAGTTCGTATCTAGGCAGTGTTAATGAAAAAAAATGTAATCATGATCTCTTGGATTCATTCCCCGGGTCGAGAAAAGTGTTATATACTTACTTACTAGTAAAATTGTAAGTAGCAGGAAAATATCTGGAACTGTACCCTAATATCGCTGGTTAAATATGGGAATCATACACTTTTGCATTCATACACCTTTCCCCTCGGAAAAATAAAACGTGATGTATTATGTTTTAGCAAGTTTTGATACATTAAAACAACAAAATTTTATGTTGTAGCAGCTCCATATAACTCTGCAGAATTTAATACTGTTCTCAATTCCTTTATTGTAATACAAAACAATGGGATCAAACTGTTAAAACAAGTGAAAAGCGTAGAACTCCACGTTCGAATTTCAATCCAATTCCATTTCACTATTAGTATCTGGAACGAAAAGCGATTTTCTTTAAAACAAAAAGCAGTTTACAGTTGACACATAAGAATAGAAAACACAAGAACTTAATTTCATAGAAAACTTTGCGAAATCCAAGTCGAAGTGTGTTATCTGAGTATGTACCGTTGAGCTAGCGTAGATAGCGGCTGATAACGGAACGAAGCTATGGCGGCGCATAGAAATGGGCTCGCTTCCAGGAGAATACACTAGCGCATGTATAGAATAATACGTATTTTACTTAGATGCACTTTAAACGGATTTTATATTGTGTGTTTATTTTTAAGGAGAATTTCTAAACGTGCTCGTAGTTTATGAAAATTGAGTCGTGTATTAACAACCTCGTGGAGCTTCAGTATGGTCTTCTCTTCTTATAGTTAAATTTGCTAACTTAGTGTCAAGATTTTCAACACTTATTCAATCACTTTTAGCTTTGATTTCAGTTAAAACAGAGTCAGAAATATTTGAATGGATATTAAGAGAAGATACATAGGGAAGAAGGAATATATATACCATACGTGCTAGCAAGACCTCATTCCGACTGGGGTAGGACGTTTACATTAATAAAGCACAGCCAACAAACTATATAATAATTAAGTATAGTGATATAGTTGTGTTGCTGTACCCTAGAGATAACTTATCATAAAATCTTGGTGTTACAAATTAATATTGTATTGGAAACACGCTAGTGACTTCCTAAGTATTTAAAGCATTCATATGGTTCGGTAACTGCTTACCATTAGGAGGTGTGTATATGCTAGTATTACAGGTTATTTATATAAGAGAAAGATAGAAAAGGAATAAGGTTGTTTTTTAATAATCTAATCATTTGATTCGGTAAATTAACTAACCTATTTCATATTGTTAAATAATACATGTACAAAACCCAATCTCTAAATTTTATTTAAAAAAATATATTAAAACATCGCAAAAATATGAAAGAAAAGTTTTATAATTCTAGCACAAACTAACGATTATTTCTGGGTTTGAACGAAAGGTATATTTTATCAGTTTTGGCGGATAAAGGCTATCATCTACACCTGAGACTTATTTTACGCCCAATGTGCCAATATCCATATCACGACGACAAGCGACGAAGCTCGTTGGTAGACGAGACGAGTCTTTGGTTCGCAGCGGCATTGTATAAACGTAGTAGAGAATGTCCTTTAAAGTTGTGGAAAAGCCAATAAATAAATACCTAAAATGGGTTAAGACGCATTTTAGCTGGTATTTATTTGTAATTATACGGGGTAAGGTCTGCAAGGTTCCTAATAGGGTTGTCACAGCGCATTCATAATATATTTATTCAAACAAATTACGTTTGATTGTTATGAGAGGTATACAATATAATCGTCATTATATAAAATTACATAATTGAAATAAATATACCAATACAAGTTATGAAAAACTAATACGATGTCAACAGTGCGCACGCCCCGGCGGACGCCCTGTCCATAACGTTGCCAATTCGTACTTGTACGCCGATTAAATCGGCAATGAGTGGTAGGTACTTAATTTGACAATTTGACTAAATTTCTTTACTATTTACTTATTTATACTATGATAAGGCAGCTACCCGTTTACTCGACCGGGTGAATTTAAACTGATAAATCATAAAAGTCGCACGCAGACCGACCGGACGGAATTAGCTTTGTTAATTCTAATTTGTTTTGTTACCTAGCTTGTTTGAATTATGGTCGTTTATTGTTTCATGTGTGTGTATGTAATACATTTGTAATAGGAAGCCCAAAAACTGTATTCTGCTTTTGTTGTGGCTATACAGCAATTGTATTATTTCTATTGTATTTTACTGTGTTGTATTTTCAACTGTATAAACTGTAAAGTAGGCGAAAATAAATAGACGTGGGAATAAGCAGCTCATTGTAATGAGCTGAATACCTACTATATACCTACATATAGCTGCTTAATTGGGCTTATTAAATAGTCGTTGGACTTCGTGGTCAGAACTTGCACAGTTCTGACCACGAAATCCAACGTTAAAAATGGATAGCTAAAATACGAATGTGTCCATATAAAATTATATTTGAGATATTTGACTGCCTTGCTGGCCGCAGTATTCGCCTGCTGTACACGAGGTTGTGGGTTCGATTCCCACACAGGACAAAATTTTGTACGACCCGCAAAGTGTTGTTCTGAGTCTGAGTGTAATTTGTGTCCGTTAATTGTATGTTTGTAAAGTCCGCCGCGACACAGAGGTTGTTCTCTAGTGAGTTCTCTTTTTAAAGATTTAAAAATAGAAGATATAAAGAAGAAAAGTTACCCACATTCCAAATAACGCCAGACATATAATTAAGTATAAATAGGTAACCATTGGTGATAATTGTCACAATTTTTCCACTTACATTTATTGTTTTTTTTAGTCATTGAAATAATCAACAACCTATACCTACTAATATTTTAAATGCAAAAATTTGGATGCATGGATGTTTGTTACTCAATCACGCCAGAAACAGCTGAACGAAACTACTATAATAATAAATTCTATGCAACAGTTTAAGCAATTATAATAATGGGGTATCTTGAGTTAAAAATCTACACAAAAAAGTATGATCTAGAAATTATTGCTTCGAGTCTGGGTATTTTTTGTGCCCGTCATTTCAATGATCTCGCAGTCTTGAAAAATTTGAATTTACCGCTTATAGCTAAGCCGCTCGTATAATTATAGTTTCAAGGGATTGATTAAAACGGACTTTCAAATCGATTTCGTTATACAATCTAGATCCAGTAACTAAGTGATTAGTTCGTAGAGCCTTCCTGCACTGGCGGATCATACGATCAGAGTGATTAAGCTATAGTTGATCCGGCTGCCAGTTTATCGTAACAACCGGGTATGTCACTTAACTAAAATAGGTTACCATTACCGTCAGAAACCCTGTCATATCGATCCAGTCTGCTTATAATAGTTTTCTCATAAGATCGAGCCTAAAGTAGATATAAAATATTTTTTTTACAGGCTTCCAGCGCTTATTAAGGGATGCGTTTTTAAATAAATGTTCATCCCAGGGAACCTCCATCGATAAACCCTCGTATTATTATTTTTGGGTCGGGAACACGCAAGAGATATCTTCAGTAAAGCAAGGGTCCATAGGTTTCGGTAACTACTTACGGAATGCTTCTTTGCCACCTAATAATTTTTAAATATTACAAAAGACAAACAAGCATCCGGCCCATCAAAGCAGGCACTACGGAGACTGGTTACGGTGTATTTAAGTATATAAATAATGTTTGTTATCAAAATGTAATTGGTTTACAATAAAGAGTTTTCTATTCTATTCTATTCTATAACTGTTTATCTAACGAAAAACTAGTACTTAAGTAATGAATTAAATATTCTTTACTCAACTTTTTCCAAATGTTAAACTTTCAATTAGTTATATTCTACTTAACTTGATATAAGTAATATAATGCATAGCTATTACTTTTATTTTTTATAAAACTGCAATATTGATAATTTGATACATTCTACTAATATTTCCAACGCGAAAGTTTGTAAGAATGTACGGATGTATGTTTGTTACTCTTTCACGTAAAAACTACTAAACGGATCTGGATGAAATTTGGCATAGAGATAGAAGTCTCGAATAGCACATAGGCTACTTTTTATTACGATAACCGACTTCCATGAGGGCAACAGTTAGTACATTTTATGTTTTCATATTACCTGTACCCTAAGTCTAAGTTCACATGTAATGCGCGTTAACGTTCGTCAACGCAGAATAAAATTTAAAGAGAGTTCACATGACGAGTGCTAACGCTCGTTGCGAGAATACTCATTATATCAAAACTGCAAAAAAGTACGTGCAATCACGATGAAAGCGCGCGTTCATCTGCCCCTCTAGATAAGTGGCGTAAGCGATAGTCGAATCAAAAAGTCAAAAAAGCAAATGTATGGGATTTGACGTAAGTTTACGACATTATATCTTAGACTTATGTCTAATCCCATACATTTGTTTTTTTGACTTTTCGATTCGATTACCGTTTATGCCATTTGTCTAAAGGCTTTGAACAGCAAACGGACGTTATATTAGTATCAATGCGTTCGTCAACGATCGCTTTCGTCTAGAGACTTTTTCTCTGAGCGCTGCGTTAACGCCGAGGAAAACGCGCGTCATAATTTTGCAAAATGTTAGGCTATGTTCAGGTGGATGGATAACCACTAAAACGCTTTTTAGTGGTAATTTCTTTTAGAAAAGAGAAACTACACCTCTTTTCACACATTATGTTTTTAAAGATAAAAATAATATAGATTGCCTCGTTGGTCCAGTAGCCGCAGTATGCGCCTCCTGTGTATGAGGTTGTGGGTTCGATTCCCACTCAGGACAAAACTTTGTGTGACACTCGAAGAATTGTTTTGGGTGTAATTTGTGTCCGTTAATTGTACGTTTGTAAAGTCCCCCGCGACACAGAGCTTGTTCTCTTGTGCGGGAGTTGTCTTTAAAAAAAAAAGAAAATAAAAAAAAATCTACAAAAATAAGAGATCGCTATAAGCAATAAATACAGTACACTGTAGTATGTACATACATTTTACGAATTATTTCTATTTGTATAATAAATTGGTGTGCGATAAAGAATATGCTATCTATAATATCTAATAATAATAGCAACCTAAATATATCCCATTGCGGGGCACAAGTCGCCTCTCCTCTATCAAGACAGCTGAGAGGGTTTAGGCCTTAATCCACTCACGCTGGCCTAATGCGGGTCGGTGGTTTGTTTTTGAAGAATTATATTTTTGTCATTCCCGCAGATATTATTCAGTAATATTTAGACAAGAGTGAAACAACGTGTAAACATTGATAATAATAAAATATAATTTTATTTTGAGGGACTCGTAGCTATGTTAATGGTGTGGTCCATGAGATCTGCAAGGCTTGAAGATCTCTTAGAAAATGGTCACCCATTTTCTAAAAATACAGCAAGACTCCTCTGTGCCTCGGATAGCACGTAAAGCCGTTGGTCCTGCGCCTGATATCTGTCCCGGTTTGCCGTCCCATTGGACTATGAGAGTGAAGTTATAGTGCATTCTTGTTTGCGCACACACTTGTGCACTATATTATATCCTGCGCAGTTGGCTAATCTAAGTTGCTCATATCGGTCTGGATGAGTATTGGTTTTTAAATATATAATAATAAGTATATTTTCGTAGAATTTACAGTCCTACGGTATTATCGTATGTAAGTTTAACGTTTTAATAGCCTACAGCGATAACGTACTATATTTAGTACTAGTACTATTTGAAGTACACGTAGTACAAGATTTATGCTTTACTATTACAAATGGAAATTATACACTTGGAAACCTGTTTCGTAGAGTAGTGATAATGATCTTTTTTATGTGAACTTTTAAATATTTGCATTGCATAATATTAGTAACAACACTTGTAGGTAAATTTGATTGCATTTTACTTATGTCATTTTTTTTTTTAAACGATATTTGATTATGTTCACCATTCTTTTGCTTTATTTTATTGGGGCTGCACTCTTCTGTTTTGCTCATCGTCCATCTTGATTTTTTACTATGTTTCCTCATAAGTGAGTGCCAATACATGTCATCTTTGATATCGTTTCCATCCACAATTTCGGTGGTTGCGTTTTAATTTAGCAGTTGCAATAATAAAAGAAACAAAATTCAAGCAAAAAATATAGCAACATAATATGCAATGACTATAGATATTACTTAAAACTTAATCTCAAAATTTATTAATTTATTTAGGTTACAAAGTAACATTTATGTAGGTCATAAATTATGACTAAGCCAGAAAGATGATGTCAGCTATTTTTTCCTGTTATTATTATCTACATACAAATACTCTAATACTATACAAATATACAAATACTCTAATAATATACAAATACTCTTTGTCAAAACCATAATTACGTGCAAGTTTATTGAATTACGGTTGAATGTTAAGCAATAGTACCTATGTTTTTTTTTTATACCACCAAGGTGACAAACAAGCATACGGCCCGCCTGATGGTAAGCAGTTACCGTAGCCTATGGACGTTTAAACATAAATAATCACCATTATCTTACTCACAAGCTTTTATACATCTCTACCGATGGGTATAGGTAACTTCATTTGTCTCTTTTTGTTATTTATTCCAGGCCCGTGCTTAGCTCATCTACTGTTTAAACTTATGGAATATATACGAAAAATAGCCCCGGAGGCGAAATAATGCATTAGCGAAAATTGTAAACACTTCTGTTGTAAATGAATTGTAAGTTTTTATGAGAAATATATTTCTTTATTCCCATGTTCATAATAATATAATGTATGTAGGCCTGGCTTGTTGATTTCGTCTTTAGAGACTTGCTAAGCGCGAATATACGATTCCCTAGGTTAAATCTTTGAGTGATGAGCGCGATTTGTTTTGTTTTGGGTCTTGGTGTAATTTGCATTCGTGTTCGTCTTTGGGATCTAATGACTGTGGTTAAGTTCTCTCTTGTTAATATAAGTATTTATCATACGCACATTAATGTAAAAATCAAAGTAAGTTCACTACGTTGTTTTGCGGCTGCCGTGATAGATGTAATCTTCTTCATATAATTTTGGTTACTGGTCAACCTGGTGCCAGAATTATTTAGATCGCCCATTTGTGATACTGACTGCTACGCCGGAGGTCGTGGGTTCGATTCCCACCCAGGCACATATTTGTGTGATGAGCATAAATGTACTCTGTTCTGTGTTTGGTTGTTATTTATCTATAATGTGTATGTATTTAGAAATATATATAAGTATGTTTATCAGTTGTCGGGTTACAACACTGCTACAGTACAAGCTTTGCCTAGTTTGAGATCAGATGGCGTTATGTGACTTAAAATATTATTAGTATATATGTAATATATACGAGCTTCGCCCGCGTGTACAGTCCCGCATGGACCCGGTTTATTCCGGAATAAAAAGTACTATATGCTATTTTTTTTTTTTATACTACCAAGGAGGCAAACAAGCATACGGCCCGCCTGATGGTAAGCAGTTACCGTAGCCTATGGACGCTTGCAACACCAGGGTATCATTCGCGCGTTGCCGACTCTTTAGAAACCTTATAACTCCTTTCTTGAAGAACCCCATGCTATAGTCTCTCGGGAAAACCTCGGCAGGAATTTTATCTATAGGTATTTGTACCAAATTCCATCCATATCCGTTTTGCTGTTCTGGATTGAGTAACAAACATTCATTCATCCATTATAACTTTCGCATTTATAATATCAGGAGCGTTCTTCCCCAGAAGTTTCTACCTTTGCTTTAAAAACTTCAGTGAATACAAACAAAATAGTTTTCATTGGTCAGCATATCTTAAACTCGAAGCGTTTCTTGAACGGTATACCTGAACATTCGGCGCTACATTTATATTCCATCAATTTGCACATCTCGTATGCGGCGGGGCACAGCCGATCGTTTGCGTTATATGTGCCCCGCATAACTCATAGCTGCTAGAGCTACGGCTTGCCCAAATGCGAAGCAAGCGATACGTAAAACGTACTTTAATCTGTTATGTACAGTTATTGTTATTCACTTTAAAGATTCATAATTTCATTTGTTAGTCTACCTGTAACAAAGTAACAATTTATGTATGTACATATACAACATAGCATCATGTCATTTCCTCGGAAATAAAATGTTGATTGGAGATCAGCCTAGTTCTATATACCTGCAAGGCACAAGGCCGTAAGTACCTACTTCGATGGTGCAGAAAACTAGAAAATCTGAAAGAAAATATTCTTCAAAATGTCGAACGTTTTCATTGTAATATTAATGTAGGTAAGTAAATATTACCACACAATACACTTTTTAATAAACATTCTTTCTAGAATCTTTGATATAAATAAAATACCAAAATCTAAATTATTACATCTGGTTTCGTTATTCCGATGCCAGTAGAAATACAAAGTATTTTAAAAATACAGATGTTGCTGGATATTCCCATCGCTAATACCTAACAGGAAGACCTAAAAAGACGACATTAAAATTGCGACTAAATATATTTTTCCTCTCAATTGCAATCTGAAATCCTATTTGCTTATCTTGCTTCATTTTATTTCCCAATAGTGATCGCAGCACCTGGAATCTCTGCCATTACTCTTTTAAAATTGCAAACTTTATTGCGTCAATATTTCAATGAAATTGCGGACCTGTTCACAGAAATCATTTATTTGAGGAAAATAAATAAGTACGATGTTTTAAGTTTGATTTAAGTACGCTAAGGAGTTTGATAATTATTTCTTGAAATTAATAATTATATTTTAATTTACATTGATCGATAATATAATATTTCTAAAATGGTATTCGCTCAAAACATTTTGAATTTTGATGTAATGGTATCTTAACAAACAAATCAGAGGTAATATGGGGTGTATATGTATATTCGTTTTGTCAGGAGGTCTAAATCTATTCGTATCGTAGTAATTAAGGCACTGCCTATTTTTATCATAGGCAAATTGCAGCCGAGAATACGTCGTTTCGAACTTCGAAGTCCTTGAATATTTGAATCAAAAATACATGTACAGTGTGTATTTTTTTTTATTAAAAAAAACATAACAATAATTTGTTTATAATTTGGTAATCAAAAATTAATAAATGATGTATCAGTAATTCTTTGTTTGCTGTCTAGTAAACAACACGATGGTATTGTTTCAAATTTAAAAATGGAAGAAATAATATAATTTCTGTGCAGGTTTATAATATACGAATACTTACATATGTAAGTAATCGTATATAACCTTTAATCTAATCTTTGCAAATATGTTGGATAGTATTTCTGCAATGAATCGCCTAAGTATTACCAGAAGCAAATAAAAAGATTAGATTATTTATGTTTAGGTATACCACAATCATGTCCAAAAATGTCAAACACAGTTAGTAAAATAGTCTCTTATTGCATTTAAAAATATGTTGCAAAGCCTACAAGAATAATAATGATCTGAAGTGGTAAATATTCCAATACAGTGCCGACGAAAACTAAAGTCACCAATGTACGAACTAATTTCAGCTGTGGAAATGCCAGTAGCACTTTTTGGGAACGGTAAATTAGATCGGCTACGCACGTGACCGGTTTTACAATACTCTACGCTCTACGAGCGTAGATATTAGACAGTATTTACTTTTCAATTGGTAGTCTCACTCACACTATAGGTGGTAGTAAAGGATGGGATGAACTCCGCCACTATTAGTGGGTAATACGCCGTAGAAAATTCACTGACGCAGCAACCTTCATTACTGGCCCTCTACGAGGGAAACAAACGAGCCGGTGCCTGAACATTATTACCGAATAATCCGCGATTACACTACGAAATACGTAACAAATTTGGAAAGGTAAAAAGTTGGGTATTTATTTAGAAACCTGAGATTTAATATTACTTTCATGTTATTTTACGTTTCTACATTAGAATTTATCATTTATTTCACAAAAAAATATCTTAGATAAAATATGATAAATAACATGTTTGATAATAACGATATGATGATAATAAGAGAATTTAACAAAATGATAGGCAAATATCCCTCCAAATATATGGAGCAGTCCCGTGCCCAGCAGTGGGATGTTTATGGGTTGAGATGATAATGATGATATTAGCAACTTAAATTAGGATAAATCCTGTGTTATAGCACAGGATTCAGCGCCAGTAGCAAAACGTCATGGTTTTCATGGGTTCCGACCCATATTTTACATGGGCTTAAGATGTAGTATCCCGGGGATAGGAAAACGTTTCTTTCGAAACGCATCCCTAAATAATAATAATAATAATCTTTATTGTTCAATAAAATACATGGTCACGAACAGATAAGTCACTGGTCTCCACACTAGGATTCCCTGTGTCGTGGAGGCCAGTCTCTTTCATCGTGGTTCATGAAAGAGACTGGAGAAATGAGCTCTGGAGACCTGTACTTACGCACTGAAAAACAACTATACCACTGTGCTTAGTTATTTGGCTTGCTCGCTAGTATGGTGTCCTGCCTCTATTAAAACTAACATTAATATGTTATGAAAACAATATCGACAGTTGGATTAAAAAGCGCTGCTACTTATATTATACCCTGGAGTATAGAGGCCACATGTGCACGTAAGAAAAGTTAAGTAAAGCTATAAAAAATGTATAAATAATGTAAATGGACGCCCGGTACAGCCGCCGATCTTGCAATTGCGTGGTTTTTCAGCTGCTTGTAAGTAAGTAATAATTGGATTGCTAAATTTGCGACGTAAAGCAACCATGCTTCAGTCAGTAGATGGTTTACTATTTTCTAAAACAAAGCGAGGCCGCACAGCCGTTGGTCCGGTACCTGAGTTCTCTCCAATTGTGTCGGATTAACGTCTTCTTGGACTATTACAGTGAAGGAATGAAGAGGGCACAAGAGATTCCGTACACACTTGTGCTCTATAATATTATTATGTCCGTAATATTATAATCTCTTTGGAGGACCAGCATGTTTTTTTATACTTACATATTAGTAGGTATTCACTCTCTCTCTCTCTGCTATCTTGGATCTTGAAATATCCAAGATAATAACAACCGAAGAAAAATAACTGTAGCATTTTGGATGTTATAACTAAAGTTAAAATTACATAATAATAAGTGTAGACTAAAATCGCTTTAAACAATAAGACCGACTATCGGACAGTTGATCATATTATGGTTTTCTACGTCGTATTATCTATACTTTAATATTATAAAGCTAAAGAGTTTGTTTGTTTGGTTGAACGTGCTAATCTCATAAAGTACTGGTTCGATTTGAAAAAATCTTTTTTGGTTGAATATTGCATTTATCCAGGAATTAATATAGGGTATTTAACATCACGCTATGGTCAAAAGGACCGGAGTAGTAGTGAGATATGTTGCAAAATCGGGGGAAATATTCCAAATTACTACGCGGACAAAGTCGCGGGCAACCCCTAGTTCATCATAATATATTCAAGCTATTTAATGTACAAAAAAAGAACTATTAACTATTTTAACAACACGTCCAAACTCTAACAGTCAAAAGTATTTTAAAATGTAACTCAATGTATAAACATTAGTGTTATACCTAGTTAGATTATACATTCTTTAAATAAAGTAAAAAGGTTTAAATCAGGATTTTTTATCAGAGACCTTAAATAAGATCCAAACAGAACGCTACCCGCATTGGTTCTTCTGATTGCAAAAAGAACACGCTCCTTTTGGTACAGCAATGTAAAAGAATATATTTATACATATATAGCTTCATGTAGGTACATGAAGCTATGTACTTTATTTTAGCGTAATAGTTTTAACTTTAATTGATATAAATGGGATTGATAATGATAAAAAAAAACTGTTTTTAGTGATAAAATAAAAGTAAAAAAATATATAAAATAAAAACTTTGTCAATGCCCGTAATATTTGAAGGTTACCGTCGATTTTCCTGAGATTCCATCATCAGCTCCTAATTTGGTGCCAGTGGGACCACCTCAGGAGTATACTTATCAAATAAAAAAAGTATTTTTTAAAATCGGTCCACAAATTGCGGAGAAATCGGTGAACATACATTAAATAAAAACATACAGTCTAACATAGTCCTCCTCCTTTTTTGAAGTCAGTTTAAAATATTAACTACAGCTGCCTTGTTAGTTTGTCGTTTTCACGTACGTTGGTTTGGCTCAGAGTTTGGATTTGTGTCCGATAGGTATATGGCGATAAAGAAAGTGCATGTAACAATTAGAAACCTCCCTTTCTAATTGTTACATGCATTTCTTTTACTTACTTTATTCCTACACTTTCATAATCCAGTGGGACGACAATCCGTTGAGAACTAACAACTTCATGTGCTTTCTGAAGCAAACCGTAAACACGACCATTTCCGATATTTAGGCATCTAGTGTGATTTTTTTGATAGAAAATTTCAATATCTAGTTTGAATCCGAAACTTCGAGATTGCAGTCGCACAAAATAACTACTAGACCAACTAAGTTGTTAAATAGAATAATGTTTACATTATACATATGAAAATGGCTTAAACTTTACGAGAACAATCCTGAAATATGATCATTATTAGCAGCGTTAATGGGGTTTTGTAAGTACATAGATGGATCTGGCGCCTTAATGTTAATTCTTAATCGCATTTTACGACGCACATGGGAAACATACTCGTACTGTGGTGTTTTAGGGCGAGATGAGATTATATTCGCAATCGTAAATGGTAGAGTAGCTATAATAAGTAATAAACTAAACAAATCTTATTAATAACGGGATGTAAAAGTACCCAGAAGTAGATGAATAAAGAGGTTGATGAATTTAGAGGCAACGAAAGAAATATGTCTGGATCGCGTGAATTCGCGTATCCTATGGTATACCAATTGCATCGATTATCGACTATTCTCTGCCTACCCTAGTGGCTATAACGGGATGTAACATGAAGTTAATAATAATAGCAACCCATATTTCCTATTTTTGGGCGCGGGTCTACCTCTATCAAGGGAGCCGAATGTGTTTAGCACTTAATCCGGCTTACAAGTTTGTACTATGATTATCGTCAAAATGTCAGCTTGTATCAAAAATTGAAAACTATGAGCTCAAAGAACTTATACTGCCGAGTTCATTTTCTCTGTACGAACGAAACAAAACTTCGTCTCGTCACTAACTATCAAAACTCAAAAATAATATCAAAACGTTATTATGATTTTTCTTACGTTATGTTGATTCATCATCATCTTAGCTAGTATGTATCCGATTAATTATCATCTTAGCTAAAGGTGTTCTCTGTTGGACATAGGCATAATAATGATAAACATAATTTATTGGTACCAACGCATAAATTCCACAAGGTAAAAATTGAGTTTTGGCCTTTTAACATAAATATAATAAGATAATAGAACGTATTTTATCAAAACAAGCTTTTATTATTGTGTAGTGGTTTACCAAAGAACGTTCCAGTAAATGGCAAGAATTTATAGGCCTCTGTCAGGGTCTGGCTTACTGAAATAGAAACATGTAAATAAATTATTGAAGTCGTATCGCGGCCAGGCGGAAAAAGTCCCAGACAAAACCGTGACAATTGTGTCAGGTTTGTACTTATTAGCTATCAAAATTAGAAAATAAACACGCTCAAAACTTCTCAAGCAATAAAATTTATTTTAGTATTACCTTTACCTTTAGTAGTACCTTTGATTCTCGTTACATTTTATTTTACTGTAAATGTGGATAAGTCATTAAGGACATCTCAGTAACAACACACGAAACAAAACTTTGAATAATACACAAATGCTTGTTCTAAATCTGGGTGTACTGCGTGTCCGTTAATCTAAATATTATAAAATCTCCCGCGACACGAAGTTTGATACCTAGTGCGGAAATTAAAAGTAAAAAGAAAAAAAAAATGGCGAACCGTTTCTTTGTATTTAAAACTAAGTTTTAAAACAATCTTTTTTATACGACTTAAGAGACAAGCCTACTTACGGCTAGCCTGATGGTGAAGCTGTGGACCGTTCCGTAAACATAGATAAAATAGAGTAAAACATTTCCTAAGTGTTGCAAAATACAAGAAAACATAAATTATAAAATTTTATAATAATTTTTCATAACAAGCAATACAGTAACTAGAGTAGATGGAGACCCCGGCTAGTTGGGCGATTAATTAACAAGACTGGCCTCTAGGGGGCGCTGCTCTCGGAATTATTCACTGTATCCCGTTCTTACCCTTGCCTTGTGCAAAATAATTATTAACGGTAAACCTAATTAATTTTCTTCTGTAAGTCGGCGCATTATCTAAAGCATATTCGAACTTTGCAACATTTTTTATATTATGGGGTTTTATACGGATTGACTGCAAAGAAATACGTTTTAATTTGACTGCAAGTGTGGTCTGGTGACTGAGGATTAAGATGTCATTCTATTTTTTGATATGGCAAGTAAAGTGTCATTATTATTTACGTGTGTTGACGTTCCTTGATTAAAGTGTACATACTAGAATAATGTACCTATAACTGCAAGTACTACCTTGGTTGAGTAGCGGTTACGAGTTCAAGTCCCATTTAACCGAACCCATAATTAAGGTTTTCCTATTAGAAAAGGGCTTCTATCCCAATATGAATAATATCATAATAATATTGAATAAGTAATGGCTTATTATATATTTATTGAAAACAATTTTATTTTCACGTGTATTTATAATATGTATCCATTTACATAAGAATAATTTATTTTTATATTTTCGTTGTAATTTATTGTGTATTTTGATAACTGAAGTATTAAATACTGAATTTATGTTTAAAATGAATTGTCATGGAGGAACAATAACTAAACCCCGTTAAAGAGGTCGATCATAAAGAGATCGAGATTTTATTTATTTATTTATTTATAAAACTTCATGCAAACATGTACATAGGCGGACTTAATGCCATAGGCATTCTCTACCAGTCAACCACGGTGATGCAGAGATAAACGAAGTAGGTGCAATAAGAAGTCACTTGAATATAGAATAGATACGATTAACCGAATACACAAAAAACATATACTGAATCAAATAAATATATATAATATATATAATTATATAATTAGTATATCATATATATACAAAATTACATACATACATATAGGTAATCAACTTAACGAGATACTCGCAACAACTCATCAAAGAGAAGAGTACGAACCTTCATCTTAAAAGTAAATCGGCTTGTGGACATTCTGACCTCAAGGGGAAGCGCATTCCAAAGTTCGATAACCTGCACGACAAAAGAAGAGTGGACAAAACCAGAAGTGTGGGAGGGAAACACAAGCAAACGATTATTTGAGGAACGTAGAATTTTGTCGTGAACGGAACTTAAGTACTGGAAACAGGAAGTTAAATAGCTAGGAGAAGATGGAGAATTGAGAATAGAAAAAAGCGTAGTGAGAGCACGCAAGCTACGGCGTTGACAAACAGGTAACCATTTCAATTCTGAACGATATATAGATACGTGGTCGTATTTGCGAAGATTAAAAATGAATCGAATGCAGTTATTAAGAAGACGATCATATTTATTGAGTAGATCTGCATTCAGGTCATAATAGCACATGTCACCATAGTCGATTAACGGAAAGATTAAGGTCTGCACAAGCATTACTTTGGTCTTAGTAGGGAGGAAGTTTTTCTGACGATATAGGGCACGTAAGGATCCTGTAACTCTCTGACTGACACTTGTGACCTGTGCCTGCCAATTAAATGTGGAATCAATAAGCAAACCCAGGTCTTTAACGGTTGAACTAAAAGGAATGGTCAGGTTGTTGTAAGTTAGTGGCGGCAAAGTACCATAGTCCAATCTGCACATCATACGGTGACTACCTACAATGAGATTTTGTGTAGAATATATTATTATCTAGCCAGTAATAGTATAGTGGTTAATGACTGTATGTGTAAAAAGTACGATTCTCCGTTTTGTGTCTATATAATAATGATGTATTTAGACATATATAAATACATATGTTTAGGAGTTGTCTGGCTGACATAGTGCCAGCTCTGTCTAGTTTAGAATCAGAAGACCGTGTGCGAGTACAAGATAAAAGATTTATATAACATTCGTGCATTTTTACATGAAAATACCACCAACATAAGATTTCTTAGAAACAAATTAAAAGCAAAGCGACGTAGGCAAAAGGAATGTGAAAGCGGAAAAAGAAAAGAATGTATACATTTCAACTAAGCTTTAAGGATTCTTTGAGAATCCGTAACAATCGAAGAATCCAAACAAATCGTTAGTTAACCAAGTCCATTAGTAAATAGTAGGGGTCCATTTCTATCTGATTTAAGACCATCACAATCACTCGACTACCGTTTCAAAAGAATTTCTAAAAATAAAGTTGTGTTGGCAGGCTTCACGTATTGTGTTCGCCGGGTAATTTGAGACCAGCCGGTACTATGAGAACGTGATAACATCTCTCATGGGGTCCGTTTCGTTCGCACTTCACGTATTTGCAAATGAGCGATCGAGGAAAAAGGCGAGAGTGAGATTACGTCGCATTCCAATGTTAAGGGGCCTGTGGAATCTTTACAAAGCAGATAAATACCGCAGATGCCCTCTTTGTTACAAGAAATCCTTCCCAATTTCTCTGTGCTTTAGTATACTCGTAGAATGCAGAAAATCTTACCTGGTACTAGTACTCTTGATAATATGGTGACTTCTGTTGACATTTTTTACAGGTCTCTCGTGCTTATTTAGTGATGGAAAAGAAATATTATTTAAAAAACGTTTCCCATGAGTACTCTCAGGAACACCTCTGTGTAGTTATTTAGCTGTGATCTTCTATAAGGTGGAGACCCTTATATAAAGATAAATATAATACTATCAAAATCAACTTCAGGTGAAGTTTTAAATTGATTGGATCTACGTGAAGGATCAACGTGAGCCAGTAAATTTGTAAACTTTGAATTTTGCAGTAGTGCATTAGGGATTTGAAATTTCCTTAGCCAATTTTCTTAAGATGTAATACATATATTATGTAAGATTATCAATTTTATAGTGAAACTTCATAAGAAGGCATACGTTTTGCAATCCCAGGGTTACACTTATCTTATAACCTTGGTGGTTAAAGATTTTGTAACAAATCGTCATGTCTGTCTATTGTATGAGTAACTACTATTTCCAATTCTTTCCTTACTCTTTTAATGTCTGTTGAATCAACGAACCCGGCATAGGAAAATTTGCCGACGTCTCATTTGGCATTTTTCATTGACCTGCATAAATGTCACCTACACGAAAAAAATATTTAGTTTTATGTCAGCATCACGCAAGTGATGCAACTGCTACCTATCAAGTAATGCGTATGCTTCTTTGCTATTAAAGTAAAAATGTTTTTAGCGTGAAAACAATATTGTTCTGAGAATAGTGCAAGATGTACAATGTAAACAATACCATAAAGGTAAGATTTTATTTGACGTTACAAACAGTAATTGTACGTATATAATCGTCAGCTATTCAAAGCCCGTTTGTATGTTTGCGTGAGTCTCACCGATCCTTGATTACGTGCCGGGCTGGACTAATCATGGACTCGATCCTCCTAGTGTAGTGCGTAATTATGCAGTGGTTTAGTTAGAATAGGTACATTCAGTTCTAGGTATACACCGGCCGCTTGCACTATTGTTAGATTGCTAACGAACAGGTAAGCTAGAGGCTTGATATACTACTGTAACTTTGTAATAATATGTACCTGGATATATTAGGATTCAGTATTTATTAAAAATCAACCATTGTCACTAGTAACAATTTATGTCCTATTAGCTGTTGCCCGTGGCTTCGCCCATGTGGTTGTCGGTTATCGCGATAAAACTAAAACCAAACTATAATCCATCTCTGTGCCAAATTTCATCCAGATCCATTCAATAGTTTTTACGTGAAAGAGTAATAAAAAAATATCCATACTCACAAACGCATATTGAAAATTTCTAGCCGTGTTTGGCATTCGGTGCCGACTGTTAACAATCGTTAGTCACGGTAGAGGCCTATACGGGCGATCAGAACAACTTTGTCCCCATGTAGATCACTAACTACGCGATAAAATTAAAATAAATCAATACGAAAAAACAATAAAGGTAGAGGACTGGTGGGATAATGTTGTTGTGGACCAAATTAGGTGAGACCTATATTAATAGACTGAAACAGACTGATTAATTGATGTCAACACAATATAAAGTTTTTAAAAACTCATAATCCTAAAAAGCACCATTCGGCACAAATTATATCAAACTCAGAATAGAACTTTCTTCTTAAAAATTATCATCAAATTTCAACCTTTCACACATTAATTAGACTGCAGGCTAAACAATAAGATAAGTTCCGAACATCATCAATTGGCACGTCGAAATAAATTCATGAACTTTGTTGTAATTAAATTAGCAACATGAACTCGTATAATTAATTAAAAACTTGTAATTTGTATGCAAAAGGTAGGAATAAGTTGGCGTTACAAGTACCAACGTTTCTTGGTAGAGGGCGGTTGTCTTCTTTGATTCTTACTTCGTGTCTGGTAAATAAATAAAGGTTAAATTATCGTGTTGGAGAGTCCCGCGATGCCCGCGTATTTGTGGAGTAAATTGAATTACTCCCTCAGATTGTTTAATCTAGACGTATAAATAAAATTCAAGTAACTGACTGTGATCATAAAGTAAATGGCTGTACTAAATACCTATTTATTTAATTGTTTAGAACTTAATTTGTAGGCTTTTATGATTTGATTGAATTAAGACCATTTTATAACACACTTTGTTTTATGGGAAGTGTACTATAATTACAATGAATTGCACTTGGCAAGTGTGACATTTTAAATGCAGGAAAATTAAAGGTATACGCCAATGTTGTAGTAAAACCAGGCTAAAGAAAGCACGAATAGAATCGCAGTAAGCAATTTATTTCAGGCTAAAAAACAGGAGGTCTGAGTGCTAACTTCAGGTCGAACTTAGATTACGTTACTAATATTAATTTCTCATCAGATTGCGTACCTACTATAATTAAGATGCCTTTTAATCTGAGATTTGTGATTTATCTTAGCATTACGCTATTATTTGCTTTACTAACTGGTTTGCTATACTATCTACCAAGATTTACGGGATTTCGAGGCTCATTTACGCGTGAGTTTTTAACGAAACGTTTTCCTATCTCGTACTCCATCATAAATCCTCCTCATGTTAATATTCTCACACGCACGTAATACCATTGCTATTGCAAGCGTCTATAGGCTACGGTAACCGCTTACTATTAGCTTAGAGCCGTGTTCTTGTTAGTCACCTAAGTAGTATAAAAAGATGTACTTCGCGAAGAAAAAGCCAATATTGTTTTTATTCCCTTGCCCGTATGTAAAACTTTGCAAGTATGTAAAAACTTTGGACATTCAACCTATTTCCATCAGAGGTAACTGGAGTTAAGCTATAAAAATCAAACAATTTTATTGAAAGATGTCACACACAACTGTAGTAGCGATGGTAGCCAAGTGGGAAAGTAACCGACTTGCAGCATATGAAGAGTGAAGAGTAGTACAAATATGAATGTCACTTATTCCAACGGTAAAGGAAAATATCATGAGAAAACCATATGTCATAGAAATTCTAAAGGTTTGTCTAATTTACTGATCCATAATGGGCTAGCGTAAGGTAATATTGTTATTGGCTCTAATGTACCGTTTTAATTAACTATAAATGAATAATTCATCCTTAACTTAGCTTTTTCGCATATCTCTGATAAAAATAGTACATAACAATGTATTAAAGTAAAACCAAATAACTTCTAGCTTACCTAACTATTGTGACGATTGAACAATGTTGTTAATAACAATATGGCCGCGATATGCCATCTGGCTTAAACGATAAGATAAATTATTATTATTCAACTGAATCCAACCAGTTTTCCTAGAGTCTATTGTGTACTTGTTCTGACTAAATGGCTGATTCATCAACGTAGAGCCTAAACCACTGGGACTTCAAACTTACAATTTTCTAAAATGATGTAAGCACTAAGAAAGGATTTCCTCTCTTTCTCCCTCTCTTCTCAGCCAAAAGACTTCCACTAGTGGACATAGGCCTTCCACAAGAAGTTCCAGAGCTGACCATGTTCATCCGTTGCCTGCAATCTTTATTCGACGACTTAATACCACCAATACACTTTATCCACCTTGTAAATCAATCCTTGTATGGTAAAAAAGATGTTCAAGCTGGGAAAAGTCAGGGCGGGCCACTAGTCTGCCATAAGTTGAAATGAAAACGACTAGTCATAAAATCACTGTTATAATTCTGCCCACTGGCTAATTTGTGAGGATCTAATCTGACCTTTGGATCCTCTAAATGGAAGGCAATATTCTATTGTACAATAATTTAAGGTCTACTGAAATGAGGAGTAGATTGGACTCAATTTAGACGAAACAATTATATATCTCAGATATATAATTGTTTCGTCTAAATTGAGAGAGAGATAACCAAGAATGACTTTAATTTTATCAATATTTATGATTTTGTAGATTTTCTAAAATGACGTTAAGTACAACTTGCATGACTGAATTTCAGTGGTTTGAATAGCCATATCGCCAAATTTACCACAGTGCGGTGTTGTAGATTCAATGTCCACAAAATGGTTGTCCCGACTCTGGGTGTACTTTGTCTCCGTTAATTGTAATATGTTTGTAAAGTCCCGTGCGATAGAAGGCTTGTTCCCTAGTACGGGAGTTAGTTTCTATTGAAACAGAAAACATATGTAAGGATACAGCAATAGTTTCGGTTGATAATCAACTAACAGAAACGTACTCGTATACCTAAGTGAGCTATCTCTATCTATCTATCTATCTAGAGAGCTGTTACTGTACTCATGCACAAGAATTATACCACAGTTTGAAGTTCTTTAGTTTTTCAATACTCAGTCGGATTTGTTTGCATGTAGTTGATATCCCCTCCTACACAATCTAATAGTGAACGATATAGAGATGGTAGACTTCTGAGCTTTACAATTTAAACGACGTCGACATAGTGACAATAAGCAGAACTATAGAAAACTCTTATAAATCTAATATTATAAACGCGAAAGTTTGCAAGTATGCATGGATGTTTGTTGCCCTTTCGCGTAAAAACTACTGAACGGATCTGGATGAAATTTAGCACAGAGATAGATTATGGTCTGGAATAACACATAGGCTAACTTTTTACAGCGATAACCGATATCCACGCGGGCGGAGCCGCGGGCAACAGCTAGTCTAAAATAAATAAAATACACTAACAATAGCGCTACAGCTGAGCATTTCACGTTATAAAAAAAAACTAAGCAATTATTTCTTATACAATAACAATCTGTAACTAAAGGGCCGCCCGTGGCTTTCGCAAACGCTGCGGTGGCGCAGATTATTTGAAGCGCTTGTATTAATAAAGCAATTTCAATTCATACAACCTTAAGCCATTACAGTACGGTGAAGTGTAATAGTCGAGTTTATGAGGCCGACGCGATCCCGAGGATACCTTCCACAATTTACTGCTAGCTATTTTCGTGAATATCTGGTGGGTACAAACAACTTGACTTCACATTTAATATTTCCAGTGTCCGGGCTACAGCCGTTGTCGCTGAAAAAATAGCCTCGTAACTCACAATGGTGTTTGTGGAATGAATGAAATGAAAACGGGAACTAGTATGATATTGGAATTTATGGCTGAGCGTATTTTAGGTGCTAATACGAAAAAATATGAATTGTCTTTTGTTTTTTTTACTCCGTTTATCAACGATATAATTATAATCGTTCTTATAAAATAAATCCATCGATAGTAACACTATTTGTTAGTTTGTTTATTACATTTTCACTACAAAATGGCTGTATGAAAATCTTGTTAAGAAAAAGACTTTATCGAGGGTAGAGTTACCACGGCCTACTACTGGATACCAGTCCCCTGTCCTCTATCGTGACAATTAAAATATTGTTTGCGCTCCTCGCACACTAGCCATATTGTTGAGATATTTTTTTTCGTTTACCCACTTTATAATTATATTAAATGTACCGGTTACAATTTATATTAAGTTGCTTTTGTATAATAATAAAGATCTATTTTGCATTGTATAGCTGATGTCAAGGATGCACGGTAAAACTCGAATGAGTTTATGTTTTTATCTTTTATGTACATAATGGTTGAATGTAAGTTTGTTTAAGATAATATAAATAAAATAAAAATAAAATAACTGAGAGGTTGAAGGTTTTATTCAACACATTCAGGCTCAGTACGGCTGAGGGATCAGTCCTGCATTGAGAATTTTTCCTTAATCATGTGTTTCTTACGACGTTTTCTACGGTCGGGATCGAACGGGCACGAGATGTCGATTACTTTACCACACATAGCTACCGCCGTATTATTAATGCTTAGTATTCAGTGGTCAATAATTTATATATTATTCAAAGTAATATTTTGATAAATTCATAATTTCTCACTGTTTCCTATATTTCATAAAACTTAAAGAGCCATTTAAAATGTGTACTTATTTTTAAAACTGACAGTACGTAGGTACTTAATTCTAAAAATAAAAACTAAATCTCTGAGAGCATATCTTTCAGAAAACCATTAAACTTGATGGCAGTTTAAAAATGTGTTGTATTTATTATTTTCCTTTAGATCGTATAATATAGCTAGCACTGACAGCGTGTCAGGGGCGATTGCTGACATCAATGCTGACTTAGAAGACATAAAGTGCTGGTCTAGTAGATTTGGCTTATCTGTGAATCCTACCAAATGCCAGGCCGTTATCAATAGGCTGATAAGAAGATGAGAAATTAAAAAACTGCCATCAACAAACTCTTTGATGGTTGGCCCATTCTTCGTCAAACTGTAAAAGATCTCGGACTATTTATTGACTCTAACCTTAACTGGCAGGCCCAAGTCACCAGTGTTAGCAGAAGAGTTACTGGTACTGTCCGTGCCTTATATCGCCTGAAGAACTTTCTACCATCTACCACCAAGACGATGATTGTGCAGTCTTTTATCTTCCCAATAATTGATTATGGCGATGTATGTTATTTTGACCTGAATGCAGATTTGCTCAATAAATACGACCGTCTTCTTAATAACTGCATTCGATTCATTTTTAATCTTCGTAAGTACGATTATGTCTCGTCCTATCGCTCTGAGTTAAAATGGTTACCTATTCGGCAGCGACGAAAGCTGCGAGCTCTAACTTGGCTGTTTTCCTTTCTAAACTCACCTTCCTCTCCTAGTTACTTACTTTCTTTTATCCAATACCGATGCTCAGTGTATGATCGAAAATTACGTTCGTATAATAATCTAATTCTCTTATGTTCCTCTCATACATCTGATTTTGTCCACTCTTCCTTCTTCATTAAGTCTGTTTTGCTCTGGAATGCGCTGGTTCTTGAAGTCAATTTGGTATAAATGTATAACAAGTATAATATTTATTAAGTATAAGTATTTAGTTTTACATGTAGTTTATTTAATAGTATTTTGAGTATTTTTATAGGTTAAATTTTATAATATACTGTTTTAGTTTAATTTTATTTTCGCTATTTAAAATATTGCACCTACTTCATTTATCTCTGCATCACCCTAAGGTTGGCTGATAGAGAATGCCTTTGGCATTAAGCCCACCATTGTACACGATGTGCATAAAGTTTTAAATAAATAAATAAATAGTAATAGCAGTCTTACAATAACATTATTGCTAGGATACCCGAAGTATATAGAGGTAATATCGTATATTAAGCAACAAGATAGTCTTTTAAAGTTAAGATTCATAAAGTTAATATAAAAAACAAGCTACTTCGACTTTTGCTACACCTTGTGACGTTAATACCTACACCACTAACCAATCTAGTCGACGTTTTAAAAGTATATTTGCAATGATCTCCGAGCGTTTCACTCGAAACCCGGATACTTTGAGGCGTTAATTGCGACGCCTCGACGAAAGTGCCTCGGGCAATTGGCGTGGTCCCACATTTACAGAGATACCAGTGGAACGCCACAGTGAACCAACCTAATAGCCACAACACAGCCCTATTCAACAAAGAAAACAGAAAAATAACTAATTACCTCGCTACCCTCTTCGTAAATGCGTGGTACGTTTCCTTTTATTTTTACAAAGTTTTTATTTAACTCGCCAGTACTGGCCAGGCAGTTGATAATATTTATTTTTTTATTAAGTAACGTTCTGTTTTACAGTTATAAATGTTGAAAAATGAAATCCTTTCAAGTCTTTTTACTGTTCTTATTCTGTACTCTAGAAAAGTCAATAGTTGGGTGCTTTTTTATACAATAAATGAAGATGTGTTTTTAGATAATAATGTAACTGTATTTACTTAAAACCTTTTTCAACGCCCTCTTAGCAAAGTTTTAAAAATAAAAAATACATTAAATGTACATTAATAAGTAAAGAATATTACTTGAAAGCAAAGAAGCAGAATTATGGATATATTCCACTTTTTTTCTATAAAATCGGCACTTCGCGCAAAACTCCAAAGTGCTCGAGAGAGTACGGGTCAAAATTACTTAGATAAACTGAAAGGTTAAAAGTTTTCAACACCACTTGGAATTATCAAACTGGTACTTATTCTGTATATTTGGCCATCTTATTGAAGAGGGAAGAGAAACCTTTTAGACGTTCTCACTCTTTTCAAAATCGCTTACGGCTAGAGACCTTTTTACCAAAACCTCAAGCAGAACTTCTTACTTCGGTAAAAAACAAACATTTTTCTTTCGTTATAACTTTTGTGAATTATTTTATTAAAAGGTAGTCGAAACGTATTGCTTAGAATAATATTATTATTATTTTTGCGGGTATTTTTGCACTTTTCTTCTATAAATTTATCTTTTTTTACGTTTCCATAATATTGTTTGAGATATGTAACGTTGTCTTGTAAGAATGTATACAGAATGTCGCAATTTTTGATATAGTAGTTAGCTTTAGTTTAATTTTAATTATTTAATTTATTTTATTGGTTTTTACTACAACCTCCAGGTTGCGTGGCATTATACTATAATTAAGGTACACGGATTAAAATTTAGAGATTACACAAAGATACAAAAATCGAGCCTACAACACTCGGCGTGGTGTTGGTCACGAAGTGACCACTTTAACCTCTAGGCTAGTGTTCCGCAAATTTTTGGTGTTCAAGGTACATCTATAAAATTGAGAAACTTTGGAGAAACACCATAAATGAAAAATATTTTTTTAAATATTAATAATCAGCATTTATGTTTTTAATTACTAATAAATTTAAAATTGATATTGCACTTTCATATTTATTTTCCATCTATCCATCTAACTTTATGAAATAATCTTATTTTTTCGAAGTACACCAACTAATGGCCACGGTGCACTAATGTTCCGCGGCACACACTTTGTGGAACACTGCTCTAGACTACACGTGCAGTATTCCTTTGCTCTTGTCACATTAAGAGACAACCCTCACAATTATTTTAATAATGTCAAACATTTTAAGGTTTAAACACACAACCGGCACGACAATCACATCCAAATGATTCCCTTTCTCGTCACGTCGGAATTAAACACCATAATAATTTGGTACTCACAACATTACGCGAGCTACATAAAATGTTCATATCTGCAACATCTGTTTAGTATATTACTTACGTCAAAAGTACGCTTGCAAAATTATAAAAAAGCCGCGGCTTTGAAGGTATACGCAATTCCACGGAAACAGTTTTCTTTTTTTTTATATAAAACCAGTCTGTTTTATTTTAGACTATAATCTATATCTGTGGAAAATTTCATTCAGTTTCATTTAGTCGTTCTGATGTTATTTAGTAACTAACATCCAAACTGTTGCATTTATAATATAACTAGCTGACACGGCAAACTTCGTACCGCCTCAGAATCAATAAATAAAACTTCACTTTTAAATTTCATTTGATTTCCAAATGACTTTTCAATTTTAATTAATTTCTAAACGACGGGACGGACATCACATATTTTATAAGAGTTTCTAAGAGAAAGCGAAATTGTTTTTTTTTACTATTATTACAAGCATTTTTATATATGTGCTTTAAAACCTTCCCTGGACTTCCACAAATAATTAAAAACCGAGTCGTTCTCGAGTTCAGCGAGACTGTCGAACAGCAATTGATTTATATACATACTAGCTGTTGCCCGCAGCTCCGCCCGCGTGGATGTCAGTTATCGCGATAAAAAGTAGTAGCCTATGTGCTATTCCAGACTATAATCTATCTGTATTCCAAATTTCATCCAGATCCCCATACTCACAAACTTTCACATTTATAACATTAGTAGGATATATATACATTGATTACTTGCTTTATTCTTAAGTGAAAAAACTTAATACTTTCATTTAATAAAGTAAACCCTAGTTATAATCAAAGGTGCTTCTTGTAATAATTGAAACAGTTATGGCTTGTTCTAGAATATTCTAAGTGATGTGTGTTTGACGGTAAGTCTACCTTTAATACCATCATAATTAAATCTTTGATATCTTAGGCAGAATGCGGTTTCAGGTAATGGAAAGTGCTTTTACTAGAGTTTGCATAGGTATGCGTATATAATATCTTGGTTTGCTTTATCAATATCAAAATACACAAACTTAAATAATATAAGTAACAGTCTAGTTCTAAGTAATTTATATCCATCACAAGACAACATTTCCCACTACGCTAAACTTTGTGATTTAGTTCTCTTATTCCAACAGCTCGAATCTCGTAAAACACTTGAAAGTGCCCTCAATCTAAGAACAATTCGAGCATCACTAAGAACTGTGACGAAAACATATTCCTGGTTTCAATAGTGTTTATACAACATCAATATTCAAAGCCAGTAGAAAAATCTGGCGTTGCGTCGCTTGGCGGGGAAGCGAGGAACTTAGATGTTCAGTTCTAGGCATGTGTTTATGCAGCGGGTACGCTTCACTGGTTCCTTCGACGACAAAATGCACTCACGTCCCGTCCCGCGTGCACTCAACTAGGAATTCAAGATGTATTTATTGATCACCGGATCAATCTGTGTTCTGTCCTACTTTCTACTAAAAATGCTTCGTTTAAATAAAGAACATTCACGTTATGTTAAAACGCAAAGCTATTTTAATAGGTACGTACGTACATTTTGAGGCTTAATATAAACGGGATACAGAGCCGTCTTTTGTAATTAGGACTAAGTATTTAGCTCGAGCACATTACCGTTTGATTGCAACGGGTAATCAAAACCGCCTGTGAGCGTATAGTGTGTATTTTGTGATCATTATTTGTCGTGGAGTGCGTAGAAGCTCAGTAGTTCAAAGGTATTTTCATTCGTAGTCGAATCGTTGAGCTCTACGTGAGCACTTACCCTAAATTAGTAGGGGATCCATTCGGCGCGGATCCAGCGACGGGCGTTACACGCGATGGAGCGTGTGATCCGCTTGCGCTAAGTTAAACCGATCCCGTCTAAACGAGCCCGCTTAGACATTCGTCGTGGTCCCCATTTCGACCATTATTTTAGTATACGCCAGTAGTAAGTGCTCTATAAATTAGAGACTCATTCATTATTTTAATGCCGTAAACGACGCTACATGTGCGGTACATCAAATAGTTGGCAATTTCACGCAAATTGGAAAACTGCTCGGTTCGTGCACGATTGCCTAAATGGCGCTGTGTTATAATACGATTTGTAGAGAGTTGTGGATTTGATTTTCATACTAGTATAGATACTCATCTATAACATAGTGATATTTGTAACATGTTAAGGTAATATTAATATTATAATAATATCTCGGGACAACTCCCACATTGCCATCTGATTCCAAACTAGCCAGTACTATGATAACTAGCTAACTGTTTAACTTATATAATATATATATAAATTAGAAAAATATATATTATAGAAAAATTACACCTAGAAATAGATCAAAGCATTAACCACAAAAAAATGTCCTGGGTAAATATCAAACCCAGTTACCAGTCAGGGTCACTAACCGCTAGCGGCTAGACTAACAGCCAGATTATTGTAAATAAATCTAATAGTAAGAATTATTCCTAAAGTAAACGGTACTTTAAAAATATCACAAACTTAGCAGTCGACATTTCCAAGAATAAAATCCTGGCTGTGAATTATTTCTCATTTCCTATAGAGAAACGATAGTAAGAAATACAGCGAACATTAAATCAATCCAGCTTTCAATGGGAATACTCAATTTAAAGACTTATAAAAGAGTGATTAAAGTGAGTAAAAAGATACTAATTCAAGTTCTTACGGAAGGCTCCTTTTACTCGGAAGCTCTGAGCTCGTATTGTTACACTATGCAGGGATAACGAGAGATCGGAAATACTTTTTCATCAATGAAACGTTTGTTGTTACGAACAATGGTCTTTAACGTTGCGAACTCTAAAACCCTGTTGTGAGCTCTCGGAGCGTTAAAAATAAAACAGATCCGACAGACAACGTTCTACAATAGCTCATTCTGTTCCCCTAATGCTGCAATTAGAACGGGCAATACTAGTGAAAGGATTTGTCTCTCGCTAATGAAGGACGAGTAATTGTGCTCAGGCCATTGTTTCTTTGCAGGAAAACATCGGAATACTTAATTGATATTTACTGTCACCCCAGGGGACCTTTTTACCAAATTAAAACAAATATTGGAGCCTTTTTCTTACTCATTTTAATGTTTTCTAGTCATTTTTTCTCATTGTTATTGTCGTTTTAAATGTTCATGCAACGTTAATACGTTGGCATAATATTTTTTTATGTGTATCGTGGGTTAAAATAATCCCAAGAAAGTTGTTCTACTAACATTACGTTTGCTCAAGTAATAAAAGACGTTTTCCTGTTTTAGTTTGAAGATGCTCTAACGTCTAATGAATTTGTGTTGCCTTTGTATTTTCATTTACATTTCCTTATTTAGTAACATAAAATAAAATTGCTAATGGCTTTAGAGGCCGGTACTTCTTATTAGGAATGAATCCTATAGGAATTAATAATAATATAATCTTTGGACAAGTCACTCAGATGTCTACTTCAGAGTTAAATGGCCGTATCAATCTGATTCCAAATAAAACAGAGCTTGTAGTCAATTTATTTCCAAGTAACAAACGATTAATTACAGATACAGTGAAAAAATAAAATAAAAATACTAATTAATTAAATAATAGACATGAAATAATATTATAAAAAATGAATTAAATAAATTACATGAAATATGATAATATAAATACCACATACAATGCTTAAGGAATAAATCTAAAATAATACATTAATTATAATTTTCCCCTGGCACTCGAACAACAACATGTCTGCCGCAACAATGTCGGATATAAGAACTGTCTATCCTGTCAGCGATCATCGCCAAAACAGCATTACTTAAATGTTTTTTTAAATAATATAATAGGAAATACACCTAGACATAGAACAAAGGCACGAGCTTATAACACAATCCTGGGTAGGAATCGAATCTACGTCCTCCCACTTTATGGTCAGATTTACTAACTAACAGGTCATATAATGTTTCTTCAATGTAAGAAGCCATCGGACTATAATAGAAATGGCCGCATAATATACTTACTATACTAATATTATAAAGATGTCAAGTTTGTATGTTAAAAAAAATCTTTTACTCCTAGGAAGCTTAATATTATTGTTTCATACCAACTGAATATGACATAGAAATTTTATTTAAAATAATAACATGAGTCAGATAAACAATGGAAACTAAGTTTATTCTACACAAGCATTATATCAGTACAAAACTATTAACAATTTAATATACATTGAAAACATATGTGAAGCAAAATAAATCGAATAATATGCTTCAATTAACAAACTAATGAAATTCTAGTATAATTTAAAATAAGAAAGCTATGAGAAAACGTAGCCACTAACAAAAACGCAACATTGCATTTAATTAAAACCTTCTGCGATTTATTTGCTTATTCAATAATGAAAACGGCGAAAAGGATGCGAAAAAGACAACCATTATTAACCTATTTCTGAAAGTGGAGAAAAGCGACGGGTAGGATGATTAATTAACAGAGAGCTGGCCGCAAGCGAAGCTCTACGAAGGAAAACTTAATTACTTTTCTCGGCAGAATCATAAAGCTGAATAATTCATACACTAGCTGCAAGGACAGTCTTGAATATGTGACATAGAAGCATACTTCCCGCCACTCAGCTCAAATTGAATTGCCTTTTACGCCGCACGACTTACTTTAAAGATTATACTTATTTGTGTCTCCACTTAATAATGCGACGACGACGTTTGCAAGAAAAAATCTGGTACAGCTTGCTCAAAGAGTTATATCATCAAAGAACATACATAAAGTTATGTTTTAACTAGATTAAAAGCTTGTTAATAATGTGCTATACATCTGTAAGAGTTTTGTTTTTCTGATATGTAACAAGAATTTTACAGGCAAAGCCCTACTTCATTTCTTCTCTAAAGAGGGGCTTGTAGCTAGATAGGTACTAGGTACGCGGATCAGTACATATGCAAGGTTTAGCATACTGCGATCAGATCGTAGATGGGTAGCCATTTTCTACAAACGTTCACCAGACCTCTCCATTCCTCAGAAATTACGTAAAGTCGCAGTAATCACGCAAAGTCGTTAGTCTGTTACCTAATCTTTTTATTTTCGTATTGTATTGCGATTAGAAGTCTCCGTGACCTAAATTCGGTTAGGAGAACATTATATCAAAATGGTTGTAGTACACAACTTTAAGTACTGAATTCTCTCTAACTTGCACCTACTACACAAGTTCCAAGCATTATCTATCACCTTGTACCGTAACGTGTTACGAAGTTACACTAATTTATCATAACGTCCATTTAGTCACGTCGGGAAAGTTGTTCAACAAGTTCGAACAAGTCTTTTACTAAAAACTCATTAATTATTATCATAGCCAATGTGAGTTTACTTCGGTTTTTATTGGCAGTTAAAGTAATAAGGATTATCGTAATAATATAATATTGTTGTTGGTTACAGTGCAATGCAGGAAAATAGTAATACTCATATTAAAAAAATAATTAAATTTATAAAAACAAAAAGTAATTTGTTAACAAACGAAGCTAAGTAGAGTTATGATAAGTTGTTCTTATAAGTTATGTGGGCACAGATGAACATACATATGTACATGCATACATACAGGCTAAAATCATAACTCTCTTTTGGCTTCGCCGTAGTCGGGTAAAAATAAAGAGCAAGGCACGCCGAGTTTGGCGCCAAAAGCCGAATATTTCTGTGACCCACAATAGTTGTTCCGAGTTTGGGTGTAAGTCAAGTATGTATGTGAAGTCTCACTTCATCGATTGGTGATCATCGTTCGATGGGAGATGATTTTATTAAAAAAATATGTCTTTTCTATTTTCTACATAAATCACAATTTTCCAAATTAGTATATTAATAATATTATAACTCATTACAAAATATGTTAATTAATAATTATTATTCTTAATAATATTTAGATGACCCACATAATATTTATTATAATAAAATATTTAATTACTATAATATAATATTGTTCGATGATGCATAATGGCTAATTTATTAAGCAGACTCAATTTATAACTTACGTTAATTTAAATAGCGGTAGCTGACTGGGGAAGTTACCAACCTGTACTGTATACATAAGGTGTGAGTTCAATCCCAGTTTTTTTTTAAATAATAATAATAATAATCATTTATTTTCAGATAATTAACAATCCAATTTATACCACCAAGGTGGCAAACAAGCATACGGCCCGCCTGATGGTAAGCAGTTACCGTAGCCTATGGACGTTTGCAAGTTAGACGTTGAAGATTAGATATAGTAAATTATTTCATTAGTACTATCAGTACTAATAAAATAATTTACTATAAGAGTAAAGAATAACATCGTGAGAAAATCCAGATGTCTTAGAAGAAATTCTAAAGGCATGTCTGCTCAACCAAGGCCGAAACCCTCTAAGCTCTCTTGATAAAGGAGAAGAAACCCCGTGCCGAACATATAAGGTTAGCTATTGAAATAAATATAACATTAGAAAAATATAAAATAATCTACACAAAAAACAACAAAATTAAAAAAAACAATAATTATAACAAAATTTAATTAAAAATTATTACACCTGAGTGCAATTAAATCTTTAAAAAAAGTGAAGATAAGTGTTATTAAAATGTCTTAAATACAAAAGTAAGGGAGTTTGTATAAGAAAACTTTATTAATTATCTTCCAAGGACGTGCGTTAACTTTCTGAATCGATACCATAAGGTAACAAACTTTTTAAAGCATTATGAAATAAATTGTTATCCTAAACTCATTAACTTTATTTATTAATCTTTGGTTGCAGAAAAACCTTAAAATTATTTTTAAAAAATATATTATTGTTGATTTTAATGAGACTATAATGTTCGAAGTCACATGCTAGTATGTATTTTGTATTAGCTGTGCCCGCGACTTCGTTTGAGTGGAAGTCGAGATTAAGTAATTTCGAAGCCTCTGTGGCTCCGTGGTTAGTGACCCTGACTGCCGAGACAGAGGCCGTGGGTTCGATTCCCACCCAGGACTTATCTTTGCATGATGAGTACAATTATTTGTTCTGTTTCTGGGTGTAATGTATCTATAATATTTATGTATTTACAAAAAAAAAGTATTATATCCGTCGTCGAGTATTCATATTACAAGCATTAGCTTAGTTTAGTACTACTGCCCTGCTAAGAAAGAAGGACTTAATTGCATGATTAAGGCTACGGTAAAAACGACTGTTACCTATCTGATTTAAGAGATGTTTTGCTTTGATACTTGTCTTGCATTTGCGTGGTTCCTTGTAAGCAAGGCAGACTAGATGACGCTGTGTGTAAATGTCCAAACATTATTATTATTAACTTTTTAAACTTTAGCTGTATTAACTTTGTTGTTTGTTTATCGAAGGAAAAGACTATACTATGTACAAGAAGAATATTAAATACTTATCTAAACTAACTAAAGCGAAATACGAAGCACTAATTAATTTAAGGGAATAGTAGTAAGCTGCTCCTTATTAACATCAGCTACTTGCCAGTGAAAGTTCCGTCAAAATCGCTACAGCCGTTACAAATAATCTCCTAAACGGCTGTAACGATTAAGATGTTTTTTTTTGTTATAAGTACTAAACTATAATTTGCATGGCTGTTATATATACGTGACAAACAGATATTTTAATTTTATTTATTTGTACCAATAACTTTAATTAAAATATAGTGAATATAATGTTTGATAGCTTAATGTAGACAAGTAAATTAGGTAACTCTAGAGCGACAGCTTCATTAATCATTCTAACATCATTACTTCTAGATATTAGGATGTTATGAACTGCTAACGCAACCGGACATTATCAGTAGAAAATCGTAATTAAGCGAAGTAATAAGTTTTCAGTTGAAAAACCGTCATCAACGTAAATTTGTATCACGCAACTAAAAACCGGAGTAACTATTATGTCTCGTTATAGCTCACGCATATTACAGCTGGGTTAAACCGCAAAGGGTTAATATAGCTATGAACAAGTCAATGTAGATAACTCCATAGTTCTTCTTCTTATCGTTTGGTTAGTGGTTGACCACTACATAGTTATTTAGGTTGCCCATATTTAGGCCTCTAGACTGTTATCAATCGGGACTCGGGATCGACTTTTAATATGCCCTCCGAAGCACGGAGATGTCAAGTAGCTTAACCTACTCATCATTTACCGAACAGCGAGTGCTCTTCGCTATGAGCGCCTCGTAGTTTAAATAATGAAAACATTTTAAATCAATATATATTTATCATACCCTTTTTCCACAAGTGGTAGACACCAATCATTATCTTATAACCTTAGGAGGTACGCAATATAAACACAGCTGTACTCTCTATCCATTCTTTTAGTCCGATGGGACAATACGACGCAGGATCAACGGCTTTACATGCTTTCCAAGGCACGGAGGGGACTCACGGTGTATTTAAACATTGTTCTCTAATCTACAGATTGACTGTGAGACCTTGCCTAACCTCGCAGACCTATCGATTAAGCTTGGCTAGTTCCTAGCGACGTGTATCACAGATTGTCCGTTGTTTTTATTCTACTTTGGTGGCAAACAGGCTGATGTTAAGCAGTTTCCGTGGCCTCTGCACGCTTGCATTACCTACTGAAGTATCATTTGTGTGTTGCCGAGCCATTTTTTTTTGATGGAGTATTCATGGCTTAGGATTACGTTTATTTCAACATGCATCCTTAAGTGTGCGCTGGAGACCCACTCACACACAGAAACACAACTACACCACTGTGGTCTTCTGTAAGGTGCAGGTTCTTTCCCAGTCGGGCTTGCTCGCTAGTATGGTGCCCTGTCTCTTTAAAACAGAATGTATCTATAATCAGTTTTCAAAGTAAACGTAACATGTAAACTAATATTACAAATAAATAAAATAATTCTTTGTACATTTAGGTAGTCGGTAAACTATGATTAAAAAAATATCCTTCACTTATAAAATACCAACAACATAATTAGCGAATAACATGACACTATATTTTATTTTCACAAAATAAAGATACCTACGAAAACTAAATAGATGTAATGATGTGTGGTGCAAAGTCGGAACGAGCTAGTTCTAATTTAGATAAATTTTAAAGAGGCCTAGCCGGACTTGGAGTAATATATTTTATGAGTATAATAAAGCAAAAGGGTTCCTTAACACCAAATAACATAATATACGAGTGCTACTCTAAGAAATAAATGAAACATAGTAAGTCGTTAAACAGAACTTGGAGGAATGTAACCCGTTAACCGCCGCTGGCACAATCCCCTGGGATGCCAAAGACACGTACCGTTCACTCAGCACTCGAGTTTCTACTATTCTCAAAGACAATTTCACTGTTCTTTTCCCGGCTCAAGAGCTTGCGATATAGCTGACATAATACTTAATTTTGTACCGATATTGTCTGCGTCATAATAGTGAATTGTAAGGCTTATGTGCCGGATAAATATTAGGTACGACTAGGTTTATGCCTTTGAAATTGAACGAGTTAAACTTAATGCTGTAGTGAATGAGTTATAGCTGATTGTTCTAAGATCGAACTCTAATTCAAACTCCATTTATTCATTTTGGTTACAAAGTAACATTTATGAAGAATGTAGCAAGTAAACCAGAAAGGTAATGTTAGCTTTTTACCTACGATTACTTCACTGACTAGTTTTAAGTCATGAGAAGAACTAGCACAGAACACAAGTCACTCTTTTCTTATCACGCATTTTATTTCATTCATTCACTCTCCATCTCAGTCAAAAGACGTCCTGATAGACATAGACCTCCCCCAAAGTAATAGTTACTTTTACAAATTATTACAAAAGCATGCAGTCTGATGCCGACACCATATTTATGAATAAAAATGCTACACTTATGAAATGATGAGCGCTTTTAGCTAAGTGCATCGGTAAATTGACGGGTTAAACTACCAAAGCTGCAAGGGCGCGGCTACCCTATGTGTGTGATCGCATAGTGGCATTTTATCCAAGCATCTATAGAGATACTTAGATAAAATGCCTGCCTAAGCATGGGCTTAAGTCGGCCCTGAGTATTAAGAAACGTTAGATCACACCAAAAGCCTATATGGCCAATCTGAAGAACTCTGTCACCATATGACCACTAACCACTTAATAAAATAAATAAATAGCTACTTACGTAGTTTGATTGCCAGACTTTATACGTCAGTTCATAAATTTTCCTTTTGTCGCACCTTGTCATCAAGCTATATGATCTTATCTGTCAAATAATGCCTGTTTCCTTTTCATAGTTGACATTTTCTTTTACTGTCTTATACTTCAATCGCAGCGAGTCAAAAATAAATCTATATATACATGCATATTAACATAATAACTATTGGTAGGTACTATAGTAAATTATATTAACATAATAACTAGCGGCACGACTAATAACTAGAGGGCTTTAATTAAGTTTTCGTAGGGATCTCGTCTTTATTTTAAATAAAATATGTTATCCTATATATACATATATAGCCTATGTTACCCGCTTTCTAATGGTGAAATTTTTGTTTAGTCTGATGAGTACTTTTTGAGTTACTCAAAAACTACTTAATTTTAATTAAGTAGTTTTTGAGTAAGTCAAAAACTACTCGTATCATAAATCACAAACAACCAAAAAGTCGAATCTTTTCTTTTTATAATATTAGTTTAGATCATTTATATTAGTAGGTATTTATAGATTTTTTTTGACTCGCTGCGCAACAGATAATTTTGACTTTTGCACTTACAAAGGTGAAAAAGCAATTCATCTGTTCCAATTTCATTGAGGTGATGACATTTGATTTGGAAACAAAAGTGACTTTTTTTATTGATATATCGAGCCAATTTACAATCATATCTCAAAGTAAGGCTCAATAGCTTTTAATTTTCTCAGCGTATTTCATGTAAAATGAAAAACAGAAGAATTTAATTCTGCCACATATGAGTGAATAAGCTTATAAAAATTAAAATAAAAGATAAAGTCTAAAACTGAACGTTGTGATTTATTTCCTGAAAAATGCATTTATTCTGTAACAAGACCACGATGCAGAGTTTCCCAACTCATATATCTCAAACTCTTTCAAGATTACAAAGTTATGCCCTCTTCGCGTTTTTACAAGAAAAGTGGATTAAGATTTTCTATATCTACCTAATATATCAACATTACGGTACGTTCGTATGATTTATAGGCCAAGTTGAGGAACTTCTGCATGTCATCTACTGGCTCTTTGCAAAATTTTCTAAAGAAACTTTAAACTTTTTACATTAGCTCGATGATGGTTACTAACCTAGGTACTTATTTTTATGTCACACTAAATTATTCATAGAGGCACAGAGTTTTGTTCCGCTGTACGTCAATAAAAAGCTTTAAATTGCCAAAAAAATGAAGATTTATCAATAAACTTTAGATCATATAAATTATAATAAGAAATGTACCTAGGTAGTGCCTAAAAGTGAAATTTCAAATTAAGAACTTCTCGTGTCGATGTAACTTTATTCTTTTTAAAAAGTCAACTCCCGCACTAGGGAACAAGCACTGTGTCGCGGGAGACTTTACAAACATACAATTAACGGACACACAATTTTTTTATCCGTGTCCCCACACGGGATAAAAAAAGTGTGTGTCCGTTATCGAACCTACAACACGCCGCGCAAAATAAGCGTGGTAAAGTGTGAAGTAACCACTTAAACCACTGAACCAATCGTGCAGTCTGATGATGCAAACGTAGAGTCAGGCTAGGTGTAACGACGAACTTCACAAAAAGGCTAGCAGCAGTTGGATGAGAGAAGGCGAGGATCGTGTTCAGTGCCATGCACTTGGAATGGTCTAGCAATGGAATAAGATAGACTAATGATGATGATGACGATCACACCGTAACTGCCTAAACGAAGAATAACACTGATATAATTTTCATGCCACTATAGAAGCATAAACTATTTTTCCTTCGGTATCAAAATGAAACTAAAATAAAATCAATGAAGGTTTTTTAAACCACTCGGTACGTTAGTATAGGAAGGAGTAGAGAACTAATGATATTTGTCTGGCAGCGGTGATTAATGGCAACCGACTCGCGGATTGTTCAAGCGAGATGAGTTCTGAAGAAGCATTCACAAACCGTGAAATTAACTTTCGTCGCCTTTCGAACAGCCGTCAGTTTATTTTCACAGAAGCGTTTCACTTTTTGTGACCAAATGTTTCAAACGTTATTGGAAATGTTCGATTATTGTGTCGATATTAGCTTACGGAGTAATTAAATTTAATTTTAAGTAATGTGCTGTGTTTTTGAAGCTTACTTTGGAGCAATTCGTAAATTATGGTATTATCGTACAAAGCACATGCGGCGCGAGTAACGGCTGGATGATCCGTTTGATCATAATGAAATTTGACAAAGAGATAGACAGTATCCTGGAGAAGGAATTAGGGTACTTTTTACAGCGATAACCGACATAATTAGTCAGACTTAGTCAGATTCTGAACAGGACATGAGACTGAATATCGTGTAGTGTAAAAAGCTTTTTACCCGCACCTTTATTTGTTCCAGCCATTTGCACCATATCCCTATATATATATCACTATTAGAAAGTTATATTAACTTGCAATGATTATGTATTACATAATATCAAACTCATGCTCAACTTTTTATATGTAAATGAAACCTGGTTTAAATTTCTTAAATGCCTCATGCTACTCTACCTGTTATGTATATTTGTATATCTATTTAAAAAATATTCTAAATGGATTAGTAAACTTCAAGTCTATTTATTCAACCTATTGTACTATCCACGATTTCATTAAATACTCCCAGTAAGATAACACAAGTTGTTAACTCGAAAATCGTAACAATACAACTAATACTACAAACCGAAAACATTAACCAGAAGACAATTCCATAATTGCATAAGTTTATAATCAAAACTTGCCTCCAACACACGCTGTGTTACCTACAGCGTCATTGCGTTATGTAATTCAACCGAACATGAAATTTTGCGGCAGCTACAATTATGTTCCACACGCATTCGCGGCATCACCACGTTAATGCTATCTATGTTATAACATATCGCTAAGCATTACCGTTTTAACGTAACCTGAGGCTTGCCAAAGCGGGATATATGAAATACCAAAAGACAATTCGATTACTACATGATGATTTATTTTAATTCAATTTTGGTGTTACATTTCGTACTTTAACAACTTTTTCGAATTTGGCTAGTGCAGAATGCTTCCAATCTAGGTTGACCGATGATCTCTGCATAGAGCAGGTACTAAGAGGCGTGCGCTTGGAGAGGCCTATGCCCAGCATGGGTTGCGATAGACACGTTTTATAAAAACCGTTAACGCGAATGGATGAGTATTTCATCGTGATGGATACTATTTTGCGTCAGTGAGTCCTAATTGCCACAGCTGCGCAGCTCATAACAAACTCATAAAGCGCTCATGAATAGTGGCAGTTACGAGAGAAGAAAAATTAGTTTAACACCTAAAGTTTTTTTTGGTAATGAATAAAACTTGTAAATTAGATATTTACATCAATTGAATTATTAATATTAATTATATACTATTATAAAATATTTGCTTTAAAAGCACTTACTTGAAAGAAAGGTTAGACAGACGAACTTTCTTCGAATTCGTTAAGATTATACGATAAATTCTGACATTTATAAATATTGTTTGTGCTTTTAATTATAGGTACAAAATGGTGGCTTAGCCGCCTCTAAGATAAATAAACCGCTTATAGATTAGCAATACAAAACTTTATACTTATTGTACTTTTAATAAAACTTGTTATTTTGTGTTTGAATTATAATAAAATAATGTTATGACAATAATTAATGTTGAATTTTTTTGTTAGTAAAATGCCTTCGGATTTCCTTTAATGTTTGCTTTTTGTATATTATAGGCCGCCCGGGATGAATCTCATTCCTAATCTGTTATAAAGCGGGCTACTTTTTTGTTCGGCTACCACTGCATTTTTTTCAAATACGAGTGTAAAATTCATAATACAAAAGGTATTTTTACTATAAAACTATATTTACACAAATTAGAAATACATTTTAATAAGAAAAACACACAATAAGGTAGAAGAAGAACTGCATAATTAGTGTAAAATTTAATTACATAATAATAATCTAATCAGCTTGTACAACAATGCCACACAACAGTAAATTTTTTACCAACATTTGAGCCAGCAATTGATAGATAAATCTTGCTGAAATTTAGCCATTTTAGTTCTAAACGATTTTTATCCCATGGAATTTTACATAAAATAAAAAGGGTTTGGCAAAAAACGTTGATTATCCTAAAGTATATCAATCTTAATTTGCTAAAAAGCTAACATCAACCGTCGCGTTTGACCAATTTATTTTTATAATTTTGGTGTTACCTAAATTGAAACGGCAAAAATGGAGTTCAAAGTTTTATGCTCTGATTAGACACTGATTTACAGTGTACCTATTCGTTGTTAATTTAGTTGAATACTAAATTGCAATAGTCCTGATGTACAAATACATCACTGCACTCATAATACAACCCAGGGGAAGGATGGGCAAACCACTAATGGATCGCAGCGTGCGTCATGCTCTATGTCAATAAATGCACTGGCTTTTAATGCTGCCTTTGTTGAAGTAGGCCAATTACTATCAGTGATGGCAATTACGGTCGTGTTGGTGCAACCGTTTTCATACCCCGGCGGCGTGTTCTGGCAACTGTGTTGTGATTGATTTTAACAATAGCTCATAATTACTTTAAATTAACCCAATTTATGTTCAACGGAAAATGTTACCCTTGTATTCGAACTGGATTAAAAGTTTATGACAATTTACAATGAATTTGATTTCCTTGAAACGGAAACAATTGAGATTTAAAGAATGATTTCAAGTAACAGTTGAATAAGACGTCTAAATTATCCAATTGTAAACTTCTTAGAGGTTTTGTGTTGTTGGAAAATAAACTGAAGTCCATCAGTCTAGAGTTGATTTTAATATGTTTATATCGAGTGTCGTGATTGGATTTTAAGGTTCATTTAAGAGACCGCGACGATAGTTTAAACGCGAAACGGTCATTTCGCTTTGTTTCTGATTGAAAAATAAAAGCTTTTGTAGTTTATTGTTGGTAGGTACTTAAAGAGTAGAATAGAGTGAAATACATGAATTGAAATAGAAATATACACTTTGTTTGCTATTCAGACAGCTACTGTGATTTGGAGATCAATATGTAAATGCATTCGTGAGTGCATGCGGCCCGGTTGAGGCGTGAGTGCATTTTGTCGTAGAGGAAAATGCAGCCAGCCGTGACGCCGCGACCTACTGTTTCTGACTTTGTGAGACCAACCTTGCTTTGTAGGATTTAAATATAAAATTCTTTCACATCTATGTAACACTTACTTTCTGTGTAACTTAGATTTAAAAGCATATATTTACTACATAGAAATATCTAGTACATTATAATTACTACTTACTTATTTACCAATCGTTTCAATGGTAAATCATAGTATTTATTTACTATGAAATTAATTATATAACCACCTACTTTCAGAAAGTGCGTAGTCATAAGTTTATCGGTGATACGAATTCCATTAGCCAGTCTTATCAATTTTTCCATTCTATCCAATTGCGAACGCAGAGAACCCTCTCGAGGGCATTTAGATCAATTTATTTCATATTTGTTTCCGTAATCAGTTTTATTTCAGACAACATGATTTGATGAGTTTTCCTCCACTGAGAATTGTACTAATAATTAAATGTCATCATTATTTGTTTTAATATGATATGATTCAACACAAATGTTTTTAAAAATATTCACCATTCCTGAAAATAGTAATCCATCAAGGCAATTATTGGTTTATATGTTTATATTATCGGATTTTCGGCAGCATAATCCATTTTCAATAGTTGCGTCGGGGATTTCACAACATTGCAAAAATAAAACAAATCGTATACTAAAATTTGAAATACACAAGGGCGTAGATGAACAGAATATATTATATACATACAAATATGTTTGGCAGAATTCTTTGTGTGTTAGGAGAAATGTTTACGGTTGGCTGTAGATTATGTCAGTTATAATCTATTATCACGTATGATTTGGACAAGTCAAGACGTGGTGATCAGAGTCCTTTACTTATAGCAAGCCTATCCGTTCATTTAGTATGACTTCAATTCGGACTAAAAGTTTTAATTGTTGTTACAATTGGCAATGTAATCTGCCAAATCAAAAATTGACAGATTGATTTCTAAGAATCACGTTCCTTGTAAAATCAAGAAAAATTATTAATAAAATCGCTTTATCAAAATAAAGATTAATGATGGCATTTTCTTTAAATAGGTGAACTATTTACAAGAGAAACACGGTTCGCGGCTGTAGTGATTGAATAGTTGCATGTTTAGTGGTATTAAAAGCTTCTAGGCTGTCGTGGCTCGGCATCGTAACTTCGACTAAATTTTCGCTCAGTAATGACTTGGGAAAATCACTACTGATTTGATAGGCGTGTAGTATTTATCGTTAAATGTTAACGAGACATAATTAATATTGGACTAGTAAATAGTCTTATTTAAAATTACATTTAGAAAATGTTTTATTGTTATTTTCAGGATAATAAAGACAGTATCGTATCCCAGATTACTCTACATTTTATTTATTTTTACTTTATACAGGATACGGAAAACGCAGCGTGGGACAACCTCCCACTAGATGGACAGATGACAGCATGGCCTTCGTCAAAGTGGACATTGGACGGCATCAGGCTAAGTTGACGATAATGACATGAAACAGTGCATTGGTAGAAGTCTACCAATGCACTGTTTCTTAAGAGAAAACAAAAACAAAAAAAAACTTTTAAGAAACATCTCTCGAACTAGTGAACAACTCTTATGTTGTAGGGCTTTAGAATCATTAAATGAACTAACACAAAGCACTTGGATTAGAACTAACGATTCGTGAGCTATACAAACATTTGTCCCTTATATCAAACCCACAAAACTCGCACCAGTATCACTGGCGAGGTAAAAAGAATAAACACTTGAAAAAAATGAATGTTACAGTTTTAATAATTAAAGCTTTTTAAATGTTTGTGTTTTAATCTTATTAAAAAAAATAGAACACAGAGTTTTCACGTTTTGCTACAATATAAAATATGAATTCCGATTCTAACCCATTTTTCTCAGTTGACTCTAACAAACCGAGCCCGTAGGTGAGTAACCGACGTACCCTATATTTTTCTCTGATTTCCAAAGCGACTTTGAAACTTGATAACATAAAACCAAATATAGGTATATAAAGGTTACTTCAAACTGTGCAGCCGACTCTGGAATACTAATCCGTGTATTATAAACCAAAATCGTAATTTTAAACCCAGTTATCCACATAGTAGGGACTTATATCAGGTAGTACCTACTGTTTGAAACAAAGTCAAGTAGTTTCGTAGCCAAAACTAGCGTCTTAGTCTAGTTCGGTATGTCGCCGAACTTCGGCTAAGTCGTATTTAACTTCAGTGAACAGCTTGTGTTGCAACCGCATACCAACAAATTTTGACACCGTATACTTAGGTAAGTATAATCGCGAACCGTCTACAAACTAAGCAATGTGGTTACTTTAATTTACTTTCAAGTTATCTGTACAGTTTGAATCAAACGGTTTGCTTATCAGCATTTTGGTATCTGGCTTGTAATTAAAGTTTTACTTGTCGGCGAGCGGCGTACATGTTGGTGCGGATGGTATAAACACTTTACCGATGTTGGAAGGCTTGTATTAAAAAGATTTATTGCTGGATTTTGAATAATTCAACATCCACAGTTTTACCTACTTACATAAATATTGTAATGAGGCGATCCAATTAATATTTATACAACATTCTAGTTTATTCGAGGTTAAGTACCTATTCTGTTATATGAATTTTAGGGTTTTAATGAAAATAATGGATATGATTTATATACCTTCTATAATAGTCATATCCCAAACTATGCAGAGCTGATGCTATGGCAAACATAAAATTGGACGACATACTTATATATTTCTAAGTACATACAAATTACAGACAAATTAAATCCAGACAAGAAAACAAAGAATCGTAGATTCTATCCACACAAAGATTTGTAATGAGCAGTTAAAGTCACTAACCGCTTAGAAAGACTAGGTTGTCCAAAGATATTAATAAATTTACAGGTCTCCAGCGCTCATTTAGGGATGCGTTTTGAAAAAAACGTATTCTTATCCCAGAGAGACTACATCTTAAAGCCCTGGTGCAAAAAAATGGGTCAGCAACACGCAAGTGATACATTAGGTAGTCATAGGCTACGGTAACTGCTTACCTTTACGCATTTGAAGTAAAATAAAATACCCTTGGAAAAATATTATATTCTCATTGTAAAATTCTTTGCTTAGATTTGAATAAGTTAAAAAAACTGTATACTGGCGACCTTCATGGCTCAATTTTACGCGAATATCCCACCCGAATAAAGATAGATATCATTCGTAACACATTTTGAGATTGACTGAACCTTTTCGTATTCAAATCCTTCTGATAGGTACCACTTTTCATATAAGATAAGCTAAAATACTTTCTGAATAAAACTATTTGAGAAAGATTTTTTGTTTGCACGGTAAATGAAACATCGTGTGGTATGTTTCCTTTCCTTTGTACTTATAGGAAGTCTTTTGATTTCTCGTTTCCCTTTTTATCATATTTCATCTTATATTTCAACGTTGAGCTTTTTTATATAGATTTGTATAAGAATATCACATGGATTATTGCTATAATCATTACTGTTGGAAAGAAAGGAAACGATACTACGGCAGAATTGTTAGAAGGGGCATACATTAAAATCAAGGATATTAGAGAACACCCAACCAAATTAATAAAAATGAAACAATTATTTTGTAGATTAAAATGTTGCTACGTAGCTTATAGGTCTAGTAGTCGGTAAATACGGCCGCCAATCAGAAAGTCCCGGGACTGGCCAAAATTAGATATTGGATTTTTGTGTCGAGAAATTCACAAGAAATGTCTGAAGTTTGGCAATTCGCAGTGTTTTCAGTCCCGTGCCTCGGAAACCACATTGATGGTCGCCGATGGTCGCCGTCCCATCGGACTACATTGAAAAATGAAGGAATAAAGTGTGCGCCTGTGCTTGCATACACAGTTGTGCACTAAAACATTTCCTGCGTTAATGGCACATCTCCGTTGAGATTAGCCGCTGTGACCAAATTAGATCAAGAGGACATTATAATTTACAAGCACTTCAAATTTATTTCTATGAAAAATAGTAACAAGTTTTAAGTTCTTGAATATTTATCACTAGCCACCCGCCCCGACTTCGCATGGGTGGTATTTCCCGGGGTCCCGTAATGTTTTTGTTATTAAAATATAACATAAAACACTCACAAATAACATGACTTTCTATTGGTAAGTAAAAGAATTTTCAAAAGCCGTTCTGTAGATCCAGAGATTACCCCCTACATTGCCACAAACTCACATACTTTACCTTTTTATAATGTAGTGTAGATTTATTTCAGTTAGTTTATGGTTAAAGCAAAATCTATCGTCTTAAAACAATTTCTCTTTAAGTTTATTTCCAATCACCACAGTACGTAGATACTCTCAGATAATTTGAGCTATCTGCAATTGTCTGCCTCAGGCGTCGCTTTGGACAATATTGAGATAAGACAAACGTGATCATTACGTAGACGAATCGCATGCTGAATTCACTCGAATATAGTTCTGAAATAATATATCTTACTTCTAATTTAATATATGGAGGCGTAATTTATAGCGATATATTTCGATCATTTTCTTTTTTATTGTTGAATAAGCGATTCTTAATCTTTATTTGAATTTCGAACAATGACAAACTTAAAGGTAGGAATTAAGTTTACGATTTTCAGATGAAAGTTGAAAATAAAAAATTGCCATAAGAGATGAGTATATTGTGTTGATTTATAAAAATCTCATTACGAACATTTGCCCCAGAACAGCCGTTGATACCTTTGGTGTTTTTAAAACTTAAAAGTAGGTACCGTGAGAATGTTTTTGTTACATTCATAATTCCTTTCTCGCCTTAATTCCATTAGCTGGTGGTATTCAAGCGTTTGTCCTGGTACAAAGCTTTAAACATTCTTGAAACGCTCGAGTTTTGCTGAGGTTTTGCATATAATAATTCAAGCGTGATAATCTCTGCTCCCGGGCCTTAGGTACGAAACGGAAATTCTATTTATGTTTCCTAACACAGTTACTCTTACGTGAACATTAGCATTTGTTTACATACGATGATCTTGAATATAAGCCACCTATATTAATTATCTCTATATTGATTGACCAGCCGCACAACGCCAGTATCGTTTCCACAAAATGTTCTAGAGAGCTGGATCAATACAGTCGGAGCTCATTTCCAAATAACACAGAACAATCGTACTTGCAACCGATATCTACTTATGCGATCGATTGGCTATTAAGTTCATTCAAATAGTACACAATTGTTGTCGAAGCAGCAGGTAGGGGTATATCTAGCACGTTGGGACTGGATCGCAGTAAATTGTGATGGCGTTTTGGCCTTTCGCAATCGGCCGAGTCACCGGGGTGGAATTAAACGATTTATCGTAGTCACGGAGTCCGATTTCCACGGATCCTTGTCACAGGTCACAATATTGTTGTTACATGGGTCGTTCTAAATGTATGTATAATTTTGTATCCTTCTGACGTAAATGGGTATTATAACAGCATACATTTTGTACGGTAATTTCTTCATGACTAATGTAATTTCTTACGGGGTAATGTGATTTATGGAGAAACTGCTACACAAAGTAACGTTCCTTATTTAGGAAATCATTGGGTAATTTTTGTGGCTTCGTGTATATAGCATTATGTATGAGTAGATTACACATTTTCCTTAACGTTGTTCCACAGTAAAATTCTTCGTATTAAAGTAAGTTGCTGGCACCGTGAGTTGTAAATAAAAATTGTACATAATCAAAAAAAGGAAGACAAATGTCTTATTTCAGCGTTTAACTTAATATCTATTTTTGAAGTGAATATTTTGTTAAGCGTAACAATTCGAAAGGAAAACTAATCTCTTTACGAATACACGAAGAGGTTTACGCAAATTTTTATTCTATTGCTTATACCGTGACAACCTTAGGTCGTAATAAATCATAGTGTCTCATATCATGTGGGCGAACTCCACGGGGACAATATATCAACCCCAATTTATTTTCTCTCCAGGCTTTCATAACTTGCACTTTTTGTACCATGTAAATAAACGCAATTGTCTATAATTGTAGGACATATTCGTCAAGTTCGTATCTTTAATACGTTATGAGATAATGCAACTACTTTTTAAAAACGCTTTGTCGTTTCTGCATTCAAAGAGTTAGGTTTAGTACATTTTTTACTACAATGAGGAGTATTGTGGTCCTATGCGGGCTTGGACGTGGCAGCATGATAAAGCTCTAATAAAATTCTAGATTACAGCCTCAAACATTATAGTTTAGTTTTGTTCTTTTATATTATGACCACTTTTAACATTTTCACACACTGTTAAAATAGATAAGGTCGTTATCAATTTAATAAAGTCATAAATTTGCGCATACATGCATTTGTTGTAAATGTTTGGCTTTATTAGTTTAAAGCACGGAACAGAGGAATTTTATAAATTGTTAAAATAAAAATGAAGCGTTGGTGCTCGTAGTTTTACTGGATACTTTTTTATTTTTGTGTTTATTTTAAAACAATGTTTTTTAATATATAATATTTTTATTATAATCTCAAAAATAATTAATTAATCTCTGAAAGACATCAACTGCTCACGGCCTGAAACCTTTACCAAGTCGTCGGTCCACCATATTGAAGGCTTGCACATTCTGCGTCTTTTAGTTCATTCCAAACCTTTCTGCCCCAGCGACCATCGGTTTTGCAAACTATGTGCCCTACAAATTGCTTCGTAATGGAAGCAATCCTTAGTATATGTCGAATTTATACATATTTGTAGTCAGCGATAAAACTAGAACTGAAAACTTCAATTCAGTTATACTCGATGCTTGCTATAACTTTTATTTATACTTAACAAGGTATATAAAAATTCTAAGACTATATTCAATATGTTATAAAACTATTTTTATATTATAATATGTATTTTCATATCACGTCAAATACGTATGCGGCGCGTCGCCTATATCATTGGCATGAGACAGCCGTACAGATATGTCCACAGCAACGTTTGGATTTCTTTCAGCGAGTTCTCAAACGGAGGTTTGGCGTGTATCACCAACACCCTCTCGTATTCGTGACACGTTTCTCGCTGCGGAGAGACGAGATACAAATCCCGGGAGACGGTAGGAATCTGTATACCTTCATGTTCACCTTAGCCTTATTTATACACTATTGAAAGAAAAATACGTGCATGATCGCCGACCATATAAAAGCGCTTCGCAGTTTTGTTCCATCGTTCTATTGCAGAATATTATTGTACAATGTACATCGTAAGTTTTATTATATTTTCCACAAATATATTTTATTGCTGCAAAGCTGCTGATTGCACAAACGTACAAACAAAATAAATAACGATTTGCCGTTCGTGTTAAATATTGATATACAAATAGAAATAAATGTGGATTTGTGTGTTTTATCTGTTGCCGCTGTCATCGCAACATAATTAATCGAATCCAATATCTTGTTGTATTATACTTATATATATTTATGTATACATATATCGAATTTTAATATATAAACGTCGCACCGTAGATTAATTCGATAGTATAAATTAACGAACCAAATCACTTCTTATAAATTATCATTAGTTAGTGACTCTGACTGCTACACCGGAGGTTGTGGGTTCGAATCCCACCCAGGACAAATATTTGTCTGATGAGCATAAATGATTGTTCTGTCTTGGTGCTATTTATGTATAATATGTAAGTATCTTCATCAGTTGTCTGGTTGCCATAGTACAGCTCTGCCTAGTTTGGGACCAGATGGCGGTGTGTGAGTTGTTCCAAAATATTATGATTATTTATCATAAGAAGTGAATTGGATGTTCGTTGCATTGAAAAAGTGTTCGCCTTGCTTACTATGTTTACCAATCAATGTGAGAGTAAAACCAACTACAGACAAAACGCATTTATTTGGCGGGCGAGTAATGGATTCAATAAAAAAGATATTGGTTTTTTTAACACTTGTGTGGCTTAGGCGAGGCGATTGCTTACTAAATAAATAAGATGTTTAATATACCTAATGTTTATTTTATTATATGCACTACTAGTGCGCATATATATTATATTAAGAGTGTGCTTGATATTCTATAAATAAGGCACGGATAATTGAAATATATTTTTTTTAAATTTTGTGTGTATTCATTATTAATATGCCAAAACACAGGTACATTATCATCTTGCAAATACACTGGTTTCATTTGAATTGCGTATTATATTTGTACAAAATTATATTTCAATAAGAAAAATTACCTAGAAGCATCAGAAAGTTCTGAACTTCAGATAATTTCTTCGTATTCAGTCGCGTATGTAACCTTCTAGGTGAGTACCACTACAATAACATATAATAAAATTATTACTCTGCAGCACATAAATAGGAAGGAATTTATAGGACCGTATGCTTATTTGCTGACTCTGTTGCTATAAAAATAAAAATATATAATCGGTACCATATAGGGCCGTATTATGATATCCTTATAGACATTTATTTTCTAGATTAATTAAAATTTCTTAAAATGACAAAGTAATAAAGTTATAAGATGTCAACTTTATTTGCTGTGTATTTTACGTCATAGCAAGTCCTTAGTTCCCAATCAAAGCTTTCCGTCTACAAAGTAATAGCCTAATAAATTTCGAAAACAACTTACCTACATAATTCAGTTGCAATTATTTATAATATTTATTATTTATGCCTGCAACTGTAAGATTGTACCAGTTTAAATAAACTAGCTACACCTAGAAAAGCTCACTACATGCACAAACGACCGAAACATTTAATAAAGTGATAAAACGCTTGCGCTAAGCACGCGATGTTTTTATGATTCTATTTCGTTACCATTTATTACTTTTTTGTACACTCATACTTTTTAACCTTAATAAAATTGAAACTTCTTGGAATAATATATAATGTTTATACGATTTTCTCATTCTGCCGAGGGAACAAAAGTTGTAAGAAACTAGATGAAAACGTAATGAGCTGTAATACCCTCATGTAATTTATAGATTGCCCGAATATTAGGACCAGTCGTTCTACTTTTTATTGTCTCAAAGGAAATTGTAACTATAAATGTATATTTCTCATTTTCAACGTAAAATATTTTATACTACGAAGCGAAGTTTATTTTATTACTGTTTACCTCCCAACATTAATTGCGCATTTATTTAGGAAAATATTCCAGGCACAATGTTAAATTACTCTCTGTTCTCGTCAAGACTGTTTTCTTTATCACATACCTGAGAAATCCAACCCTAAGCGGCGTTACACTTTTTGGTTAATATCTAGCTATTGCTTATTTTCCTCCTTCATAATGCCTCCAGGGATTCCGGTGGCTCACGTGATTTATGGCTTATGCAAAGAATGAGAGGATATTTTCTACACCATAATTCAGGCTAGTTGAGATTAGAGGCGGGTCTTTGTAGAGAATGATATATCAATCTGTTCGCTTCGCATTTTTATGTCCTCGTATATTACTCACTATTGTCAAATAAATAAAGAAACGTTGATGCCTCCGGTAGGTACTTGATGGCTACGAATTTATGCGATACTTACTTTGTTAGAGCTCACCTAATGCTAAGAGGTAATAAAATAAAGGTGTTCACGTTTTGCAATAGAATATTTTTATTGGTGTTATAAATAATCATAATTAATAGTTAGTTTTACAAATAACTTTATTTTAGATACTCATGACGTGACCAAATCACAACATCATCATCATGAGTTAGGGGAGAAAGGAAATTCATTCCTCAGTATCCAGAGCTGACCGTGTCAAGCTTCACTAGGTTGTCGGTTGAACTCGTTGGACGCACGTCTCACGCTGCGTCTTCCAGTTCGCCGCCAATGGTTTTTTCCCCTGCGAGATCAAATGACATCCGTAGAGAACCAAAGTGGCCGACATAGCTCAAAGGTTTGTCTCAATTGATGCAATAGGAAGGGTATAACTTCGCAAAACTGATGGTCGAAACGAAAAGGCTTTGGAGTTACGACCACGAACCAAATTACATAAGTAATATAAACTCAAGTCAATTTGTAACACAAAAAAACAATTTCTTAAACGCAAAGTGTTCAAATTATTTATAAACAGCCTAACCTTTGTTCACCATCCAAAACAATAGTGGAACTTGTTAAAAGTGAAGTAAACAACTTTCGTTCATCAATTTAATCGTGTAATAGCTATCGACGGGTGGCAAGGGCGCCGGTTTATTGTATAAACTCTGACCAGTCCCTCAATTGTCTATATCATTAAATTAAAAGCTTTCGTGTTTGAAGACCATTAGTAATATTCGCGGCACCTAAGCACCATTCGACGTAGGTACAAGGGCACGGTTGGCTAAACAGTTAACTAATTTATTATCCATAAATTCCCGATCAAGAGTTTGATAAGACACGTCCTCAGGGTTTTACGAGTTCTGGCTACATTTAAGTAGGAAAATCGTTGGATTTACCTATATTAATATTACGTTATGTTTGAGTAAATTCGTGGCAACGATTCAGTGCCGATAAGCTTCTGAAATCAATTTAGTGTCATTACTGCCGATAATTCATTTATCATTTCAATCCATTAGTCGAATTGAATTCCATATTTTGAATTATTGTTGTTATTATAATATATAGGTTGCTCCAATGTTGTTGGAAGGGTTAAATTAAACACAAAATACGGATTGCAGTCTCATTTAATTTTATGGTTTTGTATTATTAAACTAAGATAGTACATCAAAACACACATTGCGTAACAAACTGGACTGGAAGATATGTAAGAACCAGTGACAATACTGTACCTACAGGTAGGTCTTTTAACCCTACTTGTGTTCATTCGGGTAGAACAATTCTATATATATGTATATTTTTATTAAGTACATAGTAATAAGTACATCAAGGAATGTCTACTAATCCGAATCAACAGCAAAAGGGTCCTAAATATCATCTAAAAGTGAATGGATATGTTCCGTTCGAACACGAAGCATGTCTAACACGAAGAACGTAACTCTAAATGCCATTTTGATACATATTTTAATATTGTCATTGTTTTATTTTAATTAGTAATAGGTAAATATATTACAAGTAGTTCGCAAGACGAAAAGTAGAAGATCGAACTTAGCTTGTAATAAATAGCTTAGTTTTGCATTAGCGAACATCAAAATAATTAACAAATAATGTTACCTTAGGTAATTCATTCTAGGCTATTATACCAATTCTCTATACATAACGTTACGTATGTAGTTACTTTAAAATGTACAGTAAAGGCTTAGAAATAAAAATTCAAATTCGTTATTTATTTAGTTCGTAACATAACTAGCCTACAGCCTGTCTTACTTTAAATACTTGATATTGCAGCAAGAGTCTTAAAGTTAGAAAGATCGATTACACAATTATATGCCTCGTGAAAAGTGATCTAATTGAAACTTTATAAATCAATGCTGCTCTGTATGTGTTCAAACAGAAAAAGAGCGACGAGCGGAGCGACAAGCGGAATCGAATAAGCGAATCTGTTGGTAATTATTGCAATTATTATTTTATTTAATACCCATTCAAACACAGACAGTTCCAGTGAAATACGAAATTGCGTTTCCCGGTCGAACTGGCATGGTTTGTTAGTTGCGAGACATCCCGCGCCGCTACTGTATTCATAAGGGCGAATATCTAAGTCTCGCTCTCGCTCCCGCTATCGGCGCCGCTCCTCCTGTGTGTAAACACGTAAGTATTGACACACTATATCTGTTCAGATATTAGGACAAGTCACAATTGTAGGTCAAGTGTCCGGAGTTTCAAACATTACCCCAAAGGATTGGCTTAGAACGTCACACAAGGGTTTAAGTTACTAACAGATTACTCACTCAGAATTCATAATCTAGAATAACGGACATTCGTAACATTTATCAGACATCTCGATTAAAAAGCGGCATGTAAAAAAAATCTAATCTATAGTTATTGTTATATTATGTACATATATTACAAAATGTCAGTAAACTCTAAGAAAAACTAAAAAAGTAATCTCAAATGAAGTCATTTATACGATGCATGTTTTGCAAGACAATATCTGACTTACTTAGAGTGAAACGTAAAATTAACTATGACTTAAAAATAACATCGGTGTAAGGGTGGCACTAAAATATAAATGTAACTAATACATTACAAGATCGAAAGAAGGGATTATAATATAGTGTTTAACACACTTATGGCACAAACGAATCATACATTCATTACTCTGCCCCGTTACAAAGAACCAAGTAAGTACAAGACAAGTTTCAGAAAAAAATAGATCTGAAATACGACATTTTACATTAGATTTTTTCCGTACATAATTATATCATGCAGTTACGTCGTTCTTCCTTAGCAGGGCAGTATTGTTTTCATGGCCGCCGGGAGATTATTTTCAAGGAGTTGCACCTGGATCTATAATTTCTTACGTAATGTTTAAGAATTTTAGTCGACAAATTTGATAAAAAAGATAAAAATACAAAAAGGCAAATAACTGAGAATTTGCATTTTTGTATCTTTATCTTTTTTTTAAACAAAACAAAATAATGGAAATTCACCTTCTTGCACCAACCTCCCGGTGCCCGGTGGTTTAAATAAATTGCAAAATTAGACAAGATTTATTTCAATTACTGTGCAAGACCAAGAACATGTACTTGCGTTTTCTTACACATTTAAAATAAAAACTACAGAAGTAAAATAAATTAAATATGGAATGATGAAATGTCGGGGACCAAATAGTAACTGACATTATTAAAAATAAAATTGTAATATACGAAAATAAATAAGTACAAATTGAAAAAAAAGAACGAACCTAGTATTATGCTTGAAATAGTGAGTATATAATAATATTCCTAAAACACCTACTGTACAATTACTATGGCACTGTCATTTATAAATAGTTACTAAATATTTATACACAATACGAAAGGAATGGCAAAAATGGAATCAAAACGATAATTTTATTATCAAATAATAAAAGTCAGAAAAGATAGTCAAAATATTAATTTATGATTGCTTATTTAATACAAATTGTAATTTAATATCATTCATACATACATTTTTATTTGAGAAGGAATGCGACCATTTAGACTCCCAATTATAGTTTTCTAAAGCGATAAAGTTTTAAAAACTTTATTTATATTTGACATGATATTATCTGTTTTCTCATATAATAGAAACTATTCATACATATTATTGACTATTCTATAAACTAGGTTATATATTTCTGCTAATTATAACAACAAAATATCAAGAGTCTTCTTTATTTAATTTCAGTACTTTCAAGTAATTCATATTTCAATTTTCTTTATACCACTGATGTGTAATCCGAGCACCGATTTAAATGATAATAATTGATATACACCCCTATAAGATCTATAACTACAACATATAATGTTATTATGGCAACGAACTCTTTTGGTTAAATAGATACAAATACTTTTTATTTTACATATTCGAAGCGATATGATTTTTCATTTTATATAGATATGTTTACGGACTCTTTGAAAATGCTTTTAAATAAAATAAAAACAAAACTTCGGAACGGATATGTATCGGTAGGTACATTATTAGACAGGTACATTAAACCACTATTCAACACAATAACTAAAAGTAATACTTTTTTTAATCTCACAATCCACTTGGCAATTTACACTTATTATTCATGCGAGTATTGCACGACCCTAAATCGTCAATCACAATGTCGTACGACTGTTGTTGGCCGTATGGGTAGACTGAGATCGATATGGCGACCGCTCGCTTTCACACTAGCGACACAGCCACGTAGACCTGTGTAAAGCGCCGCCGGCAAACCCAGAGGTAGAGATGGAGATCCTCCTATTTAAATAAATAAAAAACATATGTAAAAATAAATCAAGCAGCTTACCTCGAACAAGAACCTTTTGTTGAATCTACAAAAATATTCTTTTATTAAATTCATTATTGAGTTCCATTTTGTACACGTATGAGAGAAAAATAATCTGAATAAAAACTATTGAGTTCAACCATTGTTTGCAATTAAAAGGAGAAATTAAAGCCAGATGCACTCAGTGATTGTTAAATAAAACAGTGAGTTAAGCTAACAAGTGAGCAGTTAGCCTATAGATGGGTGATTGTATAGTGATGATAGTAGTAATTCATCTAAGCGTATCTATGTTTCGGAGGGCACACTAAAAGTCAGTTTCTTCTGCTGGTATTTGTAGTTAGATCACAGGAGAACTCTATATGGGCGATCTGAAACACTCTGTCGGCCACTAAGAACAGAGTGAAACTAAAATAAAAAAAAAACAAAATATATCATACCAATCCATAGCTTCGGGTTTGATTTCGAGGGTACCAGTAGCGACTGGGAGTACCCCCTAACTGGCGGCGTATCGTCGACTTGTAGCATTGCTAGTCTCTTCCGTCGTCTGACAGTGGCTGTATGCCATCGTCCATCATCCACCCTTATCTTCGACTCTATACATTGGAACCAGTCCTCATGAGTCGCAGAGTTAATCTCCTTTATATCTGTATCTGTATAAATAAGCTGAAGCTTTCCTTCACTTAACCCTAGACCGATAAAGTCTCGAGGTCGTATACCGATTTTCCGTCTCCACATTAGAAGACCGGAATCGTTGTGTGTTCGGAATTTTATTTCGTATCTTATGCCGCGGGCGCCGTTATTCCTAAAATTTGTATTATGTCAGTTAAATTATTCCTAAAATTTGTATTATGTCAGTTATTAGCTGCCTCGGTGGTCCAGTGGCCGCAGTATGCGACTGCTGTGCACGAGGTTGTGGGTTCGATTCCCACACAGGACAAAACTTTGTGTGTCCCACAAATAATTGTTCTGAGTCTGGGTGTAATTTGTGTCCGTTAATTGTATGTTTGTAAAGTCCCCCGCGACACAGAGCTTGTTCTCTAGTGCGGGAGTTGTCTTTTTAAAAAGGAGAAGGAAAGGAAAGGAGAAATATTAATAAAAAACATACATTTAGTACATTTAAACAAAGGTAAAATACACATGCTGTCAAACGTTAGTTATTATTGTTATGTTAGTACGTTGGAATAATTTAAAAACATGTTTGGTTACTTTACAAAATGAACTAATTGTTTGACTACCATTTACCATTTTATACTTGTTTAATAGACTATAAAATAGCATCTATATCGTAATGGTTATTTAATTAACATTTTAATAAAAATATTGTGACGGATTAAGAATACAAATGTCACTACTCCATTCCATCCCGAGAAAGTCGTAAGAGCCAACTAAGGGAGTAAGTCAAGTAGACAATTTCCACTGCAAGAGAGGGAAAACTCGTAATAAAACCCTGTACCAACCCGTCTGGCCAGCGTGGTTTGGTAGGCTAATATCCTACCAAGTGTAGAGGAGACCCGTGCCCAGCAGTGGCACGTTTATGGGTTGAGATGATGATGATTGCATAATGTAAAAATAGTGTATAGGTATATTTTTTTAGAAATATGGGTTTCCTAACGATGTTTTCTTTAGTATGCATATAGTGACTCATATGATTAGTGCGTATAAATTCCACAAAGTTAAATTCACATTGGTACTCCCGGACAGGATCAAACTCACACCTTATGTGTGAGTTTGATCCTGTCCGGATCCTTACGTGGTAGCCGAATTGGAACGTAACTTGTAACGTTCCAATTCGGCTACCACGGCTTTTATAGGCATAAATAAATAACACAAGTATTTTTGCTTTATCGTTTTAGTAGAGCAAAAATAATATCTACCTACACAGTTTCTACTTATTGTTAAAAGAAAAAGGTCGAAAAATATTATTATCTGTTCGTAGCCAAAAAAAATCATAAGAAGTATAAGTATCTTAATTTCACAGAGTATATATTACGCTATTTCTATAAATAATGATCAATAAGAATTTCGGAGCTTATTACCTATTTTGTTACGTAATCGTAAGTACTATTCTCCGACGGTAATTAACCTTGATACACTTTAGAACCTTGATATTGGGCTTTGACTGATAATAAATTTTCCTATAAATTAATAGTCATTTATCATACAGTTGTGTATGATTTATTATGTCTATGTTTTAACCGCACGACAGACGAAGCTATAAAATAAATTATAGCAAGGTATATTACGGTATATTTTCTATAGTAATCGGTGACTGACCACAGACGCGATAACGTATATTTTTATTACGTCACCAAAATATCTCGACAGATATAGCACGATTTACTTTGGTATAGTAGGCCGCAGAGCTAATGAGTGCTAAAATATATATTATAGTTCCGACTGTTGCGGGCTTTACTCAAATCAATATTACTAGATAGCTATACTAAAAGACATGTAAGTACTTACTTGTTTTCTTTTATTTTATTAACAAGTTTTTTATATGTACATTACAGTACATATTTATAGTTTCACCAAACAAAAAAAAAACTAAATTTACTTTTCTACAATCCAACATCAAACTGATGAATTATTAAGTTTACCTTGAACATTATTAGTATTTTTTTAGAAACAGTATGTCCTTTAAAATGTCAGAACATTACCTTACTTCTCTACCTTAATAGATACTCAAAACATTTTATTAGTTTTATAATAAGAAAATGAACTCTTTACGAGTACCTACAACGGTACACTTGGTCAAAGTGTCACTGGTGACGTTTAGAATGCCACACGTATAGTCACCATAATTACAATATTATATTATTACTAGCTGACCCAGCAAACGTTGTTTTGCTACTAAAATATAGGGGTTGATCGTAGAGGGGTGAAAATTAAGGGTTGTATGTATTTTTTAATGTTGAATCATAAAAAAATAAAAACATAAAATTGTGTCTAAAAAATAAAATTTAGGGGTGGACTACCCCCAACATTTAGGGGAATGAAAAATAGATGTTGGCCGATTCTCATAGATACCGGATAAGCACAAAAAATTTCATCAAAATCGGTCAAGCCGTTTCGGAGGAGTATGGCAACGAAAACTGTGACACGAGAATTTTATATATTAGATATCGAATGACGAATATTGTCCATATTGATTTCAAATAACATTAAAACAGATTTAAAACTCCTATTCTGAAAACATAATAACATAGATCTACAATGTACAGTGGAAAGCAAATGGCATAGAATGTTAAAGTAATATACTAATACCTACTATAAATGTGAAAGTAACTGTTTGTTTGTGACATTTTAACGATTAAACTGCTAAACTGATCTTAAAGAACATTATTATGGAGATAGATACGTTTTACAAAAAAAACGGATGTGCACTTAAGCGAAGTCGCGGGCATCGGCTAGTTATTTATACTTTACATATTTATGTTGTATATCAACACATTGATACCTCAAATATCCTTATAAGCACGTACATGTTATTGCTTACGTAAAAATAAACATTTGAGATACTTTTAACCCCTTTACTGTGCAAGTGGGTGGAAACCGTGCGAACGCTTTACGTCTCAAAGAATTTAACAAGATCGATTATAAGGAACGAAAAAAGTGTTTACAAAACTGAGACTGAAGGAACAATATTTTGATTTCATATCAGTAAGATTTGTTTAAATAAGAGGCGCTTATACCCAAGTGTACTAACTTGTTGATCTATAAATGGTCAGTGGGTTAAGTTACTAGGGCGCGGTTACTCTTCAGATGGGTGCCCACATAGTATTATTTTCATCTGAGTAACTTCGTGCTTTGTAAGGCACGTTAAAAGCCGTTCAACTCTTAACTGATCTGGAAAAGTCTATCACTAAACATTCGATAAAAAGAATTCAGAAATAGTTATTAAAATGTATGTTCTTTAATATATTTTTTTTATGTAGTAAGAATATTATTCTGAAATATTAAAGAATACGACATCAAAAATGCACGTAGAATATTAAAGTTTTTGCAGCTAACGTTCTTTTTATATTCTAAATGCAAAGCAACGGGACTTTATTAACACGAGTGTTAAGTATTCCAACAAGAGTTTAACACGCTCGTGTTAGGTGTTAGCGTGAGCAAAGTTTGCCGGTACACAACAACGGGTCAAAGTACAACTGAAGATTTAAACTTGCGAACATATCATTATCCTACTTACGATGTAGGAAAGGGATGAGTAGAAGAAATGTAATAGAAATTGTATATGTTTAAGTTTCAAATTTTGGTCACGGTGACTAATTTCAACGGAGATTAGCTTAGTCTCCATACTCTTTATCGCCTTACTCTTATAGTCCGATGCGACGACAGCTGTCATGTCAGGAAAGAGATTAGATGCCGGACCAACGGCTTTACGTGCTTGCCACCAATAAAAGTGTAAAGCCACCAATTTCCAAACTTCATGAATTCTTGACAGAAACACTCATTATCTATTTTTATCTCGACCTCTGCTGTCGCACTTAACGACCACCAGACCAATATTGGATTTATTCAACAATTATCTTCAAATATTAACCTTGTATTTGTTATGTGCTTAGCAGTCGTTGTAGTGAAACTCAGAGCTCACTGGCAACATAGAACATGGACAATGCGCCACGCCAACAAAAAGGTTCAAATGTGGAATCCGTTCTTACACATGATACCCAAACTTTAGCCTCCTTACTCTGATAAGTGACTTCTAATCTTTCCATTTCTGTTTTTCAAATGTAAGAAAATACAGTCTTTACAAATTTACAACCAGTTTAAGAAATTGCTCCAAAGTAATTATTTAGTCATTGATCGAGTTTACACTCAGTACAAATAGATTAAACCTTGTACAAACGGCTTGTATTACGAATAGATTAATTCCAACACTTGTTTTGATAACGTTTAGATGCAAATACAAGAAACAAATAAAATAGTCTTAGTCGCAAGTACACAAAGTGACTATCTAGAAACAGAAACAGTATTTACAATATACGTTGTTAGGTTACGTTAACTCGTTTATGTAAATGCGTAAACTTCGACGTAACTTATTTGACTTGCTGTAAATTTATATATTCAGAGTAGGGGGCCAAGAAAAGCTTGTTGACGCGCTTTGCTACGCCACTTTACAATAAACTCAGCACAAATAAGAATACGCGTTTATTCAAACTATATTATTTTTTAAGCAATTAAAATAAATGCTTTCACAGGTAAATTGTAAAATATATAAACGTTAAGATGATTATTGCCAAAACAATAGGACAAGTATGCATTTCAAAATGGCCGCTGTTTCGAAAAAACAGTAAGTATTCGGACAACAACAAATTGCACAAAAAGATAATATTAGGCTCGGCTACATACTCGTATGTTGCATCAACCAATATTGCTGTAGTGAGAAATAAATCGACTTGTAATATGTGTCAGTTTGATCCCGGCAGGCAATATCAATATGAATCTCACTTTGTGGAATTTGTACGTATTTATCAAATAATTTACCTCTAGCGGTACTGAAAAACATGATGAGGAAACGCCCAAGTCTAATAAAAATTCTAAAAGCATGACTGATCGACCAACATGTATTGGGGACAGCGCGTGTAGATCATGGCCTGAACCCTCTCAGTTACTCGTATCTTGATAGAGAAACCCGTGGTCAGCAGTAGGCATAGGTGCTATTTTATATGACGACGTTATTACAACGGCACTCAAAGTTTCAAAGGCCACAACGAAACGAAAAAAATAATCCAATTACCATATAATAAAATATTAATCAAGTATCGTTTAGGAAAAAACTGTTGTTCGTAATATTTTTTGTATCGAAAGGTATCAAAATTGGGCAGCAGGTATAAATAATAGTTATGGGTATCATTATATTTAGCCAACTATTCAAATTACACTATAAGTGGAGAAATTTCCATGCTGCTATTAAGTATTCATGTTTCAGAAACCACACGGCTGACTAATGTCCCCACTTTGACTAAAACTACGAATAAAATAATAAATATATTATTGTTTTACCTAAACTAGTTGTTGTGACGTAATATAACTAATTTATGAAATTATTTGATGATGCCTTCAAATGTTATCTTACACCGTAGTGTCCTTCACCGACTTCTTTGTTAGTATGTAAGCTAAAAAGATAGAAAATTAGTATTAGTTAAACATTGTGGCTCTAAATATACTGTAATTACGCTTCAGAAAAATCGTACAATTAAAAAAATATACTTAGAGCCGAACATCCGTTAGAGAAAATAAATCAAAATCATGTCTTTCATTCACATAACACTGGAATTTAGAAACAAAAATTAATTTCAAGACATTATTAGTAGAAAGAGTAATAAAATTCCTTATACAATAACAACTGTAAGTAAGTTAGACAAGAAAGTCAGGCCGTACAACCATATTCGTAAATAGGAGAATTTATAACTCCGTGTTATGTCTAAGTTTTGTTAAGTATCACGAACTTTGCACATTAGGGAATTTCATATAGACATTATTTGGTAAATTTAATAGCAATATATCCTTTACCTGCGACTTCCCCTGCTTCTGTAGGAGAAATAATTGTTTCCGTCGAATTTCACTGGGGTTCTTTCGTTCAGCATTTCTACGTTGATTTGGATCTCACAATTTCTTCCTTGGTAACCATCTCGGCATATACACTTGTACTCGTTCAGTAGAGGTACACAAGAGCCGTTGTTCTTGCATGGTGTTAAACCTAGTAAAGATTCATGAGTTTGATAATGAAATAACACGTGAATCAGATTGCTTGATAAGGCACCAATCATATAGAGAGCGGACTAGAATAATTATAATAATGACATCCTAATCGAATTTCGGTCACGGCAGCTAATATCAGCGTAGACTAGCCATCTGCGCGGGAGATATTACAGTGAACAAGAATGTGCGCAAACATAAGTGCACTCTTTATTCCCTCACTCTAAAGTCCAATGGGAAAGCGGTACGACCGGCGAGAAATTAGGCGTATGACCAACGGGTTTACGTTTTTAAAGCGGTCTAGAATGTTACGTCAAGAGTTCTACATTTACTACAATATACGTGATTATAGCTTTGGTCTGTATACAAGTCTGTAACAAAAGCGATCTGACCTCTGACCCTGACGGTTAAAGTATAATAAGTTAACTATTCGAAGCAAAACTTAACACCGCTCTCTATTAGATCGACACCTAACTAGATGCTACATGAATTCTATAACGTATTTCAAGCTATTATAATATTAGGGCTATGTGAGTAAGCCTGTGCTTGGAAACAAATATACAAGTAGGACACGGGCTGCTACTTTTTCAATATTTTTGTTTTTTTCATTTAGATCATATTTTTTATACAGTCGTGTTAAGATATTTGTTAAAAAATACTATAATAATGATTTGAGAATTTGGTTAGAAGTTATGTTATTTTCAGGGGTAAATAACCTGCGTGTAATTATTTATCTTAGCTTTATCCTTTAGGAAAATGAGGCATGTGTATTATTTGATGCTAGGTTTTTTTTCAAGAACAGAAAACGTTACGGAATAATATTTTATTTCGTACAAAACAGACGGTTGTAATCCACCGTTAGCAAGAGAGTAGGCATACTAATGTCAAAGTACTCAGGATTTTTAGTACATCGGACATTGTGACCTACCCCTACATAATCTCTCTGTTGCTTTGTACGACTTTTACAAATAGTAGTTTTATTTCTTGTCGTTAATAAAAGGACGGAATAAAAATAAGAAGAATATAAGATTAGAATAACTTTGACGTGAATTATTTTTTGAATTTGAGATATCATATCCGATATTCCCTGACTCTTAACATAACTAAACCTTGACATGATTAAAATATCACAATTCTATAAATTTATATTATAATATAATCACGCACTGAAATACAACACTGCATTTGTTTTTAACAACTAATGGGCCGATTTCAAATTCATACACACATAGAAAGCTGCATTATCAGGATATATATATAAAAGATATATATATAAATATGACAACTAAATAAATGTGGATATTTAATTAGTTTTCACATTCATCCCTATTTAAAAAAAATACCTGCGAAAGCCGGGCCGTGCCGCTAGTACGTAATTATATATTTTTTAGCTTACCATCTCCACAAGGTGGTCCAGTATATCTTGTCACACCAGTAGTAGCACAAGGTAGACGATCTTCTTCTTGGACAATAGCACATTTAGCGGTTTCAGCTCCATATATCGACAAAGGATTGCCATTGATGAATATCTGTTGCACTGAACCTATGAAACTGCTGGTCACGCCCGACCACTTATGTGGGCGAATGTATGAGCTAAAGCAAAGAAAATTAATGAGGAAACGTTATATAAAGTATAACTATGAGGTTTCACTGACTAAATATTCGTTTCCCTAACCATGTACTATCGACAACATTAGCGACCGACCACTCATAGTCATACTAATATTATAAACGCAAAAGTTTGTAACGGCATAAGGATGTTTGTTACTCATTCACACAAAAAATACCGGACGGATTATGATGAAACTTTACACTGTAATCTTTTATAAAAATTTAATCCCTAATTCCCTTGGTCACGCTATAACTTGAGAACGACTTTACCGAATTCATTCATCTTCTTTTTCAGTTTTTTAAAACTTGGGAGAAGGTTCTTACAGAAAAAATGTAATCCGAGCAAAGTCTCCAGTAGTTTATACTTAAAAATAGCATTTAGTCCCCGTAGAGCGAAAATAAAACAAGTGCGAACGTTCTACGAGCATACGACATAAGAGCGGAAAATAACAAAATTTTTCGCTCTATGCAACGCAGGTGACATAAGAGCAACGAATAGCTGACTAGCACCTGTCACTTAGTTAATTTTTGCTCTGTGAGGACAATAATTATACTATTTTTAAGTACTACTAGACTTCTTTTTAAATATTATTATTAATAAAATTTTAAAAGAATGCTATAATAAACATTACAACAAATACGCAGTTTCAATAGTTTATTACAAAAAATGGTATAATAAAGTAAGATTACATTGATCTATGAGTATCGAATGGTACAATAACCTCATAAGGCTTTTTGGTTAAGCAATTTTGGATATTCACATCAAAATCGCATGGCTAAAATGTTATGAGTGATAGAGCACCAACTTTGTTGATAGTACTTATAGTATCTTTTCTGCAATGTCACGACATTAATTTATTATGGTGATATTATAGTGTAATGTCTTATGGTACGATAGAAACATAAGTGGGGGTCATAAATATTTTCGCCGGCTTATTTTTGTACGAAGTCATCCATTAAGTGGATTCTTGCAATATTTAGTATATATAATACTTACAAAAATAAAAGTTATATGTATCAAGATATGTAACAGAATTATGAAGGTATTAAAGCTGAGTTAAAAAAAACTATTTTATATTTATTTATCTAGCAAATTTGATAATCAAATCTGTAACTTTTTTAATAACCAAAGATCGTCACACAGTGGGTGCATAAAGACAGACATCGTCGCGCGTCGTCGCGGTAGGCCTCGAAAACGCTGGCGTCCTATACAAAGGACTAGGTAGATTTGACATCTAGTAGAGACGTGTGGAAGACTATGGACCTTTGCTCCCCTATAGTCTTCCAGCAGTGGGACATAACAGGTTAAAAAAAATTACAAGTTAGTTATTTTTTGTAGCAAAGAATTGCAACCCCGCACACCTACAGTAACACATCCTTTTTATTAACAATATAAGTCTTAAACGTATATAATGATATGGTTCATTACACTTACGGTAAAGATCCAATAAAGAGAGGTAGCGTTAGTTCTAAATGCGTGAGAGGGGGAGCCGAATGTCCTCGTTGTGTAGGATGATGGTCCAATTGTAGGCTTCCATGCCGTCCAGACCTGGACACACGAACTCTGTGCCAACGACCTTTCGTTATAAGTACAGGAGACCTAAAACAAAAAAACCACGTTCAGAAACTTCAAAATTCCAAGAAGTAAAACTCCCTAAACAAAACAGTATACTTACGTTATATTAGCAATACCGCTTCCCAAATTGTATCTAAACTGAAGGTAACCATTAACCAGGTTAATCGCTATAAAGTCCCCCTTGGCTTTATTAGACTGGCCCGTGTAAAGGAGCATTCCAGAAAATCGGTTCGTTAAAAACCAAATTTCGATGCGGAACGCTTTCCCGAGCCCTTCAAGTGGTGGCAATTCAACGTAGCTCGTTCCATTGAACTGAGGGGACCATGTTTCCTCCACCACATTTACATCTGTAAACAAATTGGGCATGTAACTATTTGTCCTTAGATATTAAAGCTTGAAACGTTTTGTTACAGAGAAACTAGCTTAAAAGACGCTTTTACTAGATAGAGTCAGCATGTATTGTGCATCAATAAATATTTACGCAAGCGAACAGTTTTGATTGGTTCGTTTAAATGCATGCTTAAATGAACTAATTCGAAACCTCTATAGTCCAGTGCACTCCACCACCTAATTGAATTCTCAAATAACAGAATGTTAAAAGCATTTTTGGGCTTATTTGTCTGTAGTGTATAGATGAAACTAACCATTGTTACAAGTATTTCCGTTCGAGCCAATTTCACCTCCAAACAAACAGCGGCAGACGTGTCCACCCTCGGTTCCGATGTCACACAATAGCCCCTCATCATATCCACAGGGATTCGACTCACACGGATCTAATCTCTCGTCACAATTGGCTCCTTGAAATCCGACAGGACAGTTACAAGTATATTCGGTCGCTGAACCCTCTATAGATATACACGTAGCGCCATTCTTGCAAGGCATACTCATACATGGGTTAGATTGGCACTCTTGAACATTTTCTATAGCAACGACTAATGAGTCCGGACGGCCCAATTTCTTTGTTACTTGATGACGTATTACCCTTAAGTATTTTACGCAGCCAATAAAGCCGTGTCGCGTACCAATATTCTCGAAAACCCTGGACGAAAAGAAATATTAGGTATATACTTAATTGCTTATTACAGAAAAATTAAGTAGTTATTACGGCGAAAAACTGTATTAAAAGGTTGTAATTTACCTAGAAAAGTTAGTAGGTACACTGCCTATGTAGGCGTCCTCATTTAAATCTAGTGCTTTTAAATAGCCACCGGATTGACCGACCACGTCTTCCATATCGTCGACAGATAAAATGCCGTCTCGATGATATCGCTTTGCTGACACCTTGTGATACTCGTTTAGTGTTATCTTCTCTAAAGAAGTTAGTATTAACACTCCGTTGCCAAGATTATACCTGTATTAAGAACAAGATTAAACGTAAATGAATACCAAAGCAGTAATTTTTATCTGATCGCACAATCTTTGTAGTTTATTTCATTTCACTGTTATAAAGAAATATTTCTCACCTAAACTCTAAATATCCGTTCACCAAGGCAAGTGAAACAAAATCACCAGTGCCGTCAGGTTTCTGCTGATTGTACAATATAACGCCGTTCTCAGAAAAGGCTTTAAATTCAATATCGATATTCAACTTGTGGTAAGCTTTCAAAGGTTTTAAGCGTATGTAAGAAGTGCCTCCGAAAGAAGGTGTTTCAATGTAAGATCCAAGAAGTGAATCTTTTGCGAGAGATTCGCAATTTAGCCCGGTGTAAGGTCCAGCACATAAGCACGTGTAAGTGGAGCCAGGCAAATCAATGCATGTTCCTAGATTGTAACACGGCTCTGACAAACAGGCGCTATATTCCTCCGTCGTCTCTTGTGGCGTTTGCTCTGTTGGAATAAATAAAATATATCTTAGGTGTCTTATAGAAAACTAATACGAATACCTGTATTGAAAAATATTATTACGAGGGACAACATTTTTGTTTTACTGAGAAGAATTACTGAGTTATAGGTCATTTCGCCCGCCATTTGTTCGCCCGAGCGGGCCATACGACCAAATTACAAAATTTATAATATTTGATTGGCGATGGAGGTTTTATTACTTTTCATGTACAGACAGATTTTGATGCTGTCGGGCGAAACGCTCAATCAAATATTATAAATTTTGTAATTTGGTCGTTTGGCCCGTTCGGGCGAACAAATGGCGGGCGAAACGACCTATAACTCGAATTACTTTATTTCTTTAGATAGTTTAAGCACCTAACGAATCCGTCTTATTATAGAACTAATTTTCTAAATTTAATTAGGCTTATCTACTTGAGTTTGACAAAGTGTGAAAAATTATACATAGAACCACGGAGTCTCTAATAGTGCCCAGCACCTTTAAGCGTATAACTGGCAAAACATGGGTATCATACACACTGAGCCTACCTCTTAGAGATAAAAGGCGAGACTGCTATGTATCCGATCGGCCAAGTTTGCGCTCAACCACATAAATAACGTTTTTTGAAGTGAAAACTTCTTAAGGCGCGTTGAGCACTTGTTAGGTTAACAAAAATCTTTGGAACTCGCGTCATCATTCTGCGAACGCTTACCATATTAAAACTTTTTGGATAAACAAAAATCATGGAACTTACGTCATCGTCACAGAACGCTTTCCATATTCAAAAATAATTATCTAATAGTCCGACCGACGATTCAATTCACAAGTTACTTAGTTTTCACTTCTATTGGCAGCCCCAAAGACTGCCCCGCATTATTTTTTTATTTATTAAACACAATATATAGTATACCTACGCAAGATTTAACATGTTTTACGAATAAATAAAATGACACAGTAAAAAATTTTAGCTAAGAATTTTGTCCACCAAGGGCAAAATCGCTAGAATCTAGCGGCTAGATTATAATGGCAAGAGTGTTCAAGATCGATAAATTAAGGGAGAACTGGTAAAGCTAAGTAGGACTTTTAATCCATGAAACTAACGGGTGCCAGTAACTTCGCTTGACTTAAAAACATGCTAGGTAAAATTCCTACATTTATTAAATTGAATAAAACTATGAAATTCGTAATCAATAAACAACGATTAAATCTAAAATAATAAATAAAAAAATGTGTCAAAATATAAAAAATAGTAATTAGAACAAAGTTTCAAATTGACGGTAACAATTTTATGAAATTACACTGCAATTAGACAACTTCGTTAATTGCTGAATAATTTAATTTGAAAGGCTCTATATTGTTACAAAATAATTTAATTACTCTGTTTTTCTACACTACCATTATATAGTTTTAAATATTAATAAAAATACGTAAATACTATGTAATGTAATGTATGTGTAAATGTGAGAATGGCCATAGTTTAAATTTATATAAAGAAACTAGCTAACCCGTACCACCTCAGAAAAATTAAATTAAATTTAATTGATTTCTAAACGACGGGATGAACATCAAATGTTTGACAGGTAGGAATAGTTTCAAATTGTTGTTTTTACTATATTCCAAGGATTTTTTTCATTTACATCTATATACATCTCAACCCATAGACGTCCCACTGCTGGGCACGGGTCTCCTCCAAATATTTAGAGGGATATTAGCCTACTATACCACGCTGGCCAGACGGGTTGGTATAGGGTTTTGTTTCGAGTTTTCCCTCTCTTGCGGTGGATAACACTTACTCCCTTAGTCGACTCTTACGACACCCTCGGGATGGAAGGGATGGTGACATATGTATTCTTAATACGTCACCACACGGAATGATTTTTTTCATATTTAGTCACATTTTAAACCTTCCTTGGACTTCCACAAATAATTCAAAACCAAAATTAGCCAAGTAAGTTTAGCCGTAGCCGTTGTCAAGTTTTTAGCGACACTAACGAACAACAATAGATTTATATATATATATATATATATAAATCTATTGTTGTATATATATATATATATATATATATACACACATAATTATATAGATGATGCAGAAAGATAAAATTCATGATCACGTAATACAAATATAGTAATCTGTAATATATTCCTCAGTATTATGTTACGTTACCGTACTTACTTGACGTCTTGAAACCTATTACCGGATTCTAATTTAATAATGCAGAAAGTCTTGTACGCTGGTTTATGACGTCGTATTATACTAAGGCTACTTTTACATTATGTAGAAGTAGCCTTAGTATTAATACATTTATTTATAAAAAGGGCACGATGACTAAAGCTCTAAGCTGCTGTTTCAACATACAACTGCGAACTAAAGATTGAGATAGAGGAACTTGACTTTTTTCCGTCTAGCAACTCTATTGTGTCAGACTCTACGTATAAAGGCGTATAAAAAGTTATCAATTCTAGTCAATTAGAACAAAAATTTAACAGAAACTAGACAGCACTATGTTGAGAGGAATAGAAATAGTGTGATTAAAAGTATTTTGATGTAACCAAGGAGCCAAGCTTATCTCATTTTTACGCGTATGAAGAATGTTACATGCAAATGTAATGATAGCAAAAAACTGGCCTTCATGTCCCATGGCTCATTAGCAGGCATAAGGACAAGTACAGACATACCCGTAACATGTTTAAATAATATTAGTGTAATATTTTCAAATTAGAATGACAATATATATGAAATTTCTATTTCTAGACAGCAGCGGCAGAGAAATAGGTATTCTTAATTATTTAAGATTAAATTCTGCTGTCATTATAGTTTACTTTCTGACAAAAACATATTTTAAACACTGTTTTCTAACTTTGTATTAATTTGTTTTTGTAGTAGGTATATAATGAGTTGTAACGTTAACATATTTTTATTGCAGTAAGTATGTAAAACATTTAATCGACGCCATTTAAAACAAGTCATCATAAATGAACCAACCGAGAGTTGAAATCGAAAAAATAAACGCAATGGGTAGAAATTAAAGAAAGTAATCACAGAACAAGACAAATTAATTAATACTGTCTTATACTGAAGAACAATCAGAGACAATTACGTGATTTCATTTGTTCAACTAGCTATTATTACCACTGTTCGAGTGAAACGTGGCCAACCATGCAGCACTTATCGTCTTAAATAAACTAATCGGGCAATAGTCTTAAATCGAAATGAGTATGCTTTCCGAAACACATGACTCACTAAGATAAGCTTTCATGTGGGAATATACTCATCGTAGATGTGACCGACTTTTAGTTTTAAACTTATGATATTGCGGTAAATTATAAATGAACCATCTACAGTGCTTTAAAGTTAATAATAATTAGTATGATAAAGATATGTAAATGATATAGACAGGGCAGACGGGCATACTTCGTCAGTTTTCTGGTAGCCGATAGACATGGTCAGCTGAAGAGCGAATGATATGAAAATCCTTGGGGATTGTACATGTCTAGCAGTGGACGTACTTCGGCCAAAATAATGATGATTTAAGTAGGTAAGTATTTTTTGGGCATACATAGCATAGGTGTACGGGAAGGAAATAGTGGCCACGACATAGAAAGAGATTAGAAGGCCGACCACCAAACAAAAAAGACAGTAGGCACTGGATGAATTCAAGAACGGTATCAAATTGCGCGCTAAAGAGGAGATCTATACCCAACGATGGGTGTAAAAAAGTTTATAAATGATGTTGCGTGAAACTACAAGAAAAAAGGAAGAGAAAAAATCATTGATGTAGACGTATATAACTATTCTTCTCGCCGGCTATAGACACCGTATTGAGACTGTGTTGATGTATCAGCAATGTTAGATATCATTGCACAAAGTCATCGCCTTATCCTTACTAATATTATAAATGTGAAAGTTTGTGAGAATGGATGGATGGATAGATGGATGGATGTTTGTTACTCTTTCACGTAAAAACTACTGAACGGATCTGAATGAAATTTGGCACAGAGATAGATTATTGTTTGGAATAACACATAGGCTACTTTTTGCAGCGATAACCACACGGGCAGAGCCGCGGGCAACAGCAGTATTATTATATAGACGTAAAATTTTCAAATACAATTTATATTTTTATTTGTTTGATATTTTTCTAGGTTTAATTTTGCTTATGCGACTGTCTTGTAGGTACAATTTTCAGCAAGAAAGGTGTAAAATAAAGTCTAAAAGTAGGCACCTAGCCAAATCCTCTGGGTGGGTGCCCGAAGCATTTTCCTGTCTTGAATTGTTAATTTTATAATAAAGGTCAAGACCAACGTTGTCTTGTTTTGCAAGCTATATTTAAAACGAGATAAATGAACAATGTATGTGGATAATATGATGCATTATCTTCGTATTGGGATGCATAATTAGAGGAGGGATATAAAGATCTGCAAATATAACGGTGCTTGAAATTCTATTTTTGAAGTGACTACGCCCGCATTGGAAATCAAGCCCTGTATAACAATTCCTGAACACATCAAAGTTTTGTTCCGTAAAAGAATCGAACTCACAATATTCGGTACGGTATTAGTGACGAGCATCAACTATTAGACAACATGTGCGGCTTAAGTGGATACTCTTGGCAAAAATGAATGATTCTTCTGTAGATTTTTTATGTGTCATATCAAATAAATACTGGCACAGCACGATGAAGGAAAAATATACAGTTTAAGTGTTTAATATAATCATACTATACTGAATATATGTGGTTCTTCTTCGTATCGATGGTACGATAAATAATTAAATTGTAGGTACTAGCCCAGAATTTTGCCACCTCTACGGCGTTATCAGTTGCTGCGTAGAGGTCACTCAGAGTGCAGGTAGTAGGGCATAAAAATCAGGACAGGAATGTAGTCAATATACTCTTAAAATATAGTACTAAAAAAAATCTTGTACACGCAGTCGAAGCTGTCGGTGGAAGCTAGTTAATGACTTACCAACACAAGCCTTCCGATGCAACGTAGGTACATGTCCAGAACGGCACACACAAGCTGCTCGCGCGCATTCAGCGCCGGGCAGTACAGCACAATCTGAATCATCAGCGCAAAGATCACCAAGTAATGCACCTACTGCACCTGAAGCTCCGCCTGATCCAACTGTAGCTGTTGTTGCTGTATTAAAAATAAGTGTTGATAAACATTCAATTTTTAACTGTTTAATACAAGTATATATATATTATTATTGATATGTAGATTTAATTCACACACAGTATATGTTTAGCAATACTTAATGCATCATTATTGCAGGTATCATTTAAAAAATATATATTAAGGTAATATTCAAATTGGATCAATCGTTGTCAAGTATTAAATATATATTTATATAAGTAGATGTATTTTTTCTACAGGTTTATTTACCTCTATTTGATACTAATTGTTTTCGAACAATCAAAATTCTTCTCGTTTTATTACCTCGCAATAAAATTGTCATATTAAACAAAGCTTTCAAAATAACGAAGGTATCAACTATGACTATAATAGGAACAGAGCTATAAACGATTATTTTTCTTCCGTGTTTCCTATTTATTTAATAACTGTTTCTTTATATAAATACAATCAACGTAGCTTAATGTTATTACTCCGTAATTGAATCAGCAAATAAGAGATTTTTTTGATTTAAAAGTATAAACTGAAGAATTTATCTCTATTTACCGTTTTAATCTTATATTCTTAATAGAAAAATATGTTACACACATAAAAATTTAGTGGACGCGGCACAAAAAACAGGTGTTTCATGAAACTTTATAAAACGTTTGTTCTAAAGTGCTAGTAATTTATTAAAGGTGTGTTATACAAATTGCCAGACCGTTGAAAGTGAAGTGCTGAAAACTGTATATGTTAAAACAGAAATGCTGTTAACATCCAGAATTAATCTTAATCTAAAATCAATCCTCATGACGCCCACAATATCAAGAGTAAAATTAAATATTGACGATTCAATATTGGTGTAATGATTGGATGAAAAAGCGAATACACTGATAACATTGTTTGTGTACAAACGTTACGAATAAAATGTTTCATTACAAAAGGATAGTTATATAGAATAGGTATGTAAGGGCACAAACTCAAAATCGCAATGCAACGCGATATAAATTGGTTAAGTGTTAAACTGCAATGCGACGCCATGTGTCACTGCAAGGCGTCTTACTAAATGATGCATCTGAGAATCCTGAACCAGCGTACTTCACGGACGTATTTTTTTTAATTGACCATCTGCTCATTATTAATCAGGAAGATGCACTTATATACCTATACATAGGAAGATTATAACGATGACAGGAATATAATGTAAGCTTGAAGGAATGCCCGATTTTTTTTTACATTACATATTACGATAGGTACAGCTCACATTTAAAAGATACGACGATGTTTCGCGATTTTGAATATGCGCCCCTAGTGATTATATTATGCAAATATCTTACCTTTGAACTTTTGTCCAGAGAGTATGCTGTCAAAATCACTTGGTGTTTCTTTTCTAGTCCAATCATATTTATTGTAATATTTGTCTGGAGTGAGGAGATGTCTCGTAGATTTAGAAGCTGCGCCATCATCTTGTTGTGTGAACTGTATAGGTGATGAAGGTCTTGGTGGCCCAGCTGTACCTGCGACCTCACCTAGTTTACAAGGGCCGAATGCTTGGACCACAATGTCTTCTTGCGTGCGACACGCTTGCAGTTTCAAGTGACACTCTGACTCATAAGTTTTCCCGTCGCTACCGCATACCTGTTGGTGTCGGTTAACTTAGATACATTTCATTGGAGCTACTGCGTCGTATTTTGTTATATATGAATGCAAAGTTTGCAATTTATAAACAATAGGAGTCGTATATTGTGGTTAATTTATAACTTTACCGGAAACACTATATTTTATTATTATTTCCTTCCTTTTATGACGAAATAGACAATAATATAGCTATGTAGTGATAAAACCGCCAGCTCATAACAATAACTACGCGGATCAATAAATTGACAAGGTTAAGCAACCTTGTCAATGTCAATCCGTAGATGGGTGACCATTTTAATTAAAAGAGTGAAGGAATAGTGGCCGCCATAGCATAGAAATCGACCTATTTTAATTTAAGTAAACAATTAGCATGTGCTGGTCTCCAACAAAGTGACTATAGACAAGCTCATAGACAAGTGGCATTAACGGTAGTCGAATCGAATAGAATAGAAAGCAAATGAATGGGATTTGACGTAAGTTTACAACATTATATCGAAAACGTCAAATCCTTTCTATTCAGTTCGATTCATCTACCATTTATGTTACTTGACTAGGAGCTGACCACCTGGAACAGGTTGCGAGCTGCTTCATAAGTGTTACTTTGTGACCTAAATGAATAAATGAATTTTGAGTTTGAGTTCGAGCAGCCGATAGACAAGTTCAATGTAAGACCAAACCGATGGAAATCCTTGGAAGGTCATGTCCAGCAGTATATGTATTTTGGCTGAGGAATTGTTGTTGTTTGGAATTGTTGATCGATAGATTAAGTTTTTATTCCCTACAACCGTGTTTTTTTATACTTCCTGGGTGGCAAACAAGATTACGGCCTTACTAATTTTAAGCAGTTACCGCCTACGGACTCTTGCAATACCAGAGGGATCACATGCGTGTTGCTGATCTATTCTTTAAAATAAATTATCCAAAATGTAAACAAAGTCAAGTGGACTTTGTTTACATTTTGGATAATTTATCAAGTGTAAAAACAACGAAATTAAAACTAAATGAACCATCTACAATAAAAGCCGAAGTAGTTAAATGAAACAGTATTTAATAATAAATCTAAACTTTTTAATACCCCACTTTGTACCTTTAAAAGTTATAAAGCTGAAACACGTAAGGCTTTGATTCCATTTTAATTGAGTAGAGTTAGTTAATTACAGTTCTCTCAAGAAAACTTTGGAAAATTAGCTCAAATTTCTGTATTGTGTACTAGTTTATTCAAATTACTGAAATACTTCGATTTTAATTACATTTTATGTTGCGTGTTTGTGTTGTTACAATAAAATAATCTTTAAAAAAGATCCTACGCAGCATATTAAAAAATATCAGTTTAAAATCAAATGCTGTGGAAATTCTTGGGAATAACCTTTGTCCAGCAATGGACAGCTTTTGGCTGATGGGGACAACAATAGAGATAGAGAACGAAAATTGAAAAGAAAAAATCCTGTCGCACAATTCTAATATAAAAAGTCCATCCAATATTTGGCCCAATGCAAATTTATACAAGTATTGAAAGTAATCCAGGGTCACTTACCAACATATTTGTATCGCTATCTGAGCAGGGTGCTGCAGCACATTCACATAGAGCACCACCAGTCCGTTCTGTACATACAGCACCGAAGTAACACGACAACTCCGCACATGATGAAACCACACCACCCGTTTCAGCTGTACCAAAAAAAAACATCCGCCATGGATACTTTTCTTCTTGATAATAATAATATTTTTGGGACAACTCAAACACCGCCATCTGATTCCAAACTAGGGAGAACCTGTACTATGGCAATACACTTACTTATATACATATTTCTAAATACATACATTATTATTACCCAGATACAGAACAAACAATGGATATGATCTCTTCCAAATGTTTGATGAATCAGTAATTTTGTAGGTACACGTTGGTCTAATATGTACCTACTTTTGCCACAACTTAAGTAACTTAACTTTAACAAATAAGTTTACACAAGGTAGTTCATATTAGGGATGATTCATATTGACTGGTTTCTATCGTAGTGAAACCTCGCGGCTCAAAAGACCGCACATCTCTTTAGTGGTCGGCTAACGCCAAGTGCCCGCTGAGAGATCCAGCTGCTTCTAAGATGTAAAGGTTCCATGCAAATATTAAACTTCTAAATATTTTTGTAAAGACAACTTCCACACTAGGGAACAAGCCCTGTGTCGCGGGGCACTTTACAAACATATAATTATCGGACACAAATTACACCCAGACTTGGAACAACCATTTATGGATCATAAAATTTTTGGTCCTGTGTGGGGAACAACAACCTCAAACACACAACACAATACGCCGCGCAGTTGTAAATAGAGGTAACCATTTAAGCCACTGAATGTAGTCAAAAGTAATATATAATAAACACATTAATTTGCTTAGCAATGTGTGCTCCGATACGCCCAGTTTGTATGAATTATCCCTTAAAATAAAGTATTTGATAGCCAGCATTGGCTTCTGTTAGCCCAAGCTGTAAAATATCAATTTCTCGGCTACGATCAAAATGTATCTACTACCGATCATGTTACTAAACAATATATTAGAAGACACAATGTCATGATTTCTCGTTGTTATAAATAGTTTACAATGTATCGAACTATATCGCTAGACATCAATAGACCAATAAATATCGCGGTCTTGGGTTGCGATCGCAATAAATATTGTACGTGTAAAGTACCCGTCGAAGTTTCATATTCGGTTTCCTATACAACTAAAAGTCGACCCTTTTTACTATTTGTGTCTAAGTTCATTCGCCATGTTTACCTTCCATCCCCTTGGAAATATTCAGTTTGCAAATACTTTGCCTTTATTATACTTTAATCCGCTAGTGAAAAAGAAAATACCAACAAAATTAAGTACATTCACGGCATAGTGGGTGCCTAAGGAACTGACCTATCTCCGTACAAAAAAGGAAAACGGTTAATACAAAAACATCTTGACATGGGTTGGGCATGGCATTGTTGTAAGTACCTTTGTAATGAGAACCCTAAATCTCGGTATAAAGTGGGTTGTTGTTTTTTAAAGAAAATACGACTTACGGTCGGAACACCCGTTGGGTCCTAATCTGCGTCTGTGGTCGGCACACACGGTACATTTTTGTCCTTGAACCCCGGTTCGGCACACACATCTTCCAGTCATTTGTTCGCAATCTTCTCGGACCGAACCGAATGCTGAACAACCGCAAGCTAAAATAAAATGCTACGTTAAATTTGTTGTACATAATAATATAAAAACAAATCATGTAAGTAATTTAAAGGTATTTGATCTTACAAAAAAGAACGAAGAAATGAATTGCACCAAAGTATACATACGAATACATCCAGTGTGTCCAGAACCGATTCTGGGAAGACCCCAATAACCAGGCTCGCAGCGGTCGCACTTAAGGCCACCTACACCGGGCCGACAAACACACTGTCCTTCCTCATCGCATCGATCGGACACTGAGCCGAGCCGGTTACAACCGCAAGTCGAACTCGTGATTGGGCACCCTTCCTCATTAGGACCCGAAGCTGCGGTTGAACCGTCAGAACAACAGCCATACGCCGACTCCGAACAGTGAGATATCTTCTTTTCATCGACTTGTTTCGAATCGTCTGCACAATAATGTATTATCCAAGTTATTACCCAAATTCCGCTTGCATGCGCGACACACGGATGAATAAAATACAGTATTTTATAAGATAGGGACAAAGGATCCGAACTGGCTAGCGTGATTGTATCCAATTTACTGTTGGTGCCGTGTACCGTTAGTATCTTCACTCTGACAAATCACCAGTTAGATATCATATTATATGCATGAAAGCAGTACGGTTGGCACAGTGGAAATATACTGAAGCTATTGTGAAATTGATCGCTAAATAAAATATAGACTTTGAAAATCACATTTTCAGTTTTAATTAACAGAGGATTCTAATAACTATATAAATAATCGAAGGCAACAGACTTAATGAAATATTTGTTTAATATCGTTATAATTACATTTGTTTAGTTTGTTTAATACGAATGATTATAGTTAGGTTGTTTAATATTAGAAAGTTTGGTCAAATGGACAGTGTACTCAATTAGAGTAATGGACATTTCGTGCGCCTGAGCGTGTAGTTTAGTTTAATTACGATAAAAAAACAAATTGACACATACATACCTTTAATAATATACTTTTATTTTACTGTACTAAAGCTACAATTAGTTAAAACTATCATTATCATATTTAGTACTCACTTTTCGGACAACATCTTGCGGCTGTCAGTGTAATGTGACAGTAGCTGCCAACAGGACAGTCCTGTCGGTGTGGTCCATTACCACAGTCTATTTCAAGCCCAGTGGTAAGATCGAGCATAGCTTTACTATTGCCGCATGGTCTCACTTCCATACCTGTGATTATAACAACCCACTATCTATACTAAATTCAGATTTACTATAACGTTTAAATTCAATACTAATCATAAAAAGTTAGTAAAATGTTAGTAAGCTTGAAGACAAACCTTTACATAAATCCAGGGGACGTAGCCGTAACTCAAGTTGTTTTTGACAACCCTCTTTCCGCATAGCACACATGCTAGGGTATAGTCTGAAGTCTGAAGCGCAGACAGGAAAATATTCATTGTCTGGCGGACATTCGAAAAGACAAGAGCATCGTGGGTAGCCATCTGAACCAATTTCGCAGCTGGCGCCGAAGTCGCAGCGGATATCCCGGCAAGCGGTAGGGTTGGCTGTCCCGTCCTGGTCCGTCGCACCCCAAGAATCCGTCGACCCGTCCTCCGCCTCGGTCGTGGTCATCGCGGTTGTAGCTACCCACCCCCACCCAAATATTTGCGTGTTAGTCGAGCGATAAAGCGGAAAGTTAGTTAATTGATTGAGGATGGGTCGCTTTATTGAAATTACTGCTAACAACTACGTTGATGACGGTCCGATGGTAAATATTTTGAATTAAACCAATTATTTTTATGGTAATAAATCCAAGGGCTTTAATATAACATGATCTATATATCTTTATGTAATTGATCTTTGCATTAGTTAAATAAGTTAGTGGAGTTAAATAAGCATATATAGAGATATAAATTATAACTAAGTACAGTTAAAAGATACGTACTCATAGCAATCGGTGGTACAACGGCTAGTCTATCTTTGCAGTCTCCATAGAATATAACATGTAGAGTGGCTGGAGGAGGCAGTCTACAAGCTGCTTTTTGTAGTTCGCACTCATTCGGGAAAGTTTGCATGGTACTGCCACAAACAGGTTCACGAGCAGCTCCAGTACAATCAGTGGGACAAACGCATTCGCCTGCCGCGCAATGTGCCCCAAAAGCACATTGAACGCCTTCACATAGAGCTGTTGAAAACGCTTCCCATTAATAATTTTAACGATTTTATTGATGCTGTGTTCATAGGTTCTTCTTACCCAATGTTGTATCATAAAATATTTACAAGTGTTTGTATTCCTGACTTGTCTTTCTGACAAGTCTTTTAAATTTAGTCTTTGGCTTAGTAAATAATTAAAGTTTATATTGATTTAAAAAGTTGCCACAAGTTAGTACAGTGTCAGGTGCATCAAAAATTCCTTAAAATAATGATGATTAAAAATACATCTGCGCTTACAATGAAAATATTAGGAACGTAATTGTTATCCTAAGTTGGGTTCACGGCATGATAGTAGTAGAGTATGCCGTGAGACATAAATTAATAATACAAGCAAGTTTTATTTCGCCTGCGCTGGTAAGGTTACGACTTTGTAAGCACCCTAGCTGAAGTTTTCCCGAGAAACGAATGGCTGAACAGATAATGTCATTACGTTGGACAATTGTGTGCTTCCTATCGTACTCTCTCATTCTACCGTTAAGGAAAATTAGTCTTCCTCGTTCACTCATTGAGGGATGAGGGAAGACACCCGTGCAAATTTAATAACGATTGTTTACCACTTCTCCGCAAAATGAAAATCTTGTGAAAGCGGTCGATTTATGCTGGACGGAAAGTGGAAGATGTTTTGTAATAAAAATTTAAATTAAGAACACTGTAGATAAAACAATATCCATCGGTAACACTGACAAGTAAGTTTTATTTTACACGGGAACTTGCAAATGAATAGTCTATGTAGTTACGCGCTTGAAGTTTATACCTCATTAAACATAGTTGAAATGTTCGCGCTTTGATTACTTTGCCGTGTACTTAGCAACAGTAAAGTTTTTAATACTATTCAACCACATTAGGTACTAAAAGACGCCATAAATATGGAAATGTGTATAACAATTTTCTAGTTAATATACGGAAGCAAATTAGACATACTTAAGCTCAATTATTTTATTATAATATAATAAGATTTTACAACAGCCTGTGAAAATAATTACTTTGTGATTGCAAACTTTTCTAGTCAATTCATTAAAGCTACCACATACAAACACAGATGTATAATGGATTGAACTCTACCACCAATAAAGGCCAGCAACAATTCCATAGATAGGATTACTGTAAAAGCTGACGTGGATAGCACCTCTCGCGATTAACAAAGTAACCCGAGAATACAGACACAAAGGCGATTTACCAAATCTGACTCTGTTTCGACTGCGCCCGTCATAGGAGAGTAATCTCCTATCGGTCTCTAATCCCTGAGCGGTATACTACGTAAATCTATCACGGTTATCCAAAAGTACTCTATCACCGAATTTGTTTGTTCGATGATAGTTGTGCAGTGCATTGAAACTTTTAAGCTTTTGTTCCGGTCTGTGTCGTTTTATCTTTTTTAATAGCTAAATCCGGCCACGCTTTGCTGTGGCTTATTTACTTGGGATTCCCGTGCTTTATTTTAGAAATAGAAAATGTGTTCCTAATTCTATTTCTGAAATAAATTCCATAACTTCAGCATTTGCCAGAGAAAGTCTCGTTTAAATCGAGTCATTGCGATAATTATCCGGAGCAAATAGACCGACATAATATATATATAATATATTGTGTGTAGTTATTTGACTGTGGTCTTCTGTAAGGTGGAGGTTCTTCCCCAGTCGGGCTTGCTCGTTAGTATGGTGCCCTACTCTCATATGCTTAATATGCATCAAGTAGAAACTTATTATTTTGACATTACAAACTTGACAATTCGATTTTATTAAATTTTTCACAACTGAGTTTATCATACAGAACGGAGGTTTATAATTTGTACTTTGTGTAAGTAAACTGGTATTCTATCGCATTAGACCTGATTAGACTCATTTACTATTAACCGGTTAATAAAACCCGGGTGGCCGCGCACGATTCCTATAAATTACAAATTAATCTTACTCGCCATTTCTAATGATACGATTAAAGTGACTAGCATCTAAGTGCAAAAAGTAGTACCTACTTACAGCTTAAAAAAAAAGATACGTAGCAAATTCTAATAATAATATCACTAGAAGCAAGCCAGCGTGCGTGGATTACCCATGCCCAGCAGTAGGACATTGTGGATAGCTATTATTAAAATTGAATTTTATACTTTCCTACTCATTTTACATCTTATAAAAAGTCATATTACGTATTTTAAGAAGTATTTTTTTCACTATAGTAATTTTACCAAAATCAAGAATACAATCATTCATCATCCATAAAAAGCCCGTCACGGTCCTTTGTACAATTTATCCCATGGGAGAACACATAATCACCATGCTTGACAAGGGGAAAATTGATTAGAAAAACACAAACAGATACGAGCACAGTGTGCCTTCGACAACAATATATTCTAGTTTGAAACTACTTAAGAGTTTGAAGATATATTCAAATTAGTTTCTAAGCTATTTGATAGAATAGCGAAGTTTCTAAGACTTTTATTACGGTACTTTTAGGAATATTTAGGTCAGTGAGACTTTAAGCTGGTATTTTGTCTGAGGCCAATCGAGTACCTACAGGGCTAACATCTAAACCAGTACATGTTATGGTAATAATCACATGCATTTAATGCCCAAGTTTTGTACCAGTAGCCTTATTGGTGAAAGCATTTTTCACAATCACTTTCTATCAATGATAAATAACAGATACGGTTAGAAACGTTCTCGTCTGAAACTGTAGAAAATTATTTTGTCATTGCGGCGACGCGCACTGGCGATAAAATGCAATGGCAATATATATGTATATTTAACAGATAGAGTACGATACAAGCGAGCAAGCCCGACTAGAAAAACTTCACCTTACAGAAGACCACAGTCAAAAAACTACCTACACATAGCAGTGTAGTTGTGTGCCTGTGTGTGACTACAGGTCTCCAGCGCTCATTTATGGATGCGTTTAAAAAAAAGGCTTCCTATCCCAGGGATTCTCGCTGGTGTAAAAAAATGGGTCAGCATCACGCGTGTGATACTTCTGGTATTTCAAGCTTCCATAGGCTACGGTAACTGCTTAACACCAGGCGGGCTGTATGCAGTATGTAGTATAAAAAATAGTAAAAAAAACTTTTTTCCAACTTCAATTTCAAGTGTTTCTTTCTACATACATATATATACCAGCTAATTTTGGAAACTTTATTTCTACAAATTATTTCCGTATTTACATATATACATACCTATCTATCCAGAAGTTTCTAACAGACAACTTATTAATTAAATTCTAAACTTTCACTGTACTCGTGTTAATATAAAGGAATCGTTCCTTTGACCTTATTATTCATGCTAGATTATTTTCCATAATATTCTCAAGAACCTACAAAGTCATTTACACACATATGGCGGGTTACATGAACTTTATCTCTCGTATCCTTCTGAAAGCACAATTTTACCTGTAAACTTTTTAGTAAAAGTAACTTTTGAAAAGTTAACTATTTTATTTTGTGTGAACTAACACAAAATCGCACGGAATGTGTATTTTTTGTTCTTATGAATAAATATTTCAACTATAGTACTTTCTAAATCGAAACGTTATACTTTTGTCGGGTGGACCGACGACCTAGTAGACGGAGCTGCGGACAGCTGATGGACAAAGTAAACTCTCGAGCTACTGCTGTGGAAATTATTGAAGGTGGCTTATGTCCACCAATAAACACTTTCCGGCTAAAATGATACTGCCTACTCTACTTTCACATAAGCGAGGCCCGTCTGCTAAGGCGTTTAGGTACTTATAAAATGACTCCGAAAGTATATAATGACAACTAATAACCGGTAAATATTTAGAATATTATTATTAGTGCCATATTAATTAAAGAGTTGTCATCGTAATCGTAAAAATTGCGTTTTACGATGCATGTAAAAATACGTGGGCTTGGAATTTTAATAAATTCGCCTCAATAACATAATTTGACTGTCATAAATTACTTATTTACATAAATTGTTAGTTATATGTATCATGAAAACTATATTAAGAAATGGTCTTTCGACTTTCTTTTTTTGGCGCTTTAGTTCTACAGCCCTTACAAAATCGAGTTGATACTTCTTTTTTATACTACTAAGGAGGCAAACAAACCTACGATTTACCTGATGATGAGAAGTTGTATGTACTTATTATACCTAATATTATTATCATAATCATGACATTATTCAAAGGTTAAAATTGAAACTTATGTAAGAAAAAGCGACTCGAGTCTAGCAGGGAGACTCGGGTCGCTTTTAAATTTTCTCTATCAATAGATCTGTGAAAGCTTGAAAGTGTGGAAGCTATACATTATAAACTAAAACAAAAATATTGAATAACTTGTCGACATAGTACCTTGTATAAATGATAACGGATGGTAGATATAAGTAGGTTAATGATAAAATTAAACTAGCGTTGTACTCACCACAATCGCCTTTGTAGGCAAGCCGCAGATCACCTTGTTCACGACACGTTGTCGAGTCCAACTCGCACTGCGACGGGTAGGTCTGCCCGTCACTCCCGCATACCACATCTGATTCCTGTCAAAAGCAACTTTGGGTAAAATTTGCGATAACCCGAAACAACTCTTTGATGTCCCATTTCATTACATTTTCATCAGCAAATATTGTTTCATAATAAGTAAGTACCTGTAGCGGATTAAAATTAAAGTGCCTTAAGCAACACTTGACAATATTAAAAGGTACATTAGCACCTTTTCATAATATATGAGATGTGTCGGTTGTCAGTAATCTGATAAAAGCATCTTCTCAGAAGTGGGAAAAAACTTACAGTTAGTTTTGCTAGAACTACTTAAATATAAACGGTCAGTGAACTTTTACTATTTTTTAGACTAACTAATGGTAACATTAATGCTATGGAGATTAAATTGGATTTACTTATACATACACCGTAGTAGAAATCCATATAATATTCCTAACTGCTAAGCGCGGATCTCCTTTCCTCAATCAAGAGTGCTGTAAGGGTTTAGACCTCAATCCAGTCATACTGGTCCAATGCGCGTTAGTGGATTCGATAACTTTACGAAAGTAAAACGAAGAAAATAAACAACAGAAACTAAGTTATGACTAATTTATTTACCAATTTTAATCAAAGCTGAGGAACATTTTTGAGAATAAGTTTTCATGTCTTTTTCATAAAACATACATCATATTAAGACAAAATGGATAACATGAGAAAAACAGGCCGCAATATACGCGATGACATTCATTTTAGTAATGTAAGGCGTGTCCACGACGACATTGCTAGAGTAGCAAAGAGCGTAACTTACAAGGCAATTTTGGACGAAAACAAGACCATCTTCATACTAAGCAAACCAATGTAATATTACAATAATGTACTCAAATCTTATGGCTCTTAAATCTTATACTTATTGTGGTTAGTCCGACGTGACTTTCATTTTTGTTCTTATCTTTATTATAATGACACCCAGTTGAAAAATGCCTGCTTTTCGGTCCAATATTAAATAATTAACTAATAAATAAATAAAATAAATGTTGGCCATATTCCGAAAAAACAAAAGAATATTGATTGTTCTTCTTTAAATAGTTTGTCCTACAATTAACTTAAGATACTGACATAGCTCACATTAGCAAACTAAAGTGACATTGGACTAACAATATCTACCGTATGACTGATCGACGCTGAAGCGAGTCCAAGAGTGGAGACTTGGTAAACGCAAGGTAGGACACCTCCCGGCCAGATTAACCGATGTCTTCAAGAAGGTTGCTGGGATAGACTGGATGTGACCAGCAGGGGTATTCCGTAAGAGCAAAAACCTAGCCACCGCATAAACCAAGCAAACTCTGGCTGTCAGATTGAAAATCGGTATTCCGTAAGAGCAAAAACCGAGCCTTTTTGACGTTTAGTCAATAGATTGTGCCGTCACCGAGCAATCACAACTGTCAGTTTGCGATCACAACTGTCAGTTTGCCATCGCTGTTTCTTAGAGAATCAGCCGGCCGATATTTTGGCACGAAATAGAAGAGGCCTATGTCCAGCAGTGAACTGAAACCGGCCTAATGATTGATTACAATGGAGTGAAATTTTTCGATGTTTTTTATTGTACAAAACTTTTTTATTGTTATAACATCAACGTGTCAATTTCAAACTTCAAACACCAACGAGGTAAGATACTTAATTAACAAATTATTAAGATATTTGAGTGGTATTATTTGCTGAGCCTGTTATTATCCGGATTCAAAAACAAACCGGTATAATCACAGCTTCTCTTTCACCAATTAGTATATATTGTTTGGTAGCTTATTTCGGTGTATTGTTCGAAAATCGGCTTAACTTTATTGGTTTAAAGTGTAGCTTTAAGAAGTTATAAGATGAAGCAATTAACTGTATCTATAGTTATATAGACTAGAGTGGAAATATCGGTAATCAGCCAACTTTATCGTTAAAAGATTGTAAATTTGCTTATACGTCGTAGTACCTACGCATTACGCATAAGAAAAATGAGCTTCCAGCTAAAGGAAGAGTAGTTCAGTATTTTGGCGCTTTTGTTTTATTATTATAACATATTAAATTTATAATTTTAACAAAAAACAATCGACTTCAGTTCGGCAAGTTGCAGAATTTTAAAAACCTTAAAAATGGCTAGATTACATTATTTAATTATGGAGTTCCGTTGCCTAGCTACCTTAGCAGCCATAATGGAAACTTATTTAATCGCCATCCGTAAAATACTTATTATTTAGAAGTTCAGGTGGCCATCTGTGGTCTTCATCAGTTTTACTTTATCAGATCATCAGAATATTATAATTTCTGAATGCAAATGTTTGATGTGTTGTTAAAAATATTGAAATTGCTATACGTGTGCCTATAATTTTTGAGGAGTTCCTTCAAATGGGACCAAACTGGAAGTATGTCCTCTCAGACAAAAAAATATTTTTTTCAAATCGGTCCATAAATGGTAACAAACATAAAAAAACACGAATTGATAACCTCCTCTTTTTGAAGTCGGTTAAAAAGATTGTTTAATGTGTGCGGAATAAAAAGACATTGCGTTTTCCACCAAGCGTAAATTTTAATCTAAGATGTTCTACATAAAATAATATGTATGCAATAATAATAACCGTTAATCTTTGTTACACTATATACAAATTATATTGCTTTTAATCGATAGAATATATTCAATTCTACACAGTACATACGTAATTTTGAATATCAAGAACTCGAACTACGAGTAGGTACAATATCTTAAGACGACTTAATATCACTCTAAGCTCTAATCATCCAACATGAAATTCTGATGCGGTATTATACAGGTATACATATTAATTATAATACCCTTCAATATCCTTGTTAAGGATGCCTTGAATATTATCTGCGTCTCATAATATTACGTACCCATTTAGGCTACCTATTGCACTGGCGGAAGGTATGGGAATTCAGCCGGAATGCTTTATGCAGCCACGTTAATGTTACGTGGATATTAATCAATTTACCAACCGCAATGGTCTGATGTGCTAACTAGGTATAGAAATAGTTCTATTAGCCATAGTTGTAAAATTTTAATGGTATTTACTTTAACTTATAGTCTATTTGCAGTTTGTCAATAGAGTTACGCATTTAGAAAGGATGTTGGAAGCAGCAGAAGCGTGGGTTATTTTATTGCTCACAAACGATTTCTGCATTCAGAAAATAATTATTGCTGCGATAGGTGCAACTATTTTAACTTTATGTATATCCTGTTTGATTTGCCATTTGCTAACGGTGAAGGACAATATCTCGAGGGAACCCACGTCTTTGACGAAAATTAAAAGGTGATCCGTCAACTCGCATTAGACAAGTTTGCGTGGATAAATACTGTAAGCTTTCTTGATAGAGGAGATCTGTGCCCAGCAGTGAGACATTATAGATGTCGCTATAAGTATAAGTAAACAGAATGTAATCTCCAATTAATAATAACAATTACCAGGTACCTAATTAATTAAAACACTGTGTAATAGAAAAACAAACCGCCTATATAGTAAAGTAACCTAAGCCTTCTTAAAATTAAATATATAAATTATTATTATTCCGATTGGTAAATCATTATGCCGGTTATTAACTTGTCTAAATGTTGACTTTTACGGACGCAGCATTGTACTTTTTTGCCATTTGTGGCAGATAATTCAACGGCCCACCTAATGTTTATTTATTTAGATGTCCAACAACACTATACATAATATTATTATGCCATATAACTTTTCGTGTTCTCCTTTAATTAATTAGAGACCACAGCATGCAAGTATGTATAGTAATCACGATTAAGGTCCGCAATTTCAGAGACAGCCAAACCGCTGCCTATTGTCATTAAAAAATAAAAGAAATACATACCAAAAAATTTAAAATAACCTATTTTCAGGTTAAACCTTTAAGGACTAGCATTTTATTTTCAAATTCTGTACATGACAGCCTTTTATGTAGCTCGAGAAATTTTAGTATTAAAAAATTGTTGGACGCAGAGAATATTGCCTCGTAAGCGCCATAACAAAACGAAACTATACAATACAACATCAGCTTCACCGTGATTACTACCTTATGTCGCACTAAATAAAGACTATTTTAGAGCGTTTAATAAATGTGTACAATACCTGGGCCTCGGTGCAATTGTGGTTGCAGCGACATATAGGACGGCCGGTGTCGGGGTCTACGACGCAGTCACCGCCACCTTTGCACACGATGTCCGAGCAAGTCTCTGTGTAATAAATATTTTATGTAAATTTTCCTTTACGTAAACTGGGACATATAAATGTAATGGGACAACTCACACACCATCTGATCTGAAATTAGGTGAAGCCACAACGAACGGCAACCAGGCTAATGCCTGGTTGCCGTTCGTTGTGGCTTCACCTAATTTATTATTATTAACTACGTTTACCTAATGGTAAACGTAGTTAATAATAATAAAAACCTTTATTCAGACAAAACATAGATTAGATACATTAGAATTACGCAACTAATAATGGAAAACTAATATTGAAATTGTTAATAATATTATACTAACTTAAAATAATTAATTTTCTAATGTATGTTTTGGACCCTCAGATACTACAAATGTCAATAGACTACCTTAACTGCTTACCACCAGGCGGACTGTATACTTGTTTACCACTCAAGTAGTATAAACAAAATAAATTGTTTTACACAGAGGAATTTCAACACATATTATTATATAGGTACCTAATAGGGTCGTTTAGCACAAGTCGTAAAATAAAATTTTGGGTTATTCCAAAATTTTGCTGTAACTTAATTTAAGCATAAAATGATTGATTACCTATAATTCTTTATAAATAAATAGCCCTTTGTGATTTATCGACGAATGATAATCCCGAAACCCTTTGAAAGAATTTCCATTAAACTGTGATTGAAAGCCGGCGAACATCTCTATCAAATATTGTTTCAAATAATGAATAGTCAGGCTCGGACGCCTTTAAATAATAACATTAATCCGTATTCTCCGATCATCAATCTGCGTCGCGTTCAATTTTCATTGAGCCATTTTAATCTCTAATTGACATTTCAGTGCGCAATGATATAGTTACGAACAATTTATTACTGTGTTGAGTTCCGCCAACAAATTGAACTGAATGAGTTTCAGTGAAAACAAATGAGCGTTCATGTAAAACTGCACTGGTTTATATTAATGCAATCCAAAGTCAAGCACTACTCGGGAGTAGTGCTTGACTGTAGCTTGCTTTCCTTAACAGTATTCTGAAACAACGCGCCGTTTTTTCACTGATTGTTGTATAAAAAAGTCTATTTCAGGATTAATGTTAGAGATTTACGTAGATGCAAGTGAAAATGATCTCGCCAATAAAGATAATTCTAAACATAATGTATGTATCCAAAGCTGTAATATTATTTATTAAATTTTCTGGACTGGACTAGTTCCTGAATTTAGAGAAAAGGTGTAGAGATTTTATATTAAAAAGAACTCATTTTCTTTCTATATTTCTGTTGTATTATTGGCTTAAGATAATTATATTATGTTATTTATTTAAAATAATGTATTTTTTGCCATCTACCCTACTATGTAACCTACATACAAATATCGTCTGATGTAAATGACTTTTTAATAAAAACATAAACAGAATGTACAAAAATCCTCCTTCACTATCTACATATCTTTCAAGAGCTGATGGACTGGATGGCTATTGGTAATGTTTATACATTAGTAACAAAATGAATTTCAACTTTTCTACTTACGGCAGGTGCCGTTGTATAGCACTCGGAGCTCTCCATCCGTCACAGCTTCTTGACACGCATGCATACGCATCTTGCACTCAGACCCGTAAGTGTTAGTGTCTGATGCGCATACAGGTGTCACCGTGGCGTCGCACACGGGACAAGCGCACTGTGCCGCACCGTTGCGCGCCACGCATGCGCCGCCCCATGGACACGATGCGCGAGCGCAAGGATTCTCTACACCTAAGGTAAGAAAAAAATATTGAAATTCAACGTTTTATATTTTTTCTTTTTATACGTTTTATCGTTTGAAATATATCGTGACTGAAATGATCGGATTTTTAATCAAGAATTCATTAAAGTTTAAATAAATAATTACAAGTAAACATGATGGTCATAAAAACACAAATTAATTACTCTCTCATTTGTCTTGATTAAAACAGAAAAGGTCAATACAAGTGAATAACCTAAATCAAAGCCTATTCAAAGTCAAAGTCAACGATAAACTTACTAGACCACTACACACAGTATCGAATCCAATTTTACGTTTGAAAACATTTAGCTTACCGCATGGTCCTGTGTAAGCAACTCGTACATCTCGGTTATCAAGACATGAGGTTCGGTCCAAGTGACAATGACTGTCGTACGTGCGCCCGTCGGATCCACATACAGGCCTCACCACCGGCTCGCACTCAGGGCCGCATCCACACACAGCCACCCCACGCGCGTCCAAAGAACAATACTCCCGTGATCCGCACTTGACTGAGTCGCAAGGATGTTGAGCTATTTCGACGCCAGAGAAATTGATTTTATTTATTATTTTCTACAGTCAATTTAAACGCGCCGATGAGAGCTTTCAAATCTATTAAATCCTTAAAGGGCTGACACAAATTTGTTACGAACAATTTCACTCAAAATTTGGTTAATACTGATGGACAGAAATTGAGACAAAGCAACGTTTCCAATATTAAAACTTTAATACTAAATAATGAAATTATTCCATTCGTGCTACAATTTCTTTCGGGTCGGCTTGACGCTTCGATGCTCGTACCCAATTACTTTTCTAAGGACAAAATGTCTCCTCAACACGGGATACAAATAAGCCGGCTCTTTACATTTCCGAATAAAGATTTAATTTTAGATTGGAAGACTAGGTTTTAGGGTGGATGACAATTTATTATAAAATAAGATTTTTAAAAATACAAGAGTAAACTTAGGCGATTTGTTCAAAAAGAGAAGGGAAATTACCCGACGCGCATTCTCCTCTGTAGGCAATAGTAAGTTGCTGTCGAGTTCGACATGATTCTCGTCGCAAAGCGCACTCGCTTGGATAGTCCCTGTAATCGGAGCCACACACAGCGGATCCGGGTCGTACCAACAGATCGCATGGTGGACCACATCTGCAGACGGGCGCTCGCACTTCATTTAACTGACATATGCCGCCGTCAGCGCATTCATGCTCTGAGCATGGATCTGTGAACAAAAATGTACTTAAAAGACGAATAAGGTATGACGTTACAAAGGATTCCTTTCAAGATTTGATCGCGTTAAGTAAAACTAAGCGAAGAGACGAGTAGGGACAGAATACTTACTAAGCTAAAATGAAAAACAAAGTAAATTTAAACTCTTTAAAGATAAATGCCGTATCTCAGCTACGGCTGTTTTGTCTCGTAAAAAGAGTTCAGACTATGATGAAACAATCTAATAAAAGTACAAAAGCAAGCTAGAGTAATGTAAATAAAGAATTTCACAAAGAATGTTGGAATGTGCGGGCATTTGGTCTTGAACAAATTTAGTTCAGATCGAATATTCGAGGACAAGTTTAGTGAAAAGGGTTAGCGAGTAACATAAACTTTAACAAATTAAATTACTTCTATGAAAAAGAAAGCAGACCCTATTTCTATAGGTATAAGAAAACAATATATTAAAGCCCGTTACAGTTTGTATAACTTTTAGGCAACAAGGTAATTTATTGCTTACAACATATTTACATTTATCACAGTAGGAAAATAACAATGTGCGTCTCAACTTCGTACTTTCGCAATAGAATGAATATATTTCTTATTTATTGAGTAGTTAATGTCACGGTTACATAAAATGTATTGGCGATATCGCACTAAGTGGATCTTTTTCAATAAAAGAAGAATGACAGGTGTGTCACCTTTCTACGCACGTTTTATCAGAAAGGCCGATTTCATTCCGGGACAGTCACGTCATCTGACACGGGCAAAATGAAATGTTGACCCTTTTTGTGCGCCTCGCGTCTATTATTAAGAAAAGGCCTCCTCTTAACGAGTTCCTTTTATGCTCTCAAAGATCGACACTAACAATACGCGGTCATTATGTTTTAATTAATAATCCCTCATTAAAATTATTGTGGCTTGTGGAGTGGGCGTATTAAAAATTAGTTTGTCTTCGTTTGTGTGGAGATCCACACAAACGAAGACAAAACTAAAATGATGAACTTTCAAATATATATTTTTTATACAAAAAGATAAAATAGAATAGTTGTACAACAGACGTCAAGAAAACATTACCTATATAATATTTATTCGTATCATCTAGTCAATTAAAAAGGTTTTCTTGTAAGATTTATATAAGGGTGCTAATTAAACAGGCTTCTTTTTAGTATCATTATTCGCCCCCAAAAATGTATGTTGCCTTCTAAATTACTAAGTCAGCCACAATTAACGAGCATCAAAATAATACTATCTTAGCCACTAGTTATCTTCTATGTGAACCACTCTAAATACTATTCAGCATAATGATTATTTTTTAGCATCTAAATTTGTAGCATGCATTCTAATAGTAAACTTCTAAAATACTATTAAATGACATCAAAATATATATTTATTTAGCATCTAACTTTTTAACTGAGTACGTTTAAAATGTAACTCATCCCATATAAATCGATAGTCAAAATTTTGCTAAAAATGTCATCAAATAGTCGGTATATTGGCCACTAATATTATCAGAAGCTATTGAGGAGATACAAAATAAAAGACTTTATTTTTGAAAAATCAATTTGTTTATTGAATAACCATCATTTTACTTATAGAAATAATAGAAACATATGAAAAGGGCTAGTATTTAAACGAGCGACTATAAATTCAATTTATGGGTGTCCAAATTACTGAATATGGCGTACAGAAATACTAAGTGAGTGACAAACTAAGGGCAAACACAAATTCAATTTATGGGTGCCAACATTACTGAATATGGCGCACAGAAATACTGTATATGGGGTACAGAAATACTAAGTGAGCTAAAAACTGAGGGCGAACACAATTTATAAAAATTAGCGCTTCGCCGGCCGCTGCCGCGGCACGCTCGCTTCGCTCGCTCGGCTCGCGCGTTGTTAGGGTCACAGTTCTAACCTAACCTAACCTACTTGTCTGATAGCATCTCGTTTCTGGTAGCAAATGCATGAATATATAATAATATTCAAATGCATGACTTTCTAGTCGGTCACTTAGTAATTTAGTCGCCCACCTATTAATTTAGTCGCAGGGCTAGAATTTACAGTATCTTATTTCACGATAAAAGAATATGATGTATTATTTTACATGCTAAGTTATAATAAATGGTGCTTTCTGTAGAAGCTTGAATTATATTTTTTTGAGGACATTGCGTAGAAGCTGTAAAACGTAAAATGGTGACGAGATGTAAAATCCGTGGCCGAGTTAGTAAATTAGGTGGTAATGCATAAATAAGAAGGACAAGTCACAATAATTGATGATCTTTACTTGACGCTTTCTATAGAATATTTAGCGGGCGTTGTAAAAAAGACGAATTAGTTTATTAGAGGCTATGTCATTTTCCCGTTGCTTAGTAATAAAATTAGAAGTTTAATCACGTGTCCAATAAATATTTTTGTGGCTAGACTTATAATTTCCCTTTATATAATATTATTATAATTGAGGTGGACAACTTGCGTTTTTTGAGGACCTATGCTAAAACAATCTGCATATTTCAAAGATGGCCGCGGGAGCTACTTCACTGTGTAAGTACACGTTAAACGTCAACCCCTTGGATATAGCAAGAGCCAGTGCTCTTGCTACATCCTAGGGGTTAACGTTTTCTTTTCATTATTTTTAACTAACCTTAAGTAAAAGGTATGTAAGTAGGTAGGTTTAAATGAAAACTTTCAATTTTACTCTCCTTGTTATGTATTTTCTACACATTATACAAGTAATTTATACACGTACATTAACTGGGAAGTCATAAATTATTCTTAATTAGTAACTTGTGTGGTCTCAGTACATCTATAGTCAAGTAATTGTTTCTAAGATCACTTTCTAAATGTATATTAATGGAAATCTCGAAGAATAATATCACAATCTGATCATTAATCCCGTCAACTGTCAACTGTGATGATTATGGCAATTTAGATCAAAAAGGGAGAGGTCGAGAGAGCGCCACTTTCTTTTGACGTTTCTTATAATGATGACATTTTTCTTCAGCGATTTAATAACTTTTCTTCCGTAAAATAACAATTTAAATTTCAAAAAGTATGTTAGTACGTCATTTTATATTTCAACCCTTTATATTAAAAAAAATTGAAAAGGAATATTCGTATTTAATTATACCTATTTGAAATTTCTTGCAAAAAACCATATAAAATATTACATGGGTCATCAGGCTTAAAGTACAATAATTTAATTAATACATGGCACACGTAGATTCCGCATCCAGTGCGTCCCAGCGACCTTTTGTAGGTCGTCGGTCCACCTAGCTGGGGACCGTGTGCTATGGCGCGTGTTGGGAGAGGCCTATGTCCAGCAGTAGACTGCGATAGGCTGATTGATTGATTGACACTAGTAGATTTGAAATAAAAATAATTACATTTTGTGAGGAACATATTTTGTCAAATCCGTGGCACAGTACGGCGTAGTGATAATTGTGTATCTTTTTGGTATAATTTTATTTATTTACAGATGTTTTTTTTATGTATTAGACAGCAATATTATTAAATAACTAGCTGTTGCCCGCGGCTCCGCCCGCGTGGATGTCGGTTATCGCTGCAAAAAGTAACCTATGTGTTATTCCAGACCATAATCTATCTGTGTGCCAAATTTCATCCAGATCCGTTCAGTAGTTTTTACGTGAAAGAGTAACAAACATCCATCCATCCATCCATCCATTCTTCCAAACTTTCACATTTATAATATTAGTAAGGATTAATCACAAAAGAGCAGCAAAAAAAGTACGAATAGTTCCATGACCATCGTTAATTTCGGACTTTTATTGGCATTTACTTAGAAAAGGATTTTAAGTAGTTTCATCTTTTTTTATATCATTTATAAGTACCTACTAATATTTTAGAGCAAAAAGTGTTTTTTTATACCACTCGGGCGGCTAACAAGCATACGGCACGCCTAATGTTAAGCAGTTACCGCAGCCTATAGACGGAGACGGACAGAGGTATCATTTGCGTGTTGCCAACATTTTTTTACACCAGGGTTTTAAGATAGGAGTATCCCTGGCATAGAATGCGTTACTTTCAAAATGCATCCCTAAATGAGCGCTGAAAACCTGTACTCATACACAAGAACACAACTACACCGCTGTGTGTAGTTATTTGACTGTGATCTTCTGTAAGGTGAAGGTCCTCCCCCGTTGGGCTTGCTCGCTAGTATGGTTTAAGTTTCCTCTCTTAAAACTTTAAATGTTTGTTGTAGCTAATCTCAGGAACTACGCTACTACCCAACCATCCGGGGTGTTATAAGCCTCTTAGTATTAACTAGTAAGTAAGTAATATGGTACAAATCTCATGTAAAGACCTTGTATATCAAACTTACCGCATTTCCCATGGTATTTTATCGTAATATTGAGCTGGTTGTCACAGGCATGTTTGTCGATATGGCATACTGAGGCGTACTCCCTGCCATCATTGCCACAAACTGGCTTTCGTCTCTGACAACTTCTTGAACATCTACATTCAGGCTGGCCGTAGGCTGCTACGCATCGAGCTCCAACTGGACACGATACTCCAGTGCACGGGTCACCAGCTTCTGCGTCAAAAAAATACAATTTAATTTAATTTATACGACTTATATGGCAAACAAACACGGCCTGCCTGATGGTAAGCATTTACCGTAGCATTTGGACGCTTTTGAGTGTTGTCGAACCAAAAAATAGGACCAGAGCTTGTGACGGAATATCCTTGGGATAAAAACCGTTTCTTTAAACATGTATCCTTTGTATACTTATTTCTTTACGCATCATCTTATATCTATGTAAGAGTGTTTTATATACATTTTATCTCGATGTTTCCATTAGAATGGTAAATTCCATAAGCCACAACGATGCATGGGTAAGTTTAGCTATTATTATTATAAGTAAATCAATGTTTACAATAGTCCTAAATGCCTTCCTAAAGCACCCCGTAATAAAGTGTATGCTGACAGTAGAAGGTTGAACATCCACTTTCTTTTATTTATACTACTTGGTCGCAAACAAGCATACGGCCCGCCTGATGTTAAGCAGTTACCGTAACCTATGGACGCTTGCAATACGGTTTTTGTCCCTACGGCATTAAAATGAAATATCCCTGGGATAGAAAAGTCTTAACCTTTCTTTGAAAACGCATCCCTAAATGAGCGCTGGAGACCTGTACTCAAACACAGGAATACACATACATATACGTTGTGTATAGTTATTTGGCTGTGGTAAGGCACTTTCCCCAGTCGGGCTGGCTCGCTAGCAAGGTGTCTTTTAAAAAGTAGTATTATAATAAGTAAATCAATGTTTAACAGAAAAAACCTAAATGTCTACCTAAAGTACACCATAATACTGTGTGTGCTGACAGTAGTGTGTGTGTGGGTTCTTCAAGAAAGGAGTTATAAGGTTTTTAAAGGGTCGGCAACGCGTGAGTGACACCCCTGGTGTTGCAAACGTCCATAGGCTACGGTAACTGCTTACCATCAGGCGGGCCGTATGCTTGTTTGTCACCTTGGTAGTATAAAAAAAAAAAAAAAAGTAGAAACTTAAGAATCCACTTCTAATGTACTTATGAACACCTTTAGTTATTACAAAAACTAACTACCGTGGCGAAAACTAAATACCTATCACTGTGCATAGTTTTAGCTACGTACATAAAAACTACGTAAAGTGTCTAGTAGAAATGCTAAGGAATGTAACCGTTCTTTGCCATTTCTACTATACACATATAGTAGGTAGTTATTTTGTACTGTAGTTGAAGTAAAAACTTTATACGTTAACCTTCAACCATATAGTGAGAGACTTGTTACGAAGAATTGTTAGCATACACAATAATATACCATTTAATTACTACGCTAGATGGTACAATTTATACACAATTCATATGGCAACACAAAATATCAGATATTTTAAAATAATATGGCGCGGCTCATTACTTTTCTTGACTACTGACGACAAAGGTGGACTCGAGACACTAAAAATTTATAATTATATTGGGAATAAATAGATTGAGAAGTGTTGGAGTGCGTATTAATTCTTACAGAATGATGCTCCATACAAAACGGAGTTTAATAAAAATTCAGAGGATAATTAGTCCGCTCAGGACCAAATTCTGTGAAAATGTTTGGAGGAGGCATGTTCAGTAGTGGACGCCTTGCAGCTAAAGTACTTATGATGACGATGAAGACTCAACAATAACAAAAAAGGTGTATATTTAAAAATAGCTATCATTAAAAATCGGACAAAACCAGGATAAAAAGAATGTAAATAATATTCTACTAATATTATAAACGCGAAAGTTTGTAAGAATGTATGTATGTATGTTTATTACTCATTTACGTAAAAATTGCTGAACGGATCTAAATGAAATTTGGCACAGAGATAGTTTTTATTTTTTTTAAAGACAACTCCCGCACTATGTAGAGAACAAGTTCTGTATCGCGAGGGACTTTACAAATATACAATTAGCGGACACAAAATTACACCCAAACTCAGAACAACTCTTTGTGGGTCACACAAAGTTTTGTCCTGTGTGGGAATCGAACCCACAACCTCGTGGACAGCAGGCGCGTACTGCGACCACTGCACCACCAAGGCAGTCAAATTATTCAAGATTATGGTCTGGAATAGCACATATCACGATAACCGACATCCACGCAGGCGGAGACGCGGGCAACAGCTAGTACTACTATATAATGTTAAACTTTTCTTGTTTTATGTCTAATACCTATACAATTGCTTACACAATCGTCTAAAGTATTGTTACTTCCAGCCGAATCAATGAAATCATAAAACGTGTCAATAGTTAAATATTTTATGCCATTTATTCGCCCATTGTAAAGCAAGAACAACAATAAAATAAACTATAAAACAATATTAATATATTTTGTACAACATTTGATTTATTATTTCGTTATTTATTTGTTAATATTTTAGTAGTTATAATAACTTTTGTTCTGGTTTGTGTTATGCTAAAATATGATGTTTTGAAATGTGCTAATGACTGGCAAATTCTCATTAGCGCAACCTATTTGTAATTGGAGGTTGTCGCGACGTGTTTGATAAAGTTTGTTTGTCTCTCTCTTATAGTTTATTACATACTACTGTCCTTGTTTTATTTTATTTATACATGCTTATATTTATAACTGATTGATTAAGAATAATAAAAAAACAGGTCTACAGTGCTTATTATGTGATGCGTTTTTATAGAAACATTTTCTTTTCCCAGGATTATCTATCCATGGTGTTTTAGGGTCGGCAACACCCATGTGATGCTAGTATGTTCAACATACTAGCAACACGGAGTCTGAAATAAAATTGGCAATAGGTTCGCCTCCTATTATATGGAAACTAAAATACACCTGATGAAAACACCTAACGAAGGCTGGGTGTCATACACTTCAACTTACCTGCTTGTGAAAGAAGGGCGTAATGGTGTATACTTTAGCGTCCCAGTTCACACACCTCTCGTCGCCAAGCGAGACCCCACATAACAGAATAGCACGAGTAAGAATTAGGATGTTTCAGTACATACGTATCTACTGCACGCAATACAATTTTATCTAGCCGGGTTTCGAACCTGGTACCTCAGCGCGGTAGTTGTACAGATTACCACAATTTAGGCAATATGAAAAACAAATAGCAATATGTAAATATAAAGTTAATTTTAAAACGCTATAAATTTGGTAGGCTTTAAATATCATGTCAAATTGAACAACATTTTGTAGTAATTTCAGAAGAAAATTCCTTATTGCCATTATACTAAATATACTAAAAATATTTTCGTTTAAACGTAAACATCGCACGCTACTTAATTAAATTAACAAATGCACTGTATTGATGTTATTCCAGCCTTATACCTCTGCTCTGAAATTGAATTTCCCATTTAAGCCGGGTAACATTTTAATCATCATTAAATAAATAACGTAACATGTTGAGCGACGCTTACCGCATTCGCCCTCATGCTTGACGCGCAGGTTGAGTCGACGTTCGCAGGCTTCCTTACGTAAGTAGCAATGGTTGCGGTAAGTGCGGCCTGCTGTCGAGCAGACAGGAGCTGCAGAGGTGGGACACGTCGTGGGGCAAGCACAGTGCGCGCGCCCGTCCCCAAGAGACACACACTCGGCACCCCAACGACAAAATGTTTTTTCACACGCTTCTGAAAAATGAACACACTCTGAGAATTGACGTACCTACATTACAAACCTACTGAAACGAGAAATTAAGCGTTAAATCAAATTAATGATCCCAACGTTCGCAAATAAGTACTATATGGAATAACCGATATTTGCTTATACACATTGAGTATATCATTATCCAATTATATTAAATAAACGTAGCTCTTGAAATAAATCATTTCACATTCGGCAAGTGACGGAATTGATTACATTACGATGTCGTCGGTACCAACCGTGAATAGCGCTAATAAAACTGATATTCCTGTCAGCGGCAGCCACCAACGAATTCTTTGTAGAAGATATAATTCTTTAGCCAACTCCGCTATGGATGACACAATTTCCAATTTTCTACCTGGGGAGTCAGACGCGTGACAAAATTATTAAGGCGGACTAAAATAAGATGCGAGTCTCCGTTTCGCCACAGCATTGTGTTAGTACAGGCTTTTAAGATTACCGATTTCTATCATCTTGTTAAAATTCTAAGCAGATATTGTCGGGCGCGAAGTCACACAGCGGCTTAATAAAAGTTAATTTACAATAGAGTTTTCTTCTCGATTTGAAACTTTCAAGTGTTAACAATTGTAGACTAATAGGTACTTGACTGTTTACAACGAGTTAAGTCAACCATTCACAGCCACTAATCGGTGGCAAATTACAAAACTTTGTGTACGTAATTTCGAGAAATAGAATGTTGGTGATTTTTCCCCAAATAAACCTATATACAATCGGACATAAATGTGTTTCGTACCTATTTCACCTAAATACATTTTCGCATTGATACCAAAAAATATTCGAATCCTCAGTAAATTAAACTCAGTTTATAATTTATGCAAAAAAAACCTATCAAGTATTAATAATTTCTCAAGTATTAACAAAGAGAATCTATTAAGATTTTTAATAACGACAACAATGGAGCAGAGAGATTTGAACACCTGCGCCGATAAGTGGGTATGAGTGTTCAAAAATCGTTAAAGACGAGAGTGGTGGCTGACACAAAACCCATCGATTTCAATAAGCTTTTACATTGCTCGTTATTGTTGGTATTTTAAAGACTTCGCTAGTGAATTTGCTGCTGACTTTACTTATTCTCGTTCCAGCAAACAAATGAACTTTGTGCAAAGCTACAGCTAACTCAATATTAATTCAAGAACTAACACGCGTCGACTACGAATATAATAAACTTAGTTGAAATGCACAAGTACCTACTACACTTCATGATTATTTAACGCTTACGTATTTATAATAAATGGTTAATTAAAATTATAATTTGTACCACAATTCATTCATTTACAATACTATTATCACAACAGTTTTTTGTTAGTTATAGGAACTCTTTTATAGAGAGTTATTTACACTGTGTTAATTGCGTATGTGTACTTAGTGTTATGACTAATACAGGTAATAATAGTGAATTTTATTTAACTATTAGATTTATTCTCTTTAAAAAAGAGGTCAAATATTAGAATTCAGGCACGAATTCATTTCCTTGGCTTTCATAAAAAGGTTGCAGACGAATCCGTTTAAAGCAAAGAAAGCAGTCGGAAATAACAATTTTGTAAGAAACAAACAAAATGTTAGAACGCGAATCGTTGTTGAAGAAGCCCGAGATAAATGGAGACAAGGAGGGGAGATAAAAATGATGGCGGATGCTCCGTGAATGGAAGAAAATTAGGAAATTCACCGCGGCGCTTTTTCAGGCGCGAAAGCTGTTTAAATTATTATCCATATTATCTCTTACTAAATAAATTGTTTTTGTTTTGTTTTGTATGAAATAACATAAAACGACTGAAAAACAAAACCGAGAATTCATATTTACTTCAAACCACAAAATCCATTTGTAATCCATCGCTAAACGTTAAATCATTAAGTAAACGCAACCTAAGTATACAATACAGAGATTCATTATGAACATTCGTTAAAAGAAATAAGCCGAAAATAATAACACAACATAATGTGCGAGCTCACTCTCGCCCACACAATTCGGGACGCGCCCTGCTAAAGTCTCGCAGACAAAGCAATTTTGTTGGCTCGAGACACCGACGTAGTTGGCATGTCACTCGCACAGTGTACCTACACATGAGGATTGTAGACTCCAGATAAGCTTTGAAAACGTACCGACGCATATAATACCCAGTATTATACCTAATTAAAAGGCCAGAAACTAAATTAACTCCACAAGATAATGCTAAAAGAAAATCCCTCTTTCGAAACTTTTGTATGAAGTTCTACAAATGTTATTCGCTTACTGAAGTCTTATACTTTGATTGAATCAATAAAATTACGTAACTGAATAAGGGTTTAGGGCTGTAAAAACACAAAGGAATATTGTTTTTTTTTATAATGGAAACGTTAACTAAGTAATTACGATAAACTTTTAAACAGACATAGCAAATTTATCCATTACCTACAAGTTACATCGAAAGTAAAGCCCGTATTATTAATTTTCAAACGTAATCCAGGTTTTCGATTCATTAATTTTATTGAACACTGGGCTTTTGTAAAGTTATGACTGTTTAAAAACTATAAATTTATTAAAACTGTAAAGCTTTAAAGCAGTCGATTAAGTGAATCGTTTATAATGTAAATTATAATCATTTTGTGAACGTCGCATCAATAGCTTTTGTTCGAAATACAATACAGTGTTGTATGAAAATATCAATGCGCTTTTCGGTTTTAACTATTAATTGGAAAATATAATTCTAAACAACTATTCATTTTACTGCTTTTAATATACAGTTACGAAGTACAATTTTCTATACTGCAATTATGCTCTATGGGCTTTTATTAGCGCACACATACAACCGATTACACAATGTATATTAACTTTTTATTGTGTATGCAATTACTGTAAATTTGTATGGAATTATAGTGGAGGTTTTATTTACATAATTGGTGACTTTAACCGTACTTGTGAGGGTTACTAGTATTTATAAGTAATGACCTACATTATGAGGATGAAAATAAAAGTGGCTTTGAAATTATAATGTTATGGAAATGGAATTTATTTTAGAATATTTGCTGGACTGGCGCTAGGAACGCTACGGTATAACTATTTTTCTGTTAGTAGGTAAGTACGGTTTTATAAGATCCTTGATGATTTGCTTTGAATTATGAACCTTTGATATAAAAGTCGATATTGTGAATAATAAGTAATAAGCTTTATAATCAGCTTAGGACCGAATGCTGTGGTATTTTTTAGGGGAAGCCTATGTCCATCAGTGGACATCTTTTGATGATGAATCTTTATAACCATTTCTCAGCCGAGTGATGTCTATTACTGGATATAGGCCAAACATTTGCAGCATTCGGTGCTGAGATGATCTCGTTCATCGGTTGGTCATAACTTTCGCTAGGTCTGCTACGTTAGAGGCCTGCCCATGTTGTGACTTCCAGTTTGTCAAAGCGTGCAACATTGAAATAGTTATATATTTATAAATAGCTAAATTATTTTTGTGCAGTAAGTAATTCTTACCTTCAGGAGCGGGAGGTCTAGGTTGATAGTGTAAATCTGTAACAAATAGAAAAACAAAATGAGCAAATCGTATTTATTATATTCACTGAAATCATAGATACGTGAGTAAATACCAAACTACGGTTTTGTTTTGTCGCGTCATGTCAGGATTAATAAGCGTTTGTTAGGATTCCGGCCGTACTTTTTTTGCTGAACTACGCAGATCTATTGAACTGCGCAGAAATTAAATTTTAAGCGTCTATAATCATGGGCATTTATTATGACGAATAAAATATGCCCATGATAATAGAAGGATAGATATTTATAAAGTACCCATATTATTTTCCCGTATCTTACATATTAGGTTTAAAATTATGTGTTCTTATAAAAAAAAAAACATATAGGACTGATATTACAAATAATGTGTTATTGTTTCATGATGATGATTGTATAGGTAAATGACTACATCTTATACCACCATACTTACTTAATAGATCAAATCTTTTAGACTTACCCAACGCGACATTTCGGTCGAATTGCACCGAGCGACGCGAAATAAACCTTTAAAACATTACCTTTACAAATTAGACCTGTTATCCATTATATAAATCTATTGTTTAATTACATTGAATTTACATCCAACGTGGCAATGCGGCAAGCCTACTGTTCCCATAGCTCCCGTTATACACTGGTTTTGAGGAATATTTTGACGCCTAAATAATAGTCTTTTTTGTTAACTACTTTGTCTTGTGTGTCTCCTACCTTTAAGTTAAAAAATACTTTTACGTATATAGTGTTAAAAATATATATAAAGTCTTATATCAAAGTGAATAAGTTTGTATTGAAATTTCACAACAAAGCTCGACATTAGTTCGATCCAGCCTATCAAAACCCATTTGAATTAAAACGATTCTGTAATTAATTTATTTTACATAACCGCTAACATAACGCAGTGAATACTTCAGCCGTTCATTTTACGGAATCTATGCACACATTTGATCCACAAAACCGAATAATGTGATTGTAAAACCAGACAATTGCCACACCACAGCAAGTTTAACTGCAGACTACCGGCCACTGTGTTTAATTATGTTCAGATATTACAATATAGACTATTTTTACTGTAATATTATAATTATATTACCCGAAGTGGACTATTTTTACCCGAACTGCAAAGAAAGGGTTATTTTTTCACGCGTGTTTTTACTATCAGGAAGCAAACGTCTACGTACACGTAGCATATGCAATTGCATATGGACATTTTTAACACCAGGGCTAGTTGCCAACCCCAAAAAAACTCCTTTTAACTCTTTTCTTGAAGAACTTCATGTTAATGATAGTCACTTGAGAAAACTTCGACAGGGAGCTTATTCCACAACCTAATCGTACGTAGAAGGAAATTCCTCTGAAACCTTACGGTACAGAATACAATTCTCTGTGGTTAAAGAAAATAGGAAAGATCACGACCTCAATGTTGTGAACAATCATTGATGTTGTTACTTTATAGATGGTTTATTCCCAATACAAAACCATCTGGTAAAGAATTGTTCGTGGTAGAATAAATGGTGTGAAATAAATAATCAGGTGTAGTCAAGATCCTTCATAATAAAGGAACGATAGAGAAGAGAAAAAAATAAGATTTTGCGTGATGCAAACGCTTTCCTTATTGGTCTCGCGGCATAAGTTTGTGTTTATTGCGGCTGATCATGAGGTACTGGATTCAATTTTCTGGTCGAGCTAAGTGTCATTAAAGCATTGTCAATAGCAACAAGGAGTCTGGAATTATCAATATGAAATCAAATCAAATCGTGATGTAATGTGAGTATCATACTGTCATGCACCTGTGCCTACCCCTTTTGAGAATAAGGTATGATACTCAGACTAATAGAATAAGATAGACGGAGCGTGTAGAACTCGCGCGTGAAGCCGCCAAAAGCAATACTAAATAGCAATGTCATACGTTTTCGCGCGCAGTCGATTTGAGCCGCTAGTGAGTACGCACGTCTAAACACGTTCTGACAAAATATTATTATAATGCCGTATTGTGTAGTAAAACGTTGTAAAAATACTTCAGCAAATCTCAAAAAGAGTTCTGGAGTATCGTTCCATAGGTAAATAATTTTAACATTATAGATTTCTTATTGTTTTCGTAAATATTTTAGTTACACAAACTAGGAACACAAAACCTCTACCATGTTCTACAGTGTTGCCATTCTTAGCATATCTTTTTCCCTAAAATATTTTGCAACGTGTTAGTGGGAATATAAAACAATATTAATCAGTCTATCGATATACTATTTAAAATAAATCTGAATGATAGTTGGGGATCCACGCGAAAAAAAAAAGAAATTGTTGTTTGCATTTAGCGAGTAATTCCGTATTTTTGTAGTGATTTTAAGAGGTACCTAGGTAGGTACTTAGATAATGTTTTTCTATGTTATTCAGATGATGATCAATTAATATTAATATAATAATAATAATTGATCATTTAAATTCATAAAATAAGTAGATATGTTAGGTTTATGATTTATTTAAAAAAATGTATTTACATCCTAACCACGGCTGTGAGCGGCGGCGGCGAGCGGTATGAACAAAATTTGTTCTTACCGCTTGCCGCTAAATATTTAATTTTTTTTATACTACTTGGATAGTAAACAAGCATACATCATATATATACATTTTTTTAGATACAATTTTTGCCAGTTTTGTTTTACGAGTAATATGTTTTGTATTTTATGTTTGTTTTTTAAATATAATATTGTATTTTGTCTTGATATGTTTGTTAACAGAAACCTTTTTTTAATGTAACATAATGCTAAGATGTATGATGTTATATTTAAAAAGATTTATTTTATTCGTCAGAAATTAAAGCATGTAGTTAGTGTTTATTGTTACCTATTTATTTTGAAATATTAATGTAAAATAATTATAAATAATAACATTATTTAAACAAACAATTTGAAGTATAATTTTTAATATTGATATTGCATATTATTATCACGAGTTAACAGTTTTGTTTTAACTTTTGTTGGGAGTATTTCATTTGCTGGCAACATCGTTTTCCACGTCACACGACATTGACAGCGCTTTGTGGCTTCACTGATTTGTTCTACACGCTCCGTCTATCTTATTCTATTAGTCTGAGGTATGATACTATGTGATGAAACTTTGGGTATGGACCAAAAAATAAATAGCATTATATTAGCAATTCAAAGAGAATAGTAATATCTACATTTCTATCCTCTGTAAAATATTATATATAGGTACTGTACTTTAAACCAAACGCTAGCTGCATTTTTATGCAATGCACATCGTACGGCGAGACGACTGCATTGCAAAAGCAAGCTAAATAAATACAATATTTATTCTGTCAAAAACCAACATGCTCTCGTGTTTAGGATATGTAATAAACTTTTAAGAGTTACTTATACTTTACTATAAACTAGAGTAATAATATCGATTTTGACTTTATTTAATGTTTTGCTAGAGTATGTTCAGCAAAGTGACATTTTTTTTCTGACTTTAATATTTTAGTAATATTGTTTGTGTGGAGTTTTGGTTGCGTCACTCAATTTTACTATTAGAAAAGTAACTATCTGGTGAATAAAAAGAGTGACCTTAGATTCTTTACAGTTCTTTCCTTAGGCTGTACCCGTGTCTGTTCTGTCAACAAATCTGGCAGTTAGCAAATTATCAGGCATTTGGCACTTTTCATCAACGTGTATAAGTGTCGAATAACGCATTAAGGGGTAATGCGGAAACCGAAAACATTAAGATCTATGACTAGAAAAATTTAAATCACAGCAAGTTGGACAATTACACAAAATCGGAGCTACTCATCATCTATATAATCAATACTTCAATGTTGCTTTATACATCGTGAAGACCACGGCAAGAGATTAGTTAATTACTATAGTAAACTAGAACGTTAACCTTCATTTACACAATGAAGAATTCAATGTCAAGCAAGTTTTGTGTTATTTGTTTATAAGATTTAAAACAACATAAGTATTGTTTTGCAAATTTTAAGTTTTTGTATTATTTTAATTCGGATGTATCATAATTTAGTAAGAAAAACTACTTTTGACTGTTTATTACTTCATTATTCGTGTCGCTCAGGATTGCATTCATACTCCTTAATGTGTTACGAGTCTTTACTTTCTCACTCCGCTACTACCGCATACATAATTTAGAACTCAACATTGTATTAGATTCATATAAGTAACATATAATATGTATATGAAAACGAATATATAAATTAAGTATATGTTCCTATTCATAATACGCTTCAATAAGTTATATAAAGACCCTTCTGTCACAATATTTGTCAGTTATCAAAGAGCCTTTACGCATTCGATTTCGATTCGCGAAAAATGTCAGTTGCTTTTATTTTTATATTTCTCAGTAGTCACATTCGCTTTGACGTCTATAAAATGAACTGCTACTTTGGAATCTAATTCAAAAATAAAAGTGGCAGTTTTACAAGTTAGCTTTTATCGTTTTTCTTAGCTTTGTATAAGGTTGTTTCTATACCTTCCAGTTATTCATTCTAAAATAAGACCTCCCTTAAAATAACTGTAGGTACTTTACTTAATGAAACATTATGTAATTGTAATTTAAAATATAAAGAGCCATGTATCAAAAATATGTCAGTACACAGACAGCACAAACAGATTCGGGAAATTGGATTTCAAAGGGATTGCTCGACAAACATGACGAACATCATGTTGTAACAGAATTTTCGGTGGTAAAGTCTTAGATGAGAGTGCTCGGCCTATTCTCGTAATATCTTTGGATATATCTACCAAAAATACTCAACATACTCATTCCCATTAGTAAAAGTATTATTATATATTCGTGTAATTTTCTTAGAAAAAGCTTCATCATTTTATAGGACAAATATATTCTGTTATAATAGAAATAAAATATTATATACCGTATAGTTGTTCAAATGACAAAATAAATTGAGTTTAAATTTTAATATTTCTTGCACGAATCATAACTCTGAACAATTTTGCTTAGTTCAAGATACACGAATAAATATAATTTAGCATATACATAATACTATCTAGCTAATTTTATCATCTTTACGATTATATTAACACTTTTGTAGCGTAAGCCCGGGAACAAGATTGTTATCCAAAATCACCAGTCAGACATTAAATATTATAGGTATTGGAATTCTTAACGAGTACTTGATAAGATTTAACTTTTAATGGTGCCTTTAGAAGGTTACTTATTTTGAAATAGTTAACCTACCAAAAGGCGAGAAAATATTAATTAATACTTTACTAAGACATAATTTATTAAGTAGGTGCCTACGTTTCATGAATATTAAAGGATAGAGGTTCATTAAAAGTTATTTTAATCCGATTTCCGTCGGTTGCATTTTAATCAGTTTATCTCGCTTTCTTCCGGTGGACTTGATACGAAAAAATAATTAAAGGTAAAGGAAGAAATGGATTTAAAAACGCATCAAAGTCTTGGGGGATTCATTTGGCATCAAGAGAGGACGTAAGGTCCATAACGTGACACAAAGGGGTCACGACTAATGGGCCCGCGGTGCGAGTAAATATAAAATACAACAAGAGGCTGGCAGGTTGCTCGGCCGCAAGCCGGGGTGTGCTGGGGCGGCGCGCCATATTGTTTTATTGCAAATTGGTTGGCCGTAGACCGCGCCTGTCCTTTACATATACGAGGCTATTAAACTACCGCCGGTGTCCAGTCACGTGTTAAACGAATTCGATCGCTGCATACAATGTTAGGACACTAGTGCTCGTGACGTGGAGCTGAAGCTAAACCACCGATGGACAAATGGCCCCTTTACTTTTAATCTAAATCTTAAAATAAACTGCTTGTCGTAAAATTCTAAAAGTAGGTTCGTTGACGTCAAAAGTTACATTTTGAACTGTTTTGTTCAAAGTAATGATTCCTCTCTGTATAAAGTTTTCGTGCTTCTGTCTATTTACTGTCGGGTATATAAATTCCAAACTTGTTATAGGTAGTATCAATTCTTATAAAACAGTCTTAAAGCGTTTTATGAGTAGCATAAACGTAGAAAGGCACATAACTTTAATATTAAATTGTTATAATATTTAAATATTATAATAAAGAAAGTTACTGCTTCGGTTATTTCATTTTTAAAGTAGCCATTTGCGTCTACCAAGTCCACTTTTAGTTGATTAATACAATACTTTATTTTAGTCTAAAATTGTACTAATTGTTTGTTGAATAGAACTGAAAATAGAAGAACCCCACTTCAAGAAAGAAGTTATAAGGTTTTTAAAAGTTCGGCAAGTCAGGGTATCTTTTACATCACCATTATCTCAGCCGAAAAGCTTCTACTGCTAGAATGAATGCGTGAAAGCACATAGCTCGTAGAACCGATGGCTTTGGGATAGTAAGGTTCAAAAGTGGCAATCACAAAGTGGAAGACGCAGTGAGGGCATGCCTCCAACAAAAAGGACCTGGTAAAGGTTGCGGGTAATAGATAGACAAATTCAACTAACGACCGTTTGCGTAGTGATAATAATTAGAGACCTAGAGAGCATTATCAACACACTACAATTTTCTAATAAGATCCATTTAGTTCTTTTTGAATAGCATATTAAAAGGCGAACGGTTCGTCAACGAGTAATGTTATTACACAACGCTGTTTCCTGCGATAGAAAATTTCCATTGTATAATAGCGCATTATCCGGAATAATTTTGAAGATATTGCAGCATTGGGCGCTTTCATATTGATCGGTAACGATACCGATACGATTTCAATTAAGGTATTGGTTGAACAACGATTGTAGGGTTTCATAGAACCACTGTGACAAACGATCTTACAGCTCGCTTAGTGGTAAACAGTTACCGTAGGCTTTGGTCAGTTGCAATACCTGGAGAATTAATTACGTGTTGTCGAGCTTGTATCACCAGAGCTTACCATGACATTTACATTGTACGAAGTTAAAGAGGGACGGAGCTATAGACGCTGTATAGCTCCGTCTTACTTTCTTGCTCGAACGACTCACGTCTTAACACGTCATAGTAAGGCTAGAGTTTTGTGTTATGTAATATTATAAATTGTTTTGTGTTACTTATGTAATATTAGAAATTTCTTAAACGTCATGAAACACGAAAACACGAAACTCTGAGCATTATGCTCAGTTTCGTGTTAGGTTATCCATAACACAAAACTCTGAGCCTGGGATGAGAAAATCGTTTTCTTTAATTGAGCACTGAAGACTGTGTTACTGTCGAGAGTACAGTAACACAACTACACAGTCTTCAGTGCTCAATGGAACTCAACAGGAACACAACTACACCACTGACTGTAGTTATTTAGCTGTAGTAGTCTTTAAATTGGATGTACAATCAAGCTTGTATACTACTTGTCTTAATTCTTATTCACCTACTTTCCTTACAGTTTGTCTTAAATCCTGCAAGATTAAATAACAAAAGGACGAATGACCCAATTATAACTCGGGTTTATACCTTGGGTATAAAAGTCTTTATAGCCGAACTGATTGTTAAACTGGGACACAAATAAAGCCAGTATTACACTAATTAGACAGCGGTAAAACATCAAATGAGTTTCGAAATCTAATTACGAAAACGAACTACTAAGACGACAACACTACGCTTTACGCAAAAGTGTATGAAGTGTATGTTTTTGTTTAAATACTACTTAAGTAGCATAATTCATACAACCTAAGAGAGATAGGGCACCATACTAGCGAGCAAGCCCGACTGGGGAAGGACCTCCACCTTACAGAAGACCACAGCAAAATAACTACACACAGTGGTGTAGTTGTGTTCCTGTGTGTGAGTACAGGACTCCAGCGCTCATTTAGGGATGCGTTTTGAAAGAAACGTATTCCTATCCCAGGGATGCTCCCATCATAAAGCCCTGATGTAAAAAAATGGGTTGGCACGCAAGTAATACTTCTGGTATTGCAAGCGTCCATAGGCTACAGTTACTGCTTAAGATCAGGCGGGCTGTATGCTTGTCTGCCACCTAAGTGCCTGAAAAACCTGTCTGACGGCAGTTATCGTAGCCTACCATATTATTATTATCATCAAAATCTCAGCCAAAAGAAATCTACTACTGGACATAGGCCTCCTCCAAAGATTTCAACATTGCCATTATACTAGACACAATTTCAAACTCCGTGCTGCTACTGAAAATGTATTTATACCGACCAGGAAAATGAACCAAGAACCTCATAATGGTAGCAAACATAGGCGTGAGCTTATTTATAATAAGGTAGATTAAATGTGAAAGAATTAGAACTGCTACTCCTCAAAAACAAATTATTTTATACATACGATTTACATCTCTCTGCTAATAGCAATAAGGACGATATTTAATTACGTCAGCAGAAATATCCTTGAACAGTTATTCGTAATCTGCGATAGCCCTGAGACAATTTTGATTACAAAATCGCATTAATCAACAAAATGGTAATGAGAAAGATAAAATCAATGCAATGTCATTAGTAAGTAAATTGTCAAACGTCATAGACGTTTTTGGTTTTATGTATCACGCACAACACCCCCCTCGTATTCTGAACTGTACAATAATTGTGTATGAGGGTATAATTTATACAACGATAATGAACATGACTAACGGTTCGTTATCACGAAGGTTTTTACCCTAATAAGTGTTGCGAGTCAAAAAATAAATGCTCACAAAAGGTATTGAATTATGTCTCGGGAGAAGCCATTCGTGAACTTACAAGTAATGAATCATACATGTAATACAAAGAGAAATAATACTTATAAATACCGACTGGCATCTTTTTCCTCTTGTATAAAAGTGTAGCGCAATGTTCTACTTATAACTACATATATACTCGTTGAACACAATACTTATATTGTTGGAATTTATATATCATGAAGCGTTTTTATATTGACATTACTAGTAGAGTAACCCTGATTGCTAAGCTGAAGGTCGTGGGTAAGATTTCTCAAACAAATCCTTGTGTAGTGAACATAATTCTATAAATTTATAAATAAGTACAAAATATACAAGTTTCAATACTAAGTTTTTCGTTGGCCCAAAACTTAAGCTAATCCTAGTGTTTTGGGTGCTGGCGTCATTTAAATTGCTCAGAAATGAAAATTAAATAATATTATATTATAAGCATAATCTAAATATTACTAAATTTATATTTTAGTTCAGTTTCTTTACAATAATTTATCTAATAATTTGTATGTAGATAGAGAAATATAAATGTTTACCAGTTCTAGCTGCCATAGTACAGGCTTTGCCTAGACTGAAAGAATTATGAATAATACTGCAGTCTTTGTTTTCTTTTAGGTGCTTTAGGATTTGTGGAAACATATGGGGGAGGCCTACGTGGTACTTTATTTCACAAAATGTATGTAAGCATCTAGTTGTGTGTACTATAAGTCTAGGTTGGTACCTTTCAGTAAAATTAATTCGCAAGTGCAGCACGTTAAGAATCGCGCTAAGACGTTAATTTTCTGATTAAATCTATGCATAAATATGTCTCATCAACAGCGTTCAAAAATAAAGATAAAGATGAAGGTGTTAACTAATGAATTCATGAACACGTTTAGCACATAACAACGATGAATTCGAGTGAAAGCTGCAATTACGCATGAACAACACTGGATCCTGACAGAGCTAACAAAGTGTTAGATACGGCTGCCACCAAGCCAATGCTCGCCAGGCAAGTGCGTGATTGCGCTTGACACCCGTAATATCCGGCCGCTCGCTACTGCCCACTGATGGTATCAATTTCAATTTGTTGCGGCCCATAACAGCCACCTCTACTCGATTCGTTGTATGAATCGATTTCGCTTCAGTTTCCTGTTGCGTTCGCATTGGACTTAATCTCGAATCTGTCGATTGAAATGCTCTAGTGATGTCTATTTAATTTAGTATTCGTCGAAATTCAATAAAACACAGATTTATGATAGGCTATTTGACGAAATAATCTGCTTTGAAATAGCAATAAACTGTTACGGTTTTATCTTTCATCTGCTAGTGTCGATGTAATGTCTCTTGGGAACGAGTTACAAAATGAAATATATAGCCCGGCAAAACGATTAAATAGTTACCCTGATTCATTTTATATGCGCTCTAGGAATCTAGTGTCATATGTGATATATATCTAGATCCATAGAGTCGTATTCGTAGATTTTTAATATAAATATTCAAAGGTATTTGAGAGTTGAATTCTTGCATTCCGCGAGAATTTCATGTTCAAACGGCGTGAAAATTAATGGATCGATTAGCCATTCGCGCTCGGCTTCAAAAGCTAAAGTTGAACGTGCCTCGTGGACCTGCCACTGGCGACGTGGAAATTAATTCTAGCGTTAAAAAACAGCCAAGTTCGACAATATATTGCATGAAGTACTGACTTAATTTAAAAGTGCTGCTACAAGTAACCAGGTAAACCTATTGGTAACTGGGAGCGTGCTTATATAGTATTGCAACATAATTATGTACATATATATTCTTTTTGCCTTACAGCGTTTTCAGTAGCTACTCGTAGCTTACTGGCACAATTTATTATAAATTGCAATGTTATATATGCCCGCCCCGACTTCACCCGGGGTTATGTATTTTTTGCCCCTTTAGGAATCTTTTCTCTGCGTAAGAACCAGCCACGTACTGTAAGGAATTAAAATAAAAGAATTAGCGAAATTGGTTCAGCTGTTCTTGAGATTTGCGCTTAGCAACACATTCAGCGATTCATTTTTATATTATCGATTTGTATTATTCTTCTACAGCAATTTATAATTTTTAATTGCAATTGTATATTTTAAATCCCTAAAAATACAACAATATAATTTTCATATTTTGAAATCCTGAAGTAACAAGTTTATGTTTTAAATGTAACTAAAATTCAACTAAGACCGATGGACAAAGCTCGTCTCATGATAGGTGCCCGAGAATAGACTGCCTTTGCGTACGACTGAACAAATTTTACATTAAACAAAGAGGTATAGAAGACCACCGGAGACACCTTCGCCTAGCTATAGGACAGTAGGTTAAAAAATATAACTGAATTTCCGAATGTATTGAAATAATACTTTACTACGATTGGTCTTTTGGTCTAGTGTTTAGTGACCCTGACCTATTCCCATCCAGGTTTGTTTTGAACAATGAGCGACCGATCCCTAATTCTGTATAGATGTGTTACCAGTCGCCTGGCTGCCAACTCCACTGGGCAGTACAGGCTCTGCCTACTTTGAAATCAGATAGCTATAATTGTTGGAGTCTCAAGATATTATTATTTATATTGATTATTTTGTAGATCAACACACACACACATAGAAAATAAGTATTTAGAATGAAAAGCATTTGCCAGCAAGGTCTATAAGTTACCAAGTACCACATGACCAGAAGCATAACACATATTCCAGCCATCCACCTATGGTCGTTTTACTTAGGTCATTAGGTCTATCCCATAAACTCTATTGAATAGAATATTACAGCACATCTAATGTAATGCAGAATGTTATTACTCATAATATTATCATATGAATAAAATAATTTAATAATTATATTTTCATGCAAATATATTTTATGATACGTAGGCAAGGCGCTAAGAGACAGTTACTTGCTGACGATAAAAGTTAAGCAATGACTCGGTAAGTTTATAGACAGGTGACTATATTATATGTATGTTGAACGCTGTCTTGTATTACACGGTATGTATGTGGGTATGTATAAACGTAGCTCCTATTCTTGCTATACAGCAGTATTTCTTAAAGTGTGCGATAATCCTTGTGAGCGTTGGAGTTTGAGGCAAAGAAAAAATATTAAAAGAAAAATACCTATTGTCAAGCAAAAGAAAATTTGGGGACGCTAAAAAATCATTCATTTTCAAAGAATCTCTGCTATATAGCAAGAAAACTAAGAGTAGTTGAATGCGAGAAGCTGAGGATCGTGCCAAGTGGTGTGCACTTTGAGGAATTGCAAGCTTCCATAACTCATAGGCCATTCCATAACTGCTAACTATCAGGCAGGCCACACGCTTGTTTGCCACCGTAGAAATATAAAAAAAGCTGTGTTGAAACACATAAACACATGTATATTCATAAAATCTACACTGTTATCTAACTTGGATAGCAACACCCAAACAAAACAGTGAACCTACTTTAATATCATAATATTATGTACATTGGTTAGCAATTAGTAATATGGAATAATCTTCCGGAAGCGAACTGGCTCATAAACTTAGCCCTCCCCTATGAATATCTAATACGAGTAGTAGATAGTTCTAGAACTACTGCAACTACTTAGGTAAGCTGTCGCCAGTTGTATGTACCAGTTATAATATATTTAACACTGAACATAGTTAATTAATCTTTTGATAGTGGAGAGGAGACCCGTGCCCTGTAGAGGAACATTGGATTGATATTATTATTATAGTTAACTACTTTCAGCCTGCAGCTTCGCTCAAACGTACAATTCCACGGGAAAAGTGACTTTTTCTGAGATAAAAAATAGCCTTTGTACTGTTAAAACTGTATAAAGACAACACAAAAAAATGTATAAAGGCGGACTTAATGCCATAGGCATTCTCTACTAGTCAACCCAAGGTGGTGCAGAGATATTACAAGTAGGTGCATATGTAATAATTTTTGCGAAAATTTAATGTAGAAAAGACAATATATATAAACTATGATACTAATACTTATAGGTACATATTATATAAAGTAAATGCATATTTACTTAAATAAACTAATATATAATATTATATATTTTAAATTAACCTTTATTTACAGAAACGATATACATGTTTTTACACTAATCACACATATATGTATGTACATTTTACTACCTATACGTAGTAAAATGTATGTGTGTGAACCTAAAACTAATTTAATCATAAATACTAAAAAAGGTAATACATAATACAAATGAAGACTGTTGTTTAAGCGTCGAAATATTCCTCAACATTACTGTCCACTGGGAACGTGCCCAGAAGGCTAATAATATATAATACTAATATATATTATATTAATTATAATAAATATTAAACATTACTGATGAGATGATTCTGCCAATCTGTGCAAGAGTAGTTCACGAACCTTTTTTTTGAAGGCATAGTGGCCGGCTAGTGGACATCCTGATCTCAAGAGGCAGAGCATTCCAAAGAAGGATAGATTGAATAGGAAAAGAGGAGTGAATAAAATCAGAGTTATGAGAATGACACATATATGTGTATTCTAAAGTAGAATCAATTTCTGTGCAGATTTAATTCATATCCGTTTAGTCCTTTTTTCGTGACAGAGTATCAAACATCTATTAATTCAAACTTTCACACAACATTTATAATATAAGTATACATTAGACTATACATAATATACATTAGGTCGCTGGAATATTTGAGGTTGCATATTATTAAATACACAAAATATTCTAGACTTAGTAAAAGCTAGATATTTGACATTATGTATTTTAATAATATCGCATCTGTAAGCTGTCTGTAAACTGTGGTTCTTGAAAATTCTATCTCAAAATGCATATTCATTTATTCGAACTTTAACGTGCCGCCAAAACAGTTAATACAGCATCCTATTTTGAGGAATCGTAATCACAGTTTTTTTCTTTACGTTATCTAGTTGACTGCACATGTGTGGTCTAGTGATTAAAGTGTACCTTACCACCAACACCGCACCCAGTGTTGTGGATTTGATTCTCTCATAGTACAAAACCTTTAGTGATTCATTAATGTTTGTTCCGTGTTTGTGGTGAACATGAATAGCGTATAATCCGTATACCTAGATACAGTATTAATAAAATTATAAAACAGAAATGTTTTGTCTATTTAATAAACGTTCCACTGCTGGGCACGGGTTTCCTCCATACACTTGGAGAGATATAAGATAATATACTACGCTGGCCAGACTGGTTGGTATAGGGTTTTCTTTCGAGGTTTCCCTCTCTAGCAGTGGATATTGTCTGCCTGACTTACTCCCTTAGTCGACTCTTACGTCACCCTTGGGGTGGAACGGGTAGTGACATTTGTATTCTTAATCCGTCACCACACGGACAACTCTGTAATAAACTAGGTCTTCACTATCTGACGTGATAGACCAAAATCCTCAGAATCGTCAATAGATATACCCAATACGTTAGCCGTAGGTATGTCGTACGTACACACATTGTTGATTGAAGTTGACTATACCAATTTGGATTTTGATTGATTGATTGACGGTTAGCGGGTGACGAATCGTGTACGAGACTAATCGATCAAATATAAAAATACGTCCAAACTGGATTTATGTCTCCATAAAAAAAACGTTCAGTCGCTAATTAACGAAGGTAAATTCTGTAGCTCAGAATGAATCCAATTATAACTATTAAACTAACCACAAGTGTAGTGATTCGTCAACATTACGAGCCAATTTTAAGGATTGCAAGTTTATTTTCTGAAAAAGTATTGAAAAGAGTAAAGATTAGATTTTTTGTATCGGATAAACTCAAAAAGTACTGGAGCAAATTTGAAGATTCTAACGAGCTGCATGCGATTCTTCCGATGTAAAATTGCGGCTCTCCAGTTTATTACATCCATATATAGTGGGTCGCTAGTATACTATAATATAGAGACAAAGTGGCTCTATTAAGACTTGGAAATTTCATAAATTGTAACCTTTGACTCTTCCGTCTCAAAAGATCGCCGACCCCTGACAGAAGTTAATTTCTTTTTATGAAAAATAAACTTAATAAAAAATAAACTTAATGTCCAATCTCTCAACTCATTAAACATAATACTCACACACGGCTATCTGATCTAGTTCAGCCTAAACTAGGCAAAGCCTGTAATATAGTACCCAGACAACAGATAAACATACTTACATACATATTATAGATAAAATTACACTTACACACATAACTATAATTCATGCCCTAATACTTTTTTCTTGCTCAGTACTGAAAAAAAAATCCTGGGTGTAAATCGAATCTACGACCACTGGCTTAGCAGTCAAAATCACTAACCACTAGACAGACCCTAAATATATTTGTTTACAGGCCAGCTAAATATATTTTTTCTTAAATATACATTACGTACGTGAATTATTTATAAATAAATATTAATTATCTTTATTAGACAACATGTTTCAGATTCATTGTTATTACAATATACCCAGCATAAATTTTAGAGAGCACGCAGTAAATTTAATGGTATCTAGATTTACAATATTAATGTATAACAAAGGTTTCTGGTTTATTTAGATTTTTTTTACTGTAAAAATACTGAACTCAGACTCAAAATTGATTTATTCATTTAGGTTACAAAGTATCATAAGCTACGAAAGTAACAGGTACGCCTGAAAAGTGATTTTAAACAATTTTCCAAGGGCTAGTTCACTATCAAGCTATAAAAATTACTAGCAAGAAACCTAATACACACCTTGTAATCGCCAGATAGTTACAATCATTTGTAAATTGCAATTATTATATGGTTGCATTAATTACCGGAATTCTGAACTCGGGTTGACTGGAATAGCCAATATAGGACTCTCACACACAAAGGCCCACTTAAGCGGCCAAGTGCGAAAAACGCACTGCTAAACTAACTAAATATGCATGCAAACTGATGCAGTTAAAACACTGTTAGACGTAGTAATTATAGAGTGGGAAAAAAGAAATAGCAAAGGTGTAGGTGTATATAGGCTGCTTCGATTTGCTTAGTCCTACAAGGGGATAATGCTTATGTAATCATATTCTTACTAATATTATAAATGTGAAAGTTTGTGAGTATGGATGGATGGATGGATGTTTGTTATTCTTTCACGTAAAAACTACTGAACGGATCTGGATAAAATTTGGCACAGAGATAGATTATGGTCTGAAATAACACATAGGCTACTTTTTGCAGCGATAACCGACATCCACGCGGGCGGAGCCGCGGGTAACAGCTAGTATATCACATATCATGATAGATATTATTAACTGTGTTGGGCCATACCGGGCACATTTCCAGACTCTGTGCTGCTACTAAGAATTTTCAACAGAAAACCCAGTAATATATTGCCTGACCCGGCATCGAACCTAAAACTTTACGACCAACGAAGCAATGTGTTAATAATAAGTTATTTTAAATAAAATGAATGAATTTAAAATACAAATTAATATTTCAAGAATATAGCAATAAGTTGCCGCTTTGAAGATTGGCCAAATTTCATAATTTGCATAATAGATATTCGATAGAGACTACATATGAAACTCGAACCTGAGTCAGCAGTTTTACTTTCATCGATAATTAAGTTGGTAGGATGCTCAACCTTTGTGTCCAAAGAGCCTCGCAGTCGACTATGACGTGCATAAATAGATAAACTGATCACACTTGCAGCAGATTTTACATTTATTTCATGATGGTCACTTTATAACAAGTCTTTACAAAAATACCTTTTTGTAAAGACTTGTTATAAAGTATATTTTTTATTGTGAATGAATAGTTACCTATAAATAATAACACCTAAAATATAAAAAAATCTGTAATGAGAATGTTTATGATGTTAAAAAAGTTTTATCGAGTAACGGTGAAGACAAAAATATATACATATATTATAAATAAATTTGTATGGATACCTACCTAGTTATTTATTACTAACGGCCAACCCAAGCTTCGCATGGGTGGACATTGCTAAGTTTTAGTTGGAATTCCTAATTTCTTTTCATATATAATAATAGCCTAATTATGTTAATCGCTGATAATGTGGCTTCTATAGATAAAATAATTTGTAAAATCGGTCATTCATTTTTGAGTTTTAACACAAACAAACATATAAACAATAAAATCTCCTCTCTTTCTTAATTAAGATAAATAAATAAATTCTGTAAATCATAAGCAAATCAGCGAGAATTTGATTTTAAAATTATTTCTTAATTCAAAACGCAATAGATCGAATCCCATACCTACATATATTTTGCGTTATATATTTGCTCCCTAAGATAAAATGTATCCCGATTTTATCAATATCTAGAAAACTGATCGCGTACAAAACTTTTCCTTTCATTAATTAAAAGTTAATCGACTACTCTCAAAGTTTGACACCAACTTTTTGCGCCACACGTACTGATTCCAAGTTTATACGGGAATAAAATTTCCATCATGAAAAGTGTTGAAAGCAATATGTTACAGGTTAAATGTATAAGTGAATAACTTTTGTTGTAAGAAAAGTTAGCTTAAGTTTTCAGAATATTTGTTGTTTTTTACCAAGTCTCTCTTCCTACTATACTTTAAAGTTGCAAGAATAAATGTTTGTATAAACAAATTATTATACTTATTCTTTACAGTATTCAATCAGAGGTGCCCGAATGTGTAATTTAAGTAATTCACTTGTACATCAGTTGCAAATTAAATCTTGGTTGGCATTTGTAAATTTCAATTCGTGAATTTTCTTAATGTTGGTAATCAAATGCGTCTTATGCTGAGAAATTCTAAGGGCATGTATGATCTAATAACCCGCATTAGACCAGCGTGTGTTAAATTAGTGCCTAAACTATCTCTTGTTATAGAAAATCTTTTAACCAGCAGTAGGACATAAGTAGGTTGCTATTGAACAGTGCCCGGCTTACAAACAATTTTTTTCTTAATAGCACAGCTGCAGCGGCCACAATGTTCATTGTACCATACTCTGCGACGAGGGAGCCCTATTTTCACCAGATTATTACTCCAATCTGCATTGTTCATCTTTGTAAACAAAGCCGCAATATGGTAGGGACAAATCCGTTTTTTTTAAATTCCACTTTTGTCCATGAATATTTAAGGTACTTCCTTAATTCCAATGGTTTCACCGCAATTTGAAAATCCGACTCTGTGTGGCGCCCAGAGTGCCACTAAAATTAATGTTCTGCCAGAGAGAAAAACGAGCGGAACGGAATGGTACCCGCTATTCATACACCCGTCCATGTATATGTCTTTCGATTTAGTTAAATCGGAGTTAAAGCAAAGACCATTCTACCTTTTTTTAGTAATTTAAGTATATTTTCTGTTTTTGATGACAAAATATAGAAAAAAAGATTAAATAAGCATTTTTTTAACACAATTTACGACTTACGCCTACGTATTTTAATCAATTGACATGCGTCTGAGTTTTTTTAAAAGAATAATAACATAACATTTAAGATAGATGGTATCTACATATTAATATACCTTACGACCTTCCCAAGTCAGGCTTGATCGCTTGTATCAGTAACCGGCGAACAAGCCTGACTTATGAAGGACCTTATAAAAGAGCTCAACCAAATAACTACACACAGTAGTGTAGTAATTTGCACCCAAGTAGGATAAAAATTTAAACTGTATTAACTTGTTTATTATTTTATAAAGTATATACCTACGTATCCGCAGCGTTTACTGAAAATAATTTAACCGACTGCTGTCAAATTATTGAAGTGATTCGTGTATAACGTGCGTGTTGACAGGCGAGTTAAAATAAACTGAATTGCAACGTACATTTCATGAAATAACACGGCATGAAATAACTCACAAACTTTTCAATAGCGAGTCGCTTGCAGTCGTACAAATATAACTTGAACAGAAATGAACAACGCTATACTAAAATTACCTGTAAATTAAAAAATAATACACCTATGTTTATAACATCACAACTTTTTTCGCAAAGGGCTGAGCAAAGATGTACGATAACCATATCTTGCCAGCGTAATTTAGTCTTATATATTATTAGGGGTCGAGCCTATTTTAAATAAGAATATATATCATACTTTCACCTGCCTTTCACCTGAAGGCGCATGCAGAGGTGTACGGCATTCAAATTTTACCAGCCATATTAGGTTGTCACTAATCTAATTTTACGTGCTGCCACCGAAAATTACCTAACAGAAAGATCCAATAACACTTATTCTGACCCGGGTATCGAACTAAGGATCATGATCAATCGCGCAAACTTATGTCACGAGACCAACGAGGCATTTATTTAAGAATCTGAGATTTGTTGAAACCTAGTTGGGTTTTATTGAATAAGGAAACGCCTATACGATGCGAATAGGTTAGTGTCATACTTCTGGAATGTGAACGGAAACAAACAACCATTCGATTCGTACACAGAACATAAAAAGTGAGGAATGTGCACCACTGATTAAAATAAACTGTATTTCGTTCTCAGCGAGCAAAAACAATTGCTTGTTGGATTTGATTGGTGACCGTTTTAGTTCCTGGTTACGCAGGAATTTCAGCCGGTACCGCGTTTTTTTACTTGTTAGTCCCATTGAAAAAAGAAAAAAATAATTTATTGTTGCCCATTGCATGTGTGGAATGGAAATAAAATTTGAAATGTAGTTCGGCGTGAACCGAGTGCCACTATGCCGATGCCGTGCCGACTAGCTTTATGAATGGACGGCAATGATCAAGTTGATCGAATTAATCGGGTTAGCGAGGAGTGACTGCAGTTGTCACTGCGCCAATATAAGTATTTCGAGACGAATCTATAGTTTTTTATATTGTAAAAAACGTCATTATTTATTCTGTTGACTGGTTTATTATTATCGATATTATTGTGCGAAAAGTCTGTCCATATTTCGAAACGTTGCCGTTTACTGGTGTAATATAGTTTTTTATTGATGCACCTAAAATATACGACATACTTATATTGTATGTATGACATTTTAAAAAGAAATCATAAGATGATCAAATTGATAACCTTAAACATAAACTGTCATATAAAATGCAATGCAAAGGTTTGGCCACTAAAATAAAGTCAATGTCGTCATAATAGGATAAATATTAAAAATATACTTACAGTTATTTGTTAGTAAGAAACCAGTAGAAACGCCCAACAAGACTAGAAAAAACAAAAGAAGTAAGACTATCAATGCGGGCCGGCAGTAGTGTATCCAACAGTAGTCCTCAGAGTTAGCAGCAGCTGGAGGGCTGGACGACCACGCACAACACTTGCAACATGTAGGTTCAGATGGCGACACCGCCCTCACTACCGCACTGTTCCCCTGCTGGTTCACTATTACACCCTGCACTGGGGCATCACTGCCTTGTCCGTAAACTGCACTCTTTTCCGAAAGTCGTGCAAACCCTGAACTGTCATCGTCCCGAGGGTTACCGTAGACGCCGTAAGACGCGACCATGTCGACCCCTGATAATGACCTAGTAGTTTCATTCCCTGTAGTGCTATCTTGCACGATATTATTGTCAGTACTAGGCCAACATTCACACGAGCACCGGTCCTCTTTCCGTCTCTGTCGCGGCTGGCTTGCATCAGCGCGTCTGATTGGTACTTCACTTTTCTTCTCCTCTTCTTTTTTAACTTTGGCATCTTGAGGTATAGCTTCAGTGATTTCATAACTCGGTTGTAAATTTTTATGGTTCTCTATGTACCAGTGCCTCTCCTCCGCTCTGAGAGTGGTATCGTTGTTGCCCTCATAGACATCTGCGTAATTAGAGAGTGGATGCGAAGAGGGGCTGTAAAGAGGACCGGCTGTGAGCTGTCCGTATCCACGATCGTATTGCGGTGGTCGGTTATTACTTGGGTAATAGGTGGTGGATGCAGGCACGGTATAATCGTAGCCCGGCCTGTTCATCTTCAACGCTTAATCGCCTCATTTGAGCTTATGTTTCACTATAGAAAACATCATTAATGACACTGTAAATGAATTAAGTAATCGTTAAGACGTGGCTGATACTCTGATGCTATTTAAGTTAATGACTAATATAATCTGTGGGTAAAGCTAATCATTTTATAAAACATTAATGGTATTAACAGGGTCGTAATAATTTCCAGATGGTCAAAACGAGTAACGAATAAGATAAGTTAGTAAGACTAAGTTTGTTGATTTTATTATGCGTTACATTCGATGGCGAAAAGTTATGTAGAGAAAGAAGAGAATACACGTCTGTTTATCTCAATTACCCTTCTTGTTCGACGTCGGTATTTATCTTTTGTGTTACAACAAGCGCCCGCGCGCCGCACCTCACCCGCTACCCAGGAAGGTAGACAAAGAAGAAGCGACGTGAGTAAATAAACTCCCCTAACTTAAATTAACCGTATTTATTTCTCTGATTTTGACACGTATGAGTTGAGTAACTTGATTAGAAAACTAGCTGTAAGATTGTGAAACAGGGAAGTATCGCAGAGAGATCGGTAATCTAATTTTTGGCACTCTTACTTACACAAATAGAAAAGTTATCAACATTAAGATAAGTTCGTCGACCTCTCGACAAAGTCAATAACAAAGTTCATTGTGAATCCCAACGATAACTAGGATAATCCGTTCGAATTAATTAAATTAAAAACAAACAAAAGTCATTACATAAAAGTTGAGGGACAGCAAGTTACGACTCGTGACTGGCGACCCAGTTAAAATTAGGGAGCTTCCATCGAAATTGGGTTCCATACCCTACACTGTGTGCTTATTGGATGGTATCTAAAATATATCGTAAAAATACAATAACTGTTCCCCGTAGTTTCACACGCGTTGAATTTGTGATATGTCCCTGTTTCAAGACTATAATTAATGCTCTGATAAACGTGGTAGCGTGTGTTTTAGGAGAGGTAAGGCGCCATACTAGCGTGCAATCCCGACTGGTGAAGGGCCTCTACCTTACACACACAGCGGTGTAGTTCCTGTGTGTGAGTCCAGGTCTTAAGCGTTTATTTAGCGATGCGTATTAAAAGAAACGTTTTCCTATCCCAGCTATATATCATCTTATCTCATTAATGCGCTAGGAAAATTTCAAAAAAGTGTAAAAAAGGGGTCAGCAACACGTAAGTGATGCTTCTGGTATTAGGAATTTTCAAAATCGGGCCAGTAATTTTTGAGTTAAATCGTAACAAACAAAAAACAAGAAATCAAATCTTTCTCATTATAATACTAGTTTAGATTATTTATTCAACATTACAATGAGAAAATACATAACACAAGACAGCTTTATTATATTGACTGGCCCGTTGGTCTAGTGGTTAGTGACTCTGACTGCTACGTCGGCGGTCGTGGGTTCGATTCCCACCCAGGACAAATCTTTGTCTGATGAGCACGAATGTTTGTTCTGTGTCTGGGTGTAATTTATCTACATATAATATGTATGTATTTAGAAATATATAAGTATATTTATCAGTTGTTTGGTTACCATAGTACAGGCTCTGCCTAGTTTGTGTATGTGTGAGTTGTCCCGAAAAAAATAATATTATATTAATAGGTAGAAATGTATCGTAATTTCTATTACTTATTCAATCATCTACTTATCGAAGGTTTGTAATTTATATACTTCAATATATATTCAGTTCGTTAGTTATATAGTCCACTATACTTTCTGCCTATTATTAAATTACACCCAAAATATAATGTAGATAGATACCTACTCAAGAAGTAGATCCATAATAGAATAATAAATAGGTATAGGTAAGTAAGTAGTATCGAGAGTTGTGGAAATCCTTGGGGGAGGCCTATATACAGCAGTAGACGTCTTTTGGCTGAGATGATAATGATGATAGGTAAGTACTGTAGAGGTTTATTGGTGGTCACTAGCTGGCCATGTGACCATAGTAAAACTTTTGGCATATTTAGAAAAAAGTTAATGTTTTCAAATATTCAAATTTTTGGACCTTGAGAGAGCTATATATGGTCATCACACTACTTATTAGTTTTTTTAAATTTTCTATCCAAAAATTTTGTCCCCAACTGCTGTGGGTAGATATAGATAACTATCAATCAATTTTATTTAAAATTTAGTCTCTACTTTGATGCGTGTGTATATGTGTACACAATTTAGTAAGTTAGCACTGGATATACAATACATAGTTACCTACTGCATAATATCTTAATTTATCTTCTGTATGTGATAAGATATGACAGAATAGTACTATGTTCCACTGTCCTATAGGTACTTGTCACTATATACTGTATCTTTAAACGAGCAATTCTTGTATATATACCTATATAATCCGGCTCTAACGAGTTTCATGAGCAAAGTTGGTCATCCTTTTAGTCCCGAATGAGAATCGAACCCATAACACGCTGCGCAGTGGTAAATAGCGAGGTAGCACTGAACCCACCGTACAGTTAATTTCTTAAGTATTTTGTCTAATACAAATGTCATAAAAACTGATAAGGATAATAACAATTTAAATCAAGTCTAATCTTAAAATGAATTTGCGGCATAAGTGACAAATTGTTTACGTTATTTTAGAGATAAATATAATAAAATATCAAAATAAAACTCATACTAAGTACACAATAAAATATCACAAAACTCTATGAGGAAAATAAGAGGAAATAACATCAACGAAATAAATAAGAAACCAGGACACCTAAACGAAAGGCTTGAGCAAACGAAAGGCGCAAAATAACTGCTCCACTATTCATAAAAGTATCTTTGGGTTGTCATCGGTGGAACATAAAATTCTGGCGTAGAGCTGAGTCAACAAAAATTGCTTGTTTGCCTCCATCTTTGTAAAGTATGAGTTACTCATTTTTACTTTTTTGTCTGTGGTAACCTCAAACTAACAAACGATCAATTTATAGAGAGGCACGGCACTATACAAGCGAGCAAGCCCGACTGGGGAAGGCCTTTCACCTTACAAAACACACACAGCCAAATAACTACAAACAGTGGTGTAGTTGTGTTCCTGTGTGAGAGTCCAGATTTACAGCGCTCATTTAGGAAAGCGTTTTGATATAAACGTTTTCCTACACCAGGGCTACTACACCCTAAAGCCCTGGTGTAAAAAAAAATCGGATAGAATGTATGATTCCTTTAGTATTGCAAGCGGGCTGGTAAGCGGGCCATATGTTTATATGTCGCCTAAGTAGTTTAAAAGAAAATTACATTTATTTTTTAGTTCATAGTTAGTTATCATCAAAACTGCAATGCTGAAGAACGTCGGGAAATGTGGTTGTGAAGTTTAGTTGAGCGTTAGTGAAGTCAACAACGTTATATTCAGTTTCACTGGACCAAGAGACTGTCAGCGTGGTCAGAAGTACGTACACAATCACCGACGGTAGTGTACACAAATTGTGTGCATTTCGCTTACGACTACAGTAAATTTAAGCTATTGTATGCTGATATATACGCTATCTGACTGCACGGTTGATTCAGTAGCTTAAGTGGTTACCTCACCATTTACCACTACGCAACGTGTTGTGGGTTTGATCCCCACACGGGACAAAAACATGTGTGATTGGTTGTCCCGAGCCTGGGTGTACTTTGTGTCCGTTACTTGCATGTTTGTAGTCCCCCGCGACATATGGCTTGTTTCCGAGTGCAGGAGTCGTCTTTTTAAAATGAGAAAGTAAAAGATATACGAGTATATTATACATATATGAAAATAGCTCCACAGCGCGCAATTGTATCATCATAGTCAATTGTTTTCTTTTTATTCTTGTTTAAAGAATAGCTTCTTTGTTGTCTATGCAGGTCTTTTTAAAGTATTTGTAGATTTTATAAATTGTGCTTAGTTCGCAAATAAGAACTAACCTAGCCTACAGATGCTTGCAAGTCTAGGGTATCACTTGCGTGTTGCTAACTCACAACTTTGTAACACCAGGTTTTTTGGTAACCCTGGTAATCAGAACTAGGATTTTCATACACTACACGTTATATACGCTACACGTGCAATTATAATTTTATTAAATAATTCAATTTTAGTTTTCCTTAAATGATTGAAGTAAGAATTTACTTCATTCAATTGGTAGGTAATATACCTACTTTGAATAACACGCCATTCTAACATTATCAACGGTGTAGATTAAATGGGCTCCGTGGAAGCCATACTTTTTTCGGACACGGATTTAAGAAGCGTTAAATACTTCCCTGTGTTATTACATAGACAACACGGATCAGAGGTTTCTAATCACCGATTTCGTTTTACATAAAACAAATAATGTAGTCTACTATAGTGTGCTTTATATAGATAACTAGCCGCTCGCCCCGGCATCATCGCAAGGGTGGTATTTCTTGGATTCCCGTAATGTTTTTGTCAATAAAATATGCCTATTATACTCAAATAACGTGGCTTTATATTTGTAAAAAAAAATTCAATACGGGTTCAGTAAATCCAGAGATTACCCCCCATAATGTCACAAACTTTATCTCTTTATAATAAATGTAGGTATGTAGTATAGACAATAATATTATGTAGAAGTATAATAAAAGTAGCAAGGAAAAGGAACATATACCCCACAAGATCAAACATGCCTTTAGAATTTATCTTATAAAAAAACTGAAGGTCTGATCAACCAAACCGCATCCGCGCATTGAACCAGCGTGTGTCTACACACGCTTTTATTGTTTTTTAATTATGTTATAATATTATGTTAGGATTAGTGCCGAAAACTTTTTTGGCTCTCTTCTTAGAAGAGAGAGCATGGGCCAGCATATGGATCATTATATAGGTATATTATGCGTCAAAAACGCATAAAATTATTACAAAATGTTTGGAGTGGGCTTGTCATTAAATTTCAAGGCTCATTTATATAGTTTGCGTTTATTTATACATAGTTTCCCTTTGCGTCCACCAGCATATACCTAATTGTAATAACACAAAACAAATGAACATAGTTCATTTTGTATTTACGACAGAGTTAGTTTAACAAGTTTTCAACATACCTGCTCTGATTTTTGATTACGTGGTGGTATTCACTAATGAACTCCCTAAATTCCCCTAAATATTATTTTCATTGATTAATAAACGGTAAGGATATTATAGTAATTTAATACAAATAACTGTTATGTTCCATTAACCTTACATTTACGATTAAATCGAGTCCAGTGATTAGTGCATATGCCTGCCTTATTGAAGAAAGAAAGACTAACAGTAATTCAAAACACACATCAGCCTAAACAAGTAGCATAAACGGTAATAGAATAGAAAATAATGAAAAAAAAACATGTTTAGTATTAACATACGTTTACGATATACATATGTCGTAAACTCCCATACATTTATTTATCTATTCTACTACCGTTTATGACACTCAGGGCATCAGAAAAAAATAACAGACACGCAATCACATATACTCGTAAGTTTTGCCAATTTTTTCTTTATTTTCTGGCTAACTATTATAATTTCTATATTCTCAGAAATATTAGAATAATTAGGAGCGTATCTCGCCGTTAAACACTTACGTTTGGCGAGTGTCTAAGTGTTATAGATATAAATAAAATTCTTATCTATAATACTTAAACACTCACTAAACGTAAGTGTAAAACAAATTTTATTTGATGGTTTTATTTAGCTTGACAACGTTTATATGCTCCACATCTTATGGCAGCTATTTCAACTACTTCTACTTAACTGATTCTTATGAAACCTTGCACATATTGAGATCTCGTGATAATACAATATTTATAATAGATTTAGGGTGAACAATATATGAAAAAAAAAACCGCTTAACTTGAAAATATATTTTACTTATTTTTTTATAATAAGTGCTATCCAAATTAGTTTTTAGTTGCGCGCTTACCAATATACACCATTTCATTTTCATTTGTTACATACATATTTTAATATTTCCAAAATCAAATAAATGTAATAATCAGATACGAAGCCAAAACGTTTGATCCCTTAGTTAATGGGTTTGGTGACGTCACGAAACAAGGTAAGCAATAACAATTAGATTCAGCTATCAACGCCAAACGCATAATATGTTGTACTAAGATTTATGGTATTGAAAATTACAAGCGTGATAATAGATCGGGATCACGGTAGGTGAGTGAATATATGTTTATCTTAATGTGATCCACAATGAGATGCTTGTAGGTGACAGACTGCCTCGGTGGTCCAGTGGCCGCAGTATGCGCCTGCTGTGCACGAGGTTGTGGGTTCGATTCCCACACAGGACAAAACTTTGTGTGACCCACAAAGAATTGTTCTGAGTCTGGGTGTAATTTGTGTCCGTTAATAGTATGTTTGTAAAGTCCCCCGCGACACAGAGCTTGTTCTCTAGTGCGGGAGTTGTCTTTTTAAAAGAAAAAAGAAAAAAAAAAGAGTAGGGAAACGTTCTATAATTTCCCATCTATCTATCGTTATCCATAATATAAAATGCTGACGATGTGCATTTTATTTTTTTAATACTTTTGGGTGCCATATAAGCATACGGTCCACTTGATGTAGCCTATTGAGACTTGCAATATCAGAGGTATCAGAGGTTGCGTGTTGCCGACCTATTTTTTGTACCAAAGCCAAAGATGGTATACACAAATATGTCTCCCGTGTGGTAATTTAACCTACTTCATTTACGTTTTGCACTCCATAAAATGAAACAATAAAATAGTGTAGTCAAATCGAGACAACAAATTATATATTACATTGTCATAATACTCGCGGCTATCGCGGGATATCGGTCAGGATACCGTCTATCTCACTGTCAAATTTCATTTAAATCCATTCAGCCATTTACTCATTAAAAGACAGACAAAGTTACTTTGGCATTTATAATAATGGTAGGGATGCTGGCTGGTTCACTTCTGTATGAATGGAATTTTAAACTTATTTAAATTTAGAACATCGCATCGTACAACTATCGTAATTTTAAAGAATAATATAAAATTATCAATGCAGTGCATTATTTATTCACAACAATACATACTGGCTGAAAATAAAACGGGGAATGGAAAGGACAATATTGTGTTCTATTTTCAAAATGAGCTTCAGCTATTGAACAAATAAAACATAATAATATATGAAGCGAGTGAAAGACAGCGGTCGGCTGAAATATCTGTGACAATACCCTTGCATTTTTATCTGTGGCGATTATTAAATGTCCCTCTATAGAGCTTGTGTGAGGGATTCTTTTTAAAAATCATTTAGATCTTTTTACGTAACAGTATATTACTTGTAAGTGGTTCTGAAACCTACACATAAGAGGATACCTGTCCCACTGCTAGACTCGGATTTTAGAGACCACTATCCATGGAACAGTAAATAGAATACGCACAAAGTGCCATAGTTTCTCTATTGTTCTAATGTTTACAGTCTGTCTCTGAAATTAGGATTTCTGACGATTCGAACAGCTGTTCTTGGAAGGGACTCAAAGAAAAACTAAAATGCATTAAAAAATATACAAAATCTTAATACCAAAAGTAAGCTGCGGTAACTGCTTACCAACAGATAAGTCACATTATAAGTAGTTATTTAATCTGTATTCAGATACTTTTTGTTTTTGTAAGTATGTTTTTTTTTCTCAAAAAAAAACTTTTTTATTTTTTTTGTGATAATTGATTAAAGTACCAAATATGGTGATGTATCTCCGGTATCCAAGGTCCAATACCAGAAAAACTAATAATATGGGACAACCTCAATAGTATAGCTTCCTAAATAAAATTTAAAAATCGGTCCACAATTGACCGACATACCAAAAAGGAAAAAAAAAACCTACATACGAGTACAGACGAACATAGAACCTCCTCCCTTTTGGAAATCTTATTTTATTAAGATTCTTAAAACACATTAAATATAAATTTGTCCGTAAATTTCATATTAAGGCTTGAAGAAAATCTTTATGAACGAACCGACAATTCATTTATGTGCCGCGCTGTTTGTCTGTTCAGAGTTTCATGATTTGAATTTTAATGCATCAACTTTCGTTGTGGTTTAAGATTTTACTTTTGAACTGAGTTAAGTAAGTAAACATAATCTGAACTCCTTTTTGTGGTAATAACATTTATTAACATTGTTAGAGGTAAAAATAACATTTTGGATATATTTATAGATCTATACTAAATATAGAGCTGAAGAAATTTGTTTGCTTGAATGAGTTTATCTCTGGAACTACCAGTTGGATTTATTATTGTGGTTTGATCGCTTCAGTTCAGTTCTTGAGAAATGCTCTTTAACTTCACGCTACGACCGAAGGGGGTGTGGCAGTAATGAAATCCTGCTACACCCCCTTCGGTCGTAGCTGAAAGTGAAGCAGCCAGTATCTCTTTTTTTTTCGTAGACGATAAACTGAATTTTCGTAGCTGCGTAGTCTTAACGTCTACGTGAATCAACAGCCCAATATTAACTGCTACGATTTGTTAGCAAATCGTCAATGCGAATGTCAAAATCTGTTCCACTGTCGTATTTGTCCAATTTTAATTTGATCAAATACGTACGTGTATTAATGTCGCTTAGTAGCCTATCGCTCTAGACACATTATAGATTTATAAATCTATCGCGTCGTGTCTGGGCGACAATGTCTACAATATATCAAGACTTAGTCACGTGTTATTTGTGTCGCATGAGCAAACAGGCTTTAATCCACACGCGCCGGCAAAATGTGGGTTGGTGGATCAGACATGCATTTAGAATTTCTTATAAGAAGTCTGGGTTATCTCAAAGTAAAATTCATATTGATACTACTGGACATTTGGCAAAGAGCTCACATCTCATGTGTTACACATCGATAAATTTCCCACTCGACTCCAAACGCCTCTTTTTACATGGGACCTAGCGTAACTGGACGAGGACTATGTCTAGCAGCGGACATTTATTAGCTAAGATAACAATTATTAAATTTTTCTATAGGCAATTTCAAGTCTATACCTACGTAGTTAGTATAATAATAATAGCAACCCATATTTTAACCTGCTGCTGAGTACAAGTCTCGTCTATCAAGAGAGGTGAGAACGTTTAGGCCTTAATCCATACACGCTGGCCAATTGCGTTATGATGCATCACACAAGATTACGCATACTGGAGGCTGCTCGATGGTCAAAATTCGACCGTAGTAGCTTTCTGCAGTCGTTCTTTGTATGAACTTTAATCGTGCCAAATCTCACACTCCTCCGTCCGCTTAAATTCCATAAAGAAGAGTTCAACGTTTTTTCTTTATGTATTAATATATAGAAGATTATGTAAATCCGCTGGGCTCGAGTCTCCTCTCCTCTATTGAGATTGATCCAGAAAGCTAAAACCGTTTAAATCTACACACACTTGTCAAATACGGATTGGGGCATCAGGCATAGTAGATATAATTATGCATATTATAAGAACAGAACCATTCATGTCAGACCTTTCTCTTATCATAACAACGCTCATTTAATACTAATCACGAGAATAAACGATTTACTGACTATCAAGGAGCGTCGCAGACGTTTTATTGCTGCGTACGATAAAATGCACTTGAGTGCAGTTCTCAACTGTCTGACAGTCTGCCGCGATAACGTCTTAGTGAATGAATCAACCTTTAGTACTAAAATAAGCTTCTTCAAAGATTTTGTCGTAGCCTATTAAAGTTTGAAACTTTGTTTGAAGTTGTTTAAACCTGGAAACTCTTATATTTTTGATTTTAACTTATTTGAATAGCCTAATAATAATCTTGGATTTTTATTAAAATTTTACTTTTCTTAACCGAGTATATACACACACACGTTTCCATATTTAATATGCTCCGGCTCCGTTAAAAAAATATATACGGGCAAAGCCACGGACAAATCCTATCCCAGGGCTACTTCCATCTTAAAGCCCTAGTGTAAAAAAATGGGTTGGCAACACGCAAGTGATACCTCTGGTAATGCAAGCGTCTATAGGCTACGGATACTGCTTAACATCAGGCGGGCCGTTTGCTTGTTTGCCACACAAGCAGTATAAAAAAAAATGCTTATCATTATTAATGCTATCAATTATATTGTCTTTTGGACACGGTACCTTAACCATTTCCCGGGCTAGGTACCGTATCCAAAATAAAAAAAAAACACAAGTGCATTCTTTATTCCCTCGCTATCATAATCCGATAGAACGGCAATCCGACACGACCGAAGAGAGATCAGGCATAACATCAACGGCTTCACGAGCTTTCCTAAACATTAAAACATTATATTCGTACTAATGAAACTCGTCTTCGATGAAATTGTGAAGTACTTAAATAATCCATGAGATAATAATTCATTCCCTTAGAGTTTTACAACTTTCCCATTATGAGAAGATGAACAACAGTACGACAGAAACATCAACATTTTATGAAACAACTCAATGTATTTACAAATGTAGGTTATTGTATGCATGTATAGAAAAGAGCGTTTTCTTTTACACAACCATATCTTTTTACGTCGTACTTTTACAAGACTTTTGTATGTACATGTAGAAGGTGTAAAAGTTATGTTGCTACATATTCGTACTAGACTTAAAACAAGTTTTGCCAGTCAATGCGGGCTACCAAGATCAAGAAATATAAACTTTTTACGCTGTAGAAGTTAACTGTTTAATAAAAAATACACGGGTAGCGTAATGGTTATGATAGTCAACATTTTTGTGTTGTGGCTTTGATTCTCGGCAAGACGAAAAAATGTGTAATCCACAGATAGCTGTTCTGAGTCTGGGTGTAATTGTATGTCTGTTAAATACTTTATCAAACAAAATTAGTTCCCAAGTGCAGAAATTGCTTTTAAAAATAAGTAGTAAATAGATTAAGTTTTTTAAGTCTGGGTGTACTTCATGTCCGTATATAGTATGTTTGTAAAGTCCCCTTGTGATACAGGACTTGTTTCTAAGAACAAAAATACCTACTTCGTTTATCTCTGCATCACCGAGGTTGACTGGTAGAGAATGCCTTTGGCATTAAGTCCGCCTATGTACTTGTGTGCATGAAGTTTCATAAATAAATAATAAAATAGACTATTAAAAATAAAATAAATACTCTCACAGAAAGTTTAATTATTTGGATAAATACTATGCCGCATTTTAACTCGAATAAAATTAAGTCGCGTGCGAGACTACCAACCTTATATAAGTCATTATATATTTCTTAACAGGAAAGTTTTAAAGAAACCCTAGCAAATTAAATACCTACTAATGAACAACAGTAGCAAATAGTAATTAACAGTAATTAATGTTTACGGTACGAAACCGCGATTAAAATTTTACTGAAGAACATAAAACTCGGAACTGATCCCAAACAATTTTTACTGTTATTTGTTTTCCAATTTCTTCAAATATGACTAAAAATTAACCATTAATATTTTATAGAAATATATAAAAATGATTTCTTATACTACGTTAAAACTTTATAATATCGTATATGTACATAATAACAACTATGTAATATGAAGATGGATATGTGAATTACTGGCCATTTAACAAAAGTAGCATCATAGTATATACCGTGCGTCACAAACTAGTTCATTCTAATCATCAAAAGTGGGTGACAGACCGCGCGGGGCGACGAACCAGTGCACCCATATAAACGGAACTGTCTTCAGCACATATTATTACATGAAACAAAAACACATCCAAACGGTGCACTGAACACATTCGTAGGCCTCTCTTTTCCAAGGAGAGTGCAAATCCCCATCATAGTACGTGTATAGTTCGCGATAGAGAGTCTGGTAATATTAAGGTTCGCGATCGCGAGTGGTTGTCGAGAGTGAGCGTCGCGACGGCGTGACGTCGCCAGTGCGGCGCGGCGTGGACTGGCACAACCACCCGAACGGTGAACCCCGCCCGCCCTTGCGTCTTACCCGCCTCTGTCACCGCTACTCTTCGCCCAAATCCAAACGAGTTTTCATTAATGTTGTTATCGGTGTAAAAGTTCCACCAAGTCAAACTAAGAACGTACAGCTTTAATTAACTGTCCGTAAAATAACACTAAACAAACGGTCGACCATCCGACCGCCTTCGTCCCTAGCTATCAATAGTCCAACTTCTTGAATGGTACGCAATGTTGATTGACTTTGTAATACAAACACCCTCAATACAAACCGATCTTTCACAAAATGTCTGTTGAGTCTACACTCTAGACCTCCATTTCAACAGAATCTGATCGCAACTGTTTGTCTAGTCCCTTATTATTTAAATTATGGCTAAAAAAATTTCCTTTGCTTGTGTACATTCAAAATTGGCCTTCAAATTATAACGTGAAGGGTATGAAGGGCGAGCCTCATTAATAATTATGACTCACGTTACTTTTGAATATCAAAGTAAATCACAAACGTCAACGTGAAGCCTTACAAATGTTATCGAGGTCGATTAATAGCCTGGATAACATTTTCAGTAGCGCCAATACGAAGTTTAGATGTTTATCGATATTTTTGTAGTCAATAAGGTTTGAGTCGGCTCTATCGATTGAATACGAGCACAAATTGTAAGAATTATTGATATCGCGCCGGTGGCGGCTCATACAAAAAGTTTATAAAAGGAAGTGGAGCGAACAAACTGGCGGGGAACAAACTTTTATGCGGGGACGCGACGCGAACGCGAACGTTACTTATCTGCCGCCGCCGAGCTGACAGCTGCAGATGAAAAATTGAAATTGTGTGAGATAAAACTACCTAACTGCCACCGAGCCGCTGCCGCTGCACTACCCGCCGAACAATGTGACGACAACAAGCCCACTATATTTAACTCTCATTTAGTGCAACTATATTTAAATAATAAATTGTTGTTTCATTGCAATCAGGTTCACATAAGTTACTGCAAGCTATTTTTGATAAATTTAAATCTGTTATTTCAAAAAGTTAACGAGTTTGATCTCCACTCGTAACAAAAATAATGTATTGCGTCGTTCTTTTGAGCTGTTTGAATGAATTTGGATGATCACATAGTCTACTATCTGATTATCCAAATTCAAGGATTTAATTTAATGTTTTTACAAGTTTTACAAGAGTCGCCGAAAAAGGAAGTAGGTATCTACATCATGATGAAAGCAAGTGAAAATCCGTAATCTCTGCGTACCTCTCTGGAAAAACGACGTGAGTTTATGAATGTATGTACCAGGGTCAATAATAATAATAAACTTTTTACCTGTAAAAGCTGTTTATAAATTCTTCAATTTAAAAAACACTTTTTAAAGTAATTTGTAAAAGACTCAGTATTCCAGAAAATCCATAACTTTAACGTAAAGTCCCCTCAATTAATCCCGGCTTGACCCATTTTACTCTGAAACTGTCCGATATACATGATAATGATATAAAAAGGTGAAAAGTAATCCAGTCAATATGCAAATACGTGCTTCCGATTCGTGTATCAATTCAGTGCGGGCGTTTCACGGTGAATAGTTGACAGTGACGGGCGCCAGTAACATGCAATAATAACGCGCCGCTCCGAATGTCAGCCTGGGACCCTTCTCTATTTATGGACGAACTACGGCGTCGAGGGCGCCCCGTGAAAAGTCTCGCGTAAATCAAAGTCATAAATTCTCCTATCGTGAATGAACATTTCTCTTCGCGGACGTCTACACCGGCTGAATGGATAACGTCGACCCACCCTCGCAGGATCACCTCTACCGAGTCATTTGCTTTTGTTCGTGGGGCAATTAATAACGAGCAGAAGGGCGTTTTCGAACCGCAGGCGCCATTCGCATATCAGTAATGATCTAGCGGCGCGCTACGGCCAACCTCCGGTTCCGTTCCACTATCGATCATATTCACTTAATGAACGGCACATGTGAAATGGCTTGGAGTAAAAGAGCGACAACGTGCGCCGTCACCGTCTCGTCGATACCAGCCTCGTGAAAATCTTGTATATTAAGTCTTTCATACACATTGCTAATTTAGAATTTGAAAGGCTGAAAGTTTCAATGAGAATATGAGAAATAATCAATCTTTACGGTTGAAAATACATAAATTCAAAGGATCCAAAAAGATCGGTTTCAATTTTATTAAATAAAATTACAGTAAATTGTATTAATTATAATGTACAAATAGTACTATCGTCTGAGAATGGCCTTACTTGACCATTACTTTAATTAACTAGGTTTTAATGGAAACTATGTAATAAATTAATATTGTTAATGAATTCCGAGGGCCCTTAGATATTAAATCTTTTTATCAACAACAAACAATATTCAGGAAATTAAAAACATTAAATTAATTAGTTAGTTGTTTCATAACTTCATTTATTATTCAAAATTAAATTAATGTAATAGCTTCACATAAATACAAAACAATTAATAAAGAACATTAATATCGACAGATAAAAACCAATACATTAAAATTATATAAGGTAATTGATAAAATGACACGTAAAGGTCCTTCGAAGGTTGTAATGTCTAATTTTATTATCGCGTGCCACGTTACATTAGATGCTTTAACGTATCCACCAAAAGGATTCAATGTAATTACAACTAACAAATAGACAAACATTAATATTAATATTATTAATTCTGTAAAACTGTCTCTATCCGTGTGGTGACGGATTAAGAATACAAATGTCACCACCCCCTTCTATCCCGAGGGTGTCGTAAGAGTCGACTAAGGGAGTAAGTCTAGCAGACAATATCCACCGAAAGAGAGGGAAAACTCGAAATAAAACCCTATTCCAACCCGTCTGGCCAGCGTGGTATAGTAGGCTAATATCCCTCCAAATGTTTGGAGAAGACCCGTGCCCAGCAGTGGGACGTTAATGGGTTGAGATGATGAAAACTGTCTCTTAGGCAGCAAAGAGAGGTAGGACACAATACAAGCAAAACAAACTAGACTGGGGAAAGACCTCCACCTTACAGAAGACCAAAGCCAAAAACACACAGTAGTGTAGTTGTTTCTGTACTCGATTACAGGTCTACAGCACTCATTGCACTTTTAAAGAAACGTTTTCGTATCCCATGGTAACCCCTATCATAAAATCTGATAGGTATTACATACTTTTGAATTGGCAACACGCATTTTATGGCCCAGGATTTGCAAGTGGCCATAGACTACGATAACTGTTTACCATTAGGCGAGATGTTTGGAACTTATTAGGTATAAAAATAAACAAAAAACATAAGACTGGTTTCTAGTATTTAAAAGTCAACTAAAACATAAGAACAATTAGCAACTGTAAAACTTTTAAACTATATTTAGTTAATTCAAAGAAAGGCAAATAATTCAAAGTATAACAAAGTACAAAGTACCCAAATCATAAAGTCTCATAACACAGCTTTACACAAATTTTTCAGCAAGGATTTCTTTCCATTTACCCCGTCACATTAGGCCGGCCGCCCACCAAACATTGGATAAGTTCTATATTGTTGTTTACGGTAAACTTGGAACGTAGCAGAGGCAATTCACCTCATAAATTTTCGTGTAATAACAGCTCACAGTTTCCCTAGACACTTGTGAGAGCACCGCAATAAGGTACCGGTGCTAAGTAACCGGGTCGCCTCCCCTGGTTCGGTACCTTAGTTATTCACATGTATTAATACTCGTGACACGGGCAAGTGTACCGAGCCAATTTGACGGCATCGGCACAGACCGCAATCATTATAAGTACATATAAATAGGTTGGAACCTATACCTACTCGCTGTTAGCCGAGGCGACGGTCTTCTAATGACGTCATATGCAAATCAGCCTAGCTAATACTACATTGTATTAGCATACGATCACACAAGCAAGACTACACCTAGTTCTTGTTTTAAAACTATACTTGTATTATAGCAAGGGGATTCGTACCTAAGTAGTTATTTCGGGGATTAAAATATCTGCAAGGTTAAGCAACCTTGCAAGGGTCAGTCCATAGATTAGACATAGACCAACTACTGAAAATATAGCGAGTCTCCTCCGTGAATGGAGGAGACTCGCACACACGCGTAAGTGCTCACTTTATTCTCTCACTCTTATAGTCCGATGAATCGGCAATTCGACAGGACCGGACAGAAATCAGGCGTAGAACCAACGGTTTTAAGCGCTTTCCAATGCACGGGGGTGTAAACACCGCCAATTTCCAAAGCCCAGGCGAATATTGTAAATTTATTCATAGAAAAGCCCAATATAAATTTTTGACCCAACCCGGAATCGAACCTGGGACTTAGCAGTCACACTCATCAACCACTGAGCCACTAAGGCAGTTAAAATATATCGATATTATAGCCAGTAAGTATCTCAGTGGTTAAACACATTTATTCAAAGTACATTTGACTACAAATAAGTTTGTTTAGTACAACTATCTTCCTAACTTAAACAACGCAAACCAATACATTAAATTCGAGCAACGTCTTTGGTATAAAGAAATTGTTATCTAAATATTGACAGGACAAAACGGTACCCTTGTTACAAACAGGACTTAATAAATTGATTTAAAGATAAACACTGCCCTTGTCGTATTTAAAGGATTAATATTATTTGAATATGGGACCGATTACCGTTGTACAACCGACGACATAGCTTTCAGTGTGGATATTGTATTTGTATATAGTATATTGCCCTCGAGATGTTTTGGGTATACCCGTCGGACCTACTTTGCTTTCTATGATGAAATATTACATTTTATTTCACCCGCGGGACGCGTACCTTTCAATAGAGAATGTAATAACCAAATCGATTAAATAGTTCCGCAGATTATTGTAACATATGACTGCCTTTGGTCCAGTGGTCGCAGCAAGCGCCTGCTGTGCACGAGGTTGTGGGTTCGATTCCCATACAGGACAAAACTTTGTGTGACCCACTAAGAGTTGTTCTGAGTCTGGGTGTAATTTGTGTCCGTTATTTGTATGTATTTAAAGTCCCCCGCGACACAGAGCTTGTTCTCTAGTGCGGGAGTTGTCTTTAAAAAAAAAAGAAAGAAAGAAATATGTATTATGTCGTTAAAGGAGAAGTTTTAAGACGGGTAAGGTACCAAACAAATAAGCAAGCCCGACTAGGTAAGAACTTCTACTTTATAGAAGAACACAGCCAAATGACAGCCAAGGGTCGTTGTTTTCCTGTGTGTGAGTACAGTTTATACTACTTGGGTGGCAAACAAGCAGACGGCCTGCCTGATGGTAAGTAGTTATCGTAGCCTATTCATGCTTGAAATACCAAAGGCTTCACTTGCGTGTTGCAGACCAACAATTTTTACAACTGGATTTAGTGATGCAGTAACCTCCGGATAGGAAAACGTTTCGTTAAAAACACATCCGTAAATAAATATAAAAATACAGAGCTTTATGTATTTGGTGATAATCTTCTGTAAGGTGGTGGTCCTTCCCCAGTCAGGCTTACTCGCTTGTATGTTGTCCTACCCTATTAAAATAAAAGTATTGAATATCAAGGGTATATTGCATCCCAAATTTCCAGGAACCCTGGAAGCTTATAACAGTTTAGCAACAACAGCAGACTTAGTAAATTATCCGCACCCCGAGTTTCCACTTTAGTAAGATGGCTGGACATATCTTATACAAAGATAAGATTAGGTACGAGCTATATGCAGATTAGATGCAAGGAAGAACGAAGTAGGAAGGCAAAAGCCCGGACAGACCCCGCTTCAAACCGGATAAACGCTAAGAACTAAAAGAAATAGACGATCTTGAAAAGTCTTGTGAAAACTAAAGGTGGGAAGCTAATTCAGCATATTATCCTCAACTCGTTATAAATTTGTTGGAAACTTTTTGAGCAAACTGCACACTAGAGTTCTAGTTACGTAACTTTGCTCCTCGCCGTTATTAAAGCTGCTTGCTTAAATATATGTTGTAATGGTCAATTGAGATTTACCTACTAGTCGAATAAACTAGAAATTTACAAATCTAACGGATATTAAAATAGTTTTGATGAAGTTTCATAATTGCCACATTGATTGTTTGCAAATCTAAAAGCCAATATCTCCAATAATCTTATGTAGGTATATATTAGCTATAATAATAATAATATACCATAGGCAGATCATGGCTGTACTGCAATAGTGCAGCTGTGTAATGACTATGGTAAACGTCTCATCCCATTTTAAATTGCAATTCTCTAAGGGCCTCTGCGTGTTGGATCTATGTCCCCGCGTATGCCTTTCAAATATTAGTATTATCCTTGAATGATGGGAAAATATCAATGATAAAGAGATACATAATAATAATAATTTATAATCTTTATTAGCAGTCCAGTTACAATTTTACAATTATCAGCTCTAATATAATAATCATTTTCATCCTCATCATCATCAGCCTATGGCAGACATCGCAGTCCACTGCTGGACATAGGCCTCTCCAAGTGCATGCCACCTAGCACGAATCATTTTAATTGTTCAAATTGAACTACTCGAAACAAACATACTTTTTTTAAATCCAACAGAAATTCAAATCGTTAAATTTGATAACCATAAATGTAATTGGTGTAGAATAAAGAGATTTTTATCTTCTATCTAAATATATTTTAAGATTTTTATTGGCTTGTTGGTCTAATATTTTGTGACCGCTGACTGCTAAGTCAGAGATTTAGATCCGACCCCGGCCGAATCTTTGTGTGATTAGCATGATTTTTTATTCTGTGTCTGGGTAGATATAGTTTATCTATTATATTTGTATTTGACTCTGCGTAATTTAGAGTGGAATTAGATAGCCGTGTGTGAGTACCCTCGAAATATTAAAAAATCTTTTAAATATCTTCAAGCGGTCTTTAGTAGGTTTACCGAACATAACACTGCTTAACCTCAAGGTGATATTACGATAAAAATATTAATTACTAGCTATTGCCCGCGGCTCCGCCCGCGTGAATGTCGGTTATCGCTGTAAAAAGAAGCCTATGTTTTTTTCCAGACCATAATCTATCTCTATGCCAAATTTCTTCCAGATCCGTTCAGAAGTTTTTACGTGAAAGAGTAACAAACATCCATCCATCCATACTTACAAACTTTCACGTTTATAATATTAGTAGGATTACTCAATACATACCTACTAGAATATTGTCTGTAACCTGAATATCTCTGCAATATGTTCTAGATAAGTACGTAGACTTAAAGTTTGAATGTCATTAACTCAGTCAAAAGGTCAAGCGGCAGTCGTTTAGTAAAGTTGTCCGTTTCAGATAATTACTTGAGTTGGGCGTTGCTTTGTGGGGATCATTGTAAAACAATCATTGAGGGGAAAACTTGCCAATTTTTGTCAGTTGAAGGTGGCTCAATGGTTGAAAGTCAATTGTATTAATTAATTTAATTGAAAGTAGAATAAAAAATACTATTAACTGTTTCCTACTAACTATTATTTTATTGTTGATCTTTATTGATCTTTCTCTTTCTGACTTTTCATCCCACGTGGTCTGACCCCACTGGTCAACCCTTTTCGTGTACCTACTTCTTCTACTGCGTCCTATCAGTGATGTCAATATGGGCGATCTAAATAACTCTGTCACCAGGTTGCCCACTAACCTAACGATAAGAAGAAGAAGAAGTGATGTCGTTTTTTAAAACATTGCTTGCCCTCATGTCTCTGGACAACAGGTCGATCCATGTGATCTTGGGTCTTCCTAAAGGTTTTGTGCCGGATACTGAGCTGTTTTGTCTAAACCTATTTATTTATACTGAAAATCTTGTAATCATTTTTAATGAACCTAACTTTGTATTGGTAAACAAAGATGTAAGTCAAGAGGGTCAGGTGCCTCCAAAACTTAACTAATTTACATTAACCACAACAGCTGTTATCGGACATGTTAAATTGATAGTCCAGTCAAAAACTACAGTTTCTAATTTGTCTTTTATCAAAACTACGCTGTAATTTTCTTTATAATATTGCATTAATTCTTGTCCATTACGGCTGCCCGCAACCTTCCACATTTATTTGAGATAAATAAATAATATAAAAAAAATATACACATCTTTTTTTTTACATCTCCCGCATTAGAGAACAAACCCTGTATGTCAGGGGACTTTACAAACATACAATCAACGAACACAGTACACCCAGACTTGGGCCATTCGACTTGGAGATCAAACCCACAACATGCCACGCTGTAATAAATGACGAGGTAGCCACTATCATCATCATCTCAGCCAAAAGACGTCCACTGCTGGACATAGGCCTCCCCCAAGGTTTTCCACAACTCTCGATCCTGAGCCGACCTCGCCCATCGGTTGCCCGCAACCTTTACCAGGTCGTCGGTCCACCTTGTTGGAGGCCTGCCCACGCTTCGTCTTCCAGTTCGTGGTCGCCACTCTAGAACCTTTCTGCCCCAACGGCCATCAGTTCTGCGAGCTATGTGCCCGGCCCATTGCCACTTAATGGAGGCAATTCTCCGAGCTATGTCGGTTACTTTGGTTCTCCTACGGATCTCCTCATTTCTGATTCGATCTCGCAGGGAAACTCCAAGCATAGCTCTCTCCATTGCTCGTTGGGTGACTTTGAGCCTTCGCACGAGGCCCATAGTGAACGACCACGTCTCAGATCCGTATGTCATCACTGGCAACACACACTGGTCAAAGACTTTCGTCTTGAGACACTGCGGTATTTGGGACGAGAAGATATGACGTAGCTTCCCAAACGCTGCCCAGCCGAGTCGGATTCGACGAGTGACCTCTTTCTCGAAGTTGGACCTACCTAACTGGACTGTATGTCCCAGGTAGACATACTCGTCAACAACTTCAAGTGTAGAGCCTCCAATTGTGACAGAGGTGGGTGCGACATGGACATTTGCCATAATCTTGGTCTTGTCCATGTTCATTTTAAGACCCACTTGTAGTGAGACTCTACTGAGGCCATCGAGCATTGCGCCAAGGTCTTCCATGGTCTCAGCCATGACCACGATATCGTCGGCAAATCGAAGGTGAGTGATGTACTCGCCGTTGATGTTGATGCCGAGTCCATTCCAATCCAGAAGCTTGAAAGCATCTTCCAGTGCAGCGGTGAAGAGTTTCGGGGATATGACATCACCCTGTCTTACACCTCGCTGCAACTGGATAGGCTTCGTGCTCTGATCATGGAAACGGACCGACATGGTGGCGTTTTCATACAAGCACTTCAACACTTCGACGTACCGAGTGTCAATTTGGCACCGCTGGAGAGACTGTAGCACAGCCCAGGTCTCGATCGAATCAAAGGCTTTCTCATAGTCCACAAACGCTAGACATAGAGGCTGGTTATACTCCTCGGTCTTCTGTATAACCTGCCGCAGCGTATGTATGTGGTCTATGGTACTAAACCCTTTTCGGAAACCGTAGCCACTAAACCAACCGTAAAGTCGAATAATTGACTTATCTTAAAAAATATCTTATATCATCATCATCGTCATCATCTCAGCCAAAAGACGTCCACTGGTATATCTTATATACCCACGAGTATTTATATACCCCTGGTATGTTACGTAATATACTATTATTTTACACTACCTACATTATAGTGTGTACATTGGATTATAAACATCGAAGGTGTGTACGATACTTTACAGCTGTAATAGGTACATGTATGACAATGTTAATGTTCCATATTAAGTCGATGTATGTAGCGGTACATGTAGCAATTGCGTCGTATCATTTAATTGTAACTATAACTGTTAACGATACAGGATAAACATCTTATTCTTTTGTTCGAAGGCCTAAAGTAGGTACTTGATCGGAAAGATAGGATGAGTCGTTTTTACTACGGACAAAACTCAGTATGGTCGCCTTTACTGATAAACCTTTTTGAAAGTTCGATCCGCGCACGTAGTATTTATTTTTATGAATTTTCTACATTTTTTTTTTTTTGGTCTGGATTAAAGGTTGAAATGTCTTTTTGTTAAGTCATTTAAAAAATATATATCTGGATCAGAACGAACCAACTGTCTACTCCAAATATTACTTAGGTGTATTTTTTAACCGTCTTCAAAAACGAGGAGTCTCCAAAATTCGTTCGTTTTTTTTTAAATTTTTGTTATCTTTTTTAGTTTGGTCACATTTTCTAGAAGTAATTATTAATATCTACGCTGTGTGTAGACATTTGGCTGGTCTTCTGTAAGGTGGATGGTTCCTCAGTCAGGCTTGCTCGCAGTATGGTGCTAACTCGCTTAGTTCCATTTCAATATATATCTACATTAAAACATACTATATATACCATATCATATAACAAATGTTAGCAGTCTCATATAACATATGATAACATAACATTAAAATGTTGTATCACATTGTAAACAGTTTATTACACCGCTGGAAAACATGTTTTACGTAAAAAATATTTTTCATTCAAATTAGATGAGGTGTGTTTACATTAGCTTATAATCGTAACACTGTTTTAAACAATGTTTTGTCAATGGAAAGTAATAAATCCTGCTTATATTATAAATGTGAAAGTTTATGAGGATAGATGGATGTTTGTTACTCTTTCACGTAAAAACTACTAAACGGATCTGGATTAAATTTGGCACTAGAATAGACTTTTTATCGCAATAACCGACATCAACGCGGGCAGAGCCACGGGCAACAGCTACTATAATATGTATTACAATTATAAAATTGTACTGTATATTTACTACTTTCCATTGAACTTCATTTATTCTTCGAATATTCTGCACTCCAGAAATACTAATCGAAGTACTGGGGTATGAGCGCCAGCGCCGCTACTATGATTAATATTTTTTTACATAATAATGTAATGACGATTTAATGCATCAGTTGGCATGCTACATATATTGTAAGTAATTCAAAAAAGTTTGTAACTATCTGGCGGTCGAAAAGAGTGGTCTGAGTTTCTTGCTAGTTCTTATCATGAGTCTTTAATTGTCAACGAATTATTCTACGGATCTCTACATTTCTGAGTTGATCAAATAGAGAAACTAGAGTTTCTTTAAATAACAGACAGCTACAGAAAGCAAAAACAGTTCGCAAGGTAAGTTTTTTTTTTTCAGCCTCTATTGTCCCACTGTAGAGCAAAAGCCTCACTTTCATTTTTATTAATATACCAACATAATATGCCTAACTTATGAGTTATTATAATTTCTATAAATAGTATAATTTGTTACAAAAAAAACATGCAAAGGCCAACTTAGGTTTGATAAATGAATAAAATATGATGTGGATGATATATTGACTTAATATTCAAGGACGAACAGTACACTCGTATATTAAATATATACTACAACCATACATACATAATTAGGTATATGTTGGTCACTTAGATATTTTTAGTGTATAGTATTATGTTATAACTAGGTATTGCCGGCGGATCGCAATAACCGATAGCCACCCGCGTGAATATCGGTGTGATAAAAAGTTAGCGTCCTTTTCCAGGTCACCATCTATCTCGTTGCAAAATTTAATTATAATCCGTTTTAGCATTTAGTCGTGTCGTCTCTTGCCAGTAGTTTCCGATTACCGTCTATCAGTCTAGAGGAATACAGAGTGTACCTTTGTTTGCTGTAATGATAGACTAATTGCTGCAGCCGAAATTTGGTAAGGAACACTAAAACAACTATGGCGCCCAAAAGATTCAAAGAGTCGAAGTGCTTTGGCCGCAAGAACAGTCGCCTACAAAATAAGATGGTACCTTCATTTCTTCAATAAATAGTTTATCAAAGAGGACTAAAGACCAAACACTTTAATCGATAAAAAATCATAGCTGCTTTAAGGATAATGGGATAAACTGGTGCCATCTTTCCTATCTACTATCTGTAATAAATTAAATTCCTATTATCTCACTTTTATCATGAAAAGAACACAACTAGTTTTTTACAACTGCGGTATCAAACCAGCATTAATTGCGCATATAGACGACCAATTACACTCTTCACTTAATAGAAAAAATAAAACCTTACTTCCAAGATACTTTATATCAGTCAATTGAATGGCAAATTGCAATCTATACGATGCTACAGTTCACATAGAACTAATATTTTCTGTTTGATATGCACCACGTGTATAATATAGGTATTCTGATACAGTTGGGAGCAGAATTCTCGGTCACAGACGCCAAACCGCCACCCGGACGCCCACAGCCCGCAGCGTAATTAGCTAAATATGACTTTTAAACTAAGAGCTCCCCGTTAGAAGCCTCTCCATATTCCAGCCAACCTTTTTGCTAAACGAGCACATTTCCATACGAACATCCTATACCTCGCATGTTATTTAATTTGGGACTGAAGAAATTTACACCGTCCCATCAAAACGGTGTTGTGCGAGATTAATGTGTTTTGAATGGGAGGCACATGCCGAGTTAAACGCCGGTGTGAATATTTTAAAAGTACTGTTTACTGACAAGAAATATATTATTATAGTAGGTCTGTTTTAGCAATGCAGTGGGGTTTTTATACCTGGCTGGGGGTGGGCAGTTATCGTAGTCTATAGACGCTTAAAATGTCAATAAAAACTAAATGCACAATCGCACTTAAGCGAACGTAGTGACATAGGCATTCGCTACTAGTCAATCTTGGGTGATACAGCGATAGGGAGCTTATTGTGCTAGGAGCATCACTTGCGTAATGCACTTTGGTAAGGTTCAACTTGCAATTGCAGCCTAAAAGATAATGACCATCTTGCTTTACCCATACCTCTGATAATAATCTTTATCGTACAGCAAAATCACAACACTGTCCCATTCAAATTATGGCTGCTCGATTTGAGTCAGAATTAATACTATGTGCATTCCAACTGCTGTGATGAGTACTCGGGATCCCCCAGTGAAGTAAAAGTAATATAAAGATTTTGTTTTAAATGCTCAGTATAAGACCGGGGTTTGTATTTTTGCTGATATATAGCACGCATATTTGATAATTGAGTTTCAAAACATGAGTTTGTGTTGTATACTTGTATATAATGTGTTATGTATTGTGGGCTAGTATAGTTTATAGTTCTAGCGAGCAAACCCGACTGGGGAAGGACCTATATCTTACAGACGTCCACAGCCAAAATACTACACGCAGTGGTGTAGTTTTATTTATTATTTATTTATTTATTTACAATCACACTTACATCTATCTTTACAGTATGTGCACCATTGCGATAAAGAAGCCACAATTATATTATACTTATAATAACACTTACACAAAACTAAACAAAGTAAATAATAACAAATTATAACTATTCACAAACATAATATGTTGCACGTAACCCTCGTAAACTCACTTAGCGAACACGTTGTGTTCCTGTGTGTGAATACAGGTCTCCAGCGCTCATTTAGGGATGCGTTTTGAAAGAAACGTATTCCTTTCGCAGGGATACTCCCATCATAAAGCCCTGGTGTGAAAAAAATGGGTTGGCAACACGCAAGTGATACTTCTGGTATTGCAAGCGTCCATAGGCTACGGTAACTGCTTAACATCAGGCGGGCCGAGTGCTTGTTGGCCACCTAATATAATAAAAAAAGCATAAACAATCAATAAAGTCGATTTGGCGTAAAGTACGGCTAATTTTTGTTCAGATGTTTATGTTCACGTCACGTCCGCGTAGAAGCTGGCCGTAATACCGGCTCGTGATGCCTCACTATAAATCATAACGCCGTTTCAATTTACCGACTCTAACACGGCTGTAATAGGCCAGCCGCTGCCCGCCGTGTGCTGAAAGACCTGAATTTGTATTCAAGAAACGATATGATCATTAGTTAGTGCAATTTTCTTCACATCCAGTACACGAATGGTATCGTCGGATACGCTATGCCACGAATAAATAATACTTAGTAATTGCATCGAGACTTGGAAACCAAGCGGGCTATCAGACTTTAATAATTTGTATGGATATTCGAGGTGATGTGGTCTCATTACGGTCCCTACTATCAAACTCGTTAACATTTACCGGCTATCTGCATAAAATAAGCTACCTTATATCAAAAATGTAATTACATTTCATTTTTTATTAGGCATCCAAGTTTTATCGAGATGATTTCATTTAAATGCGATCAAGTAAGCGACTGCATTCGATAAAATGGCGTAGGCTGCAAAGATTGTCACTTCATTTACACTTTACAGATAACCTAAGTCAACTTTTATGCGCAGTCGTGTGAGTTGTTCTATGAATAAACAAGACCCTCAAGAGGTAATAACTTAGTCGTCCTACCAGGGTTTTAATAATAATATTATGTTTCATTAGCCTGAGAATAGAAAGTTTATTTCAATAAAATTCTAATTACCTGAATTAATGGGTCGTGAACGTAGGGACAACGTAATAAAGCGACAATATCGTATGACTATTGATTTTATTAGTAGAGACAAATTGTATATTATGTTAAAATGCGGTCGTTACTATGGTATACCCATGTCCGCTTGGTCTTAGAACGGGGACTTCAGGAAGCACGTACATGTAATATTATTGATTACAGGGTGCGGTGGTCCAGCTCCATTTGAATTTCCAATGAGCTCGTTAGAATCAGCCCGGACACGAGCCTCGGACTACTGATGAAAAAAAATCCAACATTTTCAAGCTGATTTTGCGCGATTGTAAATTCAGCAGAATTACTGTAAGCTCTATTTAATATCCGTTATAAAATGTATTTTGCTTCATTGCTTGTAGGCATAGGTTAATTTTTTTTTTTACTACTTTACGTACGTCATATTTTCTATTCTTTTAAAGTATTTTTACAAAGCTAAAGTAGTCTTTTTTCAAAAACAAATTTATGTTGTAAGTCAAATTAAATGTAACGTCTATAGCATCGATCAATCATTAGAAAATAATAAAATTATACTGAAGTCTAACTGTAGACATACCTACGTAGGTACTATTCAAAATATCCCATAATAAAAATAAAAAAACATAGACTATATGATCTAATAAAGATCATATAGTCTATGTTTTTTACAAGCTTTTATTTAGCTTGCAATGTATGTTAGTTTGTTAGTTAGTTTGTATGTTAGCAAATCTTGTGAGCTAGATTTGAAGTACTTCCCGGTGTTTGATGGAGCTGAAATTTGGTATACCTACCTAACTTCGGTGACAATGCAATAATATGGTACCATGGAGCTGGTCTGATGATGCAGTCGGAGGATGGCCATAGGAACTCTTCAACGAAACAAGATAGCCGCGTCGGGTTTGAGTGTTTTGGATTTATCTTGACGAGAACTATATTATTAGATGGGTATTCAGAACGTGATGATGAAGCCGGAAGGTGGCCCTGGCAACTCTTCAAGGAAACAAGATAGCCATGTCGTGTTTGGGTGTTTTGGATTAATCTTGACTAGAACTATATTCTTAGATGGGTGTTCAGGACAAGATGGTGAAGCCGAAAGGTGGCCATGGCAACTCTTCAACGAAACAAGATAGCCGTGTCATGTTTGGGTGTTTTGAATTTATATTGACGAGTACTATTTTCTTAGATGGGTGTTTAGGACGTGATGACGTGATGATGAAGTCGGAAGGTGGTCATGGCAATTCTTTAACGAAACAAGATATGCGTGTCGTGTTTGGGTCTTTTGGATTTATCTTGACGAGTACTATATTCCTAGGTGAGTGTTGAGGACGTGATGATGAAGTCGGAAGGTGGCCATGGCAAATCTTTAATGAAACAAGATAGCCGTGTCGTATTTGAGTTTTTTTTTTATTTATCTGGACAAGTACTATTTTCTTAGATGGGTGTTCAAGAAGTGATGATGAAGTCGAAAGGTGGTGATGGTAACTTTTCAACGAAACAAGATAGCCGTGTCGTTTTTGGGTTTTTTGGATTTATCATGACGAGTACTATATTCGTTTAAGAATATTTAATGCATAAACACCCATTACATAAATACACTATAAAAGCTTGTATTTAAAAATATTTTTTTAAATATAAACTTATTATTTTTGCAGACTATAAATATACTAGATACAAAGGACTTATGACGTTATTTACAAGATATTGTACTAGATTAGTTATTATTTATAAACTAACATTCTTGCCTATTTAAAACAGAACAGAATAAAGAAGAGATTTTCGCCTTTTCTAAGTTCACTCTATTTTAAAGAAGAAAATAGAAGACTGACTTTCGCAAAATGTGCACTTTCTCTAAAAAGCACTTTCCAATAGGAATAATCAATATCGTTTATACGATCTATTTAAAATAAAAAAAAAACTGTCAACAAATCATTTTATAGCAGTTTTGTTAAAGAACGTTTGCTTCAACTAACAATTAAAACATGACAGAATACGATTTGTTAAGAATAAATACCACAAGTGCTTGTACGATTGATGCAATTCTTTTGTTGTATGAACAATCAATAGAAACATGTTCCGGGATTTTAAATTACCTGTGATAGAAAATGAATATTCGATTAACTCTTACAATAATAGTGTTTAGAATGAGACTCCTTAGTATGCCTATGCTCTCGACATTGGTATAGGTTTATCATAATAACAATAGACAGCTGTGTTTGTATCAGTTTCAATATATATGGAATTAATCAAATATGTATTTTCCTTTTAAAATCATTAACTGAATTGAATTTTAAATTCAATTTTCATTAGAGAAGATTTTTGAATTTAACAATACTGTAGTCTCCTGTAAGGTGAAACCCGATTAGAATTGAACCCCTCCCTACTCGGGCTTGCTCAGCTGTAAGTCAGTGCCTTTTCTTCTCTACTATTAAATCTCCAGGTAAATATTTGGAACAAGAACCACGATCTGATGAAATCATGGAATAAGAACTTCTTACTGAACATCATAATATAAATCTTACAATTTAGAAATAACAGCGATATTATATTTCTAGATAATGTACAAACTAATATATATAGAGGTTATAAATTCAAGTAGAACAATTAAAGTATCAATGAAGTTTGCGTGTAATAGCATAAAGTAACCGACAATTCCTCCGGTGCGGAGCGAGCTCGATACGTAGCAATTGGAGTTTGTACCAGCTCTTAATTAAACCCGGCGGCAGGGCCTAGCGGCAAACTTCGATTGCGCTGTCAAAAATCCGAAGAATTATTCCAGCAGTAAAATAACTTCTGCGATTTTAGGCTTTATCGTACCGGTTCAGGCATATTAGCGAATTTATACTGTACGGATGCAATATGGTGCCTGAATCGCGTCGCGCTGCTACGCGCTCGTTGGACGCAGCACTTTTATTAAAAACTGTTTTTATTTATTGACGGTTCGAGGTGGTCGACGATTTTTCTTGCTGCATGCTTCCGAAATTGTTTTACGATATTGATTCCATTTTGGATTTACTGCCGGCTCCTTCTTTCCAAGCGTACACGAAAACTTAATCCGAAATATACTAACTGTGATCGTAATTATTATATGTTTAAATACGTATTGGGATTTAGGAGGAGAGCATGACTGATATTTCAAGAAGTGAGCATTTTAAGAAGTTTCAAGAAGTGGTCATGCCTTATTATGGTCCTAAACCGCTGAAACGGTTTAAATGAACACCTTATCAACAAGTTATAAAACAACACCGGTACAAAACTTATAACAAAGTAATTCACAGATGAATGCTTAACAACTAACCCAAATATACTTTGTGCTGAGGTTGTAATCAATATTCAACGACAAAAAAATAGTAGCTCTAGTTTTGAAAAAGCAATTTCATTTTATTCCTGCATCTATTAGCCAAAGCTATAAAATCAGCACTGGCATCAAAGTAGTAAACACAAATAATCCTAGTTCTTTTCCATTTTTATTCAGTCCCAATAATACTACGGTCTCAATGGTATCAATAACACGCACTAGTCTTATTTTACAACTATGCCTCGACCATTTACGCCTGACCCATGTATGCGAAGACTGTTGTACAAACCAGTACGTTAAATAATTGAAAAGATAGCGCTAAAAGAGTTCATTTTACGCTAGACGATATACCAAACCTCCAAGCCAACGGTAATTAGCTCAGGATTGAACCGCGACACGCTACGAAATGGTGAAAGGAATTTGTTCCGAACAATTGTTTGAACATTTTCGAAATTCAGTCTGTGATTGGATACAATTTCAACTGTTTTTTCTGTGATTGCTCATTGGTTTGGTTAACTTTATACTTCATTAAAGATCGCTTCAATAAATTATGATATTATTAGAAGTAATACTGATAAGTACATGTTATTCAAAAGCCTGTCGACTGAGAGTCGTAAGGTAATTGTGTTACAATAGCATTAAAAATACGTAGGTAACTTCGTAACACAGACGTAAAAGCCACATCCCACGCACAATTTTATAGCCGCTGTGATATAATAATATCATTATTCATTTTAAGTGTAGCAATCGATACCTTTTGAAATTATATACCTTTGAGGCATTAACATGAAACTTTTTTTATTTGTCGAAGTTCTCGTTCGATTTTATTAAAGGAGCAGCATCTGAATGCAAAAGTCGGTATTAATAACAGCTCAATTAGCAACCGGTTCTCAATAGGTACGGTATGATGCTTCCACTTGCTTGTACACGGGAATTTATTAAAATTGACGACAGTTTATGATGGACGTGAGACTTGCGATTAGCGTTTTTAAATTGTCAGCATGCCGCAAGAAAATTGCCTATATCTACCGGGCAATTTATTATCATCTACATAGTGGATATTGTAATATATATATTCCAGGTAAAAATATACATTATACCAGATATTAGAGATCAATTTGTTCTCAATAATGTGTCGGTTTTAAGAGCTTCGGATTTAACTTCTCTGGGTGACAGAATGCAGAAATACCTCTGGCATTGCTGGCGTCCAAAGGCTAAATAACTATTTATACTTTTATGGCAGACAGTTAATAAAATAGTTATTCTGAGTCAGGCGAAACGTGGTTAGTTCAGTCGTCTTCTTTAAAAAAATCTAATAACCATAATAATTATTATCATTCACTATTTTATATACATTAGTCACATAGAACTTATTAAAAGTATTTATTTATGCTTAACATATTTGTGACATATTTATTGATGAGAAATTAGATCCATATTATTATTATGTTGGTATATAAAAGTGGCCGTCAGTCGTAAGTACCTACTAGTAACATGTGCACTTTACTATCCCTGCGGAAAGAACGGCACACTACACATTAGGCTTCAAGCAGACGTAATACTTAGAGCATCCGCAATCTGCGATTTTGCGACTGTATCGATGATGCAGCGCGTTTTGACAACTCTCTGCGTTCGGTCGCAGTATCGGAATCATTCGATTTTGCGACTATATCGATGCTGCATCGCAATTTGGCAAATCTCTTCGTAACATATTAAACAATAAGCTTAATCGATGCGACCGGTATCTGAATGAGTGCGGAGTGTAGCGTTTATCACTATGTCGAGCTTCCGAAAAGCGGCTCAGTCGCGGTGTTTGGCGTTTTTAAGTGTGTGGTGTGGAATTTTTTGGTCGCAGCATTTAGCTTCTAAATTGTGACTAAATCGCAGATCGCTACTGCTTAAAGTAGCATGTCTGCTTTAGCCCTAAGATAGAGGGCGACACTCAGGCTGACAGTCACGCGCCACCGCACCGCCTAAACAGAGGAATTTTCCTTCACTATTTTATTACCACAACTAGCGGTCTACTTAAGGCCCACGACTTATTGTCGAGCATTCTAAGGCGAGGCTTGTAATACTCAATCTTATTGTAGACCTAAAAATATATATTTTTGCTAGACTGATACTTCACCGACGCCGACGTGGCGAAAGTGATTCGTATATTTAGACTAATCGGAATTAAATTTTAATTCTGTTGTAATGTCTGGCCGTATGCTTATTTGCCACCTACTTAAAGATATTTTTACACCATAAAAGTTTACACAAGTTACACGCTCCTTTCAAAGTTCCCTATATGTACTTTTTGGGTAAAGATTTAATACGCTTTTTATACGAAGCAATTTTTTTTATGTCGCCGACTAATTAATCATCAGTATTCATAAGACGTCTTATCTTACTTATAATAATTTAGGAAAATGTTGGATAATAATGAACAAATTACCTGCAAACACGAAAACATTTGCATACGCATATTGAAAATGTATAAAAACAGCCAAATACTTCTGTAAACGTAATGTTAGGGAAGTGAATGCAGGGTTTTTAAATAAGCATATCAAACAGTGTTTTATGTGAGGTTATGTTATGTTTTACTATCTGCTAACGGTGAAGGAAAACATCGTAAGGAAACCCACATGTCTTACAACAAATGCTTAAGACGCAGCCCTAAATAAGCACTGGAGACCTGTACTCACGCACAGGAACACAACTGACAACTGTATGTTAATTATTTGGCTGTGTTCATCTGTAAGTAGCAACATAAATGCCGCGGCACAGAGCTGCGATTAGGACCCTTTCTGACATCACACAGGATATTTTTTCATGTTGTTATTTTTTGCTAATTATCTGTTAGTCTGTTGTATGTTCAAATAAATGCTTTTCTTTCTTTCTTTCAGTCAAGCTTAGTCAACTGTACGGTGCCCCACCTCTCTTACTAAGTTTACTTAAATTTTCTTAAATAAATATACACTGGTAAACTAACGACATATTTAATTTCCAAGCCTATGAATAATAATCAACATTACCCGACCCCAACGTGCCCCTATGTAATACATTAACTTGAAAACTAAAACAATGCTACTCTACCTTGCGGCTGATGCATGTATACCTAACCCTTCATATGCAGCCGAGGGGAAAGTGTCACCGTGCCGTAGCGCTCCGGTGTTCACTTAATTGTTAATGCTATAGTGATCTAAGTAGCAACGAGGCAGCTCATGTGGGTTAATGAGCTCGCTACTAATTCATGGAGACATGAACCCACCTCCTAGTTATGAAAACTTTCGGTCCGGTAGATGGGTGAAGTTTTATGGCCGTTATGTCATTTACTTACCTTTGCTTTTAGGTTTTGTAACTAACTTTGCTTTCTTGTATAAAGCTCCAGCTTTAGGAAATTATAATAAATTAGTGTAACAAGTGTATAGTTTGGGACAAAATTATTATAATTCATGGTTATTTACAGTATCACTTTACCTGACAAAAACCCTGTACTTATTATGATTTTTTGCATCAATTCAAACGCGATGTAGTCTTAATGTTTACACGCTTTGGTTTCTTGAAGAGATACAAAGACATATGCGATGTAGTCTCCATGGAAACGCGATATATAAGGCGGGCCTAAAGATAAGCAGAAACCGTAGCCTGTGGATGCTTGATATACCTGAGGTTTCACTTACGTGTTGCCGATCCAAAAATTTATACCACTAAAAATTTGTGATATTGCCAGGCAATATGCTTCAGATGGCGGTGTGTGAGTTGTCCCAAAATATTTTTTTTACATGTTAACACTTTGATGGACAGTGAACGCCTATAGACGTCATGACAATAAAACATCTATTGTGTCTACGTTACTGTCCGCGAAAGTGTTAATTATTATTATATTTCCTGGGATTGGAAAACGATTCCTTAAATGGAAATCTGATAAAAGTGGAGATCTGTACTCACACACAGGCAACTACAAAACTGTGTGTAGTTATTTGGCTATGGTCTTCTAAAACACTGTCCGAATCAGGCTTGCCCGTTTGTATGGTAGGTATATATCTCCTGCAGTAAACATATCTACAGCTGCTCCACATCTGCCCTAAAACACTATGCTTTTCAACTGTCTGGGACCGAACCATAACGTGAGTCTTTCGAGCGAGAAAGAGAGACAGAGCTATACCCGCTATATAGCTCCTTCCCTCATTCTCGGTACAACTACGGCCTCAGTTGAAAGGTCAGCTTAGATTTCTAAGTGAAGTAAATATTTATGTAGGTACTTTTGGTCCGTTGCTACTTCGTATGGTTAATTTGTACATGTATAAGTTCAGATACAGGGGTTATTCCCTCGTGTGTGAGTCGTCATAATAGATTTATACGGTTCCTGTATTAATGGAATGTACTCGGTAGTGTGTTGAGACTAAGGACTTAGGTACATTTTAAGAGATATCGACATCATAAAGGACAGCAATCCCAAATGGAGAAGGACTTCCACCATATAGAAGTCAAATCACTACACGCAGTGTTCCTTTTTCTATTGTTTTGAAAAAGACAACTCCTGCACTAGGAAACAAGCCCTGTATCACGGAGGCGCGCCCTTTATGGACATATACAGACACAAAGTACACCTAAGTAGTGTAATAAAACACCCAGATTAAGCACAACCATGTCTGGATCACACACACTTTTGTCTCGTGTGGGAATCAAACTCACAACATGTCACGCAGTGGTAAAAACAGATTATGCAGTCGACAATATTTTTTTAGCTGCTATTTAAATTACCATTGTTTCTTTATCTTTAATAGTCTTAAAGTCCTAATATTTCGAATATTAAAATAAATGTTTGTTACTCAATCACGCCAAAACGGCAGAACGTATCTAGATGAAATTTGGCAGAGAAATAGATATGTATATAGCCTCGAATAGCGCATAGACTTTCATATTCCACCCGTGGAAAAAATATTCCACCCGTGGCGAAGGCCCGGGCAGATGCTAGTACTTTTTTATACTACTTGGGTGGCAAACAAGCATACGTCCCGCCAGATGTTAAACAGCTACCGTAGTATAAAGACGCTTGCAATATCAGAGGTTTAAGATAGACACCAGGGATTTTAAAATAGAGTATCCCTTTGATAGGAAAACGTTTCTTATAAAACGCATTACTAAATAAGCGCTGAAGATCTGTATATTATGTTGATATTTACTATAACAGAAGATGCTTCAGACAAGAATAGTGTAAAAAGACCAACGACTATAAAAATGTACTCATAACATGAGGCTAACATAAATATACATATCATATTCTTTATAATCGAATACGAATGTCAAAGATTACATAAAATGAAACTTCCAACGCGACATTTCTTGAACAAGTTAAAGTTTTAAATTGTATCCTCGTACAGAAGTACATACAAGTCAGACTAAGATATCTCGCAATGTTATGTACTGCACATTAAAGTAAATATCTGAGCTAAAAGCCACTCTGTGAGTTTCGCTTTGTTAATTCAATACTAAACTACACAGAAGTTAGTGTCCAAACATAATATATTTAATGAAAATGACGCTATTCACTGAGTTTTGTCAAATAATCCTTTGTAACTTTAGTACATAGAATTTCAATGCAATCACAAACAACTGCCACATTGTTTTAGTTAGATAAAATTGTGCTTATGTTTGGGATCGATCATGAAGTCTTAGTTTCGATTCCCGCGTTGAGCAAAATGTTATTGGATTTTTCTGTCATTTCAAAATTCTCAGTAGCGAGGTCAGTAGAGTTATTCCCAGTAAAAGACAACAGATTCGCAACAACTGGTGAAGTATGGGTAACATACTGCCGTCCTATAACTAGAAAGCCGTTAAGCCCAAAAAGTAGTTTTGGAGAAAACAGCAAAAAAGGCGGCAACCGTTATTTCTTAAAAAGTACAATACTTAGCTTGACGGGTGTTAGGCAGATTATTGAATATTATTTCCGTGGATCATTTTAAGGTTTGAGTTATTAAAAAAACTACACCTCGTTAAAAAAAACGTTCTTTTTCGATTTAGCTAAGCATTTTAGATAATTTTTGGCTCTAAATCCTGTACTAAAAGGTCGCTAACGTTACCGTAACGGCTTTTTAGTGAAGTAATTTTAATAAATTTATAGGATTCTAAATCTTAGTTAAATTTATTATGCAATCCTTAACTAGAAAGTTGCTAAGTCGTCAAACGGCTTTATTGTCGAAACTTTTCATCAATCTGAAACTTAATATATTTTCTAATAAGCGGCTTAGACTCTTTTAAGCTAAGTAGCGTTTATAGAATATGAAACTGAATACAAAATTATTCTAATAATACTTAACTAAAAGGCGGCAATACTTACTTCGCTTGAGTTTAACTTCCTTATTGCTAAGCATTTGACAGGATTATGTGAGAAATAATAAATTTTTAAAGTATTAAATCAAAGTTTAATAAAAAAATTTAAAACAATTAAAAATGCCTCCTTTTAAAATTCCAGACAAAAACGAAAATTTTCAATACAAAATTCGTGATTGCGTGAGTCGAGCAAACTTGGCGATTAAACTACCATATATACTTATATAATGGATTTAAGTAAAAACATACATACATACATAAAGACTTGCGTTAAAAATGTTAACAAATTGTAACGGGAAGACAAAGGAGCTAGCTAGGTCCTTCTTACTTTTGTAGGTGCGTTATCAATGCGGGATATTTATAACGAAATGCATAAAGATGTTATATTGTCTTGATTTTTGTACCTGTTGGTAAACAAATCGAGCAAAGCTTCTAAGAGTAGCTATACACATAAGCGGGCCGGCATTAATCGGTACAGTCGAGCAGTAAAATCGAATTTATATAATTAGATGATGTTCGAGGAAAAAGTATAAGCTTTGAGTTGGCTTTGTTGCCGCACAGATTATGCCGGGCCGCTTATGTGTGTAGTAACCCTTATGTTCTCAAAACTTTGAGACGCAGTTTACAGAAACGCCCCACGTCCGCACAAACCATGCGATTCTGAAAGCGCACGTTGAAATATAAGCGTTCGGCAAGCTTTCGGTATTGCGCATTGCGAGCATACGCTACCCGCGCCGATACCGCATCGACTAATGCGAAAAGAACTTAACCAAATATTACAACTCGAACCGTAAGCTACTCGTAGGTGTGTGCGAAATTTCAGACATTAGTATAAGAATTAATAACGAGCATCCAATATTTCATATTTATAAAATTAATGATGATGATGTCCTCCTAGACGTATCCGTTGACGGCGACCCCTACTAACTCACGGCCATACGTCTCCGCTCATGTGCTCGGACGGGGCTCGCGAAGCCGAATTACGTCTAGACGGTCACACAAAGCGCAGTGAAGCCCTCCTTGCGCATTAGGTATACTCATAAGAGGGCCTGAGTTGAGTTTTACGGTGCTGGCGTTTGGCGTCAAGGTCTTTAAGACGACAGTTTTCAAACTCTTCTATACCTCTGTGAACAGCCTTATGCCAGTCTAACCTGTGGGTAGCAAGCTCCTCCCATGAGTTTGGAGACACACCGGTTACAGATAAGTGTCGCTTAAGAACATCCTTGTACAAAGATACTGTCTGAGCTGATCTCAGAGTAAAAGACAGCTTTTGGCAACCTTGAGGGCTCCATGCGTACAAGATGTTCATACAAGATCCTCTTGTACGAACATAACAATTCATGTTCGTACAAGAGGGTCTCCATGCCCACCATATCCGCCGACGAAGTACTTCCGTGTTGGGAATCCGATCCTGCCAGCGTATGTGAAGTATACTGCCTTGGTGGTCCAGTGGCCGCAGTATGCGCCTGCTGTGCACAAGGTTGTGGGTTCGATTCCCACACAGGGCAAAACTTTGTATGGCCCACAAAGAGTTGTTCTGAGTCTGGTTGTAATTTGTGTCCGTTAATTGTATGTGCATTCCTTTTCCTTCTCAACTAATCTATCTTTCAAGCTGGTATCATATTTCTTTCTCTTTGTGGATGATGGTGGTGCTAAATTTACTAAATTCATAGAAATAGAGCAATCAATAAAAGATTTTTTACGTCTTTTTTTAGGTAACCGATGTCCAATAATCTCTTCTGTTCTTGTAAATTCTTGAGTATGTCGTCGCATTATTAATTTTTCGGGAAACGTTTTAGTTATTGATGTTCTCCTTTTCAATATTGGGTTACTTTTAGGGTATTTTGCCTTTGCATGTCATAACCATATTCAGTATCATCACTTAAAACATTGTCACATGGCTGGCCTTAGTCCTTATCCTTAACGGAGTCATCACTATCATAATCTTATATTTCTGGTATAATGCAGTGAGAAAAAGATGGCATCGGAGAAGGAGGGGGTATCGATTCGTGGCAGTATAAAGAATGTGTTTCAAGCTGTTGCTGAGTTAATGTTTCTATTGTAAGCTTCAGAGTTTCTTCTGGTTGGCTGTTTTTATATGTTATTTGTGTTTCATTAATTTTTTGAAACTCTTGTGATGTCATCGAGTAAGGTTCTTGGTTAAGAAGATTAACTAAATCGTTACTGTTCATGTGGGCGTACTTTGATTCTTGGCTAATATTAGAGCAAGTGGAATTGCGTGTAGATGGCATACTTTTAGTTTCAAGGCGTTGTGCAGTTAGAAATTCCTGGTCCACCAACACACTATTCATCATAGTTTGGATCCTTTGGATCCTTTTCTTCCGGAATATATCCTGAGCTCGTCAAACGCAAACAAAAATCACAAGCGTTTAACTGCTTTTTAGTCTAGTATTGTCGTTTGACTGCTCTCTAGCGATTAATATTTAGCTAATACTAATTTCAATACATAACTTAAAAGCCGCTATTGGCGTATTACTGCTTACTAGTGTAGTTTTTCTTTATAACTGCTTTATAGTTAAGGTACGATGTTCAGGTGGTTACTTATATGACACAATACATGAAGGTAGTTAAAGACGCTTAACAGCTTTTTAGTCAAGCATGACTAGTTAACGTACTTTTAGTTAAGAAAAAATGATACATCAGTTTGCCGTTGAAGTATGTTAACGTCTTTCTAGAGAAGTATTGTGGCTTAGCCGCTTTTTAATTAAGGAAGTAACGAAATTTATGTGGTTTAACTGCTCAGCAATGTTTTGTATCTCTAAAACTAAGCTAGCTAGCAAAATGAATCTTAGACAAAAAGATAGAGCATCAAAGGTTGTATAAGACTACATTAAAAAGTGAAAAACGGCTAACTGTGGCTTAACGGCCTTTTAGTTAGTGGACGGCAGCATTCACCATCGAGAAAAAAGTTTTGATGCTATATTCTACAATCAAATAATTTAAAATAGGAACAGAAAACTACAATCCAATATTGAGAGTAAATACGACTGAGCGGCCAACGTATATTGAAAGCATTACCAAAGTGGTATCTCTTCGGAACACAATGCCGTTCCGAATGCCAGGACAATCGCAAAGAATTGCAACACAATATAGTTGTGAAGCCACATAATCCGATGTGATATAACACTTGTCCACTGTTGCAAGAATGGAACAATGTTTTATATCAGGCAAGAGCTTCGGAAGCACTCCAATAAAACATCATTTCTTCCAGCTGCCGCGCACGAACACGACATTATCGTAACAGCAATCATCTAGAGATGTGTTTTATATTTTACTATGTGAATTGAACAATAACAAAATGTGAAGGAAGCATGCACAATAGAATAGACTGCACACTACATTTTTGCAGTAAATATTAGACTTTCCATTTAAACAACATGGAAGGCAGCGTCGTAAAAAGACGTCATTAACAAACGTTCCTGATTTAATTTAAATAAGGAGCACCGCGTCGGCTAGATAAGGCACGGCCACGGAAAAACATTTCCCTGTACTATTAAATGTGACGTCATCAGCTCGAGAGCAATAAGCAAATGAACGCGTTGTATCTGCTATTCAGACATTCTGTTATCGGAGGGCGGACGAGCGAGCGTTGCAGTAAGCAAGATACCATCGCGCACCCGACCTAATTCGATTCGCCAAGCCGTCTGACTCCGCCAAGTCCACCCACCGTACGTAGCAAGCCAAGTCCTCCGACTTATTATGTAACGACCGACACTAAAACCAGTGAACGATGCCTAAATTTGTTTTTCAACATGCGAACCTTTTATCTGAGTTACGACTAGCGCTTGACTTAAAGAAGTGTAGAATAGCAGAATGGTCGAGTGACTGACCTGAGCCTCTAGACAAGTGGCATAAGCGATAAACGAACCGAAAAGTCAAAAAATAAAATGTATGGAATTTGACGTGAGTCTACGATTTAATGTCGTAAACTTACGTCAAATCCCATACATTTTGTTTTTTGACTTTTCGATTCGACTATCGCTTATGCCACTTGTCTAGAGGCTCTGTTACATAACAATCGCAAACGCCTTCGGCTAAGTCGCGTTGAGCAGGGTTACAACTCTTATCTAAGGTTACATGCAAACTCGACTGCGAATCGCGACTATTAATCGGCAATTTGGTTTTAAAGCGATCCCTGTATTTATGTACATTTTTACTACGAGCGACGCTCGCAAAGTGACGCATTTCATCTGATAAGCATCGTACAAAAAATACATTTGCGGGAAATTTGTTTTACTATGTTGGACATAAATGTAATATAAAAACATTGGTAATAAAAAACGAGTATTGCAAGTAAGGAACGTATATTTTTGCACAGCAAGGACTCTTTCACCTATTAACAAGACTGCAGCAATAAATTTTAGTAGGTATGGTTTATTTTGCACTTTCAATAGACATTTATGATCTCCATATTCGAAGTAAAGTTGAAAATGTATTATGATACACTTTTATTCAGATCACTAGTTTGATATATCTTGTTTTTATATATACTACTTAGGTGGCAATCAAGCATATAGCCCGCCTGATCGTAAGCAGTTACCGTAGCCTATAGACGCTAGCAATACCAGAGGTATCACTTTCGTGTTGCCGACCCAAAAATAAACACCAAAGTTTTATGATGGAGTTTCCCTTGTATCGAAAAATGTTTCGCCAAAAACGCACTCTTAAATGAGCTCTGGAAACCTGTACCCACACACAGGAACACAACTACACTGCTGCGTGTAGTAATTCTTGGCTGTCGTCTTCTGACTACAGTCAAAAATCGGGCTTGCTCACTAGTTTACTCGTAGTTCCCTACCTCTCTCTAAATATCTATCTATATATCTATAACAACCTATAAAACATTTCTATCTAAAAGATAAAAAAAGAATCGTATATGAATAAAGATAGTTTTATTCAAATAAGTTGCTTTGATAACGTTGTGAATACGAGCAAATGCATTTTAACCAAGCAAAATCTAAAAAAAGTTCATTCATCAGCAGCCATTGTGAAGCGAGTAGAGGGCGCGGTGGTAGATGACGGCGCGACGCGGCTTCACAACACTTCCGCTCTCGTAACGTCCGCGTAATTAATTCAATGATCGTCCGCATAATGACTTGCATGGCTACCCCCTTGTGAGTATGCCTCAAACTAACGCTCACTAATTTCCACAACGTTAATGAAGGGGATTCTCTTCAGAGACGTTTTTGCTACCGCTAACATACGGTGCGACAAGGATTTTTGGCACTGTCACCGCCGACCGTTTAAACGTTTCTGCCATTAATCTCACTCCTGCAAAGATTGCATTTTAAAGTTTGTGTAACATTTGCCTGTAATGTTTAATTTCGACCGACAGTACGAAATTAAAATGGGAAAACAGAACATCGGTAATTAAATAAACATGAGAAAAAGAGAGGTATATACTAACGAGCAAGCCCGACTGGGGAAGGAACACCACCTTACATCAGACCATAGCCAAATAACTATACAAAGCGGTGTTTTAAAGACACGTTTTTCCATCCCAGGGATCTCAAAGCCCTGGTGCAAAAAGTGATACCTCTGGTATTGCTAGTGTCCATAGGTTATGGTAACTACTTACCATCAGGTGAGCTGTATGCTTGTTTGCCACCCAAGTAGTATAAAAAACCAAAATTGTTTTGGTTTTAGTCGTTTTCCATCTCCACGCCAACAAGCATAGCTAAGTGGTCAAGTTTGCGGCCCGCGTCGATCGTCAGGTATACCCCGTTAGTTCTCATTATGCAGAAGGGATTTTCATAACAACGTTTCAAGAGTTGTAGGGAGCCGACACTGCTTTAGGCTACTTACAGAGCCATTTGCAGAGAGATTGGCCCGACCTACTAGGTAGATTGCGGAACTTTAGAGATAACTTGGCCAAACTTGGAACATTTTGACGCTGCAATACTTGGATAAGGTAAACTGACTGTCTTAATTAAGTTAGAGATGTTCAAACACAAGTAAGGTTCATATTAATGGCGAATTTGATAAAATTAATGTTATAACTAAAGTGTTGTATTGAGTAGGTATGGTTTAGTGATGGGACAACAAAGTTACAATATAAGTTAGCTACTAATACATACTGGTCTTAATGTACTTAGATAAGTTACTTATATAAATATACTAAAATTAGCCGTCACTTCAGTGGCAAGCAAGTGGACGGCATTTCTAATTTGATTGATTTATCAACCTAAAGTTTTTTTTGTATGCTACACTGGTGTAGCATACAAAAAAAACTTTAGGTTGATAATATATTTTATAATGATAATATAATAATAATAGCAACCCATATATGTCCCACTGCTGGGCACGGGTCTCCTCTCCTCTATCAAGAGAGAGAGAGGGTTTAGGCCTTAATTCACACACTCACGCTGGCCTAATGCGGGTTGGTGAATCTGACATGTCTTTAGAATTTCTTCTAAGACATGTGGGTTTCCTCACGATGTTTTCCTTCACCGTTAGCAGATGGCGAATCATTTGATTCGTACATATAAACTCCACAAAGTGAAATTCACATTGGTACTGCCCGGGATCGAACTCGCACCTCTTGCGTGCAAGTCGGTTACTTTCCCACTCGGCCACCACCGCTTTATATATAATGATAATGTATGTAGCTTGCTAATGATGAAATATTTTTGCAAAAGAAATCTTTTTATAATATTAGTTTAGATAAATTCCTTCGAGGCTAGCCGTTAGTTTTTTTTTACTACCAAGTGGCAAACAAGCATACGGCCCGCCTGATGGTAAGTAGTTACCGTAGCCTATGGACGCTTGTAACACCAGGGATTTTACTCTTGCGTTGACGACCTTTTGAAAACCTTAGAACTCCTTTCTTGAAGAACTACTTAACTTAAGCTATAGTCTCTCGGGAAAATATTAAAATATTTTAACCTAAATTTAATTTTGTATGGTATATATTGGGCTCCGTCCCTTTTAGTTAACACTAATGTGGGCTCAGCAGTAATGAGTATTTAGATAATATCACGTAGTTACTTCCACGTACTCCCCACCAATATGTATCGGAGATATTGCCGATACATCATTTATTATTGTATAAATACACGTACATTTATGTTAATAAATAACTTATATTGTGTGGAACTTATGGCTCTCACTTATCCACCTCTATACGTTCACATTGGTGACCCCGACCCTGACTAGCAACGGACCTGGTTTCTGCCTGCCGGCTAAGAAGATTGAAGAACATCATCAACGAGATATCCAGTGATCGCACATTTCAATTGGCTTCCCACAAGCGGGTCCCACCAATTGGAATTTCAAGAGGCAATATTCACGGTTATTATCGCCGGCACGTAACGTCAAGAAAATGGCAACATGTCCTAAGCAGAACACAGCCGGTACGAACTACGTACCAGTTGCACAACACCAGATCGCTCCGCGACAGAGACAAGACAGAGCGTTGATAGAAACGCTCTCCATACAGTCTCGTATATCAGACTTCTGGCCGGCGTACCCTACGTTATGGTTCGCCCATTTTGAAGCAGTGATGGCCCCGCAGAAAAAAGGTGACGATGCGCAATTCCAAGCGGCCGTTGCCCGACTCGGCTTAGATGCGTTGCAGCAAGTAAGCGATATAATCGCGGCTCCGCCTGAGTCTGACAAATACAAGGCGTTAAAAACACGTCTCATTAGCGCCTACGAAGAGTCAGAGGCTCGCAAGCTTCAGAAATTGATGGAAGAAATGGAACTCGGCGATCAAAAGCCATCTCAATTATTACGCAAGATGCGTGAATTAGCCGGAAGCAAGATTCCCGACGATACGCTACGCATAATGTGGACAAAACTTTTGCCACCGTCAGCACGAGCCGTTTTGAGCGTCGCCGACCCAAAGGACTTAGATAGTCTATCAAAAATTGCTGACAAGATAATTGAAAACGTCATGCCGCAAAACCAGATCGCACAAGTTTCAAGTAGCAATGACATGAGCTATCTTCGCGCGAAATCAGACAGTATGGCTATGGAGATAGCAGAATTAAAGAGAGGCCAAGGACGAATAGGAAGATCACCGCACCGCGAAAAGTCACGTTCAAGGTCAAGATCAAATTCCCGGAAAGCAGCATGGATATGCCGTCCACATATGAAGTATGGCGTAAATGCGTTTAGATGTTGGAACGAACAAAAATGCGCATTCCGAAAGCCGTCGGAAAACTAACATTGACTCCGACTGTGGCAGTACTCGGCGTCAATAATACCCCAAACTGTCGACTATGTGTTACCGACTTAAACAGTGGTACACAATTTTTAATAGACACGGGGGCAGAGGTATCGGTGCTGGCAGCGAAGAATCGAAAAGTCGCAAATAACTCAAGCGCGTACACATTATACGCTGCAAATGGAACATCTATACGTACTTACGGCGAAAAAACAATGCATCTCAACTTGGGACTACGTCGCGTCTTCAAGTGGACATTTATAGTAGCTGATGTACGACGTTCCATCATAGGAGCAGACTTCCTACAAAATTATAAGCTACTCATCGATTTACACGCGAGGAAATTAATTGATAAGGTCACTGAATTATGTGTTATTACCAAGGTTACGCAAGATGCCGATGCGACAATTCGCACGATCGACCGTAATAACACGTATTATGACATCTTGCAAAAATACAGTGAGTTGACTAAACCGCGTAATAATAGCATTCCGACGCATACAATTCAGCACAGAATAATAACAACAAACGTGAACCCTATTCACGAAAAAGTACGCCCATTGAATCCAGAGAAATACAAAGCCGCCAAACGTGAATTTGAGAAGATGATGGAAGATGGAATATGTCGACCGTCCAGCAGTCCTTGGGCATCTCCCTTACATGTGGTGAAGAAGAAAAACGGTGAACTTAGGCCTTGTGGCGACTACCGTCGTTTAAACGCTATCACGGTTCCCGATCGTCATCCGATTTCCCGGATGCAGGATTTCGCCTACATAATGAAGGACAAAACAGTATTTACGAAACTGGACATTCGCCGGGCATTTCACGTCATAGATATCCATCCAGATGACATCCCAAAAACCGCCATCATAACGCCTTTTGGACTTTATGAATTTATGAAGATGACATTCGGTCTACGCAATGCTGCGCAAACGTTTCAGCGATTTATGAATATGGTGCTAAAAGGTCTGGACTTCGTATATAGCTTCATCGACGACATTCTCATATGCAGCGATGAAAATAGTCATAAACAAGACCTGGAAGAAGTATTTAGAAGACTTCAAGAACATGGCATTACACTAAATATTAAAAAATGCGAATTCGCCAAATCCGAGTTAGATTTTCTCGGATATCGCATAAATGAAGACGGTATACGACCATTACAAGACAAAATAGATATTATCTCAAGCTATCCCAAGCCGAAGACTATACAAGAGCTCAGGCGATTTCTCGGGATAGTAAACTTCTATCGTGCTAACATGCCTCACGCAGCTGAACACCAAAGGGAACTGAACCTGTATTTACACGGTGCTAAGAAGAACGACAAAAGACTCGTTCCATGGACAGAGAAAGGAAATAGGGCATTTGAAAAATGTAAACAAAGCATCCAAAGCGCTGTCACACTTTTTCATCCCTCAATGACGTCACCTCTGGCACTTATGACGGACAGTTCAAATACGTGTGCGGGTGCTGTACTACAACAGAAGATCGATGGGCAATGGCAACCACTTGGTTTCTTTTCCAAGGCTTTAAGCACGGCTCAACGAAACTACAGCACTTACGATCGTGAATTATTGGCAATATATATGTCTATCAAACATTTTCGCCACATGATAGAAGGAAGAGAATTTACAGTCTATACCGACCATAAACCGCTAACATTCGCACTTAGCAAAGCCTCATCCAACAATGACACGCCTAGAAGACTACGACATCTAGATTTTATCTCGCAGTTCTGCTCGGAGATTAAGCACATCCCGGGCGAACAAAACGCTGTAGCAGATGCACTATCGAGAATCGAGGAAATTAGCTTCCCTAGCTTTATTAACTATGGGGAATTAGCCACTGAACAACAACAAAGCAAAGAATTAGCTGAATTGTTGCAGAATAAAAAGCTACACTTTAAACGGTACACAATACCTAATAGCGACTTACAAGTCGTATGCGAGACGTCTACAGGAAAACTTCGACCCTATTTACCACTGCAGTTCCGGTACCCAGCATTCACAGCAGTACATGGTCTCAGTCATCCGGGGATACGAAGCACAAGAAAGATGATGTCTGAAAAATTCTTCTGGCCTACCATAAATAAAGAAGTTGGAACATGGGCAAAGACATGCATAGATTGTCAAAGGACAAAAATTAATCGTCACACTGTCTCTCCACTCAACGAGTTTCCAAGAACAGAGAGATTTGAGCACATTCACTTAGACATAGTAATACTACCTATATCACAAGAGTATCGCTACTGTGTTACCATCATCGATCGGAAGACAAAATGGCCCGAAGCAATACCCGTAGCAAACATCACCGCTGAAACCATATGCACGGCACTAATAAGTGGTTGGATTGCGAGATTTGGTTGTCCATTAACGATAACAACCGACCAAGGAAGGCAATTTGAATCAGATTTATTCCATCAGCTGACAAAGCGTCTCGGAATAAATAAAATTCGTACTACGCCGTATCATCCGCAAGCGAACGGGCAAGTTGAAAGATGGCACAGATGTCTAAAAACAGCATTAACTTCATGCGAAAATAGCTCGAACTGGGTAGCTAACTTACCAATGGTCCTACTGGGATTACGCACTGCAATTAGCGAGAAAAGTGGAATAAGTGCAGCACAAAGGACGTACGGAACAACCTTGCGATTGCCAGCTGATTTTTTCGCTGACACAATCAAAACATCGCAGTCCGACGCCGTATACGTCACACAGCTATCGAATGCTGTGCGCGCCCTACAAAGCGAGACAGCTACGAGAAATAATACGAATAGAAAATGTTACGTGCACAAGGAGTTAGAAAAATGTGATTATGTTTTTCTTAGAAGAGACATGATGAAAAAGTCACTGTGTGCTCCTTACGAAGGTCCTTACAAAGTTCTGCGACGTGAAGGAAAATGCTACACTATCCAGCTTCCGGACCGAACCGTCGTCGTGTCCATAGATCGTCTAAAACCAGCATTTATTCTACAAACTACAGAGGACAAAGTGCAGAAAAATAAAACAAAACAAACATTAACGGTTACATCACCCGCAGCCAATGCACCTGATAATAAAGCAGCGTTTGCAGAAAGAAGCTCGCGACTAGTAACTCGATCTGGTCGCATTGTAAAACCGACCGTGAGATTTGCGTTCTAAGCAAACTGTTTGTTTACATTATTATAATAATATGTTTAATTGTTTATACCTAGTAAATTAATTAATTGTTTTATATTGTTATACCTATACATTTTTACACTAGGATACTTTACTATTTTAAGGTTTTTACAAACGGTATACATCCATTGATAGTTTAAAATTTTACAATGTATTTAGTTTAATATTATTAAATATAATGTTTTCCTTTTTTTTCAAAAGGGGGAGTGATGTGGGCTCAGCAGTAATGAGTATTTAGATAATATCACGTAGTTACTTCCACGTACTCCCCACCAATATGTATCGGAGATATTGCCGATACATCATTTATTATTGTATAAATACACGTACATTTATGTTAATAAATAACTTATATTGTGTGGAACTTATGGCTCTCATTTATCCACCTCTATACGTTCACAACTAATATTGTAACTCATATCAAATTGTAAATGTTTCTGGAGATTAAAAAGAGTGGCCCGAGTTTCTTGCCAATTCTTCTTAGTCAGCGAATTGGCCAAAGAAAAATATATGCTGGCATTTGTTTTTATGACGTTCATAAGTATCATGTATTTGATCTAAATGAATAAATGAGTTTGACTTTGAAAACTTCGGCACGGTAGCTCATTTTTTTTTTTTTTTTTTTTTTTTCGTCTGGGGGTAGTTTTAAGTGCAGGTGTAAAAATTTTTGCTCTACAAAATAAATATTTTTTTAATTTAAATATAATCAATTTTAAGCATTTAATGTATACAATAGTTATATAGTAACAAGTACCTGCCAGGACAGTGTTATCTCCATCATTCACTTAACAACACAGCAAAATATTTAACACAAAAACATGGACAACTTGAAGCAGTTACAAATGTCACTAGCAGAGTTAAATGCATCCTTCAACAGTAGAATGGCCCACTTTGAAGCAGAGCTGCCCAAAACATCAAGTGTCTCAGCCACCACATCAAAACTGGCTGCAGAGTTCGCCTCCTTCAAGGTTTTCATCAGGGAGACGTTAAACACTCTTCAGCGTCAGATTGAGGTCCTTGCTAGACAGGTGGACACTCTGGAGATGCGCGGGCGAAGAAAGATGGTGCTTCTACATGGTGTGCCGGAGAAGATGGGTGAACAAACATCACATGTGGTTGTCGAGGTGATTAAAGACAAGCTGCAGATGTCTGATTTTAATAGCAGTGATATACGGCGGTGTCATAGGATGGGACGTGCTGCAGGTGACAAAAAGCCCAGGACCATTGCCATTAAATTGGACAGTATGGCTGTGCGGGACAAAATTTGGTTTGCCAAAACCAAACTCAAGGGCACTGGCATAACTGTTTCCGAGTTCCTGACACGACAGCGGCATCAACTTTTCATGGTGGCAAGGGAGCGGTTTGGTGTGTCTCGCTGCTGGACTCGAGAAGGCATTATACATGTCACTAGCTCGAATGGATCGAGGCATCGTGTGTTAACGCTAGACGAGCTGAATAAACTCGATCAATCTGAGGACGAGGAGGCTGCGAGACCTCCCACAGCCGCGAAGACAGCTGTGAAGTCAAAACGAGTCGCCAAGAAGTCGTAATTATATGTTATTTTCTTTTCATTTCATATGCCGGGTACTTTCCAACTTTATATCGTGTTTATCTTGTCTATTTCTTTTGTACCCTCTACTTAACTCGATACTCCTTCCTACTTGCATATTACTGTCTCATATTCAGCTTTTAACTTAACTCCTAATTATTTTTATTTTTACCCTCTTCGCTTTTATTTTTCTGTAGTTGTTTTGTTGTTGTTGAACTGTCAAAACCCTGCTGTTTTTCTTTGTATTTATAATCGACTTGGATATAAGTCTTTTAATAACTAACTTATTAGAGGTCAGTAACAATTTAAGTTTTTTTTTTGTAATTCTAAAATTTACTTTTTTATAAATTTAGGATTCTTATACCTACACTATTTCTAGCCTTACTCTTTGTCTTAATTTTAGTGTATACATATATTTTTTCTTTTGTAAATTGATCTCGTTTTAAGATATTTTTGAAATAACACAACCGGCAGGTGGATAAATAGTAAAGTAGTTAAACACACATTATATTATATTAGTATAGTAATAATATATTTAATATTATATCTATTTATTATTATTTTTCAGAAATAGATATTATTTTATATTTATTTTAATATTTTATACTTATGACAAGTAGCCACAGTAATAGTGATAATGAAAGCTATTATTCTATTAGCAACGATAGCAGCTTCACTAGTATTCCGTCGCTATCTGAAACTCTAGAGTTGCAGTTTTCCGACGTGACAAAGAATTTCAATGTTATTCATTTCAATGCCCAAAGCATTCCGGCACATTTTCCAGATATGCTGGCAAGTTTCGATTGTAGGAATGTACACGCCATTCTTATATCTGAATCTTGGCTAAAACCGTGTCTCCCTTCCACTTTGTACTCCCTTCCAGGGTTCCAGCTCATAAGAAATGATCGTGTGGCTCGTGGTGGGGGTGGCGTGGCCATATATCTCCGTACTCAACTCTCCTACACCATTATCAATATGTCGCCACACTCGCCACAGCCACCATCACCGAACGCTGGCGAACATCTTTTTATTGAGGTGGAACTCCATCATACAAAAATCCTACTCGGTGTCTACTACTGTCCTTCCTTACGTATAGATTTTTTCTCCTCCTTTGAAAATCTTTTAGAAAACCTCATCCCTTCCTATAGTCATACTATTGTCATGGGTGACTTTAATACATGCCTCCTCAAAAACGACTCCCGTTCCACATCCCTTTCTGCAGTTGCAGAATCCTGCAATCTACATATCCTCCCCCTAAGTGCAACTCATCATTTCCCCCATTCTACTCCTTCACTTCTCGACCTTATTATGGTTTCTTCTAGAGAGCGCGTCGCTAAGCATGGTCAATGCTCAGCTGACGCGTTCTCGTATCATGATTTGCTTTTCCTATCCTATAAAGTTCGCCCACCGAAGGCTAGATCTAAAATCCTCATGCAACGCAATTTTGGTGGTATGAACGTTGATGACCTACGTAGGGACGCCGCCAATACAGACTGGACATCACTCTATACTGCAAATTCAATTGATGATAAGGTTAATCTTTTTAATGCAGCTATTATCCAGCTGTTTGACCAACATGCGCCTGTCCGACCAGTAAGGTTAAAACACGCTCCTGCTCCATGGTTGACAAGTAACATTAAGTCACTAATGGCAAAGAAGGCTGCAGCAAAATTCAAACTAAGAACAAGACCAACAGAAGAAAACCAACAAAGGTATATCACAATCCGAAATCACTGCAACAAGGTGTGTAGGGATGCACAACGCCAACACATTCACAAATCTGTTCAAAACGGTGACCCAGCCAAGGTCTGGAAATTTCTGAGAACATTGGGAGTTGGAAAATCACAACATAGTAACATTCCTAAATCTTTAAACATTGATCTACTTAATCAACATTTCTCTGCTTCGTCCAATTTTGATAGGACAAATAAATTAAATACAATAAATTTTCTTTCATCTATTCCTGCTCCCAGTTATGATCCTTTTTCTTTTAGTCAATTTACTGCTTGTGATGTTAAGAAGAGTATAATGTCAATCACATCTAATGCCATCGGAACTGATTGTGTCAGCCGTAATATGATCCTTCCCATCCTTGATCAAATCCTCCCTATTATCTGTCATATCCTTAACTATTCCTTATCCAGTGGCATCTTTCCAACATCGTGGAAAGATGCTCAAATTACTCCAATACCTAAAAAAACCAATCCTACATCATATTCAGATTATCGTCCAATATCCATCTTACCCTTCCTTTCCAAAGTTATTGAACGTCTCGTCAATAACCAGCTTAGTATATTCCTTTCTAGTAAAAATCTCCTCAATCCTTTCCAGTCTGGTTTCCGTTCTGGTCATAGCACGACCACTTCCTTGGTGAATATTACGGATGACATAAGGTTTGGCATGGAAAATCGAAACCTAACTGTCCTTGCACTTCTTGATTTTTCTAATGCATTTAACACCGTCGATTTCGACATTTTGATTAACATACTCCGCTCACTTAACATATCTCCAATGGTACTTGACTGGTTTCGTAGTTACCTGTGTGGTCGCCGGCAATGTGTACGCATTGAGGATAATATCTCTTCATGGTGTAATACATATGTCGGAGTACCCCAGGGTGGCGTTCTGTCTCCTCTTCTCTTCGCTATATTTATAAATTCTATCTCAAATCAGCTTATTTCTTCCTACCACCTTTATGCAGATGATCTTCAGATATACTCCCAAGCTTTGCTAGATAAATTACCAGAGGCTATCGAAAATATCAACAGAGATTTGGTAAGCTTAAGTGATTGGAGTAAATCCTATGGACTTCAGTTGAATCCATTGAAAACCCAGGTCATAATTGTTGGTAGCTCCAGGATGGTCTCAAAAATAAATTGGTTGCAACTGCCTCAAGTTATTTTGAATGGTGCCATCGTACCTTTCGCCAAGAAAGTGAAAGACTTGGGCTTATTTGTTGATGCTGACTTATCTTGGGGCCCTCAGTTGCAAGAAGTTAGTCGCAAGATCTTCGCAGCCGCTGGTTCTTTAAGAAGACTGCGTAATTTGCTTCCTACTACCACTAAAATTGCGCTTGCGAATTCCCTTCTTCTTCCTATTCTTGATTATGCCGACGCCAGCTATCCAGATCTTACCGAGAACCAATTAGATAAACTTGAGCGACTCCAGAATGTTTGCATACGATTTATATTTGGTCTACGTAAGTACGATCATGTTTCAGAATTTCGTAAAAAGCTCAAATGGTTACCAATACGACTTCGCCGGAATGCTCATATCCTTTCAATGTTATACAGTATAATATTTAACCCTTCATCACCTTCCTATCTCAAGGAACGTTTTGAGTTCCTTTGTGATACACATGCTAGATTCTTACGATCATCGGAAAACCTGAAGTTAAAAATGCCAGTGCATTCCACGTCATTTTATGATAATTCCTTCACAGTTGTTGCTATTCGCTTGTGGAATGCATTGCCGCTGCAAATAAGACGCGCTCAATCTCTGACTACATTTAAATGTATGGTTAAAGAGCACTATCTTTTACTTAAATAATGCTTATATCTCTTATATAGGTATATAATAATATTTTTATATTTATATATATATATATGTATTACATAGTATATATATTATATTGATAAATTATATAGTATGTATGTATTAGTGTTATAATTATATCTTAGGTATAGTATTTATTTAGTGAGTACACCATAAACTACCTTACCTTACTCTTTAAAATCCATCCAAAGGTTGTCTGGAAGAGATCGCTTTTAGTGATAAGACCGCCCATTGTACAGCTAACTATTACATCAAACTGTTATTTTTTTTTTTTTTTTTTTTTTTTATTGTTGTATTTTTGCTTGGTGTACAATAAAAAATATTCTATCTATCTATCTATCTCATTCCAGTTTATTATAAAACTCGTAAGCAAGTATTATTTTTCCATAAAGAGCAACAGAGCTAGTTATATTTACTTCTGTCACACAATAATACCGCTTTAATTTTCCACGTGACTCAAGGCTTTATTCTGACATGAAATGGACGAATGTTTTAACTTTGTTTAAGAATTGTTTTACGAGTACCCACGCTTATGAAATTATTTAAGTACGTACGCGTAAGTTGAGTGCTGTATTTATGTACACATACTCGGTAGTAATAATGCTTTATTAGGGGCAACGTTGCGAAATTGCATTTAGCTCTCTGGTTTTTTTTTTTTGCCAAATGTGACAAACGAGTCAATGGTTACTGCCGGGCAATAGGGCATATATAGACCGCTGCCGATAAATGAAATGTAAATGCACATCAATACAGATGAGTGCATATTTTTTACAATACAATATACCTTTCAGTGGTGCAGTAGTCTTTGGCATAATGATCGTACTATTATGTTGAACAGCTTACATGTATCATCTGGAGCGGCCTACTATGGGGATTTAGTCTCATCTAGAGGGAATTTCCGCGCATTTAAACGTTTCTGCCATACATATTATAGCAATCAAACTTAGCTCACTTAGGTCCCGTAGATTAAGGTCCTCCGTGGTGCTCCTTTTCATAGGTTACAAACCTATACAGATTTATTTTGTCTCCCGCTTTGCTATGGAGGGAAGTGGAAACTTTTCTTTCTAACTCCTCCTATTTACTTCTGATTAAATTCGTTGCGGGGTCCAAGACAGTAGGTTTAGTTGTCCACGGGACGCACGAGTGTCAAAACTCGGTGTATCAGTTGGTTACTCCGCTGTTAATCCTGGCTCACAGGAGTCACAGCGGTGGGCATGTGGGTGGGATTGTCCCGATTAAAAAAAAAAAATACCTTTCTAAGATGGATAAGTGGGGTATAAGGTCCAATTCAAAAATAGTGTAACTGTTTTCTTTCTGGTAAAATAAATAAATGAAAGCCACAGTTTATTGTCATATTTAATTTTAACAAATTGTTATAATAATTAATATAATTTATTAACACAGAGATAAATAAATATAAAAAAAAACTGGAACAAACTAACAACTGGAAAAACTGGATTTATTTGATTGCTTAAAGGATTATTAAAGCTTTTAGGTTCGAAGTTCTCTAGGAAACGGGCATATTCTAGAATATCAGACTAAACCACAGCGAAGCGTAGCCGAGTTGACCTAGAATAATTTATTTTTATGCAATAAAGCTTGGAAATATTACGACCTACCTATTTCAAATACCTACGTAGTTTTGCCAATCTGCTTGCTGTGCATTATTATAATAATTGGTAGTCATACAAATCTCGTGAAATAAAACATAACTAGACTGTATGTTTGATTGATAGCTTTTGCCCACGACTTCGCCCTCGCGGTATCTCGTATGTTAGTACCCACGTATTATTCCGGTCATGTTTGTTATCCTGTTTCCTTACTGATAATCATAACATTTTATAGCACTTAACACACTGCCTCCTACCCAGCTACTACCTACGTCTGTCTTGAGGTATCAATGTTTTACTATCAACAAACATTTATTTAAATTTAGACTGACCTGTTGGTGTGCCGGTTATTGCCCCTGACTGCTAAGCCAAAGGTCGTGGGTTCAAAGCCCATCCAGGGCATTTTTTGTGTGATGAGCACAATTTTGTGATCAGTTTCTAAGTGTAATTAATGTGTGTAGGTATTTATTCAGAAATAAATAAGTATTTTAACTAGTTTTATTGCCTTCTAAAAGGTAGACAGCCACTTGGTAAAATAGACATGATCAGCTCAGGACCGAATGCTGTAGGAATCCTTGGATGTCCAGCTGTGGACTACTTTCGGTTAGTTAAACATAGTTTGGGATCACAAGCCATGCCATAAAATCCTTATAGTACTTTATTAACATCGAAGAAAATAAAGATCATAATTTAATTTTTTGAATCAAAACCTAAAAGTGTAAGTAATAAGATTAATACACAACTTACGAATTTCAAAAATAAATTGCTAGACATTATGATACCAAGTCCCAAAGTATAAAAAGATAATGTCTTATAATTCAAAAAACGACTTACATCTAAAAAAACATGCAAACATGAACTTGCAATATAATCTTTAATAAAAAATAATGAGCATAATCTCAGCATTGCCAATAACCGATTATGAATATTTTTCAAACAATGCACGTACTTTAGCGGAATACTTAATTATATTCAGGCTGTTAACGCCCTAATGATAGGCTTGGACATACAGCTGTATAATGACGTATAATTACCCTGAGTATTGGTATTAAGTCATTACTTGTGAGGTCTGGGGTCTTCCATCAAGAGTCGCCCAGCGATAAGGGCACAAATAAACAGATTATGTACTGTAAATTAGATTATCTGTATGTACGTAAATAAAGCCAAGTTCTTGAAATTACAATTAATGTCAACGAATATAGATAGATAGAATATATAACTTATGAAGAATATATAACTTTATGATTGTATATATACAATATCTGTGTATTTACCTATAAAAGTATTATTAGAAGTAGCTGAATGATTGCCATGAGTATTGTATAATATGATTACACAGCCATAACTACTTAAGTCTTTACTCTACCAGTTGTCCACTATTATAAATGAAATTTACACAAAATTGTAACTATCTGGTGATATAGGGCGGTGGTCCTAAATCACCTAAATCGAAAAACCGTATACGGAAACCGTATTCGTAAATCCGTCTGAACAGCACACCGATTTGATGTTTCTGTACGGAATTATAGGGCTCTCATTCATAGAGGTGAACGTAAAAAATCTGTACGGAAAAAATCGAACGTAAGTGACAAGTGAGTCAGCCCGATTCGAAAAACGAATCTGTAAATCGAACCCGAAAAAGGAATGAATGTGGCGGGCTTAAAAAGAATGGCCTAAGCTTTTTGCTAGTTCTTCTCATGGACCTACACGTATTAGCACACTAACCGTAGTATATCGGCTGACATCATCTTTCTTGCTTACCTGTTATATTCATAATTTATGGCCTTCATAAATGTTATTTTGACATAAAACTTTGTGTGATTCGTAAATATTGTATGTTTATAAAGTCCTTAGAAACACAGGGCTTGTTCCCTAGTGTGAAAGATGCGTATATTTAAAAATCAACCAAAACAAGGAAAATATAAAACACTTTCAAAGACATTATTATCTATTCCAAATGAAATTCTATGTAAGTAATAATTTGCAGCATATTTTTTATTGATAAGATTGTGTCAATGGTGTCAGGCAATGATATTATAGTTAAAAAGACGTAGATATCGCACTAGCACACGGAATCAGTTGCTGGCAACACTAGCTAAGAAGCTTTACTTCATCTATCATTATACTTTTCTGTATTTCGTATAATCTATCGCATTCATTCGTATCATCTATAAGCAAGTACGCACAAAGACATGAAAACAAAAATTTTACTCTGCTCAGTATGAAGGTAGCATATCTTTCTTTATAATATCATTGGTGTCAGGCATATTATATAATTAGCTTGAATACTTTACCCGTTAATTATAAAGAAATTAGTCTACGTAAGTAGACGTGTGTCGTAATTATTAGTCTTACTAATTACCTATCTACTTACTAGGACTTTAAAAATCAATACATAGTTTGTTGAACAACTATATTTATAACTACCTATACATATATTAAAACTAACCTATTATTTTGAAGGCTTTTTAATTTTACTGTCAATTGAAATTAAGTTTCTTGAGGACGTTCGTTTTTTACTAATGAAAAATATAATGCCATTTTGCCAGACTTCAGAAACAATAATATTTTGGTCGATCCAGAAATTGAATACAAGATACTACTAATTAATGCTTTTTTCATTATTACAAATACTCCCGTACAAGTTAAGTATCGCTCTATTGTGAGCGATTTTCATATTGAAATTACGGACACAAAGTACACCCTCAATACTATATACAATACCTACACAACAATAATTTGATGAGATCGAATCCCTCAGCCATATTTAAGTACTTAGCTGTGACGTATCTTCTCTCATCAACTTTGTCAGACAAAACTAAGTTACCTTGTGATTTCATTTAATTCAAACTATTAAGTAAGTTAAGTAAATGACATTAGTTTCTACCAAGTTTTACAATTACTTTTCTCCAAGTAGTATAACGTAAATAAAACGTGTCTGCTCGCCCATGTCATTTATACTTGTTTTCTAAATGCTTATAAATGTAATATATAACAGTGACTAGTAGGATACACTATATAAATCCTGTGTAAGCGAGGAAACGCCCAGATCTCAACACAATGCTCCGGGAATGTATTGTATTGTAAAGTATTTCGAGAAATCGCTTTCTCAAAAGCGAGGTTCGCCTTTTTGCAATTTATAACGGCTCTCATCCAGATTGCATGAATACAAACAGTAAGTCTTTTGTGTGTACGCTTGTGTCTCTTTTGATTAAGATGTTCGTTTGGAAATGGAACAAATTTAATTTCACGTAAGATAAATTCTAAAAAGTTCGAATTCAAAAGCTTATGTAATTAATCTAATACGAGTATAATCAATTCGTTCAATTTATGAGCAATAAAATGTACCTTTAACCTAATTTATTTGGATGGAAAAATAGCAATAATATACATTGAATACTTTAAATTACCCGCGCTTAAGTTTATTGTCAATCATGAAGGTTCGATTCCCGGGTTGCACAAAGCGTTCTAAGTATTTATGTAAGCAATAAGTTGACATTGACTATTAGGTGGGCCACTAGTTCGTCCGCCAAAATCAGCAATAATTTCTCTCAAAATCAATCCGTAAAACAATCTCGTTTAATAACGTAGTTATTTAAAAAGTCACCAGAATATAAATTGTTCATAGCATTACATAACATTTAAACTTCTAGAATGATTTAACTTTTGGTTGCATAATTGTACGTAAAGTTACCCACGATTTATTACGACAATTATCGATATCCTTGATTGAAAATTATTCACCTAACAAACTTGCCTTACATTCCTTAATCAAGTTTCGATCGGTAATGTAATTTATAAAATTCATAGAAGGCCGAGCAAAAACATTTGTGACTGCCTGAGTTTCACAAATGTATTTTGGTGGCAAGAAACCGATCAGTTTGGCCAGATAGAACTGTACATACATAAAATCACACTTTATCATTGTTTGCGTTTTCCACTTCTAATTTTCGTTTTGAATTAAGTCCGTAACAATAAATCAATCATATCGATATGATACGATTGACGAAATAAACTCAAGTAAAACATAAGAGATTGTGATAAAATGCTAGGCAATACCCAATTAAAAGAAAGATAAAAAATCGAATAAGTATATACTATCATTTTTTTACATTATTCATACTTGTCTACATATTTTAATAATAAAGCCGAATTGCCACCGTGTATTCGAAAAAAGTAATTACAAAAACAGTAACTCTTTATTTTACACCAAGCTACATAATTGCTTACATAGAAGGACTTCATCTTCACTTTAAATACCTAAAGAAAACGACAACATTAAAATTTCGGTAACGAATATTCACTGACTTTCTAAAAACTATCGATGTTTTCGTATCTTTGCGTGCCTATTTGGAAACAAAATTGAACCATACCTCACCCACACGAAGTACCGTAGTATCAAAAACTGACTCGCTTCCATACATTAATCTTTGTGAGTTTACAATCGGTTTATGTACTCGTACAAATAGGCCAACAGTTTACCAAAGTATAGAAATCAATAAGTCACTTTCCTTAGAACAATTACTATCTGATTGATATCTTGGATCATTAATAAATAATTTGTTTTGTTATCGTAGCATGTCGAACATGAACTATCCAGCTGCGTTTCAAGCTTTATTGTTATGTTCTTATTTAGACCTTCGTGCACTCGCGAAGATAAATATTCTGGATAAAGTCTTACTACATTTATTACGTAATAGAGTTATATTCTATTCCTAATAACGTTGTAAAGCTTAATGCGTTTAACTAATTTGAGATACATTTACTTGTACTTAAAATTTTATGATGTTATTGCATTAGAAATTAAATTGCTAAGTCAATAATCATACGAAAATAAAACGCGATAATAATGTGTTTAATATGCAAAGGTGAGTTTAATGCGAATTTTAACTTAATAGTTGACCGAATGGAAGTGGTGCAAAGTTGATTTGAGCGGTTGATCGTCTGTAGACTGGCGCCACTCGCCGCTGCGTGGGTGAACTCGTGGCGGACGCGAACCGCAGACGGCTTCGCAGGCCAACTGATTAACTGTGCATTGCATACAACGCCTTTAAAACTAACTTTATAATGTAGGTCTATTTCACACTATAGTGCTTGTTACGCCGATTTAATCTATAATAGCCTCTTTCCTGAACCAGTCATGCTTTTGAGAAAATATATTAAATACTCTTTGTCTGACATCCATATTTATTTATATATCTAAACAACAATAAATATAATGACGATATACTTATTTCTCATATAATGTTCTTTAAACGAAATGCATTACAAATTTATGTTTCATTTGTATAATCACTAAGTACTTATAATGTATTAATAAATAAAATTATATTGCTGTATTTTGTATATTTATACCGTAGTGCAACTCTAACTATTCTACTGCCATGCACGGGTACTCTCGGCACTCTATCAAGAGAGCTAAGAGAGTTAAAACCTTGATACAGCCAAGCTGGTGAATCTGACATGTCTTTATAATAACTGCGCGGCGCGTGTGGGTTCCCTCACGATATTTTCCTTAATTGATAGCAGATGGTAAATCATTGTAAGATATCAAGTTCATAAACAATGTCATTTATTTACGAGTTTACACCATTACATAATTATATACATATATACAATACTAATTTGAACAAACAAATAAAAAATAGGTAATTCATTTGATGAATACTTATAAATTCTACTGCCCCCTGGGATTGAACTTACACCTCATATATATACAAGTCACTTACTTGCCCAATCGGCTATCACCGCGCACCGCTGTCTTTTTTTTAATAAACTAATAGTATACAGAAGACAACTTAACATACCAAAAGCTCTATAAATCAATATAAGGATCCTTGCGAATTATATTATACCAAGTAGAACAGAAACCTATACTCGTAAGGAGCACAATAGTGTGGCTCCAACTCTATGTACATTCAATACCTTTATACCTACTTATTATTAAGCACCATCACATCGCAACTCTTACCCGTTTGACTTAGAGCTTCAATTGACCGTTAAATAACAACAGACTCCGAACACCCACGAACGGAAGAAAATTGCGTGCCTAGAACTCAAGTTTGTTTACTACCAATAGCCAATTAGCTGCGTCTGAAATGTATTGTTTTTACATATAACTTTGTTCTTGTAAGAGACATGGGTGTATCCACAGAACACACGACATTTTGCAAGTTTTGGTAGGTCCCATTTAATAGAAGGTGAGACCCTCTCATCCATATGAGAGGTTCTCACCTGAGATGATGATGATGATGTGCCTATTGCCATCAATAGGCACATCATCATCACCATCTCAGTCAAAAGACGTCCTCTGCTGGACATAGGCCTCTCCCAAGGATTTCCACAACTCTCGATCCTGAGCAGACCTTGTCCATCGGTTGCCCGCAACCTTTACCAGGTCGTCGGTCCACCTTGTTGGAGGCCTGCACATGCTTCGTCTTCTAGGCTTGCTAGAATTTTTAGACACCTACCTCGCCGTACCTCTCTAACCTACTAATACGTTTGTTTCAAAACGCATTCCTAAATGAGCGCTGGAGACCTGTACTCACACACAGGAACACAACCACACCGCTGTGTGTAGTCATTTGGCTGTGGTCTTCTGTAAGGTGGAGGTCCTTCCCCAGTCGGGCTTGCTCGCTAGTACGGTGCCCTACCTCTCTTTAAACTTTCTTCTTTACCTCTCTTAAGGTTTCCAAGGCACAAACAAATCTAGTTTTCGAAAATTGTCACCAATCTATGGACTGACTGCGGCAATCTTTCTTAGCTTACTTAGCTACGAGCTCATTTATAGATATTACATATTTCAAACGCACCATTAAAATGTTTACTTTGTAGGTACACAAAATAAACTAGAGAGACAATTCTTCAAATAACAAAACTAACAACAATTGTGAACAATAGTATAATTTCTTTCATTCTAATGTTGCTTAGAAGTAATAATGAAAAGTGGTAAAGTATAGCGTATTATTTATTTAATTTTCAATTCATTAAGAAAACAGACTTCAATGGATATTAATTATCTGCCTCTCTTCTTAAAGAATTATTTTCTTGGCGCTTGAAAGTGCTCAAATAGCAATACATAAAAGTAAATATTACTACGACTAAGACGTCCCCATCTTTCAATATATTATTCACGTCAGTATAATTTAGCCGGCGCCGGCGTCTAGCTAACTACCAACCAGTATAAACATTACGAATTATTTGCTATTTATTTATAGGCAACAACTTAAAATTATCGAAATTAAATCATTGTAAAACTTGAAAGACACGAATGATTTTCACAACAAAATGGTTTATTTCCATAATGGATGGAAGGTTAACGAACCTATCTGTAAGCTTTATGATGCTTATTTATGATAGAGCCAATCGATATGTGAAATTGTGAATTTACTTGGTAGTTTACTTGAATTTATTTATTTTCATTTGTAACGAACTACGAAGTGTATTATTGCAGACGCCCATTGGAACATACACATTGCATATTTTTATACACGCCATCTACTCAAATGCAAATTATAAAGAAATTTTAGTCTGTATGTTATTAAAAATTTGACAAATTTAAATTTGTACAATTTTAAATTAAGAGAGGTACGACGAGTTAGATGTCTAAAAATTCTAGCAAGCCTGACTGGGGGGAGAGGTGGCTCTACCTTATAGAAGACTAGTTGTTGCTCGCGGCTCCGCCCGCGTAGACGTCGGTTATCACGATAAAAAGCCTATATGCTATTCCAGACTATAATAAAACTCTGTGCCAAATTTCATCCACATCCATTCAGTAGTTTTTGCGTAAAAGAGTAACAAACATCCATACATCCATACTCACAAACTTTCACATTTATAATATTAGTAAGGATTACAGCCAAATAACTACACACAGTTATATATTTCTGTGCGTGATATTAATGCTCATTTAAGGAAAACGGTTTTGATAATAACCATTTTCTATATGCTACGGCAACTGCTTATCATCTAGCGGACCGTACGCTTTTTGTCATCATGGTAGTTTAAAAAAAACCTCACTCTAGTTTCTGTTGATTTTTTATTAGACACTCTTAGCAAACGCGATAAACCTAACTTGTTAAAGTTAAACATAAAAAATAAACAAAACTTTATCAACCCGCATAAAAAGAAAACGAAAGATAAATGGTAAAACAGATATCAACTTAAACATTATTACGAAGTCAAATAAGTTTATAAGAGTTAGTTAATAATCTGCAATAGAAAATATGAAGCAGAGATTGTGGTTCACGTAGAAACCGCGATAAGTGGGTATCAACCGAAACGATCAGCGCACGTCCCGGCCTATTGCATGTTCGCAGCGCCATGAAGGGACTTGACAACGATAACATATTATAGCGTTATACTTATTGTATAAAGAAATTGGTAGTACAGAAACTGCGCCAAAATGACAAATTAAATACGTCGATATAATCAGCGAACAAGTACGGGCTGGCAATATTGCGCGCTGGCGTGAGTACAGTCGACATCTCATCGGTTTTCTAACTTGTATTAGTATATTTATTTCGATATAATTTTAGATAATGACCATAATTTAAAATAGTAAGTACTTCCATACAATCATACTACAATACCTACATATGTATTTCAAAAATTTAATAGTATTTTATTACATTATATGTATTTCTGCGCTCTAACAACCCTATATAAGGAACTTGCGCGGTATGAGGCGCTCTAGGTATTCGTTTGTTGGCTTTTGCGCAATTTCTCTACTACCTATTTCTTTATACAATGGTTATACACCATAAAATTAATACGTGACACCTAACCTCTATCACTGTACAAGCGCTCGACGCTATACCACATTAAAAGGCGTAAAGGCTGCTTGTTTGTTCATCGTTATCTCCGAAAGAGTCCATGAATTTTGATGACAACGTTAACTTTCATATTCAGTAATTTCCATACCAGCTTTGGTATTATAAACAACTCTGATTAAGTAGCTACTGCAGTATTCAATCATTCTGATTGTTAATTTGACAGGCCTGCTGGTCAGTGTTTATAGTGACCCTGACTGTGAAGCCTGACAATAAAATGGGTTCGATTTCAACCTAGGATAAATCTTTGTATTATAAACACGATTATGGTGAGACTCCTGCCGGACTAACTGGACAATACTATATGTATATTTTCTACTTTCTTTTATACTACTTAAGTGGCAAACAAGCATACGGCCTGCCTAATGGTAAGCAGTTACCGTAGCCTTAGGACGCTTGCAAACAAGAGAGATCACTTACGTATTACCGACCCATTTGTTTACACCAGGGCATTAACATGGAGTATCCCTGGGATAGGAAAGTATTTCTTTCAAAACTCATCCATAAATGAGCGCTGGAGACCTGTACTCACACACAGGGACTCAACTACACGTAGTAGCTGTGTGTTGTTAATTGTTTGATAAGAAAGAGACTAACGATAATTAGACAACAGTTACAGTAGTGACACCAATATCTAAAAAGTTTATATTTTCTAATGCCGTTCGTCGTCGTGTAAACATCGCGTATTATACGGAATGTACTCAGTACACATAGAAACTTGTTCACATACTTGTTGGCAGTAATAATTGAATATAGAGATATGCTGTTACATCCATAGAGGGATCGTCTACATCGTCTACTGTTCACACGTGTTGCGTTAGATTGACAACTAGTCTTGCCAAAGACGCACGTACTAGTGCTGCCACCTAAATACATCTAATTATTTGAACATCTTAAGTCTATATTTGTTCATGTATATTTACGTATACATTTAGAGAAGCGTACTTTTTAGTATTAAGCGCCATGTACCCTGTTATTTTTGATTAGTTTGAGACTAGTCTGTCATTTTAGCACATTTTTTTAAAATAAATTAGTCGATGTATGTTATGATCAATATTATTAAGTTAGACACTCGCAAACTAACTTAATACATAGCAATAACTTAGGTTTCTTTTTTGAGAGAAAGAAATAAATTTGTAACAGTTAAAGTTAATGTCGAAGAAGAATGCGTAAAGCCTTAATATTTTTTTAAAAAGCTCTGTTTAATTTTGTTCATTATAGATCATATCACATCTTATATAGATAATCCCTTCAAAAATATAAATGTGAAATGAGAGCCAAGTTCAATATTAAGATAAAAACATGTGTCGTTCTCGTCTATCCTAAAGATTATGCAAAGATATAAAATACTAACGACGAAAATGTATGTATGAAATGTAACTAGTACTAAGTTTTTTTTGTTCAATTAAGTACCTGATCTGTGCGTAACCTTAGAAACTACTAAGCAGACTGTTGATAGCGTACCCTGGTTAAACATATGCCCTTTAAAAATAGACGGTGTAGACAAATGATTTCGAATTCAGTTCTTGAGCCTGCTGTTAGAAAACATAAGATCTTACACTATTTCTCAACCTTATAATCAAACAGATCAGTAGGTATAAATCGATGCTGAAGTAGCTATTCACGAATGTAAATAAAATATCCACTAATATATTCAATGTTGGTTCTACATAACCGGCAGATAATTATGTTAAAGTGGGCAGCGCAAATACTACAAGCGGACTCGAAACACGCGCCAAACAGAATTATACATGCAAACCAAAGTCATTGCGAGGTTTCTATACAAATTTTGATATTACTAAGTTGACGGCACGCATTTTGTAGTACCTAACAGAGCCGCGTGGCGCTAGGGTGGCGCTACTGTCAACTAAATGCCTGCGTGTGTAAACATAAGTTGGCAAAAGCTAGCCCTCGGGCATGCCTCCAACTTATGTTATTTACTGAGTAAAGACATGACTGGAAATAAACCAGCAAACTCCTGCACGGGACGGACGGCAACGTATACTCGACTGCACACACAAAGGACTTATTCGTAATACAATAATTGCTATCTTAGATACGGTTTGCTAATAAGACTTCGCTTGTGTATTGCCTTGGTTTATTATTTAAATTAAATATATAAGTTTCGGAATTTGATTGTGGTATTAAATTAACTACAAAGCGGTCGTGGCTGAGTGGTAAAGTAACCGACTTGCACGCAAAAGGTACGAGTTCGATCCCGGGCGGCAGTACCAATGTAAATTTCACTTTGTGGAGTTTATATTATGTACTAATCAAATGATTCGCCATCTGCTAACGGTGAAGGAATTGAAATTGAAATTAAGGCCTAAACCCTCTATCTCCCTGCCCAACAGTGGGACATATATGGGTTGTTATTATTCTTTAATAAACATAACTTTGATATTGTTTACGGTAAACATAATGTTTAAAGTGATCATGTTTTACTCGATGGATTGACAGGCGCAAATGATTTGCAAAATAGGCAAGTATGGACAACGTGAATTGCTGTCGCGCTGGCCCCGTATAGAGATCATGTATGTGTGTACTATTTAAGCAGAATGATAAAAACATTGCTTGTTACGATATTTTCTTGATCTGCAAGATCAAGTTAATCATCAAATAATGCGTGTATTTTGCCTGATTGCTTATGTGATTATTGTGATCACTGACCCTCATTGTTTTTGTTTTTATATCCGTAAATTGTATGTTCATAAAGTCCCCCACGACACAGGGCCCTAGTGTGGGAATTGTCTTTTTGAAAAGAAAAAAAATATAGATTTAATTTAATTTATGCTAATTACCGTAATCCTGTCCTGACACAAACGTTTTCGATATAAGCTTATTTCACTGCATTAAGTATTTTCAATTTCAATCAATCATATTGAAATTAAAAATACCTAATTCCAAATCGAACTTAAATACGTTACTTTCAGTATTGTTCCTGTAGCCTAATTAATAGCTGTCTGTATTCTAACAGACAGGATGTTAGACTAATTGACATTCAGACGGATTAATTGCTGCAAAGTTTTTCGTGATTATTCCAACAGAGCTTCATGAATTTCACATTTCGCAAATACCCAGTAGTCGAACTCAATGCGAAATACAAAGCTTTGTGTGGAAACTAGATCGAAACTGATTTATTTTAACCCTGAGGCCTCTCCTAGTGAATCAATTCTGTAGCAAAGGACATTTACAGACATAAAAATCGCAGATACAAGGCCAAAATAAAAGCAAGATAAAAATGCCTTGACTCAAACAATTACCTATGCCTGTTCAGAGACAGATATCCACGTCTGGACACTGGACATGAGTAGGCTTGGTTATGAGCCTTCTACAACACTTTTCAAAGTTTCCACAACATGTGGTTTTGAGTTGCTCTTATCCATGTTTTAAACAAAATATAATATTAAACCTAAAAAATAATATTTAATAATACGAATAACTACAAAATTATTAAATGTATGCTTATACTAGCGGCCAGCCCAGACTTCGCTCGGTAATTTTCTTATATTCTTTTCCCGTAAGAACCATCTACTAACCATCTACTACTAAAAAAAGATTAATGAAATCGGTAAAGCCGTCCTCAAGTTATGGCGTGACCAAGAGAAATAGGGATTAATTTTTATATAATATAGACAGAAAAAGGAAGAGCTGATTTTCTAAGTTTGTTTATTTATGTGGCGGGTAATCTGCGTATCGTGTATATGAAAAAATATTTCACACACCACGCAAGCGAAGCCGCCGGTGTAAGCTAGTTTACTTTAAAATAGATGGTTTTCTACAAATTCACGCTTTGCCACACAGTTGTAATTAGCGAAGTGACCACACCTAAACCGCGGTGCATATAATTCATTACTTAATGATGTATGCGTAGGTACTCCAGTTAGTGTGGGTTCGAGATTACCTCATTACGTTCAAATTCAAATTGTGTTCGTAATTATGAGTTAATGTTCTGATTCCGTCGTTCTGCTAATACTCTGTCCCTCATTAATATTATTATAGCTACTTTTCCGTGCAAAATTTGGGTAACACCTAAAAAAATGGATTTCTATGATTTAGTAGTTCTGGCTTACATTTTTTTAAAGACTACTTCCGCACCAAGGAATAAGCCCTATGTCGCGGGGGACTTTACAAAGTACACCCAGACTCGGGAAAATCATTTACGGATCACAATTGTTTGTGTATTATAATGTACATAATGAGTCAATAAGAGCGATAGTAACAACGAGAAAGTAACCGAGTTGTATAAAATTAAGTTCGACTTCAATCCTCGATAGTTGTAAAATCTATAAGTAGGTACTCAATTACTCATCATATGATTTACCATTTGCTAACGGTGAAGGACAACATCATGAATAAACCCAAATGACTAAGAAGATATTTTGAAACTATGTCTGATCAACAAATCCGCATGAGGCTAGCCTATGTGGATTAAGGCCTAAACCCTAGATTAAAACTTATAGCATAATAGACGAGAACCCGTGTCCAAAAAAGACATTATATTGGTCGCCAATAAATATAGTGAATCCGATGCAATCCTTCTGCGTAATAACTGTCGTTGTACATACTTCATTAAACAAAATAAACGAGTAGGTACATATTTTCAAAGGTCAAGTGCAAGTTCAAGTGAAGCACTGAGCATGTTCCGTATCATTAAGTTTGATTGCCCCTGTAGTCGACTTGATTACACTTGCAACGTTCAACTAAATTTATGGACCGCAAAATTAAGTTGGTTGCTTATACACTACATGCTTTTATTTTATAAACAAAAAGGATTTATTTATTAAAAAATGCTTCGCGTTAAAAATCCACAATATAGTAAGTATTTATTTTTTGTATTTTTTTAAAAATTTAAAACAGCTCTGTTGATCTGTTGATGGTAGTAGGATTGATTTTCATAAAGAAGATATATTTGTGTAATCAGCATGATTCTTTTTTCTGTGTCTAGGTGTAATTCTTACATAATATGAATGTATTTATAAACTAATTTAAGTACTAGCCATTACCCGCTATATATTGTAATTTTGTTAAGTTTCCCTATTCTACTACGAGTATGGCGTTCAAATCGAGATTGAATAGGTATAGCACTAAAGTGCGCTACGTTTTAAATCAATTCAATTTTATACTTCAGTTTTTCTTCAAATAACAACTCAGTTTTATTTTAAAACACCTTCTTGAGTTTATAAAAGAGAAAACATATAAAAGCTGAAGTGCTTTAATAATAATATTCTCGTTTTACTATTTTTTATTCGCTTTTACAGTAACTCCAACCACTTTAAAGTGTGTTCTTATTTTACAAAACATTAATCATATTACAAGTGTAAAGTTCATACGTTCAACAAGGAAAGTATTTCTTACTAGCTTATGCCTGCAGGTACAACCGCGTAAATGTTTACATTCCTAAATAAAATATATCTAGCCTATGGTTTATTCTGATGTATCTACACTAATATTATAAAGAGGACAGATTTATATTATTGTATGTAATGTACGAATAAACTCAAAACCTACTCGACCTATTTTAAAATTCTTACTCCATTAGAGAGCTACATTATCAACAGGTAACATAGGCTATATTTTAAAAATTAAAAAAAAAACACCGGCTTAATTAATTAGTCCACCCGTGCGAAGCCGGGACGAGCCGCTAGTAAACTACATCATTGTAAAATTTATCTAAATCCGTCCAGCCCCTCTAGACAAGTGGCATAAGCGATGGTCGAATCGAAAAGTCAAAAAAGCAAATGTATGGGATTTGACGTAAGTTTACGACATTATATCGTAGACTTACGTCAAATCCCATACATTTGTTTTTTGGCTTTTCGATTCGACTATCGTTCATGCCACTTGTCTAGAGGCTCAGTAGTTTTTGCGTGAAGTAGTAACAAACATTCATCCATCCTTACAATTTTTGCGTTTATAATATTAGTAAGATTTCCAAAACGAATAATGCATTTTATCCATTTTATCTGACATGTACCGCGGCTCCACAATGTCGCTGCGAGAAGTGAATTCCAAAAGCTTTTATATCACAAGCAATTAGCACTTGTTTTTAATATTAAGTTGTACGTGAATACTCGTATTTAACTGGTTTCTTCTGTTATAGCTTCATCTTGTGGTTTCTCTTGAACGGTACTAACGTGGAAACATTTATTTAGAATCAATTAATAATACAAGGTAATATTATAGTAATAACAGCGAGCTAAAACGTAACACTATTTTTTTGTCATACTACTGGGTTGGCAAACAAGTATAAGGCCCGCCTGATGTTATGCAGTTACCGTAGCCTATGGACGTTTGCAATACCAGAGGTATCACTTGCGGGTTGCCAACCCATTTTTTTACACCAGGGCTTTAAGATGCGAGTATCCCTGGGATAGGAATACGTTTCTTTCAAAACGCATCTCTACATAAATGCTAGAGACCTGTTCTCACACACAGGAATACACCGCTGTGTGTAGTTATTTGGCTGTGGTCTTCTGTACGGTGAAGGTCCTTCCCCATTCGGGCTTGCTCGCTTGAATGGTTGCCCTACATTACTTATAATCTTACCTATAGTCAATTCTATATTAAATTGACTGTTTAAACTATCAGAAACAGAAATATTACTTACGAATTAACTTATATAGAAGTTAACACCAAATATAATATTGGTGATGACCTTGCCGAACTAGACACTTCCATACCTGTAACAATAAGGAATAAAAACAATTAGTAAACAGGCGCGTTACCTCATCTCAACGGATAACAATACATCAGTGCCCCCGCATCATTGTGCGAGCTAACTAAAGTGGGTGTCGTTGGAGTAAGGGCGAGGAGTCAACAAACCAACGTTTATTATGTAACATTGTAACTAATAATAATTGATTGTGAGCGAGAGAAGTTCGCCGAGTCTACTCAAAAAGAATCCAGCGTTTTTGTGTATGTACGAATGTTTTTTCGAGTTTACTCGAGTATCACTGAGGGGCTCATAGTTAAATGTAAGTGGCGCGTATCGATAGATCTGCAAGATTAAGCATACTTGCCAAGGTCGGTCCGTAGATGGGTGACAATTTTCTTTGAACATTTTGGCAACAGCTTTATTTTCCGAGGCATGGAGGGCCATGCCTCGTATAAAGCCATCGTGTAAAGCCGTTGGTCCTGCGCCTGATCTCCCACTGCGTGTCAGACTGCACTCGCTATTCCTTAATTCTCATGACTATGTACTCATAGTCATGAGAATTTTTTCATATTTGAAATGAAAAAAAGAAGTGCAGTGTAATATTTGAAAGGGACATTATTAAGATTAACAAAAAAATTTAACGAATTAAGGGGCGCACCACTAAGAAGTTCCTTATACCTTGAAAGAACTCCCATATGACCATCTGATCCCAAACTAGGCAGAGTCTTCTACTATATGGTAACTGATAAACAGATTTATATTTCTGAATACATACTTATTCTAGATAAACTACACCCAGACACAACAAATAATCGTGTTCATCACACAAATATTTTCAATCCATGTCTGATTAATAGAACCCACAACCTCCACCTTAGCAGTCAGAATCACTATTCATTCGACCAACAGACCTGTCAACTGCAAGATTACTCCCACGAACAGACTGCTTCATTTATATTATTTATGTATTGTCTTTATCGGAAAATGAGGCAATAGAAACAATAGATACGTAAAAACCTAATGGTCATCAGAACCAAATATGACTTAGTTTTTATGACAATGTGCCTTTTTAAGGCGCGTGTTATGATTTAAACGGTTTACTAGAATAATGTATGCAAATTTTATATTATAAGGATAAAAAGTTATAAACATTAAATTCTCAATTTTATTTTCAAGTTGTGAAACTAATTGGTTTGCCAAAAATTATATGGCGAATATTTTTCATTACCTACTTGGGTTCTAAACTTAATTTCGGAAAGGTAGGACACTAAAGAGCAAGCAAACCTTATCCAGTAAAGACCGTATCCGTAACCATAAAAACACACAGTGGTGTAGTTTTTTCCCGGTGTGAAAAAGTACAGGTATCCAGTGCTCCTCATCAAGGAAAGAAAAAAGAAAATCCCTGGTGTAACAAGATGCAGGGTCAGCATTATACGAGTGGTAGGTACTCCAAGATTTTGCAAGCGTCCATACGGCTTCGGTAACTGCTTATCATCATTCAAAATCAAACTCATTTATTCATTTACATCAAATACATGATATTTAGTTCCTTTTTCCTACGGCCAATTTGCTGACTAGTATAAAAATACCAGAAAGTATTGCATGTCGTCAAAAGCTTCGATGCTTGCAATCAGGTTTATACTTTTTCCTTACTCACCTAAGCAATCTAATTCTATATTTAGAATATTAATTTTAATTTTCTATTTTAAGCCGACTACAAGTGAATGTTACATTATAATGTCTTATCAAAATTAAATCGATCAGACAGGACACCCAAGGCAACCGAGTTTACCGCAAGTAAAACAAAAAGCGCGAGCGTAAGCCCATATATCATTGTTGTTGATGAATAGTACAAGCCATTACAGTTGTCTCTTGTTGACAGTTAAAAAACCATTAATTATCTACCTACGGTGCCGGTAAACATCTTTTAACTAACCATTAGGTGGACAATGATGCAAGCGACAGTTTAATCGACAACCATTCGTTTTTAATTCTTAAACACGAGCTCATTAAAACTAAACAAACGGTATTATGGACAGTATTTAATAAGCTGTGTTAGGTTAATTAGACATCCATTTTGTGTAAATGGATAGTTAATATGAAAGTCGGTACATCGCTCTTCATTGGTATAAGTCGTATCTCAAGAAAATCTCTATTAATTTTGTAATTAAATAGACGTTTCATAAAATTTACGTTCAAAATTACATATTTTTTATAATTAACTTCTGTTGTACTTAAAAATGAAAGGATCATAACAAGATAAGGGCCGTACCATGACGTCCTTAGAGCGATTTATTTTCGGTCTTAATTTGATTTTAAAACAGTGACAACTTTAATACTAGGAAATAAAAATGTAATGTTACAAATTAAAGGACATAAAGTACAGCCAGACTCGAAACTCTTTTGTCTCGTGTGGGGACTGAACTCACAACACGCCACGCAGTGGAAAATAGCGAGGTAGCCACTTAACCAATCGTACAGTCTTCGCCAAGACTAGCCGCTGTGACTGTAACTTATTAAATGGGTACCTACTACCACAGCCTTCGAGACGTGGATGTCATACACTTCTGCCCATCGAGGAACACGGTATAATGCTATGCATGTACTTCATTAGGTATATATACTGCTGCTCCAGGCATTCTATACATTACCTCGGTTTTGTATAAAAGACCTGAAATATACAGTTTGCCGCTAACATATGTAGTTTGATAAAGATATTATTATGTTCCAAAAAATTCAAATAAGTACATAATGTTTTTGTTGACTGTACCTCTTGTAAAGCGGAACGAAGCAATACTTCAACATTGATACGGGACAAACTAAGATCTTTTTGGAATGTGGGACAGAACTTCGGGACAAACGAAGAACAATTCATATCTACTTTATGAAGGTTGTCTGGAAGATATAGCGTTTATCAATAACGTTGCTCATTTTATAGCTACTATTATTTATCCTACTGTAACAAACCTTTTGTTTTATTTACTTGGTTTATAAAGAATAATTCTACTTATGGAAAACAAACATCTTTCTGTAAGTCAATTTAAAAGCTCAGAGTAATCAGCTCAAGATCAAAATAAAATAATTATTTGTATGGAAAGCCTTAGCTGACATTAATGTCCCAGTTTTGTCACCACATAACATTAACAAGCAATAAGATTTAAGTATAATGGATTGTAAGGTAAGATTTGTACAGAATCCGGAAGTGTGTGGGCCGACCACCGTCATTCGAACAAAGCAGAGGAATGTCGGTCGGACGGATCCTACCATTCCTACCTGCGCGCGAGTCGTTCTTATTACAAATCAATATTAAAATAAATAACTTTTATTTATATCAGCATAAAGTTCAAAATTGATTGAGGTTTAATTTTTAAAATGAACGTTTAGAATGGTTATTTTAATGCGAAATAAAAAAATGATTCTGAGTGGAATTATAATAGCTCATTCTTTTCTATAATAGGAATTTAAATGTCCATGTCAACGTTCAGATAGGATCTACTATCCATCATTTGTTTAAAAGTATTTTAAATCGCTAAATATTTTACGAAGCATTTAAGGTTCTATTTCAGATCCTGCCATCGAAAAACTAAGGGTGTCATAAATTCAACACCTATGTCTGTGTCATTGTAGTGGCCAAACGAATTGTCCGATTTTAATGGTTTTCTATTGTCTATAGCTTATTTATTGACTGGATTGCTGTATAGTGGGTAGTGAGCTTGACTGCTATTCCGGAGATCGTGGGTTCGATTCCCACCCAGGACAAATCTGGTGCAAATGATCTTTGTTTTGTGTTTAGGTGTAATAAGTGTATAATATGTAATTGACAAAATATATAGTGAACATACTTGTATACAAGTATGTTCACTAGTTGTTGGGTTACCATATTCCTAATAATACATCTTTGCTTAAAAAGGATTTCAAGTGTTGATATATTATTTGGAATCTTTTGCAACTTAGGTACAATTATATTAGCCTTATTAATTAATTTATATAATCTCTCATTCTGTCTTCAGTAATTTGACATTCGAAAGAAAAGGACAAAGTATTGCGAAACTATTCACTCGCTACACAACGTTTATTAATAAAACGGAACAAGACTGGATCCCTAGTTTCAATCTGATCTACCAAAGTTTACCTTAACTTATGACAAATTGATGACCGGGTAATCTACCTCTATTGACTCCCATCTAAGGTCACGTTGACCGCTTGGTACAATTGACCATGAGACTTCGTAATATGGAACTGAATAAGTAGTATGTATATTATTTCCAAATGATTTCAGATAATATTAAAGTAAATCTTATCATAAACTGCATCAGAACTGCCTTCCTCCATTCATTCTGTCCATCCAGGTTGTCTAGAAGATAAGACCACCGATTGTACTAGCCTTAACTTAGAAATTTAAGTTGGAAAAATGAAATTTTATGTGAGTTTTTATTGTGTTGTAAGTAGAAGTAGGCATATCTTATAAATATTATTGTAATTTCCTTATGTTCTTGTGTCAAATAGCTACCCACAGAGATGTATGTTGTATGTAAGTATAGGTCTCCAGTGCAGCTTTAGGTACACGATTTCTTAAGAATATGTTTCCTATCATAGGTTTATCCATAATACAACATAATATACACCATGCCTTGGTGGTCCAGTGGTCGCAGTATGCGCCTGCTGTGAACGAGGTTGTCGGTTCGATTCCCACACAGGATAAAACTTTGTGTGACCCACAAAGAAATTTTCTGAGTCTGGGTGTAATTTGTGTCTGTTAATTTTATGTTTGTAAAAGTCCCCCGCGACACAAAGCTTGTTCCCTAGTGCGGGAGTTGTCTTTTAAACGAAGAGAAGAGAGAGAAATAGATGTCAAAAATTATCCCTGCACTGTTTAGCCAATTTATTGAGGAAAGTATATAGCATAACACTACGCCTAAAGAAGCATGATAGTAACAATAAACGAAATTTAAATTCAACGTAGGTGAATTCACGGGAAACAGCTAGTAAGCATTAAAAATATTAGGTTCCACTTGGAATTTGAATTTAGTGAAAGGTTCCGCTTCTCATACAAGAATTTAATAAAGCAAACTATAGCTTGTACATATTTACAGTATTCACAATTTCAAATGCTTCAAATTCCTTAAGGTTTTCATAGTAACATTTATTTACTTCAGATCTTTGTATAGGTACATCTGTTTTATTGGTTTTTTGAATAAAATAAAATTGGCTACTAAAGCACCACACAGCGTTTCAATTCAAATTGAGCTTTCTTAAGCGAGTGTTGCCGCACAGACCTCTTTTATGATACCAGCACCCTGCGCCATAACACAAACTTTACGACCACCACATCCCCTACATTCTATCGTCTTGTTGGAAAGCAAAACGCTTAAAGCACTATAATGAATGTCATGTAATTCCTCACAACATGTTGTCAATCACTTTGAAGCGATTTTCCTTTACATATGTTTTCATTTTACGTTTACATTTTCATTTAATTCGTGAGTATTTTCCATATTTTTTTCACATATTAACTCACAGAGCTTCTCAATTGGATTGTAATAAATAAGAATTAATACCTACCTCATAATTCTTTCAAAGGAATATAGACTCAAAGCTGGCAAGCTATTTTACTGTTTAATATGAGAAATAAGCTGATTATTTTTTCATTAATCTTCCCTTTACGCTCTTTGGTATATACATATTTGATGTTCAATATATTTGAAGTAATTCAAAGGTCGATAGGAGCATCGACGTTTATTGCACTTTTAATTTTATCGCTAGGAGCCGCGGCCGTGAGCCGCGTCGCGTCGCGTGTGTAGCTATCCGCTACACTTTTGACACGTGCTCAGCCGCAATGAAAGTCGTAAAGTTCGTTATTGAAGCCATAAACCTTTGTTAAGAATTTCTCATTGCGTTATAACATCTCGTAAGATAGACAAATAAAACGAATTTCACAGACAGATAAACCGCAGCTCCTTTCTAAGCAAAATATTAGTCTAAGTTAATGAAGGTGATATTACCTTAGGACTCCGACTGTTCCACAATTGTTTTGATACAACTCTCGGCCAGCTCGGATGTCTACACTCTGCTAATATTGTGTTATCCTAACTAAATTAACGCTGATTCAGTTTGAAAATCTTTCATAGAATGAAATAACATTACCTTCTCATTTTATTACTTTTATAATGCTTTAATTATTTTTGTATATCTCATACAATTTTATTGTTAAGTTAGTAATCCTCTTGTTTTTGTATAGAAACTAAATTAATATCATTAGTATTGTACCAACCAAGTTTCGATACAAAGGGACAATAGACAAAAGAATCACCACAAACGAAACATTGACCGAAGTAATTTCAATAGATAATATCTATCTGATTTTATTCTATGTGTCAACCTTTCCATTATAGTGATACACTAATGGAAGTTATGTGAGAACTTTCGGAATACACTTTGTTACCTGAAAAGGGGTTTCATAAAACTGAATTATAACTATAACCTTAACTTGGTGTTGAGAATCGCCGTAAAGTAGCATCTTGGGTACTCACAGGACACGTTAAGTCGAGCGTAGTTAAATTTTATGATAACTCTAGTGGATACAATAGAGATATGTAAATTAAGCAAACGTCTAAAGTTACCGGACCCAGTGTGATGCTTTTGAAACACGCCGGTTAGTAGTAAGCAAATGCCGCCTCGATACCCGATGTCATAGATTTTATTTCCAACTTAAGATTGTAACATTTGCAACGTATCCCGCTACGAGTATGAGGGTCGTCGGAACTCGGTCCATCGTTAAATTGAAATTCATGTCGTGATGTTAACATTCACAATACTCTATTCAGCTAAAAGCAAGCAAATAGTAGCCCCGCGGGTATTTCTTGAACATAATGTAAATTTTACAGCAATATTGAACTCTTGTATAGAAATAAAAGTTGTTATTTATGATGCAATACAATGTAAATTTTTGGAATCGATTGATTCGGAAACTGGTGTGTGAAGGAGTTCAACCTTACTAGCAGTGTAATAACGATGTCAGTGTATGTGTGTAGTGATGGTGTCGCCTCGAGCCCATTGACCCGCTTGCGCCAGTACAAAGTCAATGTCAAGTAAGTCTTGTTTCCAGGAACGTCGCACGTCGTCTGTTATTCGAGTCCCAAAACAATGCGTCAGCAAAAAATGCCTCATTCTCGTGTCACGTCCCCAAGGAGATTATCTCTGAACACACTGATCTACCTCAACCGGTATAAAAACAATAATATTTCGAAACGTGCCACTAACGATAATACAATTCCAACAAAGAAGTGTTATTTTACTATGATACTTTTGATTATCTAAGCTTGCATATAACGACAAGAAGCAGTCTACGAAGTGTGGGAGTACCTTTATGACTCTAATATTGCCTACGTTTATTTCCTATTATGAATTTATAGTTCCGAGAACGATCTAACTACCTCTCCAAAATATAACGGAAAATATATAAAATTATCATAATATATTGTTTATATTATTTAGAGCTCATTAAGATAATAGTACTAAAATAAAATTATATTTTATTGAACGATAGCATACGTAATTTTCCTAATAAACAATAGCGATAAATCTTTGTTATTTATTCACGAAACGTTTGCCAAGCACCATTATATCAGTGTCGCGGCTATACATATATACATTATACAATTATTATAAATGTCACAAAGCGACATATTCAACATGATACAACCGTTATTCGGCGAATGATAAACGCTCAATAAATTTCGTCTTTGGACACTATTAGTACATGTTACATTGGTTTACATAAAAAGCCGAGTTTGCGACGCGACGCGACGACGACAGCGATGCGGCGGCGGCGCGAGGCATGCGGTTCGATGCAAGCGGTTCACAGCAGCAGTACGACTGGTGCCACTCGGGTCATTGGCGATGGCGCCGTGAATTTTCCCTGCACCCACGCGCACTCGCTTATCTAGCGTGTTCTCACATTGGAAATTTACACGTGCTTGCGAGTGTTGGCGCTCGGCGGTGTGCGGTGGATTGTAATAACGCACTCGGCGCATTTTATCTGGCGGCGAGGCAGCTGCGGCTTGTCCCGCGCCAGATATGCAACGCCGCATATGAACACCCGACAACACCCGTGGGACGTGGGCGTGAGCGGCCGCAACCGTCGCATTTTATAACCTTTTTATTCCATTGTCACTCCACCGGTACGGCGTATACGAGGGAAAAATAAATTTTACTCTTTATCTAAATGTCAAATCGTTCGGTTTCGATCGAATCAGTTTCCAAATAGTTTTAATAAATCTCCTTTTACGGCGGTCGGAACGGGCAGCGGTCGATATGGGAACGCATTACGAATACACGCGGCGAGTTATCGTGTTTTATTCTGTTATGACCGCTGTGTCTGTTCAGGGTAACAATAGGTTTAATTGAAAGAGTGTCAATAAATTTGTCGAGCGTTGTCCAGCGGTGGTGCGCGTCGCCGGTGGTCTCGATAAACTTGATCGTCCCCGAGCGCGCGACATATCCCGGAGGATCGGACCCTTGTATCCGAGCCCGAATTTTGTTTTTATCTGCTGCCGACCTTGTCTTCATTATAATATATCTTCCTAAAGGCTTATCTGGTCGAAGTGATTGGTGATCCTATACTATCATGTCCTACTTTATGTTACATCTTACAACGAAATCGTGATCTCAAAGTCGTAAACAAAACACTACAGTTTATTGGGCAATTATTTATAAAAGAAATAAGTCTAAGGATAAAGAACCGTAGCACCTTATCGAAGCGTTGAGACGTTAATTTTTCTCGCCTGTATGTCAAGTATCAAAGTGGTCGGACAGACGTACCGACGACTACAATTTAAGTAAATGCCCGACCGTTAAAATAAAAACAAAGGATAGCACTAATTGTGTTGAATAATACGGAATCCATTTCCTGTCAGTTATAAAAGCACAGTCGTATAATTTTGGGGATATGTTTCTCACGGTGGACGTCACCCACGCCCACCATTTCTACGAATACATTTCGGACCAAGGAGTGGAACTTTGTGTTCATAATTCAGCTATAACGTGGATAATCAAATTATCACAATCTTGGACACGCCATATTATGTCGATAATACCGCTGTACAGTGAGAACACTATGGTGACAACATGTGAAATATTAATAAAACAGCGGTTACTATTTATACACTAGGAAAAATTTATGCGGAACTATTAAAATAATATAAAATGTAAATGTGTAAACTGAATTTTATGGCTGTCACCAACAACATTAACTATGCAAACTAATATAAATTAAGAGAGTAATTGCCTCAGACCGTTTTTATGAATTTCTACATTATTATTTTGTGTAAAATACTAGATATGTTTAAGAAATAGCGCTGAAACTTATTAATATAACGAATAATTATATTAAATTAATTCATGTTACTATTCAAATCAAATTTATTTATTTTCAGCAAGAAACACTGTTACAATCAATGGTGTTATTTTATGTAAGTACATGTTTCAAGTGATTCTACCTTAAGGCATGCAAAATGTATACAATCATGGGTGGTAGAAATCAAAACTGTCATTGAAATATATAAAATTATATAAAAATATATTTAAAGATATTAAATTAATGTTGTCCTTCTTAAAGTTACCATTATATAGATTATTTATTTAATATTAATAATACTGAAATTATTTCACTGTCATGTTTTGTCAATTATTATAATTCAGATAAATTTTATTTTAAAGATACATGTTTAGTTGACCTTATATTATGACGTCTCAAGTTTAGAGAAATTATCGTTTAAATAATAATTATTGCCAGAGTTTATTAAACTATAGGTTAAGCCTGTAAGCGTGTTTTCTTGTGTCTATGTAATATTTTGCTTTTAAGCCATACAATATTTTAAAGTTTTATTGAAAGCAGTCTAGTAGATTTTGCGTGAACGAAACATTCATAACCCCCTTCGCCCCCACCCAAACTTTCCTAATTTTCTCTCTTCTTCCTTTAACAATATTTGTAGAATACATTTAATAATTTTATTTTAAAATAACAGGTATATAATAATATCTTAACAAAATTCATTTTTCTAAAATAAATTTACGTCACAATATCATTTTTTTAAAACAAATTTACTAAAACCAAAAACTAATCAAAAGTCATATCCATTATTTTCTTACGTCTTTGGTTTTACAACTGTAGTCCACCTTTGGTTCACCAATTCACACCCGATAATCATCTTTGAGATAAAATGCCGCCGGTATACCACCAAGAAATCACCATAGAAATGTTTGAAGTGACAATAGGCCCATCGATAGCACATTGCCCTCAATATGTAGTAAACTGGAAAGCAGAACGAAGAATTAAAATATACTTATGAAGTCTATTAAACCAATAAGATTGTTTGATATCAAAATATTTTAACATTTTATTTTGATACTTCGTATGCTTTAAGAGTATTCAAAACATGTATAACGATAATAATAGAGTTAAAAGATCTTTATTATTTTCGATATTCTTACATGTGAAATCGTATTAGAGTACTTGTTTAAATTCCTAAAATTTTATCAATATAGAAAAAATTTGGTTCAAATGTGTACAGTTATAATAACGTACTTAAAACTAATTTTCTTTTGTTATTATAACACCTTTTGTATCACATTTTAAGCAAATAAATTATTAATTTTACTATTATTCTCTTTATTAGTTGTCAATCTCATATAATTACATATTAAAATATAAATAAAATAAAAAACATTTTAAAATAAAAAAATATGGCGGCCCACGGGTATGGGGTATAGGAGTAGGATACGGTGGTTAGCGCTAGAGACAGGAACCTCCTCACGATGCTTGCCTTGTCCAACCACCCTATGCATCAGGTCTACAATAATACTACACTACTACACAATAAAAATCAATCAATCAGCCTGTTCCAGTCCACTTCTGAATATTGTATTAGACTGCAAAGTTGGTTAAGTGGCTTAAGTGATTACCTAGCCTACTGCTGCGCGGTGTGTAGTAGGTTCGATTCCCACAAGGGACAAAATTTTAGTAATGTATAAATGGTTATTTCGAATGTGTGGACGGCTGTTTGAGTGGTACTTTTTGTCTGTAAATTTTGTATGTATGTATATTAAGTTTTCCGAGACACAGGTCTTGTTCCCTAGTGCGGGAGTTGACTTTTTAAAAGGAAAAAAAATTAAGCCCTCTCCTAAGTCACACCACAATACACCAACCGTAGTCAGTACGTCTGACTACGGTTGGTGTATTGTTTGCTGGGATAGTTCCCAGCAAGCTTCTTCAGATCAAAGATAGCTACGTAGCCACTGCATACTTATATGAGGTAGAAGAAACCTGAGATAATAATATAAGGACAGATAGAAAGGACAGATAGACGCTGACAGAGTGACAGCAATAGGGCTCTGTTTTATCATTTAGGTCAGGAAACCCATTTTTATTGGGTCGGCAACACGCAAGTTATATTTTCTGGTTTTGCAAGCGTAAACGGCTACGGTAATTGCTTACTACAAAGCGGGTTGTATGCTTGCTAGCCATATTATTAGTACAAAATAAAACTAACTAAACAACTAAGTAACTTGTGAATTGTATCGTCAAGCTATTAGATTATTATTTTTGAATATCGAAAGCGTTCGGTAACGATGGCGCGAGTTCCATGATTTTCGTTTACCCAAAAAGTGCTCAACGCGCAAAAAACATACAATGCTTTTTTATTTTTAAGTATTATAAAATTATAAATATTTATATGTAGGTTGTACCTACGAGTACATAACATACTGAGATTTACATAAAGGTCTCGAACCATGTCTTCTCCGCAACAGAACCATGTTCCATCTAAAATGTGATTTTGTTCTCCTTATCTATGGGTTTTCTTTTTGTTTCGTAAACAAGACACTTTTAAAAACATGCTTCGGCTTTGAGGATACACGCGAAGCTCGGTGTTGTATTGATCTATTTGGTTGTTAACTGTTCGGCTTTAGTTAAAGCTATTGTCATTATTTTTAATTGATTGTTTTTTTATTGTTCTGTAATGGTCAAATATAATTATCCCTTTTTATAAAGTGTATAATCTTTTATACACTATATAAAAAGGGATAATAATATTTTATATATTTTAAGAGAGGTAAGGCACCATACTAGCGAGCAAGCCCAACTAGGGAAGGACCTCCAAATTTACAGAAGACCACAACCAAATAACTACACACAGCGGTGTAGTTGTGTTCCTGTGTGTGAGTACAAGCCTTTAGCGCTCATTTGGGGATGCATTTTGAAAGAAACGTATTCCTATCCTAGGATTACTCCCATCTTACAGCCCTGGTGTAAAAAATGGGTTGGCAATGAACACGCAAGTGATACCTCTGGTATTGCAAGCGTCTATAGGCTTCGCTACATAACATCAGGCGGGCCGTAAGCTTGTTTGCCACCCAAGTAGTATTCGTATATAAAAAAAGTTAGAAATATAAACTTCCAGGAAATGCATCAAATCATTTTTTTTTTGTGATTGTCGTCAATTTTATTTAATTAAAATTTGTTTATATTTATTTGTACTGTCATGGCTTTTAATACGTAATACATTTTATAATTACTTATAGGTACTTTAAAAAAAATAATGACTTAATCAAAAAATTAAATCTTATATAGGTATACTTTTTATGCAGGGAATAAAAGAGGTTACAAATATAACCAAATATTTTATTTTGAATTAAAAAAGAAGTTGGTATACCTAAATATAATTTATTTTAGATAAAAAGCTTGTTTTTTTATAATTTGTATTGTTATGTGGCCGTAACAAATCAAATATTAAAAAAAGTAATGATTATATTTATACCAACTTTTTTAAAATTTTAATTACTGGATCAAAAGAATATTCTTCTGTTAACTGCTATATAATAAAATATTTTTGTAGCGGATACTATCGTGAATACAATATTATATTATCTTGTGACCACGGTCGTTTTATTAATAGGCTAAAGTTTTGATGTATGTTTGCGTTTACCCATTTCATATTTTAGAGCCTTTTCTATATATGATATAGTGAGCAAGCCCGACTGGGGAAGGACCTCCACCTTACAGAAGACCACAGCCAAATGACTACACACAGCGGTGTAGTTGTGTTCCTGTGTGTGAGTACAGGTCTCCAGCGCTCATTTAAGAATGCGTTTTGAAAGAAACGTATTCCTATCCCAGGGTAACTTCCATCTTAAAGCCCTGGTGTAAAAAAATGGGTTGGCAACACGCAAGTGATATCTCTGGTAATGCAAGCGTCTATAGGCTACGGATACTGTTTAACATCAGGCGGGCCGTATGCTTGTTTGCCACCCAAGTAGTATAAAAAAAAAAAAAAAAATATGTATTTCATTTTCTGCAAACAGTTTCCAAATTAATTAATTTTAATATTGTATGGTAAATTTTACCTTTTATAACAGCTTTCACCCGTCGGACGCTATTAAGGTTTGAAGGAACTGGGTCGACCAGCAATTTCAGTGGCGAGGAGAATTCTCCTCCACCGAAGAGTAGAGCCGCCCAGCCCTGAGAGTGACCTACACACCCCCGTCTCCAGGAACTACCTTCAGCTAACAAATAAGCACGATTTGAAGAATTAAACGTCCTGGTCTCAAAATTTAATAGCTCACTCAATGCACCAAAGTCACCTTTCAAAACTCTTCTCACAAACACTTTAAATATACTTCGTTTAAATTTTCCTCGTCTTCTTTTTTGCTCAGAGGAAATTTTCCCAGTAAAAATATACTCGGACTCCAACACAATCCGTTTCAAGGTATCATTGTTTCTAAATACAGAATTGTTGTTAAAGCATCTCCGTGGAAAATTGTCGTTTATTTTTATAACTGTATTCCGCTTTTTAACATTTCCTTTAACAATAAAGTCCGCTTGGGTCATGAAAATTAACACGAGCACTACAATTATAATTGGTTTTAACATTTTGTGTCACTGTTTATTTTGTACACTTTCAGAAATGTGATCATAGTTGGGTTTTTATTTATGTGTTTGTCGTAATATTTTTGTAGAGAAAATCATTTTGAGACATCGCGTCGATGCACGTATATCGGTAGGTGTGCAAGACAGTTGTGGGTGGGTAGATGCGCGCGCGCCGTATGCCGTGCCAACCTCGACTGGAGGCTTTATACCGCTGCAACTTGCAACCTGTTGTATATTAATCCTTAAGCTCGCTACTACAGCTTTTGTAAACACATTACTACAAAACGTATGCGATATTTCAAATGAGATTGCACTTATTTTTTTGTTTAAACGATTTACGTCTTATCTCAACATTGTGAAAAATAAGGTGATTTGCTTTTGCAAACCCTGAGGTAATACTAAGTAAATAATATATCGATATAAATAAATTTCTTTTCTTTTTCTTATTTAAATAAAATACTTGATTGGCCTGTATGGTCTACTGGTTAGTGACCCTGACTGCTTAGCCGGAGGTTATGGATTCGATTTTCACCCTGAGAAAATCTTTGTGAAATAAAAATAATTATTTCTTGCATGCATGCATATTTAAGAAATATGTAAGTATGATTACCAATGGAATAGTTGCCTTTGCCTACTTTTAGATTTCAAAAAAAGTTCTCTGATTAACAATACATAAAAATAGCTCTTAATTTTTTTATCGGTTTTACGTTCCTATATAGTATGAACTTTACAATATTGTTTATATTTTTCACACACGCTAGACGGGAAACAAGAATACGACCCGCTTGATGTAAAACAATTACCTTAATAGCTTAAAAACTTCGAACACCAGGATTTCATGATAAAAATTAAATAAAAAACAACTGCTAATAATATTTGTATTAACGGCACTTTTGACCATCGAAGACGAAGTTACTTGAAGGTATTTATACGTTACTTACTTTATACATACATTATGTGAGAATGTTGTCTTACCACGCAAGTGGAAACATGTCTATCTGACACGAGTCCTTGTAGAACACTAAGTAGCGAAGTATTAGAGCTGCATAGTAAATATTTTACGTTAGTTGTGTTAAAACGGAACTGCAATATTGTGTATGTATCATCAACAAAATTGGCGCTCGAACACTTGTACAATATTTATCAATATAACGCAAAATCGTAACTTGGTAAGTTTACGTGGAAGGTCGCCTATGAGGTGGACTGACCAAATAAAGGCGGCGGTAAATGGCTCTTCATCACTTCAGCCATCAGAGAAGAGTGGCGGCGTGTTGTTAAGCTTGCCACTAACACCTGAAGTGATGACTATGACCACTCTGACAAGAGTGATACCGATAGAGAAGACCTAATAATAGCAACCCATACAATGTTCTACTGCTAGGCACAGCACCGGTCTGCTCATATCTATCAAAACAAAAAGAGCTTAATCAGCACTTGCTCGCGTAATGCAGGTTGGTGGATCAAACATGCCTCAAGAATTTCTTCTAAGTCATGTGGGTTTCTTCAAGGAGTTTACCTTCACCGTTATCAATGGTGAAATTAACATTGGTCGCGTGACCCGGGATCAAAGTCATACCTAATGCGTTTAAGTCAGTTACTTTCTCACTTGGCTACCGTTAGTCAGGAGTAAATTAAGTGCTTCAATTAATTGACTACACGGATGGTTCGTGATTACCTCGCCATTAACCACTACGCGGCGTGCTGTGGGTTTGATCCCCATAGGGGACAAAAAAAAATTGTATGACCCATAAATGAATGTCTCGAGTCTGGGTGTACTTTGTGTCCGTTAATTGTTTATTTGTGAAGTACCCGGCGACAGTTGTCTTTAAAGTAAAAATATATATTAAGATTTTTCTTAAAAAGATTGAGAATAAGATCGAAGTCACTTAGTTAAAAATATAAAATTATGTACGATGTACAAAAAAGAATATTATTATTTTTAAAATCATATAGGTGGCCGAGCGGCAACTTTGTCGATAGTACGTGTTGCATTGATGCATGAAGCGATTACATACATTGTACTTAAAGGTGCTAATTGCAGGTTGAAAGGTTGCATGAGATAAACGTTTTTGTGTAAACAAACCCACGCTGCTTAGTGAACAAGCAATTAGGCTACTAACTTACGTAGGCGTTACAAATATCTAGTGTTAAATACATAAAATTTAAAAATAAGTTGCTGAACGTGTGGTCTAGTCGTTCAGGTGGTCACCTCGCCAGAAACACCGCGCATAATATTGTGGGTTCAATTTCCACACGACAAATAACTTTGTGGTATTTTTGTATCCGCGAATTGTATATTTGTGAAGTCCTCTGTGACGCAGGACTTTTGTCCTACTACGGGTGTAGTCACTAAGCTGCCTGTATTAGTGCCTCAGACGTAGTGCTCACAGTTGATCTGGTACTAAATACGATACCCAGATCGAACGTTTTATAAAGTTTTTCGTAGTATTCATCATATATTGTAATCATCTTAATTTTACACAACAAAATTCATACAAGACAATCGTATAAAACTTACTTTCTGTTAAAATCTCAAATATTCACGCCATCTTATATCAAAGTAATGAAGTTGCAGTACGAGCCAAGGTCTGTGCATCTCAACGCACGTGGCAATGCGTGGGCGAACAAGAACAACGACAGAGAAGGCACATCGACTCCGATACGATGGCCAACTTGTTCGATACAAACTATACTGACAAAAAACATCAACGCGTTACTCGTAGCTAAGTGCAATTACCAATATGATAATTCTACACTATAAAAAAACTATGTTCAGGAAATCATGTCAAAAAAAATACTTACACCTTATGTGATAGCATAATGTATCGGATGGCCCAACTATAGTTAAGTGTTAGCATTTGTTTTGTAAATAATTCGACAAATAAAAGAAATTCTAAAGACAACAAAAGTTAAAGTTATTATTATTATTATAACACCGAAAGGTGGATCAATACAATAAGAAAACAAATAAAATAAGGGTTGGTGAAACTGATTCGCCAGCCCACGTTGGGACAGCAAGTTTGAATTTAACTTTTAAATCTCTTAATAAAGAAGAATTTGGGGTCGCTATTATGAAAATATTTTCGTCATAATGACAGAATTTAATAATTTACTATTTTATTAAGTACCTACTATGGTTAAATGCACCTACCTAGTTTTCTCTCTGCATCACCCAAAGGATGACTGGTAGAGATTGCCTCTGGCATTAAGTCCGCCTATGTACGCAATTTATGTGCAAAAAGTTTAAAATTATTATATAATCTTGACACATAGTTCGTCGAAAGACCTGGAATTGCAATTGAATTTGACTATGAAAGCGAATCTTGAAACAAAGATAAGACCACGGGCTTTGAAATTTATACATAGTGCAAATTGTGTGAATACAAGGAACATCAACTCGTTGCCAGGGGCGTGACTGTGACTGGAATTTATGCACTTTGAATCTCTTCGCCTGATGACGTATATTCTGGATATTCAATGCTCTATGAACCCGTAGAATACCATGTTTATTCCAGGAGTTCGAAGCAAAGTAGTCACGTTTAGTATATACGTTAGTGTTTAATATATACGATACGAATATGTGAAGAAAGCAAGCTTGTCGTAGTCAGAACATGGAGAGTGATCGAGACAGTAACACGTTAAACCGTTGTTCCTATTCCCAATCTCAGGACGAGTCGGATTCTTAATGGACAATGAAAGTGAAGGAATGGAGAGGACGCATAAGCATAGTTAACTAATCTCCATTAAGATTCAGGTGCGACCCGCTGGGATATTCCGTAAGAGCGAAATCCAAGCGACCGAGCAAACGGAGCAAAATCTGGCTGTAAGATTGAAAATCGGCGCAAAATCTGGCTTTAAGATTGAAAATCGGAGCAAAATTTGGCTGTAAGATTGAAAATCGGAGCAAATCTGGCTGTAAGATTGAAAATCGGAGCAAAATCTAGCTGTCAGATTGAAAATCGGTATTCCGTAAGAGCGAAAACCGAGCCTTTTTTACGTTTAGCAATCGTGTTTGCCGTCACCGAGCAATCACAACTGTCAGTCGCTGTTTCTTAGAGAATCAGCCGACGAGCAGGGTGAGCAAAATGTTTTTGTCAGTATAATTTTTCGTATCAGCACAGAGTCAGGCAGTCGATGGTCAGTCTAAACCGTCGGTCCAGCACCGGGAATGAGAGCAGATGCAGAGCAATGGGAATATAGAGAAAAAAAATGTGCCCACACTAGTGCACTAGTTAATATGTTAGCTGGTCTTTACTAAGACAACAGATCCAGAGAACAAATCCGCTGAGAAGTGTAAAGACTAGTTAGCCAATAACACCGAGCATGTTGGCTGTCGACATCTATTTAGATATAGAATAGCAAAAGATGTCTGTAAATTGTAGTCCTTGTCCGTTTGCATGTTACGATTCATGAGTAACCCTGAGCTATGAGGAGTAAATTGAATACCCTATATAACGTTTACTTCGTCGTAAATATACCAGTGCAATCTTACTTGACAAGTAAGTTTAGGAACGTATAAGAGTCTAGCGTATAATTGAATGAGCTTTCGACGAAGTCAAGTGAAATAAAATATTTATGGGTTTTAAATACTTCCTGGATGTTATGTTTTAACAATATATCACCTCATAATATTGTGATTACTACGACTTTGTACTGTCGTCAAATAGTTTAACTGCAATTAACAGGTAATGAGATATTATAAATATAATATATAGATAAGGAAGTTGATTATTTATTTAATAATAAGTACGCCTCTACTTGCGAATAGTTTTCTGCAGACTGTTTTCGGTCGCGGCAGCCAATCTCAACAGGATTAGACAATTACGCTGTACATAATATTACAGTCCACAAGTTTACTATTTATTTCAATCCTTTACTTTTTTTCTATGAAACGTAAAGGTGACCTGCCGCGATCGGATTACCATCCTAAGCCGACGGCATGTCTCGCGGCAGGTCGCCTTTACGACTGGTGTCTAAGATGGCTGGCTGTTCAAAGCACGGAGTTTTCTCGGTGTATTTTTGAGAATTATCAGCCATTTATGTACTGATCGCAACAAAGTTACGTGCAGTCATAATGAGATCGTTTATAAAATATCATAGAAAACAAAATAGGTAAGAACGGTCACTACACAAATAAATATTTTTTATTAATCAAAAGGAGGCCTTGGTATATTTTCTACCCCTCCAGACAAGTGTCATAAACGTTACTCGAATCCAATAGAATGGAAAGTAAATTTATGAAATTTGACATAAATTTACAATATATTATAATGTCTTAAACTTACGTCAAATTCCATACATTTGCTGATCAGATAAGTAAAGAGAGAAAGTTTGAGCCAAGAACAAGAAAATAGAGAATACAAAAGAAAGTTGTGATTATTCCACAGTGATGAGGATTTCATTAAAACGTCAAATATTAACGGATCGCCAATAAATATCACATAATATATGTATAAATGTATTCAATACTAACTATCAGTGCCAACATTAATTTGTTTCATAGCGTAATGTAGATGATAAGAGGATTGTGTTTGTATCAATTAAACATATTAATATATTTATTGAGAGGCTTAATGTAGACATGATTAGTTAGATACTTAAATAAAACTTGAAAAAAGTAAGACGGATAACCAAAATATTAATCTAGTAGCGGCCCGTCCCGGCTTAGCACTGGCACTGGTAAACATTTATTAAGTTTTCGTAGGAATCCCTAAATAATAAATTAAAATATAGCCTTGTTTATTCAGTGATAATACAGCATTCTCAGCACCAGTGTATAATTTTCTCAGTGCACTAAATCTGAATTCATCAAAGAATATACCTACAGAGTATTTTGCATGTAAGCCTTATGATAACACATCAGATACTACGGCAAGTTGCTCTCCTAATATAGGAAGCCATGCGGGTGTTGGTTACTGATAGACATAACATGGAACTTGGCTCACCTACCTACTCTCACGCAGATACACTAGCTATTAAATATATAATATCTATATACATTCAACTAAATACATTATATAATAAATTCTAAATACGTTTAATTTCAAATACGATTCTGATTCTGCTGTTTTGAGTAAGAAATATATTTATTTCATAAGAAATTTACAAGAATAGATATAAAAATAAAAGTAACTTAACGTAAACTAGTTACAAACGATCAGATATTGTATTTAAAGATAAGGTAAAGTAACCTATAAAAAAATATCTGATTGAGGTATCAGTTTCGAGGAAAGTGCCCAAAAGACTGGCCATATTGCCACTCTGGATCGCAAAGGCTAATGCGTTGACACAAGTAAAGATCAGCCTTAGAATCGTAAGATGACTTAACTAACGACGCTTACTGACAGTATCCTCACGATACACTTGGTCCCCATGGAATTAGATTTTTGACCCCAAAAGGCCCAAAAATGTAAGTCGCACAGAGACCTTCATATTTGCGCCGCTTGAGATACTCTGGTGAGTGGCGACCGACCCCACTTTAATGCCAGTTAATGGAAGATGGAGTAGAGCCAAAGTATCTACACAGGTAGCATCTCACAATAAAGGCCTTCCCATCCTCCAAGGACCCCCCTACATTTACTCCGCATGAAAAAAAGTAGCATATGTTAAATAATATAGCATCAAAAAGAACTGAGTGAATAACCAAAACAAGGACTAAACTTAAATACCTCTTAACTAATAAATAAAAACATTTCAATCGTTAAAAACCCTATTAAAAACTGTTCGCTGACGTTTATTTAGAAGTTGCAGTTTATACCAACGGAGCCACAAGTTAGCTGATTAACACGAGTCAAGTTTATTCAGAACGTTACCCCGTTACGTTCACAACCAAACTAACTGCGACGTTGAAACTTATTAAAACTACACGCCTTCACTATATAAGCACATGCATTCTAATTTATTACACGAATAATGTCATTATACGAAGTGAGGATTTTGATCAAAACTTTCAGTATGTTGTATTGAATGATTAAATAGCAATTGCATTCACCAGATCCAGAGTATTTTGGCATTTATTAAAATGGTAGACGTGGTAGAGGTGTCAGTTCAAACCTGATCTTGAATAAACAATAGTATGACAAACAAACTTACGGCCCGCTTGATAATAAACGGCAAGCCTATCATCATCATCATCAACCTATAGCAGTTCACTGCTGGACATACGCCTCTCAAAATGCACGCCTCCTAGCACAACAGTCCTTGGTTTTTCTTGCATCCAGCTACTCCCATTAGATTTGCGAAGATCGTCGATTTTTTACCCTTTAGTCAGACTAGAATTTTGTATAATGGCTAGCCCTAGGATAAAAAAACGTTATTGAAAAAGGCGATTCCCTTAAATGTTCTAGATAGACCAAACAAGATCAAGAAAGAGAGAAGAAGAAGATATAAGCCTAGATAGATCAATACAGACGCACAAGAACACAATTATTAATATTATGATGTTCTGTAAGCTGCATATCCTTTCTCAGTCGGGCTTGATCGCTTGTATGGTACCTTACCTCTCTTAACCCTAATCAGTACGTAGTATTAACAGCATTTCCACAAATCACTTAAGAGCTCATCGTCAATATGCAAACTCTAGCATTGAACGTTTAACATTAACTCAGAGATAATATCGATAAAGCCACACATACAAAGATGCTAATCTACCAATATAATCTGACTGCCTTCTATGGAGGATATTGCAATAGTTGCACCGAACGGCAAGTGCAATAAGCTCAAGATTGAGAATAATAACACGTAACGCAAAGCACGTATTGCACGTAAATACCTACAATGCGTTTATGTAAATCATAGATATTAAATTCATTTCGCGGTAGAGACACTGAGATTGGTCTAAGATTATTATCTATAATTCTAAATTCGTACAGTTATCCGCATGGTAAAATGTTTGTCTGTAATCTGTATTTTTTTATACTACTGACGTGGCACGGTGGTAAACAAGCACACAGCTTACTATGACGTTTAGCAGTTACCGTATTTTATGGATGCTTGAAAAACTTGGAGGATCACTTGCGCGTTGTCGACCTAAAAAATGCTAGCTTTTGAATAATTGTAAGATTTCGTTCTTATGTTTCAGATACTTCTAGTTCATTTATTTTTAAAAACGCATCACAAAGTGAGCAATAGAGACCTGTTACCTAATGTATTTTAATCTGTTTGTTCTGGGTTATTTTTTAAATGGCTTTATCAATTTTGATAGGACTTACACTTGGAAGGAGTAACTAAGAGTTCTTTATAAATCGCGAGAAAATTGACGTGGACAAAATTGCTGATAGCAGCTAGTTAGAAGTAATAACTGGATATAAAGGCTGAGATGCGGCACCTGTCTATCGCATAAGGAGGTTTGCTGTGCTCATACTTGCCAACATTGGAATGCAATTCGAGCATAGCTGTGGCAGACAGCGGTCGATAATTGCATTTTGTGGTCGCAGCGCTGCACTTGGCGGGTACAAGCGCGATCGAACGGAACGCAAACATACTTCAGTTTTCTTCCAAGAATTTCAGTAAGATATACAAGAGCCGCGTAGAGGTGTAAAATATTTGCTGCTAATATAATTAGGTCTTTCCAAAATGGAAACCTAATGGTATAACATGGTAAGCGTGGCTGTCTCTCTGGCTGTCTGTCCATCAAATCTGTTTTTTATGAATCTGAAATCTGATCTTGAATCTTATTTAAATCAAAAACTTAGAATGTTTAAACATAGCTGTTGTCCACCATTACTACAATTAAAAATGTTTATTTTTTATAACAAACGGGGTTGACAACATTTTAAAGCTTAGGGTTAGCTAATAGCTATAAAATATATATTATAATCATCTGACATGTATTTTATGTACGGCAATAATATTATTTGTATATTCATAGTTTAATAAATAAACAATATAACAATGTCCGAGTTATGTGTAAAGGAGCATGCCTTTACACATCACTCAGACACAAATCTAATTACTTGACCTAAGCGGCTACATTAAAGGAATTTGATTAATTACATGACTGTGGTTTATTGGTGATATTGATATGTTACATGTTTCACCACCACCAATTACCTACTTAATTTCAAGTATTACAAATATTGCTACCATGTTGTAGTATACATCCCATTCAAAAAAGTTTTTGGATAAACTAAGTAAGGTTGAGTCATAAAATTAGGGCCGAATTAAAATCAATTAAATTATCAGTAATGACGGTCAACGGAAAGCAAATGTATGGCATTTGACGTAAGTTTACGACTTTATATCATAAACTTATCAAATTCCATACATTTGCGTTCTATTCTATTCGATTTCCTTTTATGTCATTATGTCTAGAGGGGCAGGGAAACCAACTGCACAAAAATATAGAGCATTATTAGTGAGTAAGTTTCATAGTAAAGTGCTGTATTGCCGACAATGGGGATTTTGCCCACTAATATTAAGCGAATAAGCGTTATGTCAAAACGGATTTCCGTCGAATAAAATCTATTATTTCATTCATTATTTATTTTATTTACAATCATATCTAAACACTAACTAAATAAATAGTCAGCCGTAAAATACAAAATAATAAATGTTACATAATATAGTCATTATGTTATCCGGGAAAGTTCATAATGTTCTGCGGTTCATACAATGTTACGAGTCAAGCCGTAACTTCTCAAGTAATCACACTCGACATAATGTCAGATAAACAACTTTTGTTCATGAAATATACTTGCAAACACACGACAAATTATATCTTCCGACTGTTATTACTGTTTATTTAAATATAACTTGTTTAGAGTATAATCTTTTTGTTATGTTTGTTGGCTTTATATTGTAGTTTATGCCAAAAGTTTTATTTTTAATACCGTTTAAGCTAAACTGATGCCGGAAAATATAAATGTTTTTTTTTATACTAATTAGGTGGCAAACAAGCATACGGCTCACCTGATGTTAAGCAATTACCGTAGCCTATGGACGCTTGTAATACCAATAGTATCACTTGCGTTTTGCCAACCCATTTTTTTTTTACACCTGGCCTTTATTGTAGGAGTATCCCTGGGATAGGACTACGTTTCTTCGAAAACGCATCTCTAAATGAGCGCTGGAGACCTGTACTCACACACAGGAACACAACTACACCACTGTGTGTAGTTATTTGGCTGTGGTCTTCCGTAAGGTAGAGGTTCATCCCCAGTCGGGCTTGCTCGCTAGTATGGTGCCCTACCTCTCTTAAATGTGTTGTGTGACTATTATAATTTAAGCAGTATGAAGTGAAAGTGAAGGCAACCCATGGATAGCTCAGGACTGCTTAGGATGGCTTAGGACTCATACTGTAGAAATGTCTGGAGAAGGCCTAGGTATGTCCAGCAGTGTATGTCTTTTGGCGAAATTATGAAACATGGTGGGTCATGGTATAGAGGACTTCCGCAACTCCATGTTTGGCGCATATTTTGCGTGCGGGTGGTTAAAAGGAAACTATTCAATGTGAATATTCTATGGAATTTGTTTTCAATCGCTGCTTGTATGTGACGACTACAGGGCCATAAGCACGCTTCTGATAAGAAAACATAGTAATCTCATAATTCAGGACAAACAAAGAATATTCCACAAAGACAAAGCGACAAGTAACTACCAGTCATCTTACAAATGTTACTAAGGTAGATAAAAAGCCTTTGTAATAACAAAATGAAGTCATTGCCGACAAAACAGTAAACAACGGCTTCTTTGAACATTACTGTTGCTAATATAGCATTATACGCGAAAACAGACCACAACAATTATGGTTTCCAATCATGTCTAGGCATTGCGTGTCCGGGTTAAGACGGAAATGGAGCATAAGCTTAAACAATAGCGCACCGTGAAATTCTCCTGCAAATATTACAATCACGGACAAATAGTATATTGTGGAGTAATTTTCATTATTCTGAAGCTACAGTTAAAACTAGATTGCAGGTCAAGTGATGACAACTATCGTTTGGAGCTGTCGAGGGAAATGACAAACGAATTATGGTCGATCAACAAGTAATGTCTGTCTGTGTGCCTATCTGTGGTACTGTAGTAGATAAACTTAAGGTAAACAATGAATAATTGCGTTAATAGTCCAAGTATTTCTAAGTACTTATAGCCGTCCAGACCGATTTCGGTCACGGCGGTCAACCTTAACAGAGATAAGCAGGACATATTATAGTACAAAAGTGTGTGCGAAAACACAGGTTCACTCACTTTTCCTTCATTCTCATAATCTGATAGGATGGCAATACGACACGATCGGAGAGAGCTCAGGCGCTGCACCAATAGCTTTACGTGCTTTCTGCAGCACGGAGAGGTCTTTTTTTATACTACGAAGGTGGCTAAGAAGCATACGGCCCGCCTGATGGTAAGCAGTTACCGTAGCCTATGGACGTTTGCAACACCAGGGACGTGACTCACGCGTTACCGACCCTTTAAAAACCTTATAACTCCTGCTGTGTTTTGAGAAAATGGTCACCCATCTACGAACCGACTGCGGCAAGCTTGCTTAATCTTGCAGATCTATGCTAGCTACGAGCCCCTCACGAGCCTAAATTGAAAGTATATCATGCACCACGATAGTTTAAAAGTTAGCACATTTTTAATTTCATTAGGAGCGTCGACGGTGGGTCGTAGTGGAATGAGGCCATTAGATCACTCATTACAACTATAGTATAATTTCTTTAAACTCTATTGCAATAACTGGATATTGTTAAATTTAATATATCTGGATACTGTTAAATTTAATGTCGGATAAAAAGGGCATACATTTTCGGATGAAAAGGGAATTATTAAAATAAAAACGAAAATCGGATGAGTAGGGCATAAAATTGCGGACAAATGGGGAAGTCAAATTTTGCGGATGAGTTTTGCGGATGAGTGGGGCATAAACCATCTTCTGTAGCAAATACATTTACCTTAAAGATCTAAATATTGAATCGTTATTAGCCAAATAATTTACCAATGTTTATTTACATATGTCAATCGTTATCTCTCTTTCTATCAAAGAACATATTATGTTTTTATTACTACGCAAGCAAGGCCGCTTTATAAAACAAATAAAAAACCTAAAAGTTTTAATACAATTTTCAATAAGAATAAACTTATATAGTTTAGATTCAGCAAGAGATTCTCATGGTTTAACTAAGTTGTAAAGTGTTAAGTTTATGTTAGTCCCAAGAGTATACCACACGGGGTCGCATGTTTAACTTTAACATTTAACAACTCAACCGAGTACTTTGAAACTAAGAGATTCACAGATATATATTCAATTGAGTTCGACTTGATTTACATAATAATTAATATATCATATTGTCATGGGGTTTGAGAAACTCGTGCTGAATTGTTACTGCATTAAAAATATTGAATTATATTAAATCATAATAAGTATTACCAAGATGTGATGGAGTACGGGACCTCGGCGTCTACCACGATTCAAAGCTATTGTTTGATATACATATCGAGCAAATAATCGCTAAAGCTTCGAAGGCCTTGGGTTTTGTGATGAGAATTTCTAGATGCTTCAAAAAAGCTAAAACATTTAAGATACTCTATTGTACATTTGTCAGAAGTCACCTCGAATATGCCTCACAAATATGGAATCCACGTTATAGTATTTACATTGACCGAATCGAGAGCATTCAAAAACGGTTTCTAAGATTTCTGTGTTTTCGTCTAAAGATACCATATAGTTCGAATAATTACATTGATCTGTGCAAAAAATTTCACATTCAGCCTCTTGTTAATCGACGACGATTAGCCGACTGTTCTTTCATGTTTAAAATACTATCCAATGAAATAGATTGCCCTAGCCTATTACAAAAACTGCAGTTTAATGTTCCGCAACGCTCAGTTAGGTACAACCCTCCTATATCTGTCCCGTTTTCATCTTCTAACTATAGACAAAATTCATATATTGTGCGAGCGAGCAGTGACCTTAATAGATTGTGTAAAGAGTACTCTTTCGATCCTTTCAATACCAAAAGCTCTGTAGTGCGCAGCCAACTAAACCTTAACTTTTTTGATCATAGTTAGTACCTAGATTACCTTCTGTTCAAGGTGTGACATATTTTGATCGCTGAGTGTGTTGTGTGTTGTTTTGATGCTATTCGTGAAAACCTGTAATTGGCTTTATGTTTCATAACCTAAATATTAATTATTTTGTATGTAGCTGTTGGTTTTCCAAATATAAATAAATAAATAATAAAAAATGTCTGGTGACGGATTAAGAATACAAATGTCACCATCCCTTTGCATCCCGAGGGTGTCGTAAGAGTTGACTAAGGGAGTAAGGTTGCAGACAATATCCACCGCAAGAGAGGGAAAACTCGAAACAAAACCCTATACCAACCCGTCTGGCCAGCGTGGTATAGTAGGCTAATATCCCTCCAAATGTTTGGAGGAGACCCGTGCCCAGCAGTGGGACGTTTATGAGTTGAGATGATGATGATGATAATAAAAAATGTTAAAATTAAGTTGATTTTGTGAGAAGTTTTCATTTTTCAGATGTTTTATATTTATTTTCATTTAAAATAAATTTTTGAGCCTCCAATAAATTAATTTAATACATTTAAAATGTACCAAATTCGAGAAACAAATTTCGCAATAACTTATTGTTTTTATAATATTATCAAGCTCTCAACCACACCACGTTCGACCTCAAGGGAATTTACCCTAAAGGGGAATCAGAATATATAGTAAAAATGCATTTTACTCGTACTGTAAATATTTTCGATATATTTTCGGAACAAAAAGTGTGGGTGAAAGCCTTGTGCAGTTTGTAGCCTGTGCCGGTATACCGGCTACCAACTACACAGGGATTCCACCCACACTTCTTCTGACGAAAAAATATCGAAAATATTTTCTGATATAATGGGGCTATACAATTTGCAGTATAATATGCAACGTTTTTAGTTCGATTCTATTTTATAGAAATCTTACGGAGAAAAGCTGAGGTATGCTTTTAGCCTTATAAAGAAAGCACCGCGGAGACCACTTTTTCAGAGAAGCTCCGAGTAATTATATGCATATGCCTTTCATACATAAATGTATCATTATGGGAAGAAGTTACCATAGCCTATGGACGCTTGCAATACCTCTCGGGTGTTGTAAAAATACCTTATCCTGAGACAACACAACGTTTCTTTTACAGCACATCCCTAAATGAGCACTAGAGACCTGTAGTTATGCGGCTGTGGTCTTCTGTAAAATTAAGATCCTAAGCTAGTCAGGCTTGCTCACTTATACCCTACCTCACCTTGTTTAAAATATATTTAAGTCATTATGAATATTTGATTTAATTTTAGAACTATTAGTGAAAGCCATTTAAAATTCGGTCAGTAGCTTTTAGATGAGGTGCACTTATTTCCATGTGTATTACTTAAAAGACCTTCTCTATTTGAACAAATAAGTAAACAGTATAATGAGCAAACAGAAAAAAAATAGAAAAATGTTACGACTTCAAACTCTGCCTTTCAGTAAACAAAGTTCGAACGATACCGCCATCGCCATACGCATACATATTCTATTATTCATTTCCCATTAGCAAACAAATTAGATTTTAAAGTACTTTGCATAATGCCGAGTGTTTTCTATACTACATAATTTATCCATACTAATTTTATTAAAAGCCGAATTTATTTGTTTTTATCGACATTCATATTAAATATTAATACTTAAAAGCTTAGTTTATTAATATTAAACGTCATTTTGAATATTGTATTAACATTATCATATTGTAAAATTAACTTCAGTAAAACAAAATATAGTATATTTCACATAGGATAACTACTGTGACGTTTGATATTTGAAGATAAATATTAATAAAAAATATAGACGATTTAATTAAAATCTATAGATTAAATACTCTAGGCTCTTGATCATTCAATTAGCTAATTGGTTAGAGATTAATTCAATCATTTTCATCGTAAAATGTAATACATCACAGTACCCATGCTATGTGAAATACACTATATACTTATATAATCCTACTACTGAGTCTCCTCTTTTAAAAGGTTTACACGCTGGCCTTATGCGACCTGATAGATACCTTTAGAATTTATTTTAAGACATGCGTGTTACCTCTCAATGGCTATTTTTCACTGTTAGCAAATGGTAAACCATTTTATTAGTACGCATAAATTCACCATAGTGAAATTCACATTGGTACTGCCACCTGAGATGGAACTCATACATCATGTATACAAATCGGTAACGTACTCACTCATCTACCACTACTAACAAGATATCAAATAATATTTCAACGTGATTTTGGTCCGAGTAAGCCTTACATTTAGATAAACATTTTGGTTTAGTACTCAAAACTAGGCTAGCAAATACTATGAGTAATACCGATGACTAAGTTACTCTACTGCTTGTCTTGTTTAACTAAAGATTGGAAAAGCAGTACTCTGCCTCCCTACGACTGGTAAATTGAAATTGTAATAAAAAATAAAAACACTGGACTAAATAAGTTTTACCGGAAAATATTGGATCATCGCATATTCTACAGTGACAGCATTAATTGAATAAAACGAGATATTCCCAGTTTAGATAATATTAACGTTCTGAACTGTCCCTTATCCGCTACCCTGTCACCAAGCTGCACTGAAATAAAAGACAATACTGACGTCTACTCTTACAAAATAAGAAACTTACTGTCTGTATAATATTTAAATAAAAAGTTAGCCATTTTTATTCAGGTGATAATAAAATAGAAAATTTCAACCGACGTTTATTGAAATAAGCTAACGAGACAATTTTCCCGAGTGCGCTAGTTATGGCTATTCAGACTAGAATTTTGTATAATGGCTAGCCCTAGGATAAAAAAACGTTATTGAAAAAGGCGATTCCCTTAAATGTTCTAGATAGACCAAACAAGATCAAGAAAGAGAGAAGAAGAAGATATAAGCCTAGATAGATCAATACAGACGCACAAGAACACAATTATTAATATTATGATGTTCTGTAAGCTGCATATCCTTTCTCAGTCGGGCTTGATCGCTTGTATGGTACCTTACCTCTCTTAACCCTAATCAGTACGTAGTATTAACAGCATTTCCACAAATCACTTAAGAGCTCATCGTCAATATGCAAACTCTAGCATTGAACGTTTAACATTAACTCAGAGATAATATCGATAAAGCCACACATACAAAGATGCTAATCTACCAATATAATCTGACTGCCTTCTATGGAGGATATTGCAATAGTTGCACCGAACGGCAAGTGCAATAAGCTCAAGATTGAGAATAATAACACGTAACGCAAAGCACGTATTGCACGTAAATACCTACAATGCGTTTATGTAAATCATAGATATTAAATTCATTTCGCGGTAGAGACACTGAGATTGGTCTAAGATTATTATCTATAATTCTAAATTCGTACAGTTATCCGCATGGTAAAATGTTTGTCTGTAATCTGTATTTTTTTATACTACTGACGTGGCACGGTGGTAAACAAGCACACAGCTTACTATGACGTTTAGCAGTTACCGTATTTTATGGATGCTTGAAAAACTTGGAGGATCACTTGCGCGTTGTCGACCTAAAAAATGCTAGCTTTTGAATAATTGTAAGATTTCGTTCTTATGTTTCAGATACTTCTAGTTCATTTATTTTTAAAAACGCATCACAAAGTGAGCAATAGAGACCTGTTACCTAATGTATTTTAATCTGTTTGTTCTGGGTTATTTTTTAAATGGCTTTATCAATTTTGATAGGACTTACACTTGGAAGGAGTAACTAAGAGTTCTTTATAAATCGCGAGAAAATTGACGTGGACAAAATTGCTGATAGCAGCTAGTTAGAAGTAATAACTGGATATAAAGGCTGAGATGCGGCACCTGTCTATCGCATAAGGAGGTTTGCTGTGCTCATACTTGCCAACATTGGAATGCAATTCGAGCATAGCTGTGGCAGACAGCGGTCGATAATTGCATTTTGTGGTCGCAGCGCTGCACTTGGCGGGTACAAGCGCGATCGAACGGAACGCAAACATACTTCAGTTTTCTTCCAAGAATTTCAGTAAGATATACAAGAGCCGCGTAGAGGTGTAAAATATTTGCTGCTAATATAATTAGGTCTTTCCAAAATGGAAACCTAATGGTATAACATGGTAAGCGTGGCTGTCTCTCTGGCTGTCTGTCCATCAAATCTGTTTTTTATGAATCTGAAATCTGATCTTGAATCTTATTTAAATCAAAAACTTAGAATGTTTAAACATAGCTGTTGTCCACCATTACTACAATTAAAAATGTTTATTTTTTATAACAAACGGGGTTGACAACATTTTAAAGCTTAGGGTTAGCTAATAGCTATAAAATATATATTATAATCATCTGACATGTATTTTATGTACGGCAATAATATCGACCGTAGCTATTAACAACGTTGGATCTACAAAAACGCTACTTTACAGTACGGCTTAATAAAGTTTTGAACTTGCACCAAATCGACAAATCGCCATATATTTAAACCAAATTTCGCATAGTACCATAGTTTTAAATGCTAGTACAGGTCATTGTGTAAAAAATAAAAAAAATATATAGGAAATGCTATAAAAAGCAGATGTTACACTGTTAACCGAAACAGATGCTAGCAAATTTGTCGGAAGTGTCATATCCTACAATGTTTTACGTACTATGAAAGTCGAAAGTGTCACATCCTACTATGTTACTTGAAATTCAGCTATACTATTGCGTGGGAACTGCCATATCCTACTTTTTTTTTCGATACGTAGTTACAAAATTATGTCGGTTGTGGGCTATGCTACACTTTATAGACCTTAAGCACTACAAAAAAAGCTTGGAAAAAATTCTAATTGTTTTATTAATATAAAATAAAATGTAATTCTAAATGGCTCCTTTGAATTGACTGATGTCTTACTAATATCAAAAGGCATTTAGAAGTTGGTATTGTATACATTCACATTGTCATGATAATTGAACAAAAGCTGTCATAATATGGTCTTTACAGAATATTTAATTTTACAGTTAACTAAATTTTGATATTCTTTTTTTTCATTTTTTAAAAAGACAACTCCCGCACTAGAGAACAAGCTCTGTATCGCGGGGGACTTTACAAACATACAATTAACGGACACAATTCTGTAAGTAAAAAGTTATTTTTTTGTTTTAAATATCCACTATTTCTAGCTTTCGTTACAAATTGTTGACTTCGAATTATTATTATTTAAGTAAAAACTAACTCGTAGAACTTACTACTGAGATTAACTGAAATTACTGTGACTTAGATCACAAAATATTAAGCCTTTACCTAGTAAATAGTCGTTTATTACAAAGAACTAACTAAAAACGGCAATTTTAAAGGTAAAAATCTATTAATTACTCGTACTACCATCTGCGTAGTACTTATAAAAACTCAAACACTAACAACTAAAAAACAATCTTTGCTTCATTAATTAAAGTGCTGAGATCACTGCAACAAATCGTACTTAATTATTATAATAACATAACAAGCAATACTTTCTAATTTTGGCAAGATCCCAATTTTATTATGATAACAAAAAAGTTAATATTATTATCATCATCTCAGCCAAAAGACGTCCCCTGACATAGACCTCCCCCAAGGATTTCCACAACTCTCGATCCTGAGCCGACTTTGTCTACCGGTTGCCCGCAACCTTTACCAGGTCGTCGGTCCACCTTGTTGGAGGCCTGCCCACGCTACGTCTTTCACTTCGTGGTCACCACTCAAGAACCTTTCTGCCCAACGGCCAACAGTTCTGTGAGCTATGTGCCATGCCCATTGCCACTTAATGGTGGCAATTCTTCGAGCTATGTTGTTTACTTTGGTTCTCCTACGGATCTCCTCATTTCTGATTCGATCTCGCAGGGAAACTCTAAGCATAGCTCTCTCCATTGCTCTTTGGGTGACTTTGAGCAGAGCCGTGCCGCACGAGGCCCATGGTGAACGACTATGTCTCAGATCCATATTTTATCACTGGCAACATACACTGGTCAAAGACTTTCGTCTTGAGACAGAAAAGTTTATATAAAAACAGAAAATCTTAGGGAATTTAATTTGTTTTGTCCGTCAAGTCTTTGTATTTGTCTTTGCTGATAGGCAAAGGTCTATAAAGGCCGTTTTCAGTTCAAATTCATTGTTCAGTCGTTGCTAATTTTGCCTACCAGCTCTGACAAAAATTATTTTACAGGGGTCCTCATCTAAATCATATTTATATCGTATACGATCGTACTGTTCAGCACTCACTTAAACCCTTACTATTTTCCAAACAACCTTTTCATTTGCCATTTTTTTGGTCCAGTTTTTATTAGCTGGCAAGTCTTTGAAGTTAAAAAAACTTTGTCCTGTTTTAACTCATATATGTACAGATCATTTTTTAGTCTTAGCCCACCGAGCCAAGCAATACTTACCACTCTTACACCAGATAGATTTACGGCCGCAGGATCTTCCGATTGTGGCGTGATCCAAAAAGGGATGAGTAACAGTAACTCCCAAGTTTTGGCTACAAATAGATGTAGTGAAAAAGCATTTCGATTGCGGTTTTGACCCGCACAGTTGTCGGATCACAATCAAAATTTCTTGACGCCTCTTTCAACGTGATGTTGAATAAATTAATTAATTTATTAAATTAGGTACTTGCACGAAAGCATAGCCAAACGGAGATCCGTTTGGCTATGCTTTCGTGCAAGTACCTAATTTTGAGGCCAATTCGTAAACGATAAAGTTTTTGTAGTAAAGAACGCTAACATCACCATATGGCGTTTCTAGTAGTTTTCGAAAATTAAACGTAGCTGTGATAACACTTTTGTTTAAGTTAGCTTTTTACTTATTGGCTTTCTTAAAATTTCGAGCTTTATATTTACAACTCTGATGTTTAGCAAAGGCTATAGTATTTTCTCCAGTATTATCTGTTTTTGTTTTGTATCAGTATTTTCTTGGGTCTATGTAGAGCAATATTCAAATATTTATCGACTATCACTCTGTATTTAGGTTATGTCAATTGAAATAGATGACGGCATGGGTGTTATATTAATAATTGTAGTTTCTTCATAGTCATTATTGGAAGAGCCGGTTTTACAATTTAGATCTTCTGGTGAAATTGTTGACGGAATTACCGAAGTAGATGTCAAAACGGCAATGTCTGGAGTGACCGGTAATGATATCGGGTAGCTTTTAAAGTCCAAAGGTAGGTAGGTAGTAGGTTCTTACATCTATCATTAAATACCTCATCGTCTAGCAGGTCTTGCAACTGTATAAGATCCTCATTAAAACCTTCGGAGAGTGGAGATTTTTCTTCTAAATTAAAAAAAGATACCATAATTATACAAAAAAAGCTGCCGTCTACTTAACTAAACTGTCGGTATGTTATGTATAAAAACAATGTTAAGAAATTCTTGCAATAGCCTGAAGTCAGAAGGCGGCAGTCGAAAAGCTCCTGTATCTCGGAGGCTTTTATGCACAATGATATCAGTCATTAATGGGAGTGAGTAAACTCGTGTGGTCAGATAAGAGTAATTAGACTTTGAAAATATAGTACCTATTATTAAAAATGTCACATGAGACAAGAAAAAATAAGCCAAGTCTCCCTTAACTTTGCAGTATATGCCATATCCGACCTAAATTATATCACTCTTTACAAATAATAAAGTCGGTACTAACACATCCAACAACAAAATGTAGTTATGTACGAATAAAAAAGTCGGTATTGCCATATCTGACAAATGATTTCAAAATAAGAATGTTTAACAATGTCAGTAGTACCATATCCACCAAAAACGTGTAAGAAAGGAACAAAAGAACAAAGCGCATAATATTGTAGAATGTGGTACGTCCGACACAAACAATAAAATAATAATCAGTTAACCATGTAGGATCTGAGACATACTACAATCTTTACCGTTTAATCCTGAATTTAACATTTTTATAGTAATTTTAAGGTATTTTGATATAAGACGTAAAACATTTAAATAAAAATATGACACACGCGCGTGCAGTCGTCCGATTAACGATGAACGAAATGGCATATCCGCGCGGTTCGCGGGCGCCCTTGCCCCGCGAACAGCGTAGTAACATACCTACCTACATAATTAATCGGACGCTCTCAAATAATCCGACTTTATTAATCTAGAAAAACTGTGATAGCCATTATTTAGAAATTTGAAACTTTGCGAAGTCATAGCTATAGTTATTTTGAGACCTTTGGTGCAATAAAACGAAAATCGCCAAAATGTAGTTCCAACTTTCTTAATAGCTGCAGTCGATATATTTGTATATTCATAGTTTAATAAATAAACAATATAACAATGTCCGAGTTATGTGTAAAGGAGCATGCCTTTACACATCACTCAGACACAAATCTAATTACTTGACCTAAGCGGCTACATTAAAGGAATTTGATTAATTACATGACTGTGGTTTATTGGTGATATTGATATGTTACATGTTTCACCACCACCAATTACCTACTTAATTTCAAGTATTACAAATATTGCTACCATGTTGTAGTATACATCCCATTCAAAAAAGTTTTTGGATAAACTAAGTAAGGTTGAGTCATAAAATTAGGGCCGAATTAAAATCAATTAAATTATCAGTAATGACGGTCAACGGAAAGCAAATGTATGGCATTTGACGTAAGTTTACGACTTTATATCATAAACTTATCAAATTCCATACATTTGCGTTCTATTCTATTCGATTTCCTTTTATGTCATTATGTCTAGAGGGGCAGGGAAACCAACTGCACAAAAATATAGAGCATTATTAGTGAGTAAGTTTCATAGTAAAGTGCTGTATTGCCGACAATGGGGATTTTGCCCACTAATATTAAGCGAATAAGCGTTATGTCAAAACGGATTTCCGTCGAATAAAATCTATTATTTCATTCATTATTTATTTTATTTACAATCATATCTAAACACTAACTAAATAAATAGTCAGCCGTAAAATACAAAATAATAAATGTTACATAATATAGTCATTATGTTATCCGGGAAAGTTCATAATGTTCTGCGGTTCATACAATGTTACGAGTCAAGCCGTAACTTCTCAAGTAATCACACTCGACATAATGTCAGATAAACAACTTTTGTTCATGAAATATACTTGCAAACACACGACAAATTATATCTTCCGACTGTTATTACTGTTTATTTAAATATAACTTGTTTAGAGTATAATCTTTTTGTTATGTTTGTTGGCTTTATATTGTAGTTTATGCCAAAAGTTTTATTTTTAATACCGTTTAAGCTAAACTGATGCCGGAAAATATAAATGTTTTTTTTTATACTAATTAGGTGGCAAACAAGCATACGGCTCACCTGATGTTAAGCAATTACCGTAGCCTATGGACGCTTGTAATACCAATAGTATCACTTGCGTTTTGCCAACCCATTTTTTTTTTACACCTGGCCTTTATTGTAGGAGTATCCCTGGGATAGGACTACGTTTCTTCGAAAACGCATCTCTAAATGAGCGCTGGAGACCTGTACTCACACACAGGAACACAACTACACCACTGTGTGTAGTTATTTGGCTGTGGTCTTCCGTAAGGTAGAGGTTCATCCCCAGTCGGGCTTGCTCGCTAGTATGGTGCCCTACCTCTCTTAAATGTGTTGTGTGACTATTATAATTTAAGCAGTATGAAGTGAAAGTGAAGGCAACCCATGGATAGCTCAGGACTGCTTAGGATGGCTTAGGACTCATACTGTAGAAATGTCTGGAGAAGGCCTAGGTATGTCCAGCAGTGTATGTCTTTTGGCGAAATTATGAAACATGGTGGGTCATGGTATAGAGGACTTCCGCAACTCCATGTTTGGCGCATATTTTGCGTGCGGGTGGTTAAAAGGAAACTATTCAATGTGAATATTCTATGGAATTTGTTTTCAATCGCTGCTTGTATGTGACGACTACAGGGCCATAAGCACGCTTCTGATAAGAAAACATAGTAATCTCATAATTCAGGACAAACAAAGAATATTCCACAAAGACAAAGCGACAAGTAACTACCAGTCATCTTACAAATGTTACTAAGGTAGATAAAAAGCCTTTGTAATAACAAAATGAAGTCATTGCCGACAAAACAGTAAACAACGGCTTCTTTGAACATTACTGTTGCTAATATAGCATTATACGCGAAAACAGACCACAACAATTATGGTTTCCAATCATGTCTAGGCATTGCGTGTCCGGGTTAAGACGGAAATGGAGCATAAGCTTAAACAATAGCGCACCGTGAAATTCTCCTGCAAATATTACAATCACGGACAAATAGTATATTGTGGAGTAATTTTCATTATTCTGAAGCTACAGTTAAAACTAGATTGCAGGTCAAGTGATGACAACTATCGTTTGGAGCTGTCGAGGGAAATGACAAACGAATTATGGTCGATCAACAAGTAATGTCTGTCTGTGTGCCTATCTGTGGTACTGTAGTAGATAAACTTAAGGTAAACAATGAATAATTGCGTTAATAGTCCAAGTATTTCTAAGTACTTATAGCCGTCCAGACCGATTTCGGTCACGGCGGTCAACCTTAACAGAGATAAGCAGGACATATTATAGTACAAAAGTGTGTGCGAAAACACAGGTTCACTCACTTTTCCTTCATTCTCATAATCTGATAGGATGGCAATACGACACGATCGGAGAGAGCTCAGGCGCTGCACCAATAGCTTTACGTGCTTTCTGCAGCACGGAGAGGTCTTTTTTTATACTACGAAGGTGGCTAAGAAGCATACGGCCCGCCTGATGGTAAGCAGTTACCGTAGCCTATGGACGTTTGCAACACCAGGGACGTGACTCACGCGTTACCGACCCTTTAAAAACCTTATAACTCCTGCTGTGTTTTGAGAAAATGGTCACCCATCTACGAACCGACTGCGGCAAGCTTGCTTAATCTTGCAGATCTATGCTAGCTACGAGCCCCTCACGAGCCTAAATTGAAAGTATATCATGCACCACGATAGTTTAAAAGTTAGCACATTTTTAATTTCATTAGGAGCGTCGACGGTGGGTCGTAGTGGAATGAGGCCATTAGATCACTCATTACAACTATAGTATAATTTCTTTAAACTCTATTGCAATAACTGGATATTGTTAAATTTAATATATCTGGATACTGTTAAATTTAATGTCGGATAAAAAGGGCATACATTTTCGGATGAAAAGGGAATTATTAAAATAAAAACGAAAATCGGATGAGTAGGGCATAAAATTGCGGACAAATGGGGAAGTCAAATTTTGCGGATGAGTTTTGCGGATGAGTGGGGCATAAACCATCTTCTGTAGCAAATACATTTACCTTAAAGATCTAAATATTGAATCGTTATTAGCCAAATAATTTACCAATGTTTATTTACATATGTCAATCGTTATCTCTCTTTCTATCAAAGAACATATTATGTTTTTATTACTACGCAAGCAAGGCCGCTTTATAAAACAAATAAAAAACCTAAAAGTTTTAATACAATTTTCAATAAGAATAAACTTATATAGTTTAGATTCAGCAAGAGATTCTCATGGTTTAACTAAGTTGTAAAGTGTTAAGTTTATGTTAGTCCCAAGAGTATACCACACGGGGTCGCATGTTTAACTTTAACATTTAACAACTCAACCGAGTACTTTGAAACTAAGAGATTCACAGATATATATTCAATTGAGTTCGACTTGATTTACATAATAATTAATATATCATATTGTCATGGGGTTTGAGAAACTCGTGCTGAATTGTTACTGCATTAAAAATATTGAATTATATTAAATCATAATAAGTATTACCAAGATGTGATGGAGTACGGGACCTCGGCGTCTACCACGATTCAAAGCTATTGTTTGATATACATATCGAGCAAATAATCGCTAAAGCTTCGAAGGCCTTGGGTTTTGTGATGAGAATTTCTAGATGCTTCAAAAAAGCTAAAACATTTAAGATACTCTATTGTACATTTGTCAGAAGTCACCTCGAATATGCCTCACAAATATGGAATCCACGTTATAGTATTTACATTGACCGAATCGAGAGCATTCAAAAACGGTTTCTAAGATTTCTGTGTTTTCGTCTAAAGATACCATATAGTTCGAATAATTACATTGATCTGTGCAAAAAATTTCACATTCAGCCTCTTGTTAATCGACGACGATTAGCCGACTGTTCTTTCATGTTTAAAATACTATCCAATGAAATAGATTGCCCTAGCCTATTACAAAAACTGCAGTTTAATGTTCCGCAACGCTCAGTTAGGTACAACCCTCCTATATCTGTCCCGTTTTCATCTTCTAACTATAGACAAAATTCATATATTGTGCGAGCGAGCAGTGACCTTAATAGATTGTGTAAAGAGTACTCTTTCGATCCTTTCAATACCAAAAGCTCTGTAGTGCGCAGCCAACTAAACCTTAACTTTTTTGATCATAGTTAGTACCTAGATTACCTTCTGTTCAAGGTGTGACATATTTTGATCGCTGAGTGTGTTGTGTGTTGTTTTGATGCTATTCGTGAAAACCTGTAATTGGCTTTATGTTTCATAACCTAAATATTAATTATTTTGTATGTAGCTGTTGGTTTTCCAAATATAAATAAATAAATAATAAAAAATGTCTGGTGACGGATTAAGAATACAAATGTCACCATCCCTTTGCATCCCGAGGGTGTCGTAAGAGTTGACTAAGGGAGTAAGGTTGCAGACAATATCCACCGCAAGAGAGGGAAAACTCGAAACAAAACCCTATACCAACCCGTCTGGCCAGCGTGGTATAGTAGGCTAATATCCCTCCAAATGTTTGGAGGAGACCCGTGCCCAGCAGTGGGACGTTTATGAGTTGAGATGATGATGATGATAATAAAAAATGTTAAAATTAAGTTGATTTTGTGAGAAGTTTTCATTTTTCAGATGTTTTATATTTATTTTCATTTAAAATAAATTTTTGAGCCTCCAATAAATTAATTTAATACATTTAAAATGTACCAAATTCGAGAAACAAATTTCGCAATAACTTATTGTTTTTATAATATTATCAAGCTCTCAACCACACCACGTTCGACCTCAAGGGAATTTACCCTAAAGGGGAATCAGAATATATAGTAAAAATGCATTTTACTCGTACTGTAAATATTTTCGATATATTTTCGGAACAAAAAGTGTGGGTGAAAGCCTTGTGCAGTTTGTAGCCTGTGCCGGTATACCGGCTACCAACTACACAGGGATTCCACCCACACTTCTTCTGACGAAAAAATATCGAAAATATTTTCTGATATAATGGGGCTATACAATTTGCAGTATAATATGCAACGTTTTTAGTTCGATTCTATTTTATAGAAATCTTACGGAGAAAAGCTGAGGTATGCTTTTAGCCTTATAAAGAAAGCACCGCGGAGACCACTTTTTCAGAGAAGCTCCGAGTAATTATATGCATATGCCTTTCATACATAAATGTATCATTATGGGAAGAAGTTACCATAGCCTATGGACGCTTGCAATACCTCTCGGGTGTTGTAAAAATACCTTATCCTGAGACAACACAACGTTTCTTTTACAGCACATCCCTAAATGAGCACTAGAGACCTGTAGTTATGCGGCTGTGGTCTTCTGTAAAATTAAGATCCTAAGCTAGTCAGGCTTGCTCACTTATACCCTACCTCACCTTGTTTAAAATATATTTAAGTCATTATGAATATTTGATTTAATTTTAGAACTATTAGTGAAAGCCATTTAAAATTCGGTCAGTAGCTTTTAGATGAGGTGCACTTATTTCCATGTGTATTACTTAAAAGACCTTCTCTATTTGAACAAATAAGTAAACAGTATAATGAGCAAACAGAAAAAAAATAGAAAAATGTTACGACTTCAAACTCTGCCTTTCAGTAAACAAAGTTCGAACGATACCGCCATCGCCATACGCATACATATTCTATTATTCATTTCCCATTAGCAAACAAATTAGATTTTAAAGTACTTTGCATAATGCCGAGTGTTTTCTATACTACATAATTTATCCATACTAATTTTATTAAAAGCCGAATTTATTTGTTTTTATCGACATTCATATTAAATATTAATACTTAAAAGCTTAGTTTATTAATATTAAACGTCATTTTGAATATTGTATTAACATTATCATATTGTAAAATTAACTTCAGTAAAACAAAATATAGTATATTTCACATAGGATAACTACTGTGACGTTTGATATTTGAAGATAAATATTAATAAAAAATATAGACGATTTAATTAAAATCTATAGATTAAATACTCTAGGCTCTTGATCATTCAATTAGCTAATTGGTTAGAGATTAATTCAATCATTTTCATCGTAAAATGTTATACATCACAGTACCCATGCTATGTGAAATACACTATATACTTATATAATCCTACTACTGAGTCTCCTCTTTTAAAAGGTTTACACGCTGGCCTTATGCGACCTGATAGATACCTTTAGAATTTATTTTAAGACATGCGTGTTACCTCTCAATGGCTATTTTTCACTGTTAGCAAATGGTAAACCATTTTATTAGTACGCATAAATTCACCATAGTGAAATTCACATTGGTACTGCCACCTGAGATGGAACTCATACATCATGTATACAAATCGGTAACGTACTCACTCATCTACCACTACTAACAAGATATCAAATAATATTTCAACGTGATTTTGGTCCGAGTAAGCCTTACATTTAGATAAACATTTTGGTTTAGTACTCAAAACTAGGCTAGCAAATACTATGAGTAATACCGATGACTAAGTTACTCTACTGCTTGTCTTGTTTAACTAAAGATTGGAAAAGCAGTACTCTGCCTCCCTACGACTGGTAAATTGAAATTGTAATAAAAAATAAAAACACTGGACTAAATAAGTTTTACCGGAAAATATTGGATCATCGCATATTCTACAGTGACAGCATTAATTGAATAAAACGAGATATTCCCAGTTTAGATAATATTAACGTTCTGAACTGTCCCTTATCCGCTACCCTGTCACCAAGCTGCACTGAAATAAAAGACAATACTGACGTCTACTCTTACAAAATAAGAAACTTACTGTCTGTATAATATTTAAATAAAAAGTTAGCCATTTTTATTCAGGTGATAATAAAATAGAAAATTTCAACCGACGTTTATTGAAATAAGCTAACGAGACAATTTTCCCGAGTGCGCTAGTTATGGCTATTCTTAAACGAAATATATAGCGAAAAAAGGGGACAATAAGAACAAAGGTCCTAATTCCGTACAGAGTTATCGATAGTTTCGCGTCAGCTCGATTCGTAGCTTTGTTACAGCGGCACACAAGAGAAACGCTCGACAAATTGCATCGTACACTAGGCGTGCAGCGCCGTGCCGCGCTCCAGTCGCGTCGACACAATGCCCAGTCTCATCAATTGTTATTTTATGCACAGCTGGACGCATCGACAAAATGGTCATTTCATGTTACACGAAAAATTCACAACAATGCTTAACTATTTTAAGCTAGTAAATAAGCTTAATGATTTACTACTTAGCGCTTTTAACGTTAATGCTACTACCGTAGACATTGTTTGTTGCGTTTTATTGATTTTAACTTTCTGCCCTAAGGCCCGTTCGATGTCTATGACTGATAATTATCACTTTAAAGTTTTCATTACAACTCAACTAAACAATGGGCACCTTCAAGCGATTTATTACATTGTAGGATGGTAACTCGAATTTGACCTCAGGACATAATTATTATTTTTGCTTGTACATGTTGGTGTACAATAGGGCTATAAAATTTGCAGTATAATAAGCAACGCTTTTAGTTATTTTCTATTTTCGAGCTATGTTTTGTTAAAATAAATTGTAGATATTTTATTACTCTATATTTTAACTATAACAATTGTTGTTTTTATGCATTGAATTCAGTATTGAATAGCAGAAGTAATTTTCACTCAGACAACACTATAACGGTAAATAAAGCTTAAACAGACCACTTTTTACCACTTTTTTATGTTTTATTCTGTCCTGTTTTCTGCCCTAAGAAACAAACGAATAATTTTGTGGCGAGTATGAAAAAAAAGTGCCTATAAATCAATAAATAAATCATTAAAATTATATAAGTTTTATTTTTTGCAATGTACCTACGTAAGTTAGACAATTTGTTTAGGTGAAATCTGGCAAGCAATATTTGAGCTATTTCTCGATGTCATATTTAGCCGAAATTTGGTACTTGCATAATTTCGGTGATAAATATACCATATCTCAACGAAACAAGTAAGCCCCGTCGTATTTGGGCTCGTTGAAACAAATTTTTACATTATCATTTTTGCCTGGTGACATCCAGTGTTGAACATAGGCCTCCTCCATACGTTTCCACAATGGCTGATCTTGAGCTGCTAGCTCTCACTTCATTCTAATTTGCACAAATGTCGCACGCATGAGAAATGGCCTACAAATTATATTCACATGGTCCGGCCGGCGCTCGGCACGCTTGCTTCAAAATAGAGCACTAAATGAAAAGCTTAAGGTCTGACGTAGATGAAGAACTAATGTCGGCAGCGCGGCGCGCAGAATGTCCTCGAGGTTTAGACGTAGAACGTCCGATTCGCAAAATGAAACAATGTACCTATGCGTTGGACTTATCACGAACTAACATTGTACTCCACAACCCAGATTAAGTTCACCGTATGTATTGGTATACTGTCACGTATAGCCTATTTTCGAAGTCCTTTTGCATACATCTATACGAGTATGTGCCGAGTATGCATATTGTTGTTTGAGCATAGATTTAGAAAAAGGCTACACGTTCAATTCCCAAACGGTGTTCGTCGGTGAATGTAGCTAACAGATAATTGTTAGAAGCTTGGGTGTACTTTATATCCGTGAATTGTATGTTTTAAAGTCTCTCTTGCGACACATGGCCAATTACCTAGACGGGATATGTATTAAAAAAAAGAAACAAAAAAAACTTATTTTTCTTCATGTGTTGTGATTCAATTTATATTTGTAATGGTCTACTTACTTTCATCGTCTACACAGGGTCTAATCCTTGTGACTCGCGTACCTTAACCCCACTGTTGCCAAGGTAGCTACGGGTACCTAGCTACATTTGTACTTGGAATAAAGTACTCACTTTCGCTCCATACATATTGCAGTACGGGCACCGTCCTAAGACCTATGTTTAGGCAATAAAGTAGGTGACACTGTTGTTAGGTCTGTTAGACGTCGTAACGACTGAATAATTTACACAGAATACGAGACAGCTCAGTCTTGGAAAACACATGCCAATTACGAGTACCTACTTACTATGTTTTCAAAGCGAATTGTGTTTTATAGGTGTGATTATTTTTTCATTTATTTTACATTTACAGGATATTACGATTGTATAACCAAAACTTTGTGTGACCCACAAAGAGTTGTTCTGAGTCTGGGTGTAATTTGTATCCGTTAATTGTATATTAATAATAATATAATAATAATATTTTCGGGACAACTCACACAACGCTATCTGATCCCAAACTAGGCAGAGCCAGAGAGGCAGAGAGTACTATGGTAACCAGACAACTGATAAACATACTTATATATTTCTAAATACATACATATTATAGATAAATTATACCCAGACACAGAACAAACATTCGTGCTCATCACACAAACATTTGTCCTGGGTGGGAATCGAACCCACGACCTCCGGCGTAGCACTAGTGCGAAAGGTGTCTTTAAAAAAAAAATTGTGCGTCAACGCCGTCATACGAACTATATTAAATAATGTATTGCTCATTTCAAAACAATCGTAAGAGTTTTTGCAAATATTAAATAAGATCAAGCAGTAAACGTCTGTCTTTTTAAGTGTGTCAGGTTATATTTTTTGAGTAAAACTTTATATGACATACACATGAATAAATGTTATATACTTAGTCAAATTATAATAAAATTAAATTTATTTTGAGTACAATGTAGTTTTCGAAACTGTAAAATAAGCACAGCATTTGATCAATCAACAATTCATTTTGGCCGAAGTAAAGATTGCAATATTATTCGGTATACTTGCTGTCATACATATATAGTTTACATTATACATAATATACGAAATATTACCTATGTAGCTATATCAATTTACAACATTAACAAAATCGTGGACTCCACACCAATAAAAAACGGGAAAAGATTAGATAGATTAGATAAGAGAGGTAGGGCACCATACTAGCGAGCAAGCCCGACTGGGGAAGGACCTCCACCTTACAGAAGACCACAGCCAAATGACTACACACAGCGGTGTAGTTGTGTTCCTGTGTGTGAGTAAGGTCTCCAGCGCTCATTTAGGAATGCGTTTTGAAAGATACGTATTCCTATCCCAGGGCTACTTCCATCTTAAAGCCCTAGTGTAAAAAAATGGGTTGGCAACACGCAAGTGATACCTCTGGTAATGCAAGCGTCTATAGGCTACGGATACTGCTTAACATCAGGTGGGCCGTATGCTTGTTTGCCACCCAAGTAGTATAAAAAAAAAAAAAAAAAAAAAAAAGATAGAGATTATTATATATTATGCTCTGCTCACCCACAATACTGTTTGTTTACTCTTGGATCTGTTGTACGGCTAGCCTATTGGCTTATGACCCTGACTGCTAGAGCTGGAGGTCGTGGGTTCGATTTCCACTCACAACAAAATAAATATTTGCGTGATGAACACGAATTGGTCGGTTTTAGGGTGTTATTTATCTATAACGGTACTATTTAGAAATAAATAAGGTTCTGCCTAGTTTGGGATCAGATGGCATTGTGTGAATTATCCAAAAATGGTAATATAACTACGAGTTATAATTTTATTATAATTAAAGTTTCTTCGTTTTTATAGGTAGGTTCTCGAACGTACGTATTTCTCAGTTGATCTTGGTTACTTTTGATCAAGAAATCTTATTCCCATTAAACATTATTTGTTACCATTCAAATAACCCAAAATCGGTCAAAATTGCAATCGTTAGCCTCTTATCAAATATCAAAAGACGAAACATTTAAAATGGTAGCACTAAACGTCGGAATTGCTTTGGACAATATTACGACGTCATAAAAAGTGAATTTTCTTTTAATTCGCAATTTTGTGTCGAGGAACAGCTACTCACTATAAAACATGGCGAGCAGTCGTGTTTCGACGCTATCGAATCGTTCACGGGAAACATTAAACGTTTGTTTAATGTGTTTGAAGAGAATTAATGTGACACCTAGATACCTGCCAAACATAAAAAATAATTATAGGTCAATAAACTGATTCTCTTACATAAGAAAGCACTTGAATTTTTATGTAACACGGCACACCACGAGCCGCGTGAAATAAAGCGATTTACTCACAACGGAAGAAAATAAAATGAGTCACAAAATCGAATTACCGGCCTAAGATTTTCTCGATAATAGCGTTGTATTATCTAAATGTGAATTGTTTATGTAATGATCAGAATATACAGATAATAATATTATTGGAGAGATAGACAATAACCGTGTGACGTTTACCAGCTGCAACGTACGGTCGAACTCTGAATCTGTTCAATTTTTACAGTTTTAGTATAATCACCAACAAAAACTGTATGAGGCATCTAAACACTAAGGTTTGACTTTAGATTTGACTAGTACATACTAGTCAAATCTAAAGTCAAACCTTAGTGTTTAGGTATGGTAATTACATAATTACCATACCTATCATATATAAATATAACAAAATAAAATTCAAATTGGTACTGCCACCCGAATTCATACCCCGTGGATTTGAACTCGGGCAGCAGTTAAAATATATTATCTGCAATTAAAATTCACATTCATACTGCCAAATGCTTATGTTAAAGGAAAACATTGTGAGGAAAGCATGACTGATTCACTAACCCGCATTAGGCCAGCTTATGTTAAGGCCTAATCCCAGCTCTCTTGATAGAGGAGACTAGTATTGTGCATGATCAACCCAACAGCTTTCCAGTTTAAACAATCATGATGTACCATAACGACCAAGTTCTTCAGCAAACAATATAGATGTACACCCGGCGACGGGAAATGTATCATCATCATCATCTCAGCCAAAAGACGTCCACTGCTGGACATAGGCATCCCCCAAGGTTTTCCACAACTCTCGATCCTGAGCCGACCTTGTATATCGGTTTCCCGCAACCTTTACCAGGTCGTCGGTCCACCTTGTTGGAGGCCTGCCCACGCTTCGTCTTCCAGTTCGTGGTCGCCACAGGTCGTGGGGAAATGTATACAGGGCCTCTATATGAAGATTTGTTTATTAGGAAAACCAATGTATGAATTTTGTGTGAAATATATTTTTATCGGTTGCCCGCAACCTTTACCAGGTCGTCGGTCCACCTTGTTGGAGGCCTGCCCACGCTTCGTCTTCCAGTTCCGATGGACGAGGTCGGCTCAGGATCGAGAGTTGTGGAAAACCTTGGGGGAGGCCTATGTCCAGCAGTGGACGTCTTTTGGCTGAGATGATGATGATGATGATGATGATATTTTTATCTGTCTAATTGTGCACTTACCCTAATTGTTACCAAATTCCACAAAAATATATATATAATTGTCTTCTCTTAAAAAAATAAACTTCATATAGCGGCCCTGTATACATATCTCCATTGCCGTGTGTACACGATATACGCCATTAAAATAGACACGAAATATTTGCGGAGAGGTAAAAGGGCAAATGGTACTTATTTGAAAATAAAAGCCGTCTCACTCAATGTTACGAGCGAAATCACGGCCACTTAAAAATATACTTGTTGTTCCGAAGCCAGTACAATTTCCCAAGTACCTCTTCAATGTTGGCATTTTCTCCGAATAAATGTTACTCCGAGTTACCAGTAAGTGTTTGCTATTATTCTTATTATGATCCTTATTAACAGTTCCCAAATTGTTGACTTTTATTTATACAGACTTTTATTAGAAGCGATTCTGTCTCGTTTGAGGTTAAACTGGCCTGCCCCTCTAGACAAGTGGCTTAAGCAATAGTTGAATCGAAATGTCAAAAAAGCAAATGTATGGGATTTGACGTAAGTTTACGACATTATATCGTAGACTTAAGACAAATCCCATACATTTAATTTTTTGACTTTTCGATTCGACTACCATTTATGCCACTTGTCTAGAGGCTTGTGATCGTTTAGTAGTTAGCTAATTGAAGGTCGTGGATTTGATTCCCACCCAGGACGAATCTTTGTGTGATAAACATGATTTATTCACAATAACATTTCTAATTCATCTCCCGCCGATATCTGGAAGTTCCTTGGAACTCTAGGTATCGGTAAACAGGCAAGTGGTGAAGTTAACGGAAATATTGGTTTGGACGATATAAATCGACATTTCTCCACTGTTCAAGTCATTGATGACCTAACCAAATCACGTACCGTTAACTACTTGTCAAGCCTACCCCATCCCGATATCAATACCTTTCAGTTTTCTCCAGTCGCTTCGGAGGAGATCAGAAAGACAATCCTTTCCATAAAATCGAATGCCGTAGGCTATGATGACATTAGTCGTCGGATGATCATTACCATTTTAGATCACCTACTGGCAGCGATTGCCCATATCATTAATTTTTCCCTACATTCACGTTCCTTTCCGTCTCTGTGGTGCAGGGCTTTTGTCCGTCCTTTGCCTAAGATATCCAATCCTTCCCTTCCTGAACATTTCCGGCCAATATCCATACTCCCATTCCTCTCCAAAGTGTTGGAGGCCTGCGTCCACAAGCAGTTATCAAAATTTATTTTTGATAACCAACTTTTAAGCTGTTATCAATCTGGATTCAGGCCTGGACACAGCACTGTCTCCGCTCTCCTTAAAGTGACTGGCGATATTAGAGCGGGAATGGAGGACACCAAAGTCACTGTAATGGCTTTGGTCGACTTCTCCAATGCGTTTGGTACCGTCAGTCACGATATCCTTCTCTCCATCCTCTCTTATCTTAAGGTCTCCTCCGAAGCTTTGGAATGGTTCTCGACCTATCTTCGTGGACGTCAGCAGTTGATACGCATCGATGATTCCTCATCTAGTTGGTGTGATCTGAACTCTGGGGTTCCACAAGGCGGCATTCTCTCTCCGTTGTTATTTTCTATTTTCATTAACCTCCTTACCCAAAATCTTCAGTGTTCGTATCACTTGTATGCCGATGACTTGCAGCTTTATATTCAGGCGGGAGTAGATAATGTTATAGATGCAATTGATGGAATCAACCGAGATCTGAGTTCAATACAGAATTGGTCGGCAAGATTTGGTGTCACGGTAAACCCGTCTAAATGCCAGGCCATCATTGTGGGGAGTTCACGAACACTCTGTAAGGTGGATATTACAGGCCTACCACCTGTGATGTACAATGGTATGACTATACCTTTTAGCGCTGTTGTTAAGAATCTTGGCCTGCATATCGACAACAATTTGAATTGGCAAAAACAGGTATCACAAACTTGTCAAAAAGTAACTTGCATACTTCGTTCTTTATATCGCCTTAAAAATTTTCTCCCAATAAGCACCAAGGTAATGCTTGTGCAGACTTTAGTTTTCCCAATTATCGACTATGGTGATGTGTGCTATTTTGACCTGAATGCAGAACTTCTCGACAAATTAGACCGACTTCTTAATAACTGCATTCGATTCGTCTACAATCTTCGTAAGTATGACCATGTGTCTGCGTTTCGTTCTGAACTGAAATGGTTGCCCATTCGCCAACGCCGAAGTTTGCGTGCTCTTACTACACTTTTTGCCTTTCTTAACTCCTCAACTCCTCCTAGTTATTTAAGTCCATATTTACAATATCTTTGCTCCGTTCATAATAGAAATCTACGCTCCACTAATAATCGTCTACTTGCATGTCCTACTCATACCTCTGGTTTTGTACATTCTTCCTTCTTTGTCCAATCTGTTCTTCTCTGGAATGGGCTTCCTCTCGAAATCAGGATGTTGTCGAACCGATTGACCTTTAAGGTAAAAGTTCGCGAGCTACTATTGCGTAATGTGGCAGGATCATCGTAAGGAGTTTTGTCATTTCATTCCTTGTTTCTATTTATATATTTTATTACTGTATATATTTATTTATATATATTATATATTATTGTATGTATTATAATATTATTATATAAGTATTTTTTTAGTATATTTAATTAATAGACATCATTATTAAGATATTTATAGTATATTGTATAGGTACCACTAAATTTCGGAATGCACCTACTATCATGTTCTCTCTGCATTACCCTAGGTTGACTGTTAGAGAATGCTTTTAGCATTAAGTCCGCCTATGTACAAATATATGTGCTAAAGTTAAATAAATAAAAAAAATGATTCCTATTGTCTGGGTATGATTTTTATGTACCTACATGGATTTTTATGGACCTGACAGTCCGTAGGTATATGTAGAAAATTAAAAAAAACATCAAGCGTGTTACTGACACGCTTGATGTTTTTTTTTGTAGAGTGAAATACCAATACCGATAATATTTTTTATAATATATTTCATTTGTTTGATTTTATATATATTGCACCTGTGACATTATCTCTGCGTCACCCAAAGATTGGCGCGTAGAGAATACCTCCAGCTTCAAAGCCAACTTTTGCACAATATTACGTCTCAACCCATAAACGTCCCACTGCTGGGCACGAGTCTCCCCCAAACAGAGGGATATTAGCCTACTATACCACGCTGGCCAGACGGGTTGGTATAGGGTTTTGTTTCGAGTTTTCCCTCTCTTGCGGTGGATAACACTTACTCTCTTAGTCGACTCTTACGATACCCTCGGGATGGAAGGGGTGGTGACATTTGTATTCTTAATCCGTCACCACACGGACAAGCACAATATTGCACAATATTATGCATAAAGAATTAAATAAATACTGGCAATTACTTAATAACTTACTAATTGGTAAATAAAAGTACATACACAGACTTATATTAATACAAACTTCTACCATAAATGGTAGCATTATGGTCACTTGTACCAGGCGTTATTTTATGACTCTTTTTATTGCAACTGTCCTTATTTGCAATTAACTGCCGCCATTCTTGTTTCTCTGCCTTGTTTACTATGGGTCAACAATGTTTATTACTTGAAATCTGTAGATACAACCACTGAAATGCCGTTTTAGGGTTTTAATTTTCATTTGCAGGAACTATATAGGAACTTGGCCAGGTATAGGTAAGAGATTCGGACTTAAAGCACATTGCACAGTTTATATAAATCGATATACATATTATATGGGCCCATAAATTTCTGATAGTTTATTTAATGGTAAATAAAAATATTACAAGTAAAATAATAACTTCCTCGTACGAGTAATGTAAATGTAATGTAAGTTACTACATATTTTTCTAAAACCGGTTTTTTAATGCGCAAAGATATCAACTTAATGGACAATGGTCTTAGTCTTATTCTTTTTATTCTGAGAAAACACAACTCCAACAGTTCATAGCAGTATATAAAAAATAGGGCTGATTTGACGTAGGCAGTTTTTCTTTAAGTGTAACGCTTTTTTGTTTGTGAAAAGCACTAAACGCGCGCGACAGTGTAAAGGGACTTGTGCGGTGACCGCGTCCGTTTTGTGTAAAATGTCAAAGTGAGGGGAAAAGCAAGAGGCGGGCGAGAAATTGTGTTGACGCAGTGACCGTAGCGTGGAGTGTGTATAGCGACGCGCAGCGACACCAAGAAACGAAGCGACTCGACGCAGAGGCCTGGCTCGTCCAGAGTGCGGTGCGACGAGGGCCGGGTGGTCCGCGTGCAGACCCACTCAAGAACAATTCTACTGAAGCCGTCATCCGCCGGGATAAGCGGCTCATTATTCACTAAAAGCCCACGGCGTGCCCGCTCGGGTAATTGGAGGCTTTGTTCCTTTGCGCTCGGCTTTGACGCTCTCGTGAACTATACGAGACTCCGCTCCGTCGGATTATTATTCGCACAATCAACGATGCACGCCAAGCCTTAGATTAATCTGACAGCTGAGGTATGAATTGTTTGTAGAGCGGGGATAAACGTCGTATTACTTTTTGCAGTTTCATTATATTTGTTGGTAATCCTGCGTAAAGTTTTAACAGTCCACAAATAAAATTAACGATGCGACGCACCGCGGAATCCCTTTACACAAACGCCTTTATACACCTACAAAGGCATTCTGGCGCACTGGTATATTATTAAAAAAGTGAAATATTATGCTATTGTGGAAACCAGTTTTTGGATCAAAACTATTTTGAATTTGCGTGAGCGTGGGAAAAGCAAGGCGAAAGAGTTTATTGCTTGAGGAAATAGTGGCTACAACAGAAAGCTGCACTAGCGGCGCAGTGAAATATTGATACCGAACGACGTATCGTGGGTGCTACACATATTCAATAGTAGCCAAATAAAATTACTACTAAAAGATGGCTTATGCTGTAACATCGCTTCTACTAAATCTCGCAATGCGACGCCGTTTATGTAGTCACGTGTATTGTACAAACACTTTACGACAATAAATCTTTTGCTATCTTATATCGTGAGATAGATCACCTGTAAGCACTAAAGCCTACAATTTTCATTAGTCTGTGTCTCGCTAACTGTCTCTGTTTATGGTGAGTTACTTTCTAATCTAAGTTGCATGCAGCCTCTTTCATCTTAACTCATCTCTAAGTCGTAGCGCGCCGTTATTGCAGTGCTCAGTTATGGTCTAATTAATTGTTACTCGAGAACGTATCGTCAGTTTAATTATAACTTGCAAACCGAGCCATCTACACGCACATAACACTACCATAGATTAGTTAGCGGTATAGACACTTGAAACACCATAAATTAGATACTTTGCGCAGATCGTGCCTAACGCTGCAATAACCGAGCGAAACTAACAAGAACACACATGAATAACATTCTATTAATTGCAAAAACTTGAAGATAAACCTGATAGTCTAAAGCTCATAAAAATATATTCTAGAACTTATATTGCTACCTACCATTAAATATTACTACCAATACGCTGTTGTTATGCAATATAATTAACGTAGACCAAACTTGTAAGAAAAAAGTACTCGGGAAACATACAACGTCTTACTTTCGTCGTCCATTGTTACTCCCATGGCTTTTCCCATCCGCCACAGTACTTTTTTATTTTTTTTAAAGAATGTCAAAAGGCTCAAAGACAAATCAAGGAGCCATTTTAAGGATGCAACTTCATAAAAAACAGCGGCTTTTAAAGTTAAAATTCAAGAGCTAATTTTTAAAAGAGGCTCACTCGAAGGTGGTTTGTCGCGATCGCCGGCGCCCCGTCAGCGCAGAGCTCTCGTTATAGCGAGCCCCGCGGCGCCGGGGACACAAGCGCAAACTTATATTATACACCTGCGACTAACGTTCAACAGACAATTTTGAACCTTAATATCTTTAATATAACGTCTAAAAACGTAGTCTCTGTATATTTGCTGAACGTGGCAAAGGTTTACAACCACGCTTCCTCATTACGTCTGTCGGCGTTATTGCCATCTCGTCGCAACATCAGTAAGCGCCGCTGAGAAAAATATTTACATACATCTCTCGCACAAATATTGGAAGCAGGCAACATGCAGTGTACATGTAATTATGTTCAGCTTGAACAATATTATGAATTAGATGTTATATTATACTTCCAAGAAACCTATCGGCTTAGCTTTTTGTAACCAAGCCGTAAGCTTGTTCGCACTCAAGCCTTGTTTGCTCTCCCTTTTTATAACATCTATAACTTAATGGAATTCGCACCATGGTTGCGCCAGCCATATTGAGCTTCTTTACAGGTACTTTGCGAATACCGTGTATAGAGAGACTATGATTAGATTTGCTGTAAAAGGCTGTAAATTACATCTATAAATTGTAGGCCAAATACAGTGATTCCAATTGCTGCCATTTACTAGTGTTCCGTATAAATATAAATATTCGGTTTGATAACGGAGTCTATGCTCGATCTTATACATCGGCATTACAAATTTAAAATCTCCTCTTTTCTATAATAAAAAAGTAGTTTCTTGAGAAAAACATGATTTTATCATTTCAATTTTTTTTGCTGGAAAAAAGAAATACTATTGATAAATGTGTGCAACAAATAAGTAGTCAGGTCTCCAGCACTCATTTAGGGATTCGTTTTAAAAGAAACGTATTCCTATCCCCGGGATACTCCCATCTTAAAGTCCTGGTGTAAAAAAATGGAAACACGCAAGTGATACCTCTGGTAAATCGGGCGTCCATAGGCTACGGTAACTGCTTAACATCAGGCCCGTATGCTTGTTTGCCACCCAAGTAGTATAAAAAAAGTGCAGTTTGACACATGGACTTTTTAGTCTGTCGGACTCTAGAACAATTATGATGTGTTAATACACATAAGTCTTTCCATACAATGTATATTTATAAAGGACATCATTGAAATATCAAACCTCATTTTGCAAAGACTACATGACTTGCGTCGTATTGTCTATTCCAATATGTTTGTTCTGCTAATAGAAACCAGAAAAGTGGGCGTAACCTAACTATAAATATGAATCGTGATAGTTGTGAAAGTACTGATTTTCTTTGTATTCACTCGATATGGAATGTGTTAGGAAACCTGAGCAACAGTTTGCGAATTAACACTTGCCTATTGTAATACAACATTTTTGTCACTGCTTATATGGTGAGTAATACACCTACTCTGTCTAGTAAATTAAATCTTACGAACATTTTTAAACAATATATTTGTATGACGTAGTTAAAAAATTGCACTCCGGGAGTGCCGACAGAAGTGAAAACACTTGGCAAATCAGTTGATATAAATTTTATAGCAATAAATATATTTTTTTAATTTATCTAGACGCGTTCGCAGTCTGCTATATAGACATGCATATGTCGCCTCCTTGCTTTTAAAACGTGACAGTCGATAAAAGATTTTTAGGATATGTCAAGCTGCGTCTCATAACGGTATCGCGAATCCAGAGATTTTATCTCATCTAAAAATATGCGTACCGTCCTAAAATAAGTTTTCATTTCGAAAAAATGTTAATAACATGATATGTATGTACTAATTGTTTCCTGCACAGTAGTAGATACAAACAATTAGAAGACTCCTTCATAACGAATACAAGATTTTTGTGGAATCTCTCAACCGCCATTTTACCCTATTAGAAATATTTTCTTTACTATACCTACCTGTCTATTACATCCTAAAAGTAACTTTTTTGCTGAATTTAAGTTTGTAGACTTGAGTGTCATACCTACAATTAAAGCCGTGTTAAAGCTCTACTTAACCCCCTAATAAAAGGATCAGTTGAAAAAAATATTATTGTAACTCTAGCCCATACAAAATACTCAGGTGCGAAACTTCTTGCTACTTAATCTAAAGCACCGGTTTAAGCTGTGCGTTGTCTGAGAGTAAGAAATTTACTAGCTAGATCTTCACTTGTTAAAAACATGGCGTACTAATACATCTTCATAAACAATTAATTCTTGATCACAATAAAACGAATTACTTGTTACGGCGACTTCTAACGCCGCTTTCAACAAGTTTTACTGATCGTAAACAGCGTAAAAACAGTTTTGTTTTTGCGTAATTTATTATCAGAAAGTACAATAGATGTTTAGTTTTCAATCAATCAATCAGCCTATCGAAGTCCACTGCAGAACATAGGCCTCTCCCAACACGCGCCAACTTCATAGTTATAATCGTAATTAAATCATAATCACCTATCAGACTTTCTTGTCAAAACCTGACGCTTTATTGTCTTGATGTGGCTACGATTTATGTAAATGCGTGTATCTTGAATGCGCTACTGCATTGATACAGATGCGATTTCGTGACATTATATCTAGCACTTTTTGCAAAAAAATATTATTTATGTCTTTCTTTTGACGAATCTCGCAACAGGAACATGTCTTGTGTAACGTGGAATTTTACAAACATTCAATTTACGGACACAAAGTACACCCAGAGCCGTAACAAACATTTATGAATCACATAATGATTTGTCTCGAATGGGAATCGAATCCGCAACCCTCAGTGTTAGTGGCGAGGTGACTACCACACAAGAGCACGAATCGTGTATGTATTGATGCAAAAACAGATAATGGATAAAAGCCTGGTGTTAACATTTTTGGATCAGCAACACGCAAGCAATAACTCTAGTATTGCAAGCGTCCATAGCCTACGGTAACTGTTTACCATTAAACAGGTCGTAAGCTTGTTTGCCACTTGACTTTGACTTTATAGTATACAAAGAGTCTAAAAAAAAGCATTGTCTACGTAGGTACCTACATTCTTTAAAATAAACATTACATAATATATATTGATCAATAAATCACCATGAAGTTAACTATCAATATCTCCGTTATTTACTATAAAAAGGTAGGCAGAGTATTAACGGTTACTTTCCTTCATTTGTTGCATTACCTTTGATTTAATTACATTCAAACGGACATTAACGAAATAAAATGCATACAAACGGTAAAGTTGCAATTAAAAAAAATACTCGTTTACAATGTCCGTTTTCTTTTAGCTAATAGGTTTTCCATTTAGTCTTAGGTGTTACTATAGGTATGAAGAACTAATCACATTATATTTTACTATTCATTTTCACAGTCACTGCGTACGCATATTGTTATTTTATTTTTATGTTAACCATTTTGTTTAAGTACCTACATAATCTTTTTAATTTTTTTGTGAGAGAAGAGAGATGAAAAGCACAATATTTGCACGTGTAATCGAAATAATATGACATTTTATATTATGCTAATTATTATTTTCTAAACCGTGAAATATAGTTTTGAGATGTTATCTCAACCGTCCAATCCAAATAAAAAAATGTCTTCATACTAAATTTCATTAAAATCAGCAGTTTCGTTGTCAAATAGTAACAAATGTACAAACGTTTTGGTATTTCTAATAGATCATGATGTAAGAGTCACCCAAAGAGCAATGGTTGGAGTTTTCCTGCGAGATCGAATCAGAATTGAGGAGATCCATAGGAGAACCAAAGTAACCGACATAGCTCGAAGAATCGCCTCCATTAAGTGGCAATGGGCGGGGCACATAGCTCGCAGAACTGATGGCCGTTGGGGCAGAAAGGTTCTAGACCACGAACTGGAAGACGAAGCGTGGGCAGGCCTCCAACAAGGTAGACCGACGACCTGGTAAAGGTTGCGGGCAACCGATGGGCAAGGTTGGCTCAGGATTGAGAGTTGTGGAAATCCTTGGGGGAGGCCTATGTCCAGCAGTGGACGCCTTTTGGCTGAGATGACGAGAGAGAGAGAGAGAGTGAAAAATCTTTAATTTTTGTTTAGGTCCAATAGGTACTTATGATATGATGAGGATGGTGACGTAAGGTTAACCAGGCCAGGTAAAAAAGTTATAAAAATTCATTTATACACATAAAACTCTTTTAAAACGGATCTAGGACACTAAACTTTAACTCAAATAATACAAGAGGAAAGGATTTCCAATTGGACGTTTTCCGACATCCTTATCTACCCGATACGTCAAACTAAGAACTGTCAACGACACCGCAATTCCAGATATATTGTGAAAGGTAATGATCGGATTTGTCGCACATTCTGTAGAATTCAATAGGTTTATACATTCTTCAGTGGTTATTGAAATAGAAAATAGTTATATATCGTTCGTAAACGTTCTATTTATATATACAGGGAGTATTTGGGTATTCGTTTATAAAAAAAAAAACGTTTTCCGCGAGTTAGTGGCCTGGCTGTAAGGATGCTGGCCGAAATATCGTGAGTAAGACCTACTTTGATAATTATATTATTTTAAAATTAATTAACAGTAGCACGATATGCTTTTACATAGTACTTGCAAAAATAAATGATTCGTCGATGATACCGTACTATTGAAAATGAAACAAATGAATTCCAATTCATATAGTTTTTTTTTATACTACCAAGGTGGCAAACAAGCATACGGCCCGCCTGATGGTAAGCAGTTACCGTAGCCTATGGACGTTTGTAGTCAATGATTTACTTAAATTTTATGTCTATAGTGTTAATTTTGTCTCTTTGTGTCACCACAAATTTTATATCGTAGGTACTAAATCCTTACTAATATTATAAACGTGAAAGTTTGTAAGAATGGATGGATGGATGGATGTTTGTTACTCTTTCACGTAAAAACTACGGAACGGATCTGGATGAAATTTGGCACAGAGATAGATTATGGTCTGGAATAACACATAAACTTTTTACAGCGATAACCGACTTCCACGCGGGCGGAGCCGCAGGCAACAGCTAGTAATAAATATTTTTGGTGATTAAAAATTGCGGACAAAGTTCCTTGCCTTGTATGTATACATCTTTGATATTTTCTTTATGAATTTCAAAGTATCATGCAAATTGACTAAAGCTACTTGAGCTAAAACGATGAAGGCAGGAAATATAAAATATAATTCACACTCAATTCACACTTGAAAACACACTAAAATATACACAAAATGTATTTACAAACTGTTGTTATACCAGAGAATACAACATTTAAACAGAAACAGTTAAACAAGAAGCGGAAACTAAGTAATATCTTAGTATAAGCCACAATATCTTTTTGAAAAACAATGTATCATTATAGAAGATGGTTACAAACAACGTACAAGCTTACTCTAAGCTGGTAAACAATTTAATTTCATTACAGTAGGTACTTACGGTGTTAGCTGTTCGCCGTCGCTGAACAATGGCCAGCTTATTATATGAAACAATGCAGTTTGATCTGGTTTAATGATTTTTTAAAGACCTGCACTCACATACAGGAACACAACTACACTTCTGTGTGTAGTTATTTGGCTGTGGTTTAGGTCCTAACCCAGTCGGTGCTTGCTGACTTGTATGGTCAACCTTGGGAATAGGATGAGAAAAAGTTTATTTAAAAGTGCATACCAAAAAGATGGACTGGACACCTACACCAACGCACAAAACCACACCACTGTGTGTGTGTGTTTGGCTGCGACATCATCATCATCATCTTAACCCATAAACGGGACGTTAATCATCATCATCTCAACCCATAAACGGGACGTTTATGGGTTGAGATGATGATAGAAAATATTAGAACTTGTACTTTACCTCTGAAACAACCTTACGCTATAGTCTAACAGGCATCTAAACCCTCGACAGACAACTCAAATACCCAATCTACTTCACTATTCACATTTCAATAGCCGATATACTAATTTATTATTCAATACAATTAATAATTAATAGAAAATGGTATCTAATCTGGAACTGATGTTTTCGCGAAACGTCAATCAAAGTACCGTAACAAACAATTAATCACGAAGGTCTACAATGTTATAATTAATAGTGGTGAGCTAAAGTTCTGATTGAAACATACTTCATCACCCACACATGATTCGACGTTCTTACCTACGTGACTCTGTTACATATTCGGTTAATATTATATGATATATTACTTGTCAAAATATTTAGAATAAACCAACTTACGTTGGTATTTTATTTGTTTATTTATATTGTAAACTAGCTTTCACCCGCGTGGATGTTGGTTATCGCTGTAAAAGTAAAAGCCTATGTGTTATTCCAGGCCACAATCTATCTCTGTGACAAATTTCATCCAGATCCGTTCAGTAGTTTTTATGTGAAAGAGTAACAAACATCCATACCTACCAACTTTAGTTTAGTTAGTTAGTTTTAGGGGACTCTACCGTTCTACTAAATAAAACTTTTGCATTAAAAATGTGTAAAAAGCATTCTCTACCAGTCATCTTTGAGTGATGCAGACAAAAAATAAGGTACAAACCTAACAAAAAATATAATATATCTGATTTGTATCATATTATTATCATTAACATAAACATAGTCTTTATATATAATTTATCGTATATATACGAGTAAAAACATTGCAAGATACATACATAATATACGTTTAATAATGTTATACGTGTTGTAATGTTGGCGCAAAAAATGCTGTAAAGATGACGTTTTTCAATATAGGTATTGAAAAACGTCACCTTTACAGCACCTGTAATCCGACATGCCTATCACTGTTGAATGTAGGTACACAATTTGGCAAATCTTGAAGTAGTTAAGTATGATTTGTAGTTTAGATAAAATCATTTTGATTTATAATTTGTCGGATAACAAGGTACTCTTTTTCAAAAAATTCCGGACTATACAGGGTCTTTGGCAGTACTCGATAATCCGACAAATTCGATAGTACGACACTGCCCTGCAAAACGTTTGTCAGATTACCTGTATGTAGGTAGTCGCAATGCTTCTTATGTCTGCATTATTTTTTGAATACACCTATTATTAATTACATCTAAATGTAGTGTAGTCAGTCTCTTATGATTTTAAACATGAGTTCCAACTTCATTTTTACTTGCATGCATTACCTTTAAAATTGTTTTAATTAACCTCTGAAGTACTGCAAGCATTTTACAAGCATAAGGTACATGTAAAAGTTAAAGACAAATTAGTATGCATACTGCATCTGTAACTTTTAATTAAGTTTTGCTAGTTTTATTCTAGAAAGGGTTCATCAGATAATGTTTCTTAATTCAAATCTTACATTCTAGAATAAAATACATTTAAAGCAACACAATGCGAACCTTTTTTCTTAAATGTAATTACGTCTAGCTTTACTTCTAAAAACATTTACTTTTAAATAAGGTTTCTCCAAAACTTTGCTAGTTACAGTTTAATTTCATCAAAGAGACCACAACTAGAAAATAACGAATTACATAAGACGCTTACACAAAAACTAGTTTATTTAACAGTAATGTTATTCTCGTTTTCTAAATTAACCCCGAATTTTATACTAAAATAATAGTAGGGTAGAAAACATTATCTCAATGAAAAAAGGGCTTATGATTGACAACTGCCTTTTGCTAATTTTCACAAAATTAAAATTGCTGTACAGAGTTATTCCATCTTTTCCAATAATCATGCGATGTGAAAACAAAATACATACTGTTAATATAGTAATATATAATTATCCTTCAGACCAATGTCGGTCAAAGAAGCCATTCTTAAAGGAGTTTGGTCAACTGCGCTAGACATACATAATATGTATTTATTATTATGGACAAATAAATACGTAAACACAGGTTTACTCTCTATGCCTTAGTCATCATAAGAGTCATTAGACTACGTGTTTTCTGAGGCACGCAGAGATCTCTATTTGTTATAAAAAGTTACTTAATTACCCATTAACGCGGCAGTTACTAAGCTACAATCAACATAGTAATCGAATTGCTTTAAAACCAATCGTTTTGTCTAATACATATCGACAACGGTATAACCGAACAATAAAGCAGACTCCTTTAGAAACTGTCATGGATTGGGAAAAACAAAAGACGGTCAGTACATGGTTACGATCCCACGTAATCCAAACAGAATAGATCTTACTGTCAGTGTCGCATTGTAGTGAGGGCGGGCTGGCTACACAACATTACTAATGTACCGCATCGCGATACGTTCTTAGCTGTTAGAACAAATGCCACTTATCACTTAACTAATGATTTGTTAGCGGGAGTTAATTAATCGTTTGTAGACGTCTTTACCGAACAATCACTACTGGAATGGGTTGGTGAAGCTTTTAATGAGATTGATGATTTGTAAGAAATTCTTCATGTTGATCCACAAATAAACAAAATAAAAATATATTTTTAAATGCCTTCCAATGCTTTGATGGTATGCCCAAATCTGTGATCTACAATATCCATTGTAGGATCAGTTTTTAGTATTATTACAAAAGCTTTTAAGGAATTTATACGACAAAATAAAACCTTAATCGTCGCTTTATATAATCCTGCCAGCCCTGAATGTCACAAAGCAATATAAGTTCAATAATGCACGTTTTATGTTAAACAGCATCCGAGGTTAACACAACAAATCTGATTTTCGAAACAATAAAGGCCGTTTTTATTTTGAACTATAAAACGTGATCGGTGAAAATAAATCTTCTAAATATTTACATTTACGTAGCATTCGACCGTAAAATAAATATTTCACGTCAATAGAGTATAGTAGAATTATTGCGTTTGTATTTGAGAAATTCAATAATTGTTAACACTAAAGCTCTTATTCTTTTATGGCGTCTATAAAACATGTTTCACATGATGGTGTAGTGCTTGTGGGACGTGTTCGCGACCATCTGTGGGTGCCTCCATAAAGACGGTCATGTCCCGTAGGCGGTGGGGTGTGTACCGTGGAGTATAGCTCTAAGAGAATCATACTAACGGACTAACGGTATCTATTCATAGAGCACTTTTGTTTGTAGCTGACTAGGTCACAATGATAATAAGCCTCCTTGCATCGTTAGTAATTAAATCATTGCGGTACTTGACAATAATAATTGAGTTATCGCCATTAGAATAGACGATTGATATTTGATCGTGAGACTGAAATCATTTATTTTAATTGAAAATTGTTGTAAATATTTTTCTGGCCGGCGTGGTATTGTAGACGTGCTCCAAGTGTATGGGAGAGATTCGTGCCTAGCAGTGGGATGTTTATGGGTTATGAAGAGAGAGAATAGAGAGAGCGAGAAAGAAATATTTGACTGCATGTGTGGATTGGTTGGTGGCACCTCGTCATTTTCCACTGCGCGGGTTGTGGGTTCAATTCGATTGCAAGTTGCATAGTGCAGCAGGGTGTGTTCGTTTTAGACATTATTATACATTTATAGCCCAGATTTTTATAAAATTTCTACACTCTTATAAACCTTACCTCTTACTAGTATAAAATACAAATAAATCTTATTCCAAAATCGTACGCTAAGTTGTTTTTTTATACTTGAATAAAAAGGTACAGCGTTGTACAGCTTACATAAACAATAACTAATTTGTTTTATTTTTTTAAAGAATAGTGTAAATTCTCTCCAATTCGCTATTTAAAATTCAGTTTTACAAACAAGTCCAAAAAACAAAAGATAAATGCTTGTGTTCGTAGTAAAATTTAGTGTCCAAACCGTTGAACAGATTGCTGTAAATTCAGTATGTAGAGATCGTTTTAATGTCTGCAGACGACTCCTATTTTCTAACGTTGTATTTATTTCCAAGTACCAAAAGGCAAATAAGTTCCTTTTAAAGCCGTATCTATATTACTCTAGGCCGATTATAGCTACAGCAGAACGCAACGTATAAAATTAAGATTATGCACCAGTGTATACAGAAACACAGTTCTCTCCCCTTATCTCAATCCAGCACAACCAGACAGGGGGCAGATACATGGAGACAGATAAGGCGCTGGATCAATAAAAGGCGGTGGACAGGTTCCAATTTGTTCTTAGGAAATGGTCATCTACTTAAGAACTGACCGCTGCAAGCAACTCTATCGATCCGCTATTGGTGAGTAAAGCAAAGACAACATTCAACTTGTCTTGCAATACTTACATCGTATAGAAGAAAGAGCCTTTACAAATATTGACTGGCCTGTTGGTCTAGTGACTCTGACTGCTAAGCCGGAAGTCGTGGGTTCGATTCCAACCCAGGAAGAACCCGTTTGTTCTGTGTCTGGATGTAATTTGTCTATAATATGTATATATTTGGAAATATATAAGTATGTTTATCAGTTGTCTGGTTGCTATAGTACAGGCTTTGCCTTATTTGGGATCAGATAGTGGTATGTGAGTTGTCCCAAAATATTATTATTATGAGATTTGTGTTGCAAAACTTACATCGTATAGACGAGCCTTTACAAATATTGATTCAAAAGTAAGACATAAATCACCACAGACCAAAACAAAAACTATTTCATTCCCACAAACGCTCACCTCACAAAACACGTATGCAATAAACAGCTAGAAAAGTGAAAATACAGTAGTTACCGCAAAATAAAAATAGCAACGCTAGGAAAAATGCGCGTATGAAGCTTTTCAATAAAACCACTCGCGTGAAACTGGGCTATTGGTTTTCTTTGCAAGCAGCCGGCTGTAATTCGAGCCCGGACTATCCGAACTATCATGCAAAATATGAAATACTTGTATATACACGTCCATTATCGAGTAATTGAATGGATAAAGATGTTGTTTATTTGCTTTATCGTCTGAGTCCGCCCACTGGATTGCTTGTTTTGTAAAATAAGATATTTCTGATGACAGTAAATGCTATTGCTCTCTCTCTACACCCCATAAGGTTCTGTATTTTTTTTTTTAGTTTAGCAACTATTAAACATTTACAATCAATTTTTAAGTGTAACTACAGGTGAGCACCGCATGGACTTTTTTTGGACACAATCTTTTTTTTACGAGCAGTACAAACAAATTAACAATTTTACATGCAAATTATTAAACTAATTACAAAACAAAAATAAAAAATAAAAAAATAGCGAATCAGTATTAATAAAAAAATAATTAATTCACCTACAGCTACATGGTATCTAAGTGGAAAATTATTTATTTAATTGAATTTTAATAGAATAAAATAATTTTCATGTGTAAATGCAGAAATCAGCCCAGAGCTTTTTTTAGTTAGACAAATAAGAGCATGTAGTTTGAGAGCAATAATGATAATTATCTTGGAACATATAACATGGCCTTCTGATCTTACCTAGGTTTTGACGGTAAACATTCATAATAGAGGTATATTTTAAAAATACATATGTACATAATACCGACGGCTCCTAAGTATACTGAGTCAACTATACTTCTAATAACTTTACAGGAAGGCGATAAGAATAGCGAATGGTTATATTAAAATTGTTAATACAACCAAGAAAAAATAACTAATCAAAGTAAATTAAATATAATAAAGCCTATCATCTGTACATAATAAATTTCATATTATTTTATTAATTTCTGAGATAATGTAGATATACTAGTATACGGCGATTATTTGTTTATTAAAAATGGATCTATACTATACTTGATCTAGTATACGCTATTTTTTTTTTGTTATTTATGGAGATATGAATTTTAGTTTTTACAGGTAAATAGGAAATGATTTAATTGTTGTTAATATACTAAAAAGTGCAATTCTCAAAATTTGTTGGTTGACTCAGTATACTTAGGAGCCATCGAATTACATAATATATATAAATTGCACCGACAAAGCAAACAATTACTAGACAAATATTTATCCTATTTTTTTTATATATATTATTACTCCTGCACTAGGGAACAAGCCCTGTGTCGCGGAGGACTATACAAACATACAATTAACGGACAAAACACAAAGTACTCCCAGACTCAGGACAACCATTTTTGTATCTCACAATTTGTGTGGATCGAACCCACAACACGCCTCGCAGTGGCGTGGTAACCACTTAAGCCACTATTCTAACCGTGCAGTAAAGTTGGTTGAAAATAGAACCCACGATTCCTGACTAAGCATTCAGAGATTACCTGAGTCCCACTTAACCTTAAAGTACAAAGATAATAAACAACTTAATGCTTTAAATCTCAGGCTCAACTAATCATTCTTTCTTATATTATGACACCATGTTCCTATTCATATTAATGACATTTAAAACTCAGTTTTACATACGATACATTTGCATTATATCAACAGCCTTTCAACTATGTATCAAAAATCTTGTTCCAATTTCGTAAAGTCGAACTAACCTCGCTCTTATCTATTTTTTATTATAATTAGATGTATAATGTTGGGAAATTTCATCGATCATATTTTAAATAGCGCCTTCTACTCTATAATTAATGTTCAATAAATTAATAATTTGAATTGTTTGTCTATACATGTGCAACATTTTATAACTTATAAGATAATAATCACAAACTTTTATTGCATTTAAATTGATTTACTTGTTCTTTAATAAGACGGTTTTAATTTTTGTTAACAATAAAATTGGAAATTGGATTTTAAAACGAATTAGTAGATGGCCTCTTGTTGTTGGGATTAGAGGCCCTAACTGCTCGAACTAACACGAATCTTTGTTCTGTATCTGGGTGTAATTTGTCTAAAATTGTGTATATATTTAGAAATATAATTATTATATTTAAGTATATTAAATATAATAATTATATTTCTAAATATATTATATTATTAGTTTACCTAACAGTGTCACTATAAATATCATATTAGATAGAAGTAATAAAGATATCTAATCTTAAAAGAGACTACAATAAGACGTCAAACAGCCGCCCACAATGTCTTAAAATATGAGGACACCAAAAGTTATTGGTAAGAGTATAATTAATGAGAGGAATAATATTTTTATGGTTTCTTTGTTTTCCAATTTCTTCTTGTATTATATTTCTATTTTGTGTCGCAGTTATGTCTTTATTTTAGTTATTCGAGTCACGATGCAAGTAGCAAAGATATGAAAATGTATCTAAATTCAATTTTTTTTATAAAATAAACATCAGAAAAATACTTCTCATACTTTGATGTTAACCCTTTATACGTTACTAGTTATTGGTGTATGTATTGTATGTAAGCTTTACTTGTTTTACGTTAAAACGCTACAAATTTTCACTTTGTACTTTGTGTACTTTGCAGGAAATTCCAAATATCAAGTTTACATTTTTACTGGCATCGACAATATTCTCGTGGTTTGTACCGAACGCTATTCATATTCGCTGCATCACGGTTGTCAGTACACCGCGCACCGGTTACACGGGCGGCAACCACGCTCGAATGCTCACTATGAACATGACTCTACAACTTCTGCTCCATTTATGTTAAATTCTATATTATCATAATCATTTACATAGCCAGCTTGTGGGATAAACGCGCTCTTATTATCGGACCTAATTATTGGTCTTTGTGTTTAAATTTTTATTCAAATCCAGTCACGTCCGCATCGGTGGGATGGCGAAACAAAGATGATTCTTTCCATTGAGTTCATTTAATCATGGCTGCCTCGCCTCGGTGGCACGGACATGCGACGACGACGGTGCAAAGTGATATTAAGTTCAAACATCATCATGAAACAGCATGATATTTGTTTTGCCAAAGGGCTAGACAGAGGTTCACACCAATGATAGATGTCATCTTATAGGGAGCGGCCATGTCCTTCTCTAAAACAACTTCCGCACTAGGAAATAAGCATGCAAGCAAGCAATTCAAGGACATAAATTACACCCAGACTAGGAACAAACATTTATGAATCACACAAAGTTTTGTCCCGTGTGGGAATCGAACCGGTAATCGACCTGCGACTTAGCAGTCAGGGTCACTAATCACTAGACCAACAAGCCAGTCTATCTACCGGGGACATATTTACTTATTAATCTCTAATTTCGTAATACTATAATTTTGTATCGTATAAGACTAAAAACAAAAAAGAAAAAAGTGCAATACTGGAAATTTGAAAATGGAATACTTCTAAAATGGAAAATATTTCTAAAATAAAAGCTGTGTAGCCTTTTCAGTGTAAATCCGATTGCGGGATGGCATGTAAATTTTTACTTCACAAATCACAACTGAATAAATGTTCACTAGGAACGCTTATTGGCGGTCGTGACGGGTTACAGCGAACTAGAGCACAAGAATCTTTCAATTGTTATTTTGGTAATAAATAATAAAAATATAATTTGAACTAACAAAGATTAAGTAAGTACTTATACTACCTTTGTTACTACCAATATATGACTGTAAATTACTCGAAATATTATTATTATTATAAGCCTGTACTGTCCCACTGCAGGGCAAAGGCCTCCCCACTCTCCTTCCACTTCTCTCTGTCTAAAGCCGCTCTTTGTCTCTCTGTCTCGAAATAAATCATTTTTATTTTTTTTATATTTCAGGCCAAAAATAATCTAATCATAAACTCGCACAACAAAGTTCATAATATTGTATGAAAGTCAGCATTGAACATCAGTATTGATCAACGCTGACGTTGATATTTCAAATTATGCTGAATTTCAGCTATAACTGATTCTGATATGTGCAACGGGTTGATCGTTACTTCGAATTTTCACACATCACATACATTTTCAGTTTGCCAACTACTAAGCTAAACGTGTAGCATTATACGTAGATAGCAAAATACAGATGATATGATTGACATTGTCAATGTCGAAACTCTATTTGATTGAGAACGGTACCCTCGTAAATACTCATAATATGTAAGGAGTTTGAGTGATGTATTAAGGTCATTAAAATTTATGTGAAGTCCATAGCAATATTATTTAAGAGAGGCACTATACTAGCGAATAAGCCCGACTGGGGAAGGACCTCCACTTTATAGAACACCACAGCGAAATAACTACAAACAGCGGTGTAGTAGTATTTCTGTGTGTGACTACAGGTCTCCAGCGCTCATTTAGGGATACGTTTTAAAATACAAGTTTTTTCTATCCTACAGATACAGCCCTGGTGTAAAACAATGGGTAAGCTACATGGAAGTGATTAGCAAACAAGCATACGGCAATATTTTTATACTATTTGTTAGTATAAAAAAATGTATATATATACATATATAATACCTTACAGAAAACCACAGCCAAATAACTACACAAAACGATGTACTCCCATCTTAAAGCCTTGGTGTAAAAAAATGGACAACACACAAGTGATACCTCTGGTATTGCAAGCGTCCATAGGCTACGGTAATTGCTTAACATCAGGCGGACCGGATCCTTGTTTACCAGTCAAGTAGTATAAAAAAAAGAAATACCATCAGGTATGTTTGTTTGCCACCTAAGAAATATATAAAAGGTATAAAACAAAATCTCAGCATCTATTTATTCTTGATCTACCAATATATTTCTTAGAAGAGCTCATATTTTTCTTAGAATACGTTTAGTATTTCCTTCATTACAATAAAGTTATTATTTCTTTTACCGTTAGTAGATGTACATCAAAAATAACAAATCCTTACAACATACGAATATATCGGGGAATAAACACCAATCAGTCAGAGTAACAGGCCGTTAGTTATTATTATAATGTGTCGGTAATCCGTGAAACTGATTACATACATAATTAATATCGTTTCGGCTGTCCTGTGGCCTTCGGTGAGGATACGTCGGCCGCGTCCAAAAGTGATGATTGACGGACAGCTTGACGTCTGTTCGTTAAGCTAATGGAGTTGGCCGACTCTTCTCATTAATTAAGACAGATGTATCGTCGAGATGAACCAACTCGAAACTTTATTATTATGACTAGCAACATATCCCGGATTCGCTTGGATGGAAATTTATTTCGTTTTTGGAAGGGTTTATCGGATACAAAGTACACAGACAGACAAAATTTGTGTGATGGATCACAAAAATTTTTGTCCCGTTTTTTTTTGTTTTTCTTTTAAAAAGACAACTTCCGCACTAGAGAACAAGCTCTGTGTCGCGGGGGACTTTACAAACATATAATTTACGGACACAAATTACACCCAGACTCAGAACAACTCTTTGTGGATCGCACAAAGTTTTGGCCTGTGTGGGAATCGAACCCACAACCTCGTGCACAGCAGGCGCATACTGCGACCACTGGACCACGTAGGCAGTCAAAGTGCGGGGAAGAAACTCACAACATGCCGCGCAGTGGGAAATGACGAGGTAACCACTGTAAACGTTTCTTACAAAACAAATCCGTGGGATTAAAAAACTTTTATTATTAAATCTAATAGCAGTTTGTTAAACCGTCAAAGGCCAACCACTAAACGTTATCTCTATATTTGAGTAGAACTAGCGGATTTAATTTGGCCGAGTATGGGAACTAGCAACGGAAATCAATTTAACATGAGCTGATATCCACCTGGTTTTATTTGTCAAACAGATACGGGTCCGTACAAATATGTAAATAGTTAGGTACTGTAGGTATATCGTGTGCCGGATGCAAGTCGGAAGTCGGGTCCCGGCCGCTGTGTCAGCGCACATCACTTCCTACCGCATATCCAAATACTGACGTACATTTTTTCGCTTTCATATTTTTAAGAGCACTCATGCATACTGTATAGGTACATGCGTATTTCTAATTTATGTATGTGTTTGTGTTTTGCTTTTTAATTCTCATTTCAAGAGAGGTAGGGCTCTACACTAGCGAGCAAACCCGACTTACACACAGCGGTGTAGTTTTGTTACTGTGTGTGAGTATAGGTCTCCAGCGTTAATTTAGAGATGCGTTTTGAAAGAAACGTCTTTCTATTCCAGGGTAATTCACCTTAAATCCCTTGTATAAAAAATTAATCGGCAACACGCAAGTGATAGCTCTTTTAGTATTGCAATCGTTCATAGGCTGCTTATCATCAGTCGGGCCATACACATATTTGCCACCCAAGAAATAAAAAAAATCGGTTTCAAGGTTTCGTCATGATTCTAGAATAATTACTTAAGTAGGTATACAACCATATATGTCAAAATCGTAGCTAGTGGAATTCTGTAGTCTAGGTATAGATCGGCAATATAGATTTTGTAGTCATATGCCTAAACAATAAAAGGAAACAATGGTACAGTTCTCATAAAAACACACTGTACACAAAGAGAGGTAAAACAGGAAAGATTCACTGTATTTTTACAGCCACAATAAAAGAACTTTTGCAGAAACTGGCAATCGACAGGAAAAAGAATGGTACTATCAGCGAGCATACATAGTAAACTATTCACGCTGTTTTCGCTTTACCACAGATTATATTATTATTCTATAAATAGGCCTAAAATAAAACTGACCTGACTTTTGAAAACCTTTTATTACTTTCCGTGGTATATAACTATATAGTTCAGACTGCAGAATCATAATTATATGAAATTGCTTGAAAAAAGAATTTACGTCATCAGTAGTGTTCGGAAATAAAATAATGTAGGTTAAAGTTGATAGGTTAACATAACACAATGCAATGGGACCACGGATGCATTCAATTTAATTAATTAATCCAGGAATTCTGAAAATAGAAAATTCGTGTATTTATTATAAATGTTAACTTCTTTGCAAAATATGAACATACCTACAATAAAATACAAATGTGAAATCGTTTTTATGATCTTCGATGCTTACTTTTTTCTGACTTATTTTTACCATGCATTGCATAATTTGTAAATTTATTCTAAAAGTCTTATCCATACTATTATATTATTATTAAAAACACAAGTTTAGGTAATTACAATCATTAATTCCCGATCTTTAGACATGAGATGTACCACTTCTTAATTTTTCAATTATTATAAAATATAATGTCGGTCCTCTACCCTAAAATCAGAACATGAGAGTTACAAGTAATAAAGTAAGTATTTACAATGTTTAAGCTGCAGACTAAATACTTGGGAAGTTTCTGAAGCTTTGTTAAGTTCTTGTGATGAATTGAATCTATAGTAAGCTCGCTAAACATGCTACAAGTTAGAACTTTTTATATTAGACGATACGAAAGCGACACGATATTCTAATATTGCATCAATATCGATTTTTATCTTAATTGGAAAGTTTCATTATGTACCTATATGAAATTTTAAGTAATAAATAATTATACGAAAGCAAATCCACGGGCAACAGATAATAATATTGTATTTTCACGGGATCGCAATATGCGTGCAAAGATTAACAAGAATCGGTTTACTAGAAGTAGTTTAAGTACCTATATGGGGTCAAGCTAAAATATTTTAAAATTAAAATACATCTATACTAATATTATAAAGCTAAAGAGTTTGTTTGTTTGGTTGAACGCGCTAATCTCAGAAAGTACTGGTTCGATTAGAAAAAGTATTTTTTAGAATCCAAGAAGGCTATAGGCTATATAACATCACGCTATGATCAATAGGAGCGGAGCAGTAGTGAGATATGTTGCATATTCCAAATTACCACGCGGACGAAGTCGCGGGCGACCCCTAGTCGTTATATAAAAGTAATTTTAAATTAGTTTCAATTATATTCCCGATTATTTCTTAAATATTCAAATCCATTTTAATTACCATACTAATACGATTAATCATACGCATGTACGGGTTATGATAAATTGAAAACAACAATATCTCAATAATAGGGGGAAGCTTTAGTAAAGTCGCGGCACGGCAGCCATCGTTACTCGTCGACTGAAAGTCCCATGAATATTCATTCGAACGTATACACTGTGAAACTAGACTAAGTAACCAGTGTCAATTAACGTGTACATTGTTCTAAGGGATCTAAACGGTCTAGTTAAAATATTGAGCAACTAAGCAATCAGTTTTGTCATGGTTAAGATTGCGTTGCTAAAAAAGGGAAATAAATGTGAAAAGTTTGGATATAGTGTTACTTCTAACAAGCCCAAAGAAGACGGTGGATGCTTGTATCGTTGGCGATTTCCTATGGCTACCATTTGAATTCACCATAAGATCAGTTCCATGGTACATATTGCAGGGGGTGTACCAATATTAAAAATGGCTTGTTCCTAGACCTCCATAATTTTATTTCCACTACCTCTACGGCTTTTATTTATATATTATTTCATTTCATCAGAATCAGAGTCTCGAAGCAACCATTTAAAGATTAATTATAGATATAACATTAAAAATAATTTTGCATATTATATCAATTTATGCATAAAAACTTTTTTCATTAGAAAGATAATAATGATATACCTACCTACGCATAAGGAAAATGATTAACATTTTTCTCATTATATGCAAACCAGGCAATGAGTGTAAGGTATCGCTGTTTATGCTACGTATATCTTTATATATAATTTTAATCTTAAACTACCTTCAAAGTGAAGTTAAACTAGCTAACGAACAGTTATTATTGTTTACAAGCCAACCAGTTAATTAGAAACCATGCTTAGAAACGTATTTCCCTCACCTACAAACGTCGTCTAATTGCATTTTTATGGCTTCTCTTGCAAATTAGTATTAACTCTGTTGAACTTCAAATGCAATTACATAAATTGCAGTGTTTATATGAAAGTACTATGTGCATGCAATTTTAATTTATTGACTTCATGGCATGAATACAATTATTTTTAAACAATGTTATGATTGTGTCTATTAAGTTTTGAATAACTTGCGTCCACACTTAACTTTAATAGTTTGTAAAAAAACTAAAGGTACCAGTATACACACTCCCGTGATCGAACCACGTGATCGTCACAATTACAATAGTCACGTCAAATTCACAGTGATGTGCGAATTCATTTGTAGTGTTGAAACTATACATCTGAGTTCATGGGCATTATAAACTTCCGTTCGCCCGCTGTGTCGAGTCAAAGCTTCAATACACGGGGGTGCGTATTACAATTAAATTTGGCAATAATTACTATTTTTTAGACAAATACAAGCACCAGTCTGGCAATGATGAGTTGCCGGGCCGGGGCGCCGCGCCGCCGGGAGTTTTGCAATGCAATAGTTTTATAACGCCACCGTTATCTCCATCCACTGTAGACTGTATCATTGTATAACATTAAACAAAACGCAGTCAAACGCTAGCCTATCTTAAAACAAAACAAAAACAAAACAGTGGAAGTGGATAGTTTACAAGCATATCGCGTCAGTTGCTTTAGTTCACACGATATTTTAGTAAAGTTTTTTTCTTTGGCCCTTGAACGTTGTTTACTCATCCCTGAGAAAATATTTGGCTAGACTTTTTTAAATAAAAGGCGTCTTTGCTTATGTTTATATATTTGCATAAATATATGATATTATTTTCAGTTCTGAAAAGTGAAAAATATTACAAATATAACAGAAGTGGTGTAAAAAAATATATCTGTGGATCCAGCAATATTTAATTCATAAATTATTATTAGGACTTAATAACACATTTTTTAGACCGCCGAGTATTGAGACAAAATTTACACCTTTATTGTGTATACAACGTCAAAAACACTTTCTAGTTAAAACAGTTTATTCCTAGTTAAAATAAGTAACTTCGATCGTTGTTTTATTAGTTAATTTTTTAACTCACCAATATCGCTTGCAATGAACAAACTCGTTTGTACATACCTGAAACAAAACACAAAATATAAACAACATCAAACTTTTATTATTTATTTTAACATCAAACCTTAAAGTTATTTTTAAGTACAACTATTAACAAGCAAATATCTATTTTATAAATGTTAATTTTGTTTATGTATGATTCAAAAACAACAACGGATCTTAATTAAATTTGACAACGAGATAGATGGTATTCTGGGGAAGGACATATTATGATAATTTTTAGTGTAACACCTAGTCTGTATATATAAAAGGCAACCGTTACTGACTGACTGATTGACTGACTGATGTATCAACGCAACAGCTCAAACCACTGAACGAATTGCGCTGAAATTTGGCTCGCAGATAGTTATTATGACGTAGACATATGCTAAGAAAGGATTTTTAAAAATTCACCCTCTAAAGGGGCAGAAAAGGGGATGAAAGTTTGTATGAAAGTCCGTTAATTTTGAAGTTAAGATCTTCAAATTTTGTCTTTAGGCTAACAATTAAACTGACTAAATACATAAAAAACATCAGCAAAGTTATTGTAACGACATAACGCAACAGAAAACAAATTTTAACGTAAAGAAAACATAATATTGAAGAACTGTATAATTCAAACATCAAAGTAATCTTCAACATCACTGTTAAAAAAAACTTGCCTGAATACTAGTGACCAGTATGTACCACGCTGGAAGACAATGCTTATTCTCTGTGCGAGAAACAAACCAGCCCTTATCACGCGAAGCGTCGATCAGTCGTTTTCGTTTCGCTTTGTCTCTGAAGAAGAAACGAGCGCTCGGGTTCCAAGAACTTAGTTTTTCTGCCTTAAACGGGTCAAAAACATAACCAACAAAATCATTCTATTGTCATATAAATTCCAGTGCTCAATGTATGCTATTTTTAATAACGTTTTTCTTATCCCAGGGTTACCATAATAACCCTAACGTAGAATTTAGGGTCGGCAACTCAAGTAATATCTCTTTTAACTGCTCATACATAGGCTATGGTAACTATTTACTTATTTACCATGTGTTGGGCTGTATGCTCTGTATGCTTAGTAATCACTTTAAGTAGTCGTAGTGATAAAATACCTATAAAAAAACCTACATTTATACAGGGCGTGCAGTCTATGCCACATGGAAGGAAGGTACCTTGAATATTGTAGATGGAACATTTTACTGAAAGAAAACATTATTTGAATTAAATAAACAATTTAAACTGAATTCATAGATATTTAAATAATTACATGGTTAAACCGGGAAAAAAATAATTACTCTGTCTAAATTAATCCCTGTTTCCCTTGATCACGCCGTAACTTGAGAACGACTGCGCCGATTTTATTCATCTTTTTTAAATATTTTGTAGGTTTTTGCGGAAAAAAATAATTTAAGCTATAACAATAGATTAACCCAGGCATAGTCGGGGCGATAAACTATAAAAGTCCTATAAAAACTTTTAGCTCAATTTTCTTTATCATCAATCAGTTGTATTTATTCGCAATACTCAGCAATACAAATATGAGACGGCAAACTTATTGTATAAACATTTCAGAGTTTATTGTTTAAACACATTGCTCTATTTGCTTTACCACAACCGTTTATAAACCACTTTAAGTATTTTTGTTTTCTTAAAAGCTTTAGCGAATTTCAAATAAATAAGGCAAGGTATTTACACTATTAGACCAGGGCCGATACTTTTTGAAACCAAAAAAAATAATAGTAGGATGAAACCCATTGGAAATGCAAGAGAATATAACAAAAATGAAAGGAAAAATAAATTACGGGGGATCTGAGGTCGGGAAATGGAAGGGTGTGAGTTTTAAGGGTAAAAAACGGTTTAGCTCGATTTCCGGCAAAACTACAAGTCCTATGAAAAATAGTTAAATGGCAAAGCTGTATCTACAACTTTTGTTTTCACACTTTTTTCACATAAGCTCAAAATATATGTGAAAAATTCAAATAACTTTTTGGTAAATAATAAGATTTTGGTTCTTTATTTTTTGACTCCTAGACCAATGAGATGCAACTAAATCATCATACACATTGTTACATACAAATAGACATAATCGTTATGAAAAATATAGACACGTTCAGCTGTTTTTGAGCGTACACAAGCCAACTAAACATTTGTATACATGCTAGCTGTAGCCCGCGACTTCGTCTGCGTGAATATCGCAGTTACCACGGTTCGTTCATAAATAATATCAAAAAGTATTTTTTTAAATATTTTTGTCCGTTTTTGCAACATTTTCCATTGATGCTTCACTCCATTAGTCGCAGCGTGATGTTCTAAAGCCTTCCTCGATAATTGAGCTATCCAACACAAAAATCAATTTTCAATTTAAACCGAGATTAGCGCATTTAACCAAACAAACAAACTCTTCAACTTTATAATATTAGTAAAGATATATGTAGATGTGCCTACAAGCCAGCACAATTTACACAATAGAGATAAAAAGAAAAAGTAACAATGTTCAGTATATTTACGAAAAAATATACGTAACATGAAATTTTAATCCCACATATATTTTTTTCTATAAAATAATAATGTTCATACAGGTTAAATTTGTAACGTACGGTTTTGATAACAGTTAAGTTACGTCACTAGAGGTAAATCAAGTTTATGTGACATCCCCTGCCATAGCGGGATTTATGTGACTACGAGCGTTCTTTCTAATGTATTCCGTTAGTGAAAATAAAATATGTGTGTTTGAAAATTTTATTTCCTATTCTATTTCGGCTAAAAAGTCTGGTGCTATTTTATATGCTTTTTATAGTTGAGCGAATTGGAAAACGCAGGCCTCCAAGAAGGTGGACTGACATGATCAAAAGTTGTGGGTAATAGATGGGTAAGGTCAGCTCAGGACTGAATGTTGTAGAAATCCGTAGAGGAGGCCTATGTCAGACTCTCCGGCCTAAGGTGGTTGCCTATCACCTTTAGTTTTTTAGGCGGAGAGTCCGACATAGCCGCCTCGCTTCCACGGGCAGGACAGTATGCGTAAAGCATTTTCCCTCCAAAAAAAAGTACTAAACGCTGTGGAAATCCTTAGAAGAGGCCTATGTCAGACTCTCCGGCCTAAGGCAGTTGCCTATCACCTTTAGGCCGGAGAGTCCGACATAGCCGCCTCGCTTCCACAGGCAGGACAGTATGCGTAAAGCATTTTCCCTTTACAAAAAAAAACTAAACGCTGTGGAAATCCTTGGAGGAGGCCTATATCTAGAAATGGACGTCATTATCGTGGCTGATCGAATGGTACCAAGTTCGATTCCTGAATCGAATTAAGTGTTATTGGGTATTTATATTCGAAAATTATTAATAGCTGGATGTGTATCAACTTCTTAAATCCGTCCAATTTAGGAAGTTCACGGTTGACGATGTTCTCCAATAATGTGTCCTGTTGTGTCCTTCTGTTTGATGCCAGAACCACATAGTCTAAGAACCGTTTCATCCTCTGATTTATGATAGTTCAAAAGACTTTGTAAACTGACATTATGATGACAATGAAGCAGAATATATTGGTATGCTATTGGCAATATATAAATAAGGCTATAGACACATGATCTAGGTACTTAGTAAGTTATTTATCGCTTGAGTGTACTCGGCACCAGCTATAAAGCATGGTGCACAACTGCGCGTAGTCATAACATAATCGAGCATAACGTTCTGACTGATATATAGATGGCGCCACAACACAAAACTAGGAACATGATCGTAAACATTTCATTTCGCATTTAACCGATCATAAAATATGGTATAAATACGTCATAGGTCAATAAATAATTAAACACGTCAGTGCGACATGCCGCAACGTGTTGAGCGAACAATAAAAATGAAAATGCTCTATTAATCTCACGATTTATCATTTTTACACCTATGAAAATGATCAAAGTAAGCAGATTATTTAAACGCTACATTTAAAGATATGTCGCTTACATAATTCTAATATAGTACGGCTTACCGACCCCGATTAAAGATTAGAGAATTACCCTAGATTCCCACGAAATCACTGAGGTTAATTAACTGAGCTTCGAATATAGCTTTTGCATCTATATACAGTTCTTATCAGAGCGGTGCTTAGAATCCTCAAAATCTGCCGCAGACCAACGTAATAACAACCCTTATATCTAATCATTAAGCTAATGACGCCAGTCTTAATACCGATACGCTGTTATTATTACTAACTAACTCAATTAATAGAGATCGTGCAATTACTTACAATCGTATATCGATAACTGTAAGCGTTGAATATTGAGCTTTTAATCCGTGATAAAAGGCAAGGGATTCGCGTGCAGCACTACTAGTAAACCAGTTATTAAATTGAATATTTAAAGGCAACAGAAAGTGTATTATGATTAGGTGGTTCGCGTGTTACTAAAGCGTTGGCCGTGTAAAGGCGTATTTTCATTTAAAAACAAGCCTTTGAGTACCTTTTAGTACCTTTAAAGGTAAATAGACTCGCTAATTTTCTCAACTAATATGATGAAACTACGGACGTGGTTTTACAAGAGTTTCATAAGATGCGTGCGTAGGTTGAAATAGCACATTGTAATGGAATACCAGCACATAATTATAATAATAATACGAGTAATTACATAAAGATCATAAACTTTATGGTCGTTCACGCGACTATAATGGAAATGGTCGCAGTTGAGGAATACAGAAATAACCATATACCATTTTGAAATAAAATCGAACAGTTATTTTCCTCCTACACCATTTTACCACTTTGTTTGATTAAACCTACCTTTTTCAACAAAATCCTAATTATTTTTATTCGTATACAAATAATATAAACTGCAGAAACTGAAGTAGTACCTACCAAAGACTTTCTTTCAAGGAAAATTGTTTACTCTGAAAAACACGAAGTATTTGATAAATACTACATACATATATTCTAAAATTTTTGTGTTTGCACCAAATGCACGGACTCAAAATGAAATTTGGGCAATTTAATGAATTGTATCTCGATGATATAATAATTGTTTATTTACTTGGTATTGTTTTATGAAATGAGACTTAGACTTTATTGTTTCTAACTGTCACAGCTATTATTTCACTCTATCATCATTAGATTCATTAAACTTCTGACAGAGAACATTAGAAGTAATAAGTTTTCAAACATGTTTGTAAGATTGCATTGGCTTCAGAATTTTGTATTTTGGAGGCATTACGATTTATAAAGCATATATTCATACATAAATATCATCACGCCTCTCTTTTATTGGGATAGACAGAGACTATGGTACGCTAATTGCTTCGACCCAGACATACTTTATTTGCTTCCTCTACATTCACTTATTTTTAATTTTGACGTTTTTAGCACATCATCTACTTAGTCAATCTATTACTACTATATTCATAGAGCAATCCAGTTATGTAGATAAACTTCAATCAGGCGACCTGTAAAGCCTTATGTTATTAATATTTTTAGGTAAATTCTATTTATTATGTTAAGTGTAATTATTTTTATAATGTAAAATTGTTATTATTGTGACCACTCTAACGCATTAGGTTACCTATAATGTTATTGTAGGTATGTAAATAAATAAATAAATTATAGTAGCTGGCCTAAGAGATAACAGCAAATAACCAGTTACTATTTCAATTAATTTAGTGAAAAGAATAATAAAACTAACACTTTCATCGAGGATCCAGTATATTTTATACGGACTTAAAACTTAAACGTTTTAAGACCGACACTAAAATACTGGATGTCGTAAAGAATATCAACTCTATTTCACAACTAGAAATTAACTAGCAACAACCCTATTAAATATTCGATTATATAAGAGAGGTAGGGCACCATATAGGTGAGAAAGCCTGACTGGAAAAAGACCTCACTATACTGAAAATTATTACCAAACAACTACCCGTAATGGTACCTACAATACCTCTGATATTGCAAACGTTCATAGGCTAAAGTAACCCTTCGAGGCGCTCATAGTCCGGTGCACTCGCTGTAAACGATCAGCAGTTTATGCTACCAAGAGCGCGGTAACCCTATAGATAGGTGACCGCATAGTGGTATTTCATCTGAGCGTGTCCGTGGTATGGAGTGCACGTTAAAAGTAGGTCTTGACAGTTACCAGTAGTTAGATCACGACAGAGGCCTAAACATGAGCGATCTAAAAACTCTGTCACCTGGTTGGGCACTTACTAAACAATAAGAAGAAGTAACTGCTTACCATTAGGCGGGCTATATGCTTGTTTGCCACCTAAGTTGTAAAAATCTATACCTATTTTTTTATATTAAATTATAAAGCTAAAGAGTTTGTTTGTTTGGTTGAATGCGCTAATCTCAGAAAGTACTGGTTCGATTAGAAAAAAACTTTTTTGTTGGATATTGCATTTATTCAGGAATGCTATAGACTATATAAAACCACGCTATGATCAATAGGAGCGGAGCAGTAGTCAGATATGTTGCAAAATCGGGAAAATGTACGTTCCTAATTACCACATGGACAAAGTCGCGGGCGACCCCTAATAATAATAATAAAACAACTGGCAATACGTGGATCTAATAGACTTTTTTTTACTACTTGGGTGGCAAATAAGCATACGTTAATTAGTTACTGTAGCCTATGGACGCTTGCAATACCAAAAGGGATCACTTGCGTGTTTCCGACCCATTTTACACAAGGGCTTTGATGGAGTGTTCCTAGGATAAGAAAAGGTTTCATTCAAAACTCATCCCTGAATAAGCGCTGGAGACGTGTACTCACACACAGGAACACAACTACACCGCTATGTGTAATTATTTGGCTGTGGTCTTCTGTAAGGTAGAGGCCCTTCCCCAGTCAGGCCTGATCGCTAGTATGGTGCTCTACCTCTCTAATTTTGCGTACCCCTTAATAAACTTACTTTATTTCGCAATCTCCCCATACTACTTATATTGGCACTTAACTAAATAAACACCAAGCATATATTTGGTCACTAAAACTACTAAATGAGATTAATGGCGCAGTTTGGATAACGTTTCGTTAATATACTTTTCGTGTTGCCTTAACTGTCGTAGCTTATCGACATACTTTATCAAACAGGAGTCGAAGGAATCTCACTATTAAGCAGGAATAACTAAGTTAACATCAAACCAGGCAATCAATATAAAAACTGTTGCCGCTATGATTTTATATAGTGGATTGAGGAGCTCGTAAGCTGTATGGTTAAGACAAGCTTTTTGCCATCAGTCTGTAGATAGGTGACTGTTTTCTAAAAGAGGAGACCCATGCCCAGCAGTGGGACATATATGGTTTGCTATTATTCTAATGCAAATATGACAAACTATAGCTATTAACTTTCGATTCAAATTATAATAATATTTGAAAGAAACATTGTTTCCCTTTTGTAAAATCATAAATATCACACTTATAAGTGCGTGCAATGTGCTTAACATTGCACACATTAATAATTGTGAGATTTGGCACAGTTAAAGTTCATATGGCGAAGGTCTGGAGAAGGCGATGACGGTCAATTTTGACTACAGGGCTCTAGCTATAATAAACTTAAATAAATCCCCTAGGTTACGGTTACTACACTAATTGCTTAGGCAGGCCGTATTGCCGTTTGCCATGTATTGTATAAAAACACGATTTTTTAATATTCAAGGCAAACTAGCTAAAATTGCTCCATTTATCCAAAATTAGATACAGTATTCTATAAAGAAACAATATAAAAAACCCACGCTCACATATCATTCACAACGAGATATATTCCAATATAGAGTATGCATGTTACTTTATCTGTGGTTAAGATCGCAGTGTTAAGATTGCTATACCACTAGGTATATACATGTCTACATAATTTCCTACAAATGTACGTACGTTCCCAACGGTCGAAGGTGTAAATGCTCTTGTAATGATCTATTTACATACCGGTCAGGTAATATCGAGCCCACAGCTTCCCTATATCGATATGCAGTACGATCAATGATAGCTTTTTAGCCTTTTTCTTGTAATACCAATCGTATTTGATAACCATTTTCATCATGATAGCGTATCGAGTTCTCATAACCACTGTTTAATATATAGCTTTGCTCTTGTAACGTTCTTATGAATAGAGACGACTTTTTATTTTTTAAATACTGGCTGCCCGCTCCGTATTCACCCGATTTAATAGTTTAAATTAGGTTTAAGAATTTTTTGAAGTTCAGATTCTAAACAACATTTTTTACTACTCGAGCTGTTTTTTTTTCTACTTGGGCGGCAAACAAGCATACGGCCCGCCTGATGTTAAACACTTACCGTAGCCTATGGACGCTTGCAGTACCAGGGGCATCACTCACGTGATGCCGACCCATTTTTTGCACCAGGGTTTTAAGATGAAGTATCCATGGGATAAATGTTTCGAATTTTAGATTTCTAGACTAGTAGTTTTGGTTGTGCGTTGATCGTTAGTCAGAACATACGATTTATAATATACCTATGATTTTTTTGTTTTTTTAATGTTGTTATGCTTTATATAAAAGTTTTGCAATATGATATACAATACATTGTAAGAAATATATAAAATTATCTTTCAGACTAATTTCGGTACCGGCGAAGCATGGAGATGCCGCTGTGTGTAGCTGTAGCTTTCTTCCCCAGTTGGGCTTGCTCGCTTGTATGGTATAATAGTGTGACCTCCGCCTAAGAATAAATGATATCATATTACGAGATACATTACAATTATAATTCATAGTCATGACTATGTATAATTTGAATCTTCATCTTATTAACTTATTACTGCCTGATAAAAGAGCACGTGTTTCTTTTGAGAGTCAGTATACAGGTCTCTCGTGCTCATTTAGGGTTGTGCTTAGAGCATTGTTGCCAGCTAGATAGTATAAAAAAATACTTTTATCTTGGGCCATCTAATCCTAAACTAGGCAGAGCCTGTACTAGCGACTAGACAACAGGTTTGGTTGCTAGTACAGGCTCTGCCTAGTCAGGTCTGAAGACACGGGAGTGCCACGCCAAGACGAGAAAACGTAGGCGCCGGGCACTACTAACCTTTTTATACTTTTTTTAAAGATTGAAATTGACGTATAATCAAGCGATTAATATATTTTTAAACACGGAACAAATAATCGTGCTGATAACATAAAGGTTTGTTCTAGGTAAAAATAGTACCCGTGGCCTTGGGTATAGCAACCGACATGTGTCACGGATTTATTAATATACCTAGATTCTAAATATTGTTATTAAAAGTAAAACAACTATTTAAGAAAAAAAATACCAAACCTAGTTTGTGACTATACTAATTTATATAATACTCCTTTAAAGATAGGCCACCATCAACGTCTGTTTCAAGCCGGGCCTCATTTACACGGTTGATTTACGAGTTCACACATCGGGCCCGATCTCACTTAGCAATAATTTATACCCAACATCTCCCTTTGCCGAGTTAAGCGCATTATCGGACCACATGCCCTATCAACTTTGTAAACCGTTTTAACATTAGTCTGATACATGCCAGCTGCTACGGTGTGATAGGTAGCATTACAAAACTTACATCTAAATTATATGTCGGAGTATCAATATTATAAACTATCGCGTTGCATGATATACAATAGTATACTTTGGCTTCTTTTTTTTATACTACCAAAGAAGCAGACAAGTATACGGCCCGCCTGATGGTAAGCAGTTACCGTAGGCTATAGACGCCTACAACATCTGGGGTGTAGAACATAATATAAAAAACCGGCCAAGTGCGAGTTGGACTCGCGCACCGAGGGTTTCGTACAAAGCTGTAGATATATAACTTTATTATATGATGTAACTAAAAATTTACGGTTTTCGCAATTTTTCCTTTACCTGTGCTATAAGACGTTACTTCGTAACAAATTTCAAAATTCTGAGTTTACGGCAGTGCCCTGAAGCTTTTGTTTCTCTTGCGAGTGTCGAAAATTTGCGGAAATTTGTGGCATAAATGGCTTTTGATTGCATTGGCTTAGAAGTTTGATTTTGATAGCTTTAAGGGACAGTAGACATGAGTATTTGATATTAATTTCAGCTTGATACCTCCAAGCGGTCCAGAGAAAAAGGGTCTTGACAGGCAGACGGACGGACAACAAAGTGATACTATCAGATCTGATATGATCAAGATGGTTATTTAAGCTTATGCTTGATAAACGTCAAGCAATCTAAAGTAAATTAATATTGATTGTGTTAACACCTGAATATTAAAATGTATTTTGTCCGATGGTAAGCAGTTACTGTAGTACTGGGGCATCACTCGTATGTTGTCGACCCAAATTTTATTACCAGGGTATTGAGATAAACTTTCCCAGGGCTGGATTTTTAAATTTTCCACAACAGGTTCCCTGTCCCATGAATCATATCTCAAAACAATAGATTTTCTATTATATCTAACTTGGGGCAGTGAAAGGGTAAATATAGTAGTTATTTTGTTGTGTTTTTTGTTAGGTGAAGGTCCTTCTCTAGTCAAAAATATATGACACTACGTTTTTTACAGGGGACGTTGAGCACCTGGCTATGGCCAGAGTTTATTGATACTAATAACAAAAATACTTAAAAACACTTTTCACAATTCCGGCATCGAATCAAAACTTTGCTATCAGCCGCAAATATAAGCACTAGTGATGATCCAGAAATGTTTTTAATTATATACATACATACATATCATCACGCCTGTGTCCCAGTGGGGTAGGCAGAGACTATGGTACGCCACTTGCTTCGATCCAAACATACTTCCTTCGAGTCCTCTACATTCATCAACCTCTTCATGCATGAATGTCGATTCTGGGTAGTTTTTAATTACTTATGCCAAAAACAATCAATTATGGTACAACATAAAGCAAAATAAATGTTTCAATAACATTTAATTTAAATTGTAAATTCATATCAAATTAAATTAAATTAATAAACAAAATGCGTACATTGTTTCGTAATTACAATTATATTTTCATTGTAATATAATTATAATAAGTATTACAGATCAATATCTACTAATTGATCTGTAATAGTTAGTATTCAGTTTTATTTTTATTCATTCATTTTTGAAATAAATATATTATTAATATTATCAAATCAAATCAAATTCAAAATGCGTTTTATCAATACTTTTTCGTATCCTAGATATACTCCATCACAAAACGGTCCAACAAAACAAAACAAACACAACGAAAAATCTATTTGTGAGTAGAAAACACGCAAGTGATACCTCTGGTATTGCTAGGCTAACTGCGTATTAAAGTTATTTTAGATAGTAAGTTTATATTAAAAATAATCATAACAAGCAATGTCATACTCAAGGCATAGTCTAATACAGTCGAAACAATTTGCGTGACAACATCAAGAGAAATACGGTGACTCAATTTCATAGAAATATGTGAAGTTGCCTCGTGTGCCCTCACGTGCAATGCTTTCCCACTTGAAGGAATGATGGCTCCCTCGAGACGCTCTCGAGACGTTCCTCGCGCACCTCAAAAAACATGTTTTGGGACGATTTAGAGCGATTGTTGACGTACGACCATGTTGAGTAGCTATGTATAAATAAAACAATTTTTATTACTTTCCCTGTGTTATTCGTACTAATAAATATTCTGTATGCTTGTAATAAACATATCAAATGAAATATTAAACATGCATGACTCATAATGTTAACATTTCAAAAAAATCGACAACTCATCTAGCGGAGCGATCGTCGACTTTTTCGAAATTTTAACTACAAAGAATTTTACAAAAGTCAGTTAATTAAATCCTCAAATAATCCTTCGTTAATAGGCATTGCTATTGTACTGAAAAAGTTAAAGAATATGGCTATTGAGCAGTATTCTCATAATATAAAATCATGAAGAATAAGCATACTAATAATACTGCTGAAAACCTACATATAAAAAGGCATCGTGATTTTTAAAGTTAATCCAACAGATTAATATAAGCTTTCGTAATAAATTCAGCATACAGTTCTCCCACGTCCAAGTACATAATAGTCGCCAACGATATTGCCAGCCCGAAATTTACTCACGAATTGCACTCATTACTTACTCACGATAAATAGACGCAAAATCACGTACACATTTAGTCGCATATGGGTAAATTAAGTCTGTCAACCGTGGAACATAATTCAAAATGTTTCTCGGCAATCGTATCAATGTGCATTGAAGCGAGATTGGAAAAGACTATTTTTATTGACATTGCTGAGTCTTTCCTGCGAAAGGAGACATAAACTGTGATATAATGTAAGCTGCTTTCAATTTATGAACAAGGAGCTCTTGAGTGTAAAGTAAAAAGCTGAAAGAAGAAATGTAAGAACGTAAGCTCTCGTGTGGGTGACAAACATCGTGACCCGCACTAACGAGACATTGACGCGCCGTATCAGGACGCTTTGGCAGACTTCATTACGAAGTTAATTTATGTAGACACCCTAATTAACATTTTAAATTAGTTACGATAAAAACGACACTTTATATTTGATACATAACGTTACTCTAAAACCTAATGTTATATGTAATATTTTAAAAGATTAACCTAGTATTGTATTAAAAATTAAATTGAGAATAAAAACACCTCGACAAAATGCTTAGGATAATGGTTTCAAAACGGCTAATTTGATTTTTTTATTTTTGCCTAAATAAACACATTAATCGCCGCCATTGCCCTTATGTCTATGTCTTTTCTATTGAATCTAACTGTTTAAAAGTGTCAATTCCACAGACAATATACACATACGATTTTTATCAGTATTTACATAACTTTTGTTCGTCGGGAGTAAAATAATAAAGGAATGTGTTAATGCATTCATACAATAATAATAGCATAATGCATACCAATATATGTAATAAGCTATCAATTGTGACCAATTATGTACAACATCAGAAACAATAATTGTCACAATCACTTTAAATTGGATAACGTAAATCCTCATAGTGTTAATAGCATTATTTACGCCACTAATAAAACCACACAGATTTCAGCCTGTACAATGCTGATACATCGTAGTACATTATTAGAGATTTATTAAGGCTTGTGCCTATAATAAATTTAACCCTCTTAGTGAATGGATTTTCAAAAACAATTTAAGTGCTTTGGTATTACATAGATATAACATCTTTATGGAACTTGAAGAACTATTAGCGATTTATTTTCGATGAATGACAACCTTTAAAGCGAATTCGAAATGATCGAATTCCGAATTTCAAATGATCGAGAATAAATCGTTTTAAAATGTCTTGGTAAAGGCACCTGTGCAGAGTTCCTAGACCAACGCGGACTTAATTTGATGGATGACTTAATTTGCGTGATTTTATTTTTAAATTTTACTTTGGAACTAACAGTCTTACAAATTATTACATAAGTTAAAGTTAAGTTATTGTCAAATGGTGCGCAAAACAAAGGTGGCATTGTGTATTTTCTGTAAGGATTTTGGAAAATAGTATCTTAAAATCAAATTTCGCTTCGATTTTATTCACATGGAATTTTATTTTATGTGTGAATTTTTTAAGAAAAATACGTACAAAGAATCATATCTCTGCACCCACTGGTTTAAACTGTGCGTTGTTTAATTTTATTGAGTAGATTACTAAACACAATGTTTCTTCTTTTATGTTTCTCAACTTTTTTTATGATGAAGCGTCGTTGGTTGGCGCACATTTCACTTTAATTTTACAACTCCCGTTTACCCACCAGGTATTGCATGTAACAGATTACTGCTTGCTTCGAGCTCGGTTATTTTTCATTATGCAAATCATAACTCTGTTACTGTATTATACACTGAGATTAAAATGTAATGGTATACCTACATAATGTACGAATATACAAAGAAAGACAAAGGCATATTCTATGTTTGAGAAGCCCTCCAAAGAACAAAGACGATCCTCGAGTCAACTGTGATTTCCATAATGCATTTTTATTCACCGCTGTTAGTATATTTTTTCGAGTGAAGGAAAATACGAATGTTGAACAAGGCACAAGAAGTCGACGTACTCGTATAATACTGGTGACCACTTGACACATATCGGCATTTATCTCGGGGTTAATTTTCCGGGTCAAGCGGGCGCGGCGGGCGGGCGACCGTCGCTCGTCGGATGAATTCAATCAGAAGCAACAACCTAAGCAATCTCGACGCCACTGAAAACGATTTCGGACGAGTGTGTATTGAGTTGACCGCCAGACGAGAGCCGTCGAGGGCTCTCACCTCAACCGCAAACTCGTGCACCGACAAAACTATTTATTCTCCCAATATCTAGTTCAATAATATTGAAATACAATTTTCTTTTAAACTGCGGCTAACCGAAATCTAAAATTAAATTCCGCACTCACTTAAAGATCATTCAGTGCGAGTGCTTGGTGAACTTCAATATACAAAGAGCCCGTCATAAAGTACAATACGAATCTGTGAAGCAGGCGTTTCATTTTTGTTTTGTCTCGGCTTAACCGCGGGTTTGCCGTCATAATAATATAATGTTGTGAATACAAGTGGCGGCCACCGTTTACTCCAGGGCTGCGGGCAACGGTTTAAGTGAAACAGACAGCGAACCACTTAACCTTCGTCTTGTATTTAAAGGGAAGGCAATCCGTTGAACTCGGCCCACGGTGCTCATGTATAAGGTAACCCCAATTGACTTATCTTTATTTTTTCAAGCAGAAGTTTAGCATAGGTCGTAAACACTGCAGTATTATGCAGATTTAAGTTAACAGGAAGAGTTTGGAGCTTTGTTAGGATAAGCTAGATTTTAATTATGTCGAATACATGCACAACAGGATTCAAAAGTTCCCTCACCCGCAAATATCCACGTAGAGTCAACGTGCCAGTGCATCCGAGCGCTGTCATGGGTGTTGGTGATCGTTTAGCGTGGGCAGCCACTGGGTGGGATATCAAATTATTGGGCCCCATCTGCGAAAGTAAAGTAAGTGCACAGGAGGGTTTTAGTCGGCATGCCGGCCGACTACTATCTATAGGCCAAAAACCTTCCTTTCTTACCCAAATGCATAAGATCGCATTTCCCCTCTAAAAGAACAGACTTTTAATAATGCACCGTAATAATGATCTTGCGCGAATCCATTCAACGTGCCCGTCATCAACCAAAGTGTTCCAGTAAGACTGGTCAGTGCAAGGTCCGTAAATAGAGCGTGTAATCGCTCACAAGTTAATGGTAATCAATGCCCGCTAAAGTGTCACCGATCCTTGTAGACTCAGAGACGCTGGATAAATTGAGTCAATTATTTTACTTTAGAAAGTGTCTGCCTGTCTGTGACCTTAATATAACTACCATTCATGTTAGTGGGCGCATGTACGTGCAATATTATGACTCTTACATTTATCTGTATTATTTATTACAAAAGCTTTTTAACTAACCAATTGTGTGAAAAACTACATACGTATAATATATTTCACCGTTCAAAGAAGTGATGCAGAAATTGAGAGGACATACTGGCATGTTTAAGTAGGCTGCACATACAATAGAATAGATCAGAAAAAGGTGTATATTTAGGCTGCGTTTCCACCAGAGAGGAATGTGTTTGTTAGAACCAATAGAATCGTTTAATTTACGTAGCTAGCCCCGCTCCGGTAAGGATAAATGAAGCGATTCTATTGGTTCTAACAAACAAACACATTCCTCGTTACACATATCTGGAGGAAACGCAGCCTTAAATGTCAATTAAGCAAAAAAATTACCAAAATATAACTAAGTACGATACATTTTTTCAACGCTCCATATAGAATATTGATCTTTACATTTCGTTTCGAACGCAATAAGTAACACGAGATATTTTCAGGATAACTGAGACAATTGAGACAATTTTTATTAATTTTAATATACAGTTGCAGATTTACACATAATAATAACTGTGATAATAGTAACTTTTGTACAGCCATTAAGATCTAAAACTATGTCATGCACTGTAGCATGTCATACTAATGACCGAATTTCTCAACGAAGATAAACTAACTACGCAAACACAGGTGCACTCTCTATTCTCCTAATATCATAGTAAGATGGGACGGTAATCCGTTACAAGCGGGTATAAATCGCGGGACCGATGGTTTAAGGTGTTCTTTGAGGCACGTCACCAAACGGACTTGCCCTTGGCTCCAAACCCGACACCACCGGTTTACTTAATCTCTACAAACATAAACACAAACTGAAACCGCGATACAAATAGGCTGTTATGTTTCTATTTAAAATTTAATCAGAGAAATTTAATAAACAAATGACAATCAGGATGTATAGGACATGTCTTCTGGTCTAGTGTTTCCTCACTACCAACAACCATACGGCACAAAACTTAGTATTTTCTATAAGTATTTGTTTCGGATCTGGGTGTGCTTTGTACCCGTTTTTGTATATTTGTTCGGTCCGCCGTGACACAAGGCTTATTCCCTAGGCTTGATTATCACACTACGTAACAAGCACTGTCATTTATAATAAAAAGAGTAGAACATGATATTGTTTTTTTCTTAAACAAGAACAAATTAATAGTGACAAAAGGTTGATATTGTATTATGAAAATAATACCGTGAAATTAGGACCACACAAAAAAACGAACATCATTTTACGAGCAGCATCAAATTACAACAATTGATACAAAATAAATCTAAACCGCTTTACTATTGATTGTGCAATATTATGTTTTTTGTGAAAAGACTTGATGTTTAGCACCATAAACATTTTGTTAGATGGAGCTGTAAAACCTTATACGGTTCAATAAAAATATGTTTGTATATGTATCACAATGTGCGACCACCTACGATATAGGTTTATTGTCGTCACCGAGTAGCTCTGTATAAAGATAATCTATCTTATTATATAATAATATAATCTATATTCTTCTGTACGTGTGTATGTCACTACTTCTAAACGTCTGGACAGATTTAGATGAAATTCTGTGTATAGCTCCTGGGTGGCTTAAATTTACAATTGGACCAGATAAGTAGTGCTGCAATTGGATAATAGGATTTCTTTAGTATTAATATATATAATATAGCCGAAGAGTTTGTTTGTTAAAACAAGCTTATCTCAATATGTAGTAGTCCGATTTAGAAAATTATTTTCTCACTTTATAGACTACTTCAATAGTTTAACAGCTTTATCATTACGTTTTGATTTAAAAGGAACATGGCAGTTACAATAAACATGCCACCCGTGGCGAATATTAAGTTTATTTTAATAAATAAAAATCAATTAATTTATGTTTGTCCTTTAAGCATTTCTTAACCATTCATTAGATTGCAATGAAACTTTATAGCAAAAATTTCTAGCCCTAAAAACATAGGTAGCAAGTGAGAATCACACGCAAGTAAAGCTGCGGGTAAAGGCTAGTAAGATATAAAAAAATAATACGATACATTTGCTATAACACAAGTATAAAGCACCGTAACTTAACTCTTGTTCTAAAGCGACATGATTTTGTTTAAATTTCTTTTTAGTTTAATTTTATGGGCCGTACGACGCGATCAACTTTAACTACAACTTTCCTGGGTACGAAGGTAGAATATCAAGTTATGGGTAATTTTCCCGTCGGTAACATCGACTCTCGAAACATGTTTCAGAGGTCTCCTTTATTTATATACACTTTCTCTTTCAGATAATTCAAAGACAATCACTTCGTATACAATAGGTACGAGAAATCCGCCCTCGCTTTAGTTTTTTTTTTTAGATTTCTATATATAATGCATGTATTGAACATAAACAAACCTTCCGGAAAAAAATATTTAAATAATAAAGAAAATCATATCAAAATCTATTGCGTGGTTTGGGTAGAGGTTTACGGGTAAAAAAACAAACGCAAAAAGCGACTTTATTTTATACTGCGTAAGAAAGAATTAACGCAATCATCCTTTATTTACCTACCTTTAGATATTTTTTTAAATACTTAGGTGGAAAACAAGGATACGGCCCGCCTGATAACACGCAGTTATTCTATGGACGCTTGCAATACCAGAGCTACATAATTTGCGTGTAGCCGACCCATTTTTTCAAAATTGATGTCAAAGATTGTTTGACGTTGAAGTATATAATATAGTATACGAGTATAGGTATCATGCAACGCGATAGTTTGAAAGAGAATAGCTTCTTAAGTTTGAGTGTTATTGATAGCAGTGATATTAGCAGATGTAATTTATTCAATTCGTTGGCATAACGAGCGAAATCCGGCTAGTTCACGGGACAGTTTAAAGCTAACTAATTTGGTTAATGTTAGTGATGGAAATTTGTGCCAGGAACGTTTTCCCTGGCGCTAATATATGGAACTGACTAGTCGGATTTCAGTTGGAAATGGGTTTAAGCGTTTTGCACGTTACGGTCATTAATCTTGTCCAGTTATCTTGAGGGGGAAAGCAATTTAGTCACGCTAGCTTTATAGATCTTTAATGCACTTCGACTTGTAGACAATATATCAGACCGTATAGAGTTTGTGCTCCCTAACAATGTTTAAATATAAAATGAACGAATAATGATTTTATTAATTAAATGAGGTAGGGCACCATACGAGCGAGTTAGCCTGATTAAGGAAGGACACCTTAGAGAATACTTATCACAGGCAATTGACAACTTAGGGTGGTAACCAAGTAGGAAAGTAACCGACTTGCACGCAGGAAGCGTGAGTTTGATCTCGGGTGGCAGATCCAATGTGTATTTGGGGAATTTTAATGTACTAATCAAATGTTTTAGCTTCTGCTAACAGTGAAAGAAAACATGAGGAAATCAATGTTATAGAAGAAGTTCTACAGACATCTCAGATTCATTAACCCGCATTAGTCCAGCGTATGTAAGGCCTAAAACCTTCTTTCTTGTTATTATTTTATTTTAATACAACAAGTAAGTATTGCCAGTGTCTATTAGCTTCAGTAACTGCTTTCTATCAGGCGAATTGTACGCTTGTTGTCGCCGAAGTAGAATAAAAAAAATGTTGAATTATAAACACGACTGACTACATAATTGCGATTACTGTCCGAGACCACACCTGATGCGAATTGTTAAGTTGGAATTGAAAGTTCTATTCACAAGAGTGACTAGGGTAAGAATGTACTTTATAGCTGGGAACGGGCCTCTCCTAAAAATGAAAGACTTTAGAAATTATTAACAATATAACGGCAACCTCTTTGACATCTTGTTTTTCTTTACTGTCTTACTGCAAAGCAACACAATATAATGCTTTTCTACTTTCTGCTACTACTTATTGTCTTGTTAATGCAACCGCATCGGTGGTCTATTAGTTTTTAAGAACAACTGCTAACAACAAGTTCCGGAGTCCTCAGGTTCGATTTTCGAGTCGCGCCAAATATACATAGATATCAGGTTTGGAAATTGACGATGTTTACACCCCGTATAGGTAAATTATCTTAGAGAGATTTTTGTATTTGTAGTAGTGTTCGTATATGTACACGGATTCAAAATTTGAAATTTTAATTCCGCTATACGGTCAGCAAATAAGGTCTGTCACATTTTTATTATTTAAGTATTTATTTTGTGTAATATTTTTTGATCAATATTTTATTATTTTAACATTGTTAAATAAAAATGTTCCGATGATGATATATGCCCGAGGTAAACTTTGGCATCGTATGGTAAAATTAGTCTCGAGAGATTTTTGCAGCTGTAGTAGTATTTGTTTATGTTTATTAACAGAGATTCTAAATTTAAGATTTGAATTTCATTGTACGACCAAAAAAGGTTCGGCACAATTTTAAGAAGAATATAATATTGACTGTCAAAAGTCAAAAAGTCAGTGAATGTCAAATTTTACCTAAATAATTATATTGTTCAGGTTCTGACTATAAAAAGTATAAAAAATATAAAAGTTCTCAATTATTTATTTCCTTATGTGCTGACCGTACACAACTACAAATGCAAAAATCTCTCTAAGATAATTTACCTATACCTCGGCAAGCTAGACACCAACGTCCTAATCCTGATCTCGCTCCGGTCAGGTCGGATTGCCGCTCCATCGGACAATAATAAAATAAATAAATAAAATAAAATAAGCCTTTATTGCTGTAACATTATATAACAATATCATTTTTAAACTATTATTTTAGTTTTTTTGTAACAATTCAACTTTGTGTCGGCAACCGGTTTTTCACTTACAGCTTGTCCTGTCGGACAAAGGCCTCCTCTACCATCGGACAATAAGCATAAGAAAATAAAGAGTGCACCTCTGAATGCGCATATTTGTTCACCATAATATCCCCTGCGCAGGTGGCTAATAGTCTACGTCGTGATACTTATCTCGAAGTAGATAAGCCTCCTGCGCAATAGGTTACAAATATATGAAAGCAAATACTTAAAAAAATTATGTACTATCAGAAAATGTCCGTGAACAATATCCTATAAGAGTTTACATGAAATCAAAAAGTAGCATAAAACAAAATGTTTCATAAAATGATGAAACAAATAATATTGTATTTGTTGTCGAGCGGCAATATGGGCGTCAAAATGACCACTGTCCACATTCCACGCAAATGCCATGTCAATGGTTGCCGCATCTTTTACTGCCCTCTGTTCGAGTTGACTATATATAAAACATATGGAATGCGTTTACATAACATTTTGCGTCTATATTCATAACAAGCTTGCTGTTCTGTCAACTTATTGCGATTTGACAGATAGGTTATCTAACGGAGACTAAATTCTTTATTTTTTGCAACAGGGACGGCCCTGAAACACGTAGGACTTTAAAAACATACAATTAACTAAAACAAAGTACACCCAGATACGGAACAACCAGTTGTGGAACACACACACTTCGTCCGAAACAACAACACGCAGACTTCGTTGGTATAAAAAAACAAAAGAATCTGCTGTCTATACACGTAATAATATGTGTATAAATCGTAAAAATTTAAAAGATTAAAAAAAAGAAGTTCGAATCTAGAAAATTCTCGAACAAAGCGTCACTAGAGCGTCACTAATGCTCTAGCCAACATAGGCACTTACTAAGGCATCGTGTAACACAAGGTTCTTCTGCCAAATTGCTTTTATACACTTTTTGTCAACCACACGAGCCAAACCACAAACCCAACTCCATCTAAATACGTATACACTCATAACTTTTAATGAGTATGGATCACCATGGCTTTCACTCGTTGCGAAATAATAAGGTTTTCCATTTACAGCGATCATGGACATTTCTGATTAATGGTCTCTCATACTATATTAAGAGTGATAACGTATTACAAGTCTATGGTTATTGCATCAAATATTGCAAGATATCGCACAAATACCACGTTTATTGAAATTACTAGAATTAATCCATTAATCTTGACTACGAAACTTTTAATCATAAACTCATTAAGTTCTTAGGTTTTAAGTTACTCTTGCAAGCAGTTAACTTTTTTTTAAAATTAAAGTTCGTACACACAGTAGGTACATATATAGCTGAACTTCGCCATAAGTAATCTCTACCATTCAAACCTACGTGATGCAAAGATAGAGGAAGTCTATAAAGTCACACTTCTAGACAAATTTACACATACTTTTTCTGTGCCAAATTTATTTTGTGACGACTGTACAACCCCTTAAATTAAATATTATAATTAATGAAATACAAAAAAAAATCTGCCCCATTGGTTCTGTTGCATATGTTTGCGGCCGATCGTGATGTTCTAGATTCGATTCCGGGTTTGGGCAACGTTTTACTAGGTTCCTCTGTTAGAAAATTCTCAGTAATAGCACGGCTCGCCCTGTATTACATGACATAGGTGACATAACTGCTTACCCCTCCGTGGAAGAAGGCGTGAGTGTTTATAATATGGAAATAAATGTTAAAAATAAGCATTAAAAATTTTACACAATCTGACCCTGACATGACACTACTTAAGACCACATCCATCTACAATAAGTTTCTTGGAAAGTTTAAACGATGTTGATTGGTTAGGAATCTGTCTATTTTGCTGAAACTTTCCATAAAACTAAATAGTCCCTTGGGACCTTCTAGAATATGTATATATTTTATTTTCATCGACATTAATGTTACACTGACTTTTCGCATTAGCACTAGACTGGGCTGATTGTCTTAGGATAAGTTATATAAGAAACTACACGGTTCATTCAGTGGGCCGTAGGTTTAAACTACACTGCTAACACTCGGAACAGACTTTTAGCATGCCGCCCAAAGCATGGCAAATCTCATCCTTCGTTGCTTAACCCAGTTCACTCAATTTTATGTCCCACAAGCTAAAAGTCGGTTCCGACTTTTAACAATCGTATATATCATAACAGGGACCTACATGGGCGACCTATACAACTTTGTCAGTAGGTAAGCCACTTCTCACTGGATAAAATAATTAAATGTACTATCAAAAACAGAGGAAAACTCTTTTATTGTGAAAAATAAACAACTATACAAGACATCATTAAAAACCAAAAGCCTAATAAAAATAATAATATTTTGTTGTTAAGCAAAGTATAAAACAATTTTCAAAGACGCATAATTATAATCTGTATTTACGTTAATAAAAGATCACATCGTAACAGTAAAGAAAAGGGAGAGAAAATAAGCACAAAGAAAATTAATTATTTAAACTGGAAAACCAATTTGTGTAAGCCCAAAGCTCCTCGATAAAAGTATCCTTACAAGCTGTTCAATATTTCAATGGCGAAGTAAGCACTGTAAAACCCTATAACGACGCGCGACAAGTAATAAATTGTGATTGCCCAAAAGCAATTATAACAGCAGCAGTGCGGCTGAGTCTAATTCTTCATAAGGCTGAAGGGGGCCGTGGACGCGACACCAGTTATTTGTTTCTCACGGTCGCACCCGCCCACAGCAGTTCGAACTTCGACGTTAGCGCTGTGCAAACGTGCATTCTCAACTAAAACATGTAAACCATACAGATACGAGATAACGATACTTGTTATTGATATACTTATCGATATCTTAACTACCTACTAAATCGATGTTAACATCACATAAATATTGTTAATATAAACTCGACAAACATTCTCTGTTTATTCGTATATATTTTAATACCTTAACATCAAAAATTGTTCCTCAATTAATCAGGCCCTTTTGTCACTAGGATTAACGGATATTTGCGAGTATTAAGGGTTAAAACGAACCCCCGCTAAAATATTTGACTAACCCTCATTAAAGGCCGGGAATATCTAATAATTGTTTCCATAATTACGTACTAAGCCGGATAGGTGTAATAAATCTTATGAGGAATTGATGGTTTCACAATAGATGGCGTCGCTATCGCATCGCATGTGAGTGTGAGCCTGCGACCGAGGCGAGGCGAGACACCCACGTGTTTTCCGTTTGTAACTAAGGCACTAATTTCTATTACCATTATTGACACATAATAATGTCGGTGAGCTTCGTGCCCGCCGACTGTAAAACAAAGTCGTTACGATGTTTGGCCTTACACTTGTGAGTTTCTATATGGCGTGTGACCACCATAAGTGGCCGACCACTTAGATGCACATTAATAAATTATGTCACATCGGTAGAACATGTTAATACATTCTTTAAACGCTGTTAAGTGAGTTGTAATCTTGCTTTACTCGATCTCTATATATGGATATGACTTACTGAATCAGAAGCAGCTTTTACTAACGAATACATTTTTCATGTAGGCAGCATTTGACACATGTTCGATACATACCTTCATAATATAGAATACTAGCTGTTGCCCGCGGCTCCGCCCGCGTGGATGTCGGTTATCGCTGTAAAAAGCATATTAGTATAGCCTATGTGTTATTCCAGACCAAAATGTATCTCTGTCCCAAATTTCATCCAGATCCGTTCAGTAGTTTTACGTGAAAGAGTAACAAACATCCATCCATCCAAACATCCATCCATCCATCCATACTCACAAACTTTCACATTTATAATATTAGTAAGGATTAAATTCATTGGTTATTATCATGCTTTGTTTACCTGTATGTGTGTTGATGTTTCAACCAGTACAGGTCTCCAGCGCTTTTTTAGGGATACGATTTGATAGAAACGTTTTCCTATCCCAGGAATAATACTCAGGGCTTTTAGAGCCCTGGTGTAAAAAAATGCTTAACTTCAGGCGGGCCGTATGCTTGTTTGCCTCACTAAATAGTAAAAAAACCATGTCGCACCGGCCGTGGTTAACACCCGAAGTAAGTACCTATCGTGTATCATACAACGTTATAGTTTAAAACTTAATGTACCTTCATAACAGCATGGATATATTTCCCATACTAGCTAGCAGAGTATTATATTTCACTATTTATGTTTGGTCCTTATAATAATGGCCGAAAACCATTGACATCTACTGGCACGGTTCCAAACTCCTTGTTGCGTGGAAATTTCATAACAAAATTTGCCTATGATACTTTGTCCGACTGGCTTGTCTGACTGGCTTTGTCACAATAAATAAAATCATTTTCGCACAAGCGCGTGGAAACTATTCCCGTCAACAGTAGCTTCATCTATTACTATCTCTTTCTGTTCTATTACGTTCCGTAATATCTATCGCATACAAAAACAAAAAAACAAAAGTAGACGCCGCACCGCTCAGTATGAAGGAAGCTTATTAAATCTTTCTTTATTATATTATTGATTTTATAAAACTAAAACTCAAATTTCAAATAATTTACACTTACAAATTACGAATTGTAAAGATAATTATTGACCGCACTTGTGGTGTAGTGGTTAAAGTTCTAACACAACACCACACCGAGAGTCGTGAGTTCAATTCCTGCACGAAACAACACTTTGTCTATAGTCTAAGTTTCGAACATCTAACAATGACATACTCATTACATAAACTGTCACAATCTTTACTTGGTCACAACCGTTACAATAAAATTCTAGAACTTTAAACACAAAAATAATAACAGTCCTACCATTACCTACGATAAAAATTTAATCTTTATAAAGTTGGTAACAATTAAATAGTCATAGATACAACAAACAAATAGTCATAGTCATTGCATAGTCTCACAAACAACAATACATAGTGAGACTACCAAAACAGTCGATTTGTTTAAAGCTGAAAACTTTTAACAAGCTTCAGGTGTTCCACCAAATTGATATTTTGTTAGTTCGTGCTCCACGCACGCTACAGTCAGGAACCCTCCGTGAATAAACTTTACTGGAAATAAAACTGTATATTTGTTCGTACAATTGAAATACATCAACATGAAAATAATTATGAACATTTTAAGGCTAGCTAGTGTTGAATTACTAATTTTATTTAAAGCAATTTTAAGGTCTAAACTAACTAAAGTCGCAGGTAATAAAAGTTTTTAATGCAAAACGTATATATTTTTATTGACTTGATGTTGTTGAATGCAAGTGAAAACTTTACCACTCATTATAACACGTATAATAAATAATAGTTACTAGCAATACCTACTACCAACAGATACTTCAATCTCTTACTCTGTTTTTTTTGTGTTAAAGAAAACAATTACCACACTAAAGAACAAACTCTTGTGTCGCGGAAGACTTCACAAACATAACGGACACAAATTACACCCAGACTCAGAACAACTCTTTGTGGGTCACCAAAAGTTTTATCCTGTATGGGAATCAAACCCATAACTCTAGCACAGCAGGCGCATACTGCGGCCACTGCACCACCAAGGCTGTCAGTTATAAATCGAAAACACCTTCGCTAGGAAGATATTATAATTATGTTATTTTTTGCATACCAATACCACTATTATTAGATAGACATTAGACAAGCGGGCTGGCATAGATTGAGGCAGTAGTACTAATCCTTTTATTACAACTATCAAATTAGAAAATTTGCTTTCTAAAATATAATAATAATATTTTCGGGACAACTCACACAACGCTATCTGATCCCAAACTAGGCAGAGCCTGTACTATGGTAACCAGACAACTGATAAACATACTTATATATTTCCAAATACATACATATTATAGATAAATTACACCCAGACACAGAACAAATATTGTCCTGGGTGGGAATCGAACCCACGACCTCCGGCGTAGCAGTCAGAGTCACTAACCACTAGACCAACAGGCCAGTCGACAACATAGTTATGGACAACTAGCGACTCGTACCGACTTCATTTACAATATTTTACCCGTTCTGAGATTGAATTTCCAAAAATCTCTTATTGATGAGCACCAATAAGAGATTTTTGAAAATTCAACCTATTTCAGATTGTTCCTTTAATTAGGTTAGTGAGCACTAACGTCATTTAAGGAACAAAATCTAAAGCAATAATTCAAGTTTGTACCCCCAGTGGTTTAAACTCTGCTTTAATGAATCAGGCGGTCAGTCGAGACCTTAGATAAAGTATCTAAAGTCCGGACAAGTAATTATACAGTACATATTACCAGTGTAAGGATGAATCTCGTCTCTCTCTATATCTTCCCTGAACTTATAGTACCTATACTACGACTATTTCTTAGACAGATCCTATTTCTATTTAACATTTAAGTCAGTAGAAAAAATCTTTCTTAATAAGTGGGACAGCGTCAATCCACTAACTTACTCTATAATAATAAATTTTCATTCAAAACTTAAGCGGGGCTGCGTGTATAGTAGTTGTATCGGTAAAGCCGTCACTAGTCATTAGTCATTTTCCACGAACTGGCAGGTAAAGTTAAACGTTTACGTCACTTCCAACCTCGACTTACGAAGCCTTCTTCTAAGAAAATCAGTACATTAAACGTAACATATAAGCTCTTGATTGTCATATTTTTACGTTATATTAAAGTCCTAGGGTTGCCTAAAAGAGATCGCACTCAGCGATCAGAGCAAAAATTTTACTTATTTTATAATTTACCGTATAAAATGAAACATGCCTAAACAAAATGAAAAAATAATTGGAAACATAAGCGAAATATTTGTGTATTTGTCTTCTTCTTTTTGTATAATTTTTTCAAAAAAAGAAGAGTAAAAAAACTATAGTACAAAAGTCTATAGTTTAATGATGAAAAGGAAAGACGTAAAGTATCGTTACTATACGAACAACAAGATACAAGATTTAAAGTAAACAAATCTTCAAGCCGTGAGTCGGACAACCATATTATTATATTATATGTATTAATAAAAATGTTAATGTATGGACTTCTGTTTGATACTAGCCGTCAGTAGCCATTCCGGCCATAAATAGATCCAAAGGCTGTTTTAAAACTTCAAAACCAATACCATAAAGTCTAATATTTTGTTATATCTTTATGCAACCGTGTCAGATAACGATATCTAACTAATTTCTTCACTAAAATATGCAATCACTAATTTCTTTTACCATTTATAGTGTTATTTAGAATCAGGCTGAATGTATTTACATGTATAATAAATATAATTAGTTCGGAAACATAAAAGTATTTAGGTACTAATGGTGTGTTTATGCAGACGATTAGATTAGCTAGTGAAGAATGGTAGTAGTCGCGTAAGAGACGTATCAATTGAGTAGAAGTAGGCACCATACAAAATAGGGGGGAGAACTTCTCCTTACAAGAAAACCACAGGGACAGGTGTACAGGTCTTCAGGGCTCATTTAGGGAAGCGTAATAAAACAAAACGATTTTCTATCCCAACGATATCCCATCACTATACTCAAGTGTAACAAAATTTTGTGTCAGCAACAATCGAGTCCCAGATATTACAAGCGTACATAGGCTACGGTAAATGCTAACCATCAGGCGGGCCGTATGCTTGTTTGCCGTCAATAAAAAAATCGTGCTCATCACACAAAGATTTAGTCGGGTTGGGAATCGAAACTACGACCTCCATCTTAGCAGTCAGCGTTCTGAACCATTAGAACAACAGACTAACAGGCTAGTCAATTAGATCAGCAACTTACATATCATCATCATCATCTCAGCCCAAAGACGTCCATTGCTGGATATAGACGATCCCCAAGGATAGCTCACATATACGTGAACATTAATTAGGTAAGTCCCCGATGGATTAATCTCATTGTTTTACTAGCAGCATCATACAATAGATCTGATTTGATTTGTACTATCAATACACTAAGAACCATTATATTCGAGACATTAACTGAGCTAATATCTGCCTAATATCTACGGAACGCGGGAGGTAATTATGACGTAATCGACTATTGATGCCGTGAACACCCACTAATGTTCTATATTTACCGTATTAGTAGAACCTTCATATATAATAATATTGCTTCTGTATTAGTAGTGACTGCCGCTAAATAGATATAATTTGATATTTCCTAGCAAATCAATCTTGATTTTGCAAGATTTTATTAGACCATTATATTAGTAAGTATCAATTTAGTAAAAGTAATCTTATTAAATGCCTGGCATTACTTGACTAGATGGACTGCCACTGTTCCTGACCTATATTCTGCCCACTTGTTGACCATTTCATTGGACTCGACGCCAGGTCTTTTATCTATTGTACAAAGCTTCGGCTTGGTCTTTTTCTTCCTCTTTCCCTCTATTTTCCCTTTAAAAATAGTTTACAATAATTTGCCGCAAATTATAAAACTTATTTTAAATTTACATCACAGCTGGACACAGATTCTCTTTCGCAATAAGGCCGCAGTGAAACACAATTTCGTCTAATTAGTTTTTACAAACTAAAACCCTAGCTCCCCTAAAGCGAGAAATGTCAGAACCTTAATACCACTAACCCCCAGAGACCTTTCACGATAAATTAAAAGCGTGACATTTATTAAAAGAAAAATTAGGTAGAACTTTTTAGGTCAATTTACCTTGATTACTTTCCAAAAAAATTACTGAAGTTCATAAATTTCAGACAATTATTATTACATTTTAAAAAATCAGTATACTATTACTCATACTAATTTACGTACCTACTAACATTATACGTAATGTAAGATGGAGTGGTAAATATTTCTGTTTTTTTTTTCTATTAAAATAATAAGGCGACGATAGACTTTCCCCCTATTATATAGTACAGTATGCAAAGTTTTTTTTTTAGAATAAAATACTGAATAAATTTTTAAGAGTCACTTTATATAAAATATAATTAGTATTTAAAAAAAAAACAAAAAAATAGACCGACCCTGGTACCTTGCCTGCTTTGCATACTGTAGTTGAGTGACCCTGACTGCTAAGCCGAAGGACGAGTGTGCGATTTCAACAAATTCCAAATTTGAAACTTAAGAAATCTAATGTAAATTTCTTGATAAAAAATCCGATATTTATTTGCACTACCCGGGTATCGAACCTGGGACCTCGTGATCAGTAGTCATACTCAGCTACCACTAGTCCAACAAAGAACAACAACCGTAACTGAACAAAATGAACTGTCATCAAACCGATATTTTATACTGTTATATGAAATAATGAAAATACAACCTCTAGTCGGGTCATTACTTTGGGAACGACCACCGCAGTGTAATCTTCCGATAGCTTAATGAATCAGGACATTATACTCCCAGACTGGACCGGTCTCTCGACATTACCATGAATTGGCCCATCACTACAGGGGGGCATTTTATTGAGTAAACGTGGAGCCATCCTAGCGGGACGGACCTCGAATATAGGCACAAAGATGTACCTATTGATGATCGTAAAATAGTAACTTGTACTAAGAGGCTAGAAATAAAAACAAGTAGAAATATTATAAATAGGTAGCTGTAACTGAGGATACTTCTATTTCTGTAGTTCAAATTTAAATTTAAAATTAATTATTCATTTTTATTTATTTATTTGTTTCTTCCCTTATGCTATTATTACAGGTGTAAACCTAATGCAATAGCATAACTGAACATTATAGATTTCACTGTGACTCTTATGTACATCAATGAAAAATGCCAAATAGGACGTCAGCTAATTGCCTATTGCCGGATACGCTGTCTGAACAGACAGGGGTAGAAGCTAAGGAAAGAACCGACAAAAACTAAGAGTAAAAACTAAACAAGCTACTCTTTTCAAACGCCAGGATATGCAGTTAAAATTTGATTTATGTTAAAATTTATGAGCGCAGAAAGTGATGCAACCAAAAACACCACATAAACAATTTTATTATAAAGGCGTTAAGATATGTAGAAAAGATGTTATAAAGTTTTTTCTCGTACTACTGACAGACTAGTAACTATGAAGTAATCTGTGCTAATAGGCCGACTTATTGCTTGCTGGTGCTTGGTGCTTGCAATACTGGGAGCATTACTCGCTTCATCTTGTATCACCCAAGTTATGGAATCAGATAAGGGTTATTTAAACAAACGCACACAAACACAACTTTTGAAGTGTTATTTAACTGTGGTCATTTGTAAGGCAGAAGTATGTCCCCAGTTTGAAAGGCTTGCTACGTCTTTTTATTTGTTCAAGAATTAACATTGCATCTCATATTTTGCCCGAACAGGTAGGTAAAGGTATGTCATAGTTATTATAGGAGTCTAGTATGTATAAAAAAACACAAAATATATGTTTCAGGTTGAAATCGAACTTTCGGTTGTAAGTTCGGCTGTAAGTAAGTTTATAGGACATTGAAAGTGACCCTGAATGCTATGCAATAGGTTTTCTGCATAGCAGTCAGTCACCTACAGACCAACAACCAGTCAACAATCGACAATATTACATAAGTGTCGTGATGTGATTTTTAAATACATCTCTAGATACTCTACAAACATACAATTCCCGGACACAAACCACACTCAGACTTTAAACAAACATTTATAGATCACACAAAAAATTGTCCCATGTGGGATTCGAACTCACAACACTCCGCACCGCTAACACTGGTGGCTATCATCACCACTGAACCACACGTGCACTCGATCGAGTAAAGTCAATGACTGCTCTTCACTTAGATGGTGACAGATTAATCCTCCTCCAAGTCTTCGTAGGACCACCAGGACCACCACTACGAATAACATCAAATTTAATCAAGTATAATATAACAAATAACGAACAATATTGACTGCATAAAATTAACCATCACACTATATTTAAATTCCATTCGATATTTATAACGTACAAAATAATGATGGTGTATGAGTCACGGCGTGAGAAGAGTCGTCGAGCGTCGCAGGCGCAGCGCGTGGGCGAGCCAGTCCTGCGCACACGCAGCCGTACTAACAAATTACGTTTACCCACTCCCGACCACAACAATCCGAGTCTAGTAAGTTAATGTACCGTGCATCTCTACGTACATTGAGAATTATAATATTATGGTGGATAATACGAACATTTGAATGCGTGAGAAATGTTGTAAGAAGACATCTGCTGAATATCAAAGAGTTCAGTCGTATAATCTACGCTTTCATTGTAAGTGAACTAGACTGGGATATATGCACAATAGTTGTGAAACGGGTAGTTAACGGATTCGCTTCTAAGTTAACTTTGCATCAGAATGAAAACCCACTAGTTATTTCAGTAAAAGTTATTATCTGTTTATCCTACTAATAGAAAATGAATGGTGTTTGTTACTCAATGATGCAAAAACGGCTGAAGGGATCTGGATAAATTTAGTACAGAGAAAGAATATACTCTGGAATAGCACATAGATTACATTTTATCGTGGAAAAATGTATAGCTTCTAAAGAATTGTATACGCGGGTGGCAGCTAATCCAAACTAATATTATAAATGCTTAAATACGAGTAACTGTGTCTTCTTATTTAAATATATGTTTGTTAAATTTTTACCCTTTCGCGACATAATGATTAAATAGATCTTAATGAAATTTTGCAAGGAGACAGTAATGACAGTATAATGGTAAAGGACATGAGACATATAAGAGTACGTTTCACCGGGATAACCGACATTCAGGCGGGCAGAGCCGCGGTAAAAAGCTAGTTCTTCATATATTTATAAATTTGCTCACAGATAATTTAAAAGAATATAATCATGAATGGTCTCCAACACGTTTTCAGTAAGACCTGTTGAAATCACAATGATACTCGCAATATTGTATGCAACAATATCTTTGCAATCTGTCTGTTTAGTTCTAGGGCAACCGTGCTTACTATATTAGATAGCTATCTATAGTGAAACGCAGCTGTACCGTTGATGCTAATCCCTATTATCATACTTAAAGACGGCTTAGATCCACAATAAATTCAAATACATAAACAGTATAAGCTGTTGAGAATGAATTTAACTTCGAACCTATAGGACAATTTACGTAAGTGCCTTTTACGTAGTTGTTCCTTATAGTATTACCCGTGTTGAATTTTGACTTTATACCATGTCATGTCTGATGTTACTGCCATGTTCTCTTTAGGTATATATAATGATACCTATTATAGCCATTAACCAAACTAAATAAATGGGCTATAAAGTGCAAAAAGGTTTTTTTCAAATCTGATTTGTAGTTCCAAAGATTAGCGCGTTCAATTTTATAAAATTACTAGTTGCTGCCTGCAGTTTTGCCCGCGAGTTTAATCCCACGGGAACAGTGGCTTTTTGCAGATCCATCTTTGTGCCAAAGTTTATCCGAATCAGTTCAGGCGTTTTGGCGTGACTGAGTAACAAACAACCATACATCCATTCATCTAAACTATTGCAATTATAATATTAGTATAGGGTACACACTGTACATAGATCTATACCCAGCAGTGGGTGGATAAAGCTTGATGAAGAAGAAGTATAGGTTCAATGTTTAAGAGAAATATAGCAAATTGAGTAGCCTGAAAATGAATGAATTAATAGAGATGTCGGTGAGGGCCGCCCTAGAAGAACATACAGCGTACCCTACTTGGTGTAGGGGATTTGCTAAAAAAGGGTTAAATAAACGTACTCAGAATCGACGTTCATGCATGAAGAGGTTGATGAATGTAGATGAACTGAAAGAAATATGTTTGGATCGAAGCAATTGACGTACCATAGTCTCTGTCTACCCCAGTGGGAAACGGGCGCAATGATATGAATGAGAAGCCTGAAATTGTATGCGACTTGTCTGCTTAACGTGAACGCAACAAATATCTCGAGAACATACCGTGGTAACTAAACTACTTGAAATAATATCGACAAATGAACTAAAATTACAAATATTAACGGTATGTTGATATTTCAAACAAGATTCGTGGTGCCGACAGCGAGTATTCTAGTTAATTATGTCACCAGGGTGTCGTGAGAGGGCACTCAAAGGAATTAGACATATCGGTAACAACACTTGACTACGTGTGTAATATTAGAACGGCGCTACAGATGCTAGAATACATTTGCCTCGTAGGCTTCACTTGTGCTAATTTAGAGTCTTGAATAGAACTGGATCGCTTTATCAATTTGCGTGAAAGTGCTTTGAGAATGTGTTCATTAATACAAATTATTATTATCATTTGACTACCTTGGTGGTCCAGTGGTCGCAGTATGCGCCTGCTGAGTACAAGGTTGTGGGTTCGATTCCCACACAGGACAAAACTTTGTGTGACCCACAAAGAGTTTTTCTGAGTCTGGGTGTAATTTGTGTCCGTTAATTGTATGTATGTAAAGTCCCCCGCGACACAGAGCTTGTTCTCTAGTGCGGGAGTTGTCTTTTTTAAAAAATAAATAAAAAATATTAAATACTTTTGCTGTGCTATAAATTATTTTTTTAGTACTTGGGTGGCAAACAAGCATGCGGCTCGCCTGATGTTAAGCAGGAACCTATGGACGCTTGCAATATCAGAGGTATTACTTGCCTGTTGCTAAGCGATTTTTAACATCAGGGCTATAAGATGGGGTATCCCTGGGATAGAAAAACGTCTTTTTCAAAACGCATCGCTAAATGAATTACACTAAAGTAGTCAACATAACCATTACGAGTACACTATGCTCAAAATTAAATAATAAATTTACGAGCACAATATAATTTAATCGACCTTCCCTCAAAACACATAATGAATGTCTGAAGAACCTTATAATACTATACGGAAATTCTTGAACGAACGTTATAACCAAACTATAGCGATAAGTTTGGAAGGCTTGCTAAAAGAATTCCATTATATGAATTCTTTGAGGACGGGATTTTTATGGTTACAATAATGAATATTTATGTACTTTACTTCCCTCAAGATATAGAATTCTGACAAAAGAGGTTATGTAGGAAGAGGATATATTAAGATATTCCCTCCTAATCGTAAACATCCAAGTAACATTTTGAACTGTATAATAAAAACTGTATTATACTAAATTTTAACACTTAACGCTTAATAACATTACTGTAGGTACACACAGGTAAACGGTAGTCGAATAGAATAGAAATAGAAGACGTATGTTTACAACATTATATCGTATTAAGCTGAGACTGTGTAGCCAGCCATCTATCTATTTATTCAGTCAGAATACGTCCATTGATGGACGTCTTGCCCTTGGTATTGCAAGTGCTCAAAGGCTACGGTAACAGCTTACCGTAGGCCGTATACTTGTTTATCACCTTAAATTCATAAAAAGCAGAGAATATTTTATATTCATTTTATTCTACTTTTTTCTACCACGTTAGGTAAAAAAATATACATGGTAAGTAGTAAGTGGTGGTACGTGAAGTGATGGATGCCTGATGGTTAAGTGGTTATCGGAAGAATAGTCGCTTGCAAACCCAAGAGCATTACTCGCGCGTTGTCGACTCTACTATACAAGGTTTTGGGGGTACTACAGTGTTTTATGTTTTAAGTAACCTTGGGATAATCGTTAGGTATTTCATAAACTTCTTTCCTCGTACTTATACGCCAATAACACATGTCTTTAAGTTTATTCTTGTATACAATAACATAGGAATTAAGAAAAGCAACTGTGCATACTCAACCGTATCTAAAGCCTAAGACACGTCAATATTAATCGGCACATGAGCGGCCTATTTGTTCAACCTCATGGTCTCAATGCAAGGATTAAAATCATACGCACGTGTGCACGAGCCTCAGTGTAGACACTTAAACCATAGATTAAGAGAATTTGTGACAAAGAAGATAAAGCATATAAAAGCTTGAGATAAACAACTGTAAGCTTTGATTTACTTGATTTTAGGTATACTTTATATCTAATTTGCGAAATTAGATAAAACAACATGTGAAATTCCTGTTGAATTATTTATTAGTTGGATACCTCGACTGCGTGTGGAGGATTCGTCTCCATCATAATCATTTCAGTCATAGTGCTCCACGGAAAAAAATGTGTGATTGAAGAATTGAATATTCCGAGTAATCTCTGTATTGCGTTGGGCACTAAAGACGACGTTCTTAAAAGAAAAAAGACTTAAGTAATTTATTTAAACAAAAATAAGTTAATTAATATTGAAAAAAACCATTTCGACTGCCCTCATGTTCTATTGGTCACCTTGTCACTGAGTATTGCGGATCGATTCCTACACGGGTCAAATATTTGATTAATTCCATAAATGTCTGTGCCGAATCTGGGTGTACTTAGTGTCCGTGAATTGATTTCTATGAATTCTTTGACGACGGGAATTTTGATTTTTTTAAAGACAATTCCTGCGATAGGGAATAAGTTTCCTACTGCAGGTATTGTCTTTAAAAAAATCATACTTTGATTAAAAAATATATATAACCGTATAGACGAACTTACTGCTCTGAAATATTATGAATACTTTTTATTCCTTAGAAATAGCTGCAAGCCCGGAGATTGTAGAAGACTACTAAGAAAGATAGAGGTAAAATATTACGACGTTTATTGCACCAGTTTTTAGCTTAATCCAATCTGAGCAAACTGCATATCGACAGGTTTAAAAAGAAATTTAGGGCCACCTTACAGTAAGAATCTTACAACTAGTATTTTAGCTTTTTAGCTAAAATTTATTAATGTTTTTGACAAAAAAAGTTCTAGTTGCAGTTACTTTAAGACAATCTAATTTTAGATTTTGTTTTTGACATAATTTGCTTTTTTTTTGTTTTTACCAACAAATAAATTATTAAAATAACCTTGCAACAACATAGTGTAATAAAATAAACTAAAAACTGGTGCAATAAACGTCGTAATATTTTACCACTTATTTAGATAAGTGAACCTTTGGAACACTGAGAGGTGTCTATTTTATCAATAATATTGAAAACAATACTTTTTGTATTATTTTCAATAATTATTATTGATATAAAAACAAGCCAGTGCGAGTGAGAGTCAAAAGGAATGGCGGGTTCTGAATAAAAATAATATTATATTAAAGATTTTTTAAAAAAGCTACTTAGAATAAATAAGACGATAACTTAAAATTTGACGTTTTCTATGTTGGCGGTAAATAATAATAGTAGCAACCTATATGTCCAACTGCTGGGCACGGGTCTCCTCTCCAATATCAAGAGAGAGAGAGAGAGAGAGAGACTTAAGGCCTCATACTGGATACGGATCCCTAAATAAATGTATATAAGTATACGAGTATATCATTAGATATAAATATCATAATACAAGCACGGCAAATTATATCACCTTTTTATCTTTCAAGGTCACAAACATATATTTGCCACTTAGATCATATACTTATGCCATTTATATTAAAATAACAGTGACAATCAAACGTGTAAACGTGATTTCTAAAATGGGTGTACAAAAAAAAATCGACGGCATAATATTTGGAGACCAAAATTTTATAATACCGTCTCATATGAACTTTGGACAATTAGTTATAGATAAAATGTCGTTGTGTAAAGAAAAAATCGCATTGGTAAGATTGCTAAATCAAAATTTTGAATATTTATTTGAATTCTTGTGAAAAAAGACATATTTTTTAAGATCGATGGATTGACTGGAGAGAAATTAACGTTTGGTGAGATGGTACAACTTGTAGTAAACACAGCGAGTGCTCTAATGCGCTTAGGTGTGAAACGGAATGATGTGGTTGCTATATGCAGTGAAAATAGAACGGAATTCTTAATTACTGCGATTGCCGTGTGGTGTAGTGGAGCCACTGTTACTTTCCTCAACGCTGGGTACAGCATAAGTGAGTATTTCTATTCTAATAATAATAATATCACCATAGTAAACGGTGTTGCCCTGTTACCTGTGGGCTGTTGCCCATGTCGGTTATTTCATGGGGCCTATCTAGTATAGAGGCAAGTCACCGTCTGCCTATTTTTCGTTTAGTGTATATCCCAACTTTTAAATGATGGCAGTACACAAGTGTGTATGTAAAAACAGGTGTATTCACTATTCCTTTACTCTCATTGTCGGTTGGGACGGTAATCCGACATTATCAGAGGGAGATCAGGACCAACGGCTTACGTGCTTTCCGAGGCACGGAGGGGTCTTGCTGGGTTTTAAAAAAACTTAAACTTAGCTACGATCCCCTCAATTTCTATTCTATTCTATCTTAATATATATATTTCTTGTGTGCGTGTGTATGTGACTGAACTCCTCCTAGACGGGTGGACCGATTTTGATGAAATTTTGTGTGTGTGTTCGGGTAGGGCCCTGGATGGTTTAGATTCACAATTGGACCCGGTAGGTGGCGCTGCTGTCGGTATTTCAGCTCTTTCCGGCAGGACGACGTCTGCCAGGTCCACTAGTATATATATATATCTATAATACTGGACAAAGGCCTCCCCAAAGGATTTCCTCAGCATTTGTTCCTGAACTGCTCTCGTCTACCAACTGTACGCAACCTTCACGAAGTGGTCGGTTCACCTTTATTATTCTAATACTAGACTTCAGATAAATATTTTGGTCTACACATTTAAATATAAGCTGCGGCTACGAACACAATTGCTTAGAATTGGTATTGACGTAGAATTATTAATTCAAGTTTAACAATATACTATTCATAATTTATATATTGACCGCTTTATAATTAATATAATATAAATTTTTAAACGAAAAAATATTCCAATTTTAAATATCAATTGGAGCTAGGAATTTAACGTAGAAAAAACAAATATACGGATCGAATAGAGAACTCCTCCTTTTTTTCGTCGGTCAAAAATGAAGAGTTTGAACAATGACGGTGATCTCAAAACATTTTAAATAAGAGTACGAGAGTTCAATTTTTATCTATTGTCTTCATTTAGTCCCTTCGCTATACGCTGTAGGCTGGTCAAAGAAAGATGTTCTACAGTGCCGATTTTCAGTTTTAAGGTTGTATGAAACCTATATACGTACTGAGAGATAATGATAAATATTTTAATCTTTAAAAAAATATTTTTCAGGTGAAATGATGCATAGTATGAACATTTCAAAACCGAAGTATGTTTTCTTATCTCCTGAAACATACAAAACATATCAAGAAACTATGGTCACGACAAAACTTGTGTCTACATTCTTTATATTTGGAAAATCTTTAACTGATCCTAAAATTACAAGTTTTGAGGAGTTCACGAAGACACATGTAAATATAGATAGCTTTAAATCACCTATGGAGGTAAATGGTAAGAATAACTACACCATGAATGGTCTTACTTGATCCATTTCTGCGCTAGTACATTTGGCGTACCTAATTAATAATTAAAATACTAAATTACTTTCTAAGATTTCTTTAGTAACTCGTTTGCTAAATGCAAAATAACCTACAGAAGGTACTTCTGTTGGAATAAATTAATTTGTTATACAACAGTTGAAGAATTCATTAATTTTGTAACAACAACATAATAACGAAATTGTAGTTGTTCTAACTGAATAATTGAAATACATTTTACAAAGGATGTTGATTTAATAGGGTTGGCACAAACGGCTCTAATACTTTACTCGTCCGGTACAACGGGCCTGCCGAAAGGAGCTAAACTGACACATCTCAATTTAATAACCGCAGGTAGCCAACCTATGTAAGTTAATTTTCATTTCATCACAAAACATTATATAATAATACTTGATTGTGTAATACAATAAGTTCATTTGTTCTTATGTGATGTACAAGTAAAAAGGAGCCCGTCTTAATGTAACGTTCTTTAAATCGTCTTTTATTTATATTAAATAATTATAATTAATCTATACATAATATATACCTTATAATTACTTGTTCTAACTGACAGACTGATTCATCAACGCAGAGCTTAAACCTGGAGCTACAGACTTAAAATTTTGCACAAAGATTCTTAAATAACGTAGGAAGGGTTTTGGAAAATGCAATCTCTCAAACATCAAAGTCGCAGAGGGCCGATTGTTTCTTATTAAAAATAACACATACTTTCACAATGAAAGCTATTAGAAGCGCTGCTTGCATAATCAGTAAAGAATAATCAAACAGATTTGGATTATGACGGAACGATCATTCCACGAATTGAACATAATATATGAAATGGAATTTTTGCTTCAGGTGGTCAATTTAAGAAGTTGTCATTATAAGTGAAACGAAATATCGGATGAACAATTTATTGAAGTAAAACAGTTTGACTGTTCTCTTTCTCTCTTTTTTTTAGGGAATGAAGGAAGAAGAAATATTTTAAATGTGTTCTTACTCATTATGCTTATAGTTACGTATAACGACTATAACAACTAAAATTATGATTCTAAACTACCTACACTGCTTTGATCTTTTATTTTATATGTTTTAGTCCCACCAAAACTATTAACAGTGACCTAAGATGTTTGACAGTAGCTCCGTTTTCTAATACTGTGGGTTGTATTTGTACGATGGACGAATTTATTAATAACAGAACTGTCATTTATTTGCCGAGGTTCAATGAAGAACAGTATTTGTCATGTATTCAAACATATAAGGTAGGTAAAGAATAAGCATAACATAACAATCCATATGTTGCCGAACCCTGCTGAACTCAAGTCTCCTCTTTTCCATATAGATAACTAAGAGAGATTAGGCTTTTATCCACATATGCTGCTTTAAGACATGTACGATAGTATTGTTCCATGTTAGTGTAGATATATTAATTGTCATGAGAGGAATGGATATTATTCTGGATATATAAACGCGCGAGTGATCTGCTGGAATTACAAGCGTCCAAAGACAGAAAGAGCTGTTTGCCATCAAGTAGGTCGTGTGCATGTTTGGCACCTTATTGAATAATAATAGTCTTTTCTCCATGCCTGAAGCAAAGTCAATGTCATTTTGACCACAGACTAACTAATCACTACGTTTTAACTTTGACTACGCTATAAGTGCCTTTTATAGGTCCTAATTCTATTCACTGTTGCTTAATATTGAATATTAACATCAAGATTCATCCAAGAGATGCCTGGTAATCGGTAACACAAGTTTACTTACCTCAAACACTAGAGTCTCTCTGTATTATACCTATTATTTAAATGTACTTACCTTTGTTATCTGAGAAGAGACAGGGTCTCTTCTCAAAGGAGAGAAGACCTGTGTGTGAAATACATTTTATTATTTCACTCTGCCACTGTTATTTTTATTTATTTAATTTTAATTTTCAGGCTGGAATGTTACTGAGCGTACCTCCACTTATAGTTATGTTGGCAAAATCACCAAATGTCAAGAACTACGATGTCAGTTCTGTCGAACTAATGTACTGTGGTGGAGCTCCTTTAGATTTGTCCGTTATGGTTGAAGTCAAGCAGAGGCAAGTTTTCTTAATTTATAGGGTTAATCTTTTTTCCAAGACAATTTGAAAAAAAAAAATGTCTATACATTATTTTGGTCTTGGAAAAAGAACACAAACGCTTATCAAGCAGCAAGTGCATGACATGAATTTTGGCGGCGATATTAACTTATTTTATTAACATCATTATTTAAGTAATTTAGCATAATCGTGTGCATTATAAATTGGCAGCTCTGCTACTCATCTTGTTTTTTTTTTTATATATTACTTTTCAACATAAACTTATTATAAACAGGTTTCCGAATTTAATTCGTATACTTCAAGGTTATGGTATGACAGAAGCATCAGGAGCACTGACTGAGGAAACTTCGACTGAATTTAGACCAGGCAGTGTAGGAAAGGCTGCTCTTGGCATTATTATTAAGGTAAAAAGAACTATGAATATTTTCCTGTAAAACCAACCGTCTCAATTTTACAAAATGGTAAACATAGTCGTTTAAGTAATCTGCAAATAACGTTGTATTTTGAGTTTATAATTTCTTAAAACAATACAACTAAATTTTAGCTCCTAATAAACAGATCACAAATACTAATATTTGATACATTTCAGATAGCAGATGTTGAAACTGGAAGAACCCTTGGTCCCCATCAAGAAGGCGAAGTATGTGTAAAAGGTCCTGCATTATTTGGAGGCTACATTGGTAAAAATATGAGTGACGATCTTGACAAGGATGGCTTTTTTAAAACTGGAGATATTTGTTATTATGATGAGGATGGTTATTTCTTCTTTATCGACAGAATTAAGGAGTTAATCAAATATAAGGCTGGACAAGTAAGTAGTAAAGGTGCTCCAGAAAGGATGTAATATCAACATTGACATTAAAATGTTATTATAATTATAAAGAGCCCGTCAAATGCTGTAACCTTGCTAAGCATCCTAAGTTTGCTTTAAAAACAATAGTTTTGTTTGAGTCTAGAATTAAAGTAAAATAGTTTTTAACCAAAAAGGTATTTGTCCATTTAGTTAATTCACTGATTTATTATGTACTTTATAGATTTCTTGTAAGGTTTTAGCGGCATGCTATGTTTAAATAGTTTGTATCCTGACCATAACCTGACCGTTTATTACTTGCAATCATCTTTGTATTTATTTTAGGTAGCTCCATCTGAGTTAGAAGCAATATTACTCCAACACCCAGCAGTAAAAGACGTCGGCGTTGTTGGTAAACCAGATCCTGTAGCTGGTGAGCTGCCTACTGCTTTCATTGTAAAGAAACCAGGAATGGAGGTCACCCCACAGGAATTAATAGATTTTGTTGCAGCTAAGGTAAAATGCCTCCAATTCCGACAAATAAGTTTGGTTATAAAATTAATTCAATTTTACGTACGTAGTTTAGTTTATTCTAAATAAGTTTATGCTCTCGTTGTCTTACACGCCAAAAGAAACTTGCTTTTAAAAACATGAATGTTACATTCATATTTGAGGCTTCAAGCTTAGTTTTCCTTGTATGCTGGTATTTCATCAGTTTGTCAGTTGACAATCCACCTTCTATTTTACATACGAATTATTTAGTACGTTATAGTTTTCGCGTTTGCTTAGGTATCCTACATACAAAAGAGGAAATATTTTGAATCCTTTGTTGTTTAAATACAATAATTATCTTAACATTTTTATCTTAACAAAGATAATAAGATAAAAAAAATGTAGATATAAAATTATCATCTACTCTTATCTTTGCAATTGCTGATATCATAAGAGGAATTTTAACTTATCAGTCAGTTGGCATTTGTAATTCTGCTCTCCATGCCTCAGAAAGCACGTAAAGCCGTTGGTCACTTGTACAAAAGTGCACCTGTGTTTGCACCAACTAAATAATAATATGTCGAACTCGGTTGGCCAATACCTCCATTGATATTGGCCGCCTTGACTGTAAGTCGGACTTATAAGCCTTCTTATTAATGCATTGATATAACTTTGAACTAATGAAGAACATATTTTGAGTGACGTTTATATTTAATGCAAGTTGATTTATCTTACCATAGTCATTTAATAATTCAACTTTAATAGACAGAATGTAATTGGCATGTTCAGACCTAAGATTTATAGTCGATTTGTTATCAGATCCAGTTTGGTTATTCAATACAAGTGTAAACAGGTATTGGTAATCAAAAAATCTTATTCAAAGATTACTTTAAGTTAGGTATGCACAAGAATGAAGAAACCGTTTATATTAGGGCCGAATCTCACATAATTACCACGTTATTAGAATGTTATTTGGGTTCTTTGGAAATGTTTCTAACTTTAAAACCAGTAGTAGGCATCTAGTAATAGTATCCTATTGCACTTACTTTTCTGCCAACATCTTTACTAGCATAGTATGCCGGAAAAAAGCCTGTCATTCAAATTGAAATAGTGTGTAGCTTTCCACTAGTGACAGATTGTTTACAATCGATTCTATCGTTTTAGATACTAACCCCTACATACAAATTTAAAGGAATTAAGTCTTTACATTTGGTGTACTGTGTCTTCTCTCCTGTACCATGAAAGCCAAGAGAGATTAGAAATAACCTTAAAAATTAATAGGGCATTTTAGGCATCCATCTCAGCCATAAGACGTCCACTGCTGGACATAGACCTCCCCCAAGGTTTTCCACATCATTCGGTCTTAAGCTGACCTTATCCATCGGTTGCCCGCGACCTTTACCAGGTCGTCCTGCCCACGCTGCGTCTTCCAGTACGTGGTCGCCACTATAGAACCTTTCTGCCCCAACGGCTATCGGCACCATGATATTTGATTTAAATGCTCAAAAACCATTAAAGGAATCGACAGGAAAAATTACCCAAATTAAATGCTTATTATTCTGCTTGCTATTTCGGTACAATTATTTATTTAAATGACTTCTGTGCAGTACTTCTGCGGTCTCATTCGTCAATTAGCTAAATAGGCAAGTTGGAACCTTTCGATTTTAGCTATTTTTGGCGTCGTCAACTCGCGCAGTAATAAAAATGTATAGATTTTGTACAGTTAACTACAAAAACTATTTCGTATAATAGAGATTTGACTCCGAAATCAAACAATATTTGACTGAAATAGATTATAATTTATCAACAATATAAACAGGTGCCCGTGCCCAGCAGTGGGATATATATGTATATGGATTGCTATTATTATTAAACAGGTGTTAAACTACTTAAAAATTCTTTTCTTTGCTTTTTGGATTTTCTTGTTGATTAAAATTGTTCGACAACAAAAATGGTATACGTAAAATCGAAAGGTGCCTACTCGCCTAATTCTGAGAGCTTTTTTTTTCAGTTAGTTAACGAATGATTCTTTTTGTTGATCCACACAACACGTTTGATATTATTAATTGCATAATTATCGAAATAACATTGGAATTTATATTGGTATCATCGGGATTGAACTAACATGTAACGAATTCTTAGTCGGTAACTTTCCCACTTGGCTACCATTGTCTTAAAACTACCTACTTCTAAGAAAACGTCAAGGCATAGATTTTCTCTTAGGCAGTAGTTCATTACTAATTTTAGTCACGCTCGACGCGGTTTTGTAGTAGAATTGCATCGCTGCTAAGAAGTTTCATTTGTAGTTGTTATTTGTTATTTTAACAGTCAGCATACTTACATTATTGCGTATCTAATGTGGCGATTTGCAACTGTCTTCTGTAAATAGTCAAGCCTTTGGAAGGCTTTTATTTATGCTGCGTACACACCGAGCCAACGAACGCCAACGAATGGGTTCGTTGGTCCTGTGTGGACGGTTTAGCGAACGCCAGCGATCGTTAGTTGGCGTGTGCCGGCGATCCGAAGCATGGCAGCATCATCAAATTGCGTACACACAGAGCCAACGAACGCCAACGAAGTGGTCCTGTGTGGACGACGACGGCTTCACGAACGCTAACAGTCGTTCGTTGGCGTGTGCCGGCGATCCGAAGCGTGGCGGCAACATCAAAGGATCTATTCAATCGAATTCAGTGTGGACGGCTGCCGCATGACGTAAGAAAGACCATAGGGTAAAGACGTCTGCCGCTTTGCTCTTTTTTTCAGCGTATGTTCCCTAGAAAGTATGTTTTTCGTTCTCGCGGGTGAAGCAGCGGGCAATACCTATGTATCTATATATACTCGTATGTAGTTTTTATACAAACAATCAAAATGCAACCTTTTATGTAGTTGAAGGTGTAAATATAATTAATTAAGATAAAGAAATATGTCAACATAGCCTGCATGTGGAAATCCATAATCTCTGCTCACCCTTCTGGGAAATAGATGGGATTCAGCTTACAATTATTTTACCTTTGGCATACATCATAAAATTGACATGGCCTTTTTGCTAAACGTCAGCCAAATTAGTGGTCACTGCGACAGCAAGCTCAGGTTAGTTAACAGGTAAGATGATCTAGCTCTAATGGCTGCACGAACGCCTGTTAGTTTAAAAACGAATATCTATACGAACGATACTCTTATAAATCATATTGACACGTATTCTGAAAGATCTCTTTATTATTCACAAACATATTTTCAACGCTTCTGTTAAATGTATACAAAATATTATATTTTTGCCCTGGTGCTCTATAAAGTTTTCACGTAAGATTTTTTGGAAAGGTTGGCAGCCGTTCTTCAACATTTTAAATTTGTATGTGTATATATATAAAATTGTTTGTCCTGACCGACTATCAACGCACAGCAAGGCTATTAAGTCTAGAATTTAAGTTTATAACGTAACCATTCGCTAAGAAAGACTGCACGTCGCCTCGTTGAAAGGACTTTTGAGAATAAAATTCAATCTCTGAACGGATAACAATTTTTTTCACCGGTTCGATGTCGGGGCGGGCCACTAGTATAATAATAAAACCTATTTCAATTCCAACAGGCAACCTTTTGCCAGTTTCACACGTTTCACACCACAAAATGTTTATTCGCGACTTTGTTATCAAAAAATGTGCTTATTTTTATATTTCCAGGTTTCACCGTGGAAACAAATACGAGGCGGTATCTATTTTGTAGAAGAAATCCCGAAGGTTGCCAGCGGCAAAATATTAAGAAGAATATTACGTGACTATCTCACAAAAACTCGGAGTAAAATTTAATTTTCTTTTTAAAATATATTATAAATGTAGAAGTATATTCATATTTTTATAATATTAAATACGTCGTATTGTTGCAAGATTTTACTTAATAATTATGTAATAAATTTCTTCGAATATAAAAATAAATCTTAAGTTTTTTACTTAAATAATTCTTAACCACAGACAAAAAATATGCCAAAGTTTTATATTATGCTATAAACTACAATCATGCTCATATAAATTAAGCTCACCTCCTCCTTCTTGTCTCATTGTTAGTTACTGAGCGCCTGGTACTAAATTAAAAGATTTACCATAGGTACTATTATAATACTATAAAGAAACTGTGCGAAGTTTGAGAAGTGATGTGTACGTGAATCTTCGGTACCACTGTAACTCTTTTACTATAAGACTAGTCTGGTCTAGCGGCTAGTGACCGTGACTGCTAAGCCGGCGGTCGTGGGATCGGTTCCCACACGGGGCAAAACTTTGCATGATCCATAAATGTTTGCTGTGAGCGATTTATCAAAATATACGCAAGCTAAGCTGCGAGCGTAAGCTAGTACATGATAAACTACTAAAGAAATGACACTGGCCTAGTGGTAAGTGACCAGCCCCTCTAGACAAGTGGCATAAACGGGTAGTTGAATCAAATGAAATAGAAAGCAAAAGTGTGGGATTTGAAATAAGTTTACGTCATAATATATGGGATTTGACGTAAGTGTACGACATTTTGCCGTAAACTTATGTCAAATCATAACATTTGCTTTCTATTCTATTCGATTTCTAGACAAGTAGCATGCTACTCCAACCCGGATTGCCGTTTCTTTCTTCAGCCATGGGTTAAATCACCACCCAGAATAAATCTTTGTATAATGATCACCCTTATTTGTTCTAATTCTGGCTTTTTTTATACTACCAGGGTGGCAAAGAAGCATACGGCCCGCCTGATGTTAAACAGTAACCGTAGTCTATGAAAGCTTGCAGTACTAGAAGTGTCACTTGCGTGTTGCTAACCCATTTTTTTTACACTAGAGCAATAAAAATTAAGATGAAATATTCCTGGGATAGGAAAACGTTTCTTTCAAAACGCATCCAGCAATGAGCGCTGGAGACCTGTACTACACACACACAGGAACACAACTACACCACTGTGTGTAGTAATTTGGCTGTGGTCTTCTGTAAGGTGGAGCTGCTTGCTATCTAGTATAGTGCCCTACCTCTCTTAATTATCTTCTTTACATATAAAATTGAATTCCTATTTCCCGTGGTCACGGCATCACGCGTGAACGGCTAGACCGATTTTGGTAATTCTTTTTTTGTTGTATTTGTTATTATCAGGAAAAGGTTTTTATGTAAAAAAAATAAGAAATTTGCGTTGAAAATAATTTAACCCCAACGAAGTCGAGGCGAGCTACTAGTTTATATATTAAATTTATTGTTTACCTGTTGTCTAGTTACCATAGTACTAGCTTTGCCTAGTTTAAGATCAGATGTCCATGTACGAGTTGTCCCAAGATATTATTACTAAACAGTCCGTAACCACTCTGTTACTATATCTAATACCACTGCAGAATGACAAATACAATCTTAGTGGAACAACTTTCCATTTACCTATTGTTAGTACAATAAATTGACATCCCACTCCATACATAAATCCACCAAACGTACCATTTAGACTGCAAGTACGTGAATTTAACTTCATAACACACCTGTTTAGGAAATACTTGAGGTATCATGTAGGTAGAGTTATATGCAGTATCGGTAATAGACCATAAGATGTTATAGCTTCGTCCTCGAAGTAAATTGCATGGTGTAGTGAGTTCGACCCCCGCCCACACACATACGCGCTCGTAATGACACTGCAAATGGCCTATTTAATTTTTTTGCTTTTGTCTAAGTGCGGCCCTGGAGCGCTTCGTTTTATATCTCTGAGCTGTCGAAGATAATTTGAAAATAAATTACGTAAGTATAACTACTTATGAAAGTATAGATAAAACTGGCAGACAATCTAAAAATGTATTGGAAACGTTTGAATACGAAGTTTGCTGTAAAGACTGGATAGTTTCTATCGTCCAATACCGTTTTCTAAATAGGTTTAACAGATTGTATATGACACGTATTAAATTTTGCTTTTGACTGACTTAGAGGTAAGTGTACCTAGCTGCTAAGCAGAAGTTCGAGAGTTAAAAACGATGTGTGATGATTATCATTATTTGTTTTCTTATTATCTATAATAAAAAAATATTATAGATAATAAATGTATTTAGAAATATAAAAAAAAATATGTTTACTAGTTGTCTAGTAGCAAAACTACAATAATTTATTTCTAAATTCTTTATAACTTGTTTTTTTAAACATTATTATTGCATCTAATAATTTTATTGCGTCAACTTGCACATCTTAAATTAGGCGAGACAGGAAAACACCGACTCTTATACAATGTACCAGATGAATACCTACTAAATGTAATTAAGCGACAATAATTCTTTGACGTAGTATATTGGATACGTGTTCTGAATATCATATAAAAGTTGTAGGTATATTGAAAGCATAGGGCTTTCAAAAGGAATTACAAAACGATACGTAATCCAGCATTGAGACCCGAATATTTTATGCGAACACACGTCAACTAACACACATAATGGGTATTATATCTCGATATCCAATAAAACGTCGCTGTCAAACTGTTACACAAAATATCTATCAGGCTTTTGTTTTCGCTTCTCCATTAAATGCACAATTTTATTTTCGCTATCTACCGTCAACGTTAATCATCGGCGAGACAGTTGCCACGGTATGATGTTATGCATAAATGTAAAACCTTTTTACGAGTATTCATAAAATTCCAGCAAAGTCGTTTATGAGTTATATCTGAATTAAATCTACAAGCACTTTTTAATGACGCCTTCACTGTGGGCAAAGCTTCAACATCCTAAAACTAAACGTAAAACGGACATAAAAGAAAAAAATAAAAATAAACGTCTACAAGAGGACAATAAAAGCACATAAGTTTATAAGTTGTGTGCGTACATAGTCACAAAAGCCGACACCTTACAAGACAGTAAACATTTACCTTTCAAAGCGGCATTTACTCTATCCAAATCATACAGCGACAGTGGAAGAGGCTCGTTCAATAGCCGAAGCCGTGGTTTATTCCCGTTGTTTGAGTCTTCGTAGTAACCATCACTCAGAAATATACCTGACGAATGTCTATACAGTTTGTAAGCACACTTATTCGTTCGAAGCCAGTCGACAAACACAATCGCTCCGTTTAAAGTGCGCTCGTCTCCTGAAACGACGTGACTCCTCAGTGCTTCGATGTTCCCTTTCATAACTAACCGTATGTATAGTTTATAAAACATAAACACTTTTGCGTTGGGTTTTGTGCCGCGTTTTATCTTCTTCACGCTCAAGACCCTGGCGGTGAATATGTACGTAGATTCAGACACGGCTGACGACAGAATCTCGTAGTCATTAGTTATCGTCTCGTTTAAAACACATTTGGAGCCATTTATGTCTTTCTTGCGGTAAACCGTATCCCGTTTGCTCACTACACCCCTTATACGGAAACGAGCATGAATTATCGTGAAACAGTAAAGCAATAACACTAAAAACGTTAGCTTCATTTTGATTGTTATAGTGTGGCTTACTTCTGTATCATATGTATATTGGAGTCATTTCAGCGGTTTATATCGACGTAGAAACTTTTGATGTGGCTCGTAAACACGCGACGAAGACAAAGTTGCGCAAGCGACAGCTTTGGCGCCACCGAGACGCGTGCGCTAGCGCAGCCTCACGCGCTGACTGGGAGACCTCGCAATTCGATACAACCTTCATCAACGTAAACAAACATCCACTTACGTTACGTTAATCTTGACTCTCGTAGCCACGTAATTACTGCTACTTGTGCTAATTGTAGATACAGTTTGAAATGGAAAGTAGTGGTGTGTGATTCCTGTGGATAGTAAAGATTTGTTAACAGTAAAGCTTTCCCTTTTTAGTGGGCAGCTTTGTTTGACCAATCCGTCATAAAAAGAATTTGAATATTCGTTTGAAAGTGCAACGCTAGCGATAAAGGGTGTAGTGTATCCAGATAACAGATAGGATAGAACAATACGTGGCACAAGTTAACAGTTATTGCCGAATGCGGCGCACTGGCGCATGACACCCGACTACGCCTCTGAATATTCATGGACAAATTCGAGGGTGAACTAGAGAAGAAACTTTTACTGTGCTTCATACTGCATACTTAAAAAAAATTACGACAAATTTGCCCCGAGAAATAATTGGAGTAACATGTTATTTTTTCTGTACTTATTTCCAATTATTTCCAAATCTATTTATTTTTTAATTGCCCACATTAAGTATATACGTACCGTGACACATGACTTACCTTATAAAACGTTAAATGTATCATTTTTATAGTATACCTATATATTTTATGAATACAATTAAATGGCAACACATTTAAAACGGGCGATGACGTAAGTTTGAGTAGCATTAGGTAAGTCTACGTCAAGTCAATACAGCCTGCCATTGTTACTTCAAAGAGCTTTATGTATCATTTTATTTTTAAACGGGATTTAAAAAATGTTGTTAGTCGTCGTCGCACGTACATAGGTGATTGCAAGCGCTTACACGAGGAATTTGGAAAGTGGTACGAGTGTGGGCGGGCGAGTCGCCTCGGTCGCTTTCTTGACGAATCTTCCAAGTCGCACTTTATATTTTGTAACATTTTTCACAGACTAGTCTGTTTAAGTGTTTACTTTATAGCTCCTCTAGAAAACACTTAACAAGATAAGTTGCTCACAAATCGCGTCATCATCTCTTTGAAATGATTCCAAATTACCATTCTATTCAAACAAAATCTACAGAATAAATAAAAATCAACTTGTCAGATGATTGAATTCAGTTGCATTTATTTGTTAACTGCAATTGACGATTGATGGACTCACAGATATAGATGGACTATATAAGTACGTAATGGAGTTTGCTATATTACTTAAGTACGTAGTCAAGTCTATAACGAGATGATAATTGAATATTCTCAACAGATTACAAGCGTAAGATATTTTAATTTTATAGTCATTACAGACGCGCAGTATGCAATCAGATGCAAGCATCGTGTGCGGTACATTGGTATCGTGACGAATACTCACTCATTACTTTCTCTACAGTCCATAACGCCTCCTGCGATTATAGTTTTAGATATGAAACCGCTCAGTAAAGTAAGTATCGACGGATTGCCACAACACTCGACTGCATTCATCGACACGTTCGCATGCGATACAAAATATCTTTAAAAAATCTATATTGTCGAAGCTTCATTACATCACACGCGAGCTCCCAGCATACGGAGTCTTAAATGTCTAATGAAGCAGATAGAATCAGGTACATCTGTGGTCTCCTAGTTTATCTGGCAGGATTCTCACGGATCGTGCGGCCTACGGACTGATAGGAATCAGTCGGTCGCAGCGGGTGACATCGCTAGCACTAACTAAGCCGACGCTGAAGTGATACATAACAGCGAAGAGTCACGTGTCTCTCTGTGTACGATGGGGTATCCGATAGGGCAGCGGGCCGCGCGATTCCACCGTGGAGCCGGAGCGGGGACGTGCGCAGTGCGGACGGCTGGACTGCGAGGACGACACGACGCGATACTCATCTCATCGCCGGATTATGCGAGGCTTAAATTGGATCTTCTTGGAATTTTTAGGTTAAAATGGCTTTCGCAATAAAATTTATTGCGGAGTATTTGACTCGGAATAAAGTCTATTCGTGACCCACTGCGAATTCAATTAAAGAGCATCTCAGCGTAATATTATTTACATTCTTTCTTACTGGGCAACCCTCTTTTATAAAAGGTATAAAAGATATTAGAGTGGCGAATAAAAGAGGAATTTGCAGCATTCCTTTCGTGGAAATTGTATGAAAATGGAACATTAACAGTGCGGCTATCCTTTCGTCGTAACAAACAAATGAGAAGAATAATTACCTGCTTAGATTGGTATATTCTAAGAAGGTAGGATTAAGTAGTAATCAACCGGTGCTATTGTACAATTAACAATAGTATTTGCAGTGTATACTCGGTTAATTAGAATAGGTTTGTGTTAACAATAATCTTGTTCGGTATACATTGATTGATCCTCGCGCACACTAAGCTATGTTTATGTTAAGCACGCCCGGTCGAAGCACAAACGTTCCGATCGCATTCACTCCATTAACTTAACGAACAGTTGTCAAGATGTCGATCAAAATCGACTTTTAATACCTTCAAGATGTTTTGTACGTTATGGATGAAACACCCACACATTATTGTAATTTCTACGACGTTAAACCGATTGCATACCATTACACTTTGTTATTGTTTATTTATATGTTGTTGTATGTTACCTTATAAGTAATAACATATTTATACCGTTCATTTTATTTGTGCATTTTGTTGTGTGAATTTAGTTGATTGAATTGATCTTATCTTATCTTCTTGTGACTGTCCTCAAAGGTCAAAGCACTTTGACCCTTTGGAATCTTAATATTAAAAAATATACCATTACTCAATTATATTATAATATAGAAAGATAGGCTTTAGACAGAGAGAAGTGGAAGGAGAGCGGGGAGGCCTTTGCCCTGCAGTGGGACAGTACAGGCTTATAATAATAATAATAGAAAGACGTAGATATCGCACTAGACCGCGGAATATGTTGCCGTCAACAATAGCTAAGTGTCGTCATTTCATCGTGTATCATTGCGTTCCTTATTAGGTATATATTGCATTAACTTGAAATCTATAAGCAAACATGGAAACAAAACTGAACGCCGCGCAGTACAAAGGTAGCTTATCTTTCTTTATAATATCATTGCCATTAGGTACCTATAATGATTTATTAACTAACCTAGTTCAAATCTACAATCGTATCCAGGGTTAACCTATGTTCCTACACTATACCATATTTCAAGCAATCAAATAAATTAAAAAATAATAATCAAAGAGGCTTGTTATTCAGTTCTTGATAAATAAAATAAGTTTGTTTTATTAAACAGAATTTGATAAGAGCTTCTTTATCCTTTTCCACTTACCTTTAACAGCAGCATTCACTCTATCCAAATGATAAAGGGTTAACGGTACTGGGTCTGTGAGGATCCTTAGCCGAGGAGAAGGTCCTCTACCGGCGTCAGCGTACGCGCCGTCACTCAAGAAGATTGCCGAGAGTCGAGGCCGCGGCGCCGGCGCACACGACTCCCGCGCACGTGGTCGCTCCACCATCAAAGTAGAACCACTTAAAGTGTCCTCAGACCCTTCCAACTTCACAAAGTTTCTCAGTTCACTTATGTTCCCTTTCAATAACCGCCGCAGATACACTGTATACAAATTGGATTTCTTTCTTGTAGACTCATCGTCTGAGCGTAACTTCCTCACGTTTAAAACTTTACCGGTAAATATAAACTTTGATTTCCCTATCGCTTCCATCAGAGACCACTCATCATTGATAATAGTCTCATTGAAATCACACGGCGGCAGGACAGCTCGGTGCCGCCGATGCGACGTGTATCTTTTCCTTACTTTGCCGCGTATCCTGAACTCGCCACCGACGACGATCGCCAGCGCGATAACATAAACAATAACCATCGAGAGCTTCATGTCGCAAAATCGTCGGTAAACACTCCTAAATGCGGTCTCAACAAATGTATCTGTCACATTATGCACGTTATTTATGTCCACAGAAGCGCATAAAGTGGCGACGACGACTTATTAAAGGGTCGAGGCGTGGACATCTCACTACTAGAAAGTCAACAAAATGAATATTTAATTCGTCGATATTATAAAGTTTACACTGCAAAAAATAAATATTTGTTCAATACATAAGCATAATTAATCGGGGCAGGGTTCTCACGATGTATCGATCGTATCGTGATTGTAAACAAACAGAGAGACTGTCTCTGTGTTCGACGGAGATCGTGTGTGGCGGCGAACGCGTGCGCGCGCGCTGCTCGCCGGCGCTGACTGAAGCCTGTCACACGGAACCTCCCGCTACAAAATAAGGGAAGCCTCTGTATTCACTCACACCGATCGTAAAGACTTAATTAGCTCTTAATTGACCTATAGATTTATTGCAGGGAATTAAGTGGTTAAAATATTTATCAGCTCTTAAAATTGGGTAGATAAAGTGTTAAGCTCACTTCCTAGCTTTTGTAAGATGCTGAGGTATTTAGCGAGCAGTATCTACTTAAATTACTTCATAACTTGTTAATTGTCATGTTCATTTATCGCAAAGGTTTCGATAATTTTATTTAAGTGGACATTTATTTGTACGCTATCAAATGTCAAATTAAGTACATGGACAGCAAGCTTTAGAACAAATTGCATTTAACTTTAGTCCAAATCACTGGTTTGCTCTGGAAGGCTGTTGTAGCTAATAAGTCAGTCTGGTAGATAGTGTTGTGCATAACTTGGATCTGTTGGACGAGAGTCCGTGGTACGCAAGCGTGGTTGTGAAAGCCCGCGATCGCGATGCGTACGCGCGTGGGCGAACGGGATGTGGCGCCGCAAACACGGCGGTGCGACCGTGGTGCAAGCTATAGACGATACCATCGTAATACTAAAGAAGATCTATTACTTTGAAAGTCATTAGAATGTCATGAGTTATGTTACTACTCCATTATTATAAACTCAAAATTCATTTATTCATTTAGTTTACAAAGTAACACTTATGAAGGTCAATTGTTAATGAAGTAGGAAAGCCAGAAAGATGATGTCAGCCGATGTATAAACGGCTAGTTAGCTAACATATCATATATCAGGTAGAGCTATGAGAAGAACTAGCAAGAAAATATTTCTGAGAAGGCTTTATGAACCAGGTATTTTACTGTTTGACCCACAGATATAGATACACATAGATAACGCAAATGCACGTACTTCGCGTGTCCGAACCCCGACAAAGCGTCGAGGTTGGTCGCCGCAACTTACAGTCCGCGCGCGTCTGTTGTCGCTGCCGGTCGTCCGCAAAAACTAAAAAAATGCCTCGTTGCGTGATAATTAACTGCAGTATCCCAAAAATTTCGAGCACCCAAAGACAGGAACATATTTCTTATCACAGGTAAGTTATTTTAACATTATATTATGCGTAAATTCATTTTAAAACTATTTTTTATGTATTTAGAGCTGTGATTTCAAGGATATACCTAAGTAACTATAGATTAACGTTAAGTAAAACAATATTCACATTACGTTGACGTGTTTGGTTTGAGCGTTGGAACTGACGTTGTGTGTTAAAAGACGATGAATATTACAACAAGCGATACTGTCGCGCATCGCTTCGACTTCGTGATACAGGCAATTTATCATTCGTCTGTCAAATCTAGCGACTAGTGTTGTTCGTTCTACAACATATATCAATAATCGATTTTAATCGATATCGGACCGACGAATGATATAAAAGAAAAATGGATTGCGGCCACCGGACGAAAAGACTGGTTCCCGACGAAACACAGTACTATTTGTTCCGAACATTTTGAAAACACCAGTTTCATTGAAGGGAAAAAGTTGAGATTATTGAAAAAAACGGCATGCCCCACTATTGATATACTAAAACTCATTGACAATGAAAATGAGGTTAGTGAATAGATTAAATGTGTAACATATTTTTATTTAATAAAGTATAAAATATAGGACATACTATATAATATATGCTTTACAGAATAAAGATATATCGCAAAATCCTTCATCATTGCCAAGGAAGAGAAAACTAGAAAAGGTATAGTTAAAATATTTTTTTCGTGTAAATGTGTACCTACAAATATAAGAAAAGACTAACGGTATAATGTAAGCTAGAAGCAAAAGTGGAAGACTTGAGCGAAAGCGTGTAAGTAACGGAACTAAAGTGGAAATGGCAGCGGAAACAGGGATTGAGAGAGACTAGGAATCAGCTACTATAAACAACTATAACTTTTTTTACTTTACAGGATGTCCATGAACTACCCATATCAAAAAGAAAAAGTGAAATGGAAAAGAAATTATTAACTAAAATAAATAATGCACAAGAAAAAATAAATCACGTTGTATCTATACAAGATAAAAGTACAAATGAACAGCAAAAACAAATACAAAAATGGTGTGAAAATTCGAGAGCGTATTACCGCAAATAAAACAGTATAAGGGAGTACTCGAAGTAAATATTAGAGAAGAAGTGAATTGATTAAATCTAGTGGCGGCAGTGACAAACGATCTTATTTATTTAGAACTTAATATACAGAACATGTATAAAGGCGGACTTAATGCCAAAGGCATTCTCTCTGCCAGTCAACCTAGGTATAGGGTAATGCAGAGATGAAACATAGTGTGTGCATATTAGTGTGAGGTCTAGAAAGAAGTAATTATTATGAGAAATATATAATAATTATAAATTAAATAAAAATAAAAATTATAAGTGATATATAGGTAGGTATATGCAAAATCACAACAATCTAGGTATATGTATATTGTATATATTTTAAAAAGACAACTTCCGCACTAGAGAACAAACTCTGTGTCGCGGGGGACTTTGAATCGATTGAATCGTAGCGGCCGGAGGAGCATTGGCGGCATCAGTGTCTTTGAATCGGTTTGGATTTCTCGTCACTAAATTTCGGCTGTGACGTCACAGTAGGTGTTAAAAAGTCGGCACGCTTGATTTCAATACAAACTTTGATACTTGCGTTATCTATGTGTATCTATATCTGTGGTTTGACCCTACCATTCATAGAATCGAATCATTTTTATTGGCCGCACCAAGTGGAAAGACCAATCTTTTAATTAAAGGTTAGCTGGTTCGTTATCCTTAAAAGATGCTTAGGTAAACGTTGGTTACTTTTGATTCTTCTTTGGGGCCAACAGCCCTCATCACAGACCTAAACGTAAACCCAGACGACGAATGTGTCTTAAAGCCTACAAAAGAAAGAAGAATCTTTTTCATAGAGCAAGAAGAATCATACCCAGCAGCAGAACAGATACGAGTATATGTCTTGCTATTATTTACTATTAAGTTGATTTCAGTAAAGTAAAGCGAAATAAATTACTTTTTCAAATACCTCTACAAATGTTATACCTTGGAGATTTTCTCCGTTTATGGCGTGTACCACATTTGTAGTCGATGCTAACAAATCTTTGAGGTGTAATTGCTATATACCTACATTGATACAGAAACTGTAGGGCAAAACGGGAATGTTATCTGCTTCGCAACAAACTACAACACTAATGGCGAAACGGTGTACCCCAACGAGATCCAATAATTTATGTTAATATTTCATAGATAATTTTAATAGCAATTTTATAATCTTTATTTGTGACCGTTTTGCAGAAATGGATTTAACACGTAGTACTTTTCTGTTTATCTAGTTGATAAGTAAGAATATACTTAGTAGGTTAAGCTTTTTATATGAGCGAAGACAAAATAATTTAGTATTAAATACCAGAAAGATGACATTAAAGTATTTCGGTATAATGATCAATCAGTCTGCTTTAGAGAGGACTAAAGCAAGCTGATTGATTCATTGAACAGAATTACAGAAGAACTCTATGTCCAGTAATTTTGTCACTCCTCCCTATTGACGCCACAACACCCATAACATCCTTCACCTCCGCCGCAGCTAGTCTATCCTAGCAACTTTCTTATGATCCTCAGTTTTATGTGGCCGGGAGGCCACCTTACTATTACCAATTCGTGGTCTCTACTCTAGGACGCGTTTGCTCTAGTAGTATATGGTCAACCTATTGCTACTTTGCCTTATCCACAAGCTATATTGGTAACTTTGGTTCTTTGTCGGATAACCTCATTGCAAAGTTTATCTTTTAAGGAAACCCCAAGCATGGCTCGTTTCATAGCTTGCTGCGCGATTGAGAATTTGTATTCACATCTCGTCATAATTTATCCGACGACGTATCATAGACGTGTTCTTTTAATAATCCTACTAATATTAATAATTGTAAACATTTTTGAGAATGTATGCATGTAATGTATGGATGTTTATTGCACTTTCATATAAAAACTACTGAACGGATCTGAATGAAATTTGGCATAGAGACAGATTATAGTCTGGAATATCGAATAGGTGATAATATTGCGAAAACGACATCCACGCGGGGCGGAGCCGCGGGCTACAGTATGTATATAGTACGTAGTCGTATGAACTTATAAGTGGGGTCATCATCATTGATATGTCAAAAGCCAGCACAGTACTTATCCAGACAAATAACGAGTATCAACAAAAATATAACGTATTAAAACATACCGAGCCATTGTCGAATGAATAAAAAATATATACACACAATACACATCTTCCCACACATTGACTTTGTTAATAACTGCATATGATCGTTGGAGCAATGAGCGGACCGAGTGCGGGGTCTCATCGAGTATGTTGACATGCTTTTGTTACGTCGATGTAAGTACATACCACCCGTACTACATGTAATTGATGTGCGAGTGGACCACTTACCGTGTGGGTATTCGCCACCCATTTGGTGCAGCAATGAAATGTTTTACGTTCATTACTGTATGCGAGAACTAGGTGGAGTAATAGAGCAATGATGCTGTTATATGGATTTTCAATCGGGGATTAGTAAAAGAATGAATAACTCAGTTTACTTTTGTGTAATAATTCACTTTATGAATAACTAGGATTATTTATAGGCAAATTTTATTGAACACTCATGTACATTTATAGGTGCCCAAAATACAGGCATAGCCTAGTTTACGACCAATTGTAACTAAATACGTCCATAGGCTACGGTAACTGCTTACCATCAGGCGGGCCGTATGCTTGTTTGTCACCTTTGTAGTATAAAAAAAAAATTATTGTAGATCTGTTCTGAAAATAAAAATCTTTTATGATCTTATCTTTCGTCTTATATTCTCCTAACCGAATTGTAGGTCACGGCGGCTAATCTCGAAGAAGACTAGCCATCTGCCCAAGAGATATTACCTATATAGTGCACAAGGGTTTGTACAAACACTCTTTGTTCCCTTGCTATCATAGCCTAATGGGACAGCAATGCGACAGGACTGGGAAATCAGGCGTAGGACGAACGACTTTAATTACTTTCCGAAGGGTAACACCGTCAATTTCCAAACTTCGGCCATTGTGGCATTTTTTAACAGTAAAATCCAATATATATTTTTGGAATATGGGAATTAATTAATGGGAACCAAAACCGCGACCTCGTGATCAGAAGTCGCACTTAACGACCACAAAACCTATGAGCAGTTAAATAATTAAAACAAATCTTAAGGTTAATAGACAAAGTTGACAATTGTACAACAAGCAACTACCATACTAGCAGCGCATCTGATTGTACACATTTGATATTGACGCAGAATATAATTTCAATACCATCAACGCAGCATAATTCTCGGCAATAATTCACGCTTCAAACTCACCCGAAACTAATCCCGATTTACTGAAACGATCACGCGGCGATATTAAATCACTCTGTCAAACTGCAACAAGCCGCTCATTAAGCCCGCCCCGGTTAGTAAACACCGATACACCCTTATTACGTATAACTCAATTAATATACTGACTAATAACAAAAACGTCATAACATGTCCAAAAAAATATGCGGTAAAGAGAGATAGCACCATACAAGTAGCTCACTTGTATGTTGCTCAGGGGGAAGGACCTCGACTTTATAGAAGACCACAGCCATATATAGTTGTATTCCTTTACATATAATTGTTTCTGTTTTCTTAGACCTCTGAGTCCAATATTTTATTCTTTTGGATAGGCAATGCGCGAGTGCCGCAGGTAGCAATTGCAAGCATCCATAGGCTATAGAAGCTGCTTACCGTCAGGCGGACAGTATGCTTGTTTGCCAGTATAAGAAAAAAATACTATTAAAAGATAACTTGATTAACAAATTCTGCGTTAAACAGAAGCATTTAATTAAAAATGTAAATTATGTTATCATTAGCTTATTAAGTTTACTTTCTCGTTAAAAATATTCTTTATTGAGCAAACAGCATTTAGCTAGAGGCATGTCTTTACTTAATAGCAATTCCCTACTGGAATTATCGTAAAATGATGTTGTCAATGTTAGTACATAACGAAGTAGGTAGGAGGTCTTGGAACACGTAAAAGTTATAATTATAACATTACTAGCAGCCGGTCCCGACTTTGCCCGGTTAAAACTATGTACTACACAGTTTTCTTAGTTTTTTTCCGTAAGAACCTTCTAGAAAGTATTACAAAACTATGAAAACAAAATGAATGAAATCTTTAATTCTTTAATGTACACAAAATAAAATACAGGATAGATAACAAACATATAATATTATTATGTACAAAGTCGAGCTTAACTCAAAGATGAGTTCTCTTACAACAAACCTTTGAGTGATGGAAAGTGCAGAGGAAAGTAAGGGTAAGCGAGGTGTACATTTAGTAAAGATAATATTATAGCACAGTAATAAAGAAATCGAAAAGTTGTTTTCAAATTATGGCACGACCAAGGGAATTAGGCATTCATTTTAATGTGTATATATTACTTACATAGTTTTGCATAAATTCAAGCACATTATATACGAAATGCATTAGAAAAATGTAATTAAAACTGACTTGTGTTATAACGCACATAACAAACCGCACCATCAGTGGAAAAAAGCGTAAGTTGAGAAATGCCATGGGACAATTTAACAGTTGAGGTTAAAAAATTAAGATGAAATTAAAAGGAAATAAAATATTAAAGATTAAAGAAATTTGCAAAACAGACGTTTTATCTCATCTTAAATCATGTTTCCAAAAAATGCGAATCTGTAAAGTGATTATTTATTACTGACTCAAAAATAAAGGTATAAAACACGTAATAATTACGGAATAACATTAACAAAAATTGATGCGTGATGACATGTATGTACATACATGTCATCACGCCAGTCTCCCAGTGAGGTAGGCAGAGACTAACCAGTATGCCAATTGATTCAATCCACACATACTTCCTTCGCCTTCTCTACATTCATCATTAACAAAAATACAGCTCGTTAAATCTTTTTTGTTGACTCAAAGTCGAAACTGACTGAAAAGAATATATTTTTCTACAAACATCTCAAAAAAAACTTTAGAAAGGTATTTTTAAGGAACCCATGCCCACAAATGTCACAACATACAATAAGAGCGGCTATATTCATGCATGTAAATGAGCCAGAACAGTAATTAGGGTCACGACTATCAAAACCAATGTTCCCGAGTGAAATAAACGCTGAAAAGTAATTTCGGTGAAGCAGCCACTTCTACCGAATATATATTATGATGCATAATGACATGTCGTTGCCATATACGAGCTCTTTCGTCATACTAAAAAGGTTTAGCTAATCAAAATTTTACTAGATCATTTAATTTTGTTGAGCACAAAATTTGCCCGAATGCCTTACCAATATAAATCTATTCAAATTCAACATCCTTAGAGAATCTTAAATGGGATTTTCCTTTGCATTATACAAAAATATATTGCTTTTCTATCAAGCCCTCACAATGGGACAAAAACTCTTGAAACATATTTTATAAAAATATATAGCCTAAAGCAATTTTTTTAATATCGTATAATATTTATTAACCAATACAAAATATTTAAAAAAATAAACATACCAGAAGGATACGTGGCAGAGGTTACGAATATACACTGCTATAACTTTGAAATAGCTTGTCTTTCTCGTCTATATTATATTTTAAAATGTTTTATGTACCTACTATTATGCATTCTATTATAGGTAGGTGTCACATTTCGTCATAACATTAGGAAGGATTGGCAGACAAGTATAATGTAATATGCGTAAACAAGCCAAAAGTCCGTTAAAATACCTTAATTAAATCTTATACAAAAATATATTGCTATAAAATATATCTTATCTTATAGTATTTCGATCATTTTCTAACTTAGCGAACCGCCCTCACTTCACTTCAGTGTCTTTTATTTGATGTAAATATTACTTTGCAAATTCGACTACCACCAAAAAGTATTTTCATTTTTCGGGTTTATATATAGCATATGACACTCACAAATAAGGTGGTTTTTAATTGGTAAAAGAATTTTCAAAATCGGTTTAGTTGATCCAGAGATTACCCTCTACACAATCACAAACTTTACCTCTTTATAATATTAGTATAGATAACTTTGTATAATACAAACAAAAGTCTTATTTGAACCACTCGTAACTAAAACCCTGTATTAAGTACTGATGAATAATATCGATTACTAAGTTACTCGAAAGCTACAAAAGCTTCACAAATAAAAAATCACGTAAAAATGGGACATCATTAGTCTTTTACGAATCACGCTCCAACAGAGCAGAAGTTGTGGAGTACAAAGGTGTTGAGCGCCGAAGGACAGTGCCGGGTTCATTTGAACGGGAGCGACGATGCGAACCAAATGTACTGTACTACGTCCGACAGACCGACATACCTCCCTTTTTGTTGTAATCCTCGATCTACGGTTTATTACCTATTCTAAACGGGCCGAGTTCTCTCAGTCGCCGTACGTTTATGAGCTGCTGACACAGTTCCACACCGATCCTGAATTTACTATCAAGTATACTGCGGGCTCTAATGAGGGAAACAGAAACGTAGTACGCATTTATCGTCTGTAGTTAGTAGTAAGTCACTATTATTGCGGTATTACCCTTAAACCCTTCAACACTAAGGACGTCTGCATACTAGAATATATTATTATGTTTTATACCTGTGATGTAAAAAGTATTCAAAAGGAAAACTGTTTTAAACTTACATTTAACATATTCCACCCTTACAACGAAATTTTTGCATTACAAAATGAAGGGTCGACAACGAACGAGTAATGCTACTGGTATAACAAGCGTTCATAGACTACGGTAACTGATTACCATTAGACGAGTTGTAAGCTTGCTGCCACTAAATCCCAGCGCATAAGCTTCTACATACATTGGGAACGATACTGAGGTATTAGGTTCTAAATTATTATATAGTATTAGGCCCCAAGTCGTACCTACAAAATTTTATGTGTATGACTATTGCTATATTGGCCACGATTTCAGATTCCTTGCCTTCTATTACATGTGGCCATAAATAAAAAATGTTGTTTCAAATGTGGGAGGGCAAAACCTCTGTCTGTCTGTCCCTCTGCGCTGTCGGTTTGTTGTATGTTTTGTTTTTGTTTTTTTTTTTAATGACAACTTTCGCACTAGAGAACAAGCTCTGTGTCGCCGGGGACTTTACAAACATACAATTAATGGACACAAATTACACCCAGACTCAGAAAAAATCTTTGTGGGTCACACAAAGTTTTGTCCTGTGTGGGAATCGAACCCACAACCTCGTGCACAGCAGGCGCATACTGCGGCCACTGGACCACCGAGGCAGTCAACGTACTTCTTTATTGTTATTAATTATATTTTATACCTAAAACTGCCTAAAACAATACCGCAATTATAAAACCAATATAACAATAATAACATCAGATAATTGGCCACAACTCCGTAAGTTATTACCAAGTTTCGATTATCATCCACCGACAAGATAGGTCTTAGCATACTTGACACTGAAACGAACTTAATTAATGTCATCTGATGATACAGAATAGATTAGTTTCAAATTTAGACTAAATTGGTCGCGTCAAACTGTAACCAAACCACAGACGGAACTTACAATGATGGCTGCCGGAACTTCCGTTCGGTACGAGGACATTCTATCAATAATTCAACTTATCTGTCCACCACCGCCATTTCCGATACAGCTTCACCAATCCGTGTATATTTTATCGAGGCACTCGCAACTAAAACTGTCACGTTGATCGATGGATATATGAGGTTAAACAAGCTTGTCGCGGTCAGTTTAAAGATGGGTCACCATTTCCTAAAAACAAATAGAGATGTCTACGTAGACATCTCTATTTTCTTGCCGACGCACGCGCGTCGGCAAGCAAATAAAGCCGTTGATTCTGCGCCTTATCTTTCTCCGGTTATCGGATTGCCGTCTCATCAGACTACAAGAATAAAGGAATATAAAGTGCATAATATATATTTGTGCAATATGATATGTTCCGCAGATGACTAATCAAACTCAAAATTCATCTAGATAACAAAGTAACACAGTTAAATAGAACTGGTACAAAAAGATTATGTTTGCCAAATTACCTACAGCTAATTCACTAACAAATGTCATAAGAAGAAGTAAAATTGTAACTAAGCTTGAGCTTCACTCTTTTAATCGCCAAATAGTTACAATTTATTTTAATTTACAATGATCGTGGCGACCACGTACAGGAAAACGCAGTGTAGGACGACCTTCCACTAAGTGGACAGATGACATCATCAGAGCTGCAGGCAAGCATTGGATGCAGGCAGCTCAAGATCGGCCACTGTGGAGACATGTGAGAGAGGCCTACGTTCAGCAGTGGACATTATCAGGCTGAGATGATGATGATGATGATGATGATCATGGGAGCAAACACTCCGATACAGTTAAAACAACTTTACACGAACTGTCAACCATCGTTAAAACACCATGCTCCAAAATAAATATAGGTTTAATTCAATCTCCGTTGAGATTGGCCGCCATTATTGGATTCGTTTTGGAGGACATTATTAATATATTTCATCGGATTTAACATTTCCATAAGTTTTTATAACTTTGCTGACAACTATTTGACGTCTCATGTCTGCTTCTGCATAATTAATTCTTTTACGGACTTATTCCTGAGCCAGACCTTAAAACGCCTGGTACAGAAATAACTTTTATAAATGTCTTTTTACTTTATTTTAACTTTTTAATATAACGTAATATCACGCCTTGTTTCCCTAGGGATAAGCAGAAGTGTATGGAAGCCACTTTTCGCCAGTTATGTTGGGTCCTATGTACCAATAGGTTCATCCCCTACGAGTCTATTGCAATAATCTATACTAATACAATTAGATGTATGTATTAATGTTTGTTACATAATCATGCCTAAACGTGAGATATAATAATAGTAACCCATATATTATGTCCTACTGTTAAATCGAACCCACAATCTCGGGGCTTTGCATTCAAATACACTTTCTACTAGACCAACAGGCCAGTCAAATATAAAACAAATCTAGCCATACGAGTATAAAACGAATAGGTAGAATAAAGGAAAATTGTTATTCTCACGAGTTTTACAAAATTTATTTTACTCTTAAACTATTTTAACAAGACAGGTGCTAAAATAAAACAGTTTTAGTGCCGACCGGAGTACAGCATTGAATCCTCTAATTCGGCAGAAGTGATTGACGGCCACTCTTCACTACTTTAGTAGGCTGTAAAGTGAACTATTTCAAGATAGTGCTGGGTCTAAATCAATCTAAAAATCTAACGTAGTCGTTTTAGCAAACTAAAATGTAAGGCTGCATTTACACTTGCAAGGCCTTGAGAGAAGCTGGCTCATCTCGAGCGTGCCGCGAGCAGCAGTTTGTTCCTTTTAATTTTATACTACTTAAGTGGCAAACAAGCATACGGCCCGCCTGATGGTGAGCATTTACCGTAGCCTATAGATACTTGGGACATCACACTTTTATCGTCTCTTTATCACACTTTGTATAGTTATTTGGCTGTGGTCTTCTGTAAGGAGAGGAATAGACAGCTGGATTGTAAGCCTTGACTCGCGGCGAAGTAATATCCATGGTGTAGTAAAATTCCGAAACACCCCAATTTTTTTTTAAAGTAGAGTACAAATAAAAACCCTCTCTCTCTCTTGATAGAGTAGAGGAGACCCGTGCCCAGCAGTGGGACATATATGGGTTGCTATTATTATATTATTAAGAATAAAAATAGAAAATAATGAAAACTCACGATTAATCTGATTTCATTGTGAAGTTTTTCGTGCACAATTATGGTCACCTAGCGGAAAGTGACACTAGCGCCGCGCGTACCAGAGTGCAAACCATTTTGGTGTGGTGTGCATTTGTAAAATTAAAATACGTCCCGTTAAAATGTGGGTGTCCCAGTTTAAATAATTTCATACATTATTGGGACAAAATATAGAAAGGTTTAAAAATTATTATACTCGAATCTAGTACTGATTTTGAACAAATTACTTTCAGGTTCAACTATAGCACAAATTGGGTTGCATAATATATTAAAATATTTATTTATAACAAAATTGAATTTCAGTATTTCAGAACGAATAATGGAATAATGTCAATACACCGCAATGATAGCATTATAGATTATGTATGAAGCCTACATTTTTAGACCGTTTGGCTTCGTTGAACTGTATATAGTCCGATAAATGTGTGCATCTTGTGTCTATTTTGATTATACAAAACTTTTATACTACTATTATGTACTGTATGTATATGTTCTGGGCTATCGCTGGGGTATTAAAACGTGTCTTTAAAAACGTATTCCCAAATGATCATATTAATTTTGAAACTGTTTTCAGTTTATAAATCTTTTCAGGGTTTAGTACCAATAACAAAAAGGATCCTTTATGGTGTCGCTCTGTCTCTCTGTCTATCTATCATAGCTTATCACTATCTCTCCGCCATAAACTTTTTTTTTTTTTTTAAAGACAACTCCCGCACTAGAGAAAAAGCTCTGTGTTGCGGGGGACTTTACAAACATACAATTAACGGACACAAATTACACCCAGACTCCGAACAACTCTTTGTGGGGTCACACAAAGTTTTGTCCCTGTGCGGGAATCGAACCCACAACCTCGTGAACAGCAGCCGCTTACTACACCCACTGGACCACCAAGGCAGTCATTTCGCTACTTATTTCGAAAACGATTGTATGTTTTATATTTAAATTTGGAATACGTTTTATATAACTGTCCACTTGTATTGCTTACGAAACCAACGATTTACCCTTTTGGGTAAAAGGCGTGGTAATATGATATGTCAATAATCCAATAAATAGTATAATGATACGAGTATAATTTATATAATAGCAACCCATATATGTCCCACTGCTGAGCACGGGTCTTCTCTCCTCTATTAAGAAAGAAAGAGGGTTTAGGCGTTGATACACATACGGCAGCCTAATGTGGGTTGGTAAATCAGACATGTCTTTAGAATTTCTTCTAAGACATGTGGGTCTCCTCACAATATTTTTCCGTTTTGTGATGAATATGCATACACACTTACCTTTAAAAAACACCAATCTTCCTTCTTGAAATACTCTCCCGCTTCTAAAATAGTCTAAACCTCTAGGCAATTGGACAGATTACTTAGAACACTGGTCACCTCAACTCGACCTCATTCTGTTCTCGATTTCACCTCTAAATCATGTTCAACACGACAAGTAGCAATGTTCACTTTCATAAGCGATTCGTTTATAAAGTTTAATTGTATAAGTACATAATTGTAATAGACTAGAGAGATATAGTACCGTACAAGCGAGTAAGCTCGGCTGTAGAAGACCCTTCACTTTACAGAAGACCACAGCCTAACTAATACTGTATCTGTGACACTGTGTGTGCTGTCATTATGTCTGTATGTCACTGCGTTTAGACATGGCCCTGTGCATTAGTACAGGTCTCCAGTGCTCATTTAACTTCTCTCAAAAATGATGAAAAAGAGGTGTAAATGAAACCATTTTTTGTTGGAATTTATAGACATATTACTGCCAAAAAATACAGTATTAATCTGCAAGATGTGGTTTATAATATGGTCTTGTAATAAATTATATATTAATTCTAAATAGATTGTAAAAAACATCGAATCAGCACCAAATTATTGAGATGTAACCACTTTATGACTTCTTTTTTTATGAAATAATACGAAAAAAATAATGAAAATGATAATTTCGTAATTTTATATTTAAAATAAGTTTGAATTTTAATTTATTAAAAATTAATAAGACGTCCATTCAAACAGTACGCCTGTTTGTATACCCGCACTCGCCTAGAGAATAGTGTTTGCTTCGCCCAAATTTAATGCTTAAGGTCGTTGGCGATATCTCAAACCTTAAGGTTGCGTTTTTATAAAAGTTTCGTTTTTCAGGGTTGCCCGTAACCCAAAACCTCGATGATATACATTATCTAGGACATGCTTGTTTACCATCTAGTCAGTATAAAAAGAATGTAACTTATACAACGTTACTTCAACGCGGTTCTTTATTTTTATAAATTACTTTATTACTTGAACACAGATAGTTAATAAAATGGAGAGTAATGTAGCCTACATTTTATACCGACGACAGATCTCATTACCGCATGTAAAACTACTTTATTATGTGAAATAGCAATGAAACTGCCTTCAAAACGTACATCTACACTTTGACTACGACTAACCTTATTAAATATACGTCCCACACTAAATACATGTCCTCAAAAATACATTAATTCATGGCCACAAAGCACACTCAGACTCGGATTTATGGATCACATATTTTGTGACATAACACGCCACGCAGTGATAGATAAATTGCAAGATGCTACTGGAGCAACCGCGCAATCGATATTTAAAACCAAACATTTATAAACAAAAGCCCAAAATATTTCATTCATAAAAACGAAACAAACTTCGGTAATATTCTAGAACCTTCCAGATCAAAATGAGACTAAAATATAAAGGTGCATGAATATTTTCAACGTTCCATATTTATTTTACCAACAAAGGGAATCAAATGTGACGTACATTCCGTCTGACTTACTAATATCATGAATATAAATTGAAACATCATGGATATTTATGCGGGGTTGCCCGCGGATATTGCTCACAGTACCGATACGCGCTCGGGCAGGTGTTCAGACAATGTGCCCGCCAGCAATAGATTCCTGATACCAATATTTATGCCTATTACCGACCCGTTCAGAAGAAATACAATACCGTAATTTCGACCACTGTTATTCATAGCCGGTTCGGACATTACGAAAACTTTACCAACCTTTTTGTATAATACAAAATTGACTGTTTATGCTTTTATTTATAAAAGTGATTTGCGATAGTGTTGGACCATTCTATCGAATAAATATCAATTTTATTAAAACTTGTTACACAATAATATTTATGTTACGTTCTTATAATACCAACCCAAATATTTCCTACTGCTATGTACGTCCTCTCCTCTATCAAGAGAGTTGATAGGATTAATCAACATACGCTGGCGTAATGCGGTTTGGTGGATCCACCAGTTTTTTAGTTTTTTTTAACACATCTAGGTATCCTCATTAAGTTTTCCTTTGGTATACGTCGAAGGAAGAAGAATGAAAGAAGATACATACATTGATTTGATATCACCAAGTTGGCAACTAACGAAACAATAAGAAGAAGAAGACCATCGCTCGAATATACACCTCAAATTGACGAGTAATTATTATCATTAACTTATGTTAATGCAATCTTTTAAAAATTTTAATCTTACATAACTTATCAAAACATAAATTATACTCGAATACCCATCCCAAGAATTCCTATACAAGATAATTAAATTAAATATATAAAACCATCGTATTATATCGCACGATGATAACCGCATCGAATGCAATCACAGTAATCCGGTAACGTACGTATAAAACGTATGTGACAACGTAATACGGCTTTTGAGGTTTCCGTATACGGCTTACTGGTACTCATAAATGAATTTAATTTCGCTGTAACGATCTTACCGTATACGCCAGGAACGAAAACTCCAAGAATGGAAATAATGTTGTAATATTTAATCATAATGTAGCATAGCAATGTATAAAAGAAATAAAGAAAGTATTTCATTATTACATACCATTCAGAAATGCTTCGGCTAAATAAAATAGTATCTTGGTATCTTTGTACATTCCGTTGTTAAACCAAACTCTAACAAAGACAAGTTCTAATAGCAAGTTTCTTCAAGTTGTTCTGTCTGAAATCCCTGACATCAAGAATTTATAGACAATGCTGCTAGAACAAGAGCTGAGCATGCCTACACGGAGAGGCGCCGATGGCAGATATGCGAGCGATCCCCGACGGACGGCACCTACGGCGAGATTGCATACCGCACTGAGATATTGACTACCCGACTAATGTGGGCGGTAATGGATGGAAAGTGCCCCAAAACTAGTGTAGGGTTGGCGTCGACTGCACGCAATTTGAATATACATGAAAATGATTTGGTGTTATCATAAATCTACCGAGCTGTTTATACTGCATCGCTGCAGTGTTGTAGAGCGATATTATGCCGCATACCGAATCAACCTTTATATAAACTATTTATTATACTTTACAACTTGATAGATTTAAAGGGATACAACTGTATCTTCTCTCAATTGCTTTGCAGACCAAAGTTCACAAAGTTTGCTATTGGTACACCACTATCCGTAGTAATCAAAAGCATACTTGAGCAACCTTACATCGAAGTAACCGCTACTATGATCAACTATTTCTCATGGACTCAGGATGCACTTCGGAATCAAAGACGACCGGTACTGAAAGGCGATAGAGTACATAATAGAAGCCTAGCGGAGTAGCAATGCTTCGATCACGGGGAGGCATTGTGAGAGGAACTCGAAGCGACGCCGCGTGCCTCTGCCGTCTCGGCCGAATATAGATTCCATTAATTAACAGCCAACTGGGAACCACTTCACAAACAAACAGACAATGAAGTATCAGCACACATATTTGCATAACAATTGCATCTTAATCGAATCATAGCTAATTGAATTGAATAACATAACAATTCCTTGTACATTAATTGATGTATTTGGTATATTGATGACTATCCATCCGTAATGTATACATTAGCACTATTATAATAATATTGTTGTAGACGTTTGTTAGATAAACTAGAACACAATTGGCCAGCATGATGAATTTTGTACTAAATTAAATATCAAAGTCACAGTTATATATTCATCAGTAAAGATATTTTTCGACCAAAAATTCCTGATATTAAATCTGAACTAGAAAGAAAATATCTAGTTTAATATGTAATAACGAAAGCTATTAGGACAGTCCCTACAGTTAAATGACCTAGGATTAATCTACGCCGCGATGTGACATGATGAACAAAATTAGCTTCAACTCAGCTCGAGATAAAATTGTGGAAGCAGAGCTGTGAGAAATTGTCAGATTATATTTTTAGATATTAGATAGAAGAAACTAGGGGGTACCTGGTGCGGGAAATTATAACTTTGTATTTATAAATTGGTTTTAAGCGGTGGTGGTCGAGTGGGAAAGTAACCGACCTTGCACGTGTTAGATTATACGTTAATGGTTAAAGTCTAACCTGTGTATTGGCAAGTTACATTACTATGTATTTATAATTTGTATAAGCAATCTAATATTTCATAAGGTTATAGGTTAATATTCAAAGTCTAATATGTATATTGACAGGTTATATTACTAAGTATTTACAATTATTTCCTTTTAAGTTATTTCAAGCCCGTCTGGGCTTCATGACGTCACATGTTCACTCAAACTGCGGAAAGCCCTATAGGGCTTCTGCTATCCGTTAGACTTCAAAGCTAAAAACTATAGTTTAGAGAATACTATTGCTTGATCAAGTTGTGATCATTGACTAGATTTAGTCGATTAAAAGCGACATCATTGGGTTAGGCAATATTCTAATAAAATAATACTTTATAGCTATTTAATTCATTTTGGTTACATATACAGGGTTAGATAGGTAAAGAACGAGAAAAGACAAGTTTAAATAACACAAGATTAAGTGTATGGTTATGTATGGTAAAGTGTGGTATTATAAAACTAATTAACCAATTAATGTTAAGACAATTGAATTTGGAGGTTATTTACAATAAATTATGGATATATATTAATGTATACTTGGTTATGTACTTTAATCTGTAGCAAATAGCATAAGCAATAGCAAATAGGATGTAAATAAAAGCAAGAATATCTGTTATAAGTCATTTATATTTATAGCATTGTAGAATCAATGACTTTCAGTTAATTTATCTACTGCTAGTTCGCTAACATCGAGCCATGAGAAGAACTAGCAAGAAACTCATGGCCATGTCCTTTAAATCGCTAGGTAGTTACAATTATAATTACATCTTTATAAATTACCATTATGGTAATAAACAATATAATACAATACATATTACACAATATGATTTATACACAATTACAGCAGCAGTTAATAAGCAACTTATTAAAGGTAGGTAGGTACTTAACTTATATCCAGTAGACAACGTCTGTTTAGAACTGCAGCTCACAATAGATTTGCCAAACAATATATTACACATTATTTATACATAATTACAATAGCAGTTAATAGGCAACTTATTATCGGTAGATATATCTATTATACTTATATTCTGTAGACAACGTCTGTTCAGTACTTCGGCTCACCATAGAATGACCGATGTTCAAATCGGCACAGTATTTATATCATACTATCTGACAGTTCATTTAAAGTTTAGTCAAATTAAATATTAACTATCTACCTATCAAATTACATATTTAGGTCTGGAATAGTTTCCATAATATTTAAATAATAATAGACATAATTTTAAACAGTTATTCTAATATTTATGAACAATAATAAAACATAACTTTGTTCACAAAATAACCTCACTTTAATCTATAAAGTGATTTATAACAATTGTAAATGTATGGTCATTTACAATTGTTTGTACCTAATATTCTTTAAAATCATAGTATACGTTAAATAGTTATATATGTCGCCGCAGCGATAATACAGCCCGTCAAATTATGTGCTGATTAATTATAAATAGTATTTACCTAAATTATCTGTACATGTTTATATGTCGTTTAAGTTTGTAAACAAATATTCCTACAATTAATTATCATTTTTGAATAATATTGATGGTGTATTGATATGCCGCCGCAACATTATTAATCTTCAAATTATTATGATTTACTATGAAACCAATACCTAAATTCATATTAAGAATTATAACATTTGAATAGTAACATTTAAAGAATATTTAAGTAAATAGATTACATTAACTTATTCAACTATTGTATTGATAACTTGATAATATTATCGACATTAATCTGTGGTTTAAACATTTAAAGTTTAATTGAGACTAAACTACTTGTAAAATTACTTAATTAATTTATCATTACTTATTTGATTTTATTACATTGATTTCTAAATAAAATTTGATTAAAAACTGTTTAAATATCGAACGACAACAACGCCATCTATTATCTATTGTATTGGACTGACTACCTAAATAATGGTAGCAGTCCTGCTGACTTTTTTTAAAACCTTCTTCGACATCGTTTATCCGACATATATTATTTGTACAATTTCAAGAATATAACGTATTTTGGCACATAAACTGACACATAATCTTTCATAATCTATCACGGCCATACTGACCAGGACTTCGCTCTCGAAGTCCCTTATTATATACATAAATAGCCTCTGGCCTTGACATGCTATACCTATCATCTGCCGCACATGAATTTTAGTATAACATCAGGGCAGTGACCGACCGGCAGATACATATATTATTATTATATAATATATTAGTCTCCGGCCTTGACATGTTAGTCCTATCACCCGCTGCCAGTGATATTTCAGACCAACATCAGGGCAGTGACCGACCAGCGAATACATAATATTTTTATTAGTCTCTGGCCTTGACATGTTAGTCCTATCACCCGCTGCCAGTGACATTTCAGACCAACATCAGGGCAGTGACCGACCAGCGAATACATAATATTTATATTAGTCTCTGGCCTTGACATGTTAGTCCTATCACCCGCTGCCAGTGATATTTCAGACCAACATCAGGGCAGTGACCGACCAGCGGATATATACTTTTAGGATCAAAAGCCGGAATTTATTAAAAAAAAACAATCGAGCAACACAAAATACAACGATTTATTATTAAATGGCAATTTTAACATTAATAAACGTTCTCAACCGAATAACAATTCAAATTATAAACAGCCGTTAATTAAATGACACCTCACGACAACCTTCTCGTCCGAACATCGAAAAGCAAATGACCTGTCATGCTAAATAACCTCACTTTTATAGATATCGTGAGATGACGTCGCTATAATGCAGTAATCAATTTTTTATTATCCTAACACGGCCTCTCCTGATAGTGCACCGTCCTCGGGCACTCTCTCAGAGACATCTTCAGTGGTAGGCGACGCTTCTGCAGGCACCGATGAAGGTTCTGCAAGCACTGATGAAGGTCCTGCAATCTCAGAGTCGTCATTTCCATCCTCTGTGCCTAAAAATTAAAGCAGCGTTAGTATAATTTGTTAATTCGCTAGATATTGCCTACACATTCATACTTCACGCTACTAAGGCCCTCTGTCATAGAGTCACACAAATACCAAAATAACGTTTGTCTTTCGCTTCCCATAGGCTTCCAACACATACATCTCCATTTGAACATGTACTTGCATACTCTTAGTTAATAGATCAAAGCAATTCGTCTGCTAGATCTATTACACGCATCATACACGTAAAACGTGTCAACCGGGGCGCAGTCCCCACACATATTACATATGTGTCTTGCCAGGCCGAAGCCCATACACGTAAAACGTGTCAACCGGGGCGCAGTCCCCACACATATTACATATGTGTCTTGCCAGGCCGAAGCCCATACACGTAAAACGTGTCAACCGGGGCGCAGTCCCCACACATATTACATATGTGTCTTGCCAGGCCGAAGCCTATACACGTAAAACGTGTCAACCGGGGCGCAGTCCCCACACATATTACATATGTGTCTTGCCAGGCCGAAGCCCATACACGTAAAACGTGTCAACCGGGGCGCAGTCCCCACACATATTACATATGTGTCTTGCCAGGATTGCCTGCGGAGCTTCTCCTCGAGTGCTCCGATCTTTAGTAACCAGGCACATCCACCGATACATCCCATACATTTGCACGTCTTGGAATATATCTAAAAGCTGTAACACAGGACATTAGTTAGGCACACAACAAATTAAAGTACTCACTTTCGAAGAAAGCTGCACAACTCTCGGGACACCACTCCCCTTTCCATGGTACCATGTACTGTGCTGCTGCTTGTGTCGTTTTTCCGCGAGCACCACTCAGTAATTTAAGCTCGTAGCGGCCACCGGGAAGCACTTTAGTCACTCTATAAGGACCTCTCATTCCCGAGTCCAGTTTTCCAGTGGACTGCGAGTATTTAATGACAAACACATAGTCGTTAACCTGAAAAGTCCTGGGAGGGCGTCGATGACGATTTACGTAAGAGTCCTGTTTTTCTTGGTTTCTCTTTAGGAGACCTTTGGCTCTATCCCTGCACATCTCTCGCCACGCCTCACGGTTTGGTTGTGCATTTTGAATTGCCACGTCACGGATCAACGCACGGATAACAGGAGTGGTCGCGTCGGATCCAATTAACAGATTTAACGCGGACATTTGAGTAGTCTTTTGTTTAGTAATGTTTAACACTAACTGCATTTTACACAACGCATCCGACCAGGTAGTATTCTTATTGCTGCTCTCGACTCGGATGAGATTTAAAACGGTTCGCACATATCTCTCTACTTGGCCGTTTGCGTGGTGCATTTCAGGCGTCACATAATGGATGTCACAGCCCATTTCTAATACCCAACTTGTAAAACTAGAGGCCTCAAACATTCGGCCACGATCACAAATTAATAACTTAGGAACGCCGAACAGCGATATTGCATTTTCGAGGACTCGTTTAAGTTCGTTAGTGTCTTGGCGGTACAGTGCATACAAAAGACAAAATTTTGTAAACGCATCTACAAGTACTAACACAAATTTAAAACCATTTGACTCGGGTAACGGGCCTAACACGTCTACATGAATCGTGTTGAAAGGCTCGTTAGGCTTTTCCCACGACGTAATGGGTTGAAATGGAGCTCTAGGGGCTCTCTTTTTGGACATACACACTAGACAATGGGACGTGTATTTATCAACAAACTGTTTAAGGCCGGGAAACCAAAAATGTTTGAGAATGAGACTCATTGTTTTCTCAGCTCCAATATGTTCATGCTCGTCATGGAAAATGCGTAAAAGACTAAGTCGATGCCCCTTTGGTATAAAGCATAAAAGTCGGGACTCCTCACCAACTGGAGTATAACGATAGTAAAGTAAGTCGTTTTTGCACACATAACGTCGTGAGTCTAGGCTACCATCTCCAAGCTTCTGTAAAAGCTCCTGAGTTTCATTATCTGCAGCCTGTGCAATCTGAGCCCAATTCAGCGGCTTGTCTATGTTGTTAACTTGTGTCACTGGTGGATTTCTGCTTAAATAATCCGCATGAGCCATCATGACACCCTTTCTATATTCAATAGAGAAATTGAAATCTTGGAGATAAATCCACCAGCGTGCAACGCGTGGGAGCAGATCCTTTTTGCGCTCAGTGGACTTCAACGCATTGCAATCGGTTATAATTTTAAATTGAATACCGATCAAATAATGTCTGTAATGTTGCAATGCCCTGACGACCGCCAGCGTTTCCAACTCATACGAGTGGTATCTGCTCTCAGCTCCTTGAGTGACCTTGCTAAAATAAGCCACCACACGCTTGCTACCGTCACAATGAACCTGCATTAGGACAGCACCGTAACCTGCGCTACTCGCGTCTGTGTGGAGTTCGGTTACCAGCTTAGGGTCAAAAATTGCGAGTATGGGCTCATTAGTTAGGATTTTTATAAGATCCTGACGAATTTGTTCTTGTTCACTACCCCATTCGAATTTTACATCCTTCTTGGTTAGGCGAGAGATACATGCAGTTTTTGTCGCATAGTTCTTAATATAGCGGCGAAAATAACCTGCTAGGCCTAGAAACTGCCTGACTTGTTTTACGTTCCTTGGTACGGGAGCGTTTGCCAGCGCTTCGATCTTTCGAGAACTCGGCCTAACCTGACCATGACTTATAACGCGACCAAGATATTCTACTTCAGTAGTCAGGAACGAACACTTTCGGAGGTTTATTGAGAAACCAGCGTCGGTTAACGTTTTTAACACCTCCCGTAATAAGTTAATGCCTTCATCGATCGTCATACTCATAATGAGGACGTCGTCGATGTATACTAGAACCTGACCTGCATCAATAAATTTTTGAAGGGTTCTATTGATAATCCGTTGGTAAACAGTGGGGGAGTTACACAAACCGAATGGCATCTTGAGGTATTCGAAGTGTCCCTCAGGGGTAACGAAACCTGTCTTGTGGACTGAGCTCTCATCTATCAAGATCTGGTGAAAACCTGACGCCATATCAAGACCTGTAAAGAACCTCGAGCATCCAAGTCGGTCAATATGATCTTCTATCAGGGGTAGGGGGTACCTGTCTCTAACGGTGATGCGGTTGAGTGCTCGAAAGTCCACGCACATCCTATCCGCTCCATCCTTCTTTTTTACTAGGATGATAGGACTAGCATATTCGGATTTGGACTCCCTGATTATATTTTTGTGCAATAAGTCTTTTACTATCTCCCTCACCTTGAGTTTCTCTTGGTATGATAAACGATAGGGATGGTATGCTACGGGTACATCGCTTGTTAAGTTAATTTGCATTTTACCCGTAGTTACTGTTGTAGTAGCGGTACCGGATATAAAGAATGGTGTAAAATCGTTTATGACTTTCATTAATGAACATAACTCTTCACCTTGAAGAGGTGTGTTGATATCGGGGAGTTCAACAGGTTCAACAGTACAAATCAGATTCGGGGCGTGTGCTAAAAATTGTTCGTATTTAGTTCTAATATACGTGACCCCATCTCTGTTAAGCACATCGGTCCCGATAATGATTGGCGTATTCATAAACGATGCCGGCACTATAACAAAGTCTATTTCAAGGGAGATTTTACTGAACTCGACCGTTAGTGTGACATACTCATGGGCAACAATCCCGTTACTACCTATACCTTTTAAAATACGGTAGGTTGGTTTACGCGAACAGGTGAAATGCTTAACGATATCGGAGGAGATTAGAGATACGTCAAGTGCCCCACTATCAATAAGTACGTCGACCGGGTTACCCTGTATTACAGCGGTAGTAATATCGCTACCCCCAGAAGAGTTATGCACCTCCTTGCAAAGGTTCACCTTCCGTTTATCATTACTTGAAGCTTCAGCGCGGCGCTTTGTAAAACAATCACTCTCAATGTGGCCAGTCTTCTTGCAATAAGTGCATTTTACAGTTTTAGATTTATCACTAGATTTAGGTTTTCTAGGGCAATTGATACGGAAATGTCCCGTTTCACCGCATGAATAACACGAAGTATTATCACTACTTAAGGGTACATGTTTCCGTTTAGACGGTAGGTTAGGCTTGGGAACTGAACGGTTGTCAGATTTGCCACGGCTAGGTTTGATATAAATAGCTAAAAATGTTACTAAATTATCAACGGTTAAGTCGGCGTTCGCTGCCGCAGCTCGGACTTGAGCATCATTAATGCCTCGAATCACTATTTGAACCATCAGTTCATCACTCAAACCCTTAACAATGCGCAGTCGCAGCAGCGAGCGTCGAGCGTACTCAGCATATGTATTAAACTTATCGGAGTTCGTATTCATGACTTCAAATAGTATATTCGCGTAATCGAGTTTGTGCGGGCATAAAGATCTAAATTCCTTGATAAAATTACTCCAGGAACGGTCATTAGTAACCCATTCACTCAACCAGGTCTTAGCATCCCCTTTTAAACAATGGGCCACCCGCGATAAACATTCTAAATCGCCCCAACTATTTGTTAATTTTGCCCGCTCAACCTCGTCGCACCAAGTCTCAAAGTTGTGTACAGCCGGATCAAAATTCGACACGTAATAATTATTCGGTTTTACCTTATTTATCACAACATTAAGTGCATCAGCCAACGTTTCGGCCGCAGATGGTACGTTGCTACCACAGTGAAGAACAGTGTTACGTACGCTACGTGGGGGCGTATGCGACGAGCTGGCCGTGCTTCCTTCTATAGCATCTAGTCGCTTCGCTATGGCTTCTAACGCCTGAACTACCGTACCCTCGCGGCTGCGGGAGCGTGCATGCCGTGACCGGGAACGCGACCGAGAACGCGACTTATATTCCCCACAAGAACCCGACCGTGAACGAGAAACAGAGTCGCGGCGCGAACGAGAATTGCGGCGATGTCGACGCGATTTGCTACGCTTGCGTTTTGCTTTATGACGCACCGACACATCAGATTCAACACGAGATGAACGTGGCATTTTAACAACAAATTAACGGCTGTTTTTCAAAATAAATCCAATTAATTAATATATGTGGGCCTCTAGGCCAATCCCACTTCTGATTTTAGGATCAAAAGCCGGAATTTATTAAAAAAAAACAATCGAGCAACACAAAATACAACGATTTATTATTAAATGGCAATTTTAACATTAATAAACGTTCTCAACCGAATAACAATTCAAATTATAAACAGCCGTTAATTAAATGACACCTCACGACAACCTTCTCGTCCGAACATCGAAAAGCAAATGACCTGTCATGCTAAATAACCTCACTTTTATAGATATCGTGAGATGACGTCGCTATAATGCAGTAATCAATTTTTTATTATCCTAACAATACAATATACATACAGTTATGTGGTACTTATGACAAATTTACTATGCCAAAAACGTATTCAATCATCATTATCGTTGTCGTCATAATTATCGTAATCGTCATCATCATCAGTCTCTCTGTGTACGGTCAAACACCCGCCGTCAGTGAAGCTTAATCACCCGCTGACAGTGAATACCGGACAACAGTTAAGTCAAAACTCGTCATAATTTCATCGTCATTATTATCATAGTCATCATCAGTCTAATTTCATCGTCATCATTGTCATCATTATTATTGTCATCGTCATCATCATTAGTCTCCCTGTGTACGGTCAAACACCCGCCGTCGGTGAAGCTTAATCACCCGCTGACAGTGAATACCGGACAACAGTTAAGACAAATATCATCATAATTTCATCGTCATCATTGTCGTCATCGTCACCATCATTATTGTCATCGTCATCATCATTATTGTCATCGTAATAGCATAATCATCACATTGAGCCTGATGTTTGCGCCATCAAACATGTAGTCTGATTGTTATTTCTAATCTATCATCTACATCAAATACTTTGCTCTCAAAGTACATAATACAAAAAAAGGTATATTGCAAGTTGTGATTATATTCATTTGAATTACTTAGACCAATAAAAATATTATTCAATACAAAACACATTTGTCATATTTCTTATGTTTTGCCAATTGCCTAGACGTGACAAGCCCCATCCACCCGCTGCAATTGGGATAGACTAGCACCAAGCAAATGACCGACCAGCGGAAACATTTATATAATTATTTTTATGTTTTGCCAATTGCCTCGACGTGACAAGCCCCATCCACCCGCTGCAAGTGGGCTAGACTAGCACCAAGCAAATGACCGACCAGCGGAAACATAAAACAATTTATCGGTTACCTCGACATGTCAATCACATTCACCCGCTGCTGAAGAGATAATTGACACCAAGTAATGATCGCCCCGCGGTATTTAAAAAAAAAAGTTTATCTATTTTTATTTTAGTATGTTATATAAATAATCACAACCTACACTATAACATTCCTATTTTTGATATTATCATTACAATATGACACCTCTATTTAATAAAGCTTTTTCGGCAATTATGTTTTCATAAATTAATTGACAAGCAATTAAATATTCTATTTTTATCTCAGTTTATCTTTAGAGATATTAATTCGATTTTTATAACGTTCGGCCAATCTGACTATTTATCACATGTAGGTATTAAGTATATTATTATCAGATATATTTAAAATTATTATTATTCATTGACATTGTTAAATATTATTCATTATTTACTTCATTTATGTCAAAATTGGTATTAAGTTTTTATTTGACATTTATTGACATTATTCAATCTAAATTGTAAATTATGCTTAATATAACATGAAATTGACATTAATGTAAACTTAAGTGCTGACTATAATAATATTGTATAATTAGTAATTCCCAAATCAGCAGAAAGAAAACTTAATTCATATAAAACATTTGTACGCCATATGGCAAAGCATAGCGCCTCAAACAAGCTCTGTAACACCTCACACTAATGTATACCTACCTATGTTTACAAATAAAATATTCTATTCTATTCTATCAGTCACTGTCGAAACATTTTTCTAAATACTAATCTTTAAGATCTTTACAAAAACAAACCTTATTAAACAGCACTAGCCTTACCGGCTTCTGCTACTGTTGGATCAGCATCCATCTTAATTTCTTAGACAGCTTCCTGATGCTGTGACACCAACCCTCTGCACCACCATAAGTTGGTTGCAGGGCCGAAGATCGGAAGTGCCACGTTGTCATCAGAGCGGCGCGGTGATATGCTGAGACAGCATCAAGAACCGCGTTGAGGAGACTTTCTTAGACAGCAGAATTCATTCTGAAACTTGAAATATATGTATTAACATTTTGGGCTATAGGCGATCCCACTTCTGATGTTTGGTTATACGTTAATGGTTAAAGTCTAACCTGTGTATTGGCAAGTTACATTACTATGTATTTATAATTTGTATAAGCAATCTAATATTTCATAAGGTTATAGGTTAATATTCAAAGTCTAATATGTATATTGACAGGTTATATTACTAAGTATTTACAATTATTTCCTTTTAAGTTATTTCAAGCCCGTCTGGGCTTCATGACGTCACATGTTCACTCAAACTGCGGAAAGCCCTATAGGGCTTCTGCTATCCGTTAGACTTCAAAGCTAAAAACTATAGTTTAGAGAATACTATTGCTTGATCAAGTTGTGATCATTGACTAGATTTAGTCGATTAAAAGCGACATCATTGGGTTAGGCAATATTCTAATAAAATAATACTTTATAGCTATTTAATTCATTTTGGTTACATATACAGGGTTAGATAGGTAAAGAACGAGAAAAGACAAGTTTAAATAACACAAGATTAAGTGTATGGTTATGTATGGTAAAGTGTGGTATTATAAAACTAATTAACCAATTAATGTTAAGACAATTGAATTTGGAGGTTATTTACAATAAATTATGGATATATATTAATGTATACTTGGTTATGTACTTTAATCTGTAGCAAATAGCATAAGCAATAGCAAATAGGATGTAAATAAAAGCAAGAATATCTGTTATAAGTCATTTATATTTATAGCATTGTAGAATCAATGACTTTCAGTTAATTTATCTACTGCTAGTTCGCTAACATCGAGCCATGAGAAGAACTAGCAAGAAACTCATGGCCATGTCCTTTAAATCGCTAGGTAGTTACAATTATAATTACATCTTTATAAATTACCATTATGGTAATAAACAATATAATACAATACATATTACACAATATGATTTATACACAATTACAGCAGCAGTTAATAAGCAACTTATTAAAGGTAGGTAGGTACTTAACTTATATCCAGTAGACAACGTCTGTTTAGAACTGCAGCTCACAATAGATTTGCCAAACAATATATTACACATTATTTATACATAATTACAATAGCAGTTAATAGGCAACTTATTATCGGTAGATATATCTATTATACTTATATTCTGTAGACAACGTCTGTTCAGTACTTCGGCTCACCATAGAATGACCGATGTTCAAATCGGCACAGTATTTATATCATACTATCTGACAGTTCATTTAAAGTTTAGTCAAATTAAATATTAACTATCTACCTATCAAATTACATATTTAGGTCTGGAATAGTTTCCATAATATTTAAATAATAATAGACATAATTTTAAACAGTTATTCTAATATTTATGAACAATAATAAAACATAACTTTGTTCACAAAATAACCTCACTTTAATCTATAAAGTGATTTATAACAATTGTAAATGTATGGTCATTTACAATTGTTTGTACCTAATATCCTTTAAAATCATAGTATACGTTAAATAGTTATATATGTCGCCGCAGCGATAATACAGCCCGTCAAATTATGTGCTGATTAATTATAAATAGTATTTACCTAAATTATCTGTACATGTTTATATGTCGTTTAAGTTTGTAAACAAATATTCCTACAATTAATTATCATTTTTGAATAATATTGATGGTGTATTGATATGCCGCCGCAACATTATTAATCTTCAAATTATTATGATTTACTATGAAACCAATACCTAAATTCATATTAAGAATTATAACATTTGAATAGTAACATTTAAAGAATATTTAAGTAAATAGATTACATTAACTTATTCAACTATTGTATTGATAACTTGATAATATTATCGACATTAATCTGTGGTTTAAACATTTAAAGTTTAATTGAGACTAAACTACTTGTAAAATTACTTAATTAATTTATCATTACTTATTTGATTTTATTACATTGATTTCTAAATAAAATTTGATTAAAAACTGTTTAAATATCGAACGACAACAACGCCATCTATTATCTATTGTATTGGACTGACTACCTAAATAATGGTAGCAGTCCTGCTGACTTTTTTTAAAACCTTCTTCGACATCGTTTATCCGACATATATTATTTGTACAATTTCAAGAATATAACGTATTTTGGCACATAAACTGACACATAATCTTTCATAATCTATCACACGCAAGAGGTGCGAGTTCGATCCCGGGCAGTACCAATGTGAATTTCACTTTGTGGAGTTTATATATACTAATCAAATGATTCGCCATCTGCTAACGGTGAAGGAAAACATCGTGAGGAAATTCACATGTCTTAGAAGAAATTCTAAAGACATGTCTGATTCACCAATCCGCATTAGGCCAGCGTGGGTGAATTAAGGCCTAAAACTCTCTCTCCCTCTCTTTCTTGATAGAGGAGAGGAGACCATGTCATGTAAAGCCATGACAAGAACTGGCAAAAAACAGGCTGGACTCTTTGCAATCGCCAGAACAAGACAATCATTTAAATAACTGCTGTTCTTAGTATAGTGAAAAACCGAAATACCCCAAATTTAAAAAAAAAGAATAATAATTAAAACTAACAGTTGAATCAGCGTAATTTTGTTATTTATTATGTGATCATAAGCGCTACTTAACTGTAAGAAAGAAGTTCGACTTAAACTTAGTGTCAATTTCATTCAGTTGTTCGATAAATGTATAAGTGTTGATTTGATACCGAAGCAAGGATTTTTAGTATATTTGTAATTTAAAGCTTCTTTAGATATTTATTTTGGCCTTACATAAGCATAAATATTTAATTCTAAAATAATTATTTATGATAAGACTGAATAATACATATTACCTTAACTTTCGTTGAGAGATTAAAATATTAGATTTGCAATTTTTTTACAACAACTACGAAACAACGGATTTATCTCAATTTTTCGAGCCAAATCTTTAACCGCCTTTTTTCCGAAACCGTCTAGAGCGTACTTACTGCAACTATATTTTAAAGACAACTCCCGCACTAGAGAACAAGCTCTGTGTCGCGGGGGACTTTACAAACATACAATTAACGGACACAAATTACACCCAGACTCAGAACAAGTCTTTATGGATCACACAAAGTTTTGTCCCGTGTGGGAATCGAACCCACAACTTCGTGCACAGCAGGCGCATACTGCGGTCACTGGACCACCAAGGTAGTCAAACGTCTTTTGACGGCAGAACTTAGAACAATACTTATTGGGAGAACACATAACATGGTTTGAAAATTATTGTACTCGAATCCATAACTGATTCTGAACAAACTGATTTTAGATTTGCTTTTGCTATTGTATAAGTAAACAAAATATGCGCTTAAATAGAAACCAAATAAATATTTCATACACTTTAATAATAAATATTTTCCATTGCATCCATTATATTTCCATTCATTTAAATAAACATAACCCAACATAATCTTTTCCTGTGTTGCCGTAATTTCGAAATTATTTTGTTTGGTAGTTGATTAAGCTTATAGTCACTGATAAATTAATCACATTTCGTGAATTTAATATATAAATACTTTATAAACAAAGCAGTTGCCGTTGCCAGATTCGTTTGCATATTGATAAATTATAAATTTGATTTTAAAAGCCCTCGACACAACAATATAGCAATAATATTTGGATCAACATAGAGATATATATATAATCAAATAAGCTTTTTTTTGTAGTTTTTTTCAGTAGTAACTGAAGTGTTAAAAAAACCGTAGCGTAGCCTATGGCCGACTAAAATACCCGGAGCAACACTTTCAAAATGATTACACTTTTCAGTTACAATCAGCTAATTAAACCTGTGAAACGCGGTGGTGGCCGAGTAGGTAAGTAACCGACTTACACCCAAGAGGTCCGAGTTCGATTCCGGGATTCATTCTAATCAAATGATTCGCCATCTGCTAACGGTGAAGGGAAACATCGTGATAAACCCACATGTGAATTAAGGCCTCTCTCTAAATGCTTACTCTCCCTCTTGATAGAGAAGAGGAAACCCGTGCCCAGTAGTGGCACATATATGGGTTGCTATTATAATTAACCTGTCGATCACTGAGTGCTTTTCTGTAGCTTACCCTTTAATTCTACTCATTAATTCAAAGCCCTAACTAGGATTCATAACTTCTACTTCAAATAAAGCCAAAAGACAAAGAAGAACTACATCCAAAACTTTGTTTACTATGACTAAATTCATTATTTGTTTAGTGCGGGAGTAGTTTGCGCTTAATTTGTTAATGTAAAAGCCTTATGTTACCTACATACTATTCGAGCAACGTTAAGAGGACAAATTGATGTAATCAAATATTGAATACTGTAAATAATATTTTTTGTTTTTTTTATCACAGCGGCTAATCTCCTACAAATCGACGGGGAAAATATTATAATGCACAAATGTGTGCACTAACACAGGTGCACTCGACTTTATTCGCTTACTCGATGACACGACTGCCCCTTTAGACAAAAAAGCATTTCCCATACATTTGCTTTGTTGACTCTTCGATTCGACTACCGTTTATGCCACTTGTCTAGAGGGGCAGGATAGATCGAGAGCAGAAACAATTGTATTTTACATGTTTGCCGAGGTAGAGGGGTGGAAACACCGCAAATATCTGTATTTCAGGCATCTATTGAACATTTCTTGACAGAAAAACATAATATCTATTTTTTGCCTGACGCTAGAATTGATCCTGGAATGTCGTAGTCACCAATCGCACTCAACGACCACTAGACCAACGAGGCAGGTTATCTAACTGCTCACCTAAATGAGCTGAGCCTCTAGACAAGTAGCATAAGCGATAGTCGAATCGAAAAGTCAAAAAAGCAAATGTATGGGTTTTGACGTAAGTCTACGATATAACGTCGTAAACTTACGTCAAATCCTTTTAAAAAATTGCTTTTTTTACTTTTCGATTCGATTATCGCTTATGCCACTTGTCTAGAGGCTCTGGTGCCAAAGTATCTGGCGCCACGCGTCTACCAGAAATGCAGCTCTCTTCAATTAACATAATTGAAAACTTGACGCGTCCACTAAGTATTGCAGAAAATAAAATATTGCTAGCACGCTTCCATTATGAATGGCCTCGGTTTGATTAACGACTTGTAATTAACACTACGGACTGTTGTTGTGTGGTCTTGGATAAGAATGACTTTGGATGCCACTGAGAAATGTTTTCAGCAGTACTATTCTATTTATTATTAACTAGCGAACGGCCCTCGCTTCGCTACAGTTTTTGCTGGATTTGTCTTATTATATGCATGTATTATAAAAGAGAAATCCTATTACCTATAATGTACCTTCCTGAAGAAATTCTTTAAGTGATGAAAAACGCATAAAAATCCGTTGCATGGTTTAAAAGATCGAAGACAGCGGGAGGTGACTTTATTTTATACTATGTTTATGAATAATGCAACAATGGTTTTGCTGCAATATTATTTTGGATTAGATATTATGCAGTATGTGAGTTTTTTTTTATAAATAAAGACAACTCCCGCACTAGAGAACAAGCTCTGTGTCACGGGGGACTTTACAAACAAACAAATTACACCCAGACTCAGAACAATTCTTTGTGGGTCACACAAAGTTTTGTCCTGTGTGGGAATCGAACCCACAACCTCGTGCACAGCAGGCGCATACTGCGACTACTGGACCGAGACAGTCAATTTTATTTATTTATTTAGGTTTCACAAATAGTTATACACTAGATATTTTAAACTAAAATACTACCTACTAAATACATACCAATATGTTCGTCGTTATCCACGGTATATAAAATAATATTCAGTTTTTATAAACTTAATTGCTAAGAGTTATCCTTAAATATTATGAAATTATTATTACTTTTCATAAATTTATCATGGACGAATTATGTCGGTAATCATAACAGGATGTTATTTTAATAGAGGATACAACGTTATTAAATCCTCATCATTTGTGGCATTTGAGCTATTCATGACAACTTTCAGGGAATAATGTTGACATCTTTGGAATTTCAAGTAAAAATGAAAGTTCATGGACGTCATGGTACGACTTATCTTAAAAACTGTCGCCTCACTTAACGTGAATTCACAGATAAAACACAATAATGCAGTAATAAAGACACAAATTAAAAAGTTATTTCTCTAGTTTTACGGTTTCGTGACTTAAAAATAAACACAGAATAGTTTTAAGAATACAAACGGTAATATAAAGTAGTTTAACAACACAGTTAATTATATTTACGTTGTGTATTTACCGCTCAAAGGCTTAGGACGCACTGGACGCTGGGTACTGTTTTGGTAGCGTTTTAGTAAGGGCATGTGTACACTAGGGAAATCTCGAGGGCTTAAAGATACAATAGCGTAGCGATGCGGGAGATTCTACTGTATAGGATTTGATTTATTATGCAACATTTGCGAGGACATTTGTAGTAAGTAGGATCCAATACAAATCAAATCAATTTTTACATGTCATATTGGTTGACTGCCTCAGTCGCACAGTGGTAATGCATCCATGGACACAAAGTACTCCAAGACTCGGAAGAAACATTTATGGAACACACGTGCCTGCATGAGAACCGAACCCACAACTCGCCTCGCAATGATCAATAGCGAGGTTACCACTAGGGGCATTGAACAGACCGTGCAGTCAATATTGTTTTGAACCCATTGATAATGAGAAAGTTTGCCACAAAAAGCCTGCCCCTCTAAACAAGTGGCATAAATGGTAGTCGAATCGAATTGAACAGAAAGCAAATGTACAGGATTTTAACTAAGTTTACTACATTATATCTACAACTAAATTATTCACTACAATTAGATTTTAGAAATACATATTATACGCTTTCGTACACTCTCGATTATATTCCTACCCTTCACACGACATTAACAGGAAACTATGGTAAGGTTCTATTCCTTACGGAAGCCACAAGCCGCAATCCATTTAAGGAATATATTTGGTAAGGAAGGAACTCTGTATAATGTTAGTAACGTAGATACATTATTGAAATAGAACGGGAATATTAAACAACTAAACGCGATCTCCGATTTCCTGAAAGTGTAAACATAACAAAACAAGATTGCTTCACGTCCGCACAATATTTCTATTCTTAAACAAATGTCACTTGAAAAAGATCAGAGGGCCCAACAAAAATGTATAAGTAATTCTGCATAAACGGTCCCATATCCCCTTATTCTGTTGGTACGAAATCCCGTAAATCTATTCGAGGCGGAACCTGACGCTGGCTTCGCCGGCGCGCGCATTGACTGAGACGTATGCAAAGGGATCAATGAGATAAATTGCTCGCCGCTGTCACTTATTTCAAGGCAAATGGATAGAGGGGGAAAAGAGGAGATCGGGGCAAGGGGTGCTAGGGAATCTGCCGAGCTAATGGTGCGCGTGGGCATTACACTCCGCTCGGTTTAATTACTCTTTAGACAATGGCAAATGATCGCCACCCGTTCTTGTATAATTAAGTGTACGCACTACACTAATAGTGGTATTTATTATTTGCCGAACGATTTTCTGAGTAGAAACTATATGATGACGACAGCGAATGATCAACAACATTGCCAACAAACTCGTTTGCAACAAAATGATGATCGCCGGCCGCAACTTTGTCGCTCTTGAACCAATTTATATTCTGCGAAAAGAATCTTATTAACGCGTCTACACTTATCAAAAATCGCTTTATAGATAGAGCTATCAAAAGTGTTCACCTCCGTTAACTCTTGATTATATTGCCGGAATACAACATCAAACGAATGGGAGCACTTGGGACGTTGTTCCCGCAAATTACACCGTTATGAGACTACAAATAACCGCAAATTTATGTAGATAGCTATCGAGTGCTCGGCGTTACGTAAAACGTGTTTAAGACGGTGGCGAGGGCGATAACACGACACTAGTGTTAACATCTGGTCTCGCTCCCGTCTGCCGAGCATAAACATCCCGGTGGCGGCGTCATGTCTTCATTTGCATGTTTCAAACGCGGCAACATCGGCAGCCGTGCCGACAATGTCAATGGCATCGTTACCCGAATTTATTCAAAGTAGATACCCTAGATTACCCAAGGCGGGTTTTCGGTGCAGATTAACAAGCGAAGCTCTCGTACCACCTACACCACTACGATAATGCACTGTGGAAAGAATATTGGAAGCGTACAAAAGCGCAATCAACTTTGACTGTTTTCGTTTGCAATATTGCATTGTTAAATCGATGCTTCACCACAATGGACGCTCGTTTGCCAGAACCATAAAAGTGAAATTCAACAATAACCCCAAGCTGTATTCTTCTCTCATTTTACGCAATACGTGTAAGCCTTAGCCTGAATGCCCTCAATTAAGTGTATTGTTAGGGCTTGATCTAGGATTATTTAGTATTCTAGACATAAAAGTAATAATAAATTCAGAGTTATACAGACTTCAAACTAATTTACGTTTATATAAACCCAGCGTAAAAGAAAATTGACCAAATCCAATACGCAAACTGAATAAATGATCCTCGTATTCGAGCAGACTAATTAACAAACAATAGCCAAAGCTACGGCTCAATTCTATACACTGTAGTAACATGTGTTTACTATACCTATTTACATTGTGTATTCATTGAGTACTGCGAATTGCAAATGGTAAGAAAAAAATATGAAAAAGTTATTTCAAACAGTGCATTTTAAAAGTCATGTTTTATTCACCCTATAACTATTCTAACAGTAGACTGAGTGTGTCTGTTTTATAAAAGCTAGACTTATTGCAAACTCTAGGTTTTGTAAAATATTACTCGTAAAAAAGCATTTAACGCTGTATCCACTGTGACATACAGTCTACTAGCTCTCGGCACTTTGCAACTCTCAAAAATGTAACGATCGATTTTTTTGAATAGCTTCGTAGTTTCGTACGTTTTTCCCGGTGGTTACGAGTAGAATCATCCAATCACTTCTTGTTATTTTTTTTAATTCAGACACGTTCGTGGAAAAACCATAACAGCGAGGCGAAGTGGTTTTTACTCGACTTTTTAGTTTGTTACTAAAAATAAAGCCTTCAGGTTTAGGACTACTAACATTAAATAAATAGAGTACCTATTTATTATTATATCAAACAATTTGCTTACACGTGTAGTAGTAATTAAAATAATAGGTTTATAAATTCTGGTTTCCATTAAATAATTTGTATTTACTAAAATATTTCAACTTATTTAGAACTAGCTGTTGCCTGCGGCTCCGCCCGCGTGGATGTCGGTTATCGCGAAAATCGCCTATTCGCTTTTCCAGACCTTAATCTATCTCTATGCCAATTTTATCCAGATCTGTGAACTAGTTTTTACGTGAAAGAGTAACAAACACCCATACACACTAACAAACTTTCACATTTATAATATTATATAGTAGGATTTCAAGTCAATTACGGGCACGTATGGACTATTTATATCTACTGTTCACTAACAAACCAAAACTTTTATTTTGATAGTAATATTTAATCAATATTCATCAAATTCAATAATTCAATAAATTAAAATATGTTATCATCATATCTATTAGCTGCTCTGCTGCTAAAAGCTTGGAATTCTGTTGTCACTATTTTTCGTACCTACATAAACTTAACAGCAGTTTGTTTATAAGAGTATTGCAAATATCTAATGGCAAGTCTCATATGCCTGTTTTTATATTTAATAATAGAAACATCACAGAAATCATCTTATGAATCTGGTATCGTATCATCCCCATTATCATCATCAGCCTTTCGCAGTCCATTGTTGGACATGGGCCTCCCCAAGAGTCACTTGATACGGTCTTCGGCCTCTCGCATCCGGCTACTCCCAGCCACCTTGCAAAGCTAGCTAGCCTGGTACCACAGTACCAGGCTAGCTAGCTTTGCACATAAAAAAACATATTTTTTAATAAAAACAATCATAGAAATAACAAAAAATATCTAAACAAAAACAGGGGAGCAAGTTGTATCAGTCGAGCATTGCCAGTGAAACATTCAAGATGCGACTTATCTACACGACCATAATAGTAGGACACGCAAACCTCTCGTTAGCCGGACAATAAGTAAATAGCTAGATACTCTAAATAATAAATGCTACACGCACACGAGTACTATCAGACCAAGAGGTTCACTACAAAATAAACAATTTCACAACGTCTGATTTTGATATTTCCTGTCTTTGTTTGCTGAAGCATCATAACTATAGTCTATTTCACACAGCATGGGTAGTGGGTACTGTGCCGTTTAACATTTTACGATGAAGAAATGAAAGAAAATGATTGAATCCATCTCTAACCCATAGACTTATTGAATGATTAAGAGCCTAGAGTATTCAATCGATAGGTTTTAATTTAATCGTCTTTCATTTTCATTGATATTTATCTTCAAATGTCAAACGTCACAGTACCCATGCTATGTGAAATAGACTATAGCATAAGATATGTTTTTGTAACCTACATATCGATAAAAACGATCACGATTAAACTTGAATATGTAAGAAAAGCATATTACACCTTAACCCACAAATCAGTAAAAGTATTCCGTTTATTATCACGTGAATTCTCATGTCATACTTGTCTCGTTGATCGCTTGTTAAACCCGAAACCACACAGTTCAATTGATTCATAAGAATGTAATGGTGACTCATAAGATTCCAAATAAGACGTTATTAGCCGTGCACACATGTAAATATAAATAAAAGTGTAGTGTCCGAACGTTACATGATTGCAATGAAACCAATTATTTAGGTTTGGACGAAACCAAATTTAAGGCCGAAACTTGTTCAAATCACTTTATTGAATAGAATTATTTAACAATTAGTATAATTGTCTTGATTTTTTGTAATTATTACGTAAATATAATAGAATACTAATTTTTAACTAATTTGTATTTTTTTTGGCAATAGCCAGCGGCCCGCCTAATGGTAAGTGGTAATCACCGCTCATAAACTTAGGCAATGACCTACTTGAGAAGTTACTGCCCTCACTAAACCTCGTTTGCAAAAGGACATTTTGTGGCACTCAAGAAACACCGCAGTAGGAAGTTCATTCAAGAACTCAAACAGATAGTTCACCAAATCAAACAGTTCTTTAGTTCAATAAATGTTGGTTTCGGTCTAAGCCGAATATTCGGTTTCGGTAAATTATGTTTCGCCCGGTCTCTAAGTAAAACCCATAAAACAGATAGGAACGACGGTTAGCTGCCCTTACGTTGTAAATGTGCTGCCGGCAATGACATTACAGCCACTTTCGACGCACTAATCTTAATTGTGCCGTTTAAGATAATTTAGCTCTCATTATTTAGTATAAAGTCATTGATGTAGATGCACTCGCTCGATGCTTTTGAAATACCGATGTTACGCAACTCGCAATGTGAAAGTTTAAAAAGAAAATATGATTTGGAATGTAATAATATGTAATGAAATTCAACAAGTAATTATGTTAATAATCGAAAGTAATCAAAATTATTGGTTCCACATTTTACATATTATAAGTAAATAAAATAAAAACACACACGTAAAAAAATATTACATAGACTAGACAGAAAAAAATGGATGGAAACGGTGTGGGCACAGCTCAAGCCGGTTATAAGCCAAATCGAGATTTGAAACAAAACATATTATTAGCTTCTTTTTTTTAAACTGCCAAAGCAGTAACCCGGCCCGCCTTATGGTAAGCAGTTATTGGTGAAGTAATTACACTCTTGTATCCGCTGACTAAAGAAAGACTTACCTTAAATGAAGATGGCCAGGACAATCAACGGGACGAAGGAAGGTGGACCAAAGCAGTCATAAAATGGCCAAGAAACGGAAATTATCCGAGATGAGAAGAAATTACCAAGTAGACCACCACCTCAACGGTTGAACGAGATATAAAGTTTGTCAGGAAAGCAATAGATGAGCTGTGCTAAGGACAAGAACAAATACCACAAAAAGAGTTTGTACCACAAAAGTTTTGCCACTATAGTACTTACTGACAAAAGAACGAATAAAATACGTATAAAAATGTTTGGATGCCTTTAAAACGACAATGAAAACGAGAATATAATATTCATCGTTTTGTTATAATTAGGGATGTCATTATTCTCTCATTATTTTAAAGTGATAAAATAAAAATTCATTCAGCCACAAGTGCTTGGTAAACCCACGTACTTTGCATATGTACGTATCATTAAAATTATAATAATTTAACGTGCACGCTTGGAACTCGAAATGGGAACTGCCACCGTATCATAAAAGGTTTTAATGAAAGCCATAACAGGAGCTGATTTCAATTTATGCGTGCGAAGGCTGGCACCAAACTAAATTATTAAATTAAGAAACTAATGAGCTCTTACCGCATTTCAGGTTTGGTTACATGACGAATTCAATTATATCCGTACATTTAACTCAGTGTGTGCCAATATTTTATATTATTTTAACAATAGGGTTGGCATTTGGTTGAATGTTTTTTAAAATCTTGTTAATTTAGCTTTTGCTTGGAGCTTCCTACGTGTGGATGAATTTAAAAACAAAAAATAGCCTCTTTGTTCACTATTATAAAATACTAGCAGTATGTTCCTTAGCTCCGCACGGGTGGACATTTATTAAGTTTTTGTAGGGATCTTGTATTTTTTTTCCAATAAAATATAGACTATGTAACTCTCTTGTATCAGAGAGTTACATAGTCTATATTTATATGTAGCTTTCTAATGGAAAAAAGATTTTTTAAAATCGGTTAAGTAGTTTTTGAGTAAATCGTAACAAACAAAAAAATCGTTGCTCTTTATCATTTTAGTTCAGATAATATATGTCCTTGCCAAATTTCAACAAAATCGATTCAGTGCTTTAGTCGTGAAAGCGTAACATACAGAGTCACTCTTGCATTTATAAATATATAATGTGTATGGATTTTCTTTCTTCCTTGTCAGCAGTAGGGTTAAAAACAGCGTTTAAATAATCTTTTATTTATATTTGTTTTCATAACAAATAGTGAAATTCGTTACAGAGAACAATCAAATTCAGGAACAACAATCATATTGTAATGTTTACTAAAAACAGTCCCAGAGCGACAACTGAACAAACTAGGTATAATAACAAAGAAAATTTGTATTTCATCACAGAGTTTACAAAGGAAAAACAAACATAACCTTATATAATTATATGTCACAACATGCGCACTAGCACCACAGTCATGCCAAATATACGGCCTGCGGGTTGTAAAACCAGATCTAAAGATTTTTTACTTCGGACCTCTACTGTACTGAAGACTACAGCCAAATACCTAACTAAACACAGCGGTGTAGTAATGTTCCTATGTGTGAGTACAGATCTCTAGTGCTTATTAAGCGATGCGTTTTTGAAGGAAACGTTTTCCTAACCCAGGGATACTCCATAATTAATCCCGGGTTCTAATTTTTATTGAGTGAGCGTTACTTGCGTGTTGCAAGTGTATTGCAACTGTTGGCTACGGTAACTGCTAAATAGATATATCTATTATTACTTTTTGTGTTTATATAAATGAATTTATAGAAACTCATGTTTGACACCCCTATCTTGGCACGTCATTATTAAATAATATTACTATAACACTAGATATAATGAGAGAAGAACTTAACTCTCTACGATCTTCAACATTTAATTAAACAATAAATAACAATCGACTTTATATTCATTCTTATTAAGTACCTTCAATTCAAAACTAATATAGAAACAACGCTCTACATATACGAAATTAACTTATACTTAGACGAAAGTGTTATTAAAATATACATTACTTTTCTTTTTTATTATACTACAATACTTAGGCGACAAACAAGCATAAAAAGATTCTCTAAATAGTGAGCACTAAGAAGGGACTTTTTGAAAACGTATATACATTGTCTTCGTAGCAAATACAATAAACAACAGTTTGCATAATAACATCTAACATGAAACAGAGGAGCGATATCACTGTCCCCTGGCTGCACAGTCCAAATATTCAAAATGTTGTTTTAGGACAATGTCAACAGCGTTGTACGAAGACAACATATTAATTGCAAATAACTAAACCCTACTTATGCTGTTTACAAAGGTCAGTCAAAGGACTACGAACTCGCAATGGGAGAATCGGAATTACACCCACAACAACAAACAGAGGCTAATTTTGGAAGATGTTGTCGATAAATTACTTAGCAACACAATAGGGGAATTTTAAGGACTGTTTTTAAAGGTTTGGGTTGCAAATTAAAAGAAAAATAAGATAAAAACGGCTCGCGATGGTATGTTTATTTACCCAAATTACCCCTTTCAGTGACAGCCTAAATACTTTTTCTTTTTTTTATTCTACTTGGGTGGCAAACAAGCTTACGGCCAGTTACCGGAGTCTATGGACGCTTGCAATACTAGAGGTGTTATTGCATGTTGCCGACCCATTTTTTTATACAATTGCTTAAAGATGAAGTATTCCTGGAATAGGAATTTTTTTCTTAAAACGCATCCCAATATGAACTCTGGAGTCCTGTTTTCTTTTTTTTTATTACCAATTATGGCATGCTAGTCACTCATGGACTTTAACAGTGGCAGGGATATAGTTAGGGCTATGTCCCTGGTATTGTATTCCGCTGCCTACTGTATATTTAGTAGGTACCTACTCTTATTAAACCTCGTTTGAAAAAGATCATGACGCTAAACTCAGAACACCCCGTAGTTAGTTCACTACATTCAACATAATATACCAAAGCCTTTATGCTCCAAAGGGCAGATGGTATACTCCAAACTTTACTTTCCCGATAATAATGATTTTCACATTTTGTTACAATCTTGCGAATTGAAAACAAATCTTAAGTAAAACCAAATTATGGTTGCGGTCGCATCATATATTTAGGTAATGCTGCAAAACGTACCAGAGCCTCTAGAAAAGTGGCATAAACGATTACTCTAGTTTACGACATGATATCACAAACTAACGTCAAATCCCATACATTTACTTTTTTGACTTTTCGATTCGACTACCGTTTATGCCACTTGTCTAGAGGGGCTGGTAGTACTATGAACGATAAACTACTATGATTAACTAATCAGAGAATAAGTCACACACAGTGCAAATTGTTAGTATAAACGTGTGGCGACTAAATACACGAGTTGCTCAGCTGCCGTAAACACGTTCCGTAAACTCTGTATCGGACTAATCGAATCGACCTATAACTTGGCTACGAGCTTGTCGTATATACGGTCCACTTTATTATCTGTACCAGATTTAACAGCGCCCTCCACCGGGATGAGACGTTAACGTTATTCGATAACTCGCTGCACGGTTCGACACTTAATTGAAATACATGATACTTCATTATCTCGTGGTTATTTTATCACCTATTTGCATCTAACGCTTTATTGCAAACTTGCTTTTCCCCAACTTGGAGACCGAATTATATTGAGTCAATTTTCCCTATTACCATGGGAATTGCTGAAAATCGTTCAAAGACGACTTCCATTCTACTGGATAAGACCGGTGTCAGGGGACTTTACTTAACCTAATCTACAGCGCCAGCAGCTTTATCAATAAAGAACAGAGACTTTTCAGTGGTTCATCTAGGTTGACTGCAGAAGCGGTGTTGCTGTCATCAAGACTCTAATAAGTCTTGAAAATACACAAACTAATTCCTATTTATTATACAAGACCGGCAGTTTCTACCCTTTAATTAAAACACGAAATATCTTTTTACAGCTATAGCAGGCAATAAGAAATGCATTTAAAATGATATTTAATCCAAACGAGATAACCGTACTCGACGTTTTTGTTTAACTATGAAAATTAAAATGTCTGACGATTTAAAGTGACGAGTGAGGGGCGTGCAAAAGCCATCTTCTGTATGAAATAAGAGGCGAGACAGGGTTTTATGAATTTTATACGATTGGCCAACCTCTGTCAGTTTGCGCTTTAATTGAATCGCGCGTCAGCCTTGTGATGTATGAGAAGCAAACCGCCCGCCACCGCCGACGGCAAAGCGACCCACGCCGAACAATTAATCCCACATAAACAATTATGGAAGACCCATTTATATCCTATAAATTCGACGAATCGAACGCTCAACCAGTCACTCCTTTAATTATACTGAGTATCGGTTAATTATGTAACGAGAATATTGACGATTTCATTTAAAACCGCCCTAAGCTGTTTCAATTTGATAATAAAAGTGGCCGAGCGTCACAGGAATGCTTGTCGATTTCGTTGGAGTTGTTTTCCCAAAGGATCCCAAGTTAGTCAGAGCTGAAGCGAACTCGATCATCAACTTTAACGACCTGCGAAGTTCAAAGGCATTAAGCTTTCTACTTTTACAAATATTTTGATTACCACTTGCATAATTTAGAAATAATTAGAGCTTTTATACATAATTCATAATAATATAAGCAATTTAGCTGCACATGTGGCTGAGCGGTTTATGAGCTGCGCGGCGTAGTGTGGATTTGATTCCCACGCAATATAAAAAATTATGTGATTCATAAATGATTGTTTCGAGTTTGGTTGTTCTTTGTAACAGTAGTTACAATTTTTGTGAAACTCCAGCAAAATGGAAATTATTCCTTTGTGCAAGATTACTTAATAGAAGGCAGTCAACTTTTTAAGAATGAACTAAAGAAAACTGAAAAATTATATTTTTAAGTGTTCCCTAGTTTTTTCTTTTATAACGATAATTATAGTTACTTTACGATAAATTTTCACTTTAATTTAGTTTATAAAACATCATTATTATAAATTGAGTAGGTACTAATTTTGACGTGTTCCGAAATGCCATGTGTTGTAAAATAATACTGCTATAAAGTTTTAACCATTTGTTCATTAAAATCACTTAGTTTTAGGGACAATAGGTTGTTATGTGGAACTCCAGGAAAGTTGTGAATGTTGTACAACGACGCAGCGCCGACGCGACGACCACGCAGCTCTACTACACTGGGTTGCTTGTATTTTGAAACTATTTGTTGTGAAACTACCAATTCTATCTCTCTGTTACGATTCAACACCCAGTGATAAAATGCACATAGACGAGTAACATTAATACCTAATAAAAAAACATGAGGGGCAGTCTTTGGGGACTGCCGATAGTGCCGATAGAAGTGAAAACTAAGTAACTTATGAATTATATCGTCAAGCTATTAGATTATTATTTTTGAATATGGAAAGCGTTTGGTAACTATGTAGCGAGTTCCATGATTTTTGTTCACTTAAGAAGTGCTCAACGCATCTAAAGAAGTTTTCAATTCAAAAAATTTTCTTTCTATTTTCCTTTTCTGGTAATATTTTCTTATTCAGATATACACTTCATTTGGTCGTTCACTTTATATTTTATCTACTACTCTAAGATTTGCTAAGGAAAACTCACTATAAGTTAATCCCGCCATAGTACATGTTATTTTAAAGTATTTTTATTACTTAATTTGTGAGTATATAGAATAAGATTTTTTTTAATGGTTTACAAAAGACTACAGCCAAATAACTCATTAGGTCAGTCTTTCTTACAATTTCGCAGTTTATCCTTGGTTTTTGCCAATGCATTTAAAAATTATAATATATCTTGAGAAAACTTACACCCGGTGATCTTATCCCGAAATAGGCAGATCCTGTGAACACTACATAATATGTCAAATAGACAACTGGTATGCCCATTTCTAAATACATACTTAAACAACACCCAGACACAGAACAAAGAATTATTGTGCTCATCAAATTAACAATTTATAATAACGAGCTTACCCATGAGAATATCCTCAGATATAGACAATAATTACCTATCACTTGTAAAATTTTACGACATGGCAATACTAACGATATACTTGACTTTAACAACTTCAAAATATTTAACACTGATAACCCCAGGCGTCAACGCAATGTTCGCAATCAGACAGTCGCTTGCGCCGACATAAAATATCTCCCGTCAGACTTTATGTGTTCTTTTAATGTTACCTACGACGATGTGTGAAATTTAATACAGATGCGAACATAAAATCCTCACGAGCCATGTTTTTACAACTCTGCAAACAAGTCATCTGCGGACTTGTTATATCCATCAAAGATCACAACATAGACGAACATACATAAAGCGAAACTACAACTGTCTTTATTAATACAATATTAGAAAAAATAAAATTGTTTTGTATATAGTATTAAAAAATATAATCATAATCAATGACTTTAGATGGAACAAAGATCTTAGAATTATTACATGGTTCTCTAAAACCTGCTGTCTAGGGTACACAATTGTCTACTTAAAGTTATGCATTGCACGCATATTTTACAATAAAATTAATTTATTTACTACATCATTTGATACGTCATTGATTATTACAATATTATGTCAATAATTATTACAACAGTATACCAATGAAATAATAATAAATGTAACAATTTGATTACAAGCAGTAGGTAGGTAAATAAAAAAAATGTTTTGACCGACTGACTGATTCATCAACGCAAAGCCTAAACCATTGTGGCTACAAACTTCAAATTTTAAATAACGTACCTAATTTAACTCAACAAGGACTTTTTAGGTGGTATTCCTCGAAGCGCTACCATTTTGAGGCGCTCCTAATGAAGCGCTCCTTTTTTATTCCTCGGAGCGCACCTTTTAGGAGGAATAAAATTTTAATATTCTTATTTGCTATCGGGAGCGCTCCTAAAAGGTGCGCTCCGAGGAATTAAAAAAGGAGCGCTTCATTAGGAGCGCCTCAAAATGGTAGCGCTTCGAGGAATACCTCCTTTTTAGAAATCCAATCCGTAAACGGGTAACTCTGTAACTGTTTAACCCGAGCGAAGTCGGTCAGGGCGGTTATTTAAAAATGACTGTATATTTTGATATTATTTAGTACGCTTAATTTAAAAATATATAAACGACGGACAGTGACTACTGGCACGATCCAGCCGTGGTCACAGACCGACCTCTGACAGCTTGTGACCACAGCCAGTATTTATTAAAAGATAAATAATGCATATCAGACATTTATATATATATTTTATATTATGCAACGAGAACGTTTATGTTTTTAAATTTCTATTAACTTAGAATCAGCTATTGTTTAATATTAATTTTGACTGCACGTGTGGCTTAGTGGTTTAAGTGGTCACCTTGATATTTTTTCGTGTAGCGTGATGTGGCTTCAACCTCTATACAAGGTAAACAATTTTTATCGATATATAAATTATATCGTTCCAAGTCTGAGTATACTTTAGTATACTTTGTATCCGTTATTTCAATGTTACTATAATATCACTTCAATATTAAGGTACTTATATGCAATACAAGACTTTTCAATCAAATTCCCAAGTGTATGTAGGAGTCGCTTCCTAAAGAAAAACATGCGGGGCAGTCTTTGGGGACTGCCGATAGAAGTGAAAACTTAGTAACCTTAGTAAAAGTAAAAGTGTAATTGAATCGTTGAGCTATTAGATTATTATTTTTTGAATATGGAAAGCGTTCGTTGGCGATGACGTCAATTCCATGATTTTTGTTCACCCAAAAAGTGTTCAAAGCACCTAAATAAGTTTTTACTTCAAAGAACCTTAACAGCGCAACGTCACATAGACTAATGTAATATAGCTACATAGTAGTCGGTAAATAGTCAGAGAACGATTTTCAAAACAAACATGTTTTGTAAACATGTTTCGCTGAGCTTACAACAAAAAGTAAACAAACAAAACTAAAATACATCATAATATATTAAAATAGCAAAATGCAACGTAGCTGTATGTAGTCAAATTCATCTATTTGCTGACAGAAGTTCAGTGCCGAGTTCAGCTTTTCATAATATTAATATCTTGCGGTGCACCGGGCAGGTAACGAAAGTTTAAACATGAAGAACTTTGTGGTGACATGAAAGTAGAAAATTTAATATTCTGCTTGTGCTTATGTGGTATTACGTACTAGAGAAATTGATTTTCAAAATTGTTTATTAAAATTTTGACTGTGATTTTAGGGTTCTGTAAAGAAAATATAATCTATTTTTATTTTATTTTTATTTATTCGGAAAACCAACAGTTTTACAAAAATCATAACAAAAAATATCAATAGTAACATAAAACCATTAACAGGTTTTCACTTCTAGTAAATACCGAAATCGTCTATATACATACATATATGTACAAGTAGGTATGTACCTAATTGCTTGTCCCGAGTGACTGACTGAATGAGTGATTCATAAACCTCCACGCCTACAACACAAGGGTTCCTTAAATGACGTTAGCAAGCATTAAGAAATTATTTTTGGAAATTTCACCGTCAAAGGAAAAAAACAAGGGATGAACGGTTGTATGGAATCCCATCACTTTCAAAGTAAGAAGCGTGAAATTTTATATTATACCTACCTGCTTCTCAAAAAATTATCTTGTTAATAGAAGATATTAAACAAGAAAATAATATTTATAAATTAATCAATTTAAAAATATTACGTAGGTAGGTTTTTTTATACTATATACTTGGGTGGTAAACAAACATACGACTTGCCGAACGTTTTCCTATCAGAAAACGTTCTTTTCAAAACGCATCCCTAAATGAGCGCTGAAGACCTGTACTCACACACACACACACACCGCTGTGTGTAGTTATTTGCCGATGGTCATCTGTAAGGAGGAGGTCCTTCCCCAGTCAGGCTTGCTCGCTAATATGGCGTCCTACCTCTCTTATAAATTAGGTAATAGACGTAATCGATAATACTCCATATGCGTCCCTACATACTAGTGTAACATAACTTAGGTTCTACGGGATTTAACTATGCGTTGTTTCAAAGTCACTGCATGCACTCTCATAATTATATTACTCTCTTGCAACTTGCCAGTGGAAGTTCAGCACGGGCGCTGCTCAGGGAATAGACTATGTCAACTTCTCGGGTCAAGTTGCCTTAACTTAGATAAACAATGATTAATAAGTCTACATTTTTACTAGTCTTGTATAAAAAATATTTTACCTTAAAAGGCAGACTGAAATCAGAATACGTTCCACTTTTATACATATAATTTAATTGCTACGAAACACATGGAAGGAGTATCCTTCCATGTGTTTCAGACCCAAATATGCCCAAACTGCAGTACCAATGTCAGTCTATTCTCAGCTCTAGAGAACGCTCTAAAAGTTCTTCCCTTCCCCATATTATTCAAGCTTAATTTTAATGGGTGTGTTAGATTTTTTATTGGCTCTGCTTGTAAGCACTAATAAATTAAAATACGATATTTTGAATCGAACTGTCTCAACATGGCGAATTTATAATTATTATTTTGTGGCTCATAACTGTATCTATTCTTATTCTGAATAAATAAAGAAACATTTAAAGCCGCTTAGCGAGCTATTAAAAGGGCTATCCTCGGCGTTTCTTTGAAGGGTCGAATCCGGAACGAGGTGATACTAAGAGCTACCCACTAAGAGCTAATTAATGAAGCTTTTTTGCTTAATAACAACGTGCGGTCGAGTTTAAAAACTGCATAATCGATGTGGTCAGTTGAGCCGATTCAGTGGTGAACCGGTAACAGGTAGCCGCAATAAGTCGACGTTGCGGGCCGCGCTGACACTCGCTCCGCCCCATAACTAATTGCCGCCTACTTGTTTATTTACGCACCGCTATTACAACTCCACGTAAACTGGTTACAGGCTTACATGAACGTTTCAAGTCACTTGACAGATTATTACTTCAACATCACATTTTCTATTAAATTATGAACACTAACTTATTCGCTAACCGTAAAAGTCTAAAGCAAACCTTACCTTTTACAGCTGCTTCGATTATTTCAATGCTCCTTAACGTCAGCACCAAAGGTTCTATAACTAAACTCAACCACAGAGTACCGGCTTCTCGTTTCTTCTCAGTTAAAAATATACCATACGTTCGCACACGTAAAGGTCTACATGTAATACTTGTACTTTCTACGAAAACTGTGGCATCGCTGAAGCGCAAAGCGTTTGCGGTTCCGAACTTAACCGACACACCTATATCATTTAAATCACCTTTCAATACCCGGCGTATGTTAACTTTGTATACTCGAGTTCCATTATAACCGATATTAACACCAAACACTTTACCCGTGAACACATACTTGGATAGCAACGTCACATGTTTTAACAGGAGCTTGTTGTACGTGGCACTTGCGTTGCACGTCGACGTCGCGGGTCGATGGCGGGCACGCGACGGCGCCTCGCCCTGCACCACTTGCACGTCCGTGTTGACCATGTCCAGAGCGAATATCAACAATACAAACGAACCGAGAGCCCGCATCGCGGATGATAAATAAACAATTACTGAGATAAACGCTTCCAGTAAGTCAACAAATATATTTTTGGAGCCCACATTTATCAGGATTGCACGTCTGTCGAGGATTCGCGACGCTAGAAACAGTGCTATAAGCGTGCGCACGAGCGCAGGGCGCGCCGGAGGCTGTCGCGTCGAGCAGGCTCCTCTACCCACACACTCCAGAACATTCACCTACCCTACATATTTACATACTGATTGGTCCCGCGTAAATAACACCACGCACCTGGTAATAGGACACCAGGTGATTGGATGCGACGTTTATCGTGACACTATCTTGATTTGTCGAGCCAGAAAACGAACTAATGTTTTCCTATCCACGTCTTTATAGAAAGCCCATTTGTTACCCAAATGTCTCTATAAAATTTAATGTAGTTCTGAACAAAACATGCATTGTAATATAGTATTTCGATAAAATAAAATAGGACAACATTGTATATCAATAAAACCAATATTGTTAAATAAAACTTCTTTGGATCGGTAACTCAAACTCAAATAAAGTTTAATGTTCGAGCAGATTTTCAATAGGTACAATGTTATGTAAAAGACCATTAATAACCATTTAAATTTGATGCTAAAGCCGGATAAAATCAGAATAAACGCACCAGGCGTAAGTTAATAAGTATACACTCAGTACGTAGGACATATTATTATAGGACATGCTGTATACACAGCCAACGAACCAACAGAGTCATTAAATTGGAACACATAATTACATTGGCAGTAAACGTGGGTACGGCAGAGGCACAATGAAATAATAAACTATAATTAAACTATCAGCTAACAATGTTAATTTAATCAATCAAAAAATAACGAATGTTCAATAAAATATCATTTTACTCCGCATGGTTATTAAAGTTTACCGATAAATAAAGTTTTTGTCGGTCAATCAGGTGGCAACGGTGGCAATGTGCCGCAGAAAATGATTATAACAGCGTATACGAGCCGGCGACATCAAAAATCAATTTGTTTTCTTGCCTCTCGGGAACCGTTTTCCCTTTGCCGTTTTTACAGCAAAACAAATCTTGGCCGCAATATAATTAGTGAGAGTCGATTACAGACCATTTGTATAATTAGAGTAAGAACGGTAGAATGGTGCAATTGTGGAAATGTTTATGTGGCGAAACGAAGTTTGTGAAATTGTCTCAGCTGTAACTGAGTTCTCATAGTAACCTACATCGTTGGTTTCTAACTATAATTATTTTAGAATTAATTTTATATAGGACTATCATCTTAATGTTGTAGGAATTTTGTAGCGTATTTTTTTCAAACACTGTGAACAAAGCTAATAAAATAAAAAAATCATGCCTGCATAATAGAGGTGCTCTAGTAAAGTTGCAATTAATATGAAAATCTCTGGACAATATTTATGACACTGACACAAGCGAAATTATTGCACAGTTTAATATTTACTGACGCGCCGTATTTTACACGTCGAGCGGATTACCTGCGAAATATAAACGTAAGCTGCGTTATCCAAATTTAATGGTCGCTATTTGACACCTCGATCATTTGCATTTCCTGTAAATACACATTTGGCATGTAGTTATGGCCACCGGTTATTATTGACGATAACCCGTACTCTACCAAGTTATTTATGATTACGACGACAACCTTCGATTTGCCTTTGTATTTTATGTATTTTACAATACTATAAACATTGATTTCTAATAAGGAGATATAAATTCGAAATATTACGATTTTATAGTATTATTTAGGTGATGGATAAACCATTAGCATTCGAGGAGAATAGCCAATATATAATAAAGAGCTTATAAAATTACCGGGTTACTGAAACAAATCAGTATTTATACATTCTGTCAGTGCATTACAAATGAGGTTGCGGTAAGCTTGCTCGTCTAAGCTTGCAGCCAGGATAATTTCGACATGTTTGCTGTGATTACTCTCACAACTGCCACCCGACAACGTCGGCTGTGTGAAATATGAGCGCACCTACGTTTACGTTTTCAAATAATCCTCTCTACCTCGGAATTATAACCCGTGAATAAACATAAAAGGCCGCGGTGGCGCGACAGGCTGTAATTCCGTACTGGAAACGTCGTAAATAATTGTCGTGGCTTTTGCGCTAATTCCTCGCCAAGAGTAAAATCTATGAGAGTGCTCGCGTTGCGCTCTTATGAAAAATCGCCCGCGACTTCGTAACCTGTTGCTTTCAGTATTTAGAAATGTTATTGCTTTTAAAAGCATAATACATGGGTTTAAAATGTAAACAATCAAGTTCACGAGAAGGATAAGAAACGAGGCACTATTTGTTGTTATTTAATATGCATCAAACAAAAAATAAGCGGTAAATATATAAATAGGACAATGATTTTAGTATAGGAGATGTGTTGAAAGGCCTAGTGCGGCATGCGGCGCTATGTTAGCGCCGACTGTCGCCTCTCTCGCAGGATGTCACAGCGGTAATTAAACATTCCTCAGCCTCTCGTGATATTAACCCATTTGAAAATTCTAACAATGTCGTGTAGTAGGCGCTTCCTATGAAAACGCTATGGAGTAAACAACGCATTATACTCCTACGTTAACTAAATAAGTACTTTCATGTCTAAACATCAAAATTCCTTCGACTAATATCGCCTTTGATAAATGCCTAAGGATCTATTACATAAAACGTTTCAACTGTTCTAAACATAGTGTACGCATTATAAGCCCTAATTTTTTCATACGATTTAGGTGGCAAACAAACATACGGCCCGCAATTTCAGATTTATCACATGCGTGTTAACGACTCATTGCTCTAAGATAGAGTATCCCCGGGATAAGAAAAAGTTTCTTCTTAAACGCAAAAGCGCTGAAAATAAGCGCTGTGCAGTCTGTGCACCCATACACAGGCACAGCTACCTACACAGCTGTGTGTAGTTATTTGGCTGTTGTCTTCTGTAAGGTGGAGGTTCTTCCTATGGTGCCCTTCCTCTCTCAAAATTTCCTCTTATGTAAATTACTTCGCACTCAAAAGAAACAATTGCCTTACAAGACCGATAACATTTTTAATCAGCTAATGTAGGTAAACTTGATTTACGTAGCAATCGAAGAAAAAGAATAAAATCCGATGTAATTAAAGTAAAAGGATACCATTTAGAGAATTTGCGGTTTCTAAATAATAATAAATAGTAGAGACAGATAAGCTTATAATCAGTAAGGGGCGGCAGGTTTCAGTAACACCACTTATAAACTTCCCTTTGTTACGCCATGCGCCATTTGAACCATTTACCCCTCGACCCGTAGTCCCGACACCCTTTCTTTGTCTCATCAGTACTAACAAGTATTTTCTGCTGACATTCTTAACAGATACTCCATAAACACTAAGTTGATAACGGTGATATAACTTGTGTATGTATTGTGGAACCTCAACTGTGTGTTAAGGTAGGTTGAGTTGTGGACGTACAAATTTTATTCACAAAGCACGCATACGCTTATCGTGTAGAAAACAGTTACCGTAGCCTTTTATAGGAAAACTAGCTTGTTTGTATTCGGGATATAAAGTAGCCTATGTGTTATTTCAGACTATAATCTATCTCTATGCCAAATTTTATCTAGATCCGTATAGAAGTTTTAGTTTGAAAGAGTATCAAACATATGTACATACATCTAAACTTTCGCTTTTTAATATTACTATCTGATGCTGAGGCTCCGCCCGCGTTGATATCATTTATCGCAATAAACATTTTCTATGTATATTCTTCCCTAGGGTACCATCTACATATATCCATGTCAAAATTCATTAAGATCCGTTTAGCCGTTTAGTCATGAAGGCGTAACAAATAATCAAACTCACTTTTGCATTATTTATAATATTAAGTATAGATTATTAGGATTTTTCTAAAAGTCGACTTTAATACACTTAATTATAGCTAGGTTAAACTGAACTACGATCCAGATACTTACTTATTTTTTAGCCACGCCCGCACTAAGAGTTAAACCTTGTGTCGTGATTTACAAACTAGATCACACGTGAACCTACACTAATACATACAAATACATACAAGTCACAGTTGAAAAGACCTAAAAGCGAATATAAAAGGAAAAAGTAGGCTTGTAAGTAATTAATATAGAGCTACGAGTATTACCAAAGGAATACCTACGTTACGGATTACATTCTACTGACTTTGTCGGTTTAACAAAGCAAGATAATATCAAAATCTGTGGTTAAGACGCCACCTTAATTTTCATCATCCTATTTCGTAGCGAAAGTCACATCAATACGACAATGTTGAAGCGATGGGGGAACTGAGAAATAATGAATAGAGGCTTTTAGCTATATTACTTCGGCGCAGGCGGTCGGGCAAACGACTGTTATGACGAAATTAATGTCCCCAGACTAAGTGAGTGCTCATATGACTCACCTCTATCTTAATGACGTGAGGATGACACTTCCATGTGGCTGTGGCTTGGACACAGCCTAGTGTAACGGATAATATTTACGTCATAGCTTCTTCGTGTCAAAACTTTGTTTTCATACTACCAAGGTGGCAAACAAGCATACGGCCCGCCTGATAGTAAGCAGTTACCGTAGCCTATGGGCGCTCGAACACCAGGGGTGTCACTCTCCTACAAACTCCTTTCTTGAAGAACCCCATGCTATAGTCTCTTGGGAAAACTTCCGCAGGGAGCTCATTTCACAACCTAAACTGAAAGTATGTAACGCCACTGCGTTACATTTCATTGCGTGGCGGAATTTTGAGGACGATTCACTAATCGTCCTCAAAATTCCGCCCCGCGAGATGCGTCACACTCACAATCCTCATTCAACGTTACAAATTCTTAAAACCTTTAGCTATTGAAAGGTGTAATTAAATTTTGGATTATGGGTATGTAACTATAATCCCAAAGTATATTTTTCTCATACTAACTCATTGCTACGCAGTCACATTACAGCTGCTATGTGCGATTCACACTAACTCAACTTGCCTGCGAGTTCGGTAACTATTAGGTAACATAACGTTATTGCTTAATAGCATTTGATATGCCACCATAATTAAGCGATTATGAACTCTATAATGTATGATGATAGTAGCTATCGGATTTTTCGTGACAATTAGCAACGTTATATTTGGGCTGAAGCCAAACTAACAAACAGCTGTCTTTTTATATGCTAATATGCTCTTTATTGCTATAAAGATTGGTTTTTGCTACAAATTACCAATTTATAGGTATATATTATTACGGGATGAGAAAACTTTTTGGACCATATTAAGCGCATTAGAAGTCGGAGCTTTGGCATTAAACTTACCTAGTGCAAAAAGTATATCTATAATATAAAAATAAATCACTGAATGTGTTGTTAAGCGCAAATCTCGAGAACAGCTGAACCGATTTCACTCATTCTTTTTTTGCTATGTTCGTTATTGTCAGGAGGAGGTTCTTATGTAAAAAAAATAAGAAAGTTAAGCTGGAAATAGTTTAACCCGGGCAAAGTCGGGGCGGGCCACTAGTAATACATATAATTTGTAGAGCACATTTAAATGTATTATTTTGTAACACTTTATATTTCCATGAATAGATGATTATTATTATTATAAGCTATATTATAAATATATAAATTATATATTACGTTACGAATACTTCTATCTAACCTCCTTCTTGTCTGTATTTTAGTGACGATCATGTCTACTATTGTGCCAATGTAAATGTATATATTAGCAACCCATATATGTCCCACTGCTGGGCACAGGTCTCCTCTCCTCTATTAAGAGAAAAAGAGAGGGTTTAGGCCTTAATTCACACACGCTGGCCTAATGCGGGTTAGTGAATCAGACATGTCATTAGAATTTCTTCTAAGACATGTGGGTTTCCTCACGATGTTTTCCTTCACCGTTAGCAGATGGCGAATCATTTGATTAGTATATATAAACTCCACAAAGTGAAATTCACATTGGTACTGCCCAGGATCGAACTCGCACCTCTTGCGTGCAAGTCGGTTACTTTCCTACTCGGCCACCACCACAATGTAAAGTAACTAGTACCTTTTACTTAACGTTGACATAAAAGCAATCATGGTTTTAATGTAAAATATTGATAAAACACTTAAAAGTGCTTCTTTGCTCTCGCTGCATAAGTTTTCGTTCAATTATAAAGTCCTAGGTTTGCTTTTCTTGGGCAAAATGTTATTGAATTTCCTGTTAAAAAAATTGTAAGGTGTATATCGAGTATCGAGATCACGTGGCTGCCTCGTTAAAAATGCCCCGCGATGAACAACCTAATGATGTAGAAACGCATTTGTCTCACGAGCCAATTTGAACGTAGCTAGACTGACTAACTGGCTGTCTGCTCAATGCGAGCACCAGATGAGCCGTCTCGCGAGGCAGCCTCGCAATGTTTGACTGCCATGGTGGTCCACAAAGAGTTGTTTTGAGTCTGGGTGTAATTTGTGTCTGTTGATTGTATGTTTGTAAATTCCCCCGCGACACAGAGCTTGTTCTCTAGTGCGGGAGTTGTCTTTTTAAAATAAAAGAAAAAAGAATAAAACAAGCTATACTCGTAGGCACTGTCAATTTCCTCATAATATTTCAGTCGTTTATCTTATTCTAGATAGGCAGAAAGACAAAAAACGACGGACTAACTAAATTAAAGTGCTAGTAAAACTAACCAATAAAACAAAAACATAAAAGTATTAACGACTTTCACTTGTTCGTGCAACAGAATAATCGTTTTAAATTTTGAAATCCCGGCTTTTATGAAGTAGACAATGATAAGAGGGATTATAAAAGGGAAGTGGGGGTGAAGGGCTGATAAGAAAATAATGGGACGGCAATGAAACTGGGGGAAACGTCTGAAGTACTTATTATAGCTTTAAAACATTATACTATGGTCGTCTATGGTCTGTCATTTGTAAGTCGTTTTTTTATTATCATGGTATTGACGAGATGTAAATTATATTTACTCTAATGTGTTTAGTTTATAAACGCTGAATCAGACTTATATATCATGTAATTTAAAATTAAGTAATATTATTTGAGCTTTAGCTTAAGACGTAGAGTACAATACCTACAAGCAAGCAAGCCCGACTGAGGAAGGTCCTCCGCCTTACAGAAGACCACAGATACACACAATTGTGTATCTAATTGTGTTTCTTATACAACCTGGTTGCCTGTAAGAAATTTTAGCGATAAGGCCATATAACTGAGTATAAATAATGTTTTTGTCAAATGTAATTTGTGTATACAATAAAGAGATTTATATCTATCTATCTACCTAAATGAGCACAGGACACCTCTCCATTTTCATGCCCAATACGCAAGAGATACCCAATGCGTTGCTTTGCTCAGGAGAGCCGTGTGCATGTTTGCCTAGGTAGTATAAATTGGACAATGAATAGATAGATACTTATACCTAAATAAATCAAATCAAATGAACACAAACTCGGTTTATTAAAACTTATTGACCTACCACTTTCTATCCTTCGTCACTATCTAGCCATCCAACTTTAGCTATTTAAGAGTTCTATTATTAAAACCACCAGCCTAAACCAAGGTGGAATCTGTATTCTATAAAAAAGGTCTATAAATAAATAACCCCATTTAATATGTATTGAATTTTACTTAGTATTGTAATAAATAGAAAACCAAAATTTATATACATAAATTGCTAGTGCTATAAATGATAAATACATATATTGATGTACTAGCTGTTGCCCGCGGCTCCGCCCGCGTGGATGTCGGTTGTCGTTGCAAAAAGTAGCCTATGTGTTATTTCAGACCATCATCTATCTGTGTGCCAAATTTCATCCAGATCCGTTTAGTAGTTTTTACGTGAAAGAGTAACAAACATACATCCATCCATTCTTACAAACTTTCACATTTATAATATTAGTAAGGATAACTTATCAATTTTATTTCGTCTTAAATGTTGCAACATATTTATCTGTAATCATTTTAACAAAAAAAAACGACTTCAGTACGGCAAGTTGCAGAATTTTCAAAAACCTTTAGTCTAACGTAGGTATTTAAACCGGGTGAACTTTCATGCAAACTCTTATCTCACTTTTTCTCCCTTAAAGAAGGTTCTTTTTAATCTGATAATTTACAGCAATAGTGCATCTCATGACCTAAGCAAGAAATAAGCCCAAACACGGCTAGATTACATTGTTTAATTATTAAGTTCCTTTCTTCCTGTCTAGCTTCCGGCTTCATCATCAGTTCAGTTCAATTGTACCATTTTATATATTCGAAAATATACTCGAAACTTATTTAATCGCCATCCGTGAAATACTTATTATTGAGAAATTCAGATGGCCATCTGTGGTCTTCGTCATCATTTTTACTTTACAGGAGTTCCCTCAATCATCAGAACTTTCTTTTGATGAAATGGGACTAAACTGGAAGTACCTATGACCTCTCAGACAAAAATAGATTTTTTCAATTGATAACCGAGATCATTCATTAACAGTCGGAACCGAATATGCTCCTTTTTTAACCGACTTCAAAAATGAAGACATTTTTGACTTCAAAAATGAGGACATTTTTGAAGTCGGTTAAAAAAGGAGCATATTCGGTTCCGACTGTTAATGAATAATGATCGTTTATAGCTCATGGGATAATCATTAGTTTATAAGCCTATTTGGGCGATTTGAACAACCCTGTAACCAAGTCAAAACTGCAGGCCGAAACCAATGAACAAAGAAAGATAAGCAACCCTCATTACTGAGCGACGTTCTGTTTTGTTACCATGTTTCGGTGCGTATTTGCTCATAGATTTCAAGTATGAATGCGATAGATAATACAGAAAGAGATCGATAGATGGATAAAGCGTCTTAGCTACTGTTGACGGCAGCAATTTTCGCGCCCTAGTGTGATGACTACGTCTTTCTTACTATAATATCATTGAAACAAGTAGTTCTGAAACTGCCACAGAAAATGGCAATGGAAAAACATTGTTACTGTGGAGGCTGTCACATACCTCCAACGAAAAGGGAGGATCCTTCGACCAGACTAGGTGATCGTGCCTGGCGGGCCGCTGCCCAATGGTTAGTCATTGGGCGTTTTATATATACTGAGTGTTTTGTGTAAACTTCGATAGCGCGATTCAGCATCTCGAACATTTGTTCTGCGGTTGCGTGATTCTAGGGATAGTGACATCTGTGTTTTCTATGTTGAACTTAACGAAATTCAACATAGAAACCACAGCGTCATCCGTTAGGCCAATAGAATAACCACAACAAGCCGTTGCTTGTGGTGGCGTTATTCTATTGGCCTGATAGATGACGCTACATTACTATAAAATCCTATGAGTATAAAGATTACTGAAAAGGTTATACTTAAATTAATATTTGATGGTGATGTATTCCTGGAAAACGTTTCGCACGTATCGGCAGCTCGGTTAGTATTCAATTAATGGTGGCCTTTTGCATAGACATGTGCAATTACAAAACTTCTGAATGGATATGATGATGGGACAAAAGAATATATAACATTTCGAATCTGCCGCAATTGCATATATATTGATTTTCAACGAATAACTAACTTACGCAATTGTACAAGGTGGCTAGGTTCACTAAAGGTATTATACTATTATGTATCGATGCAACTTACTACTACCTTAAGAGATTATTTATAGCTTCGAAATTGTCAATAGGCAAAGTAATAATATCTGTCGAGTTTTGACGCGGTTTTATTTAAAAACTTTTATGCAAAGTAGCGCCCTAGATGCAAGCTTCCTTGTCGCGATAAGCCTTAAGTTCTTGTCATTTTTTCTCATATATTCAGTCTAGCCCTATCAGGAAACCAGCCATGTGCACAATCACAATAGTTTTTTTTAAGTGAAAACTTTTTCAGGCGCGTTGAGCACTTTTTAGATGAACAGACGTCATGGAACCCACGTCATCGTCACCAAACGCTTTCCATATTCATAAATAATAATCTTATAGCTCGACAATACAATTCACAAGTTACTTATTTTTCACTTCTATCGGCAGGTCAAAAAGACTGCCTCGCATGTTTTTTTTGGAATACGTAAATTATGAATTATGTATGTATGTATTATGTAGTATTGCAAGTGTTCAGCTCATGGGCTATGGTAACTGCTTACCATTTACTAATAGTCGTTAATGCTTATACGTCATGTCGGTTAACAAATAGGTGTGAAACTTAAAAATAGTTTAGGATTAATAGGTTTTAAGAAATAAAAATTCGTAAATATTTTTAATAACTGTATTATAAAAGGAGTTGATATATTATAAAATGCATAGATTTAGATATGTTAATGATAACAATATGTTATATAGTACATATAAGAAGTTGATAGAAATTTTAAGTTATACGAATATCACATTGCAAGGTATAGTAGATAGGTATAGATAGATAGGAAGTAGTTTCAGTACGTAAAGATTATTACTTATATAAATAAATATTTATTTATTATTTATTGCAACAACTACTTGAAGTACCTAAATTATTAGTTAAACCTTTAATAAATTAGTGGAGACCCTATTGGACTCTGAACAATCAACAAGAAATAACACTTAGTAAGTAACAAAAAACAAATATCGCATACGTATTTGAATTTTAACAGCTACTAATAAACTTGTCATCATTAGAAGATAAAAAACACATGTTTTGCATTGAAGTATATTTATTTTTGATGAATGAAAATAATCACTTTTTTTTTTAATATTTTGAGTTAACATTCAATATTGAATGGCTTCATTGAACTTATAATATGGGGTATTATATTCCACGACACCTCTGACTGAATCATGACATTCCATACAAAATAGTGTCAGGTAAAAATATGCTTAAATACATATGTATACCTAAAGTTCATATTTTTAAGAAAATTAAGTATGTTTTTTTAACTTCTCTTGATGACAAGTGATAATAAAATAGTGTAAGAAATTCACCTAGTTATTTATTAAGGACATACCAGCCGAGCCAAATTGTGTGGTGTGCAAGATCGTAACCCCGACGAAGTGATGGTCAGTCCTCGGGACGGAGGTATTATTTCTCTGCCACTCACGCGCAGACGGTGGATGCAACCCACGAAACCGGGAATACCCGACGCACCAGACAATCTGAACCAATGTATAATTTATTTACCCTTCCATAAGAAAATTATCTTTAAAAATATAAATAAAAAATACTAACTTTGTAACATTCTCCGGTGGCTGACCAATATAAATGTACGGATCTACATCTAAAGAACTCATACGTCCCTGGGACGAACCCCGCGCCGTTGAAGACCCTAGCTTTAAAACTCCATCTTTCTTATATCTTCTCGCAGATAGTTTTGATTTACCATCAATTTTGGTTTTCCCTGTGTGAAGTTCCATCGGCCCACTGCCTGCGTCCCAACGTAACACGCCTCTGTTGTCTACAAAACCAAGCCACAAATGGTCCCTCGTCCCGGAAGCACTTACTACCGCACCTTGGCCACATACAGCAGACACCTCTGCCCAAATATCGAAGCGTTTCGCAGGAAGCCTCGTTCGAGCCGTCATCCTCGCATTACCATCGAACAACGGCACTTCATACATCTCACTACTATTCTCTTCTAAGTATTCCTCATACACTGAATAGTCTTCTACTTCGTTAGAATCAAATTCTTCATCATCTTCTTCAATCAATGCTTGGCTATTAGTTTTATTAGACTTGGCACAGCTCTCTTGGTATGTATTTTCAATGACGCTACTAGAATGAGTGTAGACTTTTTCTGCGAAGTATCATTTGAAGTGTATTATATGTATTCGAATATTAACAAATCAATATTCTACGAAAACAAACTCTACATAACTAGCTTATAATTGTTACTAGCGATATCCAACAGGTGGGAGGATGTCGATGCACGTCAACTCGGGTTCGGGACTATCAGGTTTGCCGCTATCACTCGTGTCTACGGAAGCGTCTGTGAACTGAAGTGAATTTGAGCTTTGGTGCTTGATATATTCAAAATCTTTAAACGATGTTTTATCAGATTCCAGTGGGGTGTTGTCGTGAAGGTCGGGATTTTTGAGGGTCGAGCGTTTTGATCTACCAGACCGGCTACCTCTTCGAACGTGTGGGGCCTCCTCGCTACATGGTCCGAATGCTTGTACCACCACATCCGATTGGGTCCTACAAGCGTGAGTGCGGAGGTGGCAAGCAGAGATATAAGTACGACCGTCACTACCACACACGGATGGGCCGTCAGTTGGGGGACATTCTATCGTAGCGCATTCACATGTTGCCAGCCCGCTCCGAACCACGCAGTGAGCCCCGAAGTAACACGTCATGTGATCACAATCGGTTGCTGGTAGTTGAGTCGACTCCGCTGTTGATTATAAAATATCATTAACACTTGATGAGACTTTACCAATTACTATTTTCTTATAATAAATATTTGCTACTCACGATCGAAACATCCATTAGGTCCTAGAGTATGTTCATGGTTAGAACAAATTGTGCACTTCTGTCCCTGAATTCCAGGTTTGCAAACACAGCGACCAGTCATCTGTTCACAATCCTCACGCACCGATCCAAATGCCGAGCAACCGCATGCTATAAACAAGTAGGCCAAAACTAAAAAAATAACATAGGTATCTTTATAAAATAAAAATAAAGTAAATCTTGCCAAAAGCGTCAAGAGATTAAAATGACAGAAATCTAAAGAAACAGAAAAGTGAGTAAGGAAAAATCTAAATATTATTTTCTCGTTCATGAATTTCTGAGTTTAAAAGACAAACAAATTATTAATATACTATATAATATATTATTAATAATTTGTTTGTCTTTTAAACTTTTAGTCTAGTCAACAAGTGCTTTTTTGGTCTACTTTTTTCAGCAATCTCCGAAAATGATATTTGAGGTGTTATTCGATTCGAAATGGCATCTAGATGACTTTTGAAACAAATGAAGTTCCGCTAAGCATAAGATAAATTTGAAAAATCTTTATTAGTTTTGAGATATTTTCAAAAAACTACACCCCTTTTTTTATTTTTAGTGAATTGTTAATAACTTTTGCAATTTTTGCAAGCGAAACTTTTTTTTTTAAATCATCTAGATCGGCATCTAGATGATTTAAAAAAAAAAGTTTCGCTTGCAAAAATTGCAAAAGTTATTAACAATTCACTCCGAATCGAATGACATCTTAATCATAATTTTCGGAGACTGCTGAAAAAAGTTGACCAAAAAGGCACTTGTTGACTAGACTATTTGGAATGTAATTCTCTTGATATGGAGGTCGACATAGACTTAGGTCCCACCAAGGTAAAGCCGAGGACGAAAATAAATACCAAATATGTAATAAGAGCAACTTACGTATACACCCAGTATGTACAATCCCAATCCTCGGGAGGCCCCAATAACCAGGCTCGCAGCGGTCACATTTAAGGCCGCCAACGCCTGGTCGGCACACACACTGCCCGGTATCATCACACTGCTCGGTGACGGAGCCGAGACGATGGCAGCCGCATACTGCAGGACACCCGGCACCACCAGGTCCTCGAGCCGGAGTAACGCCATCCGCACAGCATCCGTGCCACGACTCTTGGCAACCTTTCTTTTCGACAACAGCTTTATCTAAAATAAGAAAAATATCATCACAAAACTATGGTAAAAACTTTTGGGTGGGCAACGCGCGGGTGGTACCTCTAATATTGCAAGTATCCATAGTTTATGGTAACTGCTTACCACCAGACGGGTCGTATGCTTGTTTGTCACCAAGTGGTATAAAAAAAGATCTTACATTGACTTCTTACATCTGAAATCTCAAAAAGAAGGCTGAAACTTTGAAATAAAATTTGTTAAAAGAATCAAGTAAGTCAAGTCAAGTTCTATTAGGTTTAAAAAATAACCATAAGAAGAGGAATTATTAATTATATTCACTATGCCCAGCCATGTATCAGTGAATATGGTTATTTTTCTAAAATATTCTCTTAAGTAATTTCTTAACAAACATTTCTCTTTCTACGCTTTTTTCCACCGAGGATGCGAATAAAAGCGTAACTCCATTTTAAACCAGCATTTGATTTCTAAATGTCCGGCACTACAGTACAGGCAGTAATGTCTTTCACTTCACGTAATATAAACAGATCATACAATAATTATGTAAATATCACTTATTTGTCTTTAGCAATGCAACTTTCTAAATAAATTATGCAAACAAGTAGGTATTATTTGTGCAGTGGTTTTAAGCTATTGACACATAGTAGCAACGCAAGAGCATGGGTTATGTGACGATGAAGATGAAAGAAAATGACTAAATCAATCTAGCTAATTGAATGATCAAGGGCCTAGAGTATTTAATCGATAGGTTTAAATTTAATCATTTTTCGTTTTCATTAATATTTATTTTCAAATGTCAAACGTTACCGTACCCATGCTATGTGAAATAGACTATAGGTACATGAGTATTATGCGAAATATCCATCCAATGTTCTTTTCCTATCCAAATTAATACCTCATTACCATACTAAATTCATTCTTTTTTAGTCATTATATTGTTTCCTAATTAATTAAATACTTATCTAAATTTCATTCTGTATGATATATTGGTTTCCGTTCCTTTTCGTTACCACTAATATTGAAACTTATAAATACCAAATTGTAAATGTTATATTCTGGCGATTAAAAAGAGTGACCCGAGTTTCTTGCTAATTCTTCTCGAGGCCCTAGTAATTACCTCACAAATCGCACAAAAACGAACTTTAAAACCATATTAATACATCGTATTGCCTCCACGAGCTCTTTTTACAGCTGCCAGACGATTGGGCATGCTGTTTATTAAATTTCTTATAGGTACGATATTGCGGGATATTGTTCCATTCTTCCACTAACACATGTTTCAGGTCTCTAAGTGTAGCTGGGGCGGGATTCCGATTTCTTATACACCTTCCGAGCTCGTCATAAAAACATTACGAGACCTCGGGAAATACCACCCGTGCGAAGCCGGGGCGGGTAGTAGCATATGTGTGCCCTTAGCTTAATGTTTACGTTGACTTGCCAGACCAAGTTCGATTTTCACTGGTTCTCGGACAAATAAGTACTGACTTAATTACGATTGCATATATTAGTTCTGGATGTTTGTCGTCTTTCTATTTGTGGTGAAGTAACTGTATGCTTGTTAGCTAATTGCTGTTGTTCAAATACATAACAATGCAATGGGAAACTTGAAATTACATTCATATGTTAATGCTCAATTACGTTTGCATAGTTGGTTCGCAACAACGTTTCTCAAACTTTTCTATATTGTGACCCCCAACAAAGTGGAACTCAAGAAAGACTTAAGTTTCCTATTGCGAGATAATGCTGCGATAAACTGACACATTTCATGACCGAGACATACCTATAAGTTTAAATCATTTTATTATACTACTTAAGTGGCAAACAAGCATACAGCCAGCCTGATGGTAAGTGGTTAGCGTAGCCTATGGACGTTTGCAACACCAGGAGTGTCACTCACGCGTTGCTGACCCTATAGAAACCTTATAACTCCTTTCTTAAAGAATCCCATGCTATAGTCTCTTGGGAAAACGTCGGCAGGGAGCTCATTCTACAGCCTAATCGTAGGTGGTAAGAAATTCCTCTGGAATCTTTTGTTGAGTAGGCACCAAGAAAAACACTAGGGTTTCATGATGCAATTTCTCTGGGATAGCAAAATTCCGTTGAAAACGCAACTCTCGAAACCTATACTCACACACAGAAACACAACTACTTCGCTGTGTGTAGTCATTTGGCTGTGCTCTTTTGTAAGGTGGAAAGTCTTCCCCAGAAGGCCTCGCTCACTAGTAGCTGGTGCCTTAGCTCTCTCAAATTAAAAATAAGAATGAATTTATTACAATAAAATAGATACATGTTAGTTACAATACTGAGCTTTTCTTTGCCTCTAAAGCTTGTGCGCCGTTGAAATTACTTAGTTACCAATATAAATAATATAACACCATGATAAACATATATTTTAAAATAAACTAAATACAAATATGATGACCAAGCAGAACTGTCGCTCTCGCACCTACGTATTAACGATATTTTAGGAAACTGCAACACTTAGGTTGAGAAACGCTGAACAGCAATAAAGAAATACTACAAACTATTTAACGCTTCGGTTGTAAGTAAGAAAACATAAAATAAATATATGCAATAGGAGAAATTGCGAACATAAATAAAATATGGGGGCTAAGTAAAATGTTTACCATGATAATAGGTAGTCCTTGTAAGCTAGATTAGTTTTTGCACATTAGGTACTCTCCATTTATTAGGGTTTTTTATACTAATTGAGTGGCAAACACACATACGGTTCGCCTGATGTTAAACAGTTGCTGTAGCCTATGGACGCTTGCAATACCGGAGGCACACGGAGGTATCACTTGCGTTTAGCCAACCCATTTTTATATTCCGGGGATTTAAGATGGGATTGTCCCTGGGATAGGAATACCTAGGTACGTTTCTTTCAAGCTCATTTCTCCTAAATGAGCGCTGGAGACCTGTACTTACACACAGGAATACAACTACACCGCTGTGTGTAGTTATTTAGCTGTGGTCTTCTGTAAGGTGGAGGTCCTTCCCCAGTCGGGCTTCCTCACTAGTATAGTGCCCTACATCTCTTAACTTATTTGGTCTTTCTTGCTTGGCCTCTCGGTTTGAGTATACCGAACGGGGTACTAAGGAAAAAAATACATATTCCTGACCTAGATAATAACTTATCTAGATCAAGGTTAAGGCGGGAGCTTAGCTCCCGTATTATTCTTCGTGGTCAAGGCGAAGCGGGGCTCCGCGACCAATTCTATGGTGCTCCGTTTCATATCCCCTGACCGTCACCTCACTATAATATCTGTATCATAAATGTAATGGGTGTACAGTAAAGAGTTTTCTATCTATGATCTAAAAATTACCTTTTCTACAGCATCGTGCAGCTTTAGCAGTATGATGGCAGTAGCTGCCAACTGGACAATCTTTTCGATGAGGACCACCTCCACAGTCTATTGGTCTTCCTTCAGCATCGGTTAAGGGTTCGTCGTCGCCACACGGTCGAAACTGAAGACAAAATGGTTATATATTATTCTGTATTTCTGATTTTTAAAATAATTGAAAATTATGACGATTATATCATGTTACTATAGGAGAAGCCTATGTCCAGCAATGGTCTGCGATAGGCTGATTGATTGATTGATTGATATGTTACTATAATGATTAAGAACTGACAATTCTACGAATATTTGAGAATTGTCAATTCTTGTCTCCATCAATTACGCATAAATAATTAAATATACTTAAATATGTTCCTGGTGCAATCAATTGTAGACCAACATTTTGATTTTTTGATTTCATCACGCTCTTCTATTCATTATTAATCAGTAATATTTATATTCGTGAAAGCAATATATCACTGGTGATATCAATTTGCATTCTCAGATCTTTTAGGAACTGCCTTTCTCTACACTCTTTTGCTAATCTACTATAACAGGGGTCGGCTTTTAAGACAAAAGAACCAACAGTTACAATTTATGATATTTTAATAAAGAGCCACTGCAGAGCCGACATCGAAAGAGCCGCAGGTTGCCGACCTCTGTAGGTACTATAAATAAAAGAAGAAACTGACTTACGTATACCTAAACGCACAGTCGAAAGAAAATTTTGTAAAAGATATTCTCTAACCTCAAGACCCCTGCACAGTGCGAGAGGCCTTAATCTCAAGTCTTCCTGCCTACGACACGCTTCTAACTTCATATGGCACAATGTTGGGTAGAGCCGCAAGTCTGATGCACAAACTGGAGTCGATGACGCGGCGGCCGCTGCTGCTGCAGCGCAGTCAAATAGGCAAGCACATCTATGAACAAAAAATATAATTAAAATCAAAATGGTGTAACATTATGTATCAACCTAAAGATTAAAACTAATGTTAGACAATTTAACATATAAACTCTTTCTAACTATCTTACAGTAAAACATTTAAAAAGTGGATAGATACTCGTATTATCAGTAGTACGCTTACCTACTGATAAATCTAAACTAATATGATAAAGATTTACAATTTATATTATAAATTAATATTTTCCAAAATTTTAATTAACAATTAAATAAAATTATTACAAACGGATCTCTGCCGTTTGTAATAATTTCCAATAAATTATATTTAAAAATTTGCATGCCCATGTAACGGCAAAATATTGCTGTTTATTATTAATAACACCTGTGTACCTTTTACCCATGTTTGCAAAGAAATAAATGATTTTATTTGATTTGAAAGATTTGATTTTTTGTTTGTTTCCATCTCAGCGATAAGACGTCCACAGCTATACAGCAGATAGGCCTCCCGCAAAGTTTTCCACATCATTCGGTCCTGAGCTGACCTTGTCCATCGGTTGCCTGCGACCTTTACCAGGTCGTCGTCGGTCCAACTTGTTGGACGCCTGACCACGCTGCGTCTTCCAGTTCGTGGTCGCCACTCTAGAACCTTTCTGCCCCAACGGCCATCGGTTCAGCAAGCTATGTGCCCTGCCCATTGCCACTCAATTGAGGCAATTCTTCTGTATTTGTTAAGATTTAACCTAAAAACTTCTTTAGCTTATGTTACATGCTGATGAAAATTCTCGACCGATTTTAAATCGGAATCCTTACGGAAACTAAATAAATGTCCACCCGTGACGTCCATCCGGATGTGCCACTATTCCTAAATAAACTTAATGTTGGCTAAAGGCTGGAAAGTAACTGGCAGTGTAAATCGCACAGTATTTGCAGCGCTCAGTTATACATACAGTTATAATAAAGTACTTGCCTCGGTTGTCCATTGGAATCAACGGCACACGTAGCTTCATAAGCACACTGCACACGAGCGCACACCGCAGTACCAGAGACAGCCTCGCTAGAATTTTCTGCATTTTCATCCCCTGAGCGGATCTCGTTACTCAAATCCGTTATCTTTGCGGATCTGTTCCCGTCTGAAAGTATTTTGTCTCGAGTTAAGGGTTATAGCAAATTTTGTCTAAATATACATTTTAGAAGCGGTGGGTGGCGGCTGGGTTCGATCCCGGGTAGCGGTGCCAATGTGAATTTCACTTTGTGGAGTTTATACGTACTAAAGTGCGTTACGAGAAACGATTCATCATCTGCTAACGGTGAAGGAAAACATCGTGAGGAAACCCACATGTCTTAGATAAAATTCTAAAAGACATGTCTGATTCACCAACCCGCATTAGGCCAATGTGTGTGAATTAATTTATTTATTTATTTATTTGTATAAGGAAAGCTTACAGACTAATAAAATATATGTGTAAACAAGTTGGTAATATAAATTGCTAATAACAAGCTTCCACAGATATGAAACCTAAATTCTCTCTTCTGATAGTTACCCGTACTCGACTTATATAGGTTGCTATTATATACAAAATAGTTTATTGAAAACGCGATAAAAATTATTAATTTGCAGCGAGTAGTCAATACCAGCTCTGTAGGTAGGTACTTTGTGCAATTCTTCATCATGTCAATTTCGCCTTACAAGTACCTAACCTGTGGTATTATTGTCGTCGTTGTCGGTACAGTCGCCGTAGTACGCGAGGGTGGGCGGGGTCTCGCCGCGCGCGCGCGCCTCGCACGCGGCGCGGCGCAGCGCACAGTGCGACACGTAGGCGCGGCGCGTGTCGGCGCACACGGGAGCGCGCGCCACGTCACTGCACGCCGCCGCGCACCCGCACGATCCCCGCGCGCACCACGTACCCGCCGGACACACCACATCAGCGCACGATTCTGTACATACAAACCACCAATAACATGATACGCATTGCTGTAAGTAATATTACCATTTATGATAAATCATCATAAAGCATTTTTCTAAACATCATCTACAATATTAGGACACTGAAACTGACTGGACTCAGAAAGTACCAACGCGGAAATTGCAACGATATGTATGAGCTTACATACAACATATTTATAAGTAGCTAGTACTCAGGCACAGATCCAGCCCTCAAAAAAGGTTGTGGATACAGCTACCCGAAAATCAACCAAGTGTCAGTCGGAGTATGAACTCGCTCATGATCGTTTTTGATAAATATATTCAAAGATGTTTACAAAACATAATTATCATTTTAGCCTATCAATCTCAATAGACCGTGAAAGTGTGACGTCACAAGTATATACGGGTTATGCCATATGCCCATGGTGCCCGCAACAGTGGATCCGCGCTTGGTAGTAGGTACTTATATTAGTGTCACTGTCGCTGAGCGACGCCGACACCAACTTAAATTGTCTCCGTCATCTATTTCTATCGAATGTCGCTCTCACTGTGTTCGGAATGTTACTTTAATAAGGATAAAATAATTTTATGTACATACTAAACTAATTATAATTACTAAATAGACATTGCAGCAACAACAATCTAATTGTAATAATACGAGTACTTAGGTACAAATTGAGAAAGTCTAAAAGATTTTATATTACTTATTATAAAGCTTCCTACAAGGCTTATTTCAAGGGTGAGAAGTGAAAAAGCAAAACTTTTATTAACAAATTATGTTACCTACTTGAACGGCTTAACATCCTACTAATATTATAAACGTGAAAGTTTGTAAGTATGGATGGATGGGTGGATGGATGGATAGATGGATGGATGGATGTTTGTTACTCTTTCACGTAAAAACTACTGCACGGATCTGGATGAAATTTGGCACAGAGATATATTATGGTCTGGAATAACACATAAGTTACTTTTTACAGCGATAACCGACATCCACGCGGGCGGAGCCGCGGGCAACAGCTAGTATTACATATAACCTGCGCATTGTATATTAAAGAACCAATTTAAAATAACTACTCAGCCCACCTGAATTAACTAGCGTCTGTGTAATTGACCACACCGAAGTGCATCGCATAAATATGTAAGGACTTAAAATTTTACGCGTTTAGCACATTATGTACTTTGCACGTTGTAAATTCACACGGGTAAATCTACTCAGACCACTAACTCTTATAACTATGAGATATAATGGAATTTTCGCAAGTCTTATGTCATCTTTATTTTCCCACAAAATACCTACATAACATTGCATCAACCTATTCTTTCTTAAAGGGGAAGACGGTAGACAGAGGTTCATCGGGTTCATCTATCTGGCGATTAAATAGAGTAGCCTGAGTTTCTTAATATTGCTTTTTATTGGAGCCATGAGAAGAACTTTCCGTAGCCGTAGGTAAATTAGCTGGCATCATCTTTCTAGCTTATTCATAATTTATTACCAACATAGGTGTTACTTTGTAACAAAATGAATAAATGAATTTTGAGTTTCAGTATCATTAGCCACATTTCGACATTAATGTTAGGTTCAATGTCTACGAAGCGGTTGACTAGTAGTTGTCTAGTAGGTTTTCCAAGTGTTTAAAAAGCTTGAACATTTTGGATTGCAACACGTGACACGTAACTTCCCAATAATTTTAAGAGTCCATAGGTTACGATTCGACAAGTCCGTGTGGCGACGGAATAAGAATACAAACCCCACCCATCCCGAGAGTGTCGTAAAAGTCGACTAAGGGAGTAAGTTATGGAGACAATATCCACTGCAAGAGAGGGAAAACTCGAAATAAAACCCTATACTAACCCGTCTGGCCAGCGTGGTATAGTAGGCTAATATCCCTCCAAGTATATGGAGGAGACCTGTGCCTAGCAGTGGGATGTTTTTGGGTTGTGATGATGATGATGAAAGGTTACGATAACCTGTGGGCCATATGCTTGTTTGCCACTTAAATAATATAAAACGAACTTACCACAGGAACCCATATGCCTGATATGAAGCCGTCTCTTCTCCTTGCACGCTGTGTCCCTCAGTGCACACACGCTGCTGTATGTGTTGTTGTCAGTGCCGCAAACTTCCTCTGTCTCCTAAAAACAGAAATGATAAGTAGATAAGTATTATTATAAAAATGTATCATGGTGGGTTATCTTTCATCATAGATGGTTCGCAAGAAAAAATTACAGGCTAATCGTTATGCAAATCTGTCTATCAATATTGGAGATGGCAATTTTCTCGAAAAAAATTTTTTGATGATTAAAGATGAAAATTATTTCTTAGTTAATGCTTGTTTAGTTCATACTAGATACTACCATTTCTTTTTTTATTTTAACTCACAGTCCCGTCCTCACAATGCTTAGGGCACACACAGCTCGCTTCAGAGACACCGTCGCTTTCGCACACTGCGTAGAATTCGCACTTCTTATTTTCACACCCGTCTGTGAACACATATTTAATTATCTGTCAATAAAATTCCCAATGGCAAATGATTTAAGTATTTACATTGATTTAAAGTAAGTAGGTACATATAATAATAATAGGTTTGTACAAGGTACCTGCTTAGTGTATTACTAAATATTTAAAGCAATGTGGGAAAAGTTGAGACTGGAGTAGGATTCAAACCTCTCGGATTTCGGCCCAGCGCACTACCAACTATGCTATTCGAGACCCTACTGCTGAGTTCGAATTATGTCAAAATTTTAACATTCGTCAAAAGTTGTTGTGAAAATCTGGTGCTAATGCCCCTAAAAGCGTGACCTGCTGCATATATAAACTATAATACTAACTGCATGGTCCGTCGTACAAGACCTGCACGTCTCTTCTATGCCGGCACGCTTCTAGCTGCAGCTTGCATCGATTCCCGTACGAGATGCCGTCGGAGCCGCAAACGGGTGCAAACTCGTTGGAACAGCGCGGGCAGCGACACACGCCCCGCGCGCCCGTCGCCACGCACTCGCCACCGTGAGGACAAACACGATCCGCGCATACGCCGTTTGAACCTGTGATAAATTAACATTTAGCACGATACTAGTATTCTTTTAAGAGAGGTAGCATATTAGCCAGCCAGCCCTATTTGGGAAGGACTTATACCTTACAGAAGATCATAGCCAAATAACTACACACAGTGGTGTAGTTGTGTTCCTGAGTGTGAGCACCGATAGGTCTCCAGCGCTAGGGATGTGGTTTGAAATAAACGTATTCCTATCCCAGGTATACTCCCATCTTAAAGCCCTGGTGTAAAAAATTAGGTTACCAACACGCGAGTCTAACCCACTAATTTTAAAACTGTCCAGAAGCGGGGAAAAAGCAACTCATATCCAGGCCCCTCTACATAAATACTAATCTACATAAAGAAAACTGCTACAGCATCTTACCACAAGCTCCTGCGTGCAGTACCCTTAGCTCTCGTCCCAGCAGGCAGGCGGCGCGGCGCAGCTCGCACTCACTGTCGTGCGTCCTCGAGTCAGAGCCGCAGACGGGTCGCAGCACTGGCTCACAGATGGGCGGACAAGCACATACAGCGCCGCCACCTTCCACGCGACACTCAGCGCCGTGACGACACTCTACTTCTGCACACGGATTCACACCTGTAAAACGCAAAATCATTCCCTGTTAGAATGTACCTATATTCTCATTTTGATACTGAATTCATCAGGTGGGCTAGGCTCACATTCAGTAGGTACAGTATGCAACAAATATGAAACTAAACTCACCTGAGCTACACTGTCCTTTGAACACAACCTTCAATTGTTTCCTGGCGCGACAAGACTCCCGATGCATCTGACACTCGTTTGAATAAGTCTTGCCGTCAGATGCGCACACGGGCGAGAACTCGAGGGGACACGGTTCAGCACACCGGCAAGATGGCGACCGACGATCGTCTAGTTGACACACTTCAGGGTCGGGACAAGTTACTCCAGCGCACGGATCTAGAATACAAATGACCGTTCTACCCAGGGGCCGCAAATGGGTTGTCTTGATAGTTGCCTTAGACTTGATCTATGATCAAGATCATACCTACTTTAACGGCGATATAAGACACGGCATACATAGGAACAGACAGCAACTCATGACAAACAAACGAAGCAGACAATTAAATAGGTAATTATGAAGGCAGGGATGTCGACGTAGTTTAAGAAGATTCACCTATTTTTATTTGCTACTTCGTCGTGTGCTGTGAATTCTATTCTCATACGGAACAAAACTGGTGTAATTCCCTATGAAAAATAAACAATTTTAAAGAAAACTTATGATTTAATACTTACCACATTTACCATAATATTTAAAAGTGATATTAGTGTTAGACTCGCAAGCAGCTCTTCGCATCTCACATTCTCCGGGGTAGTCGCGAGCATCACTGGCGCATAGCGGCCTCGACCCCTCGTGATCTCCGTAGCTCGGACACGAGCTCGGGCATTCGCAATTGTAGGATCGGCCATCGGGAGTCGGTCGACACCAGGCACCAGGGCCACAAGTTATACCGCGACACGGGTCCGGGACGTCTATAAAAATTAGATAAGTAGGTAGCTAGGTACAAAAAACGGACGAAATAAATAGACACAGGAACAAGATTTGTTTGATCATTTTTACCATAATAAGTAAATCTGAAATTGAATTCGGTATAATTAGAAGCTCAAAGCTAGATAATAAAGTTGACATTACGAATTGAAAATGCTATATGGAAGTCATGATCATAATATAGCCCCTGGTAAGACTAAGAATACCAATTGCTGTGATCTTATTGTAGACGATATAATAATTGATGTATCTATGTAGTAGATATAAATGCATACCGCTAGGGAACAGGTAACAGCCGTCAGAAACCGCCGCCAACACAAATAGCACCGCCAGCAGCACGCTCACCATTGTCTGGCTGGCTCGCCGCACTCAGCCTCCGTTTGCACCATCACACAGTATCTCACTCTATAAACACCAAATCATCGCTTTAGGAATATACCTTGACACACAAACCACAATTCATTACATTGCATTCTTTATTTCTTCATCGATCAATAACATTAGATTTTGTCATAATTCCAAATAAACTTAATTAAATATCAACTTACTTATGTACCTACCTAGTAATCTCGGTATACCCAATTTTAACTACTAAAGACTCACCCGATATTCAGCCTTTTCTTCTACAATATTAAAGTATGGTACATTTAGCAAAAACTGTTATCAGATATATTTAACTATTGTATAAATATGAGTTAAATACGTTGTTTCTACAAACTTAGCTCGTGTACTTCCCTACTTAATGTTGTAGGGCTACTGAAGCTGAAGCACTTTTGTCTGAATGAACTCCGTTCGATCATGCGCACTAGGTGCCTTTCGGGAGAGGGCTAAATCGACGTGACGTAAATGTCTACATAGCTGACAGCACCACGGTCATTCGTAGATATATTTTTAAACATAGTAGGTATTATCTAACTTTTTATGGCTGGTATAGATGGAGTAGGTAAGTTATGCGTAGTGATTACTTACTCTGTGGTGATGTCTATCTACGTAGGTAAGTACCTACTTAGATACTAATAAAATAATTTTAACAAAAAAAAACCGACTTCAATACGGCAAGTTGTAAAATTTTCAAATAGGTACCTTTAAACTTTGTTCAGTTCAAATGTACCAGTTTTCATTTGCTGCATTACATTGAAAGACAGAAAGAAAAGCATTTATTCGAACATACCCAGGATAACAGATATAAACAAAAACAATAGACACACAATAACAAAACAAAAAAATATCCTGTGTGATATCAGCAAGGGTCGTAATCTCAGCTCTGTGCTGTGGCATTTAAAACTGCAGCACTGATATTCTGATCAGGCCTTGATAAAAAACAATATAATAATCAATTTTTTTATATTAATTACTTTGTTATTTTCGTAATTTTTATTAGAAAAGGAATTTGAAATGAAATGTAAATATTATAGTTATAAATTATCAACATATTATATAAAAACAATAAAAATTACTTTAATTAAAACTAATACGATCAAGTACACAGTAATTCAATAGAATTTCAATAGTCAGGATACAGACTGATAACTACGTAGTAGGCGCGCTCTGGCGTTCTCGCTTGTGATTTTTGCACCGGCGTGTAAATAGCCTTATACCAAAGAATCCAAATTTGTATTATTTTTTATATAAGATAAAAAAAGAAAGCAAATACTGGGATGGCCGTATACAGAATTCACTATTTGAACAGACCAACCGCAGAAGAAGGCTCAGAGATATTGAGTTCGATAGAAAATATGCAAGATATTTAAAACAATTACAAGGAAATCATCTCACAATTCAACAATTTTTAAAAGAAATGATATTTTTGAGGGTTGCTTTATTTTCTTAATTATTTACGAAAAAAAATTAATATAGCAAATTTTGATTAATAACCAAGGTTTTACATGTAGTTTATATAATAGTATTTTGAGTATTTATATAAGTTAAATTTGATTATAATCTGTTTAGGGATTTTTATTTACAAGTAATTTACAACTACAACTATAAATCACATAATATAAACAACACAAAAAAAAAGAAGGGGAGGGCTGCTTAGTAGGCGTCGTAAAATTCCTCCGCATCGATGTCTACTGAAAACGTGCCCAGGAGACTGGCAGCATTTCCACGCTGAATGGCAATGCTTATTCTTTGAGCCAAATATAAGCCAGCCTTCTGGTCACGTGAAGCGTCGACTAAACGCTTGGACAAATCTTTAAAAAGACAGCGGGCACTTGTACCCCACGGCCCAAGCGTTTCGACTCCAAACGGCTCAAATACATAATCTCCGATGAGATTACTGTATTTGCGCCGCTTGAGAGTCTCCGCGGATGCAGCAGCAGCACCAGCACAACCTGCTGTGCTTGGAAGATGAGATGGCGCGAGGGTGTCGACACATGTTGCGTCCCACACCAAAGGCCTACCCATCTTCCATGGCAGTAAAGACATACCATCAGGTCTCTTACCATCGTTGCGTACCAAACCGTTGGGTTCCCGTACAGCTGGAACGCCAGCGGTGACAAGGGCACGTCGGAGTATGTCATTTAGGTTAGCGTGCCGGGATATGCGACCTGCACTCCTGCTGCATGACAGGCCGTGGTGTCCAAGGCTGTCGACGGCTTCACCACAGCAACATCTATGCGGAGAAACAGAAGGAGCACCTAGGCGAAGGCAAGTAGCCATGCGGAAGGTAGTATCGTCCAACATGGTACCTATGTTGGGCGATGGGAGTGCCTTAAGCCAGAGTCCCGACTCCCATTCCCCCACAGCCAGCAAACGAGCGCGCTCAGCAGGACTGGTAGACGAGTTTATGAGGTTATTCCTAACCATCCTGCAAAACGGCTCATCCCACTGTCTCTGAGAAGAAAGGTTAGTGGGTAACTCAGTGTTGGGCACAGTAATTTTCCAAGCATTAATGGCATCGGTCTTACATGGCACATCTGAACCAACCAGTGTGGACTCTAAAATTTTCCTGGTTAGTTCTTCCGTGCTATGAACCGAGGACAAAAATGCTGGTAAACTGACATCGGAAATTTTACTATAACCAAGGTTAATTTTAGTGTGAAGATATATTTTTGTAATCACTTATGAAAATGATAAAAATATTTTTATTCGCAATGTTAATTTACCAAAGTTCTTTTCAGTGTCACAATTAAAATATATTTGATTTGATAGTGATTATGTCTATATTTTATTTTTATCAATAATGTTATGTTAATCATTTTAACATAACATATAGCCAGTTAACATTTTATTATAAGACAGCGCCAGTTTTGCATATCAAATAAGTCAATAGAAAGTCTATTATTTTATTTAGTAAATTTAATAACATGTTTCTTAAGAAATTAAAGAAAGTCTCCAGAATTACCTAAAGGTTTATAAGTGAATTAATTGAAGACTTGCTAAAATGACTGCTGCCTCTAAGTTATAATTCCCTCCTATTATAGGAAATAGTCAGTTACCATTTTATTATTAGGCAGTAGCATTTAAGCATGTCAAACGAATCAGTTGAGAAACTATTATTTTGATAAGTGAATACAATAACATTGCTTTTAAGAATAGTATATGTCTATAAAATTACCTAAAGGTACAGTAAATAGCTAACACTAGAAATAAAAGTGGTGGGTATAGAATAGAAAAGAATTGCATTTTATTTGCTAAGAAACACGGTTACAATGTTGTACATAATAAAAGAAGTACAATATGTCTCACCGTATGAACGGCGTGCAAAATTATTAACAATATCATTATTAATCACTAATATACAATTGTCATGATTTCTAAATAATAATATGATTTTTGTAATAATAAATAAATAATTTAAAGATTGATTTGACTCAAATTGTTTCTATAATGATTTATATAAGTTTCTCAATTGACAATTAACGGATTGATATTGTTAAATATAATATTCGGAGAGATGGCATTGGTTTTACTTCAGTTCTTACGGAGCATCAGGATCGGAAGGTTGTCTCCTGAAGTGCTAACCTAGTATAACGTTATATTCGGTAGTGTGTAATACAGTATTAAAGTATGTTAAAAGTTAGTTTATATGGACGGCTAAAGTGTACGTTTAGTTTAGAAATAGACATTTAATACCATATAACGTGTATTCATTTCAATTCAGGAGTGGGATAAACCCAAAAGGTACTGTGCCATCATTTATTATTTTATTCAGATGCTTGTAATTAATTATTTAAAGGCAGTTTGTTAAATGTAAATCTATGGTGAATATGATTTGTGTATTGCATGACACTGCACATTATGTCAGGGCCACTTTCTGATGATGTGTTGTGTTGTGTTTTATGTGGGTAATACGGTGTGTTGCATACACGTGGCTGGGGCTACTCTCTGGCAGTGTTGTAGCGCACATTATTGCACATATCGCTTGAACGTATCGTGTGCTTGGTTGGGGCTACTCCCCAATAGTACTGGATGCGTTCAGGTTTAATTATACTGATAGTCGTGACCTCCTGGTACAAGCATGGCTGCTGCACATTTGGTCAGAGCAACTCTCTGATAGTGTGCAGTGGAGGTTACATGTATATAATACCTGCGTGTGGGTCTGTGGTCGGGGCTACTCTCCGACACTGATTTAACGTAAGGTAGGCTGGGCTTGTCCTGTGCTTGATCGGGGCCACTCTCCGATAGTACGGGATATGTTCCGGCCTGATTATGCCTTGAGGTTATGGTTCTCAATTTGCTTTTTCTTTATTTTATGATGAAGCGTATAAAAATATAACTTTTGCTTAATTTATATTTGTAGTTAATTACAAGCAACATAATGAGTTTGAATATTCGTGTATTATATATATATATATATATATTCATAGTCGATTTTAGTTGGTAAGTGAACTATGATTGTTCACTGGATATTGGTTAGGGGACGCATTACATTGCTGGTTTTTGTTGAGTGGGTATGTATCCCGCTGGATATTGAGCGAGTCACTGATCGTCGGATAATGTTAGTGGGCGTATTATGTGATTTCACTGGATCTTGAGTGGGTATGGTTCACTACTGGTTAAACGAGTGACACATAAGCCGCCGGATATTTTTTTTTTTTATGACAAGCGTCGTAGCTTGGTCTGCATAGTGTTAATAATATGATCAAATTTTAACTCTTAATGCATTTGTTATTAAGTTGCTATGAATTTTACTATCGAACGGTGATGGAATAAATTCTATTTTCAAGGATGAGGTTTATATTACGATGAATAAAGAGTTAACTTCTCTGGAGGGATATTTATTATGGTGTATGTAAGGATTGTGTCGTAAGTAGATACTTGTTGCAGTGTTAGGACAATGACTTTAGCGTTGATGTGGAGTAATAAAAACTTCACTTACGTTCGATGAAAGTTTATTAGGACAAAAGACACAAGCACTAGAGTTTAACATATAGTACAGCGAAGAAAGAAGGTAAAAGATAAGAGCACGACTAAGATAGATAGATAGGTAGGTACATATACAAGATGACAACGAGATAATATGTTTGCAAGTACGTTTGTTTGTTGGCAATATTTTTATTTTATTTCTTTATAAAAACAAACTACGCCACATCACCGGACCGGGAGACCGGGCTACGGGCGATAATACTTGGGAAAATGTACCGTGCGCCCTGATCGTATCCTTCGAACATTATTTTCCTCTGATTTAGGTTCACTGGAATCCTGTGGTGAGTTGGATAAGTGTTGTGGCGAGTGTGACGTGTGAATGTTTGTATGTGAGTTGGTATTTTGCGTGTCATGCAGTACATAGGCTGGTTTAACACGGTCTACTGATACTGTGACAGATTTACCGTTAAGCATGATGGTGATTACCTTGTCATCTTTTTTGAGGACCTCGTGGGGACCTGTATAAACAGGTTTTAAAGATTCACGGTTAATTTTTTCCCTAAGGAAAACATGTGACGCTGTTGCAAGGTCTTTAAAAATAAAAATAGGCCGATTGCCGTGACGTGAGGCCGGAGATGGCCGTAGCTTGCTGGCGAACGTGCGAATGCGTGACAGGTATTCCGTCACGTCACTAAAGTCGTTCGCCTGAGGGTGTAAAAATTCCCCTGGCAATCGAAGTGGTTCACCATACACGAGCTCAGCTGAGAAAGGTTTCAATTTAGACATTTTGGCGGTAACCGTTAATGTAAGTAACTAATACGGAACAAGGTTTTGATGTGGTATAATTTACTAAGTACTTAGACATAAGCGACTTTATCACGTTATCAACAAACGTACTACCTTGTTATTTAGACCTTTTGGCGGTAACCGTTAATGTAAGTAACTAATACGAAACAAGGTTTTGAGGTGGTATAATTTACTAAGTACCTAGACATAAACGACTTTATCACGTTATCAACAAACAGTAACTATTACGAAACAAGGTGTTGATGTGGTATAATATTATTAAAGTTTCTAGACATAAACATACATTTGTTATTTAGACATTTTGGCGGTAACCGCTAATGTAAGTAACTAATACGAAACAAGGTTTTGATGCGGTATAATTTACTAAGTACCTAGACATAAGCGACTTTATGACGTTATCAACAAACGTACCCACTTTATTTAGACATTTTGGCGGTAACCGTTAATGTAAGTAACTAATACGAAACAAGGTTTTGATGTGGTATAATTTACCAAGTACATAGACATAAACGACTTTATCACGTTATCAACAAACGTACCTACCTTGTTATTTAGACATTTTGGCGGTAACCGTTAATGTAAGTAACTAATACGAAACAAGGTTATGATGTGATATAATTTACGAAGTAACTAGACATAAACGACTTTATCACGTTATCAACAAACGTACCTAGTGTACCCACTTTGTTATTTACACATTTTGGCGGTAACCGTTAATGTAAGTAACTAATACGAAACAAGGTTTTGATGTGGTATAATTTACTAAGCACATAGACATAAGCGACTTTATGACGTTATCAACAAACGTACCTACTTTGTTATTTAGACATTTTGGCGGTAACCGTTAATGCAAGTAACTAATACGAAACAAGGTTTTAATGTGGTATAATTTACAAAGTACCCAGACATAAACGACTTTATCACGTTATCAACAAACGTACCTACCTTGTTATTTAGACATTTTGGAGGTAACCGTTAATGGAAGTAACTAATACGAAACAAGGTGTTGATGTGGTATAATTTATTAAAGTTTCTAGACATAAACATAGGTTTCTTATTTAGACATTTTGGCGGTAACCGCTAATGTAAGTAACTAATACGATGTTATTTAGACATTTTGGCGGTAACCGTTAATTTAAGTACCTTAATCAAAACAAGGTTTTGATGCGGTATAATTTACTAAGTACCTAGACATAAGAGACTTTATGACGTTATCAGTAACTAATACGAAACAAGGTTTTGATGTGGTATAATTTACCAAGTACATAGACATAAACGACTTTATCACGTTATCAACAAACGTACCTACCTTGTTATTTAGACGGTATCAACAAACGTACCTAGTGTACCCACTTTGTTATTTACACATTTTGGCGGTAACCGTTAATGTAAATACCTAATACGAAACAAGGTTTTGATGTGGTACAATTTACTAAGTACCTAGACATAAGCGACTTTATGACGTTATCAACAAACGTACCTACTTTGTTATTTAGACATTTTGGCGGTAACCGCTAATGTAACTAATACGAAACAAGGTGTTGATGTGGTATAATTTATTAAAGTTTCTTAACATAAACATACGTTTGTTATTTAGACATTTTGGCGGTAACCGTTAACGCAGGTAAGTAACTAATACGAAACAAGGTGTTGATAAGTATAACTAAGATTAAGTTGATACTTTTTTTAAAAAGATGTTCAATTTTAAGTTTAACACTTTGCCTAATTTCGTTTATTGTTAACGCTATGAACGAGCTTCGAGCAGCCAGCTGAGACACAGCTGTAGATGGAGCCGCCGTGACAGCATCTCCGAGCACCGACATTGCTAACCACGTGCGTGGTGTACAATAGTTGCCGGTGCTGGTCACGATGGTAGCTCAACGAGTGAGTGCCACGTGGATATCTGTGAAATTGTTGGAGCGTACGGACAGTTACAACAATCCGATGTCACTAGGAGATTGTTGCATCCTTACTAATTAGAGGATGTGGTAAAGTATACGTTGGAAATTATCTGGTGAGTAAGTTCCAATTGGTTTGACTTTCAGAAGAGTTACATTAGTGTAGATACTTTCGGGTATACTTTTAACATTGCTTTTAAATTAGTTGATAATTTTATAATACCTATTACTTGTGGCTACAGTGTAGATTTCACCATAAGAACGAATACATTAGTGTTCTCAGATTTCTTTTTGAGTTTTTTAAAAAGTATTCCGTTTATTAAGCTATTACAATACACCGTGTCGCGCTCACGCGTACATACGTGTAGAAGTGTTAGAATGCCTAACAGCCTTAAAATTAGAAATTGTTCTAATAACAGTAAGTCGTAGCAACCGTGATTAGTGTTCAGGTCACCAAGCCAAGCTACCCGTAAACGTCGCTTTGTATTAATCGAATAAATGCATTACAAACTCCAGATCGAGTGACGTCATTAGAGAAACGACTTCGCTCATCGCGGTCACGACCTTGTAAGGCGAGTAAGGGCGCGTTGGCTACGGTGTCGCTGCGAGAGTGCTGATACGGATCCAACTACGTCGCCGCGGGCTGCGGGAGGCAGCTGCACCGGTGCCGGCATCATGGATCTGCGACAGAGCGTCGATAGCTCCGTTCTTGCCGGGCTGTTTCGTAAGCGCTGTTATTGACACGATGGTGAGATACTTTGATAAAACCTTTTAGAAAACAAATTTGTGCACATACTTGTGCAGAATAATAACCTCCTCGCAGATGGTAGGTCTTCATCAAGATTAGCCGCCGTGACCAGATGGTCAGGTGGCGATGTGGTCAGTTACGGCTGAGCCTTAGGAAGGTATATATTTTGATGTGAATTTCAGGCTTTTGGCAAGCTGGACTACGGCATGTGGCGTCCCTACATAGCAGCAGGTCAAGGGTGCGGGCAGTGCGGCGTAGTGAGCAGCGCCAGTACTGCGCGCTCAGGGCAGCGGTGCGGTGCAGTGAGCAGCGCACACGCGGGCGAGCGGCGGCGGTTCACGCTAGAGCATAACTATGGCGAGTTTAGCGTGTTCTGGTAACCACGTTCACCTGCCGCATGGCGGCCACCTATGGTATGTGTTTTGCATTATTCTCATAGCTACGTGTGTGTGCCTGAGGGCCGTTATGTGTGCAGACAGCCAACAATGGGCTGGCTTAGATAGGTTTGTACCATTCAGACAAGATCAAGCGATCGATTTCGTCTATCAGAGCTGTCGCGCAGCTATACAGAGCTCACTCGTGGTGTCTACTTGATAAAAAGACCCTCTACCTGTTTGCATAGCCAAATTAGCCTAAACAGAGCTATATTTCATTGCATAATAATATTTTTGTATCGTTATAATTGTAAAGTGGAAATTGCTTTAAATAGTAAAAAAATTAACGAAATTTTTAACGGTTTACACAGGGGTATCTAGTATTAAAACGAGCGAACACAAATTCAATATATGAGTGACAAAATTACTGAATATGGCGTACAGAAATACTAAGTAAGCGGAAAACTGAGGGCGAAAACAAACTATCAAAATTAGCGCTTCGCCAGCCGTGCGCGTTGTTGGGGTCACAGTTCTAACCTAACCTACTTGACTTGACTGATAGTATCTCGTTTCTGGTAGCAAATGCATGAATTTCTAGTCGCTCATCTGGTAATTTAGTCGCACGGCTACAATGATTTTATCGGAAGTTCAGTATTCTATCCGGAAGTTCAGTTTTGTAAATATTTTTTTTGTAAGGAGAAAATCTAACTTGATCATGCTCTTATTTGTTGTTAAATTGGATATTTTTCGTTTATGTTTTGGGTTTTTGTCGGTAATTCATTATAACGCTGGTTAATTAGAATAATAGTCGACCACAGATCGCTGGAGATTAATTTGATTTTCGGAACCATTATTATTTTTCTTTACACAGGTAGACGGGTAACATTGGGTCGGTTTTCAGAGTACTTTATTAGCTGCATGCCTACTACGCGAGGTAACTTAAAATTCGATTGATTGATCCAAATCGTACAGTACAGCAACGACCGTATAGGATTCCTGCGGACGAACGTAAAGTTATTCGAAACATAGTAAAGGAATTATTACGCGAATGGGTCATAATCATAGAAATTGTACATTTAGCACTTTTTTTGTTTAAATAATACAAAATTAAATTGAAAAAAATTAAGTATAATGAAGTATTTTTATTCATCTTTGTTTGTATCTTTAGTCATAAATACAGTTATTTCTTTTGAAATAATGTGATATTGTTATCAAATCTTATTTTAAATTATTTAAAAAAAAAACGTTAAATAGAAACGTTATTCAGACATTTTTGTTATTAGTTTTAAACAATTAATTTGTTTGAATGTTGTAATATTCTATTCTATTTGAGTCCAGAATTTGTATAGAAATACATTTTATTACTCGGAATCTTAAATAAAATAATTATTTTTAGTGTTTCTATGTTCATTGTGTACCATGCTTAATGATATCAGTTTTGTTACACCGATCATCAGTATCGTTATGCATCAGTTTCGTTACAAATTTAAAATGTACACTTTTTCTGAGAATGACCCGAATATCATTGGCTGAGATGTTATCCATACGTATTGAATTCCATGCGAACTTGCAAGTACGTACACGATTGATTGTGAAAGATGCCAGAAGGTCATGTAGCAGACGCGATTGAGGTAGACGTACATTGTGACCCGATTGATAATGGGAGAATTTGTGTGGCTCGAGTAGTGCTATAATGGCCGTAATAAGTGTCGACTATACCAGTAGTTATTACGCAGTCGTAGCCTGATAGAAATGTCTAAAGGTGTCTCTTGAGGAAACTCAAGTAGTCCGTGGGTGCGCGATGTGCGGGTAGCTCTAGCGGAGGTCGTAGTTTATTAGGAGCATAGTGTGTAGTCATAGAGTTGATGCACACGAGTGCAGTTTCGACTTAGAGAGACGCACGTAAGCGACTTGGAACGCTGTTCGGCTACGAGATCTGTGGCATTAGAGGTAAGTCGAGGTCATTTAAAGCTGACATAGTATGTAAATAGTCGCATTGATTTGTGAGACGAATGGTACATGGCTCTGGTTATCTGACTTGAATTGTCTGATTTGATTTGTTATCTTTAAAAGTTTAAAAACCGTTTTCTCTTTGAATTAAATGTAAAGAAGCAAGACTACTTATTTTATTTTATTTTATTTATTTTATTTTATTTTATTAGGAAAACATACAGTGCAGAATATTAAACATTAAGCCTTAATATAAAACTAAACACCATTTAGCTGTTTTCGCAAGTAATTAGCTATAATAACATTTATACACTTAACTAAAGCGTTACAGCAGTAAATAAAACCTTAAAACAACGTAAAAAATATTTAAACATTAATTTTGGTGAGACTATTTTACAGTTTGAGAACTAAACCATGAGTCGGTTAATGTTTTACTAATAACATGTGGCTTTGAGTTGAACAAATCTAGTTCAGGAAAGCTAACCAGTTTATTCAAGTCTCTAGCGGATCTGACAAAAAATGAGTTGTCTATAATTTGAAGAGCTCTGGGGTACGTCTAAGTATGAATAATGTCTTTTCATTCTATTTGGGACCTTAAGGTTAATTTTAGATAATAGGTCGGGTGAGTCAATGACGCTTTGGGCAATTTTAACGAGACATGCTATATCCGAGTGATTTCTCCTCAAGTACAATGGCAATATATGATGTCTTCGACATCTTGCTTCATATGTGGAGTCGTAGCATGCTGACTTGTATTGCAAGTACCTCAGAAACCTACGCTGAACAGATTCAAGTCTCTGGATATAAATATCGTAACGCGGATTCCATATTTGGGAGCAATACTCGAGAGAACTACGCACCAAAGAGCAATAAAGAATTTTGAGAACTTTTAAATTCGAAAATTGGGAGCACGATCTAATCAAACAGCCCATAGTTTTGTTGGCTTTTTTTACAACATGGTGTACATGTTTTTCATATGTGAGCTTGGTATCATGAATAACGCCTAGGTCCCGCACCTCATCCACCTGTTTAAGCTCGTGTCTATTTAGAATATATTTAAATTGCGTTGCTTTTCCTTTGCGAGTAAAAACCATAAAGTAACATTTTTTTACATTTAAATTTAACCTATTCCGTATACAATATCGTTCGAGTCTATCTAGATCATTTTGAAGAAGCTGACAGTCATCCAGGCAAGTAATGTTTTTAAAAATTTTCATATCATCTGCGTAAAGTAGAAATTTTGAATTTTGGAAACAATGACTGACGTCGTTTATAAATATATTAAAAAGAAGGGGGCCAATTAATGAACCCTGAGGTACACCAGAAGATACAATACTCCAGGAAGAGCGGAACCCGCTCAGTGCAACTGCCTGCCATATATGATGCGAACCATCTGTAAAGGTTATCATGTATACCTGCAAAGAGGAGCTTACGTAACAGTATTTGATGATCTATTCGGTCAAACGCTTTACTGTAATCAGTAAAGATAGCGTCGACCTGCCCACCAGCATCCATATTCTCAGATGTAAAGTCTATGAAAGACAAGAGGTTTGATAATGTCGACCGCTTCTTTAAAAACCCGTGTTGTTCGGCGATTAAAGTTGAAGATATTGTGTCGTAGACTTGAGTGTACACAATTTTTTCTAAAACTTTAGCAAAAATACATAGTTTGGAAATAGGCCTGTAATTTCTAGCGTCATTTCTACTGCCATTCTTATGTATAGGGGTAATGAACGCGGACTTCCAAATTCTTGGCACTTGTCCTTCCTTTATAGATCTGTTATAAAGAATGGTCAGTGGCTCAGTTAAGCTGTCGGCACACCGCACAATAAATATTGGCACTATTTTATCCGGTCCTGGCCCCTTAGATGTATCAAGGCTTTTTAAAAACTTACAAAGTATCTCAGAATTGATTTCTATGTCACCTATAGTATTCGGCGTATTACTAATTGTTGGGGCGCTAGGAGAGGGGTGTGGGGAAGCTGGAAGGAAATTGGAAAGAAAGTGCGTAGCAAATAAATTACAAATTTCGGTACCGCTGTCGGCTGTATGCCCATCATAGTAAATTGTGGAGGGGATTTGATTTGAGCCATTTTAATTATATTTTATGTAGGACCAAAATGACCTAGGATGCGTAACTATTGTATCTTCTGTGAATTTTAAGTAATTAGTATAACATTCTTGCTCCATTCGCTTAGCCCGCTCACGGAGAAGGCGGAAAGTATTATGGTCACAGGTATTACCATATATTTTATATTTTTTTAAATATTTATATTTTTCTTTTAATAATTTCTTTAAAGGAGCACTATACCAGGGTGGGAAGGAATTAGGGGAAATTAATTTATGAGGGACGTATTGGTCAATTACATCGTAGAGATTATTATAGAAGTAATCTACTGCGTCTTCCAAAGACTTATCACTTAGACATGTATGCCAGTTTATGTTTTTTAATGACAATATGATAGCCTCGAAGTTCACTTTGTTATAAAAGTATTTTAGTTTTGAATTACATTTAAGCAAAGTTTCTATCTTAAAATTAAAAATTATATCTAGGGATTTGTGATGATTATCTTCTGGGACTAGCGGATCGCAGCATGACGATACGGTTACCTTTTGATTACATAATATGTAGTCAAGTATTCTACCGTTTATATTTTTATTAAAATTATATTGAATAAGGTTGCACTCGGTTAGCGTATCGAAAAAAGATAATTGAGATTCGCCGGTAATGCCAATTGGGTTAAGACAGTTTAGCTCAGAGTGCCAGTCAACATTGCTGAGATTAAAATCTCCTAATATTAAAAATAAATCGTTTGGACAAGAATTAACAATTAGTGAGAGATTCTCTGTAAAGTTTAGTAGTTGAGTAGTGAAAGTATTTCCGAGATTTTCTTTACATAAATATAATGTACAGATATGAAGTTGATTGGCGCTTGCAGATTTATTATTATTCAGTGATATAGTAATCCAAATATCCTCAGCTGTTGAACGCCATTCGGGCCGTTCTATCGCCGTAAAATTACGATGAACGGCCAATAGTACACCACCGCCATACCTTTCACCCGTTAACGCATAGTTCCTATCCCGCCTCCAGACCAAGTACCTGTCATCAAACAACTCGCTGTCGTGCACACCGTCTATTAACCAGGTTTCCGTTATCGAAACGATATCATATGACGAGAGAAGAAGATTACCTTAGAGCGTATTGTGTTGATTTTAAGATAATAAATAAAGTTATTAGTGACAGTCTAATCTTAGCTAAAAAAAAAAAAGCTACGTAGTTCGATAACGCTACTTATTTTTATTAGCACAAAATAGAAAGTTTAAACGACCTGACCTCCTATTTTGAAAAGTTTATTTAAGGTTTCCTTAGACAATTAACTCGCTATTTACGTTAGTTAATAGTTGCGACAAGACGCTTTGGCCGAATCTCAGTTAGCATAATATTGCAGAGTACCTACACATTGTTATGGGCGCATGTCTCCTTTAGCTTTTAATATGCTGTATAGAGTGACCTGACTCTTTTACTAATTGACGATACCTTATACAAAGATAGACTTGATACCTATTAAAAAGATTAAAGGGCAAACGGCAAATAGTCTAGCGGTGGCCATTTTTTGCATGCGTGACGTACGCCACACTAATTATTATTAGGTATTGTTTTGATGTCCATTGTCTAAATGTGTGTTTATTGTGTGTTGTGCGTCATTTGTTTATGATTATGGCATGGAACGCAAATGGACTCCTAAAGCATCAAGATGAACTGCAAGTAGTCCTTAGTACAGAAAACTTCAATGTATGTCTCATATCAGAATCTCACTTCACCAGAGAATCTTATATTACAATTAAAGGGTACAAAACATACCATGCATTGCACCCCGATAACACTGCAAGAGGTGGTAGTGCTGTTATTATTAAGGAAGGCATTTACCATTACGTAGAACATAAATGTGAGGAACAATACATACAGGCTGTAGCTGTTTGCGTTAGAACTCAACGATATTCAGTCACCATATCGGCGATATACTGTCCACCAAAGTATGCCTTGAAAGCGGATCAGTATAAAAGTCTTCTGAAAGATCTTGGCAATAGATTCATATTGGGCGGTGATTTTAATGCTAAAAACACTCACTGGGGTTCAAACACTCGAAGTTCAAAAAAAAGTTGAAAATTCAGAGATAAGCGCCGAAAGTTTAAATTCTATCCATTCAATTATAAGTAACATTCATATTTTATATAACAAAATAATTACTCTTTGCAAAATGATCTCGACTTCGTCAGATGGTTAGAGTTCCCCATTAAAAATGGCTAGCAGCGAATCTTTTAACTTAAAAACAGCCATTGCACTTTTACCGATCATGACTGGTAAAGAACAAGATACCATGCGTTTAATAGATGGTATACAATTATAGTTCTATGATTACTGATAGCACTAAAGGTCAATTAGTAGTTTGTTTTAAAAACAAGATTGTCTGAGAGTGCAAAATTGCGTTTAAAATCTACTTATGCTACTATAGACAGCTTAATTAATTATATGCGTATACACTTAAAACTTTTAGGTAGTAGACAAGGGCGTAGGTCTATTGAACAATTTGGCGATGATTTGGAAAAATTATTAGTAAATTTGACCATTGCACAGGCCGATGGAGATGAAAGCAAGTTATCCACTTTACGTCCGATCAATGAAAAGTTAGCGATTTAGCGTTTTTCAGACGGTTTAACTAATACTCGGCTCAATACAATTATAGCCGCCCGTCAATTTGGGTCGTTACCAGAAGCTATTAGAGCAGCAGTTGACGAGCATACGTTATCTCCAAATGAAGACCATGTTTTGAACTTTAAGCCTCAGAACAGATTACATTATAAACACGACTTTTCACAGCCAAACAAGGGCGCTAAAACTTATCAGCAAAATCGTAATTACTATCAATCAAGTGATAGAAATTTTAAACAATCTTATGTTCCCACGTCTAATTATAGCGCCGTCTAATATAATGCGCGGAAGCCCACGCTGCCCGACACCGCGTGGCCGAGGTTTCGTATTTCCTCGCGCACCTGCACATAGTGCATCGCAATACTTTCCGCATAATAACTATAATGCACGTGCACATGTAAAGAATTTTTCTAACAAGTTACAAAAACCGAACATAGTAGAAGTACCGAATAAATGTAATGAGTTTTTTCGTCCCTTCAACGAATGATAATGTTTTTACTTACAGTAAATTTAGTATAATTTCTCTTAATGTTATTTCTAGCAACTATGCTAATTTTTTAATTGATAGTGGAGCAACTATATGCACATTAAAGTATGAATGGTTAAACGAGTCCTTACTAGATAAGATTTGTTATGATAAAATAACTATAAATGGTATAGGTGGACAGTTATTGTCCGAAGGCTGTTTATTTAGATTTAGTTTATGACGGAGTAGTTTTTAATCAGCAGTTTTATGTTTTAAAAAAATTAAATTGTATGAGTGACGGAATATTAGGCCAGAATTTTTTGAAGCGGTATAACGCTCTTAATGACTATAGTAAGATGACTATTTGCTTGCCATCTAATACTGTCAGTGTGTATTAGTTTAGAAAGTGATAACAGGTTTGGACATGTTATACCACCCCGTTGAGGTAATTAGGAATATTCCTTGTAGTTTTAATGAAGATATTGTAGTATTAGCACATGAACTTTGTTCAGGCGTTTTTATAGCTGGCTTAATAGCAAAACCAGTTAATAATTATATACCATTAAGGATTTGAATACGAGAGATGAAGAAGTAACAGTTGATTTATCTATGTGTTAATTTTACTTATGTGTTAATTTTTATAGCGAATTGGACGTCTGTCAATTTAATGAAGAGCACAATTCAGTCGATCGGATTAACTCTTTTTAATTTTCTCGATTTAACTAATATGAATAAAGAGGAACAAATAAGTATAGAAAACATATGTGCGAAGTACGCCGATGTTTTCCAATCGGTCACCAATTTGATGGAACATTCTATCACATTAAAAGACAACGTAGCTCCCGTTTAGGAACAACCGTATAGGATCCCACATGCTCTAAAAACTGAAGTCCAAAAGCAAATTCAAGACATGTTGGACAGATGAATTTCCACTACCCAACATAACCGAAATTTTAGACTCATTATCAGGCAATATTTATTTCTCCAAATTGGACCTTTCTCAAAGTTATTACCAACTTTCACTTAGTGAAAATTCACGAAAATACACATCTTTCAGTGTAGACAAAATGTATCAACTATCTTTAGACAGTAATTCACGTAAATGTACAGCTTTTACGGCAGGCAAGCAATACCAGATGAAACGCTGCCCTATGGGTCTTAAAACAAGTCCTAGTGTCTTTTCAAGGCTCATGACTATAGCAATGTCAGGTCTTAACTATAAAAAGTGTTTCATATATCTAGACGATTGTGTTTGCATTGGAAAATCGTTATCACATCACAATAAAAACCTAATTAGTATATTAAACCGTTTACGTGTAGTTAATTTAAAATTAAACCCTATGAAATGTGATTTTTTAAGACACGAAATCGTTTACTTAGGTCATAAAATAACATCGGATGGCATTTTTCCTGACCCATCAAAAATTGAAACATTGCGCGACTATCCAATACCTACCAGCGCAGATGATGTAACGTTTTGTTGCGTTTGCAAATTATTATAGGCGTTTTATACCCAGTTTTTCCGATATCGTATATCCTATGAATGTATTGTGTAAAAAAGGTGCAAAATTAATTTGGTCATCAGACTGCCAAGCAGCGTTTGAAAATTTAAGATTAGCCCTTTCAAATCCACCCGTTTTGGAATACCCTGATTTTTCGGAGGATAATAATTATTTTTAAGTTACAAACGGATGCATCAAAAATAGGTTTAGGTGCAATATTATCGAACGGTAATGGCAAAGTTGTCGCATACGCCAGTCGTAACTTGAAACCTGCTGAAACAATATATCCCATAATAGAATTAGAATTACTCTCTATTGGGTGGGCTGTAAACCATTTCAAACCATATTTATATGGAAGAAAATTTAAAATTAATACAGATCATAGACCACTTATTTATTTATTTAATTTAAAGGATCCCTAAGATCTTTTAAGAGAGGTAGGGCACCATATTTAGGAGAGGTAGGGCACCAAACTAGTGAGCAAGCCCGACTGGGGAAGGACCTCCACCTTACAGAAGACCACAGCCAAATGACTACACACAGCGGTGTAGTTGTGTTCCTGTGTGTGAGTACAGGTCTCCAGCGCTCATTTAGGAATGCGTTTTGAAAGAAACGTATTCCTATACCAGGGTTACTTACTTCCATCTTAAAGCCCTGGTGTAAAAAAATGGGTTGGCAACACGTAAGTGATACCTCTGGTAATGCAAGCGTCTATAGGCTACGGATACTGCTTATCAGGCGGGCCGTATGCTTGTTTGCCACCCAAGTAGTATAAAAAAAAATAAAAACTCTAGTAGGTTGACTAAATTTCGCTTATACCTTGAAGAATATGATTTTGAGGTAGAATAATGTTCCAGGTCGATACAATGTGGCTGCAGACGCATTGAATCGAATTTCTGTAACATGCAAAGACTTAAAAGACATGCAAGAAAATGTAGTCAATGTTTTAACAAGAAATCAAAGTAAAAATTTGGCATTGACTCGTGTAAATAAAAGACTGACAAATGAGACTCCTTCAGCTAACAGGTCTGATCAACCCGTTGCTGTGGAAATACTCAAAAGACCAGACAATGTAGTAGAATTGATTTTCTCTAGAGAATTTAAAGAAAAATGTTTAAAAATCAAAGATAATATTATTTCAGATGCAAAGCTTTGTATATTTATCCCATCGCAATCAGCGATATATCTAGACTCTCGATCGTTATCTACCATTGAGGTGTTAGCGAGGGACTTAGATAAATTTTGTGAACGATTAGCCCTAAAAGAGTTGCTAATAATTAAATTATTAAAAAATATTGAGTGAAAGTAAAAAGGTGCAACTTAATTTACCTCGTTTTTTAATAGTCAAGGACATAACGAGTATCGTATATGACGACGAGAAAAAAGTTAACGATTTTCATTTATTACCCAGCAGTGGCCATGCAGGGATAAATCGTATGATAAATAACATAAAAAAAAATAGTATTTTTGGCCAGGTATGTCTACAGACGTAGCCATGCAGAAACATACCAATAAAAACGTTAAAGAACCAATGGTTATGACGTCCACTGCTAATTCGGCTCTTGATAGGATTAGTCTAGATTTAATGGGCCCCTTAGATATAGATAATTATAATAATAAATATATTTTAACGGTACAATGCGATTTATCTAAGTTTATAGAAGCATATTCGATACAGCGTAAGGATACGGTTATAGTTTCAATGACATTTGTAAACAATTTTATTTTACGTTACGGCATCCCTCGACAGATAATAACCGATAACTGAACTAAATTTATGTCATCAGTTTTAAAAGAAACTTGTAATTTGTTAGGTATCAGAAAAATAAATTCTTCACCTAATCACCATGAAACATTAGGCGCTATAGAAAATTCACAAACATTTGGCAGCTTTTCTTAGAATACAATGTAGCAATAATAGAGAAAATTGGAGCGATTAGATACAATTTTGGTGTTTTCCTATAACACTACAGTACATACCGAAACAAAATATACTCCGTAAGAATTAGTTTTTGGCAAACTATGTACTCTACCTAGTAATTTGCAAAATCATGTTGATCCATTGTATAATTTTGACAGCTATCCCTTAGAATTGAAATTTAGATTACAAAAAGCACATGCTGATGCCAAGGAAAATTTGTTAAATAGTAAATATATAAGAAAGAAAAATTATGATAAAAATATACATACAATTAGTTACAAAGAAGGTGAATTAATATTAATAAAAAATCAAACGGGTACAAAATTTGACAATATTTATAACAACAAATATATAAATGTAAAAATATTAAAAGATGTAAAAGAATGTTATTCATAAAAATCTTGCCAAATTATTTCATTGTTAACCAAATTTTTCATTTGTTTTTTTTTCTTAGCCATAAGTATTAAGATTGTTTTAAGATATAATTTTGCTATTTTGAATTGTATAAGTTACAATCTAATTATACCTTAAGTAGTTATACCTCTGATGGAGGGGTATAAGGGAAACTTTTCAGGGGAGGTGTAAGGCGATGCCTCGCCCGTTTCCCGTAATTACAACATGTATTCTCACGTTTTATAGCGTAAGCATTTTTATACAGTTCCATATTTTGATATACTTTATTCTTGACTCAATAAACGACACTAACTGCGAATAGACGTGTACTTATTTACATCAACACCTAATCTCCATGAAGCAATAACCAAAGTTACCACAGCACAATAAGCTACTATTATATAAGCAAGTCCTCATGCCAGTATGGACTTACGGTATACAGCTATGGGGCTGTACCAAACACAGCAATATTCAAATTATACGTTTTCAAAATAAAGTACTCAGAGGTATCGTTAATGCGCCCTGGTACATTAGAAATGATGACCTCCACATGGACCTTAAAATGGATTTCGTAATTAGCATTGTTCAAAAACATACCGAAGCCCATCATCGCAGGCTTCATCACCATGTGAACGTCGAAGCTATCCAGATCCTCGACAACACGGACTTAGTGAGAAGACTGAAAAGAACTAAACCCTTCGAATTAGTCTCATAAAGTGCTAGTGTAATGTAGTGTGTAATGTGAGTTCTACCTGTAAAGAACACATGAACAAAGTGACTTCGCCTTAATAGAGACATTAGGAAGTGTTATTGGACACATTCTTATAATTTATATTTTACTCTACTTTAGCAGTTTAGGTTATATTTAAATTACTCATTAGCCTTGTGGCTAGATTGTAATTCTAATGATGTACTTTTAGTAAATCAAAATAAATAGTTTTCTTTCTTTCTAGATAGTCGCTACGGGTGAGAGTGCCTGAAGTTGATGTTTAGTCATAAGAGATAGTCGCTACGGGTGAGTGCCTGTAGTCTATGTTTAGCTAATAAGTTAGTGTGGAGCATTGGCATAACGGTGAGAATTAATGGGTTCACTGTTTGTCTTTTCGTACGCTTTTGTCACAAGAATTGATGGGTTTGTGTCAGGGCTGGCGAGGTGTACCACACTAAACTTTAAAGAATGTATACAGTTCGTAAAAATGGATGAGTTTATGAATTGGACTTATTCGTAGCTAAGATTTTGTTAGACAAAATTGGTCTATACTTATGATTTATGTGGTTCATACTTTATAGCAAGGACTTATTCCAAAATTATTTGTAAGATTATTATAGCTAATAAGTTAGTGTGGAGCATTGACATAACTGTATATGTTATTTTCAAAATGTGTAATTGTTTGAAAGTAGTTTAGGTTAAGTTGCTTTTACATGTAACTATTCTCTTAATTATCTTGTGAAATAAATGATTCTTTTGACGACACGCGTAACTTACCGACTAGATGTTATTTATTTCGCGTGCATGAGGACATGCCTATGAGGTCAGGATGGAGGAATGTTAGGTGTTACGATTAAAATTATTACTATATATCGGTAGATTACTTATTTCTACACACTGGCAACATATTGTGAACGCGTCGGTAAGTTGCGCGCGCTGTCAAGATATAAAACGGAGGGATCAGAGACGAAACGAGTCTTTTGGGTTTGAGTTTGAAGTGGTGTAAGCAGTAGTATTATAGAGTATATGTAGTAAAATATACATATTATGTAGTGCAGTAATATTTGAATAAATTATATTGTATTAATAATTACTGTCGGTGTTTTATTAAAAAATGTATAAAAAAACCTACCTGAGTTGATAAGTAGGTATATTTATTACTTACAATCCTTCATCTGAGATTCAGGAAATCCTTGTCTTCTTAGCTCGTTACTAATTCACATTTAGAAAATGTTTTGGCAAAGCTCGTAGAAATAAAGCACACTACTAAAAATACAGAAACGACTCGATTAATTTTGTGTTACTTCAAACTACTTAAGTTTTGTATAAGTTTGCACGAGTCCTTTCGTCTGATTGAATATTAAGTTTAAAGAGTATATATAGGTTTATATATAGGCCATTATTAAGTACTTACTATAAATACATACAAATATTATTGTTTTCTCTTAGGTATTATTTGTTAGCAAAATAATATTTACGGGAAAATTATTAATTATTTTTGTTATCAATTTTAGTTATTATTCTACGAATTATGTGGGCTCAATTTTGTTGGTGAATAACTTCATAATGTAGATATAAATAAGGAGTCTTCTAATACAGGCATTGCATGCTTAAAAGGAGGCTCCAATCACAATCACACTATTGTAAGTTTTGGTAGTGAAATAAAATAATTATTGAATTCGAATTAATCAAAATCTATAGGTACTTACTAATAAGTATTAAAGAGGTAATTAAAGTTGGAATTTTGAATGTAAAGGGAAACAACTGATTAATCTGAAAATTAACTTAAGAGTGCTATATGCTACTTCGTGATACCACACGAGCGGAGCTGCGGGCGGAAGGTAGTCTGTGATAAATCTAGTACTATACTTCTGACAGGACTATTGTTGCCAATAAGCCTGATATAGTGGTGATAGATCGATTAGAGCGCCTTGCAATGATCATTGATATCACTGTCCCACATGACGAGAATCTCGTGAAAGCCGAAAAAGAAAAGCAGATTAAGTATTTGGAGTTCGCGCATGTCTTATATTTTAATGCATAGTTCGACAGTATTAACCAATGACGCGAATCCCGTGATTGGTTCATTATCACACCCCGCCCTCCCCGGCCCGCACATACCACCAATGAGACCTAAAATAAATATTTGACGAAAACAAATTAAAATACTTTACTACTTAAACGACGAAAATTATCCCTCGTCAACTACATTAAACAATAGATTAATTACAAGCAAAAAAATAATTAAAACACCGTGTGAAACGACAAAGTACATGGGTAAATAAGTACCAATCGATAATGTTGTGGCAACTCTCGCGCATCCCTATTAGCAGAATCCTTTACACTACTTTGTGCACCATAGACGGGATGAGACGGCGCCTCGTGACGTCAACCGTGTGATAATGTAAATAGTGTAGTGCAATATTACATATTAATAGATGTGCCAAATAATACCTAATGATTTTAATATTACTTATTAAAAATGTCTTTAACGACGGAAGATCATCTATTTTTATTCGTTTTTTGATGTGGCTCAGTAATCTTGGTGACAATGGCGGCGAGTTTTCTACAGGAGAAGGCATTGTCAAGTTTCAGTTGATTGTTGACTGGTAATAACTTATGGATGTATATGTCACCGGAAAATAATAAGAATCGTAAGTTGATCAATTTTCGAGGAAGTTGATCAACTTTCGGAATGTAACAAACGGTAGTTGAAATGTATTATTTAACGCATTGAATTTGAGTAAATTTATCACTTTACGGTACCTGGCAGTAATTTAATAATTCACTATTTTGCTACAAGTAAAATCATCCACAAAGGAGCCAATCGTTGCTCAGTGTACCTACTATTTAACGGTACACAATTACCCGTAATTTAATACACTGTTCTCTGATTGGTCGACGGCATTAATTACAAGCATTTGGCAAGTGTTTATTCATAGAGTTAACAAACACTTAGATATTTTATTTTAATACTAATATTTTAGAGATAGAGAAAAAAACCTTTTTTTTTTCATAGACGGGAAATACTTTACGCATACCGCCCCGCCTGGGGTAGCGAGGCGGTTATGTCGGACTCTCCGGCTCAAAGATAGTAGGTGGCCGGCATACCGACTAAAACCCCCCTGTGCACCAAAACACGCCTTCACGGGTGGACCACTGGAACCTGATATGACGTCAGTGCGAGAAATAAAAAAAAACCTAACATTTTATTTATTTTATTTGGGAAAATAACTCTTATAACTTATAACATTTTAGCAAGATTGTATTGTTCTAACATTTGAATAAAATTTTTGATTTTTTTACTTGGAGCGATGTAAAAGCACGTAAGTCGTTCGACCAATCAACGCACACCTCTCCTTCGTCGGATGATTTAACGGCAAGACGCCGTCAATTAATCAATTTACTAAAATACATACGTTAAATAATACATTTCAACTGCCGTTTATTATTTTCCGAGAGTTGATCAACTACCTAGGAAATTGATCAACTTACGATTCTTGTTATTTTCCGGTGACATATTCACCAAAATTAATCTTCAAAATCGGGATTTATGAAATCATAGAGCAGTTTTTATCTTTTGCAATATTGCCATTTAAAAAACTAAATAATTTAAAATTCTTCTTATTGAAGAGTACTCAATGATTAGAAACAAAGAAAAATATTTATTTTTATTTTAATAAATTTTATTATTATTATAAATATTTGAAATATATATAGGGGTAACATACTAAATACCTGTCATAATTTTTAAAAGTTTAATTAGGTATCTAAAATAAATTTTCATATAGCACTCTTGTAATTAAAAAATAATTAAAGCGGTGGTGGCCGAGTGGGAAAGTAACCGACTTTCATGCAAGAGGTGCGAGTTCGATCCCGGGCGGCAGTACCAATGTAAATTTCACTTTGTGGAGTTTATATTTATGTACTAATCAAATGATTCGCCATCTGCTAACGGTGAAGGAAAACATCGTGAGGAAACCCGCATGTCTTAGAAGTAATTCTAAAGACATGCCTGATTCACCAACCCGCATTAGGCCAGCGTGTGTGAATTAAGGACTAAAACCCTCTCTCTCTTGATAGAGGAGAGGAGACCCGTGCCCAGCAGTGGGACATATATGGGTTGCTATTATTATTATTATATAATTAAAAAATAAGTTTATATTTTAAAAAATATTTTTAAATACAAGCTTTTATAGTGTATTTATGTAATACATGGGTGTTTATGCATTAAATATTCTTAAAAGAGCCCAAACACGACACGGCTGTATTGTTTCGTTGAAGAGTTCCTATGGCCATCCTCCGACTGCATCATCAGACCAGCTCCATAGTATCATATTATTGCATTGTCACCGAAGTTACGTAGGTATACCAAATTTCAGCTCCATCAAACACCGGGAAGTACTTCAAATCTAGCTCACAAGATTTGCTGACATACAAACTAACTAACATACATTGTAAGCTAAATAAAAGCTTGTAACAATAGTTCAAGTAAGTACTTGCTTTATATATTTTTTGCTAATATAATAAATAATAATCTCCTGATTATTAAATAAGAAATTACGTAATAATATCGTTAGGCAATAAATCAAATAGAACTTATGAGGAGTTTTATTGGTACCTAAACCATGCATAAGTAAAAAGTAACAATGTTTTATTGAGATACCATTGGCATCACTATAATTTTGTAGGTTTAAAACAAGGAATTTATGTCAAAAGGTTAAAATCATGCATTATTCAATTTAAATTCCTTTTCACATCCTCACAATGAATGAACAAAATTGATGAAAATACGTCGTGTGGACGGACTTTTAAGGGTTAATTCATACTAACGCAAATTCGTAGCGCATCGAAGCATCAATCGTGTGCGTTACCCTAGCACGAAAGTTGCTCGTAGAGTGACATGAGTGGTACGTATAATTAGTGAGTGGTCTTACTGTAAATGTGGATCGACTTTACAAGTTGTGAATCCTGTCGTTTTGGAGAAAAATTGAAAAAACGATTCGTACTAGGGTAACGTTACCCTAGCACGAAAGTTGTTGGTAGAGTGACAGTGCTTCGTTATAATTAGATAGTTACCTACTGTAATTGTGGACGAAATAATAAATTTTTCGTGCTAGGGTAACGTTTTGCTAAATCTTGTATCTCGACAACTATTATATGTGCGCTAATGTAATAAACATGCACGCGTACCTCTGATTTGTGAGAGAATAAGATTTAAGAAAATATTTACTATTTTCGAGTAAACTCGAAAAACACTTATCCTACTATCCTTACTAATATTATAAATGTGAAAGTTTGTGAGAATGGAAGGATGGATGGATGTTCGTTACTCTTTTACGTAAAAACTACTGAACGGATCTGGATGAAATTTGGCACTTTTTGCTTTTGATATGTCCAAATCAAACGGGCTAGCATTGTACCTCCCGAAATTTTGCCAAACCATTTATATGCAAAATTGAACTACGAGGGTGATAAACAATTATGGAGAACGGTGGATGTCGTTATGCATAGAAGAGCCACTTACAAATTTATGAGCCTCATCGGAAATGTAAAATTAAAATACATTTTTCAACTTTAATATGTTTATTTATTATCATGGTATATACCATTAAGACGTTTTCACTCTTATTACATTCACAATTGCATGTAACAGAGAATAAGACTTTACATAATGTATAAAAATAGGATTGTACGAGTCATATCGAGACTCGGAAATGCACGCAAAATGAGAAACGAATTTACAAATTAAAACTCTTTCCTGTCCACTGCTAAAATGCAATGACAAAGTTATGTGCCCCTTGCGCTAAGCTATACACAATTTGAAATTGCACATGATTTTCAATTACATGCAAACCACCTACTAACAATAGCTAAATTTTGTACATTTACTACGACCTATTTATATATCACTTGTTTCTGTCAAGTTACATATTAAATCACGATGATGAGGCATCAAATAAATAGAAAATTGGATTAGACAATTAAAAAAAACAACATTAAGACTGCGACAAAATTGGAACAATATAAAAATTAATGTATTCTTTCTAAATTCTGTACATTAACAATCAATCGACAGATTCGGCAATAAATAAATTTGCTATACATACAGTCTTACTTACAAAATGTCACTAATAATGTCTCATTTCAAATCGATGCCCTTTCGCTTATCACATAGATAAAAACCACAGCACTTTTTGTCACTTACAACTTTACACTTCACGGTTATACCAGCGTTCTTGGGAAAGAGATCTCTACGAACTACCTATTTACAACATTAAATACAATGGATATTTACAAAGGGCGGTAGAAGTGCAAACGTTAAGTGGGCGGAGCGCGTCTATCGTAATCTCTTCTGTAAACTTCACGCTCATAGTCTCTTTCGTCGTACGCGTACTCCGCTTGGGCGTAGCCTCGCCACTCGTCCGGGTACGGCCGCACCGGCGGGAATCCCATGCCGCCCGCCATTGCCGCGCTGTCGTAATACCCGCTGTACGGCGCTGGCATGCCACCGAACCCGCCGTACCTGCTGGCGATGGCATACGCATGCATGTTAAAATAAAGATCTACAAATAAAATTAATAAATGTAGCTTGAAAGTCCAAAGTATAGTCACCTTCTCTTGTCGTGTGGACGCGGTGTCCGGTCGGTGCGGTACTGTCGCGGGCCAGGATAGGCGGGCGGGGTCCAGGCGGGGTGTGTGGGATGGTCGGGGTGCGGATGCGCCATGCCGTAGGAAGGTCTCGGTCGCACCCCGCTGACCCCGCCGCTGTCCCGGCGCGTGCGCGACCGCTCACGATCTCGCTCCCGGTCGCGGTCTCGCTCGCGGTCCCGCTCCCTGTCGCGGTCTCGCTCCCGGTCTCGGTCTCGCTCGCGCTCCGTCCTACCCCGCTCTCTGTGCATCAAATCGTCTCGCTTCAGGCTTCTATCCCTATCCTTGCGATCCTTGTGCTTGTGTTTATGTCTGCAGGGATGTAAGAAGCGATAATGGCGGTGAGCGACTCGGGAGAGGTTAGCAAAGTGGATGAGAGAAAAAAATTGTTACGAAAAGAAGTGATGAGTAAGCGAGTGAAATGAGTTAAATGAGAATGTTAGTGGACCCATTTAATTGTTAACAACACAAATGTTAAACCAGAGCAAAAACTTACCTCTCGTGACGTTTATTTTCACTAGGCTCGGGATCACACTCTCCCTCTTCTAGTTTTCTCTTTATTCCAGATGTGTGTGGAATTTTGTCATTAATTTTATCGAATTTATCACGTTCGCCTTTAGGCCTTTTTTCCTTTTTATTTTTATCATTAATATTATCATGTTTTGCGTTTTTCTTATATGACTTGACATGATTACTTGCATTGTGATTATTTTTATTATTCTGTAACAAATACGCCATAAACGTACAATATTTATAAGTAAATGTACAAAATGAATAGATAACCAACCTAATCCAAAATCAAACTGTTTCAAATCTGATTTCTATTTCGATAGATAGCATAAATAATATAAATGTACCTTAAGATTTTCTTTATGTTTCCCATCTTTTTTTGATGCCTCATTTTTCTTCAGTCCATATTTGTACAACCTATATAGCTGTTTTGCGTCGAAATTCGTAAACTTCGACACAAAATACCAGAGATTACTTCTCCACTCAACTTTTTTTTCAGGGTCTGGATATGCATCTACACATATATCAATTTGGTTTCCTATCTGCGTGAGACAAGCACGCGTCCTAGAGACTTGCTCAGATTCAGACAGAGTCTGATCTGGGTTATCAAGTGCTCGTAAAGCTTTTTTCACAGGTCTCATCTTCTCTTTACACTGCAATGTTAAAGAAAACGTATATTTAGAACCTCAAAATGTACACAAAGTATGTATTTAATATAATAATACATTATTGACCAATGACATACTTCTTCAAAGACTGAAGGGTCAAGATCGCCAAGAACTTCAAGCGCCCTGGGCTCATTGTTAGCAGTAAAATGCATAGGGCCTGCCGGCTTCTTCCGTGGCTTCATTTTTTCACCTTTCCTTCCATCCTTCCTATTACGTTTTTTGTCCCTGTCTTTCCTATCATTTGAGGTTTCATCATGTGTAGATATATCTTCCAGCTTGAGTTTACTCTACACAAAAACAGAATGATATCTTTAGTGGCATTTGTTTTTATTAAATATGTATAAAAACTTTCAAAGCATATGTGTATACCAACCTTATCAGATTTATCATTTTTACCAGTCTTATTTGTCTTTTTGTTTTCATCACCGGAACTTCCATCATCTTCTACAATATCCTTTGTGACAGGCTCTTTGTTGCCTCGTTTCATGCGAGGTTTACGTTGCTTTTGTTTACCATTTTTCTGATCAAGCAATTTCTTTATTAATTTTAACAAATATTCAGCACGCGATTGCAAATGTTTTGCCTGAGGTTTCTTATCTTCGTTAGTGAGGATTTTGTCTCCAATATCAAAGGACGAATCCATTTTTATTGCTTCCCAGGAACCCATTCCATATTGATAAATACCAGCTAATAATTTTGAGTCATCTACGACACTCCAATCTACATCGAAATTGGCTGGCCTTGTCCTAAAAATAATTATTTAAAATTAATTACATATGCAATTTTTATGTAAGCAGTAGATAAGAAATTTATGTAAACTAAGGACTTTTGTCATCTTCATTTATCTATTAGAGAAATACGTTTTTCAAAACCATATCGAAAAGAAGTTGAAAATTGTACCTAAAGTCCAACTGCCATTTTAGCCTCTCTTCTTTAGTATCAGGGAGGAATACGTCCAAAGCTGCCAACTCATCTTGACACGCAGCCATCGTCTTCGCATTAACAGGCACACCACCCAGTTTGAACGTTTTTCTTGTATTTTTACGACCCCCTTCAGTTTGTTCATCTGGAAACATAAACTGCTTGTAAATATTTATAGCAACTTAGCATATAGTAAAAGAATTTAAGTAAAATATAGTAAGAGAACTCTCGACTTTCTGATGGCTGATGTATCGCGCATCAACATCCGCGCAACACATTGCATGGTCTCTAAAGCCAATGTGTTATTGATATATTTAATGATCACTTGAAAGAACGCTGAGCATTGTGGTACGTCAGCGACAATGATTTCGAGACGTAGCAGGGATCGTCGACAATTAATTAAATGCTTAAATCATATGCAGGAATACGACCTAATTTCAAGTCATTCAGAGATTTAATACGAAGATAAGTTCGATATATGCCCGAACCTAGCAAATGTTTTGGTGGTAGCACTGACGGCGACTGCCTAACCCTTACCGTCCAAAGAATCTGCCCAGTGGTTTATTAAGTATACGCAAGAATTATCAGCTGAACGATGGTGACGAAAACCGTAGTAGCGATCGCATCAATGATTCTGTTAAAAATGTAGTAGAAGAACTCGCTTCAAGACCGACCAGTCAACCTTTTTATTAGAGACTGGATGAACCTAAGCCCCTGTCCACAAAGATAACATATGGTTGGTTTATATGTACTTAAAGTTAGGCGTGTCGGAACGGTTCTGTAATAACTTACTTGTTGTTTCTGACGTGTCATTAAGCACCGCCTTACATCGTTCTTGTAGAATTTCACCTAACTTTTTAAGCTCCGCCAATGGTTTTTCCTGCAATTCCGCATCACATGCTATACTATCAAGATGTTTTAAAGGCGCCGAGAACTTTTTGTAGCTTTTGACGAATCTTCGAATCTGAAAAAAAAATCATTTAAATGCCTGCCATTTGTATAATACATAATAACTTCAGTATTAAAATTAATGAAATTCGAAGTTATGTTTTCATCGCAGATTTAGTGTAGCACTTAGACATGCAATAAAATTCATGAAATCATACCTCTTGATCAGTGAAGCCCTTAATTTTTTCCCTGTGCGATGCTGGTGGTCTGCCCCTCTTCCTGGGCCGGTCATCATCCGCGCTAATATCAGACGCGTCACTCTCCGCGTCACCGTCACCATCAGCCCCGTCCCCTCCGTCCGCGGACCCACGACCGCGACGTTTACGTCCACCGTCAGCATTCTCAGCATTATTAGCTTGAAGATTCTTTCTCCTAGGTGGTAAATACAAGTCTTCCATTTCTTTATTTTTCTCCTGTTCGGCGATTGTTTTACGAACATTTTCTGGTATGATGTCATCCTAAAACCATGCACAACGTGATATTATAGTTATTTTGCGCATGACACGCAGTTTATACGTAAACATGTAATACATACCCAATCTTTAGTATCTTCTTCATTATTCTCTTTTTTAACTTCCATAACAGCTTTATCCTCATCAAAAGCAAAACTAGCCACTTTGAACGCCGAGAGCAATTCATCACCGACCATAGTGGGGCCTTCGTCTCGCGTTTCAGCACGTTGTAAGATTTCATCAATATCACACTGTGAAAGAAATGATTTTTTTGCTGTAAGGACTGATTGGCGGTTAATATTATTTTTTACAGTCGCGTTGCATGATATACGATATTAAACTCTTACAATATTACCACAATCATACTTTACTTATTTTAGGTGATGTTTCGACCAGGTTACACCAGCTGTGGTCACTGTCAGCTTATGACCACGGCCAGTAAACAAAGAATGACTGTGTTAAGCGAGATTCTTATTTAAATAAGAATCTGTAAAATGTATCTATTTATGGAATATTTTGCCGTCTTTAATACTTACGACAGGTTCCTCATCGTTTTCATCATCATCCTTAAACAACTCTTCAGCACCAAATTTTAATATTGCATTTAAGTCTTCTTTATTGAATGGATTATTTGCGCTTGTTGCAGATGCATCTCTTTTGTTAAGAACAGTCCGACCAGTTGTGTCCATACGTTGTATTACGAGATGGTCAAGCACCATTTTTCTTTTCGCTCTTTCAACAATATCTTCTTCAACTGATCTGGCAGTGACTAACCTATAAATGTTGACCTATAAAATTGAAATATTAAAAACTTAATAGTTGAAAGTAATGTTGAAATTAAAAGTAAAGTAATAACCAAATTTCATGTCCATTGAATAGTAAGTACCTACCTGGTTCTTTTGTCCAATACGATGTGCACGAGCTTGAGCTTGCAAATCGTTTTGAGGGTTCCAATCAGAGTCAAATATGATAACTGTATCGGCAGTAGCTAAGTTGATGCCTAGACCGCCAGCACGAGTCGATAAAAGAAAACAGAAATCCGTGGACCCTTCTGCGTTGAAGTGATCTAAGGCCTGCTTTCGTATTTCTCCCTTTATGCTGCCATCCAGGCGTTGGAATGGAAAATGTCGCCTTTGTAAATATTCTGCCAAAATGTCTAACATTCTGACCATTTGAGAAAATATAAGTACTCTGTGGCCCGTTTCTTTTAGCCTACATAGCAGTTTATCTAAAAGAAGCAATTTTCCAGAGCCTCTTAATAATTTCTGAAACAAAAAAAAAATACTTTACGGTGATATACTTTTCGTTTTCAAAATTCTCATATTAGATATTAAAATAATTTCGAAACAATTGTATTCACAAATCTATAGGATAGGACTATACCTCTACAGCGTCCGTTGTCGCCAATGATGCTCTCGATTCGAAGTCTTCAGGCTTCGTCAATAGAGCATGATTGCAACATTTCTTTAGCTCAATAACTATGTTAATAAACGTATTTATTGAACCCTTAACACCCTTTCTTAAGGCGCTATAATTTTTGGTTAATATCCACTTGTAATATTGTTTTTGAATTGAAGTCATTTCTACTCTTAATATTTGTTCTACTTTAGCTGGCAATGACTTTTCTACATCTTTCTTCTGTCTTCTTAAAATAAATGGCTCCAGCTGCTTGTGTAGCTTTTCATAACCTTTAGTAGCAGCGTCCTCATGATCTTTCTCAAATTCTTCCCATGACTCAAATCTACAAAACAAAAATGCAACCGTTTTTATATAAATATTCTCCAAAACTTGAGAAGAAATTGTGAAATTTGTTATGGTTGACTTACTTGTAAGGCATAATAAAATGTAATAAGGCCCATAATTCTTTCAAAGAATTTTGTAGTGGTGTACCAGTGACTAATAATCTATGATTTGTATCAAATTCCTTCAGCGCTTTGTACAACAATGAATCATCATTTTTTAATCTGTGTGCTTCATCAACTAATAAGCAAGCCCAGCTAAAAGACCGTAAGAATTGTCTGTCTTTGAGTAGAATCTCATAAGTAGTTAAGATAGCATTGAATTTCAGTCTTTTTGAGCTAGCAAAACTCCATTCAAACTGTCTGATCTGAAAGTATACAATACAATACAACACAAAAAAATAATTAAAATAGGCTACCTATTCAATCATTGTTTTCTAACTTTTTTTCAAACAGCAACTCCAGCTACAGGCAACTAGCCCTTTAACTTTACATAAAATTATTGGATATGAAGTCCCACTCCACTTAAACTCTGAACAGATATTTTTGAATCACAGTTTTATTCCATGTGGGAATCAAACCCACGTCTCCATCATCATCATCTCAGCCAAAAGACGTACTACCACTGCCGGACATACGCCTCCCTCAAGGATTTCCACAGCATTCTGTCATGAACTGACCATGTCCATAGTCTGCCTACAACCTTTACATTTTATAATAATAATATACTTACAATATCTCTACTACTAAGATCACCGATATACGTGACGACATTAATATCAGGTGCCCACTGCTGGAATTCTCTTTGCCATGCTGTCATTGTACTTAAAGGCACAACACATAGGAATGGTCCATATAACTGTTGCGATTTAAAGAGGTAGTATAGAAAACATATTGTCTGAAAAGAGAAAATAATATAGCATCTATCATCGCATAATGTATAAAAACATATTGTAGAGTTCTTAAAAGAAAATTGTTTACATGGTTTCACCGATTCACTGAGGTTCTTCAAGAAAGGAGTTATAAAATTTCTAAAGGGTCAGCAACGCGCGAGTGATACCCCTGGTGTGGCAAGCGTCCATAGGCTACGGTAACTGCTTACCATCAGGCGGGCCGTACGCTTGTTTGCCTCCTTGGTAGTATAAAAAATTAAAAAAAAACAGCAATGTAAAAAGTGATTGATCCTTGGTACAGCAAGCATATGGGGACTATGGCAGCAGCAGGGACTCATAGAGCAATATCAAAATCAGCATTGAGGAAACTTTAAAAAAAAAGCTAACATGAATCAAAACAGATATAATAAAAATAATATGTTGCGACCTTGAACTAATACCATTGATCTATAATAATAATATTTTTTTTTATTTCTTCAAAAAGTACAAACATTTACAATGTTTAAACACAAACATTTGACCCGGGGTGAATGTACAAAAGCATAATATGTTATGAAGTGACACACTGACTCCCAAACTGAGACATGCTCGTATCTTGGGAGTCGGCGGCTCACCGCTCTATTTAAATGACATTATTGCATAATAACACTCAATTCTAAGGCTCCTGTAATCTGTTGAATTTAAAACCAAAAACATGTAGTAGTAAACATACCTGTATAGTTTTTCCTAAACCCATTTCATCAGCAAGAATAACCGAGTTATCTTTGCACCAGGAATGTATTAACCAATTCAATCCATCCATCTGATAATCTCTAAGTATATAACTCTGTAAGTGTAAAGGTCAATTGTTAAGAAAACAAAATCACAAAGCTTAATGCAAGGTCAAAGTCGGGCTTAACTAAATCATCAAGTATTTACAGATTTTCGTTGTATTTTGTATATTTATTTACATTATAAAAATTTAATTTAATATTTAAAAACCCCCAACACAAAAACATAAAAAGTAAATAATATTGTATTCTATTTATTTAATCCATTTCGCTGTCCCCCGAAGTGACGACGCTTGAATCACAAAATAATAACGAATTAAGTATTTAAAATGTATAATTTACTTTTGTTTTTTGTGTCGGAGTTTCTTTTTAATTTAATTTTTATTTCATACTTTTTAATTTACCCAATCATTCTAGCCCAAACACCTAAAAACGTATAAACTAAAAATATATCTCTAAACATTGCTGAGGAGTTGAGTATATTGCAGACTTCTTGATTCTACAGCATCATCAGGTTAACATGTCATTCAAATACCATCGAAGTAACAGTAACCAATTTCCAATGAATTGGAATTGTGGTAATTAGTAAAATCCCTTCATCATTGCTGATAGTCTTCAAACTCCTGGACAGAGCTTCAAAAATGATACCTAACCAAGTCGATCATGCCGTTATGCTAGCTTTAAAATAAAAAAGAACCGCATCAAAATCGTTCATTCGTCTGGGAGTTATGATGCGACGGCCATAGGATAGACACACAGATAGACACGTTAAACTTATAACACCCCTCAGGGTTAAAAATACAATTACAGCAGTGTATTTATCATAGAGTAATAACAACTAATACAATAGGTACTTTGTAGACCAAACAAAATAGTACTAAAGCGCCATCCTATAATTACGTCAGAACTTCAATGAAACTGTGGTGGGCAACAGTTTTAAGCAGTGACCGACAGATGGCGTAGTAAACTGTTATTTTTTTAAATAGGCATACTTAAAAATAACATTATTTTTTTTACATGAAACAAGAAAAGTTAGAAACTGGTCATCTTTTAGTCTAAATATTATCGTGATTTCTTATGAATTGATAATATCCATGTTGTTATACAAAATTAAAAAATTAACACCAATTATGTAACGTCATGACATTGTGTCGTAATACATTAGCAAATATTTGAAAGTATACCTATAAACGGCGTTTAAAGTCTCGCGTCAGCTCTAATTATTATTTGCGACAAGTTTAAGACAACATGAAACTTGTCTTGTAAAAGTAATTTAGAATTATGAAAATACTAGCTGGTGCCCGCGGCTCCGCCCGCGTGGATGACGGTTATCGCTGTAAAAAGTAGCCTATTTGTTATTCCAGACCATAATCTATCTCTATGCCAAATTTCTTCCAGATCCGTTCAGTAGTTTTTTACGTGAAAGAGTAACAAACATCCATCCATCCATCCATACTCAATAACTTTTACATTTATAATATTAGTAAGGATTACCGAAACTGGCCATGTTTTAGTAATATTTTTATGTAGGCATGTTCTATCATAAGGTTTGGAATATTTAAAAGTTATTTGGTTTTATTAGGTTTCATATTATTAACCTCAATAAAAGTTCACATTTATATAGCACAAGATAATGTTAAATTTTATTTGCACGCAAAATACGCGCATCAGCGTGGAATTGCGGACAATAGCCCGCCATACCATACCATAGTATAGCACAAGATACTAAAATACTTACAGCATCTTTGCCCATGTATTCGGGCTGTTCTTTTACTTGGTGGAACTTTGGTCTTCTTCTTAGAACAGGACAATGTCTTGATGGCGTAGTTTTGGCCGCCTCTCTATATTTAAAATGTTCCACCTCCACAGGCCATCTTTTCTCTATCAACACTGCATCTTCCCAAGTAGCATCAGCATATGGGAGTGACTCCCACTTGCAAAAATACTCGTGAGCAGTGCCGCCGCCTTCTAATTCCCGCATCTGTTCCGCTAGTAAAGCAAACAGTTGTGGCTATGATAAGTATGATATCTAAAAGTACACTAGATTCAAAAATAGTAACGCATATGTATTTAAGTACAAATAAAATAAATATTTACCTATTATTCTTTCTACATTATTGTATGTTTTTACTAATTCCTGCTGCAACTCAGATTGGCATTCAAAATAATCTATATCTTCAGGACCTGCCTGTTGCCTCCACCATGACAAATCAGCTTCCTTTTTAATATAATTCTCTAGTTTCTTGAGACCCTTGACCTTTTGTTCATTTATTGTCCTCTCTGATTCCCATGTATTATGAATATGGGACCAGCCTTTCCATTTAATCAGGTACTGAGGCTCAGTTGAGTCCACATCATCAGGATTACAGTCTTCATTAAGATCCCCATTCTCCTCTATATAATAAATTGTAGTCACATTGCCAGTGACTGCATAATGATAAGAAGACATTAGCTAAAATTTAACATTATGTTTGCACCAACATGCAAATTAACATGATTAAATAAGGCCACATCAAATAATCAAAATACATGTATGAAAATAAATTAATTCGAAGATCTTACCTCCTTTCTTTCCACGCCGATGTCCTAAGACCCTTTCTATTGTCTCACTATGGTCTTCAGGTTCCGGTTCCGCATTTTCCTCACCATCCACACCTTCCACTTCCAAAAGATCGGAAGAGTCGGTTTGTTCATCGCTCGCCTCTTTATAACTAACTGCGGCACCCGTACGTCGAGTTGCTGTCCGACTAAAAATATAAATGTAATATTCAAAACAAATGCAACAGTCATTAGTCTAAACGGGCAAAGACAGCTTTCGATATTCGAAACAAACGATTGAAATAGCTAGTGACGACAATTCCGCGGCCATTTTGTTACACAAAGAGTAAAAGAGGTTATATTGTGGAGGAATACGATGCTATGGAATATGCATATTTAATCAGATAGTAAAGAATTTTATAATAACAACTGTATAACGTCTTATAAAAGAATAATTTTCCGAATATTTAGCGATTGCTGCCTAATATAATATTTAATAATTGTTTTAATGCCTTATTAAACAATGTTATGAAAAATATTTTGTACTGTATTATCTAACATTAGCCATTGCTACACCGATTATGTTCCAATAGTTTAACCAGTTATTGTAAACTTGTTGAACCACAAATATTTAAAACCTCTATCCATGAGAATTTTTAACCAAATATCGTTAATTTGTGTAAATGTTTTAAAGTACATATAAATAGCTATTACAAATTGTTTAACCAAATACTTCACAATCGTTTAACCAGATATTTGACAACCAGGTTTTTACAATTGTGAAACCAGATATTTCATAATTGTTTTATTTTTTTCATAATTGAATTAAGAAACCGAATATTTCGCAAGGTTTTACCAAATTAAAAACAAATATTTGCTTAATATTATAAGCTTTATCAAAGTTGAAGCAGTATTCTTATTAAATTGGTACATTAAGCAGCTGTTTAACCAAATATATCGCATATATAACCAGATATTCTACAAATATCCACTAACCAGATATTACACAACCAGTTTTTATAATTGTATAACCAAATATTTCATAATTGTTTAACCAAATAATGGTTTTATTTTTTTCATTATTGAATTAAGAAACCGAATATTTAGCAAGGTTTTGCCAAATTTCAAACAATTATTTGATTGCTTATATGTTTAACCAAATATATCACGTGTTTGTTTAACCAAATTATATCACTGGTTTAAACAGATGTTCTACAAGTGTTCAACCAGATATTTTACAATTACCCAATATTTTTTACCCAAATATTAACGTTTTACTGAATCGTTATTGGTTAGCAATTGTTATACTAATTATTTAACATTTGCTTAACAGATATAATATAAATCGTAATCTCGATCATCATTATCTTAGCATATGGAAGTCTACTGTTAGACATATCGAACCCACAGAACTTAGTTCTTTAATTGAGAGGTGACCTTAACCACTAGACCATGTTAAATTATGTACTAAATAGGCGCCAGCTATGTCTGTAATGTATTTGTAGCAACACATTTCACATTTGATGAACCAGTTATCGAACAAGATATTTCACAATTATTTAACCAAATATGTCATAACTGGTTAGCCAGATATTTCATACTTTTTAACCAGATAATTTTATTTATTTATTTATATTAGACAACCAACAGATATATAAAAAGGATTTAATAAAAAAACAACACAACACATGCTAAATGTGTTGTGTTGTTTTGATGCTGAATCAGAATATGTAGTTAATCACACTTTGTGAGGTAATCTAGGTTCTAACTATGATCAAAAATTTAAGGTTTAGTTGGCTGCATACTACAGAGCTTATTATTCTTAGTTACCCTACATTTATTCATATTATGAATCGCAATAGCAATTATTATACTGATAATAATGTTCTTGACTAATAATGAGTTTATCGAATATTATATTAACATTATTTTACAAGTGTGTTGTTAGGCAATAAATTAATTTGGCTGATAACTTTTATTTGTGTTTCGAGTATACTGGTTTTAGGATAATGAAGTTACCAATTAAAAAATATGTTGTATATTATAAAATTATAAATTCGTCATCAAGAAATGTTTAAGAGAAATGACTGAATCTTCATTAAATTAGCAATCCATAAGTATTTAACAATCACAACAAATAAAACTACTACCTGTAATAAAGAAACAAACAAACATACCTTTTGGCTTCATCATCACTGCCTTCTGAGCTTTCTTCCTCATCACTTGTAAATCTTCTTCTAGTAGGCTTTTTTTTTCTGAGAGGTACACTTCTTTGGCCTGGTCTTTTTGAGGGTGGAGGTGGAGAACCTTTTAAGTCACTATCACTATCTGACGAGTCTGAATTCCAAGAATCACTAAAATATGAGGGTATAATTAAGTTATAAAGTTAGTTGTTTAAAATATAACATAAAAAATATTTTTACTACCTTTTTTTTCTACTTTTCCTGCTATGGGTTCTGCCTCTTTCACTAGAGTCACTATCAGCTAATTTAAGTCTATCTGGTTCTTTACGAGACCTGCCTGACCTTCTGATGCCATATATGTCTGGGTTATCTTCCCAAAGATCAGATTTCAATTTGCCATGACTATTTCTAGTTCTAGATTTACAAGGGGAGTAGTCATCTGAGGAATTTTTGTCAGTATGATGATCAGATTTTGAAGAATTGGCGGTACTATGTTTTGGTGATGACTTTGTATCATCACTATGATGTGATCTATCCACAGATTTGTCTGATCCAGACCTTTCAGATCCTGAACCAGAAGAACTGGATGCACTTTCGCTGTTGAATGAAAGTATGTTACATAAAAAAGGAATACCAGTTTGAAATAATATCACGTATATCACAAAACAAACTTACCTCTCACTCCCAGAACCTGATCCACTTGAATCACTCTTCTCACCTTTCTCGCTGGTAGAGTCACTTCCAGATTCATTCATGAAGCCCTTCTGGAACCAATTGCTGGATCAATATTGTAGCAAAGATATTACACCAGTGTGGGTAAAATGATTTTTATTATTTTATAAAGTATATCATACCATTAGTAATCATCTTAATATCATTAAACAATTAAATGCTTCTAAAAAGACAATGCGCAATATACATATTATGCATAAAATATGGATTTTGATGTTTTCTTTTAATAATCGTATAAAAAATATATTATCGTTAACTTAAATTTAATAGCTGGTTCTCTAAAACACACACTAACCCAAAAATTATATGAACTTACACAATACTGAATATGGAACATTGATTTTAAATTTGTAAACAAAACTGCAGTCGGAGGTTATTGATCTGGTTGACTTTAAAAAATAAAATAAAATTATGTCCCAAAATTCACATTTCTCCAATGTAGAAATAATCTTAGGCTCCTTATATATTAAAAAGAAATAAATATACAAAAAAACAGAAGACATAACCTCAAAACAGTAAGCTAGCAGACAAAAATGAGCATAATATAGGAAAATAAATGAAAAATCATATTTTCTCAATGAAATTGTATTGACTGGTAAAAAATACCAGTTCCTCCAGTTCAAATAAATAGATATTAAATGTTAAAGCTTTACATAACCTCAAAAGGCAGTGGCTTCATAGTCAGTGGTTAGCAAGACCAATTTTCAAAGCTAAATTGCAAAAATGGGTCCCTTTTCAAAATCATTTTCACCACTTGGTATAGTAAGATTACGTAACAAAGAATGATTGGAAACACATTCTTGCGTGGGACAAGAATGTTTTCATACATAAAAACAGCAAAATCTATTGTAAACAATCACAAAAACCCTCAAATCCACAATTACGTCTTAAAATTACACCCTGTTTCAGGGCCACACCCAAGACTTCTAGAATGTTCCATGAAAATTCTAAGCCCTTAAACTTAAATAATATATATAAATACACAAATACAATACACAAAAAAGCTTTAAAATCACTTACCAAGTGCATTTTGTAGAAAATAAGAGGAATACACGCTTTCTTATATAATTAACGAACGAAACGAAGAAAAATCAGGGAATTCATTGAGAAAATTCCTAAGAAAACACACGATATTAAATTTTTTAGCATATCTTTATGATAAACGAATAAAATGCGAAAAAATATTTTGCAGTAAAATCTTGTCAAGCGACGCCATTTTGTCGTCGAATAAATTCTGGTGACGACGGAAATGAAATACCAGTAATTTTGCCACAAAACTTTAGTTAATTATAGGTAAACAGAGACGATAATCACTAAAAAAATGAAAAACGAAACTTTAGAGCCGTCAGAAATACTACTTTAGTACTGGAAATGATGCGAGCACCGCGCACTGCCAGCGAAACTCGAAAGCTACAGCCATATTGCCATCTGCCAGCTGCCAGGCGAAATATAACATAGTGATTTCAAGTGTTCCTGTAAACGCGTGGGTAATAATTTATTACATGATACCAAGTTTTATTTATAATGGTTTTATGATGTGTAATGAAATGGATTTAAACAATTTGCAACATTTAGTAAAGTATTAGGATAAAAATAATTAGATACATTTATTTTGTGTCATTTAAATAGTTATATTGATTTTCCTGTTAAACAAGGTTAAGCCTATGACTTTACGTTTATGGTATGTCAAAAGATACAAATACATATATTTCAATGATAAGAAATTGAAATCGGTACGCTACTGTTAGGGCTACGATAACCGCTTAACATCAAGCGGGCCATAACTTGTTTGCCACCCAAGTAGTATAAAAAAATTGAATCATTGATACTAAATAAAGCTGATAAGTTTGTATGTAAGTATATAATATATAATACTTAAGTTTGACGTTTGCACTTTTAAGCGAGAATCTACTGGTTCGTTTATTGAGAGAGATTATAAGCATCAAGCAATAACTTAAAAGATCACAAAATAGTTCTTCTTTTTAATCTGTAATAAATAATTTTAAAACAGGTGTCTTTTCATGTAATTTGATTACATTATTGAAATTCCTATTCCATAATATGTATACAAGCTTAATATAAATATTAACGACACCAAAGCGCCATTCATAAAAATTACAGCCACACATAAACCACATATTATCATAAGTAACAGTTTGCATTCAATAGCAGTATTGTAATTTGTAATAACAAATAACGTAATACCAATATCGATATATCTTTTACGTCACTATTCATAAAATGCAATCAGTTATACCAACCTTAAAACGTCACTTCCGCATTTAAAATATATGACATGTATTCGTATTAATAATACGTTCGACTAGTAATAAGTTTTTAGAGGTTTTAATAATTTTACAAAAGATTGTTAATAATACAAAAAAAAACGAGAAATAATTTTTTCGAGGTTTTAATAATTTTACAAAAGATTAAAAAAATTTAAATATAAAATTATACCAAATTACTATCCTACTATATTCTGCTCGGCAATAAAAAAACTGTGCATATAGCATGGCAAATTTTAGTAAAATAATGAAAGTTACGATGTCTGTAAACTTCACAACCGAAATACTTACAATGTATCAATAATATTGGCAATAACAAAAAAAGAGATTTGTTCAATGTCACAATATCAAGTCAATGCGTTGCAAGCGTGTGTACATGCATAATATAATTGTCAATGTGCAAAATATTGACAATATTAATGTAGATTAGTCTCACAACTTAAAATCGACTACCTACTGTATAGTTAGTAGTCTTTTTGACAGGTTCCGAATTAAAAATATGAACTAAAACCGTGATCTAAACCATAAGCCAAAAGTTTGGACCTCATTGGCCTCATTCATGGTGTGGGAGCTTAAAATTCAACTAGCAACTTCAAATAGCTTGATAAGAATCGTCGACTTTTTATAGCATCTCAACTCATAAACGTCCCACTGCTGGGCACGGGTCTCCTCCATTAATTACGAGGGATATTGGCCAACTATACCACGCTGGCTAGACGGGTTGGTATAGGGTTTTGTTTCGAGTTTTCCCTCTCTTGCAGTGGATATTGTCTGCCTGACTTACTTCTTTAGTCAATTCTTACGACACCCGCGGGATAGAATGGGGTGGTGACATTTGTATTCTTAATCCGTCGCCACACGGAATTTAGCGACTTTTATAGCGCTGGCGTGCAATTCAACGTTTTTAATGGATGCTTTTATATTAGCCTCTATAGTAAATTCATTCACAGAGTCAATATAAATAAAAAGACGTGTGGCACTCGGGGACTGCCACGGTAAAGGTATTGCATATTTTTGAGTATTTTTTTTATATCATCGATTTTTTTAATTCGATATTATCAATACTACATCTCTAGATATTTTAAATGCTGAAGGTCACCGTAGCCATGCTATGTGAAATTGATTATAGTGATCGCCCGTGATTCAACCATAATTCAATAAATTTTAGGCTACTATTTGACCTTTATTCTTTACTTATTTTTTATTCTTAATTCGTCATTAAAAAAAGTATCACCGCTGTGCCGGTCGGAGTGGAGGATGTTAGGTTATTTTCATAACGGAATTTCTGGATTCGGTCTCCACGCTCAAAGCCCGCGATAGAAGCTATGTAATAGCTTAAACATTAAGTAAATTGTCAATGTGGTCTTGATGACCTCTGCAAATATAAGGACCCCTGCGAAAGACCATGGACAAAAGTGAAAGCTGTGCTTCCTATGAATCGTAGACAGAGAAACCTAATGAATGCTCTATCTGTCCATCCATCCATCTCTAGATTTATAAGACCTTTATATAAATCAAATGATTAATTTTATTCTCGCTTCTAACACATTCCTGGCTAGAATCTCCATGACTTATGAAGATTATGAGAAATTAGAAGTAGATAGACGAATCCATTGATCATAATATCATGCGGTAGCTTTACGTTTATTCAATGTCTCTAGCAATTAGTTTAAATTTGTAAATAATGTTTCATTTTATTTGTCTTGTTAGTTTCAGTTTTGTACTAAACAAGTTCAGCTGTTTCAATAGAAGAACTTTCATACAAATTACCAGCTCACTTACCATAATTTAAATGGACAGTCAAATTCATTGGTTTTTAAAAATATATATATATTTAGTCAGATAAACAAGTAGGTAGGTTTAATAGTTGTAGTGAACTTTTCTGAATACCTAAGTAGGTAATACATGCATTAGGGCACAATCTTTGGGTTACTTAAATGTTATTTTATTATATGTTTATACTTTACTGTCTAAAAGCGCGATACTGCTGCCATCGCACCACCGCGCCATCGCTCACTGACACGGACAAACTATTATAAATAGCATAGCCTAATCAATATTAATGTAAGTACTTATTTTTAAAAGCAAGGCGCTTACTTTACACAGTATCCAAGGGACACGAAAAATATAATTTAAATAATATTAAATCTATGTTAAAATACCTCTACAAATGATATGTAATTTACTTAACTTTAACATAGCAGCATATAACCGCAGCCTAAGAATATTTTAGTTTAATCCAATTTTTATAACTGTGCACTTGGAGTTGTTAAATTCGTTAGGATGGGACAAGGCCTAAGCAAGGATATCGCACCTTGTCCACAGACGCGGGGTGAACGCTTCTGTGGAACTTGGAGGTGAAGGTGCTCGCCGATGTGCATCGGCGGGCGGCTGCCGTTAGGGTAGAGCGGCGGTGCCTTCTCCCCGAATAAATCCGCGAGGGCCGCAAGGCTATCATGTCCCGGTGGTCAAATCGGCTTGAAGGTTCCACGGGCCGGTTTCAGGACAGTGGAGACGCTCCAGCCGATCTTATCGAATTGGGCAGGGTGGCGGTACGGGAAGGATCTCGTACTGCCACCCTGCCCACTTGGATAAGATCGGCAAAACCTGCACTAGTCGGAAGGAAAGGATTTCTTCCTAGTTTTGTCCGGACACGGTTACTACGGGCATTACCTGCACAAAATCGCTAGGAGAGAACCGAGTCCTGTCTGCTATCACTGGCGACGACGACTCGGCGCAACATACGCTCGAGTCGTGTCCGTTGCAGCGCCGGTAACTCATCGCAATCATCGGTGTAGATCTGTTACTGGGGTACGGTTCATGGTCGCCAGCGATAGGGAGTGGATGGCGGTCGCATCCTTCTGTGAGTACGTCATCTCGCAGAAGGAGGCGGCGCGGCGGCGGAGGATCAGGGAGGAAGGTCCTCGTTGATCAGATTTGGATAAACAGGTTTTATAGAAGTTATGACCATGCAAATATTTAAAAAAAATGCATATTTGAAACGGCCCCAAATAAACGGCTGATAAATAAATAAGGTGGCATAAAACTAAAAAAAACGGAAAACTGAAATTATAATTTTGGAGGAGGAAATGCCGGAATAGAAAACCTCTTTTTTTACGATTTTTGTTGGCGGAAATCGGTCTGGCCTGCGATTGGCCCTTTCGCACAGTTTGAGGATTTCTGTTAATATAGAGCAAGAGCCAGCGGTCCCCGGCCTTCGTTAAAGTATAAAAGCTATAAGTTTTGCAATGTATGTCCCCAACACAGATAAGAACGATCCCCGGCTATGAAACTTGGATCGTGGTGGCTTTGGCAGGTGATAACGATGTGTAAAATTGTGTCTTAATTAATTTGGTATAGTATAAAACTCAGTTAACATAGAAGTCACCTTGTCAATAGTAAAACGTAGTGATTAGTTACTCTGTGGTCAATAGTTAGACACTTCTTCATGTTGCCAGGCACATTAAAAGTCCAACATAGGTGTTTAAGCGCCGGATATACAAGGGAACAATTTGTTTTGTCCCGCAACATGACGCGCAACACGTAATTTACGTGACGCTGCAACGTTACATAGTGTCATTACATAGGTTGTTGATAGCCATATGGCTATTCAAAAGACATCGTATAATAGGTAGCCATATGGCCAGGCACAGTGTATAATTGTATATAAAGGAACTTTGTGCTATTGATTGACACAGATTTACTAATAAAATAATATTTATTTATTTTCTCATCATTACACACTCTATTCTCCGTAAATCACTCCGTTCTCTGTTTTATTGATTGATTATAATAATGGTGACTTCGGCCGGATGTCATAAAAATTAAAAGGGAGTCAAGAGTCAAGGATATTTGACAAGCTTAATGAACTAGGTACCTTAAACTTAATAACTGTGTAAATCTGTTAATGAAAATATAGTAAGTAACTGTACTTAAGCTTGTTTTAAAACTATTAAGTACTTATTAATTACAGTGCAGGACAGAGTAACTTATCACTTGCAGTGAAGCTGTTGCATGAAGATTTAAATTAAGAAAAATAATCAATTACCATATCTATAAATAATCTAATCGGATCTCTTACAGGTTAGTTCAATAGTTTTATTATAATATTTTTCTGACCTATGTTGTTAATGGCATATATTTATTATTGAATGCTCTTACTAAGTTAATGATACAGTGTTTTTGTGTAAGAAAGAATTACCTTTACGTATTTACATTTTTTTGTGGTTCACAATTTTGCTAAACTATAGGTAGTTTTAATTAATATTAAAACTACCTAGGCTAATGCCTAGTCATAGTCTGTAAATCGTGAGCTGCCAGAGCCAGGTTCGTCGGGTCCTTACCAGAACAAATCTTTATGTAAAAAGGGCTATTTTTATTTTAGTGTTTACTTATCTATAGAGAAATATAAGTAGGTATGTTTTCCAGTTGTCTAGTTGACTCTAGATTGGAATCAGATGGCCTTGTGTGAGTTATCACAAGACATTTATCATCGTCATCATCTCAGCCAAAAGATTTCTCATAGCATTTGGTCTAAAGATGACCTTTTCCATTGGTTGCCAGCAAACTTTACCAGGTCAACTCTACCCTATTGGTTAGTAAATCTGATGAAATGCAAATAAGCTGATGTTTTTTTTCTTGACCTGTATAAGTGTCACAGTGTAAAGTATATTAATAAATTATTTTGATAGACATTTATTTCCTTTTCAGACAAAATGGAGTTTATGGACTTGCCAGTAGAAATATTGATCTTAATTTTTCAAAGATGCGATTTTATTACATTGGAGAGCCTATACAATACATGCAGCCGGATGAGAAATATAGTTGTTACATATGGAGTGGTAAAACATGTCAAACTGTCGTGTAACAGAATGGCTACAGTGAATACATTCAAGCTTGGCTTTTTTAAAGATATATCTTGTCATATAACTGAGCTTAATATGCGTGCCATGCTTGATGTTACTAAGACAGCATTTTTGCCAGCATTACCAAAGTTAAAAAACTTGAAAATATTAGATATATCCTACACTAAGTTAAATATATTTGATTTATTAGAAATACAAAAAAAATGTCCTAGTATAAATGATATCACTATAAATTTATCATTTGGTAAGGATAAAAGACTATCACGTTGTCATAGTTTAAGTGAGTGGCAAGCCTTCAAAGCTGGAGCTTTGCAGGAGTGCCAATCAGTGTTTGAACACTATGAAAATGTCCATTTTGTTGGCTTCACTGTTTCTTCAATTTATTTTAAAGTAGCACATTATATTCTAGCAAAAGCTAAATTAAAAAAAATGAAATATACAGTTATACATAAACATGATGAAAATAATGATTTATATGAATTTTTAAATATTCCGTTTTCAACATTAAAAGTTGAAATACCAGAATTTTATCAATTTGAAATGTATTTACTGAATTGGCGTCATGCAGATAATATGAATATTGAAACTGTGGATATATTACATACGTTGCGTTTGGACAATCATGAATATATAATAATAGTTATTGTAGATTTTGAACCTACTATATATGCATCACCAATACTTCAAAGATTCATTGAAAAAAAAATTGGTTTAAATTCAACAAGTGATAGTATTCCAAAAAATAGTATTACATTGGGTGTAAATACAGCTGCTATGATATGGAACAAAGAGACCACTAGTTTTGATGATAAATTTTTTGAAGATTTGTTCAAACATTTAAAACACTATTTACCTTGTGATTTTATTAAGCATGGATTAAGTGACTGGCCGGCACTAAAAATGTATGATTGGTTCTTTAGCATGCCAATCACACAGGTTAGTGAGCGTCTAAAGAATCACTATGGGAACAGAGAACGACAGGGAATACCCAATTACGACTTAAATTATGACCCTGTATTTAGCCAAAATGAGAAAGTCGAGTTAAGTTTACTTTTTAAATTTCCTGCAAATAATGCTATTGCCTTATCTGAAAACTATAATTATTTGAGAAAACTCACATATTTAAGCTTATCTGGTTTTGGACGGTACACTGCAGATTTCTTTCAAGTTTTATTTCGTTGCTGTCATAACCTTGTTACATTAAATGTGCATAATCTTCCATTGTTACCGTGTAATCTATCAATTTCTCGTTCCTTGCCATTATCAAGATCATTGAAAAATATTCGTTTAATAGATAAATGTGTTGATTTTACAGCATTGCTTTGGTCATTTAGTCAATGTCCCACGCTTGAGAACATATATATTGTAGACGAACGTAGGCGTGGTTACAATCAGTTGGCTAATCCTGACATAGTGCTTGAAAATTGTAAAAATTTATACAGTGTTCATATAGAAGCTGAAATGACTGAAGCAACTCTAATGATGATGATTCAAAAGTTCAAAAATTCTAAGAAACCCTATATTCATTATACCATTCAGAAACACGATTTACCACAGTCTAACAATTACAATCCCTTTCTGGAAGTATTTAGAGTAAATCCAATAAAACCCAGTTAGAATTTAATGGGAAATATACCTAATAGCGCCATTTATGTTACGCGATGCAAGTATTGGAAAGCAGTTTTCCCGTCATTGTTGTAGAACTACTGGTACTCTCAAAGACCGACAGATCAAAACGGCACGTCATTCGTCAATCGTGCCTTGTCCGTGTTCGTTCGTTGTCCGTGTATTGTCATCGGTCCTTGATAAATCTACAAAGTTTGAACGAAATCTGGCCGTTTAAAGTGGGTCAAAATCGCGCCCAAAGAAGTCGGTTACAAACATACAGGTGAAGCTAATAAAAAGCGTGTTTTTTAGTTTTTTTAAACTATTATTTATTTATTTAATATTTTGAGCTTAAATTATTTTAAATCTAAAGAACTCATATTTCTACAATGTAGGTATTTCCACAACAATGTAGCAAACATCTTTTGGTATAAAGGCAGAAATTAGGGTTCCATAATCGATTCCATCGCATTACCTTGGTGACCTAGTAAACGTCACCAAAACGATTGCAATATAAAATAGGTTTGTTGAATTAACCTACCTGTAATGTAAGCATAAGTGACTGCATAGTAGACCTCTTGGTTGTTGAACAACAGTATGTTCGATTCGACTACCGTTTATGTCACAAGTCTAGAGGAGCTGCCCCTCTAGACAAGTGGCATAAATGGTAGTCGAATCGAAAAGTCAAAAAAGCAAATGTCATTTACAGCTAAAGTGCATCTTCTGACTGCAGTGCCGGATTGAGCCAGCGCGGGGCCTGTAGCAAATTCTGCCAAGGGGCCCTTGGTTTGATTTAGGTTCTCAAGTTTAGGATATTAAATCCAACAAGATATTATAGACTACCTACCTACTTAAAATTAAAATAACCGCGTGATGATGAATAAAGGTTATAATTATTATTATTATTAAATATAACAAAACTGTTACAAATAAACCTTTCTGGATTTAATATGGGCAAATTTAGAGATAACATTTTTAATATCGACTTATTTAAGCAAATCATGCTCTATATTCATCAAAGTGAGATGATTAAGACGTTCTCGACCCATCGTGTTCCTTAACTCATTTTTAATACGTTTTAATGTTGAAAAAGAAAGTTCGCCACTGCAGTAAGTAATCATGAGAGACAAGTAAATACGCAAGGCAATTTCTACGTTTGAGAAACACGACTCTAACGAAATTATTTAATAAAAGTTTATAAAATTGCAATGCCAGAGGGTTCTGTTTTTGATGTCAATAACAGTAGCCGCATCTGTTTTTAGCAGCTTAGCGAAATGCACTAATTTGTCGCCCAGGCTGTTCTCCAAATCATCTTCGGAAGCCTTGACCATACTTAAGGATTTTTCCAAAATTTCTTCAGTTGTAGAGATTTTAGCTGTAGAAATACTCCAAAAACTAGTAATTATATGATACACTTTAATACGTTTAGTTAAAGCAGACAGTACGTTATCTACATATAATGACAATAACACCTGAACTTCAAAACGGTGTCCAGGTGTTTGATTTTCAACAAAGTCGTCAAATGTAGTAGAGCCGCTGAAATGGTCGTACTTTGTATTTCGCTTGGTTTGTGATGTCTGTTGCTGGTATTTTTCACAGCCAGTCAAATCTTTGGATCTTGCCCCAATATCTGAAAATGTGGATCGCATTGCTGGGACGTAGGTAGCCATATAATGATTTATAAAGAGTGGATACCGTATTAAGATCTTAATCAGATGGCTGCAGCGAAGCACTAGTCGCTTTCAAGCGCTCTAGGATTCCGATCCACGTAATTGTTATTATTTCCGTGTCTAACTTATTCATCGTTGAAACTAGCCCGTAAGTTTATCACGGCACTCTGCTTTTTGATCCACGTTCTTGAAATTGTGATAAAGCCATATAAAAGTGTGTTCGTAGCATCAGCTGGGGCTGACCACCTAGTGTCCGATAATTTATATAACATCGTAATTTTTGAATCTTTAAGTGCGTAAAACGAGCCCTTCGATAGGTAGAAGCGAAAAAAAAATAGAGGTTTTCAATCGAAGAAAAGTATTGCTTCTGTACAGGAGTCTACAGCGCACGTAGCAAGCCAAAAATTTTAATAGTTCGCCTTTTTCTCGAAATATAAATCGATATTACTTATATACCTAGTAATCGATTAAAGTATAGTCTCGGCTATGTAAACTAGCAAAATAAATGTATATTTCAATAAAAATCTGGCCGCTTGAAGGGTAGAGATTTGATATAGTTGCTAGTCTAATATGTATATCGATTATAATTAAACTGAAAAGAATAAATCGCAATTTTCAAAAGGGACCTTAAGAGTAGATATTAGAAAATTAAAAAAAGCTATAAAAATATTGTTTATCGGGAATTATAGTATTTCGAGCACTATAAACATTAGTATATTAACGTTAAAAAGTTAGTAAAATACTTATTTTACGTTTTAACGTCGAAATCGAGTTATAGATTTTCAGGTGGGAGTCAAGCATTCTATCTAAGCACTTCATGTTTAAGGCATGCAAGATATTTTACGCTCCTATCTAACTTATATTTTTTTACGGTCAGACAGGCGTAAAGCGCGGGGCCCCCCAATCCGCGGGGCCCGTAGCATTTGCTACTCTTGCTACGTGTCTAATCCGGCACTGTCTGACTGGCTTATTTGAATGGTCAGAAGATGCACTTTAGCTGTAAATGATCATAATTAAAAGAACCGTCGGGAGGGAAAGTCGGATTAGAGTTTGTAGTTTAAGTGTTAAATACCTAGAAGATAATATTGAAACATAGTTGTCTTTTAAAGAAATGATCATTATTGAACTGAAAATTGCAGATATTTTATAAAAACAGTAGATTTCGTGTTTATTATAATGATCTCTTAGTTTTAAGTACCTACATAAAGTTAGCTTGTAAGTCAAACATTTTAACTAGGTAGGTACCTATGTTTAGTAACAATTAAGAAAATAATTATAATAGTTGATTATGAATCGTAATTTATTAAATTTTGAATACATCAAGTATTTGTGGTTGCCAAGCTTTTTGTTTAGACTTACAATATTTATTTATCTACGTCGGGTATTAATGCGATCATGCATTAGATATTTATCTACGTTTAGATTGCTTGACGTCTTGACTAAGAAGAGTTTCCTTTCGTCTTATGTGACATTTTCAGAATTACTAAACGTAAACTGACGTCAAATCCCATACATTTTGTTAAATTTTCGATTCGACTACCGTTTATGCCACTTGTCTATAGGGGCTTTTTTGTGTGTCGTTGGATAAACTTTGCGTGGGCTGATTTTTTTCACAACGAAGCACACTGTGTTATGGAAATTATCTGGAACGGAGTTTATAATTGTGATAAGCTTAATTTAGCTTAAGGGGCAAAATTATGAGGGTTATAGGTCCTATAGTTACAGCCAGTATTTCGGAAGTACCTAGTATCATTGAAGGTTTGGCATTTATCATACTTTCTACTTATAGAAATAAAACAACATTTGTAATCTATAATTATTAATGTTCTTAAAGTTATTAATATATCTCATAGTGATGTGTTTAAGATATACATTTGACTTATCTAAGTGTCTACTTATATTACTATTCAAGAACACCAGTTATAAAAATACTCATCTGTACATGGATTGTAGTAAATAAATACCTAAATAAAACCATAATGTGTATACCAATTTATTGAAATATTACCTACATATTTGTTTCATTTTTCTTTTTCGATATAAATTTTGCAAAAGACAAGGATAACATTCCGAGGACTGCACTGCCGCCGCAAGCGTATGTCAACACCCCTCTGTAGTATTGTGGGCAGTCCGTTTCATTTTCACATTTGCTGGAATTAAAATCTTTTGTTATAATTAGGTAACTAAGTAGGTGCTACTAACTCGGTCTAGGTATATCTATATATTTATAAATGTGTAACCGAATTTTGGTCTCGGCGGCTAATCTCAACGGAGATTTGCTATCTGCGCGGGATATAATTATTATAGTGCACAAGTGTGTGCGCAAACACAGGTGCGCTCTTTATTCCTTCACTCTCATAGTCCGATGGGACGTCAAATCCGACACGACTGGAGAGAGATCAGGCCAGGACTCGCGGCTTGAACGTGCTTTCCGAGGCACGGGGGTGTAAACACTGCCAATTTCCAAACTTCGGGCATGTATTGTGAATTTCTTATCAGAAAAACCAAAACATCGATTTTTTTGGCCCGACCCGGGAATCGAACCTGGGACCTCGTGATCAGTCTGACACATCGACCACTGAGCCATTGAGGCAGTTGGATATATCAAGTCGGATATTTTTATATTACTTAGGTTGCAAGACAAACAAGCATAAGACTCGCCTGCTGCTAAGCAGTTACCGTCGCTTATGGACGGTTGTAATACCAGAGGTATCACCGTATTGCCGACCTATTTTTTTATAACAGGGCTTTAAGATGGAGCGAGTATCCCTGGAATAGTAACGTTTCTTTCGAAACGCATCCCAAAATAAGCGCTGGAGACCTGTACTCAGTACTCACACACAGGGACAACTACACCGCGTAGTCAATGGATCCTTAATTAAAGTATCCATGGCCTACCTACGGTGAATGTTTACCATGAGGCGCATCTTTATAGAAATATATAGGTACGCACTAATTCTCAATAGCGACGACAGCGATCCCTGTAACCAGCTTGTCTGCAAAAGTGACGATTGAGTATATGACCGCTCCCTGGTGTGAATGAGGTCCGATAAGGTCTGCTGTCACGCATAGACTGGACACAAGCGTTATGGAACTACCCGCACCTGAACAGAAATAATAATTCTAATGATTAAGTATCTACTTGCTAGATATAAGTAACAGTACAGTGCCTACCTAACTACTATACTATAGTAAGAAGGTAGTAGATGTAAATGAAGGATGGGTAAAGTATGAATTGTGGGGAAGTATTCCATATTGGGCACCCGTTTTAATGGCACCTAAGATATTCCACATTGGGCACCTACTGATATTTTTCGCAGGTGCCATTAGTGGAACATATCGATATAAAAATATCGGTAGGTGCCCAATGTGGAATACCTTTAGGTGCCATTCACTCAGGTGCCATTAAAACGGGTGCCCAATATGGAATACTTCATTGTGGGTACAATCAAGATTACAAGTGGTTTTTGAATGTCCACTATGTCCAGGAAGAGGAGGGTCTACTGCCCCTCCCTGTCGACGTACTTGCGTAGCAAAATTAGGTAGGCACGATGGTACATAAAGCAAACAGTTCTTACCTATTAATGTAGCAACCAAGTATATTTGCACTATGCTGGCATGAGGGTCTATAAATACTGCTATCCATAGACAGCTAATCAGACTTAGTAAACTTCCTATTAAATACGCCACCTGAAATTAATATATCCAGTTTTAAAATAAATAAAAAATATACCTAACTACTTAGATATCTACTCTCGATATTTTCTGTTAGGTATTTTTAAGCTTTCATCAGTTTCATCATCACATCACTTAAGTGGCACAACCACCATTAGATAGTTAGTTTGACGGGGCGTTATCCGCACTTGGCCGCTCAAGTGGGCCTTTGTACGTGGAACAACCACCTATCGATAAGCAGATAGGTGCCTAAAATCGAATACAAATTATTTACTTGAGCGTGATGTCATGAATTTTCATTAAAATTACATGTTCCTGTAAAGCCTAAATGACGCATAAGTACACACCGGTTTTTTATTTTAAACAGTCTTGAGCTTTTATGTCTGATCTCCCCGAAAGTGTACTTATGTTTGTAAAGAACAATAATAATCAATTTATTTTTTGTCCATATCACAAACTTAATAGGTAGGTCTTTACATGTAGGTATCTACTTACATACGCTAGGATTGTTCAGCACCAGCTCCTGCTCATTTAATTAGAGCAAAAGAATGTTTATAGGTAGGTACCTATACTTATATTGTGCAGTTACGGTTATGGTCACAGAAATGTTATGGTGCTAGATAATAAGGAAAGAAATTAAAGAAAATACAGCATTTTGTTATTGTAGGAATAAATACTAATATTAAATTTAGGACTCGTGCACCTTCTCTATTTTATCTATGGTACTCTATGGACTGGTAGACTACCTAAGTACGTACCTATGCTTCTAGCATTAAGTTCGCCTTTATACCAGTTGTGTATGAAGTCTGAATAAATAAATAATACGACTCACCTGATTTCCACAGCTATTAATTTTACTCTTTAAAAGTAGTGAGAAGAAGAATGACGACACATATAGGACTAGAGGGACACTGGCGACAAGTTCGGACCCAGCGCTAGGATTAAATGACAACCGCTCTTCTAGGAACAGTGGCACGTAGACTAGACTGAGAGCCCAGTATAACCGGGAGAATACATATCTGTAAATATACAAAAGTGTTATTAAGTAAGTACCTATGTAGGTACTGTAGAGGTTTATAGGTGGTCGCTCGCTGGCCATGTACCCATCATAAAACCTAAAAGTTTTCAAATATTCAAAATTAAAAAAAATGCCGTAAAAAAAGAACGATCGGTCAGTCATGAGCGGGTTACGATAGGAGAGCAGTGATTTTTAGTTTTATTTATATTTATTTTAGGTTTAAAGTGAATAGACACTATAATAAATTCTATCGTGGTTTGGGTGGTGCGTTAAACTATCCAAATTATAGCTGGAGTCCTACCGCTGCAATACACAACACCTCTTGCAGTCACCGAGTGTCCCACACAGGCAGCATCGTTGAAGAAAGGTTCGGCAGCGAAAGCCTCACAGTGGATACTTACCGACTTCACAATAATTGGGATTCATTCAGCGCTCATTTAGGGATGGGCTTTTAGAAACATTTTCCCTGGGATACTATATCTTAAAGCCCTGGTGTGTAAAAAGGGTCCGCAACACGCAAGAGTTTCTTCTTGGTATGCAAGTATTCATAGTCTACGGTAACTGCTTAACATCAGGCGGGTCGTATGCTTGTTTGCCGCCCAAATAGTATAAAAAACGTACCTAATCTAATTTACCTACAGAGGTAGGATAATAGACACTGTTCATGAGAGTAAGAGGAAGGACCTCCACTCTATACTCTTAATAAAAGATTACTAAGTACCTACCTACTTTAAAACTCTTTTGTTAGGTAGTACTTACTGATTAAAATTCAAGGTAGAACAGTGACAAATACAGAACACTATTGTGTAATATCTTGAGATGACAAAAATACCAACTAAATAATAGCTTTGTTTTAGTAAGTTGATTTAATTTTAAAACTTCAAATGCCATAAACAAAAATGGTTGCTTAGGTACTTAAATCACATATTCTAACAATACATTGTAAGTACCTATCACGCACGTGTAACATTAAAAGAGGTAGGGCACCATACTAGCAAGCAAGCCCGACTAGGGAAAAACCTCTACATTACAGAATACTACAGACAAATAACGGCAGACAGTAGTGTACCACCGTATAGTTATGTTCCTGTGCTTACCTATATATTATATTTTATACTACTTGGTTGGCAAACAAGCATACGGCCCGCCTGATGGTAAGCAGTTACCGTAGCCTATGGACGACTTTAACATGGAGTGTCACTGGGATAGGAAAACGCTTCCCTAAATGAGCGATGGAGACCTTTACTCACACACAGGAACACAACTACACAGCTGTGTGTGTATTTATTTGGCTGTGGTCTGCTGTAAGGTCCTTCCCCAGTAGGGCTTGCTCACTAGTATGGTAAAATAAAATAAATAAATTTAAGAGACGTAGGGCGTCTCTTAAATTTATTAAAAGAAACGCTGACCTATCCAGCTCAATCATAGAACTCTGATCTGTATTTTTTTGGGTTAACAACATGCGAGTAATGTCCCAGATATTCCAAGCGCCCATGACTATAGGCTATGGTAACTGGTGACCATTAGGCAGGAAGTATGCTTGTTTGTCACTAAAGCAGTAGATACATATATAGCTCCTTGTATTACTTGGGTAAGTTTATTTAAAAACGCATCCCTAGACCGTAAATGAGCACTGCATCTAATCTAAACTAATATTGTAAAGAGGAAGATTTGTTTTTTTGTTTGTTACAATTTAATAAAAAAAACTACTCGACCGATTTAAAAAAAACTTTCACCATTAGAAAGCAATATCGCTCGACGAACCGAAAACCGATGGGGAAGAGAGGTTCTTGAGTGGCGACCACGTACCTACAGGAAAACGCAGCGTGGGTCGACCTCCCACTAGGTGGACAGATGATATATCAGAGCTGCAGGAAAGCACTAGATGCAGGCAGCTCAAGATCGGCCATTGTGGAGACATATGAAGGAGGTCTATGTTCAGCCGTGGACATTATCAGGCTGAGATGATGATGATTATCAGCGGGTAACATGGTCTTTAATTTATTGAAAAAAAAACGGGGTCACTACGAAAACTTATTAAATCTTGTTTCTTGTTTTAAAAAAGACAACTCCCGCACTAGAGAACAGGCTCTGTATCGCAGGGGACTTTACAAACATACAATTAACAGACACAAATTACACCCAGACTCAGAACAACTCTTTGCGGGTCTTACAAAGTTTTGTCCTGTGTGGGAATCGAACCCACAACCTCGTGCACAGCAGGCGCATACTGCACCCACCGAGGCAGTCAAAATATGTAAATGTCCACCCGTGCGAAGTCGGGACGTACCGCTAGTGATTATTAAGTTGGTTATGGCATGGGGTAGGTCTGTGGGGTAGGTACTACCAGAAAGGAGTTATATATAAGGTTTTAAAGGGTCGGCAATGCGCGAGTGACACCCCTGGTGTTGCAAGCGTTCATAGGCTACGGTAACTGGCATACATCAGGCGGGCCGTATGCTTGTTTGCCAACTTAGTTTAAAAAAATAATGGTATACTTACAATAAGCTAGTTTGGTATAGAAGTGGCATTCGGAGGAAATACATAATTTTTGACTTGGTATATTTAGAAACATCTTGTTTCTCTTCTTCGTCCAATACTGTTGGAGTTCCATTGTTGTTGACAGCGTGCCCATTCGTCTTTTCATCCTTAATTGGATTTATTTTGAAAAATATTTGAAACAACATAAAAGATACCACTCCGATTGCAGAAATGATTAGTGATACATCCTGAAAATATAATAGGTCAGTAAGTAATGATTATTATGATCAGAATATCAGAGTATGCTTGTGACTGTTAGTCACGCAATCTACTCTCGTCAAACTACATGCATATTAAAATGCCTAACTGCCCTGGAGGGGCAACCAGGGCTACTGCCCAAGGCGGCAAAATTCGGGGCGTTAGAGAAGAAATACGATCTTTTCTTGATTCGAAAGAAATAGATCTAAGTATTATTTCGATGACGTCAATCATTTTTTTCTCTTACACTCCGAATATTGCCGCCCCTGCCATAGTGGTGAAAACTTAAAATGAATAAGATATTATTTTATTATTACGAGAAAAAAAAGACATATTTAATCATATAGAGTGCCCAGGAGCGGCGCTGTAATAATGGCTGATGAGCCCTGAGCATGATCAATAAAAAATGCATACAGCAACTATCAAGATCTAATCATAAATTAAGATTATGTTATTTTTACCCTGAATTTATAATCGTCCGTAGGTCCAATAAAAGTGCTGTAGTTGCTGGCCCTTAGGACTACCCACGTTATGAGGTACACAGCCAAACTTGATGTCACTGAAGCCATATATCTGAAAAATATTTAGGTACAGTCAACAGGGTATTATTTCTAGACAAGAGGCCCCTACTCCCTGGGGCCGCATCATGACGTCCTCATAGAGATTCATCTTCGTTCCTAATTTGAATTTCGATGATGTTACGAATTTTAAACGAATATCGAAATTGAATCTTCATTAGATCGGCGCTGGTAGTGCTAAAGCCGGCACTGTATGTGAGTGAGTCTTTCGAGCGAGAAAGAGGGACGGAGCTATACACGCTATATAGCTCCGTCCTTCACTCACGTTCTAACACTTCATGGTACTGCTCCTGGACTCTAGCGCTCATTTTGGGATGTGTAATGTATGTAGTGTAGGCAGGTCTGTTGGTCTAGTGGTTGGTGACTCTGACTGCTACACCGGTGGTAGTGGGTCCGATTCCCACCCAGGACAAATATTTGTGTGATGAGCAAGAATGTTTGTTCTGTGTCTGGGTGTAATTTATCAATAATATGAAGTATGTATTTAGAAATATATAAGTATGTTTATCAGTTATCTGGTTACCATAGTACAGGCTCTGCCTAGTTTGGGATCAGATGGTGATGTGTGAGTTGTTCCGAAAATATTAAATATTTGTGTTTTTATTATTATATTAGTGTTTAAAAAAAATCTATGGGATATAAATACGCTATCCTATAGATACTTGATCTTAAGGCTCTGGTGTAAAAAAATGGGTCGGCAAAATGCAAGTGTGTCAAATATTCAAGTTAAAAATTTATGTGATCCTCAAAATGCTTTACCTCTGTGAATGGTATGAACTCGTAAATATATGTAAGGTCCTGTGCGACACAGTGCAGTACAGCAATTCAAACGCGAAATCGTTAAAGACTATTATTGATTGAAGATTAACTTGCACATTAACAATAATAGTACGTAGTTAAGTATTTCAATCGAGTAGTATTTTATTGCGCTAATAGAATGTATAGTTTATAAATTTGTTACAAATTAACGACGTCGTTTACAAATTATCCGGTAACTTCTACTTTTTTGTATGTGAATTGTGAAAAAGATAAATGAGTAATGGAATGTCAATACAGTTGTTCTATCAGGTGGCATTTATATTGTTATTTTATGAGTGACTCAGTACTCCGTACTTAGTAGTTATAGTACCTTTTAGCCCTTGTAAATGTCTAAAGCATATTTTCTGTTAGTCATTTGTGTAGCCCAAAGGTAAACAGGGATTTTCGTAGAGGAAATTTAATGCTTTAGCCATACCGCTCTACTCTTCTTTGTAGAAGATTCTTACGAGAAAAAATACGCAGAAAATAGTTTAACCCGGGTGAAGTCGGGGCCGGTCGCTAGTTATATAATAATGTATGTAAAGAAAGATAGAAAAAATATTTATTTTGTCTTTACAAGAAATAAATAAAGACAAAACAGGACCTAGCTTAGCGATTAGTTACAACATCGCAGACGCTTTAGTGCTGATATTCTGCTAGGTCCACTTTGGGATGATGATCATGACTATGTGACAAATAACATTTAGGTGTGGCTTTACCTGATCGAAGTCAAGTCCGCACGTATCTGGAGATTATCTGTGATTGCTGGTATCATTGCCAGATGAGATATCTGGACCACAGCCCAACCTATCTGGAACACCACGATGAGTGTGCCGTAGTACACCGGCATCCACCATAGCAGATATTCGGGGTCTTGCGTGAGCCAGCAGCCCCAACATCTCACGAAGAGTAGTGGGAACGTACACGTTACTAAGATGCAACCTGAAATTATAGCAATATGATATGATAAAATGTAATACCAATTATGGCAGCCGAGTTTCTATATTTGCAGACGAGCTAAAGGTCCGCCTGTCAAAGTCAAACTCATTTATTCATTTAGATCAAATACATGATACTTATGAACGTCATAAAAACAAATGCCAGCATACTTTTTTCCTACGGCCAATTCGCTGACTATGGTAGGGCCTCGAGAAGAATTGGCAAGAAACTCGGGTTTCTAATGGTACTATGCAGTAACGTCACTATAGGTACCGTTGGAGGCCCGTGGCAATGTTGCAATAATAAAGAATTCTTCTGTGTTCATGGCAAATCTTGGGCCAGGGGCCCGTGGCATTTGCCCGTAATGCCACCTTATTGTTACGCCTCTGGTATTAGGAAAATGATAACTGCCGCTCATGTCATTAATATTATTAAGCGTATATAGATACCTATATAAGAAATTAACATGGGATTCCTCAAGAAAGGAGTTAGAGTTTTTACAGGGGCGGTAACGCGCGACTGATACCCTGGTGTTGCAAGCATCCATAGGCTACGGTAACTGCTTAACACCAGAAGGGCCGCATGCTTGTTTGCCTCCTTGGTAGTATAAAAAAAAAGAAATTGTTACAAAAATATTATAGTAGGTACGTAAATTATCATAAATATAATGTTAGTAATATCACAGTGTAAAGAACTCTTGCTATGTGGTGATGCATTAGGAATAGGTACATAACCACCACCCCGTTCCATACCGAAGGTGTCGTATAAGTCGACTAAGGGAGTAAGTCAAGCAGACAATATCCACTGCCAGGCAGAGTGGGAAACTAAACAAAACCCTATACCAACCGTCTGGCTAGCGTAGTATAGTAGGCTAATATCCCTCAAAATGTATGGAGGAGATCCGTGGAGTGGGACGTTTATGGGTTGAGCGAGATGATGATGTTAATGATAAAAATGATCACTAAATAGATTCAGAAATAACGGTTATTATAAATAAACAAATTTTATTTTTTAATACTACTGAAATGCAACGGTAATAACAACGGTAGTCATTGTTTATTTTTGTAAGTATTTAAAAAAAAACAAGCTTCCTTCTTTTGTGATTAAAATAAAATTTACAAGATTTTTTATGATTCATGCACAAAATAATTATAGAATTAGTTATGTAGTTTAGGTGAATATATACATCTACGTTTGAAAATATTCCCACGTTTTTTTGCTAGACCGTTACACCGAAGACGTTTACCTAGTACTTTAACGGGAATATGTCAAGATATGACTACGACAATACATATATATTGAGCTATGTCATTCACAAGTCTCACCTACTGTCTATTACACTGCAATTTGCACTATAATATCGCAAGTGTGTGCGCAAACACAGGTGCACTCTTTATTCTCACACTCTTATAGTCTGATAAGACGGCAATCCTATATAACTGAAGAAAGATCAGGCGTAGGATCAACTGCTCTACGTGCTTTTCAAAGCACCACCGATTTTAAATATACCTACATTGAATTGTGTGTGAATTTCTTGACAGAAAAACACATTGTCTAATTTTGGCTCGACTCGAGAATCGAACCCGGGACCTCAAGATTAGTTATCGCACTCAAGACCACTAGCCCAACAAAGTGAAATTTGTAAATGTTATGGGAAACTAGCTCTAGTTGACACAAGGTATATATACTGTACAAACTACAATACGATATGTGCAAATTGTAAACATGTTGTTACGTACATTTTCCCAAAGACTTCATACCTACACTCAAAGAGCAGGCGCGCATCTAACCCTTAAAAAAGTTTGTGGGTACAGCCACCATGAAAACCAGCCAAGCGTGAGTCGGAGTATAAACTCGCTCATGATCGATTTACATTACTAAAATTAGTAGTAGGTAAGTATATTTCAAGATGTTTACAAAACATAATTGAAAATAAAAGTGTTACGTCACAAGTCTATAAGGGTTGTGGACATGACCATCGTGCCCACAACGTGGTCCAAGAATAAGTGATAAGCATATTGCTTGTAATCCGAATCAGATGTTGTAGGTGTGTGTAGATATTAACAAAGAGGGGCTCGTAGCAAAGTGTAAGCGGCGATTCTATATAATTAATTTATTAAATCGTCTGAACCGAAAGACGTCCTCTGTAAGTCATTCTACATTACATGCACATAGGCACATACGTGACACATGTATAGTACTTTCTAGCAAATAATAAAAATACCTTACTGTTCAATGATAACAGTTTGTATTTTTTATTTATTTTGCATATACGACGATGGGCAGCAAGATATCCCGATCGCCGTCACCACCAGTTCCGTGGCCCACGTCTCACAAGACTTGCAAATCTAAAAACACAGCGAGACCCCTTGGGTTTCCGAAAGCACGTTAAGCAGTTGGTCCTGCGCCTTATCTCTCTCCGGTCGTGTCGGATGGACTATAATACGTCCTGCGCAGTTGGGTCATCTTCGTTGGGATTGAGATTCAGTCGTACTGACCGAAATCGGTCTGTACGACTGTGTTACTGTTACGTGAAAAGTTTCTGTATAGGTACTTCATTGTATGTATGTTCTAATGTACTTATATGTCTTATGCTAGGCACGGGTTTTCTCTGCTTTATAAAGAGAGCGGATATGGTTTAGGCCTTTATCCATACACCCTGGTCAAATGTGAGTTGTAGATCAAAAATTATTTTAAAATTTATTTGAAGACAATTTTGGGTTTCCTCGCTACGTTGTCCGCTACCGTAAGCAGATAGTGAAGTTTAAATATCAACGAATGATTGCTATACTGTCAAGCTAATGTCAAGTACCTTATAAGGTAAATACTCTTCAATGCAAAATTTATACAAAAATTTAAAATAAGTGTATGAAATGTCCACAATCTGAAATTACAATAGAATGATACTTATCTATATTAAGTGTTACAAATACATAAAATAAACCATTTTGTTGTTTAAATATGTTCTTATGGCCAATGTCAAACATATGACGACGCACGTATAGTATTTAGACACGCTCGCAGCCGACGTAACAGAACAGAATTCAAAAAAGTTATACGCAATATTCAAGAATAAAAAAAAACCTCTTTTTTGAAGTCGCTTTAAAAATACGAATTAGTGTTAAAATTTGACAATTTTTTTACCACTAGTAATCAGCAGTAACTCAGTCTACTTGTTCCATTTTCACGACTAAACGGCTGAACGCATCTATATTTAATAATAAATAAAGAGATACATTGTATCCTGGGGAAGGACAAAGGGTACTTTTTATCGTGATAATGGACATCCATACTGGCGAAGCCAATGGCAAAATCAATTTCTTATATACGTACCAGTTAAATGCCAAGCCTTTTTGCTTCCGTATCTGTCAGCTAAAACACCAACTACAGGCGTAGCTAACGCATCAATTACTTGTCCTGTAAATGAAACAAACATATTAACAATAATAAAATAAGGTCTACATTTTTTAAGCTAATCACCCTTTTTGCCCCACTGTCATTTATCCGTGACAAATGAATGTCCTTACGTCAATGTCACCTATACATGTCAAAATAGGTACAACAAAACACAAAAATAAAGAAATTTTAAAAATTATTTTCCTTTTGTACCAGTTTGAGTCTTGGCGTAACAGCGTAGGGCATGCCTAGGCGTCTATCAAAATGGTTAAACTCACTACATAAGTATAAAGTATAAGTATTTAAGTATATAAACGCTGAAAAGTTTGTTTATTTGGGCGCGCCAATCACTAAAAGCCCACAAGTCTACAAGTCCGATTTTATAAAATATTTCTACGCTATCACATTTAATGAGAAAGGTTATAATAAGTTATAAGCTAAAATATATATCATCACGCTAGAACCCAAAACATGGCAGTAATAAAGGGATAAAATAATTTAATGTGGACAAAACCTAAGTATATTTATTAAACAATAAAATGTCCTGTTTTTGCTATAACAATATAACTTAATTTAGCTTAACTAATTAGCTAATACAAAAAAAAGTATACAGCTGTATATAATTATATACCAGTAAATATTTATGTGTGTTTACGTGTTATTTTCATGAAACAATAAAACTAAAGGTACATAACGATATCAACATACTATCTGATGCGTCATAAGTTACTAATTTCCATGAAGAATATGAATACTAAATAATACAATACCTACGGTATTTATTTCTGTGAAAACAACAATTTTATTGCAGTAGAAAATTATATAGTTTACTTATCACTAACCATGGCAGGTAGTCTATTACTAATGGGTAGTGCTAGACCTCCATCGTAATAATAGCTTTTAGATCAAAATACTACTTATGATCACAACAAGCAAGTTTAAATAAAATTTAAAAAAACAACAAAAAAAAAGTAAGCTTCGTACCGAGCGCGCGAGCTTCACTCGTGGAGCATGAAAATTCTTTTACTGTTATGAAGCTATCTTTAATTGCATTTATATCTTCCTAATACGGATATAATTTCCAGATTTTTCCGAATTCCGATTAGTACAATCAGAATGTTCCTTCATCCTAAATAGCAATCATCTTCTGCAACGCGCGAGTAACACCCCTGGTGTTGCAAGCGTCCATAGGCTATGGTAACTGCTTACCATCAGTCGGGCCGTATGTTTGTTTGCCACCTTGGAGTATAAAAAAAAGAAAATAAAAGCAAATTCATCAAAATTTCCTCTTTATATTATGAGTGTAGTAGTACATATGTAGGTATATAATCTACGAGTAGTGCTAACTCATAAATATAATTTGTACACACTATGTCAGTAGCTACATGTTACTTTTCATTAATACGTGTATATTATCGATATACAAAAACGAAGAACTACTAAGTACTCCCTTAACCTAAAGCATTCACCAAAGTTTATTCGTGAGTTTAAGGGGTTTTGATGATCAAACGCTAAATCCACGCGTTTCTTCCAAAGATCAAATGAAGTATCATTAGCTAGAAAAAGGCTTCATTAATTTTCTCAAGTTAATGCTATTAAATTACCTAATAGCAGCATAGCACCAGCAACTGCCGCTCTCATATCGAGTACCGCTTGGAAGAACAACATCATGTAGGAGAACCACATGGCCGCGCAGAGGTCGTTGTACACGTGCCCCAGGCCATAGATGATACTGTAGCTGACGCGCCACCATCTTCGTTTGTACGGCCCACTGGAAAATAAAATTATATTAATCGTCTATAGGATTTTAAAAACATCAACCAATCAGCCTGTTTCAGTCCACAGCTGGACATAAGCCTCTCGCCATAAGAAAAAAAACAATGAATAACCGCACCTTAATTAATTATTATTATTGAGTGAGGAAACTCAATTAGGATCGTAACGTACAGAAGAGCACAGCCAATAAACTATGTAGGTATATACAGTGGTGAAGTTGTGTGATCTATGTCTCTACGCGTGGGTAAAGCTCCACCATTGCTCATTAGGAAAGGAAACGCTTGCCTGTGCCTCATTAAAAATCCGTAGTGTTGCAAACTTTTGGGTTGGCAACACGCGAATGATACACCAGACATTGCATGCGCTCGTAGGCTACAGTAACTGTTTACCACCAAATACCACCTAAGTAGTATAAAAGGTTGAAAACATCGTATTGTCAAAGAAATTATTCTTTGACAATACGATGTTTTTCAACCTTTTTCGATATAAATAAAGTAGGATCTAAGAAGAAAGAAACATCCTGTCTTTTTAAGTCATCTGACTCCATCCATATTCCATATCGAATTTAAACTAAGTATCACGAAAATTTGTATATACACCTACTATATAGGTATACCTCTAATATATATTTTCATTCTAAAAATTAAACAATCTTTTGTTCAAAACAAGATAGGTCCTGCCTAATATAAACAATTTATAATGGGACAATTAAATTGTAACAATGGTCTCTGTGAACCGTACTCATTAAACGATTAGTGGTTGACCGGTTTCTGTTGTAACATTATTGATCACAGTGACATCGTGCTAAAGTAGCCAAATTGAATAAGAAAGGAACTTCACACTGTAGGTATAACCCGTAGAAGTTCGCTGTCAATGATTCATTGTTATAAAAGTGCCAATTCACGGCAAATATATTGTGATATGGTAATAATAATAGATTTTTGGGGCATGATTAGTTGAGAAGTTTAACAACGTGATTTTTTTACGTGGATTGCTATTTTTTAAAATAAATAACAGGCTACTTAAGTAGTATGATAAAGGACTTCCACTGCATCTGCATATAGCTTATTCCGATGTTACTTTGAAGGAATATTAGTTCTAATCACTTACAAGCGGCAAGCAATTTTCCGCATTACCTTAATTTCGTATCGCATGCCACTAATAGGATAAGTTGCACTAAACTAAATTTGTGCCGGATTAGATAAACGCTCCCGATAAGAATTGCTAACTGTTAAATTACCTCAAATGAATTTCCACTTCAGTAGTTACTTCCTTATTATTTTCTTCTATTTTCCCATTCACGTCCGTCGCTCCATATTTTACACTCATATTTATAAACCCTATGTTTTAAGCGACGTTTGAAGAAAACGGTTGAAACTAATAACGTGACACCCACACTGAATAAACTTAAACACAATGTTTTATAATGTACTTAAATACACTTTCACAACTGTACTAACAAACACCATTTAGTTTAATGTATATATTGTTAAGGATTTGTTTCGCATTGTGTGCGAGGGCGACCGCGTGTGCTGTCTATGAAGAACTCCACTTGTATGACATTATATTAGCCCCTTAGCAGAGCACAAGTTTAACAGACGTCTAGTATTCTATAACTAACTAAGGTTCAATTCTAAATGATTAGATGATGGGCCAGCTCATTGATTGTTTAATTTGTGGTATGCATAGACATTTAGGTAAGGTACAGTTAGATTCGAAATTGCAAATTGATTTATCAATCAAGCCTGTTTATTTGTTGAGGTGCTGATATATATTTTTTACGTAATAGGTAATTAGTTGTGCGTTTATGACGCTGTTTTAGTGGCATTGCAAATCGAATTTAAACTAATGAATAGTTTAAGTATTCGTCGTTAAAAACTCAAATATTTATCAAGTTTAAAGAATTGGCTAACAAATATACTTATTCAATTAATCCTTTGTGCCCACAATTGATTTAATCCCGAGGCGGCGATCAAATTTTCACAAGTTTTCTTAACCCGGTCTCAAGTTTCTTCATAAGGAACCCTTTTTATATAGGTATGACTCTTATTGACGTCTCTAGAGCCAGAGGAAGCGAATACTTAATCTAAGTACCTGTGTGGTAGGTACATGCATTTTAGCTACACATGTTTTTAGTGGAAATGCATGAAATCGGACATCTTTACTTAATACTTCATTGGGCATGCCATAGGTATTTTATGCACTGCGTATAGTTTATTTAACCCCTTTATAAAATGAGAATTTTAAACTACTTATATTTTATATGAGCAGCCCGTTCCGACTTCGTCAGGGTTAAACAATTTTTTTTAGTTTAGAGATTAAGATTCCAAAAATCCTTTCTTAGTGCTCATTTGCGAGTTTTAGGGAACCTTTGCGCAAAATTTCAAGTTTGTAGTCCCAGCGGTTTAGGCTCCGCGTTGATGAACCTATCAGTCATTCAATTATGTATGTATAAATAATATGTACATAGGTTTAGTTATAAATTTCAAGAGGACTCGTGTCAGTCTGTTGCCTATTTACGACTAGATGGATTCTAATGAAATTTGGCAAGGAGGTAGATTGTAATCTGGGTACTTTTTATTGCGATGACCGACATCCACGTGGGTGAAGACACGGGCACAATATATTAGAAGTGGTAGATAGTAAGTCGTTGTTACTTACACTACAAGCCGCTAGATTATATCATGGATTGAAATACCAATTTGGTAATGATCGACAAAGTTGGCACTCGACTTCACACAGAATATTTATATATATTAATTTAACATAATGTTCGATAACAACCCAAGATTGCACTTGGTCTACGGATAAACGAACTTACACAACACAAAGAATTTAAAGGTACTTCAAGCAATTTTGGGCATTTACGTTAACATTGTTTGGCTAGAGTTGTAAAGAGCTAACTTTGTTGACGGTACAGTATACCTACATATTGTGTTAGCGGCTCGGATCAAGAGATCTGTAAGGCCATCGGTCCATAGATGGGTGACCATTTTTTTTTATACTACCAAGGTGGTAAAACAAGCATACGGCCCGCCTGATGGTAAGCAGTTACCGTAGCCTATGGACGTTTGCAACACCAGGGCTGTCAATCACGCGTTGCCGACCCTTTAAAACCTTATAACTCCTTTCTTGAAGAACCCCATGCTATAGTATTTTGGGAAAACCTCGGCAGGGAGCTCACTGCCTGATCGTACGTGGTAAGAAATTCCTCTGGAATCTTACGGTACGGCATGTTTGAGGTGCAAGGATGTGAGGATGAACTCCCTGTCGATGGCGAGAGGTGCGTACCATTTTCTAAAAACAAGCAAGACATTGTTTTTCGGGACAAGGAGAACGTGTCTCGGAACGGAAGCACGTAAAGACGAAGACGGCGTCGATGAGAGTGAAGGAATAGAGTGCACATGTGTTTGCGTACACACTTGTGCACTACAAATTTGTCCTGCGCAGTTGGCTAATCTCCATTGAGATTGGCCGCCGTGACCGAAATCGGTCTTACTACCTCTGTTATTACATAAAAAAAGTACTATTTACTACGTAGGCCTATATTATATTCAGCTACGTCAATATATGTCGTCTACGTAAGTACGTGTAAAATGTAGGTAATTTGACATGGCAGTGGCTTCCGTCGATATTAAGTTACCTTTCCACCCGCCCGGGCGTGCGTTCATGCGTCGATTCGTTTGAGTATACTGACCTTAATGTAAATAAATGATACTTATTGGGTTAGATATTTACTTTCTAGCATAAAACTGATCCACGTGCAACGATGGACATTGCCAGACTGAGACGACGATAGTGATTTGAGAGAGATAGGGCTCCATATAATGACATGACTGCACGGTTGGTTCCGTGGATTTAGTGTCGATCCCCACACAGGAAAAAAAAATTGTGTGATCCATAAATGGTTCGGCTGTCCCAGATCAAAACCCAGTAAGTGCTTTTTAACTAATTTTACAGGAGAGCGCAAAAACATAAATCGTAGTAGCCTTACAAAAGTATGTGTTAAACTGAAAAATTGATATTTATTGAAATTAATACTAACTATTGAATACATATTACAATTTTTTTTTTTAAATAATGTAAAATGCATGCCAAAAATATTTGAAAAAGTGATCCTTACTGGGTTTTGATCTGAGACAGCCGGGTTGTCCCGAGTCTGATACTTTGTCCGTCAAATTTCCTAACAATGCCCGCAGTCGCAGGAATTCGCAAACATACATGTAATTCACAGACCCAAATTACACCTAGAAGCGAAACAAACGTTTATGAATCACACAAAGCTTTGTTTAGTGTGGAAATCAAACCCACTCCTGCTTAGCAGTCAGGTTTCAACTAACAGGCCAGTGAGACATACCAATGTGGGTGGTCTTAGGTATTATATAATATTATAGTTTAAAATTGGAATCCTATCCTAATTCTGTCCTTCCGGTTGTCGGACTTTAACTCGGCTTAAATGGATTGGTACTTAGACAGGTCGCCAGGATATTTGATTATCTGTCTCCTAACAACTGTACACGACATTCATGGCGGATGCGTCGATCGAAATCGTTGGTAATATGTCCGTAATTTCATTTCATTCAAGGTTTTTGTGAATCACTTTTGATTGTTGAGAAGTAAGGCATAGCGAGATATGTTGCCTTTATTTCGACCTAAATGAACGTGCAGCTAAATAAAACTAGGTAGTTTTGAGAGTACACTATCACGGAGGTCCCTAGTAGTGCTTAGTTCAGAAGGGAGGAAAGGGGATTTTAACAAACATACAATTAACGGACAGAAAAGTACATCCAGATTCGGGACAACCATTTATGGACGGCACAAATGTTTGTCCCGTATGGAGATCAAACCCACAACACGTCGCGCAGCCGTAAATGGCGAAGCCAAACAAGCCGATTAATCATGTACTGCCATCCTTCGGCCAAAGCCGAGGGTTTAAAAATCTTAAGAAATTATTTTCAAAAAACCATCTGGAAGAAATTATATGAATGATAATGAAGACCGTATGAAAAGAAAGAAGATTTAAGGGTACATAGGGACAGACGGCGGGCATGAATTTGTTTTAAACTATTTACAGTGCCCTTAGTACTGCTTAAGCACTACTAGCACCCTAAGGGGAAGATCGACCAAATTGAAGGTACGCCCGGCATAGAATTTGGTAGGTTTGGTTCTTGGTCTTGTGACCTAAGGCCGTCGCCCCTATTTAAAAATAAAGATATTAACTTTGTTGATTGTGCACATTCTCGGATCAAACGTTTTCATTTCCTGTTAATATGATAATCAATTTCTTATATCGAAACTGAGTTTGGATAAAATAATATCAAACACACTAATTAAACAATCCTTGTATTACAAATACAATAGAATAAACACAAACAATTAGGACGATTTAATGGAGGGTCACACAGTATTTGCTCAACTCAAAACATTCAGAGATTGGTTGCAGTGAAATCGAAATAATATCAAGTATACTAGTCTGCTGCTATGTTGATGGTTACATTACATTGTTATATTGTTTTTGGTATTTCATTTACATTTCAACCCATACACGTCCCACTGCTGGGCACGGGTCTCCTCCAAACATTTAGAGGGATATTAGCCTACTATACCACGCTGGCTAGACGGGTATTTCATTTATTTAAAACTAATTGGATTGAATGCAGTCCGTGTGGTGACGGATTAAGAATACAAATGTCACCACCCCGTTTCATCCCAAGGGTTTCGTAAGAGTCGACTAAGGGAGTAAGTCAGGCAGACAAGCTCCACTGCAAGAGAGGGAAAACTCGAAAGAAAATCCTATACCAACCCGTCTGGCCAACGTGGTATAATACGCTAAATCCCTCCAAATGTATAGAGGAGACCCGTGCCCAGCAGTGGGACATTTATGGGTTGAGATGATGATGATGGATATCGGTTATCGCGGTAAAAAGTACCCTATAATCTTCCTATTTCTTTTTCCTTGCCAAATTCATTAGCATTGGTTCAGCCGATTAGTCGTAAGAAGGGTTACCTTCTTACGACTAATATATATACCTGTTAGTTATAACAGGTATATATATATATATAAGTATAAGTAGTTTCCGCATGCGGCTTCACCAAATTTTGTTACATTAAAGTTTAAAATGTTGGGTCAAATTTCGGCACAGTATTTTAAAGGCAATTTATTATCTTGATTCTTTAAACATCACTCTCTATCTTTGACAAAAAAAATACAAGCAAAAAGAAAAAAATAGTCTCTTTACCTATCTTTGACAAAAAAAATACAAGCAAAAAGAAAAAAATAGTCTCTCTACCTATCTTTGACAAAAAAAATACAAGCAAAAAGAAAAAAATAGTTTTTTTTTCATTATAAAGTTTTTTGGAATTTTTCAAAAAATGCTATTCTAATGCAAATTTAATTCTCTACAAAAAGTATATCGAATTTTTACTTCGTTTACGAGATATATGGAAAAACTGATAAGGGTTCATTTTTCACCTAACTAATGGGAGTTTTCATTCACCCTTAAATTTAATAGCACTCCAGATTCCTGTAATAAAACCCGTTCCTTTTTAAATGACATAATCGATAGCCTATAGGACTAAGGTATTTAACTAAAGCATAATACCTACGCTTATGAGTATCATCCTAAGAATTTCCAGAGCATTACAGCTATGTTATTATAATAAACACATAACACATACATATATCAAATCCTATAAAACAATATGAACAATAGTAATAACAATTTGCCTGTTTCTGGAGATCACCGAGGCCATATAATATATATACCACAGTATATATTATTATAGCCTATCTAGAAGTGCCTCATTGATTTAATGGTCGCTGAGTGCGACTGCTGACCACGAAGAGGCTCGATTCGCTGGACAGACAAAAATTAATACTGGATTTTTAATTTGTGAAGTTCACTCTGCCCATTGACTCAAAAAGCACGTAAAGCTATTGATCGCCTAATCTCTCTCCGGTCGTATCGGATTGCCGTCCTATCGGACTATGAGAGTTAGAGGATAAAGAATGCACCTTTGTTTAAGCACAACGTTGCTCTCTATAAAATTAATCTCTATAGATTAGTCATCGTGACCGAAGTTTGGTTATGAGGACATTATTATATGTTATGTGTGTGTGTGTGTGTGCTATGTAGTAGTGTGTGTATATTTAGTATTTCAGCTGTTTGGAAAAAAAGATAATACGCTGAAATTCGATGATCAACCTTTACGCGGTCAGAAGACTGGCATATTTTTTGGCTTAAAGAAAAGATAAGCATTGCTATCCAGCAGACAACAATGCGAGGGAATTGGAATGATTTTATTGCGGTCTATATTTTTTAACATATAGCTGTGTGTTGAAATATAATCTGATCCAAACAAGGCATGGTAAACAGACAACTTATATCTACTTTCTTGTATATTTAGGCCATTGAAGATAAGTTTTAGAACCGTTTGGAGAAAAAAAAAACTTTGTTGTTTAACCTTTGGATGGACTTGTGGTTAGAGAAAATGGCTGTTGACGGATAGTATTCTACCTAAAAGTAGGTACTACATATATTATATTACTTCACATATATGACGTTATAAATATAGGTACTAATAAATATACGAGTATGTATATACGATACTATCTATTATGATGATTAATAATGTTTTTTCACCATGGTTTTAAATGATGGTAGTGTCTGAGCGCGTCTAATGTGCAGAGGCAATGCATTACACAAACGCACAGCAAGGACTGTAAAGGAACTGTCCTAGAAAATTGAGGAATGGGATGGTATCTCAAATGCGTGTCATGAAGGAACTCAAACAAAACGTCCTTTAAGATATGAAGGAGTAGAAGGGTTAAACAGCACATTGTATAAGAAAGGATATGTGTATTCCGGCGAAGTCGTATGGGTCACCACTTTTTTACAAGTACAACTTTTTATCTTTATATACCTATATAATTCTTCTGTAGGTACGTGTGTATGTCACTGAACTCCTCCCAAACGGCTGGACCGATTTTAATGAAATTTTGTGTGTGTGTGTTCGGGTTTCGGGTAGGGCCCCGGATGGTTAAGATTCACCATTGGACTCGGTAGGTAGCGCTGCTGTCGGTATATCAGCTTTTCCGGGTAGGACGACGTCTGCCAGGTCCACTAGTTTTATATAAATACTCTTTATTGACTTATGAGGTGCGGCCATTATGAGAGTGGTTGGTCACTATTACTAACATGCTTAATGTCGTCACCATAGGAACTTATCTACCAATGTCTGAAACTACGCACTTAGATGAGGGTCTGGTAATATAATGTCAGACAGGACTCTCCTAGTGCAGATACCAGTCTCTCTCAAAGGCATAGTTGGCATAAGAACGTTCTAGATAGTTATTTGATTAGACTTAAAAGGAACCACTTTTTTGGAGTCCTGAATTGTTTTTTATCCTACCAAGTAGGCAAATAAGCATAAAGCCCGCCTGATGGTAAGCAGTTATCGGAGCATATAGAAGTTTGCAACACAAGGGGTCTCACTCTTACGGTGCCGACCCTTTAAAATCCTTATTACTCCTTTCTTGAAGAATCCCATGCTTTAGTCCTGATCTATTTCTGTGCTCTAGTATTTCGGAATAGATTGGCAGAAAGATCATTCTACAACCGAATCGCAAGTGCAAGGAAATTCCTCTTAAACCGCACAGTATGGCTCGATAGAGGTCCTGAAATGTGAGGATGAACTCCCTGTCGGAGGCGAGAGGTACGTGCGTCGATAAAATGTGGCCGTTGGATTCATATCAAATAGTTCCTCGGAACACGGTCCGATGTACAGGCGGTAGAAGTAGAACACACACAAGGACACTGCATCCACGCACAGGAACATATCTCTCTGTGAAGGTCGGCAACGCGCGAGTGACACCCCTGGTCAGCAAGCGTCTATAGGCTATGGTAGTTGCTTACCATCAGGCGGGCCGTATGCTTGTTTGCCACCATGGTAGTGTAAAAAAAAATAAAAAGGTTGCTTATTTAATTGTGATCTTCTGTTAGTTATTTGTGTAATGTGATCACCATATATTTTTATGTAATACTTACAAAAAGTGACGATCCCTCATTACCATACAATGCGAAGCAAATTTGTAAATGTTATAGTCTGGCGATAGTGGCCCGAGTGTTTTGCCAATTCTTCTCGAGTCTCCCCAGTTATCGAATTGCCCGCAATTTATTTTTGTAATGTTCATAAGTATTACCTATGCATTTGATCTAAATGAATAAATGAGTTTGACTTTGACTTTGTAAGACGCAGAGCTTTCTCCAGTCAAGCTTATCCGTATGTTGCTCTACCTCTCCGTTCCTACATCTCTTAAATATTCGTATTTTACTTAATAAATATTGCTATGCATTTAATTTTGTTCTGTTTATAATATTATTAGTTATTTATAGCTTTAGAGAGCTGACGTCACTTAAAATGTAACCGCACCGTAACCGCAAAATAGCGCCTAGTTTATTGACTTGGGTAGAAAGACTATGTTGCACGTAAATCGATATCAAATCGATCGAGATTTATAGCTACAAATTGAACTAGTTCGACTTGGGAATACCTGGTCTACTATACCTAATAAGTAAATATGTTATAATAATATTTTCATTTACCAGGGGCCGTACGATCAGTGCCGGCTTTAGCACGACACTACTACCCGAGTGAGAAAGAGGGACGGAGCTATACACGCTATATAGCTCCGTATCTCTTTCTCTCTCAAAAGACTCAAATTTAAACTCAGACTCGCTTAAAAACCCAAGAACTAAATATAAATATTGTGGGAACAAATTAGAGAAATATAGTTTTGATTACACTTGACGACTTCTTCATTTTTGTAAAGCGCCATCTGTTTATAGAATCTCTAACCATTAAAGTAATAAATGAACGTAAGTTAAAGTAAGTAGGTGATTCATTTGACGGGCTTGTTCACGCAGAGCTTAGTACATACGTAGTGTCTCTTATAAGCAAGAGAGGTCGCTACATGTAATGTTAGGAATTAAAAGTCGACTACTTTTTTTTACCACACATCGTGCCTCTTTATATTTTTTAATAGATCACAATGGCCTTATTATTTGCCGCCATAATTTTTATAATAATATTTTATTACTTCAGATTTTTTTTAATCTATGAGCTGTTTTTTATTTAAAAAAAATAGGTTGAAACGTATACCTACTTACCTACCTGTCGGTTAAGATTATATACATAATCTAAGCCTAAGCGTATTCCATATGTAACTTTGATCAATCCCGCTAGATTTCTAATCGCTGTAATTTCAATCGCCTAAAAGTCCGAATTAACAGCGATAACATAATTAAACTATGTATTTAGAAACATATTCCTATATCTTCAAATGCGACAAGATGGCAATAAATTCCATCAGTATTAGATATAATGTCATCGCAAAATATTATAAAGCGCAAATTTTAATCAACTACCATGCCCTAATAACATCTGAAAATCAAAGTGAAAACGTGTTAGTTTGTGCCTTTTGTTCGATTAATGGAGTAGATTAAAAACAGTCAAATCACGATTGGTCACAGTCGATTGCACCGTATGTCCTAGGTGCACATAGCCCCCGGACTATGCCCCTGAATGCCCCTGATTTATAGCCCGTATCTATCTATTCTGCCTAGACATTCGGTCCGCAGTCGCGATAATTAAATCCAACATTAATTGATATGCCGGCACTAATAGCAATTACGATTTATTATGCTTGTCTCAATTCTCGTAGAGAAGAATCTGGTAGGTATGTTATATTGTACCCGGTTATAAAACGGGTAGGTATCTACTTTACACTGATGTTATTTTGTGATTTTGTTTATGTACCTAATAAATAAATATAAAAAGTGCTGGACCAATTTTAGATAATTATATAACCAGTAGAATAATATATTACCTATCACTGATAGACACAGGTTATATTTTTTGTTTGTTGGATATTGTTGCACTGCTGAGCATAGGCATCCCCCATTAACCTCCAATCCCGTCTTCCTATGCATCTAGGTCGTCAGATTATAATTTATAAAAAAGAAAATCATCAGTGTACACAACTTTTAGTGTTTGTTGATTTTTGAGAACCGCTTGACCGATTTTGATAAAATTATTTTTTTTCGGTTTAGGCGTCTTTGAGTAATCGGTGAACATGCATAAAAAATACCAACGAACCTCCTCCTTTTTTTAAGTCGGTTAAAAAATAAGGATCCCGTTGAAAACTATGTAAATGTATGTAACTAAGTAAATGTCTTTCACACTCGTGGGAAGCCGAGTTGGGTCGTTTGTGCCATAGAAAGAAAGAAAAACATTTATTCGAATATACACAGGACATAAGATAGAGAGGAAAAAATAAATAAAATTATTATTAAATTTGTTTGTTTGCCTTCTGATGCTATGATGAGTTTGATAGCATAAAAAAACCTACCTACTGAATTAAAAATATATAAAAATGTTTCCGGTAGACGAGATGAGGAAAAGTTCGTTTTTGTTTGTACCTACTGTATGTACGAGTATGTATTGTATAAGTTTGTTCTAAATGCGACAGGTGTTCGTATAGTGTTAATAATATTCCTAAATACTAGAAGCTTCCCGTAACAAAATAAAATGTATGCAAATATCACGAATAAGGGATGATATGCGTGATATTTACATATTTATCGAAGGAGGGTGCCACAAACGAGGGTGTAGGTAGTTGTGGAACTATAGGCTGCGGACAAGGGTACTTGTACGTACTTCAAATTATGTTGAGCCGTTCTCCGTTTATGAGGAAAACTTTAGCTGAGATTACTTCGGAATAATTAATTAGAATTTTTCTAAACTCTGCTTTGAACTTTGCTGAGGAAATTTCTTTCAAGCGGCGAGCTTTGTGAGTACACGTAATTGGTTATTTCATTATTAACATTTCATTAATGTACCTATAGTAAGTATCTTATAAAATCTGACAAAAACAAAAAAATGCCCAATGAGACTGTCAGATCCTTTGATTGAATTTTGGTATAGAGGTAAAGTTAAGTGAATACTCATTGTGTCTTTCAAAATATTAATATGTATAGGTATGTATTGCAATTTTTACAGAAACATGAACGAAATATAGTATGATAGAAAATACACAACAGAATAGGGAAAATTTTACGTGCACGAATGACCGCGACACGTATTTTGATAACATTGCTTTATTAGTATTTTTCTGTTCAATTCTTTGTTACCTATACAATTCTAAGTCAGATAAATCACGAAAAGCTTTTATACTTCTGTTATGTTTCCATCACTCAAAATGCTTTTTACATTTGTAACGTTGAAGTGTCTCAGTGAGTGGCTATTCACATTTTCTGATAACATTCAGTAGCAACAGGAAAATGCAACCAAGGTTATAAAAAGGAACAAGTACTCATGTTAAAAAGGCGGTGACACGCCGAGCTGTCGTTTAGAAAAGGTCAAAGCAAAACCGGGCTCGGGCAAACTTTAAACAGGTTCCAAAGAAAGCCTTCAAAAGAGTCCAATAAGATTGTTGTTCAACTGCCGAAAACTTATAAACGTATCCATTTATAAGTAAATGTATTTTGTTTAAAATGTTTGTTTTATATATCTGCATAAGTAAAGCTTCGGAAGGAATATTATGGGTGGCCACTTGGATATTAAAAAAAAAATAGCTATTCCCCGTTTGCTGTTCCCTGCCCAGTGCTAGTCATAGGCCTCCACCTCAAGGATTTCCACAGCATTTGGTCTTAAGCTAACCTTATCCATCGATTGCTCGCAACCTTTACTAGGTCACAGTTCCTGCCCGTTCCTGTACCGCTGTCTATTCTAGTTCGTATTCGCCTCTCCAGAACCATTCTGCCCTAACAATTATCGGTTCTACGAGCCATGTGCCCTGCCCATTGCCACTTTGGTTCTGCTATGGAGATCCATAGCAGAACCAAAGTGATGATGAACTAAAAACAAGTGAAACTGGAGATCCTAGTTTCACTTGTTTTTAGTTCATAATTTGTTTTTTCCTTTTCATCGAGTATGTTGCTTTTTCATCCTACAGCAAGGATGAGAGGATTATTATATTTTTGATTCTACAGGAGTAAGAAGTGAGTAAAGTAGTGCGTACAACTGCCAGTGGACCTAGGTTCGATCCTCGAATCGGGTGTCCATCGGCATCGAGTCAAATCAGCCTGGAGTCTGGAATTGTGCACAGTAAATGGTAATAAGCTCACATATTACCTTCCTTATTAACTATATCACATCAAACATAGTCAAAACGTGGGTGTCTCTGCCTACTCCTTCGTAGTAAAAGCCATGATGCTATGTTATGTGTTATATATAATTATCATAACTCAGTGTCAGCATATAACCATACGTGGGAGGACTTGCTAAATTATAATATCTAGTATTTGAAGCTATTATGTATTTAGGTCTGCTCTATGAATTATTTATTTTTATATATACTAGCTGTATTTCGTGGTTTCACTCGTGTTGAATTTGGTTTTCGTCTGGGGTCACGTTTGTGATAACCTTGTTCAATAAATAGACTAAACAATGCAAAAATATTTTTCCCAAATCTGTCTGGTAGATCTTGAAAAATTAGTGTGTTCAAGCTCATTTTTTTTTACTTTTATGATATTAATGTAAACCAGTGGCTTTTTATCCGTAAAAGATTTTTTTAAAAGGTATCAGTAGTTTCAGAGATTACTTGCCTTGCTCTCATTAGGTAGTGTCGTGATGTTACAATTCAATATTTTTAAATAAATGGGCTTGCCTGGGAAAAATGGATTATGTTTATAAGTTTTCGGCAGTTGAACAACAATCTTATTGAACACTTTTGAAGGCTTTCAACAAGCGACAGTGGGTCATATATGGGCCTGTTGGGCACTGTTCACTGGCCTGCTCGCTGGCCCACTGTTGCCTGTTGGGCACGCGTCTCCTCTCCTTTATCAAGATAGGGTTCTGGTCGCTATTCACACACACTGGTCTAGTTAAATAAATTTGTTTCATAATAAAATTAATAATTATATCATTATTTATATAATAATGATATAATTATTAATTTTATTATAAGTTTTCTTTACTTATTCAAGCATATTAATTTTATTAAACCTCATTATTGTAAATTTAGACAAAAAATTAGCAATCGTGATTTAAATAAAATACGCTTGTAGGAAATTAATTAGCATAATATATTATTATCTATGTTCATTATTAATACAGTAAAAAATATACAAGATAAAATATATATACCAAAACCATGTTATCGTGATCATTTTATTTAAATAAATGTTTAAATTATGTTCGATGGCGATATATTTATATGTTTTAGATAATTAAGATGAAAATGATAGGTAAAGAAAGATAAAAATAGCAAATAGCGCCTAATTAAAAAAATTAATAATTGAAAAAGACTTAGAAAAATAACAAAAACAAGATAAAAGTAGCCTTTATATTATACTCTATCTCTGTGCCAAATTTCATCCAGATCCGTTCAGTAGTTTTTACGTGAAAGAGTAACAAACATCCATATAACAAGTGGGACCCATTAGTTTCCAATTTACAAAAACAAAACAGACTACAGGTGAAGTAATTTACCTGCAGCCAAACAACTACACGGGTATTATAATCAGGTAGGACACCATAGGGTCCTCCACCTAACGGTGGCAGGCAGAACCTATGGTGTCATACCTCTCTTGCCTACACTCGGCATACAATGAGGGCAATGTTGCGGGCGACAACCAGGACTACGGGCCTAGTTGTTTTAGATTTATAATAGCCTCGATATATGTATTGTGTGAGTAATGAATAAATGTATATTTCATTTTTTTCTATATGTACTCGTAATTTACAAGAATAAATCTTAAATGTAAATTCACGAACGATACAATAACGCTGTTTGAAACGTTAAATATTGTTGACATAAGCCGTGTGTAGGCCTTAATACGATTTATGGCACGTCTGTACGTACTTGTCACTGCCGACAATCCCTATGCGAGTAAAGCTTAGTACACCTACGCTTTCAATTCAATAGGTAGGTTGTTATGTACTTGCATCCACCTTCTATATATGTATATGGTCCTGATATGATTATCTACAACAGTTTTTAAACTTATCATTATTATTTCAGCCTGACGACGTCCACTGCTGAACGTAGGCCTTCCTCATATGTCTCTACAGTGGCCGATCCTGAGCTCCTGCATCCAGTGCTTTCCTGCAGCTCTGATCATATCGACAGTCCACTTAGTGAAGGAGGCCGTCCCACGCTTTCCTGCACGTGGTCGCCACTCGAGAACTTTTCTTCCTCATCGGTTGTCGGTTCGTCAAGCGGTGTGGCCTGCCCATTGCTACTTTATCTTGCTTACTTATTTTTTTTTAAAAGACAACTTCCGCACTAGAGAACAAGCTCTGTGTCGCGGGGGACTTTACAAACATACAATTAACGGACACAAATTACACCCAGACTCAGAAAAATCTTTGTGGGTAGCACAAAGTTTTGTCCTGTGTGGGAATCGAACTCACAACCTCGTGCATAGCAGGCGCATACTGCGGCCACTGGACCACCGAGGCAGTCACTTAGCTCAGCTTACTATAAGAGCTATGTCGGTAAACTTGGTTTGTCTGCGAACCATAACTACATCATAACTGCTTACCATCAGGCAGCCTGTAAGCTTGTGTGTCAATTAAGTAGTATAAAAAAAATCGGCTCCAGAAGAACATTTAAAGGAGTTTCATTGATATCAATCGTTTTAAATTAAAACTAAAGGTCAAAATGTAGATAACGTAAGCTAACACTGACATCATTTCCGATTATAATTCTAACAGAGCACGAAGTAAATCATTTGTAAAGCCTTTGCAAGTCACCCTCAACTTTGGTCGTCAGTTGACCAGTCAGAGAAACGGATTGTTTACGTGACGTAACTGACGTATATACCTAAGTTATGTATAATGTTCGATTTGGTTGTGGTCTTCTATAAAGCGGAGGTCCGGCTACAGTCGGGCTTGCTCCCAAGTATAGGGCGCTACAGCTCTGACTACCCCTACGAGAGAAAGGCGTGATGCTATATATTATTAGATACATACATACATATCATCACGCCCGTCTCCCAGTGAGGTAGGCAGAGACTATGGTACGAACAATTTGCTTCGATCCAAACATACTTCCTCCACCTCCACATCATTCGTCAACCTCTTCATGCATGCATGTTGATTCTGGGTATTTTTTATTTTGCCCTTTTTCTCCTCTACCGATATATCTCTTCTTGCACGATATACCTCTTTTGTTATTCTTCTTTCATCAATCCTTTCTAAATGTCCAAACCATCTTAACATCCATTTTAAATTTTTGTCACTACATCTTTCAATACATATCGTTCTCTTATGTCACAGTTTTATACTCTGTCTAGCATTTTGACTCGACACATATTCCTCAAAGCTCTAATTTCCACTGCATTAATATATTATATAAATATCGAGTGCCAAAAGAGCGTGTCTTAGCATACATGCAACAATATTACTACAAACGACTAACGCGAGACGTGGGGCTTGGTGATAACAATTTGATTATTCTGCCCCCTTCAATGTTAGCTCGTATAACGTTTTAAGGTAATCTTAGCTAATGATTGTAGCCTCACCCTTCGTTAAAACAACATCGCACCCTAACAATTTACAGGGAAATTAGTTTCTAGATAGGCACATACATTATGTAAGCTAATCACCAACAGTATGTAAATGTCTATAACTTTGATAAATTTGTTGGGCTTTGTCAATACATATAATAGGCATACAAATAATATTAAATATTTTGGGACAACTGTGGAAAGGTAAGGCACTATAAAAGTGATCAATCCCGACCTGGGGTAGGGCCTCCACCTTAAGGAAGATCATACACAGCAGTGTTGTTATGTTCCTGTGTGTAAGTATATGTTTCAAGCGCTTATTTTGGGATGAGTTTTAATTAAACGTTTTTCTATACTTGGAATACTCCATCATAAAACCCTGGTGTTAATATTATTGGGTCGGCAACACGCAAGTGGTACGTCTGAGAATGCAAGCATCCATAGGCTACAAAAACTGCTTACCATCAGGCACGCTGATTGCTTTTTTGAGGCTGAATTATTATAATAGAAGTAATTTCCTTAGTATTTATTGAATTTCATTTTTATTATTTTTTTGTTGACTTGACATTAACTTACCAATTTTTATCTTTATTTTTCTATATTATTATACAACAAGAATGACATTCAAATTATAGTATAGGATAGTCAATATGTTTATTTTAAGTTCTTTACTTGTACTTTTCTATATCTATTATTTATTACCTAGGTAGTGTGTACCAATGTATTGACGTGTAAGTGCTCCTTATGAATAAATGAGTATTATTATGCTCGTTTGCCACCTAAGTGGTATAAAAAAACACATACCTCTTGATCCCAAACTAAGCATAGCCTGTCTTTTGGCAAACAGACAACCGATAAACATATCTAATTATATATTTTTTTAAACTTTTTTTTTGATAAATTACACCAAAAAGAACAAAGGAACAGCAGTCAAAATCCCTAACCACTAGACCAACAGGCCAGCCTAAAAACGTGAACATTTTGATTATGAAGTACCTACATGTAATATTAAAAAGTAGGTCATAATCTGAGGGTGGTAATATCGTCAACTTTGCTATTACCGTGTACCGCGCAATCCCGTGCAAAAACGCTATAGACGTTGGATTAAAACACATTTTTTATGTTTATTTTTAGTAGTCGCGTGACCCGGTTTTCATGTGATAGGTCTATAAACTCGTTAAGGATATGTTTAGTTATGTTTTGTAAGCGGGAGATGAACACATGGAATGGTACACTTGATCAAAATACACTCGTACTATGTCGATATAGAATAAAATAATATCGTACTCGTAAGAATAAAAAAAGTATATATTTACTATGACTTATCGTTGTGCTGATTAAAAGGATCCAGGTTCGATGCCAGGGTCAAGTCAAAAACATATAATGGACCTGCCAAGAAATTCACAATAGATGTATGATGTATGGAAATTGGCGTTGTTTACGCCTTGTTCTCTTTCCAGTCCCGTCGGATTGCCGTTCCATCGGAATAAAGATTGCACCTGTGTTTACACACAAAATTGTGCAATATTGTACTGGAGAGGAAGATTGAGACCTGAGAATATTATATATCTGAGTGGAAGTAATTGGCATTCCACAGTCTTTCCCAATGGGAGACTTGAGAATATTATAGTCTTTGCCTACACCAATGGGAGACCAGATAATATAATATATCTGTGTGGAAGCAATTGTCATACCACTGTCTTTGCCTACCTCAATGGCAAACTGGCCTAATGATATGTATACATATTAACTGGGCAAGTAGGCGTATGGCGATGCTATAAGAATATTAAACAAGATATACAATGACATTATGATAATTACTTATATTTTATAGATATCATTATATTAATATTAATATTAAGCTATTTAACATAAGAATGACAACAATTTAACTATAATATATAATATTATTTTGTCACAAAATACAGAGGAAACTATAAAATATTAAATTAATAGATGGAATGTAAAGTTGTAGTGATAAATTTGTATTTCGCTCCTTGTCACGTTGTTTCCGCCATACTCCCCTTTACATCTCAACCCATACACGTCCCACTGCTGGGCACGGGTCTCCTCCAAACATTTAGAGGGATATTAGCCTACTATACCACGCTGGCCAGACGGGTTGGTATAGGGGTTTTGTTTCGAGTTTTCCCTCTCTTACGGTGGATATTGTCTGCTAGACTTACTTTATCCTTAGTCGACCCTACGACACCCTCGGGATAGAAGGGGTAGTGACATTTGTATTCCTAATACTCCCCTTGCGTTATATTAAATCCATACTATTATTATAAATGCAAAAGTAACTCATTTCATTTGTTAGTATTTGTGTTTGTTTGTTACCTGTTCACAATTAAATGGCTAAACGGATCGGGACAACCCACATACCCACCGCTGTGACTCCTGTGAGCCAGGATTAACAGCGGAGTAACCAACTGATACACCGAGCTTTGACACTCGTGCGTCCCGTGGATAAATAAACCTACTGTCTTGGACCCCGCAACGAATTTAATCAGGAGTAAATAGGAGGAGTTAGAAAGAAAAGTTTTCACTTCCCTCCATAGCAAAGCGGGAGACAAAATAAATCTGTATAGGTTTGTAACCTATGAAAAGGAGCACCACGGAGGATCTTAAACGAGGCTGAACGGATCGTAATAAAATTTGATTAGGATATTGATTACTAGCTGTTGCCTGCGGCTTCGCCCGCATGGATATCGGTTATCGCGATAAAAGTAGCCTATTCGGACTATAATCTATCTCTATGCTAAATTTCCTTCAGATCTGGTCAGTAGATTTTACGTGAAGGAGCAACAAACATCCATACATATATCCAATCATCCAAGAGAGAAGGACATAGGAAACTTTTTATCGCAATAATCGACATCTACGTGGGCGGAGCTGCGAATTACAGCTATATTTAGCCTGTAACATTTTTCAAGAATAGGGCTACAAAATGCAATAGTTTTTCCGTTTAGAGATTAGCGCTTACAAACAAACAAACTGTATATAGATTGTGTATGCATATTAAATGCTCAAATATAATTGTAAACACATGTCTATAATAATAAAGATGTCAATTTGTATGTCAAATAAATTAAACACATCTGGTAATGTCATAAATAACTAGATCACGTCCGCTGCTTTGCCTGTGTGGTCAAATTATGGTCTCAATATATTAAACATAATAAATTTAATCTATCGCTTTTTTATACCTACCTACTACTTAGGTGGGCAACAAGCTAACGGCGCACCTGGTGGTAAGCAGTTACCGTAGTGTATTGACACTTGCGTAAGTTCCTGGTGCACCACTCGTGCGTTGCCAACCCAAAATTAGTAGCGCCAGGGTTTAGTGATAGAGTATTCCTGGAATAGGAAAACGTTTTAATCCATCTCTATAGGAGCATTGGAGACTGTGGTCTTCTGTTAGGTGGATGTACTTCGCCGGTCGAGTTCTCTTAGAAATCGCTTGAAGGTTAAGTCCTAACAGAAGGACAAACATCGCATTTATATGTAGGTATTAGGGATCCGTATGGTGACGGATTACGAATACAAAAGTCACCACCCCGTTCCACTCCGAGGGTGTCGTAAGAGTCGACTATTATCTGCCTGATTACAGGCAGACAATATCCACTGCAAGAGAGGGAATACTCGAAACAAAAACACTTTTTTTTTGTACAGGTGAAATGCTTTACGCATACCGCCCCGCCTGGGGTAGCGAGGCGGTTATTTTATTTATTTTTATTTTATTTTTATTTATTCGGAAAACCAACAGTTTTACAAAAATCATAAAAAAACAATATCAATAGTAACATAAAACCTTTAATAGGTTTTCACTTCTAGTAAAATAATAGAAACATATAGTGGTGACCATATTATTAAGCACACGTGCATTGAGTATTAATATATTAAGTATAGGTAACAATATAATATCGCAATACTGTTAATAGCGTCTTAATAATATGTATATACTTATTATAAACTAAGCAATCGCCTCGCCTTCGCAACACTACTATTAAACAAATCAATATCCAATTCTCTGGTCAACCCATTAAATCCATCGCTCGCTCGCCGAATAAATGCGTTTTGCCTGTAATTTGTAGATGCACTCGGTAGACTCAGCACATTTCCCCTTCGCAGCCCTGTGACAGGGACCCTTATATTAATTGCGGATAACAATTCTGGACAATCTAAATGACTACCAGCAATTCTCATCAAGAATATCACATCTGCAATATCTCGACGCTTGGCTAAAGGTAGAAGATGGTGTTTAACGCATTTATCGTTATAAAGGTCTGAGGTGTAATGTTCCCTTGTCTTAAAACATAAATGCCTTATAAATTTTCGTTGGACCCTCTCAATGCGGGAGATGTAAACATCATACCTAGGACTCCACACTTGCGATGCATATTCCAAGTGACTCCTTACATAAGTACAATACAGGATTTTTAATGTTTTCGCTTGTTTAAAATCCTTTGATGTACGCATAATAAATCCAAGTGATTTACGGGCTTTAGAAACAATACTATCAACGTGCCTATCATACAAGAGCTTCGAATCCTGAATTACGCCAAGATCGCGCACACTAGACGTCCTCTGCAGAACAAGGTCTTTGATTTTATAGTCAAAATGCACCATATTACGTTTCCGCCCAAAGGACACAACACTACATCTAGAAGAGTTAAGGTCCAAACGATTTCTGTCGCAATAACTCTGGAGATGATTAAGATCTGATTGCAGAGCATCTGCATCAGAAGAATTAGATATAACACAAAATATTTTCATATCATCCGCAAAGCTTAGGACACGTGCAGTATGGAAACACTTATCAATGTCATTTACAAAGACCACAAATAATAAAGGTCCGAGTATGGAGCCTTGGGGTAGCCCACTGGAGATGTTTAACCAGCCTGATATATAATTATTTATAACTACAGCTTGGGAACGGTTTCTGATGTAAGAGGTGAACCATCTCAGTAAGTCTCCACAAATTCCGATCTGCTGCAGTTTCAGTAAAAGCTGATCATGCCCGACACGATCGAAGGCCTTACTGTAGTCTGTGTAAACGATATCAACTTGGTGGCCGTTGTCCATAGCATGAGTCAAGAAATCGTTAAAAACCACTAGGTTAGTGACCGTTGAACGGCCTTTCAAAAAGCCATGCTGGGAGGGACTTAGATCATGTTTCAATGCAGGATATAATTGACTGAATATGATTCTTTCCAGCAATTTGGAAATTATGCACAGCTTCGATATGGGCCTATAGTTGGTAATTTCAGTACGGGAGCCCTTCTTGTGCACAGGAGTAATATAAGCTCGTTTCCAGATGACAGGAACCACGCCTTCATTCACTGATCTCCTAAACAATAATGATAATGGCAATGCTATGGTTTTAGAACACTGTTTAAGGAAATAGGCTGGGATGTCATCTGGTCCAGGAGATTTAAAGGTATCTAGATCTCGGATAAGTTTTTCTACAGTTTCTATGCAGACACGAACAGAGCATACGTTAGATACATGGCAATCACGTATATGCGAATCGGACAAAGGATTACTACACCCAGTGGAGATAGTAGATGAGTCTAGAAAATTCGATTGAAAATGATCTGAAAATGCATTACATATTGATCCCGTGTCAACAACCAAGCCGTTAAAAATAAGACTACTAGGTATGGCTTTTTGATTGCATTTGGACTTGATAAATGACCAAAAATATTTAGGGTTCTTTTTAATAGATGTCTCCACCCTATTAACATACTCAAGATAACAGCTATTTATCAATAGTTTGGCACGCTCCCGGAGCAACTATTTATACTTCTCCTTGATAACTTTTTTTAAGGCAGGGGAAAACCATAACGGAAATTTTTTGAATTTTAATATTTCTACACGGTATGTATTTATTACGCAGGTCATAAACTGTGTCATAGAAGAAATTTACGGCACCATCTAATGACCCTTTCATTAATTCAATATTCCAATCAATACATGATAACTCATTGTTAATAGGGGTTTAATCAGCTCTTGTAAAGAGATATCTGGTATGGGGTGCGACGCCCAAGTTTTTGTAACCCAGTAACTCCAATTCCACAAGCAAAGCTCCATGATGCAAATCAATAGGAACAAGTGGTTCTTTACATTGATTGACATGAGTCTGAAACTACAACATTCACATTAGATAGTACTAAGTCTAAGATCCTACCGTAAGAATTTAATATACTGTTGTACTGCTGTAAATTAAGGAAGTTAATTTCATCTACCAAAAAACATTCATCGTTTGTTTTGTAGTTGCACGGGTCAAGAGAACACTCGGTTATGTCGGACTCTCCGGCTTAAAGATGGTAGGCGGCCAGCATACCGACTAAAACCCCCCTGTGCACCAACACACGCCTTCACTGGTGGACCACTGGAACCTGATATGACGTCAGTGAACGAAACAAAAACCCTATACCAACCCGTCTGGCCGTCGTGAAAATAAATGTATGGAGGATACCCGTGCCCAGCAGTGAGACGTTTATGGGTTGAGATGATAATGATGATTTAGTTTTATAAGCGTACCTAATTGGAGTAATCTAATTTTTTGGCAAAGCCACCAGGCTTGTCTGTATCTTTCTGTATTATTATTTAAAATTTTCTAATCAAAAATGACAAATGAAATACTCTGTGAGTAAAATAGGTCGTTATTATATCTAAGATTGCTACTAAATAATGTAGCCTAAAATATTTTACTATTAAGCAAGTATATGAAGGTCGTTTATTGTAAGGCTTAGGTAACTTACAAAGTGAGCAAACCTGTCTGGGTAAGAGATCACAGGCAAAATAACTACGAAGTTGTGTTGTTGAGCGTGAATATAGGTCTCCAATGCTCATTAAAGGAAACTGTTTAAAAAAGTCACCCAAAACACAAAACATTGGTGTTACAAGATGTAGGCTAGACAATGCATAAGTAATGCTCCTGGTGTTTGACTACGGTGACTGCTTACGACCAGGCGGGTCGAACGCGCTAAAAACCACTGCTACTTACTGCTGAAAACACCGAAATAAAAACCGGTTGTCTTATAAAAAAATCTAAAGGCATGTCTGATCGCCAAACCCGCCTAGTTAGGGCAGCATGTGTAATCTCTCTTTCTTTTGATAGAGGCAAGGAGACCCGTGGCCGGCAGTGAGACATGTGTATATAACGAGATATACGAGAAGAAAAAACTTTGTTCCCCTTTTGATTTTTTACCCATATGGGGAGGTGCAGCAAAAACAAAGTTCCTAGAACTTGAAAGAGGACAAAGAGCCCTAATAAAAATAATGTACTTTAAAAAGATAAGATTCCCAACAGAATGTCTCTATAAAATTAGTGGTCTCCTTACTGTCAGAAAACTATACATTGCATGCACTGTCCTAAAAATCCACAAAACTCTCCCATATGTACAAACCTCAAAAAGACGAAAAGACAGAGTCGCACAAATTCCCCAAACGAAAACAGTATTCGCTACTAGGCAATACGCCACACGCTCTGCTCAGCTATACAATAGAACTAATAAGGAGGTATATATATACAATAAACAAGTACACGACGCCAAGAAAGTAATTGTAAACTGGATAAAACCACTTACCTATGTTCAAACAGAATCGCTATTACTTTAACACACACACACACACACAAATGCGTGCGCGCACACACACTAGGTTAAGATTAAATTAAAAATCAAGAAAATACTTGTAATAGTTTATTAATTACTTATATCTAAAAACTAAATGATGTTATAACTTATATGATATGTTTTTATAATTATAATTATTAATTACTTAAAGCTAAATTTAAAAATTATTTTAAGTCTATTAGCTAATAGAAGAGCGGAGCTTTCCAAAACAGGCATTGTTTTGCTTAACGGAAGGTTCCAGCTACTATCGAGTTATTGTTTTACTGTATAATGAAATAAAGAATTTTGAATTTGAATTTGATGCACATTGCGCGAATGGAGGAGTATGAGTTTTGACATGGTTATACGGAGAAGAACTGCAGAACGCATTTGCGGTCGAATCTGGTCGACTTCGGTATATTATTATTACGCCAAGCACAGTTGTATGTATTGTGCCGTTATCGATGTACTAATATAGGTGTCCAAAAATACGATGACGATTGCCAACTTAGTACAATGGTTGTGCGTTGGCATGTGGGTCACGCATTCGCGACTTATTTGTTCCAATTCCTATAAGGCCAAGAACTCACTAACTTACATTGCACATTGACATGTGAGTGATTGTTGAAACTTCACCTACTAACTTAAATAAGTTCAAGTTCAAATCATCTATGTATTTGCGTTTGCATTTGTAAAGTTGGAAAGTAGTACACAACTTGATTTAGTAAACTAATATCATCATCATCATTACGGGCACGGGTCTCCTCCATAAACTTGAAGGGATATTAGCCTACTATATATAAATAGATACATAGATAGATAACTCTTTATTGTACACCAAAATACATATTGCTCGCATAGTTGTACTATACCACGCTGGCCCGGGTTGGTATAGGGTTTTTTTCGAGTTTCACCTCTCGTACAGTGGATATTGTCTGCCTGACTTACTTGCTAGTGGACTCTTACGAAATTCTGGGGATGTAAGAACCCTCTTACATCCCCAGGTGACATTTGTATTTTTAACCTGTCACCACACGGACATTAAATTAATATATTGGATATGTATTTGATAAAAACTCCTAACTAAGAAATTTATTGTACATATATGTATAGATTTTATTATATTTAAGGGATCGTCTGATATTGCCTAAAGCTTTGTTTTGAAAAAGAATAGTGACTGACTATGCATTTTAAAAATAAAGTTCTAAGTACTTGCTTTTAGATGAACTCCTAAAGCCAATGCTTCTTCTTCTTCTTCTCAGCCTGTTGATGTCTACTGCTGAACGCAGGCCTGCCCCATATGCTTCTAGTTAAGGGATATATTGCCGAGTAAAGCAAAATTATGTAACGTGTTGCTATGATAACAATTGACAGATGAATCTCAAAATTTTGATCTGGTCATAAAGCAAAAGAAAACAGATCCCAAGTACATCCACTGCTGGACATAAGGCCTTTCCAAAGGATTTTGACAGCATTGAGTTTTAAGCTGCCCAAAACCTTCACAAAATCATCAGTCTACCTTATTGGAGGCCTGGAACTGGAAATCAGTTTATGGTTGCCAGTTTAGAACCTATCTGCCCCAACGGCCATCGCTAACACCTACCTATTATTTGTAATTGGCAGTTGGCATAATATATGTATATTTGCTTAAATTTACGTCGAAATATGGGTGTGGTGTTATGTTAAAATCATTAGGTACATTGAGTTAAATATGGTTAATGATATTTCGCAGCAATTTTGTTAGATAATAATGATGTGCAAATCACAATGGTTTCTAAGCTCAATGAGCATTGTGTGAATTCTAAAGTGGCTATATTTATATACGCAGTCATTTGTTATCGCCATTTGCAGACATTTTTAGAATTTGAATTGATACAAATATTATGCAAAGTGCTACATTATTCTAAAGTTTTTACATAAGTGGCGTATGCCCGTTTACTGATACTCATATTAAAATAGCTATAAGCAATTAAGCGGAATGAGGGCGCGGAATACGTCGTAACATTACACGCTTAATTACTGTCTATGTGATTTGAATCCAGTTTTACATTTAATTTTAAGGTCACGATAAATTACAAACTAACAGTTCACCTACCGCGTTCGTTTAATGCGGTAATCTCTAAAACTACTCTTAATTATCATATGAACATTATTGATGGTAATTATTGCCAAGTTGCAATCGGAATCTTTGAAGTGGAAAAGCGTTACGACGTTATAACGTGAAATTCATATTCATATGTAGTTTTTGCTTTCAGTTGGGATTTAAGGGTTTGCTAGTGGTTAGAACTAAGTTATCACATATTTCATTGAGTCATAACTTTTGGTATATGAATATTACGACTTTTTGGGAACTTGGTTGGGATAGCGTTGTTTGCGCGGTGGGTGCCCGGTTGACACGAGTATTACTTAGAAATTTGAGACTTTCCGCAAGTTTATTTCACGCTATGATCTTCGTTACTTAGTTTCCACTATAAATTCATTAGTTTCAGGCTCTAATTTTCATCTGACATTTTGCTGGACTTAACCAGCTTTACTTTAGAGTACGACATTATTAGCATAAGTCCTATTATATTGTAAAATATTTAGCGTTTGTTTATGGCATAAAATATCAGGTAGCCTTTGGTGAAGTGCGTAGGTAGGTACCAACATAAAAAAAAGATCGCAGTTTAACAAAGACACTCAATCAGCCTATCGATTGAATGTCTTTGTTAAACTGCGATCTTTTTTTTTATGTTGGTACCTACCTACGCACTTGACTAAAGGCTAACAAAGAAACTCAATCATCACCATTATCATCATCATCATCATCATCAGCCTTTAGCAGTCAAATACACAAAGAACAAGTTACATAACAACCAATTAATACATCCAAAAAAACCCGGTCTTTATAGTTTCCGTCCATATTTCCTTGTCCAGCAAGATGTAACGCAATCACACATTAGAAGTTGCTTATTCATCGAGGGATATATTGAAATACATCCTTCACTTTCTACTCAAATGAAATTTTGCCAATTTTGCAATCCATGTACTTAAGTTCAATGACTGTCGCGGATGTGGCGTAGTGTTTCACAGAATATATTTTTTTAATAAACCGCAACTTCGTGAAGGAGTCTTTATGTAACATCGCTTGAGTAGGTATTGTCATCACAAGGCCATGTTCACCCGTCTAAGTACTTGCGTTTATTCTACCTACTGTTATATTCTATGTGATTTGAAGACGCTCGTGATCTTACACAATTTATTAGTTTTGATTTGATCATAATCTTATAAATTGTAGATATATGTAAATTTGAAGCGTTAAATATAATTATACAGATGCTTCTTATTAATCTGGCTACTATTCACAGCGATTTTATGCTTAATGAGCTCTAATACGAATTCAAAAATAAATTGGAAATTCTAACTTTAATTAAAAGTTTGTTGGGAAAACTTGCGCCGACGCCGACAAAGATTACAATCATTTATTGGTCGAAGTTAAAACAATGGTATATCCTGTTTACCTTTGCCATTGTAAAGTTTCGCGAACGTTAGTTTGTTTGAAATGGCCAAGTTTAGTGTGGGTGAGAACATTAGTATTGTCTTGATACAGAGGTGCGTAGGTTCGAAGTTAGTACCCTTCAGACAATACACCATTTATTCGCTCTGATTCCTTATTTGCATTGCAATTAATTGGTTTTCGTTTAAGTAATACCGTCGCATTTTAGAGACTGTAATTAAATTTTAAGTTACCTAAATATGGATGAATAGAAAGACATAAAGCAACAGTAGCCTAGTGCGAAACTAAACGTCTTCAGCAATTTTAGGTGTAACTTTAACTCTTTGTGTACCACTGTCTGTCCCACTGCTGGGAACGGGTCCCAGCAGTGGGATATATATAATGGGTTGCTATTATTATATTATTATGAGTTATAAAATTATAACGAAGTTTAATTCAGGTAATAAAAAAGATTTGCTATTTAGATACGAAAGCTTCATCAAAAATTTCAAAAGTTAGCCATTAAATTATTCGGTGCTACATCATAGTCGGAAAACACCTATCTAATGTGCTACTTAGGTACTTTTAATTTCTTTAATAGAGTGTTCCTTATCTATCTTCTTCCACTTGGCGTAGTCTTAAGAAACATCTTTTAACGGAATTTTTGATAGAACTTTTAAAATGAAAATTTTGTTAGCGTAAAAATATTTTTACCGGCACAAGAAACAAGGTAAAAAATCCAAAATTACACGTAGGTTATGCTTAAATTTGTTAACTTGTTCAGTTCACGAGGTTGTCTAAAATCGCCTGTAGGCTTCTACGTATTTTTGTGTTTGCTCATTCATCACAAAATCTACCTAGCTAACAATGTGTAGATATAAAATTTGACAGGAACCTTATAAGAAAGAATTGACATTAATATGAATGTCGGTAAAATAAGAAGAGACGCTTATATAAATCCAATAAATATATTACATAATATTTTAATATGGTGATAAATTCTATACTAATTTATACGGTTCAAGACTTTTACCCGATAATCTCCAATAAATATCAAATCAAAGAGTCTGATGAGGCAAAAACTATGGACTTCGAAATAAAACCACAATATATTTAGATAGCTACTTTGATTTAAAAAAAATTAAGAACTTATTTGAAAGTTTACTCATAAAGATGTCAAGTCCGTTTTTATGTTTTTTATAGTGCATGTTTGTAATGGGTACTAAGAGGTCAAAGTAAGCAATTATTCCAGCATAGTGTAAGGTGAAGTTGGATAGCACGCAAATATATTGAGGACGCGTTCAAGATAGCTTGGTATTGTTCACAACGAGTTCGCCAGCCATATTTATTACATAGGTATTGATGTCGCACGCGAAGCTAATGTTTAACCAATTTACAACTAGTTTCGTTCAAGGTTCAATAATAAAATATCAGTAGGTATCTGGATTTTTATTGTTGTAGTTGCTTTACCTCTCATAAATGAAATATTACACCGGCAACTCTAGTCATGGAATAAAGCAGTTAAATGTAACTTAAAAAATATTTTAACTGTATCGTTTAAATCAAAAGTTAAAAATAACTTCTGTATTGCGTACATATTTTTGTATAAATAAAAAGTTAAAGTGAAATATGGTAAAAGTTTGTTGGTACGAAAGTTTGGGAATTTTATTGGTGTATTTACGTTTTCAATTAACTTTTTTTAGAAATTAACGTCGTAGTCGGAGTAAGTCTTAAAATACTGGTGTACCAAATGAGCTGTAGCCGTTTTTATCTATATAGGGTTGTTTCTTGAAATTTGAAAATGACCCGCCTATAAGGATGTCATGGTTGGTCCCCGGGACGCTTTCGTGGAGTGCTGATATGGAGTTAGCATTAAACAAAATGGAAGACCATGCATGCGGGAGACTTTTATACAATTCTCTAGCACAAATTGCATTACATATTCGTCCCATGTGAAGATCAAAGATTGAACTAACAACACTCAGCACGTTTCACACCTCCAATCATTTATGACAGTAAACAGTATCACAATCTACCTCCCTATCTACCAAATAAACATTTATCAGTCCGGCTACATTAGAAAGTAGTGTTATTATTCACCAGGGCTATAAAGCTGCACTGTTTTGATTAGTAAACTATCAATTACGATTTATTTTCAAGGTAGCACTTGTATGGCAGGTGCAATGGACTGCATTCCCGAGTGCTAGAAAAACTGGATTCAAAGACCGCTCCTGCGCCGTCGGTGCCGCGATGCCGTGACTGTCTATTGCCGAGATTAGATATATTGATAGAAAATTTATTTTTCAACAGATTTAACAACGTGGGAAACAGTTATTGTAATACTTATTTTTAATTCTTGATGTGGACATCGAAAAATAAAGGGTTTATGTTTAATGTGTCTGAGGTATTGTAGGGGTAAAATTGATAGTTGGATTTTAATGTTCCTTGTGACGTTTTGTCTTTTATGGAAAATTAGCCGTTTTAACAAACGCAATTTATGCCCTGCAGGAAAGTCGTTTTTAGGACAGCACATCGGTTACTTATTTTCTGGAAATATTGTTTTAAGGCAGGGCAAAATCGATGGAAAAAGGAAAGGCAGGCCCTCTTTCCTTTTTCCACTGAACTCTATTTTGAGCTAAAATAGACCACTTTTTCATGTAGACATCAAGCTTGTCTCACCATCTAAATCTGGGACCTACATAATCTTTATTTTAGCCCATAGCTTATCTGGCATATTTTAATACGACCAAGTTCAGTATCCTCAGTCGGGCTTGGTCGTATTAAAAATAAACCCCCAACTAATAATTAAACACAACTCTGTAGTTGTGTTCCTGTGTGTGAGTACAGGGAAAGAAACGTTTTCCTATCCCAGGGATATTCCGTCTTAAGCCCTGGTATTGCAAGCGTTAAAAGGCTACGGTAACTGCTTAACATGAACGGGCCATGAACCTAGAATAAAAAAGGATGTCAAAAGACATAGTTTTGAAATATATGTCGCACATTTGACCAATAAATGTTTTTGTTCGTTTTCATTTAAAATATTTTTTAAAAGAATTGCTAATATTATCTAGCGTGATTCATCGATATTACGTGTCCTAACCTAATCTTAATATCAGAATGTGTCGTTTTCGGAACAGGTATATTGGAACTTGTAACAAAACCTAGACTTCCACACGGAAAATAATGCTGTAAACAACAATGATAGTGCTAGCTAATTAAGTGGGTATGTGCATTATGAAGTTGGTGCAATTAAGCCGTCCACTGTCATGAATTGTAATCGCATTATGTAAATGTAGTATGGCCGGTAGGGGGACGAGCGATGCCGGGATGCGACTGATTTGCTGTAGTAGGTAACTGTGATTAGTACTACATCTACATAGGTACCTAATTACTATTTCTGTGGTGTGTATATTGTTTGTTTAACCGCACGGTTGACTTGCTATTTACGACTGGGTGGAGCGTGTTGTGGGTTCGATCCCCAAACGGACGAAATGGTTAGCATGTTATGGAACAACGCAGTCTTCTGACACATGCATAATTTTATAGGAGTTTAAGGAAGGTAAGAGGCTAAGGAAGATCAGAGACTGAATCTTATTAAAGTAATATTATTTATTACCATTTGTTATTTAGCTATCGGACTATGAAAAAGTGGCAATAAAATGTGCACTTGCGTTTGCGCACCTCTGCACTTTAATAACATATCTCGCGCAGATGTCTTCCGTAAGTTTTGGTCACGGCGGTTAATCTGAAGCAGTAGAGGCAGAAAATTGGCGAGGAGGTCATTATTATTATATTAGGTAGTTCTAGTTTTAAAAAGCTTAGCATTACTTACAATTCTTACGTTGAAAAACTTTATTTAGTCAACAATAATTAAAAATCACCTGAAATTATTCAGTGCTTACGTCTACTTGATTGACCTATTGGGCAATGACCCTGACATTAAGATTTTATTCATTTTGCAGTACTAATTAAAACTAATTTATGTTTATATTTTTTTATTATATAATTGATAATTGCAGCACCAAGGTATTATTATTCAGGTAAAGGTCAAAAAACTACATACGCCGAACTTGACCGTTTCTAAAATCTTTATATTTCAACGATTAGGTTTTAGTATCTTATTCTTCTTCTTCTCAGCATATTAATATCCACTGCTGAACGTAGGCCTCCCCCATATGTTTCCACAAAGGCCGGTCTTGAGTGGCCTGCATCCAGTGGCTGCCTGCAGCTCAGACCAGGTCATATGTCCACATGTATGTGGTAGGTCATCCCACACATATTATTTTACAGTTTACCTGTGAATGTCGGTGTAAGTGCAATTCGACTGAAACATCACGCCGAGCAATAAAAGGTACCAGGCATCAAAATTTAAAAAATATATAGAATAGCTGTTTGTTATAAATTGAATAATGATTAAATATTAGCTGTTGCCCGCGACTTTGACCGTGTGGATGTCGGTTGTCGCAATAAAAAGTATCCTAAGTCCTTCCCCAGGATACAATCTATCTCTTTGCCCAATTTTATTAAGATCCGTTCAGCTATTTAGTTGTGAAAAGGATACAAATAAACATAGGTTCATACAAACAGAGTTATTTTCGCATTTAGAGGTATAATATTAGTATGGATGACGTCACTTAAGTTTAAACACATATTTTCCATACTATTATTATGAAGAAATCAAGCGATCGTAGGTAAGTATTGAATTATACAAACACCAACAAAGTTCCAAGCAGATCGTAAAATCTGCTTGGAACTTTTAACTTGGAACTTTGTCGGGGTCAATCTTTAAATGGGTGCCCAATTTCTAAAAAGACAGCGAGACTCTTCTATGTCTTTGCAAATAGATACTACGCCTGATCACTCTCCTGACGTGTCAGATTACCGCGCTATCCCATCAGATTATGAGAGTGAAGCAATAGAGAGAGTGCACACAGGTGCACTACTTATCTTGAATTTTGTGCGTTTATATGGTTGAGAAAAGTAATCTCTAAACATACTGCACCTATTTGAAAAATACATTCACTCAAGATGGACCTAGGCTTATATTATTATGTATAAAAGCCGGGTGAAGTCTGGGCGGGTCGTATGTATGAATTAAATGTATGTATGTGTGAATAAAATAATCATTTCTGGTAGATTGATTATTGTTTAATCCTATTTGATTTACTTAATATATCGATTGTTACTTTCGAAATAACGACTTGTATATCTAATTACTTAAGTGCGTTAAATTTGATTACGCACATGCCTAAACAACTAGTTAGCGTCGCCGCGTCGCACCTGTTAATAAAAAGTTTGTGAAAGCCGTCGCTTTTTCACACATATCATGTCAGACATATATAATTTACACACATTCAATATTAGAACGACCTAAGATAAGAGCTGTCATATACAATTTTAAACCTTAAAGTAAATGTAATAACGTAAAAAATTACGGATACACGTATCTCGTCTTATGTATTTTTTCGTCTAATGATGCGATTAATGCCCGAGGACATTGTCACAGTTCAGTATTCGTGCATGTCTTGCGTTATAAAACCTCAATCGTCTGAATCAGTGTATTATGGTCATAAACTCATAACCATTTAAGTATTCGCCAGTCAGGCTATGTAGGTACACTAAATTAGTTAACGCGGTGGGGCCATCGCACTTTCATTAGCGAAATTATTTGCTAATTTGTAGTGAACACGACCGCAGGTACTCAGTAAGGGGTAAAGGGGGCTTAATCTGCTTCATTACGTGGGCTTTAGTTATAATTATATTATAGACTGTGCTACAGTTCGTGTAGTTTTAACCTCTCTATTAGTATACGTAGCGTAAATAATATGAATGTAAAAGTTACTCTGTCTAGCTTAAATTACTAAACAGATTAGCTTCTATCGTGGGCCTTGGGCGTGGAGACCGAATCCAGAAATTCCGTAACTAAATAATAAACCTAACACCCCCTACTCCGACCGGCACAGCGGTGATACTTTTTTTAATGACGAATTCTCTAAACGGCCAATAATAATATTATGTCAAATTTGTGTAAGGAGGTTTTGATCTAAGAGAATATTAATGTGAAAAAGATTATAGTATAAGAAGTCTTAAGGAATTATTACAAGTATTAATTTTTATTATTAAGTATATATTTTTATGAATCATTGAAAATAAAATAAAATGATTTAGATAAATCTGTAACGTAATTTTTTATTTGTTTCGATAAAAAAATCATACTAAAAAATATGCAATAGCTTTACCGCGGCAGTCCCCGAGTGCCACACGTCTTTTTTTTAATTTTATTTGGCAAGCAGATAGATGGTATCCTGGGGAAGGACATAGGATACTTTGACTTGATAACCGACTTCCAATATCTAGTTGACCTCTAAAGTACTATGAATGATATTAAGTTGGCGCTGGATATTGACTACACCATGAGGTTTAATCGCCAATGTAATTTTTGGACGACCGACGTGCTGCAACTGAGAATTTTAGAACGACAGTTCTATTCTCGGATAGAGCAAAATGTTATTGGGTTTTTTCTGTTAGAAAATCCTTAAAATCGATTACAACATAAGCGCAACAAGAAGAACGAGATCTTTTTTATCGTCTTTACGTTAACATATTCCACCATAGATATAAACAAAACAGTAACGTGTGTTAGCAAAATTTGTTTAAAAATGGCTGACGGTAGGTTCCAAAAATATAAGTTAGCGTACATAAAACTAAAAAGTTCTTACTTGACCTACCATTGTTGTTAATACCAAGTCAATGACCGCATCAGGCAGCGTGCCACTAAATTGTGTGTAAACATTCGTGAATAACCAGTCCATCTATGATTATCATTACATTCTAAACTATACCATGAATCCCTATTCTGGTATTGATTTTTCGTATTTTGTATAAAGTGATAATTGTTAACTGTAGCTGCATAGATTTCGCTTTGAAACGATAACTATAAAATAAACGCACGTGTCTCTTTTGTCGGTTTGATTACAATGTGACCTTTCTGAACTAAGCAATGCTCCAGAGACCAATTTCTCTTTAAAAATAGGTATTATTTGCTTAAGTGTGTGTGCACGGTGTGCGTTTATGTTTAAATGGGTACATTACGTATGTAATAACACTTATGAACCTAAAACCAATTTCCTTTAAGCCTTATTACTGCTTATTGTACCGTCATATCTACATACCTACATTATTTTTTATTACCGTGACTAATTTCTATGGAATTAGTACCTTACCTAAGCTATTCCATCTAAATTCCGAATTAGTAACAGTGATAGTAATGTGATTAGTAATAACAAATAATTTGTATACGTAATTGATCTGCTAACCCTACTAAGGATAAATTAACTAAATTTGACTGGAGATTTGTCAGAAAAAGTTCCATGAAGCGATTCTTTAGTCTCTGGGTCTCAATCCCTTTGTTGAGACTTAGAACAAATTGTATCCCATTATTTTTCCAGGGTAGTAGTAGATTGTATTGCCAACTAAAAGTCATTAAATATATAAAAAAACAAGTCATTTATTACGACTTCAATTAGGTATTTTTAATTTAGGGTCCAATATATCGACTGGCCCGTTTGTCTAGTGGTTAGTTAAGTGACCCTAACTGCTAAGCTGGAGGTTCGTGCGTTTGATTCACACATGGGACAAAACTTTGTGTGATGCATAAATATTTGTTCTGAGTCTGGGTGTAAATTATATCGGTGAATTGTATGTTTGTAAAGAAGCCCGTGATACAACGCTTGTTCCCTAGTGTGGGAGTTGTATTTATAAAAAAACAACATAATAATAATCAGCTATAAAATTTAGTTACAATCTAAATATACCATTCATTCTATAATTACTGACGACAGTTTTGCTCCATAACATTTTCAACAGCGCACTGAGCTTCATAATACTAGTAATTTAAAAAACAGCTTTGTATAATTGCGCAAGTTTAAAATGCAAGCGATCGACACGAGACGTGATCAATAGGGTATTCACAAGGCTGACATTTCCGTTGTTTTGCATAACCTGACATTAAAACTGATTGTAGTGCCGTCTTCTTACCAACAGAGGACACCAAAGTCGCGCTTTATTACGCTTTATAGCCTTCGATTTCACTCGACTTCGCATACAGGCTCATAAAAATATTATTTTCCAAAGAAAATAAAATTGGTGTTGCGCTGAGCTGTTTTGCCAATATGAGACAGAAAATAAAAACTAAGGAGTCAGATTGGTTGACTCAGTTGCCTTGTGTAGGCGTCTGTGTAATAGCATTAGGTTTATATTTCATGTTTTCATATTATACGGATTCAATCTCGAACAGATAATATTGTATCTTTCCTGGCCCTCTAGACAATTTGAATCAAATGTATGGGATTTGATTTAAGTTAACGACATTATATCGTAAACTTACGTCAAATCCCATACATCTGCTGTTTATGCCACTTGTCTAGAGGGACTGATCTTTTAAATAACGTTCTTGTATACTACTCGGATTTCCGTGTGGTCCGTCACCAGCGGACACCCGAGGGTGTCATAAGAGTCGATTAAGGAAGTAAGTCAGGCAGATAATAACGACAGCAAGAGGGGGAAATCTCGAAATAAAACCATATACCGACCCGCCTATAGTAGGTTAATATCCCTATAGGTGCATGAAGGATACCAGTGTCTAGTAGTGGGACGTTTATGGGTTGAGATGATGATGTTGATACTACTCGGTTGACAAACAAGCATAGAGCCCGTCTGACGGTAGGTAATCAGAGCCTCTAGACAAGTGGCATAAGCGATAGTCGAATCGAAAAGTCAAAAAATAAAATGTATGGGATTTGACGTAAGTTTACGACATTAAATCGTAGACTCACGTCAAATTCCATACATTTTATTTTTTGACTTTTCGATTCGACTATCGCTTATGCCACTTGTCTAGAGGCTCAGTTCTTATTGCCTATGAATGCTTTCAATACGTGAGACATCACTCGCGTGTTACTAAGCCATAAATTTGTAATGCCAAGGTTCTGTGATGAGGTAAATCATATATATATAGAACAACGTTTTTATACGTACGCACTAAAAAAAGTTTAGTTCCAATAGCAAGGTATTCTATCTATATACCTGGCTGTCTATATACCTAATCTATTTCAAGGGACCCAAGTAGTAAATATTTTTTAGCCATGTATAATAACAGATAATACCTATATACTGTAGTAAATATATCAATCCTACTAATATTATAAATCTGAAAATGTGTGATGTATGTATGAATGTTTATTACTCTTTCACGCATAAACTAAAGAACGGCAGGGGTATTCCGTAAGAGCAAAAACCGAGCAAAATGTGGCTGTCAGATTGAAAATCGGTATTCCGTAAGAGCAAAAAACGAGCCTTTTTGACGTTTAGTCAATAGATTGTGCCGTCACCGAGCAATCACAACTGTCAGTTTGCGATCACAACTATCAATTTGCCATCGCTGTTTCTTAGAGAATAAGCCGGCGGATCTGGATGAAATTTGGCATACAGATAGGTTATATTCTGGAATAGCGTGGATAAACGCGGGCGGATCTGCGGGCAACAGCTACTATAAATATACATATATGACAAATACAACAAAATACAATATTTATTACACTATCATAATAATCACCGACATTGTTCGTCTAGCTTCTGTATTAATCATGAAAGTAAAAGACGTCTGCCGCTTGCTTAACAATGCCTCGATTTCATATAAGATAATCCATGCACGAAAGACTTCGTTGATTGATAGTTATATCTTTCTTTGTAATTATCTTGATAAAAATATGTACCTACCTATTGTGTGTCGTAGGAAATAAAAGAAACGGTTTTAATGAACAGTATCGGATATATATCAAAGTGACAGCTGCATACTGGAATAAAAAGAATTAGAACGATGTTATATTGTGTATTGTGGAGCTAACTTCGTTGCTCTTGCTATGCCGTATGCCACGTCGCCGCTGCTGCATCATTTGTTGCAGCGTCCTACTATAAATAATTATAAACTACTAACGGCACGTCCCGGCTTAGCACGAGTGAACATTTATTTAGTTTTCGTAGAGTTCTCTTGATATTTTTCAAATAAAATGTAGCCTATGTTATTGGCTGATAATGTAGCTGTCTAATGGTGAAAGAATTGAAAAAATCGGCCAAATAGTTTTTGAATGAAATCGTAACGAGTAAACAAACAAAAAATCTAACTTATAATATTAGTTTAGATAGCGCAAAAATATCCTCAGGTATAGTAGATACCTGAAGAAATTTTTGCGCTACGAGGGAGTTTGCAGGATGGGACGCGTTTTAGGTATTTACTTGTCATCCTTTACAAATTTAAAGGAGTTTTCCTTCTATAGGTTATTAACTATTCTTATAGTCCTATCTTCCCAAAGATCTTTAGTATGCCGCTGCTATATCGTAGCTGTACGTTACATACAATATAAAGTTGTTAATGTAGAACTAAGAAAAGGTAGGTAAGATGGTAAGCTTTGATAGTAATATGCAAAGCGACGCGACTGAACTACCGCAGGCCACAGACCAAAAATTTTGTTGCTTTTTTAACACCGACATTGATTACTTAGGCTTGTTCTATTCGAAGTACATAATATTATCTATGTGAACAATTGTGCTACACTACAGCCGTCAACCCTAGGGCCGTACCTGGTAATTCATTTTTTTTTTATACTACCAAGGTGGCAAACAAGCATACGGCCCGCCTGATGGTAAGCAGTTACCGTAGCCTATGGACGTTTGCAACACCAGGGGTGTCACTCACGCGTTGCCGACCTTTTAAAAACCTTATAACTCTTTTCTTGAAGAACCCCATGCTATAGTCTCTTTGGAAAACCTCGGCAGGGAGCTCATTCCACAGCCTAATCGTACGTGGTAAGAAATTCCTCTGGAATCTTACGGTACGGCAAGTTTGAGGTGCAAGGATGTGAGGATGAACTCCCTGTCGGTGGCGAGAGGTGCGTTGATAAAATGTAGCCGTGGGCATCATCTAGAACAATTCCTCAGAATTTTTCGTCGAAAGCTCGTTCAAATTAAGATTTAAAAAAATCGCAAAAAACCCGTCATGGTACGGCCCAGTAAGGCGTGTTAGCCGGTAAATCATTTCGTTGCGGCGCCGCACCGCACCGTGTGCCATCGCTCTTAGATGTGTGGTCGACGTTTCGACGGAGTCGTTACGTCTCACGGATGCAATAAGATTTATAGTACATAATATTATTACCATTTCAAAAGCAGGAAATACTAAATTGATTGGCGTGGTTAGGGTTTTCTAGAAACATGGCTAGTGAGGCAGCCATGACAAAAGTTATTTCATGCGGTAAGTAATCTTTTATGACAACCGCGTGAAAGATCGGATATACCGATTCCTATCATTAAAATAATATAATATCTGTACGGTCGTAACTTCTAAGAGTCATTACATAAAATGTGTATTGACTCGTTTTATATGGCGTATATTTCCGACTTTATTTATGTATTCAAAATCAGACAGTACATTTAACTGCCTCCTTGGTCTAGTGGTCGTTGAGAACGACTGCTTATCACGAAGCCAAAAAAGATATTGGATTTTTCTGTCAAAAAAATAATATACAAAACAATGCTATTTTTAGTACAACACGCGAAGCAGATAAGGTTACAGGGATTTTCAGAAAATACTTAATATATTTTATGAGGTTTTGTAAGGTTGAACAATTACCTACACTCATTTAATAACCATAGCGATACTCTTAACCGGACCCTGGAACGTTACCTACATTGCACGCTGCACACTATAGTAAAACACTGAAACACCATAAATTTGTTTTTGTCCCATCAAGCCATGAGAGTAAGGGGGTCACAGAAGGCACCTGTGTTTGCGCACACACTTGTGCACTGTCCCGTCTGCCGTGACCGTGAAATTCGGCTAGGAGGATATTGTTACATTGTTTTATTAAATGTAGATGGCATAAAGAACCGAAAGAAATATGTCTGGGTCGAAGCAGTTGGTGTACCTACCATAGTCTCTGCCTACACCAATAGGAGACGGGCGTCATTATATTTTTATGTATGGCATAAAAAAAAATATTGACTTTTAACATATATGTATAAGATATACTTAAATATTAAAGCAATGTGAAAAAAGTCAAGCTCAAAGTAGGATATATACCTACTCGTATGAAGTCATACTAAATTTATATGCACCTATTAATCATTCATCATGTATAGTCATTTCACGGTATGCGAAACAAAAACATATAAAACAATTAAGTGATTTGTTTTGGGTGTAATTAACATAGTGACCTGGCAGAACAAACGACGACTTCGAATTCGACTTTCGGTCAAATCAATTGAGGAACATTGAAAACAATTTGGATTGTTTACTCTTGCTTTCTGATATCGATTTATTTGATATTTATATATTTGAATAATGAAAATAAAATTTGTATAATATATAGGTAATTATTTATTTTATATGGCTGATAATTTAGAAATTTCTAAGATGTCTTTATTACCTAGTTTTATGGTATTAATTTTACGAAAGGTAAATATACTATAATAATACATACTCGTACATACATATAAGTCAGACTAATAGAATAAGACATATAAGTATAATAATATATGTTTGCACTCCTAAGTACTTAATATTTATAAAATGTAAATGTTTGAAAGGATATTTAGATGTTTGTTGTCATGCACACATAGTAACTACCTACTAAAAGGAGTTTAATAAAATATAATATACCTACTCGAATATAATATAGGCTAAATTTTATTTAAAAAATCAATAACCTCCTAGGAAAATCTAGTAACATAATAAATATTCTAAAAATTGAAGTAGTTTCATCCTAAAATTTTGGGATACCCCCGAAAAATCAAGTAGGTAGGTATGTACTCCAACCTGCGTAGAACCGCGTAAAGCTTCCTTCCTTTGTCAAAATTTAAAATAAAGGGTCACGTGGAGGCTCATGTTTATTTCGGTTAAGCATTATTAGCTTTTCACTGTGATTTCACCTGTACTATTAAGTATTCTGTGCTAGCACGCAAAATGCTGCTGCTTGCTACAATAAAAATAAAAACAATAAATTGTAATTAAAAATGAGCTTTGACAGGTCTTGTCAATACCGAATTATAAAAAATAAAAAACAAAAGCAGAACACAAACTTATTTGACACAACATTTAAAAAAGTTTGACTATAATACCGCTGGGAACTTTTTTGTCTTTTGTGTCTATACAATGATTGCATTGTATATTATCTCATTGTGTCTGCTGTCAAACAGACGAATTTCTCACGAGAGAGCCACTTTCAACGGACTATATTTATATTATATCCATTGCTACTGTTGACCTCAGATTTGTATCAAACTTGATACAATCTCTTCTAAAGCTTGGGCCAAACAAACTTTGGGCCAACGTTAGCCAATGTAGACCACAGTATACGAGTACTAAAGAACTAAAACTGGAACAATAAACTACCTACTGTTATTTTCGTAGACTGCTGATTATAGTACATCGATACAAACATATTTTTACTTCTTAGTTGGCAAACAAGCATTTGGCCCGCCTGATGGTAAGCAGTTACCGTAGCCTATAAGCGCTTACAATACCTCGGAGTCTGTTGCCAAGCGAAAAACTTTTATTACCAGGGTTTTGTGTTATGGTTAACAGTGGGATAGGAAAACGTTACTTTAATAAACTTTCCCAAATGAGCTCTGAAGACCTGTACCCACGCTCAGGACCAAAACTAAAGTGCTCTATGTAGTTGTGACCTTCTGTAAGGTGGAGGTCCTCCCCTAGTCAGGCTTGCTCGCTTGTACGTTGCTTCGTTTTACAGTGGCCAATATTGGTGTATGTTGGCCCAACATGTGCACCATTATAATCGGCTGTACTATAAGTGCTACTGTACATTTGGCGCGGTTGCCACGAGACTACAATCAATTTGCCGCGGGCTGCAGTAGAAAGTCCAACCTATTGTTAATCAAATAGCATATAAAGTACTAAGCGCTTAGTTGAAAGTGTGTTCAAATTGGACTAGAAGAAAATTAACGTTAATTGCCTTTTGAAGCGTGTTATTGCCTTAGTCATAATTGAACTAGATAAACTAGACGTAATTATTTTGTCATCTACTAATTATATTATTTTTGAAAATAAAAAGTAAACTAATTAATTAAAACGAATCTGGAAAGTGGAAGGGACCCATACTAGCGAGCAAGCCCGACTGGGGAAGGAGAAGACCACAACCAAATAACTTACACACAGTGGTGTAGTTGTGAATACAGGTCTCCAGCGCTATTTCAGGGATGCGTTTTAAAAGCAACGTTTTCCTACCCCAGGGATACCTACTCCATCTTAATCTACCTACGTACCTACTATATATTTTACATAGAATTTTATTACTTTTAATAAAATACGGTTTGCAAATAAAAAAATCGTCCAAATAGGTATCCCCGTGGTAATAAAATCGGCAACAGTAATATAAGCGGCTGTACAAACAATCTCAATTGAAGTTTTTCAATTAGATGCTCATTTATTGTGAAGTACAAATGGGTCTGGGGCGTGTCAACAGTCGGTTTGATCGCGAAACGTTCTCTTAGCGTTGCCGCCACGTTAAGGCGCGGTTTACCAGCGCGTAATGCCGCGAGCAAATACGAAACGACCCTCATCGAAATCGTCCAACTACAAATAATTCCCTTCATTCCCGCTCTATTTAACATTTATCAGCACTCGGCTTTAAACAGCTCCAATCTGAGTACGATTCGATGTTATTGCTCACAATAGGTATGAGTTTTTGAGCGACACGATATAATAGTCACCATTATTAAAGACAAATATACTAAAACTTGTTGCCTTGACTGTGTAATTTAGCACGAGTCACGTACGAGCTAATGTTAGAAAATAATCCCTTATGCATACCACGTGCTGAGATTTGCTTAGGCCATGATCACATTTAGTATAATATTAAACGATATAATGTAATGCATTTAATGCATGAGTGAGCGAACGCACGTGGTGGATGTACACCTACGTTGTAGTCGCAATCAACGTGAGGGGCTAAGTACGGGGGTGTTTGCTTCAATTAATATGGGGGTATCGGTTCAAAGAGCTGCACGCTTACAAGTTAAACTAATGATTGCGATCAGAGCGGGTATCGTATAAGACTAAAAATATATGATGTGTACTCACTCAACCCTAAAATAACCAATGACTACAATGACATGAAGTAGCAATAAAGAAACTGACTAAGTATTTGGTGACATGTCCTCAAGATGCGTCAGTCTGAGGTTAATCATTGATAAAATTGTGCAGTTCATGTATGTAGCGAGTAGATGCAAATGATGCATTGTGTGAGGGATCTGCGGGTTGATTCAGTACGTTGGTGCATTCGCAATCAGTCGCATTGACACGGGCTGCCGCGCCCGCACCTCCAATGCCCGCCGAGCCGCCCGTGTCGCCCGTCGCGACTACATTTTTCATCCCCTGACATCCGCTCTGTTAACGTGAACGCACTCGGAAATTTATGTAGCTGTTACTGTTGTCAATGTTCCTATACACGTCGAACCTAACTATTTTCTATAGCGTTCGAAGGATTGCGATGCACTTGCATTGTGTAGACCGAAGATCTATTTACATGAAAATGGTGCTGGCAATGCCCCAGGAAACCGGTTTTTGAGGCTGGCTGCTATCAATATATAAATGTACGACAGCTCTTATCTGAATGGGGGATTCAAAGATTTTATATAGCAAGATTTTCGTCAAATTACATTCAAGCTAATTCTTGCATATTAGCATAGTAAGTAGGTACCTACATTGAATTTGTAGTATAATAAATATAACACGAAAACCTATGCCAATGACAGAAATGTTAATAGTCACAGAATTCTTGGAAGTACATTGGTAGACATCCAGTTTATTATTATCAAAGCAGTTCTAGGTAATGTGATAAAAGATTATTTTATATTTTTACTGCTTTTGGTAAAAAGGTTTATTTGGTATAAACGTTTTAACCAGTAGATATTAAAAAATGTGCCTAGTAAAGTATTTATGTTATATGGATGATAAATTGCGAAAATATTATATTACAAAACGTACAGGTTCAAGTTAAATTTACTATGTAGCTTTACCTAGGTCCTGACAGTACCAATAGCACCTAAGCAGCCATGAACATGGAAAAAGTACCTGAATTACAAGATACAAAGTCAAGGAAATCGATGTAAAGTTAAGATTATCTATTTTCTAGACGCATTATCACCTCCTGCTGGTACCAAGCTTTACTGAACAGGCTCACTTATTAACTTTCAAACGGGATGCGCCGTGCGATTATTTAACCGGTAAAAGACCACGGATGTTGTAAATTGCACATCCAATTGCGATTGCTAAGGAAGCCTTGTTTTATAGTCGTGATAGTTTAGCGTGATAACGCGTTCAGAAAGTGGCGTTCAATGAGAGTATATGAGAGGAAATCGGTTCCCATTGAGCGTAGCCGTAATCATGAGCGGGCACAAAATGATCGCCGGCGCGCGGCGCCGCACCGCAGCCGCGCCGGTTGCAACGCCGCCGATAATGAATTACAGAGCCATTGCTCGCTTGCAAAATCTAGTCAGAGTCGTATCGGTAAGTAACGAGGTTAGCTGCTCTCCCTGGAGTCGAGCGAGATCGCGTCGTGACTCGGGATGCCTTCGGGAGCGTTCATGGGCGAATTATCTTCTAAAATGGGCGATATAAATTATCCTTAATGGTTTTTATTGCTGTAAAATATTGTATTTGATTCTTCCGATTATTTGCCAACTTATTGAAAGTTGACTAAGTACTTGAACTTTTTTAAATCCTTTCACCTTGAGTTTAATATATGTTAGGTAATCATGAGGGAATTACAAAACGAAAAAGGAAGCAATCGCTGAAGTGTGGATGCGATAAAAGTGCTTTTATCGAGGATTTTACGATTCTTTTCGCACTATCCCAGCTATAAACGCCAAATCAGATGGAGTGAGAGACCGCGGGTGGCATGGCAAAAAATAACTCTATTTACTTCGCACACATAAAGCTGAAAGTCTGATATTGCTCCCGGCCAAAATACAGTACGAGACGATTCGATACATTTATGGATTTATTATTATGTTTACAAAAACATAATACCGCGCAATTTTAGTTTCGTATCATTTGAATACAAATACGAAATTGTTTGCCTAATCGTATAAGGTTTATGAGAAATGAGGGTTTATGAAAATACCTAAATACGTTATGGCGTTCTGTTTTCGTTATCGCGTTTGTGGACTTAGATTTTATATTTAGGACCATATTATTGGAAATTTCTGTTAGTTTATAGGTTGAAATTATACCAATAAATTTAAAATCCGAACGGGTCTTTATTAAAGCTTAGATACTATCTATATTTAGACTAGTTTGTGAATCTCGATTATCCATCAAATTTTTAGTAGGTACACACACCAGATGCGTTTTTTAAGAAAATCATTGTATATATTTCTGTGGAATTTGGCAACAGTGTACAATTAGACTAAACCTTCAGATTTAGGAACTAGGACTAAACCTTCGGAATTAATACATAGGTTTTCCTAAAAAACTAATAGAAAGTAGATAGTAGAAAAATATAGCTTCTTTAAATGCTGATGTTTTTGTATTAAAAACCATTTGTTCTTTTTTCAAAACATTCTTAAGGCTTTTATGCAAAAGTTTTAAATAAATATAAAATAAGAGTAACATTGTATCTCTCCAAGCCGCATTGAGCCAATGTGTTTGGATTAAGGCCTTAACCCTTTCAGTTCGCAATACAGAATAGAGGACAATCGTGCAAAATAAGGGCATATTAAGATGGTTATTATTCTTATTATTTATACATAGTAACATCTAAAATATCTTTGAACCAATGAAAGAAAAAATAAATAAAAAATATATTTATTTTTTCTTTTTTCTGTGTTACGGTCAACAGAACTAGACAGAGCCTGTACAAGTATTTCACTACGATTTTAAAAAATGGCTTTTTGATGATTAAAAAAAATTGGAAAAGGGGTCTCTTGCCCAAAATAGTTTGGGAATCCCTGGCTACGGTAACTGCTCAACATCAGGCCATATGCTTGTTTGCCACTCAAGTATTATAAAAAAGATAATTTACACCCACACATAAAACAAAAAATCGTATTTATCACACAAAGATTTGGAATCGAACTTAGCGAACTTATACTTAAATATTAAAGCAATGTGGAAAAAGACGAGCCCGGAGCAGGACTCGAACCTGCGCCTCTCGGGTTCCGGCCCAGCGCACTACCAACTGCAGTTAAGTTAACTGCAGTTAGCGAACTTAGCAGTCAATGTCACTAACCAATAGGACAATCAATAAATACCTGAATCATTGTATTAAAATAATATAACATCTCAGTAAAATGAAAGGTCTATTCAATACTCCATAATATTTTACTTATTTCATAGTTTTCTTTTATATATAAAAGCATAACCTAGTGTCGCCTAAGATTTTGTTCTACTGATAGCAAAAATGATATGGCAGCAAGATGACCGTAAGGGTTGGGAGAGCTGTAAACTACAAAATTTACTGAGCGTCGAAGTTCAAAGACCATCGACGGTAGTCAGTAAAACATGTGGGCTGCCTGTGACGGTGACAACGAATTACCTAGTAGAACTCCTGATAGAGATTGTCTGCAGCAGACACTTCACTTTATATCTACTATTTATTGCCATGAACGTCTTTAAAATAAGGTTTTATTGAATAAGAAAATTCGTTTCATGTGCACTATGTAGTCCCCTACTTATTATGCAACAACTAGTGTTACTTTTGTTTTATTTACTGATATGGAAGATGTAGGTACCTACATGGTCTATACATAATGTCATTTATTTTAAACTTTATTGTACCCATACTAAAAGCAATTTCTACTAGGCATGTTAGTATAATTTAAAATGTGAATAAAGTGTAAATATAATATTGTGAATGCAATAATTTTTCATGCAAAGCAATTTACAAATCGAATACACGTGAGGTCTAGTGGTTAAGGTTCACCTGGTCGCAAACACCGCACCGTGTGTTGATGGGACTCATAGAATTGAGACAAATGTTCGTGTGACCCATGGGTATTTGGTACCTACTAAGGTAATAGTGTTTTTCCTGGTGAGTTCGTACCTCCAAAGTTTTATACATACAGTCTCTCTGCCCCTCTATGGCATTGCAGTAGATACTTATCTATGATGAGACAGGCTGTATGCACATATGAAACTTTAGTGCTATAAGAAATAACTTTGTCTCAACATACAACGAGGGCGATGCCAGTGTAATATAATAATATTTTGTTTTGAATCGTTATTTAAAAAATATATCAATAAAGATAAACCTGCCCACGCCAGGGCCACATTTAAAAACAAAAAACAGGATTAAGTGTTGACTTGTTAATAAAAACAAAAAGGAAGGCAGATTTGAAAGGTTTTATATTTGTTATAACGAGTGCAGATCATTACGTGCACCAGTATAATGTCGGCCAACCTCTGCCGGGCACATTTACACATGAGTTTATGTACACACCCGTCAGAAATAACTGCACTCCTCACTTTTTACAGAGAGGTAATAAGCAACCACTTACAAATCTAACGGTATAGGTGATTCTAGCAAAGTCTTAGCTCTAAGCTTGAGCAAATTGAAACCTAATTAATGTGTAGTAGAGACTTAGCGGCTCGTGACCACCGACCGTTGCTCAATCGAAGTTCACGACTATGGAAATTCAGTTAACTGTTGTATCACGACACCGTCGGCCAAATTTCTGTAAACAATCCAATTTTGGTCTAAATGATTATGAATGACAGTGAAATTGTGGTCAAAGGTCATCGGTTCACCGCTCAGACTGTGCCCGTGGGAGATTTTGAAATCAAATTTGTATAATTTCACAGAAAGTAAATCAGTCAAGTGATAGACGATGTTTACCATAGGGAATTTGGATCAAGACTGTTCGGGCAGCAGTTTAGAGTTGAGTATTATTGAGATATAGAATTTCCCTGGCGGTACATAAATACAATTTTTTACTGATATTTATCGCTGATTTATATGGAGGTTCGATTTAATTTTGCAATTCTATAGGTAATTCCATTGTAAAACATATTTCTACCTTCTAAAACATTGCAAATGATTTCATTTTTATCCTATAACATACAAGTAAGATTATGTGGAACAGTGGCAATTACGTAGGTACTATGGCAACCAGACAACTGAAAAACATACTTATTGAACGGTCGAGCGCAGCCACCAAAGTCTACTGGAGCATTCCACCTCTGTCTGTATGTATGTATGTATGTTTGTTCGACGACAAGTCAAGTATCGTTGAAACGTCGTAAAATTTCAGACACCCTCGGTATGAAACAGAGTGATGACATTTGTATTCTTAAGCCGTCACTACATGGATATGATTTAGTCCATTATTATAATCCTTGCTATTATTTAGTGGTCGACTACCTACTTGACAAACAAGCATAAGGCCCGCCTGATGTTAAGCAGTTACCGTAGCCTATGGACGCTTGCAATACAAAAAAAAAGGGGTTGGCAACGTGCAAGTAATTTTTTTTACACCAAGGCTTTAAGATGGGAGAATCTCTGGCATAGGAATACGTTTATTTCTGTTTAAACGCATCCCTAAATGAGCACTGGAGAACTGTACTCACACACAGGAACACAACTACACCGCTGTGTGTAGTTATTTGGCTGTGGTCTTCTGTAAGGTGGAGGTCCTTTCCCAGTCGGGCTTGCTCAATTGTATGGTGCCCTACCTCTCTTAAAAAAGTGACATAACTAGGTAAGTATATGTATATGTATAGATGAAACAAAATAATTTATATAAGCATGTCTCCAATTCTCTTTGATGTCTCCACATTCGAACGACCCTGATATACTTTCAAAACGAAAGAATCATGTACATAAAAGGTATTATGTCATTGACTATGTGACACAGAGACATTACAAAGGTTATGATTATGGCAGCGAGACAATACCGTTATACGGACCTTATATTGTTCTAACTACCTAGGTACTTACTTATATACTTTATTGTTTGTTTGCAGATACAATTTGGCGCTCGACCGCTCAAATACATTTATGATTTAACATGGTCTACGGATAAATAAAGTGACATAGTAAAACAATTAAAATGTTTCTTTCAAAACGAATCTCTAAATGAGAGTTGGAGTTGGTGTACTCACACAATTACACAGCTGTTTGTAGTTATTTTGCTGTGGTCTTCTGTAAGGTGGATGTCTTTCCCCAGTGGGGCTTGCTCGCTATTATGGTTCCCCTTCCTCTTTTAAATGTTATAGAAAAGTGAGGCAATTATATATTAAAGGTCCATACTTGAAATAGTACTTTTACAGAAATCTTTACAGAAAACCACAGCCAAAGACACAGTTCTTGTTCTAAAGCGCGGGATTTGTCTTATAAAACTACTTTTGGCCCAACTGGGAATTGAATCCGGAACGTCTTGGTCAGCAGTTGCACTTAACGAACCAGACCAACAAGGCAGTTACCGTCCAATAAACAAATATTAAAAATAAAATATAATAAAGCTAAGTTATTATAAATGCAAATTGAATATCGTGAAATATCAATAATTTGTACAGGCTGATGTTTGAACCGCGCAAACCACGTATTGGCAGCTGTCATTCACGTATTAATAGATTGGCTGACTTTACTTTTATAAATGTTATTGTACAACAGTTGAAATCATATGTGGCAATAATGTAACTGGCTTTTATTGCATTAATAGCTTGTAATGGCAGGTTGTGAGGCTATCGTCTTATGGCAATAATGTACACCTTTCCTTCTATTTAGGCGTGATGCATTTTATAGTTTTTCTGTAGGTAAGGTAGAGGCGGTTTAATGTTGACAGCGACCTATGGAAGTAGCTCTCGCCTATGTAGGTATACTTACTTTTTTTTTAAATCGAAATAATGTAAAAACTTTTTTCTTGTTTGAACATTTTACCGCGCGCGTGCTCCTGTGCCCTCCCGCCCCTAGACACGTTCTTAGTTTGTCTTACAGATAATACGCCACTTAGGTAAGGAGTTATTGTTGGTGACTTATCAGCTTCTGAAGGTGAATTAGCTCGCCGCCTGTTATGTTGGTAGGAGTAGTTGGAAATAGTGTTTAAGAGAAACGATGAAATTGGGAAATGAATTTACAGAAGACCTACCTACTCACAGCGGTGAACTGTACCCGGAGTTTCTTACGTGTTAAATTTGAGCTTAACGCATCCTCAGTCACGTAAACGTTTATTGTTTCTGCTATGCTCTTCTTGGGTGGTAGCGTGATGTTAAATAACGTATACTACCTCAATTGTTAGGCTTTAAAATTCTAAAGTCAAGTTTCAAATCCGACTAGTAGATCCAGAGATTAACGCGTTCAAACATACAAAACCATTAGTATTATTATAGACTAGCTTTGGTTATTTTGGTTATCGCGATAAAAAGTAGCCTATTTGACTATAATCTATCACTATGCGAAATTTTATCCAGATCCTTTCAGTAGTTTTAACGTTAAAGAGTAACTAACATCCATCCATACATAAATTTATAATACTTATTAGTAGATGTAAACAAAAATAAATCAAGTTGGTTAGAGATAAACTCTGCTGTTGCACAAATATTATGTTTTACTTTATTTGGCTTCTTACTCGGTCGCCTCATTAAGACATTAAATAACTTACAATATCTGATCTACTTATATGTACACTATTATATTTTTCTTTCAAGGAGACGCAGACGTAAACATTCTATAACTGGGTTGACCAACATTGATAGTCGGATAAGAACAAAATGAAATTGAGTATTAAAAGAAATTAAATTAATCTAGCGAAGCAGCGTAGACCGGCAGCCGTGACGAAAATTATTTGGTACTATGAACAAAGTTGGTGCTAGACAGTGAACTAGCACCAACTATAATATTAGTAAATAGAATATTTATAAACACATTGTGGTATCACTTGAATTAAATAATACGATGATAAAGTAGTAGAAATAGAAATATGTGTAGTTAAATTACTGAACTCCTAAAATTAAAAAAAAAACTGCTAGACAGATTGAAAAACTGACATAAAAGAATGGTGAATTGAAAGAAATGTAGCGACGAGTTGACTCTGGTCTGGAGTTAAAAGAATAAGCGCACCATAGTCTCTGCTCACCCCAACGGAAGACGGGCGTGATGATATGTATAAAATATTATGAGACTAAGTATGCAATACAAATGTAAAAATAGTAAATACTATTAGCTTTGCATCCATATTACTTACCTACAGCATAGAATACTTAATAGTACAGGTACCTGCATTTCAGTTGTGCAAAGAGGCCATAATAGGACTACTAATACAATAAAGCCGTGCTCTACATTTTTATTATTACCAAAATAAAACAACGAGTATGTATGATCGACCACGTTGGCGCTAGACCACTCTTAACTTGGACGTAGATCATGTTAAATCATACATATCTGTATACCATATTGTCTAAACTAATTTCTTATACAGAAAATATTAGCTTTTTTGTTTGTTTGTTTTTGTTACGATTTAACTCAAAATCAACTGGACCGATTATCATAAATCTTTCACCATTAACAATCTACATATCAGCGGGTAACATAAGGTATATTTTCTTGAAAAAAAATAATGGGATTCCTACGAAAATCAAATGAATGGAAACCCGTGCGAAGCTGGGAAATGCCGCTAGTCTTTAATAATTAAATAAATATTTTATGAGTTGTCGTCGTTCACTTGGCCGATTGTACTTCAATTTATAATTTTAACTTCTCATTAGACAGTTAGACTTTCTCTTTCAATCGCATTACTTAGTGTTTGTAGCAACTTAATTATATTTTAATGTACTATGTACGAGTACGAGCGAAGTCGCCACGTAAGTACGTAACTAATGCAGTGACATGTAATTTGTTCAGGTGTTAAGTGTCCACATACACTGAAGTGTAATTCAGTCTTCTTTTTATAATGTCATGTCCTCTTAACCGAATTTCGGTCACGGCGGCTATTTTCGACGGAGACTAGCTATCTGCGCGGGCTATACATATTATAGTGCACAACTCCATTGCAAAATCAACGAGTTAATTCCTTTTTATGTCGCTAACACGCAAATTATACCCTTGATATTACAAACGCCCATAGGCTACGGAAACTGCTTATCACCAGGCGGACCGTATGCTTGTTTGTCATCACCTTTTTTATACTACTTAGGCGGCAAACAAGCAAAATATGTCCAAAATGATGATGAATGACGAATGCGGGGACGGTAAACTTGCAGTAGTTCGTGCTCTCTTTAGAACCCTTGTTTAGAGAAGGACAAGAATAGCGCTTGTGAAGCAGTGAGTAGTTTATTTCAGTTAAAACCTACTTTAGAGTTAGCGTCTGTAAATTAAATCAAAGAGTTATCTTTGATTTAATTAAGAAGTTGCCCCAAGTCTCTAATTTATTTTAACAGTCAAATTTTAGAAGGGGATATTCGATATAGTCTCTATAAATAAGAAGTAAATATTTATCAGTAATTTGTTACTTACGTGCGCGTGCCCGAGTGGGAACGTAACCGACTTGCACGCAAGAGGTGCGAGTTCGATCCCGGGTGGCAGTATGAATGTAAAACTCACTTCACAATCAAATAATTCTCCATCTGCTAACGGTGAAGGTAAACATCCTGAGAAAACCCCGTGTCTTAGAAGTAATTCTATAGACTTGTCTGATTCACCAACGCGCATTAGGATAGCGAATTAACAATTTGTGAATTAAGGCCTAAACCCAAACGTGCCCAGCAGTGGGACATATATAAGTTGAAACTACTTATAACAATCCGAAACAGGAGGATGTCAGCAAATGAATATATATTTTACTATTAGTATAGCTGTTCCTCGCAGTTTCACCTGCGTTAAATTTGAATTTTGTCTCTTGTAACATTTATTATTACTGCCATGCTTCCCTTGGATCGTAGCGTGATATTTAATAATCAATAACCTTCCTCAATAATTCAGCTATCAAATGCAAAAAATGCTGCTTAACATCAGGTAGGCTGTATACTTGTTTGCCATCGAAGTAGTATAAAAAAAGATAAGTGGGTACAAACAAACTCCTCAGGTTTATATATAAGTATCTCTATAGATATTTATATATAAAACCTGAAGAGTTTAGGTAGTCTAGGTCGGAAAAAACGTCATATACAGAATATACCTAATAAGACGTTTTTTCCGACCTAAACCGATCTAGATCTAATGACTTTCAAACTTAGCGTCAAAAATGTCTTCTAATGTATTTTCTTGCGCCATTGTACCATTAAGCTAGATGGTCACAGTTAACAGAGATCTTAACTATCACAGATTATGATGATGTCGTTAAAAACGACTTGAAAAATAAGTCAGGTATGATACAAGTATCATGTTACATAATAAGCACTCGTGAAATATTGCACATTGGTAATCACAAGTAAGATACTGTTCACTATACTCGTTTGTGTGTTTACTTACGTAACTAACATTGATATACAAAAAACTCAAGATCACAAAGAACCTTATGAGAGGTAGGGGAAAGACCTCCACCTTACAGAAGACCACAGCCAAATGACTACACACAGGGGGGTAGTTGTTACTCCAGCACTTATTTAAAAATGTGTTTTGAAAGAAACGTATTCCTATCCCAGGGATACTCCCATCTTAAAATATCGGTTGGCAACACGTGATACCTCTAGTATTGCAAGCGTCCATAGGCTACGGTAACTGCTTAACATCAGGCGGTCCGTATGTTTGTTTGCCACCCAAGTAGTATAAAAAAAAACCTACAATCACACACTCTACTTACGTAACACTAAATATCAAAACCGTCTGCATAAGATACAGACCTACTTGCGTCTATTTCAAATAGTATCGCGTCGGTTGATTCACTTCACTACATTTGAAAAATAATATGCTTTTGTTATAACTATAACTACTTGTGTATAATTTTGAGCGACAGTTTTGAGTATTCCTTTTATTCGAGAATGTGTATCTTGGGTTTTTTGTATATCAATGGTAACAAAGGATCTGTGGTCGTTTATCAGTTGTTTCATGTAAGCAAATAAAAGTTACAGACAACACTAAAACACTGCGGTACAGAAACTACTTTCATGTACCGTTTAATGTTAGTTTGGAGGACATGCTGGCTCAAGTACTTACTTAGTTATAAAACATTTATTGTCCAATACCAAATAAACGTACTATACGACACTAACATTCTGTACAACACAAGTTTTAATAAGATTCTTTACGTTGGTTTGCTTTGAAAGGACCGTTTTAACCTCTAAATATATGTTTTCTTTTTTCGGCTCCCGTTTTTATACAAAGCAAGCTTTAAGCTTACACATTTGTAAAGCTAATAACAAACCAAAGCCTCTTAAACGCACACCGAGGGCGACGCGGCGACAACGTTGCTGTGTGTGTTATCCTATTACTAATTCCTTAAAATCATAAAATTATTCCTAAAACTAGAAAACATTATACAACTCCGTGACTACTCCGTGATTCAGTCCATAAATAGTATTTACAAACTCTACTAAATCACATAATTTTTTATCATAACAAAAAAAAGCTTATACTGATTTTAAATCGAATTGTCATTTTTAAAACCTTACTAAATTAATATCTTTTAATATCATGGGTAGGTAGGAACAGATGTCAGAGCATACTAATGAGACCGGTTTAGTAAATCAATATTAAGTGTCGGATGCAGAGACTATAAAAATAAAAAAAGATTAGTTTAAAAAGTTTACTGTTTTAAAAATCAGGTGCAGAGCAAACCGGCATGGCGGCAGCGTCAACTTCACGAACAGCCCGGAGACCGGTCTCAGCGTTGGTAAAAAAATAGTTACGTGTACCACTTCACACTTCAAGTTGCTTTTAAAAAATAATCCATTAACTTATCTGTTCACTCAAAAACTTTTGAGGTGTAAAGTGTTTACAAGAAATGATAAGAGTTTCGTAATAAATTTCTAAAATCCCTCGCTTAGCTTTTAGATAAACTTTGGATTCAACTCGTTGATTCCTATTGTTTCATTCATTACACTAATGTTTAGTTACGTAGTATCTTATCAGTCCTCTAAATGTTGTGGGTCTATTAGTTGAATTAAAATTTATAATTTGTCTGGGTCAATGAACGAACTACAAGTTACCTATACGACAAAATCAATCAAGTTCTGAATGTTTGACATACATATTAGCGACATGAGTATTATTAAACTCCACTTTTTCCATTTGGCACGTTGTCAAGGCAGATGTAAGGCATAGTTTTCAGATAACGGCTAAGTTGGTAACTTTTCACATTTCCTCGGAAGCGTGTCCCTTGGCAATGTCGACATTGTCGCACGTTGTGAATTTGTTATCCACCACGCGCGATTAACGAGATGCATGTATACTCTAACTTTGTAAAACAGATGATACATTTAATCACACTTCTCGCCGCAACATAACTTAAATAGTTAACGCGACATGATAGTGGCTTTAAAGCATTAATTTTCATGGTAACGTTATAATTACCCGGGTCATTACTTAAGCTAAAAGCTATTTATTTTGTATAATGTTGTTTGGGTGAGCGCAACAATGGTGAGTCGCAATGCGGCGGGGTGGAGATATGGCGGACTCGGCTAGTTGCCTCTGAATCGCCAAACTTGACCGCGCTAGCCTTTGTTTGTGCGGTCTAGCGTGTGCCGCGGAATGAATACGAGTTCACTTCGACTGTTCAAGTTATGTCCATATTTAATGAATAAACAATGGTCTGTCTCAAATATCATCTATTCTACTCTTGTAATAATCGTTAATCGGCCGTACTATGACATTCTTAAAGCAATTTATTTCCAACAATAATTTTAATTAAGATCGAAAATAAGCAATTATAAGGGCATGGTACGGCTCTTGATATAAAAAATGCGAGTAAAAAATTCTTCCGTTTATGATACGTTTTCAGTATAGCTGACAGTCGTTATGTGAAACATCGCTCGTCAGCGAAAAGGTTCGTGCGTCTATGGCTGCGGGCGACCGGAACATTGTAGGTCTGTCACGTCATTTACGCGAGAGAATGCTCCATTTTTTCGCTCAGGACGGGACAAGAACGCTTATTCGTCGAGATAAAAATGTCACTTTCTCATTGAGCTTTTTTGCGATCTCTGTCGTTTTTACCTAACTTATTTGTAACTGTCACTACTATACAAAGTTTAAGTGGATGTGTTATGTAATAGTATTCTTACAGCTACTTAGTTACATTCTCTTTTTTTAATTTAAGTGGCAAACAAGCGTATCGTGTCCTATTGGAGCCTCTTAATCTCAATGTTAGGGCATTACGGTCGAGTGGACGAACTTGCCAACCTCTTGAGACTTTTGTAAAGTCTGTGTCAACTCTTACTGAGTAGTATGCACAGAGAGAGCTTTCACTAGAAACAGAGTACTCTTTAACCTGAAAATATGTGAAATATTAAGCGGTAGATTCAAATTTTGTAGGTATGTTCTCTGTAGTCTGATCACAATATTTAAAACTCGTAAAAGCAGAACCCATTTCCACAAAACCTAACTTAACTAAACTAAAAAAAAACAAATGATTGTTACACAATGCCATTCACCCCGAGGGGTAAGCAGAGATGTATGATACTCACATTTCACCAGCTATGATAGGACCTGAGCTTACACATACTAGGCACAATTCCTGACTGAATCTAGTAGTCAAAGTTTGCACATCTCTTATAGAAAGGCAGAAACACATTCAAATAATTTAGTAGCACAACATTGTTGTTATACCTCATGACTTGCCAGTATTGTAACCTCAATAATTAATATGAGCAGCTCACTGTACAGCGGGTGCTTTAATGTAAGATGAATATTGGTTCGCGTGTCAGATTATATTAATAACAGTAATAACCTTTAGTGACCTGAAACTTTCTCTGTTTCGCGACGCCAGCGCCAGCGCAGGTCGTCGTGATCATTAATCATTTTAATGATGTCAAATGTATTTGAGATTTGCTTTGATGGGAACTAAAACTATATTCAATTAATAAATAGCCTAAACAACGTCCCATTTCGTGCCCTGCATGCCCTAACACCTGCACGCAGAAGGACTTGATGGCTGCCTCCGATAATGCAGTCAATGTGGCTATGTTTTGAGCCCCAATAACTCAATAATATTAATGCTAAAGATATTTGCTGTCAAAGCGCTAAGAAGAATTAATAAATCGTTACTACTAGAAGTTTGCTGGCTGGGTGGTTTATGATTAGTAAAACTGAGTGCTAAGCTGGAGGCCACAGGTTTCATTTACCATCCAAAGCGAATCTTTGTGTGATGTATGTGATAATTCTTTGTTCTATGTGTGCAATTTAGAATACTCATACTTAATAAGTAAAAGTAGACCAGTTAGCCTCCAAAAAGCATTTTGTTCTTATGTTTTAATTTTATTTTTATGTTTTAGTAAACTATTTGACAAGAACTTCGTGTTATTTAAATTAATAATTGGATGTACGAAATACCTAAAAATATGATGATACCTAATAAGAATGAGATTCTAGGTTCCAACTTCCAACGCAGCCATATATATAAAAATCAAACCAAGTCTTCAGCTGCGTACGTAATTATGTATTATTATATTCGTTATGCGTTATTCGTACACAACGGAATGAAGCTGACTCGTGAATGATGTCACAATGAAAGAACACAATCATAGCACTATTAGGATAAACGAGGCCAGGGTCTTCTCCTGCGGGAACACGTTATATTCTAGACTTGAATAAGTACGTATCTACTTGTCACACTAACATAGAGTTTCATGAATTCTTATTTTTACTGTAAATTTATTTATCTAAGTCATAAATAAATTTACAGTATATAATTCGAAGTTCACTCATGATACTAATAAATAAATGTGAATGTTTAGATGAATGTTTGCTACTCAATCACGCCAAAACGGCTGAACATATGGATAAATTTTGGCTCAGAGGATAGAGACAGCGAGTCATAGTTGTTACATAATGAGTCTTGGTTACTCAATGAATAAATGTTATTATTATTAATATAGCAAACAATATTATCATGAAAACATGCACTTGTTTATTGAGGGTAAACAGATGGAGTAGAGGCCTACTTAGTACTTCTATATTTGGAACCAATATCAGTATCAGAAAGAGAGAAAGGGCATCATTCGTCTGGAGAAGGACTTACACCATACAGAAATCCAAAGCCAAATAATAATGTCTGGAATAGCATACAGGCTACTTTTAACACTGTTCCTGTGCGATTCTACCCGCGGCCGAAGCCATAGGGAAAGTTAGTATTTTTATATTTGCCTGAATTTTGTCATTTATACTATGATGTCTAAAAACGCATCTTTAAATGAGCACTGAAGATCTATACTCCTCACACACAGCAACACATTTACACTACTGTGTATTGTTATTTGACAGTGCTTTTCTGTATGATGTAAGTCCTTCCCAGACGAATGACTCTCTTTTTTGACTGATATTGGTTCCAAATATAGTAGTAATAAATAGACATACTACTCCATCTGTTACACAATAAGTGCATGTTTTCATGATATTATTGTTTGCTATATTAATAATATTGAAGTTTATTTATTGAGTAACCAAGACTCATTATGTCACATTTTCACTTATATCTATATTCGTATAAACTAACATACTTATAACTAACTGTGTTGTATGAGATGTAAGTCCCTGCTAAAAGCTCATCACTGACGTGGAAAGTTTGCAGTCTGTCTGCAATGCAGCGCATGATGATGTAAGGGCTGGTTCAAATACGGCGTACCAGGTAGGCACATCTTTTTCGCATTTCTGCAGCAATTGTACCACCACTTTTAGATCCACTCCAGCGACGCAGATGCGAGCTATACGTGTCCTCAAACCAACTATGTAACGACCATAGAGAAAATAAACAGTTTCTTTTTGAGCAACTACCACAAGACAGAATTGCAGTTTCAATAAATCAACAAATAGTAAGTAGACAGGTAGGTACTTCAACATGTACTTCAAGCGGTCTGCCCCGACTTTTCACATTTTTACCAATTTAGGAATAAATTTCCAAGAAATTAAATTCCCATTTAAAATCTTCAAAAATCCTTTGTCAAAATTTCAAGTTTGTAGCTCCAGAGATTTAAGCTCTAGTGGATCAGTCAATCACTCGAAATAAGTCATTATAATGTAGAGATATCTATGTATAGATGTCAATGAATGATATTAAGCAAATTAAATGCAAGTTCCCTACAGTTTATATTCCAGTATTGCGTCAGTATTCGGTACAAAATATATTATTATTTCAGTGTGCAATAGTAACCAAAACCACAGTCACCTACATTTGACTCCGTGTCATTTAGGTACGTAGGTATACCTACCTACTGCCAACATATTTGCACACTTCCTACCTTACCACAATAGGTATGGTCAGACAAAACAAAGAACGATTGATTGCACGATTGGGCTTTGCCTTCTTTATTTATAATAATTAATTAATATTCATTTATATTCTATATTCGGCGAATTGCATATGTCTTGTGTGTGTATTTGTACCATTAACAAAGTTAGTGCTCGACGACTCGTAGAATGTTTATATACTTACTAACTTTCACCCGCGACTTCGCCTACGTCCCATGGAAACAGTGAGTTTTCAGGGATAAAGAATATCCAATGTGGTATTTTAAACTATAGTCTATCTCTTCGCCATATTTTATCCAGATGCGTCCAGCCGTTCTAGCGTGTTTGAGTAACAAACATCCATCCATTTATCCAGTCATCCAAACTCACATTTATATTAGCTAGCTGTTGTTGTTGTTGTGGATGTCGGTATCCTATTTTTTTCCCCAGAATACTATCTAACTCATTCAGATTTTATTAAAATCCGTTCAGCCGTTCATTATTGCATATATTCAATGGTCAACGGGTAGATGAACTTAAAGGTATTTTTTAATTGAAAAAAAAATCGTTTGGGCAAAAATGTTATAAGTGGCTAAAAGAAACTTCGTCGATAGTCCCTTATGCATTTTGTAGTAGGTGTTTGCGAGGAAAACTTCTTATTGTTAAGTCTTAGTAGACTTGTGCACCTACTTCATAATGCTAGTAACACACTTGTGCTTATGAACACGTTCCAGACATACGTACAACCTCATTAAGTAGTACTACGCCATTATTTTGTACAAAAGGAAGCTCACAAGCCTTGTTAGTACTAAAAACTTATAACAATAATAGTTATCTATATCTAAAGTGTGTTTGTAGGTATAGATAGCATATCTTTAGGTTAACTTTGGCTTTGACTGAGTTGAATACTAAGTGGAGATATAAATATTCGCCTAAGTAACTAGGTACTTAGGTGGTGTTTCTGACGACAATTATTGGTTCGTAAATTGTCGTTGATATTGCATCACTAACACTGTTAAATACCACGTATTCGTATTGTCGTTATTTACACAAAATGGACAAAACAACTAATTTAAAAAAAAATATACCATATTTTATTTAAACTAGGTAAGTAATTGAGCCTTTATTTAGCTCTAATTTTAAAATAAAGAAAAGAAAAATATGCATACTTACACAAATTACTTAAAAGGATGGGATAGGCCTGCCTCATACAAATACTTCAATCCAATATTTTCTTAGATTTATTGTCTTCGATTTTTGAGTCTGGGGTGTACTTTGTGTGATCCAAAAATATGGATCACACAAATGTTTGTCCCATGTCGGGATTGACCCAATAACACGCCGCGCAGTGGTTTATGGTGAGGTAACTACTTTATCCACTGAACCTACCATGCAGTCAATTTCTTTAAAATAGCAACATTCATTTAGGTTTACCCGATATTTAACAATGTTAATTATGCCTTGTTGCCTTTATCCTGTTAGTATTCTGTGACTATTCGGTATGTGAGTACCTATTAACAACGAAATGTGTCATTTTCAACTGTTTTTTGTGAACTTGGAGACATATTTCTAGGTTTTTGGAACAGTCAGTGCCTTCAAATTATAAAGTCATTATGATGGAAATACACGCATAATTGTAAGATGTTATGAGAGCACTGAATTGAGCAAAATAACTTGAAAATTGTCTTAATGATGTCAATTAAAGCGTGTTGTATAAAATATCCATTTTGTATTTTGTTAATGGTTCGGTGAAAAGAGGATTTTGGTTCTAACAAGAATCATTTTCATAGTTAATCATACGAGTGAAAAGTTTAAGGACCTTTAGCTTGTACAACACAACACCCAAATAATTACATCAGATGACTCAGAGATGCAGTTGAGAAGGAACATAATAATTACTTAACGGTTTATGTCCACTATGTAATTTGAAGTGTCACAGTACACGTCAAATTACACAGTGAGACTCAAACTTAAAATTCATTTATTCATTTAGATTACAAAGTAAAACTTATGATGGTCCTAAATTATGAATACGCCAGAAAGATGATCACAGCTAATTTGCCTACGGCTAGTTCGCTGACGTGGACTTATAGGTGCACTACTATTTTAAATTAACGTTAGGGATACGTTTTAAATAAACGTTTTCCTATCCCATAGATACTCCATCTTAAAGCCCTGGTGTAAAAAAAATGGGTCGGCAACACGCAAGCCTCGCATAGGCTACGGTATCTGCTTACCATTAGACTGCTCGTATGCTAATTTGCGGCTTTAGTAGTATAAAAACTAGCCTACTTTAGGCAATAGAGCACTAGCATAACGACCACTGTACAAATTACACATTAAGGTAATGATACAGATGGAATAATTTGCTAACGGTCCATGAAATATGATGTTCTAGTCGCATCATCACGGTCGGCTAATGTGGCCTACTTGCGTTGATTTGTTCAAATTGCTTGTACTTAAACCGTATATGAATGTGACCTAGTAATATGAACTTCAAAATTAATGTCACACAGATTTGACCTCCAGACTGTAGAAGAGTTTACCTAAATATTTGCACGAAACAATGTAAATGTATATTTTTAAAGAGGACACGCCTTTCATAAGTATTCTATGTATTGTGTTATACGACAATGTATTTTTGTCACGGATTGGTAACTTGTTTTTTTAAAATACTACTAAGGTGGCAAACTAACATACGGTCCACCTGATTGCCTTGCAATAACAGAAGTATCATTTGCGTGTTGCCAACCCAAAAAAAATATGATTGAGTATCCCTGGGGTAGAAAAAGCCTGGTAAAAAACGCATCCCTAAATGAGCGCTGAAAACCTATACTCGCACACAGAAACACAACTACACAGCCCGCTGCATTTAGTCATTTGGTTGTGGTCTTCTGTAAGGTACAGATTCTTCCCCAGTCGGGTTTGCTCATTTATATGATACCTTACCTGTCTTTTTTGCAGACACGCCAATAATAAGTATTTTATGTAATAAACGACGGTGTATTTTTGTCACGGGTTGCTAACTTCGTCGTTGTCTGTTGGGAATTAATTATGCAGCAAATAAATAAGTTGTTGCCACGGCCCTCGGCCTCGCGATGGCATCGTTCATGGACTTCCATGTTAATTAACTTCATTTCTTTTTTGTAGGCTGCTTCTCGGCATGTCTCCATTTCTAGTTGTTTCGGTCCGTTTTAATCTGTCTGCGATCGTAGGTACGACGCTGACGGCCATGTGTTCATTACAAATTTCGTTTTCAGTATAAATAAATAGCAGCCTATAATAATATATCCTACAGAATACTGTCCATTCAAAGGTTTTCTGGAAGAGATCGCTACTCGCGATAAGACCGCCCATTGGACCTAATTATTATTTTGAAGGCGTATTAATAATAACAATAATTTGTTTCAGACGTAGAGAAATTTTAAAGAAATCTCTGATTCATCCGCATTGACGCAATTTCTTCAAAAACATTAGCTTACTTTACTATGTTTTTTTTTTCACCGTTTAGCAGATGAATTTCTCAAAGTAGAATTCACCAAGACTCTCTCTATTTCTAACCATTAGACTGTTACAGATAAATCTAAAACACTTGTCATATGTTTAAGTGGCTGTTTACTTTATATCGCGATATGAAAAGCGTGAATAAAGATATCAGAGTGCATGCCGTATGAAAAACGCTTTTGTCATATCAAAAAGTGTTTCAGTTCCGTAGTTGAAAAATGAAATATACTTTTGAATTCATGGGTTGTTTTATTGCTATATTTATATACTACATTTGATATTTCAAATATATATGAGTTCGCATTTTAAGTTGTATATTTTTATATGTATTTTTTATTTTTTGCAATCAACTGAAAAAAACTAATTGAGTGATAGGCTTTTAGGTTTTTTTTTTACTATTTAGGCAGCGAATAAGCATACGGCCCATGGTTAGCAGTTCCCGTAGCCTCTATGACGCTTGCAAACCCCTGGGGCCTTACTTGCATGTTGCTGAATCAAAAATGTGTAACACGAAAATCTAGTGGTAGAATATATCTGGGATAGGAAAATGTTTAATTAAAAATGCATTCCTAAATGAGCACTAGAGACCTGTACACCAATGTGTATTGTTATTTGGCTGTGGTCTTCTGCATGATAGAGGATCTTTCCCGAGCTTGCTCGCTTGTATGAAGACCTGCCTCTCTTGCATATGGCAAAATGCTCTCCTCCTATTACAAGGAGCCTAAAATTGCTGGCAAAACTTGTATCTACCTATGTGGTGCTTTAATCGTCGATTGTTTAAGATTAAGTTAATAAAAAAGACCAGCGAGTACTTCTCATTTCTCTTTTTTTTTAAGACAACTTTTGGACTAGCGTACAAGCTCTGTGTCGCGGGGGACTTTACAAACATACAATTCACGGACACAAATTATACCCAGACTCGGAATAAACATTTATGGATAACACTAAGACTTGTTCTGTGTGGAAATCGAACCCACGACCTCCGGTTTAGCAGTCAGGGTCACTAACCACTAGACTAACAGGCCAGTAAACTTATATACACTGTCAAACTTTATGGCTCAACAAGTAAAATATATTGCAAGACCATATCACCACACGTCAGCTGCACGTGTAACTAACGTGCCAAATCAAGTCAACGTCGGTGAACAACTTAGGTGGCCTAATTTAAACTAGCTCTTAGACATTTGGTATAGCTGCCAAATACTTCGTACTCACCAAGTTATAAATATTGGTCCATACAAAGTCTACTTTTTGCGTTTTTAGTGAAACTTTTTCCTATCCTAGGAATACTACATGTAACGTTGAGTAGGTAATGGGGTAGGTTTTCAACTACATAGGCTAAGTAGTTGACCCACGTAGCTGTCACGGAAACACAAGGAAATAAACACTTTTAAAACACTATATCTATCTACATATATATATATATATATATATATATATATATTAAATCAATTGCTGTTCGTTAGTCTCGCTAAAACTTAAGAACGGCTGGAATGGTTCTTCTGTGCGTGTGTATGTAACTAAACTCGTCCTTAACGGCTGGACTCATTTTGATGTTTTTTTTTGTGTGTCTTCCGGTGGATGAATGGTTTAGATTTACAATTGGACCCGTTAGGTGGCGCTGCTGTCGGCATGTCATTTTGTCCAGGCAGGACGACGCTTACCGGGTCCGCTAGTATAATATATCTTTACCAAAGAGAAACAGATAGATAGAGTAGGGTGTGGGTCTTTAGGCACTAAGTTGTAGGTTAGTATTTAACTCGCTTTTTTTATTATGACATACCTAAATGGTAATGGCAAGCATCCGTAAGCTACAGAAACTGCTTACCATCAGACGAACCGTTTTAATTTGCCACCTCAATAATAGGTATATAGAAAAAATCAATTTGGATAAATATTTATAGAATGCTAGAATTAATAGATGAAGTTTAATTAGAGGACTTTGCTTTTAAGTTCGAAGAATTCTTGAGACTCGGCGTAACTTTTAATTTAGACTTCATGGTAAAGCCTTTTTTTACGCAAACTCTAAATTAACTAGCAGGACGTAATAACATGGTAGCTTCAGGACAGTCTTCGTTCTGTCAGCTTTCGGATAAGAATTGGCTATCATAATCAGATCCATGTTATAAACGTGAAAGTTTGCTAGAATGTATGAATGTTTGGTTGCTTATCCTTCACGCTAAAACTACTGAACTGATTGTGATAAAATTTTACAAAGTTTTACTTACATCAGAATAGCATAGGTATATGCTATCTATTTTTGTTTGTAACGAATAAACTCAAAAATGTAGTTTTTGAGTTTTTTTATAAAATACTAGCGGCACGTCCCAGCTTCTCACGGGTAAACATTTATGAAGGTATCTTAATTTTTAAAATACCTTCATAAAAAATCTGAATTTTTAAAATAGGTTGTAACGAATAAACAAATTTAGTTTTTGAGTTTATTCGTTACAACCTAGTTTAAAAATTCAGATTTTTCGCCTATAGAAAGCTCCATTTTCGAGTGACATAGGCTATACTTTATTTTAAAAAAATAAAGGATTCCTAAGATAACTTGATAAATGTTTACCCGTGAGAAGCTAGGACGTGCCGCTAGTATTTTATAAAAAAAGAAATCTAAAACATTGTGAACTAACTTTTGCCTTGGGCAAAAGTTAGTTCACAACTAAAAACGCAAAGAGCGTCGTTGAGACAACAGCCAAATAAATGTTTTTTTTTTTTTAAAGACAACTTTTTTTTTTTTTTTTTTTTATACTACCAAGGTGACAAACAAGCATATGGCCCGCCTGATGGTAAGCAGTTACCGTAGCCTATGGACGTTTGCAACACCAGGGGTGTCACTCACGCGTTGCCGACCCTTTAAAAACCTTATAACTCCTTTCTTGAAGAACCCCATGCTATAGTCTCTTGGGAAAACCTCGGCAGGGAGCTCATTCCACAGCCTAATCGTACGTGGTAAGAAATTCCTCTGGAATCTTACAGTACGGCAAGTTTGAGGTGCAAGGATGTGAGGATGAACTCCCTGTCGGTGGCGAGAGGTGCGTTGATAAAATGTGGCCGTGGGCATCATCTCGAACAATTCCTCAGAACACAGCCCATTGTACAGGCGGTAGAACACACACAAGGAGGCGAAGTCTCTCCTTAGACTTAGTGGATCAATACCGCCTGTGAGCTTGGGATCGTCAACAATCCACACAGCGCGTCTTTGGATAGAATCAAAGGGTCCAAGCTGGTATCCAGGTGCTCCCGCCCAAAGGTGGCAGCAGTACTCCATGTGGGGCCGGACTTGCGCTTTGTAGAGCAGCAGTCTTTGGCCCGCGGTGAAGTACCACTTTGCCCTGTTGAGCACACCTAGCTTTCTAGATGCCAGCTTAGCCTTGTCTTCCAAGTGATGTCGGAACTGGACGTCACTGGAGATGTCGACGCCGAGGATACCAATGCTCTTGGATATTGTAAGGGCTGTGTCTTGGAATTGTGGAGCCATAGCAAATGGGGCTTTCTTAGCGGTGAACGCGCAAACTTGTGTCTTACTGGGGTTAAATTGGACTAAATTTAGTCGTCCCCAATCAGAGACTCTGGAAAGAGTGCTACTGATTTCAGACACAAGTTTTTCGCGACTTTCATCAACAATGGAACGAGGGATATCTGCGCGGCCTGTGTAAAAAGTGTCCCCGGTGCTGTCATCCGCATAACAATGAATGTTGTCGGTAGACAACATATCATTTATATGCAGAAGAAACAACGTCGGAGACAGCACAGAGCCTTGCGGTACGCCAGCATTGATATCCAGGCGATCCGAGCAACAACCGTCAACGACAGTTTGTATGCTTCTGCTGGACAAAAAGCTGGCAATCCATTCGCATAATCCCTCGGGGAGTCCGTATGATGGCAGCTTCGACAGAAGACTCCGGTGCCAGACCCGATCGAACGCCTTAGCTATATCTAGGCTAACCGCCAACGCCTCACCTTGACTCTCGATGGCTAGAGCCCAGCGGTGCGTGAGATACACCAGAAGATCACCCGTCGAGCGACTGTGGCGAAAGCCGTATTGTCGGTCGCTGATTAACTCGTGATCCTCTAGGTATCCCAAGAGCCGCCGGTTTATAATTCGCTCCATCACCTTCGAGAGTAGGGAGGTTATAGCTATAGGCCTGTAATTCGTTGGGTCTGATCTATCGCCCTTTTTGGGCACCGGATGCACATTGGCGGTCTTCCACGAAGACGGAACTCGCCTTCTGTTGTACGAGAGTCCGAAAAGACGCGTTAATACAGGACATAACTCAGGGGCACACTGCTTTAGCACCACTGCCGGTATGCCGTCTGGCCCACTCGACTTATGAACGTCAAGAGATAGCAACTCCCGCCGGACCTCACGCTGTGTTATGCTGATTTCCGGCATGGCGATACCACACCACGGAATCGTGGGCGGTACGGCTTCTCTGTCGTTCAAAGTCGAGTTAGAGGCAAAGAGAGCACCCAAAAGATCGGCTTTCTCCTTTGCATTATAGGCCAAATTATTGTCCGGCTTCCGTAGTGGGGGCAAGGACGACCGACAAAAGTTTCCCTCGGCAGCCTTCGCAAGCGACCAGAAAGCACGATTCCCAGAGGGATGGCTTGCTAGCCGATCACCAATTCTGCCGACGAATTCGAATTTGACAACTCCCGCACTAGAGCACAAGCTCTGTTTCGCGGGGAACTTAACAAACATACAATTAACGGACACAAATTACACCTACCTCTTCACCCTATTTTATATTTACCCATTACCTTAGGTATAAAGGTACATTAGATAGGTACCTCCGTTGTAAGATAATGTGTACGAGGATTATCTAACCTATGAGATAAAATCGATATCAAACAGTTGGTAAACATAATGTTCTAAGTTTACAATACCTTTTCTATTGTATTTGTACGACTCACAACTCCACCTAGAAGAGGGTTGACATCTTTTCAATTCTATTTAAAGTCTATCTCCCACTACATGTATATTATCGACTTGTTTATAATTTATGTACATAGGGTTCGTACTTCGTGTATTTTCGGAGCAAAATTCACTAAACTCAATAACCACGACACTGCCGCAGGATAGGAATAGTGGCTCGCAAAGGTGGAAGTTTAATCTGATTGTCGCTTTAACAATGCACAGGGGACCAGTCTACCAACAATGCCGCAAACGATAGAAACTTTCAGCCTTCCACAGATTATATTTATACTGCTAGTGACCGTGAACGGGTCCGCAATAATTCTTATGGAATAAGTTACAATATAGTTTACTCACATCAAAAACTAGGGGTCGCCCGCGACTTCGTCCGCGTGGTAATTTGGAATATTTTCCCGATTTTGCAACATATTTCACTACTACTCTGCTCCTATTGATCATAGCGTGATGTTATAAGACTATAGCCTTTCTGGATAAATGCATAAATGCACTATTCAACAAAAAAATATTTTTTCAAATCGAATCAGTACTTTCTGAGATTAGCGCGTTCAACCAAACAAACAAACTCTTCAGCTTTATAATATTAGTATAGATAGATGAGAATCTTTGGATCTATGGATGTTTGTTACTCAATGACACCAAAACAGTTGAACGGAGCTGGATGAACAGATTTGGCACAGAGAAAGAATATAGTCTGGAATAGCACATAGGCTACTTTTTATCCCGAAAAAGCACTGTTGATGTGAGATTGTACGCGCCGGCGAAGCCGCGGGTGGATTCTAGTCTTAATATATATATTTCTTGTGTGCGTGTGTATGTGACTGAACTCCTCCTAGACGGGTGGACCGATTTTGATGAAATTTTGTGTGTGTGTTCGGGTAGGGCCCTGGATGGTTTACCAGGTCGACGACGTCTGCCAGGTCCACTAGTAGAATTATAATTGTTTTGCTAACGGAGAAGGAAAACATCGTAAGGAAACGCACAAGTCTATCATCATAAGCATCTAAATATACCTATGTCTGAGCTACCAACTCGCATTAGGTAAGCGTGTGTGGAATAAGGCCTAAACTCTCCTAGCTCTCTTGATAAAGGAGAGGAGACCAGTGCCAAGCAGTGGGACATATGTATATGGGTTGCTATTAAAACTAAACCCATCCCTAGTAGGTAGGTCCTTAACAACATTTGCGTGATCCTTACCTAAGTATGTTGTGGCAGCAGACAACACAAACCAGTTTTAAAATTAACTTGAAACTCACATGAATTATAGAAAGAAGCTACCGATGTATAATATTTATAGTATAAAGAAATCTGGAAAACTCCGAAGCTAAGCGAGGGCGTTTGCTAGTAATAATAATTAGTAACAATAGAAATATTCAGGTCATATTTTTCCGACTTCTAATTTGGACTCAATTACATTCCTCTCTGAACATGTTGGTTAATTGGTGTTAGGTACCGTTCGTTTCACAAATTCCTACCTTTATTTCCTAAAGATGTCGAGGTTTTACCCAAAGGAGAATTTGGAGTAATTTACGAACGGATACTGACTAAATAAAAACGGAGTTTTTCAATTGTGTTCATTTCATACGACTAGTTGTTTACTTTTCATGTTAACCCGTAACTAAAGTCAGTGTTATTCGATAGAAATGTCAAGCAATCAAATTGAGACTTTTAATCTTAAATTACAGTAATAACATTTTATTCATTTCACAATGGTTACTAAGTATAGCGAAATGAACAAAATGTTATATAATTATAGCGCTACAAAACTGCGGATACATTAATAGTAATAATGTCGTCCAAACCGATTTTCGGTTACGGTGGTCAATCTTAATGGAGCCATTTTAGATTAGCCAACTGCGAGAAACTTATTATATCGTAAAATAGTTTGTATAAATGCAGATGCAATGATCTATTCCTTCTCATTGTCCGATGGGACGACAATTTGTTACGACCAGAGAGAGCTCAGACTGAGGGCCAACGGGAGCAGACACAGGGCTTTACACGACTCTTCGAGGCACGGAGGAGTCTTGATGTGTTATTAGAAAACAGGCTCCCATCTACGGACTTAGCCAAGACAAGCTTTTTAACCCTTTAGACCTATCGATTACCGCGACTATTATTTAGCTACAAAGCTGAATGTGTGTAAGCTTTTTATAGTGTTCTAGTCGTAACTGCTTCGTTACCGTGTCGTTAGGATGTAAATTGATCGCGTCTGATGGACCCTATGGCCGAATGAATTATACACTGATGGCTCGTTGCGCTGTCCGGCGGCTATGCGTCGCGCCGTCCATGAAATGTTGCCATGCGATACCATAAAATAAATTCATTCGCACACACACACACACAAAAATAGTCTGTGTATTTTTGTACAATCGGAAAAATTGACTTTCGGTGACTTAAATAAACTCTATTTTATTATTTCTCAAGTGATTTTGTCGAAACTCTATAGCTTCCGAAATTCCCTAATCAAAGCCAATAATTCAAACACTATTTTTAAGCTTATGTCTGCCGCTATTGACGATAAATACCAAACAAAGACAAAAGCTTTAAAATATTTTGCTAAAAATATGATGAAAAGTTACCACGGGTCACGTCTAGTACTAATAAAGTGACAGAATAATATCATACAGTTAGGAAATTTAATCGGTAAGGGTCAAAATCGCTAAAATAAAATTAAGAGTGGTCGAGCGTCAACTTGGCAGATAGTACATTATGTGTCTGGTGGTATCGTGCAAAAGTTGATTAACACTTTCGATATTTTATAGTTTCGTTTAACCACAGAATCGTGGCAGGACAATGTTTGGAAGGAGAGTCAGCTTTGATAACTGTAGTAAAGTTTGAATATGTTTTGGTGATACCTAGCCACCCAATTTCGGCCTGGATAAGTAGAGGGAAAATCATGCATTTAAAGTTTTCTGGGTCAAACATGATTATGTGTAATTAATAATTGAAACATGGATACCACATCATGCAATGCAAAATATCATTAGTCTAACTTAAAACTTTCACGTTGCATAATACACCTACAATATATTTAAATTTATAAACGACGGATATTAACACGATCGTGCATTGTTTACTTTTAGATTGGTTGACGTTTCGACATTAGGAGTCGGTGGGCCTTACTAGGACGTGTTAAACGTAAGTCTTTCGAGCGAAAAAGAGAGATGGAGCTATACACACTATATAGCTCCGTCCCTCTTTCTCGCTTGAACAACTCACATTTTAACGCATGATCGCATTAATACCCGTTTTTTATGTACCTATTGATATTAGTTCGTTTTAAAACTCAGGTTCAGGTAACTTTGGCAGCTCCACTTACATCGTCCATTCTTGAAGTTCAGAATTGGCTATAATCCTGGCTCTCTGAAATGGAAATAGCAAACTATAGCTAGATTACTATATTACATTTCAAGAAAAAAACTTAACAGACCTAGCGATGAAACGCCTCATGTTTTCACACGCCAAGCGTCCCACTAAATGAAGTATATAAACAAAACAATACTTTAATACAATAAATCTCGGCTGTAATTGATATATGGCTATATAATCGCAACGAACTTCTTCACACATGAGATAGAAAAACGAAAGCAAGAATAAGAACATGTGTGGGAGCGGAAGAAAGCGCGGACTATACGTAGGCGTCACATTATAATGTTTAGTTAATGCACTTAATAGAATTATATAATGGTATCATATTGAAAAGACTAATTAAGACTGTATACAAAAGCTTTCTCTACTATATTTGCAAGAGTTTATTCGGTACAAGCAGCCGCTTATCCGGTTTATGACCATACGAGTAAGTACATACCATTTACTCAATACAAGCGGCCCGTCCGCGCCCCGGCTCCGTACGGGTAAGTTTGAAGTTGATCAGACCAAAAAATCACGTTGATTCATACAAACTTTGCAACCCATTTTCACCCCATAGGGGTGAAAAACACTGGACCCAGTGGTTTCAGCTGTGCATTGATCGGTCAGTCAGTTAGTTTCTGCTTTTATATATTAGATCAGAATTTCGAGTTGATAGAAGAAACTTTTAAAAGAACAAAAAAATAAGTCAATACATATATATTTAAATAGTATTTGTTTTAGAAGTGTAATTTACACATAAATTGTATGAAAGTACAGAATAACGGCTGCTAAATGCAAAGGCTGACAGTTTAAAAATCCAACTCAACTTTGATGCAGTTTATGTGTCCATCTACAGACTATTTGCATTTGAATTAGACCCGATGGTCTTCACTAAATCAATTTTGATCAAGTAACGCGTAATGCTTTTCACATAAAATTAAATAATATTGACATTACTTTTCGTAATTAATATAATTATGAAAAATAATGTCAATAAGAATTATTGTCCAAGAACTATATAATTTAAAGTAAATAAATATAACGTTATATAAATAAAACAGGTAGGTACAGTCGTATCAATGGTCACAAACTTCAGCTACAATCCTCGTTATATTTAATGTCGAGGCGAGGGATTGAATGGCGCGTATGAAACAAATGGCTATGGGTTGGTCCATTTTTCACCGTCATTTGTACTGTAGTACACCCCCACGGAGTCCTTTGGTGATTCCCATAATATATGGGCCATGGTATGTGACATTGTGGTGTGTACAGTTGACGCATTACCAATTTCCGGAGCCAAAAATGAGAGGAGAAACATAAGGTATCTTACTATAGGTGTCTGGTTTTATGGAATAATATACAGAGAGTATGTGCATTGTTTATTTATATTTAATGATTATGTACCTAAGTTAGGATACCTATATCTAATAGCCCTCAGGGAATGGTTTATCCTTATCTCAAGGGCTATGCAGTTGGCAAATCTTTGCTTTCTTTTTAAAACCTATCAGCGTAGGTCACACGTGTGTGCGCGAATACATATGCAAGCTCCATTTCTTCACTCTCAAAATCTGATCTTTGGGTCAGTCAGTTGAATGGTCACCCATCTACAGAATCACCGCGGTATGCTTGTTTAACTTTGCAAATTTAATGTATCTATCCGCGCGGCTAGTTAGGTATTACAAGTCCCTCTAGTTACTTACTAGCGTAACTGACTATCTGACTGTCCACATCATCTTCTTCTTGCGTCTTGAGAACAAGTAATATGCAAGAAGCTGCAAAAGCTAGGCTACTTATTGCCGCACGCTGTTTATGATACCCCAGAACTACTGCTACATTTGTTCTCAAACCGCAAAATGAAAGTAGCGTGAGCGGACAAGTCTTAGCCACAAGAAAAAGAAAGAAGTTATTTATTTCCAGCAAAACATCTACAATGTTTTCTGTACATCAAATATTTTCTTTATAATCTTCTTTTAAATAAATTTTATGACTTCCTAGTACAAAGTTATAATAAAATACTTAATTACTAATATTGTAGCTATTGTAAGTCAATAGCACCTATCTACGTATAGGTTAAGGTTGGTTATAGGTTTCTGCGACTCTTCCCATTACTTAGGATCCGAAATTTGATGATGAGCGTTTTGTAGTCGTCTTTAGGCTTTCATTTAATAGTCAATCAATTATTTAACCAGCTTCATTCCACAGCTGGACAAAAGCCTTTCCTAACTCACCTAAATTCCTTATACTCTTCCACACTTAGTCTATCCTAACTTTGTTTAGGCTGTCTTACATTTTTATTTAGATTTATATAAGCAATCTTAAAGTCAAAATACTATTTAAAATATAAATTAGATTTGCAGTTGCCGTGTAAAAGTTAGTCGTGATTCTAATTTGCAGTGGGACACAACATATCTTTACTCGCGGGGAATAGCACTGCAACTGTTTACATCGTTGGTAAAGTTAGACAACTCCTATGTAGACGTAGCCTGATTAGTTTACTATTAACAACACGTCTTGTAGTTACATAGCATTACTCCTCTTTTCAAAAGGGGTATGCGGCGGTCTATCTTCTTATCGTTTGGTTAGTACCCAACCTGGTGACAGAGTTATTTTAGATCGCCCCGATTTAGGCCTCTTTCATGATCTAACGAATGTTACCAGTTGGGACCACCTTTTAACGTTCCCTCCGAAGCACGATGGCGCCGCAATGAAATACCACTATGCGGTCACCCATCTATAAGGCTACCGCGCCCTTGGTATCTTAACCCGCTGGTGGTTCACCAAACAGCGAATGCTTCTGGCTATGAGCGGTCTATATTGCTGTTTTACCAGCTGTGTTAAGAAATATTTTGGCGAGCCTAGTGATACATATACTAAGCAATGTTGCCGGAAAAACAAAAAAAAACTTTCTGCGGTCCTTATCCGTATAAACTTTAACTGTACCAAATCACACTTAAAAAGTTTTTTCTTGACGTATTATTATAGAGAATAAATTTAAATATTAAAAGAAGAAAGAAAGAAAAATACCAAACAATTTACTTGCACATAGAAAGGAGATTGTATTGCCTGTTTGTATAAAACTGTGAATCGTCATAGAATTTTATGTTGGGAACTAATTTTGATTATGATATGACACAGTCTAGTGCGTGCTCTTGAAAATGTTACCACGAAGGAATTTGTTGAAAGTTATACGTGATGTCGAATGTTTAGATTTTGTATTCTATGTGATGAGAATCTTAACACACAATAGATTTATTTTGACATTTTTGATAGATTAAACAACCCAAGCCGGTTATTAGGTACATCATCCTATTTTTAAAAATCCTAATTAGAAAGGAGTTAGAATATATTTTTTTATGTCCAACAGTCCATTTTCTATATCCTATGTCTTCGGCTGAAATGAAGATAAAGATTGTTTTTTAATGCCATATGGGACAGATGATCCAGCAGCCCACTTGATGATGAAAAGGTAGTGACCGCCGCTCATGAACTTCAACAGTGACAGGGATATTCAAATTGATGCCTACCTAGTTTTCTATGAGATGAACGTGAAGACAAGAAGGCGCCTAGATACAAAAAAATAAAGATCCTTACAAAGATAGTAAGTAGAGGGTATAAATGGTGCTTATCGGGGATTCCTAAAGTGGTCTATATCGACCCCATGGGGTCGAAATAGGTTTTAACGATTTTGGGGGTTGACAAGGTCTCATAATCGATCCCTAATTATTAACACATTTTCTTATTTGAAACGTTCAAGACATTGCATTTTTGAGGTTTTCAAAGGGGTCTCTGGCCTGAAATAGTTTGGGAATCCGCGCTTTAGACCTATTTAGATAACGCTCGCCCTAATATACTTACATATAAATATACACTAACCTATTAATAATATTGTGAAACACAATTTCTTGATAAAAGTAATCTAAAATGTCCTTCATGTTACATTATTGCATACATATGTAAATAACCTATTATTACGTACATTCTCATAGCTAGAGAGCAAGATGATTAATATGATATTCTAGCTTCCAGACTTATATATAAAGCTGTAGGTAGGTATATAATTTCTAAGAGACATTTAATTTCCTCAGGGCTTTTCTTCCACTGTCTAATGTTTTGTTTTTCTAAACTATCTCTTCGTATCTTTGTTTTCTACGTATTAGAAATGTATGTTTTGTATTTGAAAAACATCAGTTGTAGGTATTGTTAGTCAAGGATCGCGCCATGGGCGTCTGGAAAATCCCAAAAAGCAGAATGTTCTGGATATATTGTATCTAATGAAAAGAAAATGAATAAATCAGTTTTTAGTTGTTTGTGTTACCATTTTGTTTACAAAGAACAACGCAATTATATGACACAAATTTCGGGAAAATCGCATTTAAGGTACCACCCTCATGATAACGTCATACTTCCTTTGTAAGCCAGTGTTTGGTATTCTAATGTAGAAAACGCGACCGTAACACACGCCATGAATATACACAATACATTTAATTTCAGTAACTGTAGATGGGGGTTTCCTGAATTTGCTGTCATGAAGTTATGTTGTACGTAAGTCATTTTACATCTACTACTACTAATTTAATCTTAGGAATTAAATCTTTTTATTTTTTTATTTAAATGAAAATCAACTGTTGAACTAGATTCTTTGGAACGAGTTTCCAGTTTTTAGACGATAGAATTCCCAAATATTCTTTCTCTTATGCAGCAGGTACAATCTATAATTGTGTATGTACTTAAATGATGCCAGTTTATTTTAAACAGTTTTCTTGATCGATTTGTAAAATTAATATGATTAAGGAATGTAGGGCGGTTTCCGACTAAGGCGTTTGATGAAGGTACATTTTGACGCGATGGCAGCGCGTTCGCGTCATTATGACAGGGCACTATGTGCAAACTGCAGACTGTGTACATTGGACAGGTCCGTTTGAAGACATTTAAAAAAACTGACACACCAGGCTAACCCAAGGATATATCGCATAAAACGCTGCAAATCGCAGTCAAAGAAATGCAGCAAGGGGCTGACTGTGATCTATATTCAACTCAGACCATTCAAACACTGTGAATTCTTTAAGATTCGCAACAAATGGACTACTGTGAGTGAATCCCCTACGTGTGACTTTAGCTTAAGTGGGTCTACAATGTTGTACTTTACATAATTTTAACAAAAAAAAACCGACTTCAGTACGGCAAGTTGTAAAATTTTCAAATATTTGTTTGTTACAATCGAATAAAATCGACTGAGCGTCGGGCTGAACACAGGTCAAGTAGGTATTAAAAGCAATATTTAATCTGTGCAATCCGCGCTCATTTCATTCATGTCATTATTTCTTATTAATAGTTGCTTAGCAACAATAACCGAAACTTATCTAATCGCCATCAGTAAAATACTTATTATTGAAAAGTTCAGATGGCCATCTGTGGTCTTCTTCATCAGTTTTACTTCACCAAATTACACTTTCTGAATGGTACTTTTGAGGAGTTCCCTCAATTCCTCATGGATCCCATCATCAGAATTTTCTTTTGATGATAATGGGACCAAACTGGAAGTATGTCCAGTCAGACAAAAAAAGAATTTTTCAAATCGGTCCATAAATGACGGAGTTATGCGGTAACAAACATTAAAAAAAATAAAATAAAAAAAATACACACGAATTGATAACCTCCTCTTTTTGAAGTCGGTTAATAAATACGTCATTTTGATAATGTTGTTTGAGATCCTACCTACTGTGGGTTGCAACTGAAAACCAGTGCTAGGTGTTCATTGACACCTGGCAATATGCTGAGTTGTCAACCCTTTGGCATACAAATTTCATTACTTATTTTTATTTATATATGTCTATGTTGTGTGTCAATAAATGATTCTTTCTTTCTTTCTACTTATCAACTGTATGATGATACTGTCTTACAAACGCAGAAAACGCGACAGTTTGAAACCCTCCTTTACCAACAAAATAATTGACGATGATTGACGAAGGCATGAATGTTAACAAAATATTTAAACAACGTGAACTTTAAATTAAATTGCGATGGTCTAACATGACAGACATTTTGATTCCATTATAATAATTAAAACTTGATTGAAAATAATTATTTTTAGAATTATGATGTCAAGTTATTTTGGACAACCAGTGTGGAAATCTGAGCGTGACAGTCACGCGAATTTAGTGTTTTTTTTTCCATAGTAAAAGTGTCCAACGTGCGTCGATCAAATATACAATTTTTTGATCAAATATAAATTGTATATTTGATCGAATCCAACGTGCTTAAAGAGTTGTTTGAGTTGTTAAGTTTTCAGTTCAAAAAGCGGTGGAGAGCTGTCTGTAGACTCTACATTGTAAAGTCATGTTGACAATATAGTGTAAATTGTCTACTTCGGTGCGGGGTGTAGCAGTAGTCGTACGTAGGTAACGTACGACTGCCGTCCAGAGGTTCAGGTTCTAACCCCGGATCGGGTGGTATTGAGTATTTTCGATATCGCAATGTGGCCAGTCTTTTAGGCACCTTTACTCAAAACTGCAACCTTTATCAGATATTTTATTTATAGATTAATACCTCTGTAAATACAATATCCTGATCGTTTGTAAATAGTTTAGGTTAAGTTTTTATAACATAATTATATTAATTAATTAAATTTCTAATTAAATCAAATAATTGTACCTACATATACTAAACGCATGCATTATTCACCTGTAATTAGTTATACAATTAGTTTATACTGTAAACGCTATGTATAACTAAAATGTAAAATGAATTGTTATAACTGTTGGTAAATCTATTAAATAAATAAATAAATAAGTTGCTATTATTTTAATAATTATTCTAGTAGAAAATCTTACAGCATTTCAAAATAAAATATACCTGTAATTGACATATTAAAACATGAACGACATCAAACATCACATAACAACATTACATAGTTGTAACGGCATATAACGTCTTTTACTCAAAAGACATGTTTTATCCCACCTACGCGGCCACGCTACGCCAACTATATTCGGTCACTTTGGTTAGATCCCATATGGCAATCTTACAGCCGGGCACAAAGGTAGACTCGCGGCAGATACTAAGTATTTCTCGACGTAAAACCCAATGTTAATTTACCAACCGGGGCTTTAGCAGGCTCCTCATTTGCACTAGCAATGTCTATGCAATCTATACACACCTTTACGTAACATTCAATTTGAAATTATAATAAAGCCGTTTAATTTCCATTTTTTATATTCCAAGCTTTATAAAAAAAATGACGGACCATAGTCTCTGCCTACCCCAATGGGACACAAGCGTGATAATATAAATGTACTTATATTAACTGGTTATTATTTTGGGTCGTTACACTACTTGCGCCATTTGGTAACAAAATTGTCTTGCAGCACTTTCACTTGAATAGACGAATGATCTATGTAATTATCGCATGTGCGTGTTAGTTTTACTTTCTATATTCATGACGCAAAAATAACAAAGTAACTAACAATACTTCAGGTTTACTCACCACTTTCTTAAAGTCCGTAGCATGTACATCATATTCAAGGTTCAAGCCGTGGGTCACATGCTCCCGAATCACAACTTATTGCTCGTCAAAATGTCTGTAAAAAAATAAAGATTAGTGTTGACCAAACTTAGTGTAGTTAAATAGAAAAATGTTAGTCATACTGACAATGAATCACGACGAAAATGACTTCGGTGTTCAGTTTTGTTTGGATACAGCCAGTTTCTCAGAACGTACCGACACGAACGGAAGTCAAGTTACTGAGTCAGACGATCGAGTTACACCGCAATTTTATTGTTTTCGAATGGCGTGATATGAAAACGTCTTTGGTGCTGTTCTATATTAAATGTATAGATAGGCAAGTGAATAAAATTGTCTTTCTGTTTTACCTGTTTTGATAACGTTGCTCTATATAATAGTTTTGTTTATTACTAACAGATGGCGGTGTAGAGTTTAATATATCATAGATATCGCTAAACAAAACTATTCCTAAATATGAATAAAGTTATACAAACAACAAGTCGTTTCCCCGACAAACACTAACACTAAATAACAAAACACAAACTTTTCTTTATTTAACTTGCGTCAGATATAAATTCCCACCGTTTCTATTAACTTAATTTTTTATTCCAAACGTCTGTTCTCAGATTTTTTATTCAATTTAAAATACGGGGTCAAAGTGCGGGGTGCTGTACATTCGAGGGGTATTCCAACACGTTAAATAATTCAGGCAGTTTGAGTTAGGGTTTGACCTTTGTTTAGACGGGCTGACGCGTAGGGATCTACCCTGTAGGCATGACAGGTGGACATTTTACACGTGCCGAGTGTACTTGCTCGCAACTGTTGTATTTTTAAAACTTTTAATGTAGGTAATGCCTTAGGTATCTATATATAGTCTCAGTGCTCTCAGTAAGAACTACCTAATACATATTTGATGACTCGAACTCGGTATAAATAAGCGATGTTGTGAAGCGGAATGTACTTACGTTGATTATATTAAGAGTCTAGATATAAATTTACAATTTATATGTGAACACAGAAAGACACGTAGATATTGGATGAACGACGGAGTACAACAGATTTAATTTTGTTGAATACATCGCAGTGTAGTCAGCATCCAATAGCGCACAGTCCAATACTGATATTGACAAATCAAAACACAATGTAACGCGAAAGTTTATTAAGAAAAGAAAGGATAAAAATGGCGGCGCCGTCCTCATCATATGCCACCGAATATGTTGACACTATCGGAATATGTTACTATGCCAAATTATGGTATAAACGTTTTTGCATCATACGACATATGGCAGCTACATGGTCAGAAAACAGTTCTAAAAATACAAGTTATCACTGTCCATATATTTGCCAGAAACTTGTAAATCTATACTAATATTATAAAGCTAAAGAGTTTGTTTGGTTGAACGCGCTAATCTCTGAAAGTACTGGTTCGATTTGAAAAAATCCTGTTTTTGTTGAATAGTGCATTTATCCAGGAAGGCTATAGGCTATATTATAACACCACGCTATGATCGATAGGAGCGGAGCAGTAGTGAGGTATGTTGCAAAATCAGGGAAAATATTCCAAATAAACACGCAGACGAACTCGCGGGCGACCCCTAGTACATAGTAAAATGAATGCAATGCGTCAGATAGATTTAGTTTTAAATCAATGAAAAAGGAAGCATCTGTTTTATCGATAATTTTGGCAGCCTGTTTTCACCCACAACTAGACATAGACCTTTCCTCATTTACACCACAACACCAGTCCTCCGCTTTACGTCTTCCAGTTAATCCTAGGATCATCGGTCCATCTGTCCAAGGTTCGGCCCATCGCATATGTTTATCAAGTAGCGGTCTGCGCTCTAAGAATCCTTGCCTCCAGCGTATAAATAAGTAGATATTGATGTAAAAAATATGTTTTAAACAAAGATCAACTCGATATTAATTACGTCATAAACTTTTTAACATCTTTTAGCTCATACTGTCTGATTGGCATCGTATGTCGTACGTTACGTATACAATTACGCATCGACTATGGTTACGCTCGTGTCCAAAAAGGTAGAATAGGGTGGTCGCGATACGTAAGAAACCTAACCCTTTCACGTTTTTTTTCTCGTTGCACCTCAGTCTCGCCAACCACTGGACCGCAAACCTTGTTTTTTTATATAACCGGAATCTCGTTCTGCTGCTCGCACCCGACGATATTGCTCCCTCTTTATGATTCTGGCTTCGAACGCTCTCTTCGAAAACTAATTGAAGATAACAAGCTTGTTTTTTCGCCTCCACTTGTTCATTTTGGTATCGCCGATCGAGTACGATATTGTTTTCTTTAACCGAGTTTTCTTATATAAAACTGAACAAGAAACTCCTGTCTGGTGTGGAATAACTAAGCAGGCATTTATTAAATTCTTATTTAATGTTACATCAATTTGGTTGTATATTTTATTACTTATACGGTAAACGTGTGTTAATATCTATTTGAGAATTTGTTAGATTGCTGTAAATTATAGTACCGGAATATATAAATCACAGCCTCTATCAATTTCTACATCAAACATTGATTTCGTCACAGTAAAGAAGCGATTCGGGCTGACGACGATACGCCGCCCACCGTGTATTGCTTGTGCGTGACCGCGGCGACCGACGCGACGAGGTAGATATTTTATATAAATAACTAATTTCATGCATAAAAAAACACTTATTATTCAATAAATATATAAACAGTTAGAACTTTTATTTACATTTATCAAAACAAGAAAACAAAAACATGAAAGTTCTATCACTTTTGCTGTAAAAATAGACTTAATTTAATTTTGATGCTATCTAGTTTTGTAAAAGTTCAATAAACAATGCATTATTGATGTTTGTTTTAGAAAACTGCAAGTAAAATAAAATAAACATCATCGGCAACTGTTTATTGTTTACAATCTCTCAGACAAATAGAAAATATTTTTTGGGATACATTTTCCATTATATTTATTAATAACTAGCTATTCCCCGGGCTTTCACGTTTTGAATTTGATTTTCACCCCGTATCAACTTAATTGTTAGCATTTCTCTTTAAGTGAACTAAAGAATCCAAAAACGAAGTTTCCGTAACGGACTGGTAGTCAAAGTCAAAGTCAAACTCATTTATTCATATAGATCAAATACATGATACTTATGAACGTCATAAAAACAAATGCCAGCATACTTTTTTTCCTACGGCCAATTCGCTGACTAGGGTTGGGCCTCGAGAAGAATTGGCAAGAAACTCGGGCCACTCTTTTTAATTGCCAGAGTATAACATTTACAATTTGGTATGAGTTACAATATTAGTGTTAACAAAAAGGGACGGAACCCAATATTCCATACAAAATTAAATTTAAGTAAAAAAAAAAAAAAAAATTAATAAGGAAACAATGAAGGGAAAAAATTGAATTTAGCTTTCCACTGTATGGCAATGAGGGATCCTTTCCTTTTGTATGTATAAGATAGAATCGTGTCGAGATCACATTGCGTTCTTAATAAGAATCTAAAAACTATATTAAGGTAGATAATTAATATTAGCACGTTCAAACAAACAAACACACTTTTTCGCTTTCGTATAGATTCTGGATGTTAAAAGTATGGTAAACAAATAATAATCAATAGTTTGTCCGGCGCAGAGCGGTCAAGGACCGAATAATTTTGGCGTGAAAAACCGTCACGATAGCGTGTTGATTTTGAAAATGTCCACAGCCTTAGGTCAACCACCTACCAGTTCAGATTACGATTACTTTTAGTAAGAACTTCAATCTATTTTAAGACGTTATAAAATATAATTTACGACAACCAACGAAGAAAACCAGTTATTTATAAAACGCAAGTTGTCAAATTAAAATAGAACGAAGTAAGTATCCATAATGTTTATTTTATAAAGAGTTATAAGTTTTTTAAGTTTGCAAATCAAGATATTGCTAACCCTTTTCCACAGCAGCGTAACTGTCAACTACTATTACGAATTTACGATATGTGATGTTAATAAATAGCAGTATTGTTTTTGATTAATCATCAATTAGAAATTTTTTCGACATAATTTTGCGTCTATTTTGTTTTAAACCAATAAAATGTAATAGTCAAGCAATTTGCTATTTTAATTCACTTAACTTATTCATCATGCAATGGTAGAAATCAAAATATTGGCAGAGACGAATCAGACAACGGAGATACCGGTTCGCAAAAACCTGCCTTATCACTTTCTCCCTTTAAAGTTTCTTTTATTGGAGAAAACACGAATTGCATGTATTTACATAATACAGAGATAAATGAATAAATCCTCAAAAGTAATATAATAACGCTTTTATGTGCCCAGTCTGCATCATCTCAGCCTACTTGATAGCTGAAGAGAGCTGAAATGGTCCATACATGTTACCTCATTATTATACATGTCCTTAGTTTACTTTAACGTATATATATAACAAAGCTTTCTATTCGATATTGAAGAGACTTCTTATTGCGCCTACTTCGTTTATCTCTGCATCACCGTGGTTGACTGGTAGAGAATGCTTTTGGCATTAAGTCCGCCTATGTACTTGTTTGCATGAAGTTTTATAAATAAAAATATAATAAAACCAGATACACATATAAGGATATACAGATATAAGGCAGTCGTAAGCACTAAGACGGCACAATGAGGCAGTCTATCACGCAGTTAAACCAGTGCTATTAAAACGAGCTCATCCATAGATCCGTTAGTTTCGTGACATCGGACAGTAATACTGAGCACTATAAAAACGCTAGCACAACATATCTCGAGCGGACCACTTCTCAGCTAATACTTAATCGAGGCTATTATCTGTCAACTATGATTTCCTGCTTCGAACGCGACCGAAACTGTATAATGTTTTGTTATACGACCATTCACTCTAACCTCCAATATACTCCGAACACACAATGGTTATCTTGGACAAGTTTTATGCCTTTATTTGGGTTTTAAACTGACAATAAGGCTCATAGCGGGTGGTGTCGAGGGACTTTATATTACAATACGCGAGTCAATATTTGTTTTCTATAGTGTATAAAACACGTAACATAAAAGTATTTTATCATTTGTTAAATCGATAGTAACGTGCAATAAGGACAGATGTATTATGATTACGTATAATTTTTTTGAAAGTCTAAGAGAGGTAGGACACCTTGTAGACGAGCAAGGTCAAGTGAGGAAGGTCTTGTCATCATGACAACCGTACAGTAGACGACAGCCAAATAACTAGACATAATGGTATAGTTGTGTTCCTATGCAAGGGTCGATATACGTCTTTAGGTCCCATTTAAGGGAAATTTAAAAAAAAAATCTTTTACACAAAATTCTGGCGTTTTGAGATGTAGGGTCGATAAAGCGCTCCTGGTGTGGCAAGCGTGTATAGGCTACAGTATCTGCTTACCATCAAGCATATCGGTTAAATTGTCCCAGTGAACATCCATAAAAATAACTTGAATAAATTACTAAGAAAATGTACTGCATACCTGAGTCTGAATACAACAAAACACTACTAACTTAATTCTAATATTTCTTAACATAAGTCGAATGAAAAATGTAATTTTAACAAAATAACTTCAACGACAACGAGTACATTAAACACGGTAATATAAACGATAATTATTCAAGTACTGTAATCGTAGTTTACTATCGTAATATATTACTTAGCGTCGTAATAACCAGTTATTTCGAGTGTCCTAAGGAAATCAACAACTTCAATGATACAATGGCCACGGGTAATGATAGTGCACCGAATATTTGCTTGTCAATGTTATCGGGAAACAATCTAGGCGTCAATATAAATGTAGTACACAATCAAGATTGTAGATTTTAGTGTCCATTTATAAACGGTGAGCAGTAACGCTGGACCGATTCTGAGATAAGTGAACGGTTTGGAATATTCGGCGATGCAAGACACGAGAGTGTAGCGAAAGCGACAGACTATGCAATTATAATGCTTTATTTTAACCCGTAGATGAATTCTACTAAACAAGTAACAGATGAACGCTACGTTTAACATATATTGTGATGTCACAACAACTATAACATCAAATTCAAAGTAGATAGATAGAATATTCTTTATTGTACACCTAGCAAAAATACAACAGTATAAAATAACAGTTTGATGTAATAGTTAGCTGTACAATGGACGGTCTCACTAAAAGCGATCATCAAATTAAAGAAAAGTATTTCATCATTAGCCATTTGCCATCTGAATAAAATATTTTCCAAGAAGAATATATATATTTATTTTCCTTATTTAGGGTTTAATATGTGAACAGTTAATTAAATATACTAATAAAAGATTTTCCTCATATTTTTCTTATAACTTACACCATTAGTATAGTTACATAGTTGGCCGCTAGCCGTCCAAGGTTAATGCAGAAATCGGCGCGCGCGCAGGCGGGCAGGCGCGGGTGCATACTACGTCACTAGTTACACAACCCACGCGTCTTGTCAAAAGTCAACTAACTGACCGCCAATCAAATTAATTACAAAGAAACGTTTTTATTCATATTGGAATAATGCAATGCAATGTTTTGGCTAAACATCATAAAATATTTGAACTTTAGCCTCAAACGTTGAGCAATGAAATAAATAACATTTTGAGCACTCAAACAGACTTCTTAATTCTGTCTATCTTGACAGATTTAGTAATATTAATTACACTGCACCCATTAACCTATTTGATACGCGATATATGTAGAAAACAGAAAAATCAACGATAATGTAAATCTCCTCAGCCATAATTTATACTTTTTACATTTCAATCCATTTTGGGTTGCAGTAAGAATGAAAACATCGCTGCAATTTTCTCTTGAACTTCAGAAACTGGATCTTAATATTAGATTTTCACTAGCGTAATGGGACGTTTATGCAGATTTTGTTCGTGAACGTTTTGCTCGAGTTATGAATGAGCGTCGTAGATTTGCGTCTATAATCAGTTATAGTATGACTGCGCGAGTTGGTGCAAGCAGGGCGTCGCACTGGGACCAGTCCAACAGGCCTGCGCTTGTCACGGAAGCGTCTAACTGCCGCTAACGGCGGCGCCTCTATTCCTATGTAAATCCTGATAGCGCATCCGTAGCTGGATAATACAGCTACAATTTGCATGTCCTCATACCCTTTGTGGTCACAAAACCGGCATTCGATCTCCAACGTACTGTAGAATGGGTATCGATTGAACAACATCTCCAGTGGATTATCACATGCAAAACAAGCATTTACTAATAGCCGGTGGTTCTAAGACAAGAGGTACTGATTCAACGTTTATTGAAGCAATAGAGGACAGAGTATAGTCTATACAAAGGTATAGTACTGTCGGTGTTGCCAGTGTAAGCCTAACGTGACTTGAATAAATTAATTCTACAAACCATTTCGAACTTGGAACATTTGTAAAGCGATATCTTTCATATTAATTAATTAAATGAGTTAAAATTCAATACATGTATCTAATCCGCAATCTAATTAATTCTATGTGTGTGGGCCTGCGTTTATTTAGTTTAAAATAGCTTTCTATGGACTGACTTTACTCGGACCAAAAATAAACAATTTTTGTAGTTAAGTTTAGAAGACAGTTTTTAAAAACAGTTTTTTTTAACATTTGTAATTTTAGATTGATTGTTTAGTGATTGCTTTTTTACATAAATCAGGTAACTGTTGAGAAGCAGTTATCGTGGAATTCGCGTTTTGCGACCCGAACAATTTGTAACGTCAGGGTTTAGTACTTATGTATCCCTAGGATAGGAAAGAGTTTATTGTAGGACGCGTTCCTTAATGAGCACTGGAGATCTGTATTCACGCACAGTAACACAACTACACGGCTCTGTGTAGTTATTTGGCGGTGGTTTACTTTAAGGTGGAGGTCCTTCCCCAGTTGCGGTTGCTCGCTAGTATGGTGCCCTACCACTCTTAAAAGAGAGCCTCGCTAATAACGAGCTTTATGCTGTTTGTGATCTGATGATGTGATAACTATTTATGACGAGTTTGTTTAATACACTGTTATAGATACTTACTTGCAGTCGAAGAGATTAATTGATTCTATTGTACAGTTAAGTACTTTGCATAAATAGGCCTTCACCGATTAATGACATTGATATACGTATGAGTTTTAAAGGAACTTTTATTATGTGTATAATAATAGTATATTAAAACGTACAAAAAATTATAAACTAAGAAGATGAAGTAGGAACGGTGTGGTTTTAAGGCCACCCAGCGGCAACAAAAGATAACATTGAATAAAACGTGAATAGATTGTATAATGTTAAATATATGTGTTGAAGTTATCGTAGGAATACAAATTATAATAAAAATATTATTTTAAAAGTTGCAATTGAATGCGTGTACAATAACTTGCCTTTGTCTCATCTTTATCAGCTAATGGCAGTCTTCGACTTGCCATAGGTCTCTTTCAAAGGTGGTTATGTTGCTTAATTATCGACTGTGTAATCCATCAACTGATTTGTCTGCCTTATTTACCCTAAAGTCACAAAATACGTTTTATTTAAAGTTTATTGCTAGTTATTTTTGTGGTTATAACTTGTCAGCGGATTCTAGTAGGTAGATTGTTTGACGTCATCTTTCTGGCTTTTCTGATACTTTTATAACTTACTAGCTTAATAAATCCATGCTTCGCTGAAGCTTGGTCTTCCGTGGGGAATTCGGGATAAGAAGCATATAAATCACTCTTTAAAATATAGAAATGCAAACTGTACAAATAGAGTTTTGCGGAAGTATTCCATATTGGGCACCCGTTTTAATGGCACCTGAGTGAATGGCACCTAAGGTATTCCACAATGAATGGGCACCTACCGATATTTTTCGCAGGTGCCATTAGTGGAACATATCGATATAAAAAATATCGGTAGGTGCCCAATGTGGAATATTTCGTTTTGCGGATACAAAATTATGATTTTTGATATATGTATAAACATGACTATGATAGTGCTACTCTAACAGAAGCAATAGTCATCTTTAGCTTTACTCTGTAACCTAAGCGAATTTTGAATTCGAGTTTCATATCTAATTCTAAATACGGAAAAACGCAAAAATGAAGCACGTTTTGTCTGTGCCATTTAATTGATACGTCAATCAGGATGTCATTCGTCCACGACACTCATGTTTTTTGTTTGAAAGGCACGATGTGGCACGATGCATGCTATTTCCTCTAATTGCGCGGCAGAGTTCTCTGGCAGCGATCCGGTCGCGCGTGTTCCTCTGTACAACGATACCTAGAATCAATTATGAGTTTTTCCCTCTGGCACTTTGGCATCCGGTGCCATCGCTGTAGAGATTGTTGCGAGTACTTATTACTTATCTTCCAGATTCCATGCGTGTGTCAGCATCTACCTGCGCGTCGTATCCTGTTTTAAAACTAATTCTTTGCAGTTGTTACTATTTTATTTCAATTTGAAATATAAAAATACGGGTATAATAATGCCTCTTACACTACCTAAACTATGATGTTTTTACAATGTTGCCTATCTGAATTCACAAACATAGCCCTACTCTTGACGTGTTGGTAGAGGTGTAGCTATCACATCCAAATTTGGCTAGCTATGTTAGGTACCATAGAATATAATATATGGGACCTAACACAGCTGGTCTATTGCTATAATAAGCTCCTACTGGGCAAATTCCAGCACTTCTACACTTTTCCCGACGACTACTAAGTCTCAATAGTCACGAACGGCTGTACATACATAAATCAGATTAATGTGTAGGTATATTATGTAGAATATCAGTTCAAAACATTTTCTAAGAATTAACTCGTACAAGGCGAGTCGGGAAAGAATAGAAAAAATACAATACGATCACCAGAATACAGAGGTCTAACAAGGTTATATTTCCATTCTCTCATAAGTGAAATCTTAGTTGAAAGTATTTCTCTACTCCAACACAGTAACACGAATCTTTTATTGAAATTCCCAATAGTTTTATTACGGGCGCGGACCGAAACGTGGCGGGTGTCTACCAATGTTAATGTTCTATATAGAGTAATTTGTTTTCGGCTTCTGATACGGCTCATACAGATTATAATCACGATCGGAATGTTGTTACGACTTATCAATTCGATACGGTGAGGTTTTATTTCTCTTACTGCATAGTAACATAACTGATGCGATGGTATAGTAGCCGTTCAGGGCGACTGCTATTATGAGCTAGTTCATACGGCCAAAAAAAATGTATATAATGTTTTACCGTCGGTCTCTTGAAAAGCACACAAAGCTTTTGGTTTTACGACTGATCTCTCTCTCCGGTTGTGACGGACTGCCACTATCGGACTATGAGAGTGAGGAAATAAAGAGTGAACCTATGTTTGCACATGTATACTATAATAGCTAATAATAATTAATACGCCGTGACGTGACCGAATTTTAGGTTATATAGTATATATAGTATAATAGTTAGGCGAACATTACTATTATTAGAAACACAAAGCTTTGAAATAATAGGGACGTAATGAATTATATACCTATAACATATAATTATATGGGATTCTCACAACAATCTAGCCTATTTATGAAGCAATAAATAGGAAGTTTTAGTACAAGCGAGTGACTAGTTTCCTAGATCATTTGTTACATCTTAATTGAACGCGGCTTGGAAGGTATCAAGGGAGCTCTTGACGAAGAGCGTACGCGTGTGTGGCAAGCACTACCATGAAATTAGATCTTTTTACTTAAACATGTGGACTACTGCTATATTTAAACAATTCTAATACGTTTTCTTTTGTTTTGAGAATAAAGAAAACTTTTTACTTACAAATTAATAAAAAATAGTTACGTTACGCTGCAGTAATTCTTTGTCAGCTTGCAATAACTGGGGCACCACTCGCGTGTTACAGACCCGAAAAATTGTTACACCAGGGATTTGTGATCGAGTATCTCGGAGATAGTAAACGTTTCCTTAAAACACATCCCTAAATTAGCACAGGAGGACTTTATTATTGTTTTATACTTAAGCCTACACTACAGTGAGTGTAAGCACCTTCACCTTCACAGAAGACCATAGCCAAATAGCTTTGGGTATGGTCTTTTGTAAGGTGGAGGTTTTTCAGTTGAGCTTGCTTGCGACAAGCAAGCAAGCTCAACTGGGAACTAACTAACTATCTTATATACATATAAATCTTATACGCAGATTATCTAAATTTCGTGAACTACCTAGTTCACGCAAATAGGTTAACGAAAAAGCGTCGTATCGTTATTTATACCGTTAATAGGTTAGACAAGGAAGAGCGTCTGTGTCGTTGTAAATCAGAAAGATGTCAGCTCACAGGTTATCGGAACAAAGATATACGTGGGATTAACTGCGCTCGTTTGTTTTCTTTATATCAAATGTCTTCACTATCACACACCTGAGACTGAGGTTCATATATGGTCAAATAATGTAGGTACTTAGGTATTATTGTTACAGATTAAAAAATAAGTAGCATTGTATCGTCATAATAACCTTTCATAATGAAAATACATATATATATATATGAATATGATATAATTTGACTGGTAGTTCCAGAGTTTTTTTTATACTTCTTGGGTGGCAAGCAAGTATATTACAGTTACCGTAGCCTATGGATGATTTTTTCGCACCAGGACTTTAAGATGGAGAATGCCTGGGATAGAAAAACGTTTCTTTCAAAACGGATCTCCAAATGAGCGCTAGAAACCTGTACTCATATACAGGAACAAAACTACGAGTACACCACTGTGTGTCGTTATTTAGCTGTGGTCTTCTGTTAGGCGAAGGTCCTTCCTTAGTTGGTCTTGCTTGCTACTAAGTGCCCTACGATTCAAAATAAATATATTAGTTTTCTATCTTTTTAAGTATTAGTAGAGATTGTTATTAATACGACTGACTGAATTTTATTTAATAGATAGGTACTACCTACTAGTTATTTCAATATAAATTTAAACAAACCTATTTGCATTTTAAACTTAGAGTTGCTGTTCCACAATAGATAAAGTACTTCTAGAATATTAAATTACTGTAAATAAATAGTTCTACACAGAATGGATGCAATATTCTCCACATAAATAGTGCTCAATTTGTTTCGTATTTTGTGAAGCATCTGCGTGACAGATTGCCATATCTTGTTTTACGTCTACTTATCTATAAGGTATTCGCTCGTAAATTCCTTTAATATTATTGACAGAAATCCGTCCCCAAATGCTATAAAGTTGAAATTGTTACTGCAAATAAACGAAAATAGAAAACTGTTACGTGACGATGGCGTGACGACGACGTGACGTCTTCAAATGTGCTCAGTGTCCTTGCTAATATTTGAGTGTCAACCAAATATCACTAACTATTTATTACAAGTGGATTTCGTTACGAAATCATAAATTGTCGTCTGGGAACAATTTATTGGAGTTTCTATATCCTCATAGACTTATTCTAAACTAACTGTTCATAGCAGTTTCACGTGCGTTAAATTTAGAATCGGATTTTGGTAACAATTTCATAGGCATTTTCTTTTCCTAAAATAGAAGTAAGTAACTTCTTATAACATCAGCTATCTGCAAATGAAAGATCTGTCCAAATAAGTACATCTTTTCTGGAGATAAAGTAGCTGAAACAAATAGATATACATTTTAAAATTGTTTAAACTACAATATATAAAGTATATCGCAACATTATTCTAATGTTCTAAGTGACATTTTCAGTTACAAACACTAAATAACAGAGAAACAAAACAGAACATGTGCTTTGTGTACTCTACAATACACAATATACCAACGTACTTGGAGGTTTAGGGCATTGCCTGTTGGATTAAGCTCTCAGTTACAGCTCGATCTACATACCGCAACGCTTACAGCAAATATTTAAATACAACAGAATTCCAAGCGAGACCGAAATCGAACTGTCGTCGATACCCGAATTACTGAGATATCTTTATAGAATCTGTTTATTCTGTTCCTTACCAGTGCCAGGCTATTCAACTCATGTTTTCTTATACGAAATATCTTAGCATGATAATGAGAATAAATCTGCATAATTCATTTTTTTATATTACTATGGAGGGAAACAAGCATACGGCCCAGCTTCCATAGGCTACGGTAACTGCTTACCATCAGGCGATGGTAAGCAGTTACCGTAGCCTATGGAAGCTTGCAACACAGGGGGCGCGTTGCCGACCCTTTAGGAACCTTATAACTCCTTTCTTGAAATACCCCTTCCTCGGAAAAGCCACGGCAGGGAGCTCATTCCACCACTTAATCAATTTCTTGTTTCTTGGTGTATCGCTGACATGGTGACGAGGTGTAGATGGATGGATGATAGCTGAGGACAAAATACTGTGAAAATTTTTGAAGGAAGCCTGTGTCCAGCAGTCTGTTAGTTTGTATTTAGGGTAAATAGATAATATATATAATTTTAATGGAATTAAATTTCGTCGTTGGTGACGTATTAACTACTTACCTCATTAGTACCGTTATTATTTTTTCTTCTTCTTAAAAAGACAACTCCCGTACTAGGAAAGCTCCTGTGTCGCGTGGGACTTTTAAAACATACAATCAACGGACACAAAAACACCCAGACTCGAGACAATAATTTATGTCCCGTGTGGGGATCGATCTCACAACACGCCGCGCAGTGGTAAATGGCGAGGTAACCACTTTAGCCACTGACCCAACCGTGCAGTTAGTTCGTCTGTTTGCAAATGATTGTGAGGTCTTGGGTTCGATTTCCAGTTATCCACTATAAACATAAATTCATAGTAAAAAGTAGGCCAAACATGGCAAATGTTGTGCCAGGGAATAGTAAAGCGAATGGGCAGCATTTTGCGGAGTTTAAAAGCAAAATAATAGTCCAATTAACCCATTTAAGCTTGGGTTACCGCCATTAAAGCCTCTAATTATTCATATTCACCCTTAATACGGACATTTTGACATGACATCGTGTCATTCCAGGTCTGACTTGCGTGTTCAAAAAAATATTTACAAATATTATTTTGTTTTTGATGAACTTGTATTTGTAGGGCATAAAAATATAATAATATACCGCTGTAGAACGAGTTGGCGGTTACTCCATCGACAAGAGCGGAGAGAGAGGTAGGGTACCACACAAACGAGTAAGCCCGACTGGGGAAGGCTCCAACCTCAGACTAATAGAATAAGATAGACGGAGCGTGTAGAACTCGCGCGTGAAGCCGCTAAAAGTCATACTAAATAGCAATGTCATACGTTTTCGTTTTCGCGCGCAGTCGTTTTGAGCCGCTCTGAAGTATTTTTACAACGTTTTACTACACAATACGGCATTATAATAATATTTTGTCAAAGCGTGTTTAGACGTGCGTACTCACTAGCGGCTCAAATCGACTGCGCGCGAAAACGAAAACGTATGACATTGCTATTTAGTATGACTTTTGGCGGCTTCACGCGCGAGTTCTACACGCTCCGTCTATATTATTCTATTAGTCTGAGGCTCCAACTTACAGAAGACCACAAAAAACAACACACAACAGTGTACTCAGTTATGTCCATATGAGTGAGTTCAGGGTTCCAGCGCTCATTTAGGAATGCATTTATAACGAAACGCTCTCCTATCTCAGGATACTCCATTATTTTTTTGGGTCTGTAACAAGCAATAATATTTCTTGTATAGGCTACAATAACTGCCACTAAGTATTATAAAAAAAATGCTTAAGTTAAGAAGTATCTACTCGTCTTAAACAGTGCACTACAAAGCCAATCTTTTAAGCTATTTTTTTATAATGACTGCCTTGTTGGTCCATTGGCCGCAGTATGCGCCTGATGTGCCCGAGATTGTCGGTTCGATTCCCACGGAAGATAAACCTTTGTGTGATCCACAGAGAGTTGTCCTGAGTCTGGGTGTACTTTGTGTCAATTAATTGTATGTTTGTAAAGTCCCCCGCTACACAGAGCTTCTTCTATAGTGCGGGAGTTGTCTTTTTAAACAAAAAAATAATATCTTCGGCTTAAAGCTAAGCTTTGGGGCGAAGTCTCAATTCTAACTCGAAACAAATATTTGAATGTCACACATATTATTTATTTAGACCTAAGAATATACGACTTTATGTGTGTGTAATTACACCCACGACAAAATCTTTGTTGGTAGTGTGAAGATTCCAAGTATACGTACCCTTTTTTTAATACAAACATTACAAATCGTTTTAAAAGCTTAATATCTCGTTCTAAATCTGATATAGTGGACTTCTATAAAGGCATTGATTTGTTTCGGGGTAGCTTTGCATGTGTACCGAGCTAGTGATACTACTCACGGTTGGTTCAGTGGCTTAAGTTGTTACCTCGCCATTTACCAGTGCGCGGCATATTGTGGGTTCAATCCCCACCTGGGAGAAAAAAATAATTTAAGTCTATGTGTACCTTGAATTCGTAAATTGAATGTTTGTAAAGATTCCGCGACACTTGTTCCCTAGTGTGGGAGATCTTTAAAAAAAAAAGAAAAAACTATGAAGCAGGTCGTATGCTTTTATGCAACCTATACATTCAGTGTTAAGTTCTAATCATAAGCTTGTTTTCAATCAATATATCAATTAATATTCTTAATTGATTTGTGAGGTCACTACCGCAAACAGCAAGTGTTTAGTAATAACAGAAAAGGGCAACAAATGTCCCAACATGACAGAATGTAATTATTTTTTATCAAGATTTAAATGCACGCGCAAATTCAGTGCCGACTACATTTTGACCTGTTCCTTAATAAAGCTGTCGTAATAAATTGCTCAATACCCTAGAGAAATAAAGTGTTATTTATTCAACAAACATACAATACGATTGAAATGTAATAATGTCACTAAACAGAAAGAAAGTCACTTTGTTGCCGTGAACTTTTCGCAAGGGCGGGCGGTCGCGATCGCCTTGTACTGCCGCCCGCCCAGTGTCGCGCGAACCGCCCAACGCGACGTACGTGCACTTAACAAAAACCTTCTCTTTCGTGAATATTGTCGACAATCGTGGACTTAGCGTGAGTGATGACAATGTGCTTCTAGCCATTATTATAAAAACTGACCCAAACGAATGTTCACAACAAAGATAACTTTCACTAAAGTTACAGTAGCCACTTTCATTGCTTTTCAATTGTATTTGATTGTGTAAACATTTCAAAGAACTAAACATAGTTAGTGTATGTGTAACGTTTTTCTAAGAACTAGGCTTTAAAAATAAACGTTTAAATTCAATGTATTAGTTAAGTTTTCAAGATTGTTATAGTTCAAACAAACAGCTACGTTAGGTGAGTTGTTTTACTTTTAAACAAGACACTTAAAAATGCTAAATTAGAGACAAAGTGAATATAAAACTCTTGAATACAAGTTCTCGGATACATCAGCAAGTTTTCAAAGGGAATTTAATATTACTTGGAACTAAATTGGGAGCTGCAGGATATTTAAAGGTACAGATAAAATGTGTTTTATGCGAATGTATTTCATTTCTTTTACAGCAATGTTCTGCGTTGTTGTGCCAACAATAGCTTTTAGGTAGATTATAAAGGGCCAGGCGATGCGTCCGTTAATTTATTATTTTTATTACTTAGGCAGTTAGGCATTCATTTAATATAATATCGCCATTAAAGATAATGAGACACGTTTTGCGTAGAGAATAGCGCGGGAAATTCATTTATTTTAAATAGTTCACGTTATATATGTAATTGAAAGCCTTACACATTATTAGCTGCTTATAGGAATATAAAAACGAGATTATTAAGCCTATGTTACTATTAAAAACCTACTCGTTCTAGACACTGTTTTCTGACCATGTAAGAATGTGGTATTAAAGTATTTTTCACATAATTTGGGTACTATAGCTATGTTGTAACGTTATAAATAAATACAGATAGGTATTTCATTCAATAAGCCAATTGGTTGGATTGATTCAATCAACAGAGGTCATAAGTATATCGTCATACGGTAACTGCTTACCATCAGCAAAATTATTTGTGATTGAGATAAACTACATTAAAGTCTTTACATTAAAGTATTTAAATTTATTTATGCACCCAAATATTTGATCATTCATGATTACCGTAAGCAATTAGGTAAACGAATTGTTCATTGATGGGTGATGACTGATGGCCGTCGGTTTGGTCGCGGTTCGAATTGTCAAGAGTGTAAAGGCGTGGGAAAACAAACAACCGCTGCTCTCGTTAACGGTCTCTTGTCCTACACCGGCGGACTGGCGACTGTTAGTGCTGTCTGCGGATACTACCACGCTCCACATTCAAATTTGTTTGCTCGAATGGCTGTCACCTAGTCTTCTTGACGTCCGACGACGATGATTTGAATTTCAAACTATGACAACCTTAAAGCTATGTAGTAATGTTGACATAAAGAATTTCAAGTAAAGATCGAAATTGACCGCTTCGAGGACGTCATGGTGCGTCCTTTTTTTTTTACTGTGCAACGTACATATTGTAGGTTGGTTCTTTACATAGAACAAAACATAGTACGCATTGTATGCATTTATATTAATTGATAAATGTGAAGTTTATGTACTTTGTGTGTGTTTTCAATGTTTGTGAAAGTCTACACAATAAGCATCTACACTAATTAAAATTTTTATTTTATATTTAGCATTAATTTAAAAGGGTTTTTAAAATCAAAGCAAATATAACATATCAACGGTGGCGATTTTAATTAAGGCTTAGCAGTGTATATTCATTTCGCTTTGTATATGAATGTAAATATGTAGGTATATCGTTCCCCGCTGAGATCCATTTCCGTTCAGTAACAGTTTCCTTCCATTGCTATAATACGAGAAGTGCCTTACGTAAAGCTGCCTGTGAGTGTATATACGATTATCTATGCATAAGTTTTTATTTGTAAGGACTAAAAAGCTATAATACGAAACCGGTTCTCTACGGCCAACGCTAACCGGACGAACGACAAAGTTTCTGTTTCTTTTTAGTTCAGTGATCTAATCTAAAGTCTCCCCTGTCGTCCTGAGTACGAGTGAGATAGGAAAGTTGTTTTCTTATTTACGCGCACGTAAAGCCGAAGATAGCCGAGTGTTTCCGAGACGCTTGCGCAGACTTCGGCTACTACGCCTACACTACAATATTCCGTGTGACGTTTTAGTTCTATGACGTGAATTCATTGATATTTTTGTTACTATTGTGTTGAATTTGTGGTTGCGTATGTGTAATGTTCACCTGAGACAACTTGTCATTGACTAATGTTGATGTAACATGTTCGTCTAAGCAGGCAATTAATTAGCACTGTCTCGCCGGGGTGTTATCAAACTATAAACTTTGATTACGAGTAAATAATAGATGTTTGTATAGGTAATTGTTTCGCGTATTAATCTGGATGTAAGACACTGAAGCCTTTGTTCGGACCGGTTCATGTGATTGGAAGTGGGTGACTGTCAGAGTATAAACTTGTGGTAGGAATAAGGCTGAGTGCCGCATCGCCGCATGCCGTATTACCGCGAGCGTTGCACGACGGAACTTAACATTGAACGCAAAGGCAGCGAAGGTAAGGACCAATTAACTTGATATTATAATAGCGCTAAGGTTTTATAAATTATACACATTTTACTCGCACGAATAATGAAATTGAGTACTTAGCAGATTTAATGAATTAATAAAGTAAAAGGCGGTAAACAAATTATGTATTAAAATGTCAGTAAGTCGCCGTAATTATTTGTTGACATTTTATAAGAAATTAAATTGTTTTCAAAAGAAGAAGGGCACCGTTCAAGCAAGCTCGACTGGAAAAATACCTCTGGCTTACAGAATACCATAGCCAAATAACTACACAGTGTTGTTGCAGTTGTGTTCCCGTGCGTGAGTACAGGACCCCAATTCTGCTAATTTACGGATGTCTCAATTGAATCTGAATTGAATCTTAGTAGCGTTTTTGGTATTCTGCTAATAAATTTAAGACCAATAGTTGGAAAACCATTGATCTTAAATTATTAGCATTTTTGGTATTACATTATTGGTATTCTGCCAAATAATTTAAGACCAATGATTTTCAAACTATTGGTCTTAAATCTATTTGCAGAGTACCAAAAATGCTACTGAGATTCAATTCAGATTCAATTGAGACATCCGTAAATTAGCAGAATTGGGGCCCAGGTCTTCATTGCTCATCAGTGTTAGGGGTGCGCTTTTAAAGGAACGTTTTCTTCCTACACACATCCCTGATTCACATTTTTAGGTCAACAGCACGATGGTAATGACACTAATGACCCTGATATTGCAAGTCTCCATAGGCTTTTTTGCGCCCAATAAGTATAAAAAGAAAAGTTTGTATGAGCTTTGTATAATATACATATATTGGCTGTAGTTCACCAACCCGCATTAGGCCAGCGTGTGTGAATTACCCTCTCTTTAAGACCTAAATCCTCACTCTATAGAAGGATAAAATATATGGGTTGCTATTATTATTATTATAACTGTAGTTTATAAAACTAGAATGTAAAAATAAAATATGAAAATTAGAGTAGGTATGTAAACATTAGCCGACCGAAACGAATCACGCGCTCATTCACTATGTTTGAGTAAGGCGTAACATTGTAGGTAGGTATATGTATACAGCAATACTCGATCAGTTACCGTTGTACTAGCACGTCTACGAGGCTGTTGCCATTCAGACGCTTATGAAAATAGAAATGTTCGCGCTCGATAAAATTAAACAGCACATGAGTCTAGAAATTATCCGAAATAATGTTAGCAAAAGCATCGCCAAGGGGAAGCAGCTGCCCTCCCCTACGGGAGAAAATTTCTTAGTTTACTCAGTTGACGTGCTTTACTGATCATTCCTGCATGAGTCAAGAGCTTGCGAGCTTCTTCGGATTATGTACCATTCTTATTACAATCGCTGTAGAGGTAATTCATATCAACTATACTATGTAGGTATGTATAAATCCCACAAAGTGAAAATTACATTGGGATCGTAGGTACTTACACTTCATGTGTACAAGTCGGTTAATTCTACACTCGTCTACCACAATACAAACTAAACATCTATAGGATCCTCCTTTCGCGTTTACCGACATCCACGCAAGCAGAGCCGCGGACCAAAGCTACAGAATAAAAACGAATCATAATAAACAAAACAAAAATACGTTTGTTGTAAAGTACTTAATCGCAACTACAAACAATCTCAGCTATCTTCATCTCGCTGTGGAATATACGGTTGATGTTCGAGATAAGTTCATGGCAACATGGTTGAATAGGCAGACGGTACCGTGCCCGTGCAGTCGTTACCGTAACTCAGAAGAACCCATCAGAGTTCATCGCGAGTTGCGACTCACAGCGCTCGCTTATCCTGTAGTAATCTGACCTCACGGGAAAGCTGCCGAATGTCACGATACATACCTTGATTCTTATTCGATATTTCAAAAAAAAGAACAAAATAGTTCATTTTATTTTTATTTCGAAATAGCAAGATGTAAACAAAAAAAATATAAATTATTCGTAGTGGTTTTTACTATGGAATAATTGCGGTATTGTGAATTTTAGCAAAAAGCCATGAAGTGGTATAAAGCTTAGAACTTCGTTATAAGTTAATTCTGTTGTCATTTTAATTTAAAAACATACTTACGTAATAAATAAATAAAACCTCTCTTGTCGACTATTTACGCAACCTGCAAGATAACAATGTCAGTTATTTTGTTTACAAGAAATTGTATGGAAGGGCCTGTATATTATACTAGTTACTTTTGTCGAAACCTTGATTTATAATAAATTAAATAAGACTTGACGAGAGTGGATTGTTGCGGTGTTCGCAGACGAGGCTAACAACTTAACCCTCGATTAAATATTTATTCGTGGCTTTGGTGTCTACGCACGTACTCTCTACACTGTACTGAACAATAACATACGCGTGTATGTATACACAGTAGAATAAAGAATAATAACATGACGTAGCACCGCGTCTTTTATTTTCTAAAGGGGTAGGCAGAAATGTATGACACCCACGCTTCACCCAGCTATAAGGCTATAGAGAAAGAGCAAGCGACGTATTTACTTTTGTCATTTTAAGTTATGAAAATAATTAAGTTTTATTTCTCTGTAATTTAAGGGTTAACCCCTGGTCGCAGAGGATTGCCAGAAGAGCTGGTATATATAAGTTTGTGATTTTTTTATGATATTCGTCGCTGGCTCTCCCTCTATAGTCTAGATATATATAATAGCAACCCATATATGTCCCACTGCTGGGCACGGGTCTCCTCTCCTCTATCAAGAGTGAGAGAGGGTTTAGGCCTTAATTCACACACGCTGGCCTAATGCGGGTTGGTGAATCAGACATGTCTTAAGAATTTCGTCTAAGACATGTGGGTTTCCTCACGATGTTTTCCTTCACCGTTAACAGATGGCGAATCATTTGATTAGTACATATAAACTCCAAAAAGTGAAATTTACATTGGTATTGCCGCCCGGGATCGAACTCGCACCTCTTGCGTGCAAGTCGTACGACGAAGTACTTTCCCATTCGGCCACCACTAGTAGTACTACCTCCGTAGTCTAGAACACTCAATTTTAAATATAATATGTTTTATTAACCTCTCTCTAATTTATAAACTTGCGCTACATATTCTCTAGATAACCTTTAAGGATAATAAGATATATTGTAATACAAAACTAAATGTCTGGGGGATAAATAAATTCAAAAAGATAATACTTAGGTACACCAAATTTTAATAACATTGTACTTAAGTATTAATGTTAAAGCTTAATATTAAGCAATCGTTTCAAACAAACTTCACTCGAATACAAATTACGTATTAAACATTTTCTAATTAAATTATTTTATTATATCTTTACAAATGTATTTTAATTTTAAAAAAATAGCGTGTTTTAATGTGTACACAAATATCACAATAGATTTTTTATCCTAAAATAATAATAATAATAAAACAGTGGTAGCCAAGCGGCCAGCTGATTCTCTAAGAAACAGCGATGGCAAACTGACAGTTGTGATCGCAAAATTGACAGTTGTGATTGCTCGGTGACGGCACAATCTATTGACTAAACGTCAAAAAGGGCTCTTACGGAATACCGATTTTCAATCTGACATCCAGATTTTGCTCGGTTTTTGCTCTTACGGAATACCCCTGCGGGTAAGGATATTAAGACAGACTTGTATATAGTTTGAAATTGATCCCGGGTCGCAGACTGGCTGTAGGTACCAATGACTTATAATTCTTTAATTTCATTTTTTTAAGTAGTATAAAAAACTTAAGAGATGGAAAAAATAAAGAGAATCATATTATTTTTATATATGCAATGCACATCAGCAAAATAAATACAATTTAAATAAGCGTTTGGGTCTACTTTAAAGCTAAAACAATACCTGTGTTAAAGAACTCCGATAACATTATTTCACTTACATTCTAAACATATAATATTAATCTGTGTGCGGGCAAGTTAGTGTGCCTGTGTATATAAGGTAAGTAAAATTACAATGATCGCAACTATAAGTTAGCCCTAAATAAATATAACGTATGTTTGTATCAACTTAGGTTGTTAATACTGAATACTTTGATAATAAAACTGCCTAAACTTGGTCCGTAACCTTTTAATGTGGCAGCCATACTGACTACTAAACAGCTAACGTTATTTTATTTGATCAAACCTAACAACGCTCTCAAAGAATGCATAATACAATGAAAAAATCGATTTTCTTTTGCTTTGAAGTCCATTCGCAGAATATTTAATTTACTGTGTTTGTTTAAGTGGGTCCTCACAAAGCTTATTAAATTTGCTTAGAACCCAAATTATTATGCTTTTCGTGCAGAAGAGATTCTTTTTACGTGCAATTTAGGAGCTAACTAATAAAATGTATGTTATAAAACTATGAAAGGTGTGCACATCGGCCACTATCGTATATACATATGTTAACTTGTGTTGTAAGTTTACGAACTATAAGATTCACTATTGATTCGAATTATAGAATCGGGTTAGATAAATTCCATATTGTCAGATAGCTGCTCCTCATTAACAGAAATGAGAATATCCAAACCCGTGTCCTTTTTAAACAGACACGTCGCCCGATCTTGCACCAGATCTCTTCCCGGTTGTGTCGAATTACCATCCCTTCGGACTATGAGAGTAAGAAAATAGAGTGTGCACTTTTTAACACTACTTGTCCTGCGTAGTTGTCTGGCCAAAATTGGCCACTCTGTAGCCAAAATACGACCAGGAGCTAATAAATAATTGTTTTACTGTGACTGTTATAAACACCTATCACGTAATAATCGTTTGTTATACAATCTACTAAGGTATGTTCGCTCGTAATTCGAAATTCACTTTTTGTCATAGTACTATAAACAAAATAGAATTTATAATTCGAGTACATTTCGTACTCAAGTTAGTCAACAACATATAAATTATATAAGTTGTCAGGTAGAAATCCTAGCACACAAGTAGGACAACAAATCATCAAATTTAACGAGACTCAATGCCATTACTAATGTTTCTGGGAGGCCGCACAAGTGTTACTTGCCGAATTACAATTGGATCCTGGCTCGGTTTCCATACTATATTTTCCCCTTGACTTGCTCAAAACAAGCTTGTATTGTTACGTTAAGTATGACTGTGACAAGTTAAGCTAATTAAGCAGCGTGGAATCAAATCACACAAATCTGTTATTGCCGAGAATATCGAATATCAGGATTTAGTCCAAATATGTAGTTCTAGATTCAAAATCATAACTCATTTATTACCCATTTATGTAATTTTCTCTATCTATGTATTTTTAAGTACTAACCATTTTTTTTACTACTAACTAATACAGCCATCTGATCCCAAACTAGGCAGAGCCTGTAGATATTATAGATATATTACACCCAGACACAGAACAAACAATCGTGCTTATCACACAAATATTTGTCCTGGGTGGAAATCGAACCCGAATTTATATAAATTATTATGTATTATTATGTATGTATTAAATATAAAAATGTTTACCAGAGTCTGGTTGCCAAAGTACATACGGGCTCTGCATAGTTTAGGATCAGATGGCCGTATTTTGTCCCAAGATATTTTATTTTATTCTTTGTTGAAAATTATCTCTAATTGTCGCTACTGTAACATAAAGAAACGTATTATTATTATTATTATATGAAAGAACTCGACATATAAAATCTTATGATCATTCATCGTGTTCAATCGTTACTTATTTCAGTGCAGCTTACTGTAAAATTGGGACATAAATCTTCGTGAGTTGAATACAATTTTGCAATCGATTGTATCTATAGGCTATTGTCACACATTGATGGAGATCAATTCGTGGCAATTGCAACAAATAGGTCACGTAACAGACGTTACTTGGCCGACATACAATCAGACAACGCTAACAATTATACTGATTGTTTAAACAAGATGTACACACTTCCATTCATTCAATTTCATTATGTTCAATTGGTTACGTACCTACTTATTCATTCTATTTATTCTATTCATGCACCTTCGCATTTATACTTATAAAACTATGTATTGACGGCCTCGTTGGTCTAAAGTAAAGTGCGATTGCTGATCAAGTCGTGTTCGATTTCCGAGACCGGACAAATTTTCTTTCAAGAATTTTACAATACCTGTTTGAAGTTAGGAAATTGGCGGTGTTTACACCTCTGCGCCTCGGAAAACACGTGAAGTCGTAGGTGCTACGCCTGATTTCTTTAAAGTCACATCAGTTTAAAAGAGTGACGGAATTAAGAGAGCACCTGATCTGGGTTTGCACTTGAGATAAGCCACCGTGACTGAGTTTCGGTTAAGACCACACTATTAGCTATCGATCAATTAGACTTTTCACTGATATCAAACGTATAAATTACCAATCAACCTCATAACAAAAAACAAATGACACTTTTTATCTACAAAGTCATAAATTACAAGAAATATCTGCAAATAAATGAACATTAAGAGGACTGTTCATGATAGGACTTAGGTATAATGTTTCTATGATTGCCACGTAGGTATATCTAACGAATTGGTAATTGCTGTCCGTTCCAGTGACTCTCCACCCTTATTTATTGCTTTATGATAGTACAGTATCGCTGAATTACGATGACGAGCGATATTAGTCATGTCTATAGATGTAGTAACCATATCGCAAGTAAAATTTTACCATGAGCACCATGTATTTGTGGTATGTATTGTGGCGTAGCACGTGTATTTGTGGTAAATTTAATGATAACTTCAATCAACAGTTTTATTTTATGCCATCATATATATAATAATTTACGGGCATTTTCCGGATTTAATATGGAATTCAATCATGGCCTGCCATCGTTTAAAAGTCGGAAAAAAATTATAAAAGGAAAATAGGCTACAGTACATAGGCAGACTGTAACTCGCCTGTATACTTTATTATTATTTTAAGAATATTCTAGGTATTTTAGTAACTCTCTATCTCTCTCTTTCCGACTATTTATCCTATGGTGGTGGGGACAGCCCTTTTCGTGTGTTTCCTCCACTTCACCCTATCCTAATCCTATCTTTATAGACGTCGTCTTCGGAGACATTGCATGTCATCATGTCCCTGCGCAACACATCGGTCCATGTGGTCTTGGACCTTCCCTTCGGTTCCCTTTTTTACGGGGACGGACAGCTCCAGCATTCGGTTACCAATGTAATCAGGTGGCCTACTTCTGACATGCCCATACCATGTCATTCTGCTTTTTTGCAGCTTTTCCACCTATGTCGCACACTAGGTTTTTAAGTAACGACGCTACAAAAATATCTGTTTAATATTAATACTCCTGTATCATTTACAATACATAAAATAAAATATTCAAACCCTACTCACGACACTTTCTAAATACATAATATTCTTGTCCCTTTTCATTTAAGCTCGTCGAGAATACTAAAATATATTTCGATACCTCCCACGTAAGTTATTGTAACCCACAATTTTGACATTTTGCTTTTTTTAGCTATATCGCCTTTTTATACCTATATTTACCTACTAAAAATTTAAAAAGTTGAAAAATAGCCATATTTAAGGTACTTTTCAGACGTATACAGTTGTATCATTATTATGTCCACAGCGTATAACATTGCATCAGGTCGATGCAACTGTTTACGCGGGTCGGGGCCGGGGATCGTTGAGCGCTCGCGCCGTGTATGTGTGACATACAATAGTCTTGCCCGGGGGCGCTCGATCAGGTGGATGCCTCACTAGTTGCGATAAATATCGAAGGTTTTTAATGTTTTAACAGTATTATTATTTAGCTATTTTTGAAAACAATTGAGCGTAAACAAAAAATACAAAGTAGAGGCCGAAAACTCTGTGAAATGGTTAATAATACTGATGAACCCACCGAAAGTTGCTAGGAAAAATCAATAGAAAACCAGAATATGTCCTTAAACCAAATAATTAAATAATAAATCCGAAAGTTTTTGTAATTCAAGTCTCCAAAATGTAACAGTATCATTTAATTTTCTTTATTTTATTTCAATTTTTTATTTTATTTTGACAAAGCCAGCCTAAACTGTTGTATAGATTACTTACAATAACTTACGTCGCTCAGATTAACCTAAAACAATATTGTATAATCACATACAACAATTTACGTTGCGGAGTTATAACAAATTAAGTGTTATGTAATACATACAATATTTTACGTGGGGATTGGTTACTAAAAATTATATTGTATGTTTACATGGCATATTTTACGTTGCTATGACATAATTTTTTAATTTACATACAATAGAGTGTGCCTAAAATTCTTACATTTTCTGCCACTGCTATCATAATTTATGCATCAGCTATTTCTATGGTTCAGCTCATGGGATTCTACCACTTCCATTTCATTAAGAATTGATGATATGACTGCTTAACATTACATAACATTCCTTTTTAAAATTGGGAGGGATTGGGTATATACTCCACCACACTAGTCAATTGTAGATGGTGAGAGTAGGATAGTGGTCCACCTACTGGTTGTCAAACTGTCCAAGATTTCGCCACCTAGCTTAACGATTATTACAATTACGTAATAATCGGGATCTTTACAATTACTTTACGTGAATGCCGAAGCCCAGAAACTTTCGAGTTAGATATGCCACTAGACGATTATCGACTTTCAGTGGTTTTTTTATTCAGCTTAGACAAGAAACATGGATACTTCTAAAATTCGAGTGATTGTTGAATACGAGTTCCGACGGAATTAACGCGGCAGAAACAGCTCGCAATATCAATGTTGCGTTTGGATAGGGGACTGCTAATGAACGCACCGTGCGATTTCTGTTTAAACGCGTTCGTTTTTCTCAAATCAAATCAAAGTTTCCGTAACTTTGATTTGAAGAACGAACCATGTGGAAGACCGCCCACACAGGTGAATAACAATGAATTGAAAGAGATGATGGAAGCCGATCCAAGCCAAACTACCCAGGAATTAGCGGCATGGTTTAACGTTACTTTACCAACAATATTGACTCATTTGCGACAAATCAATAAAAAATATGATTAATGGGTGCCTCATGGTTTGACTGATCTGTAAGAAACGCGTGTTGAAACTTGTGTTGCCTTGTTGAATAATACAGAAATGAAGGATTATTGTATCGAATTGTGACATGTGATAAAAAGTGGATTTTTTTCGATAACCGTAAGCGAGAAATGCTATGGCTGAACCCAGGTCAAACGCCGCAACAGTGTCCCAAAGCAAAGCTTACCAATAAAAAGGCAATAGTAACTGTTAGGTGGTCTCAGCATGGTGTTATTCACTATAGCTTTCTACGATCTGGTCAAGCAATAACGGCAGATATCTATTGTGCCGAACTCCGAACAATTATAGCAAAACTAGCAGTGAAACAGCCCCGACTCATGAATCGATCTTCACCATTATTGCTCCATGATAACGCGAGACCTCATACAGCACGAGAAACCATTTGTCACCCTCCGTATTCACCAGACCTTGCTCCAACGGACTATATTTTTTTCGTAATTTGGTCAATTTTCTACGTGATAAAAAGTTTTCTTCTCAGAAGGCAATATAAAATGCTGTCACACAGTTTGTCAAATCTAGATCACTTGCAAAGGCATAAATGACCTTCCTATTAATTTTGGATACTGACATTCAGATAACTAAAAAAAAGAATGAAGTTAGTGTTATGAACCTTGATAGCAACTTGATCTCAGAGATAGACATTTTGTTTAGTTGCTATAAAGTAAATTTATTGATTAAGAATGTTTGTTACTGTTTTTATTATTTTACACATAAAACTGTACAAGAAAGTAGGGTGCAAATTTTTATTGATTGAAAAGCCACACACATTATTTTGATTATATTTTTTATACTTGACTTGAGTGCCTTGGTGGTTTTGTGGTCGCAGTATGCGCCTGCTGTGCACGAGGTTGTGGGTTTGGTTCCCACACAGGACAAAACTTTGTGTGGCCCACAAAGAGTTGTTCTGAGTCTGGGTGTAATTTGTGTCCGTTAATTGTATGTTTGTAAAGTCCCCCGCGACACAGAGCTTTTTCGTTGTCTATACTTTCTGTATGAAACATTGTATTTACATTATTATGTTTGTATGCCTTTGTTCTTTTGTAATTATTCGTTAGAAATTTAGAACAAGTTCCTAGATGAAAAACACTACAAGTATGTTTAAGAAAATAAAAATCATGTAAGAAATATACAATATTTTAAATAGTATCCCTATTTAAAATATTTTTGGAAGTTTATGTTCATTAATAAAAGTATATTTCTTACATGATTTTTTATTTTCTTAACATACAATACTGCATATATTTAGTTTCACCCATCGTTCACTATAGTATCTAGCACATACAATAAAATACAACCATTATTTTCCAGTGTAAACGATTGTAAGTATCACATACAACTTTTTTTTAAGATACACATCGCTGTAAAACATTGTATGAGCAAAATCTCAAAAAGTACCAATATTTTCATAAATTATCTTGCCTTATAATTGAAAGTACCCAAAATTATATATACATACCAAATTTCACAAAAATATAACAAAACATGACGATTATATTTCAATTTATAACTTTAAAACGCTCTACTGTAAAATCTTGTTTTTGGGGTTACAATAACTTACGTGGGAGGTATCGATTTAAATTCATTCGAGCCTATCATTATACCTACTTTTCTTGATAAGTCACCACTTTGTGACAGAATGTCGGCCTTTTGTGTTCTAATAAACAGTTTTTAAAGGAAAAGATTCAATTCAGGCTTAACTTCTTCTAAAGACGACGACGTGACTTAGACACTAAGTTAGCGTTTAAATAAACCTTTTAAAGAAAAAGGACAAAAGAATTAAAGTACCGTCATAGACAAGGCGTGAAACTTTTAATAAAACTCTTTAAATTTGTCTTTGGTAGCGTCCCTGCCAGTGCCGGCTAATTGAATTAACTGAGTGGTAATGAGTAGGTAGTTAGGTACTACGTTTTGTCGGAATTAATTGAAATAGACAGGACAATCATTCTAACATTTTAAATCTTTATTCATTCAGAAAACTAAATAGATATACCTATGTTAGGGTAACTAATGTTATTGACATTACTCAATATATTTATATACAATCAAACAATCGGATTACCGCGCAGGCACACTATACTGTATTCGATCATTGCTGGCCTGTTGATCTAGTGGTTAGTGTCCTGACTGCTAAGCTAGAGGTCGTAGGTTCGATTCCCACCCAGGACAAATCTTTGTGTGATAAGTACGATTGTTTATTCTGTTTCTGACTGTAATTTATATATGTATTTAGAAATATTTAAAAAAATATCAGAGCCAGACTTAGTACAAGCTCTGCCTAGTTTGGAATCAGATAGCCAGAGAGATAGATTGCCAGGAGGAACCTAACCTGAAAGTCGAGTTACATAATTACTTCGCCGTATCAAGGTATCTACGAGTACATATTGTATAGAGGTATCTCTTTATACAACCCCGTATCTTCAAAATATTGTCAGTAGGGAGGTTTACATTAGGGCTGACATGTTGTTATTATATCAGGTTTCTAATTTCAGTGCGTCAGAGTGCTTTATGCGTCGAGGGAATGAACAAAATATTATTATAATAAAAATCAAGGGGATTTTATTGTTAATTTCTCTTATACATATACTCGTATTAATTTTTATTTTCTTTGTAATAAAACGTTTATTTTTGTATATATTCCTAATACTCGAGTGACAAACAAGCGTAAGGCCCACCTGATGGTAAGCAGATAACGTAGCTTATAGACGCTTGCAATGCTCGCGTGTTGCCGATCTAAAAAATTATAACAGGGTTTCACTAAACTCTGTTATAATTTTTAATATATTTTTAGTGATGGAGAATCCCTGAGATAGGAAACCGTTTTAAGAAAGCTTATTTATTTTTGAATTGATTCTGATGAAATGATTGAGAGAGAGTGAGATGAAGCTCCCAAGACTTCCAGTTATGTCCTATAGCTGGAAGTCTAGGGAGCTACATCTCACTGTCTCTTAATCACTTCACCAGAATAATTCAAAAATAGTTTAGAGATTTACTGACCTGTAAAAGTATTACCAACAGACATAATTAAATCATCATCAGCCTTTTACCGTGGAATGCCGATCACAAACCAACAGACCGTTTCTTTTCGATTTATATAGGTATTAACGTTATTATAGTGAATTATAATGCTATTCTGATATTTATATATTATTTTTATACAATTGTTTGTGTAGTTATAAAACAAATAAACTTTTTCTTAATCTTACTTTAACTTAATCAATAAACTTTTTATGAGTTTTTGGATTATATTCGTCTTTATTTCTAGGATTTTTACTATACTCAATAAATGTGTTTTATTTTAAGGCTTATTTATATTATTTTTTTAATTACATAAAGTAATTAAGAAAAAACATCAAACTTTATTTTTATATATTTCCTTGGTGTTTTAAATATAAAGAAACGGTATTGCTTTTAAGTTACCATGGGTATTATGTCTTAACCTACGATAGGGTAGGCATAGCTGTATGGCCACCAGCTATGTAAAATACACCGCATATGTAACTCCAAGCTCTGCGCTGCTACTGAGAATCGGCTGCAAATATAAGTGCAAGATGGAATAACGCAACGTGGCAGTTGACCATTCGAAACATTGACCCAATCGCTTCCTCCGCCAGAGCCTTGAATAATAATTGTAGGCGTGCGTTGGTACAATTCATTCATTACAATCCAATAACTAAAATGATTTAAAGTAACAAGATGTTTAAGGTATAAGAAGCAAATACTCTTTAAACTAATTGCCATTATAAAATTACGAGTAATGTCGTACAAAAAGCACTCAAAAAACGAGCCGAATAACATGACTTTTGTTAACAAAACGAAACTAAAAGATACACTTTCTCACGGTACAAAAGTGAGAGTAGCCTATCAAACAAATTGTCACTGTATTCGTAACTAAGGTGTAGTTACGATCATTGTTTTTTTATACTACTTGGGTGGCAAACAAGCCTACGGCCCGCCCGATGTTAAACAGTTACCGTAGCCTATGGACATTTGTAATACCAGAGGTATCACTTGCATGTTGTCAACACATTTTTTTATACCAGGGCTTTAAGATGGAAGTATCCCAGGGATATGAATACGTTTCTTTCAAAACAAATCCCTAAATGAGCGCTGGAGACCTGTACTCAAACACAGGAACACAACTACACCGCTGTGTGTAGATATTTAGCTGTGGTCTTCTGTAAGGTGGCGATCCTTCCCCAGTCGGGCTTGCTCGCTAGTATGGTGCCCTACCTCTCTTAAATTGTTATTGTTGTTATTATCTAAGATGTGTTTATATAAATAGATGCGTTACCAGCGTCCCTGCATTTTATTTTGATCGCATCGAGATACTAAGGAGCTCGTAGCTAAGTAGCCGCGTGGATCGATAAATCTGTGTGTTTAAGCAAGCTTGCTAGCGAGAACTTTCGAGCGTGGTTCTGCGTCTAATCTCATCCCATTGCACTATGATAGCCTGTCATTGCACACACACTTGTGTACCTACTATAATACTTATAGATCCTACAAAGTTGGCTAATCTTTATTGAAATTGGTCGCCATAACCGCAATTGGTCTGGAGGACTACATTTTAAATACATGATTGTAAGTTAATTGTCTGCGGTTTACTCATTCAGTTCACTCTGTCCTAAGATTATTGTAGCTAATGAACAGTTTCTTTTACTTATTTCTTTACAAAATATAAGCTGTATTTATTTTCTCTACTTTATTTCGGATGCTATAGTACCTACCTAATGTCGTAAGCCTGATCGTAATTCAGTCGTATCTGATACCGTCCAATAGGAATTTGAGAGAAAAAGAATAGGGAGTGCACCTGTTTGCACCTGTATACATTTATGCACTTTAATATCTCTCAAGAAGCTGTTTAATATATGTTTTTTTAGATTGGCCTCCGTTAAGTATAAGCACTATTCCCGACACAGAAAAATATAAGCTTTATTATAATATTATTTACTTGTTATTTGGTTACTATGCCATTACTATTGGCCTGTACTATAATACAGTGTCTACCTAGTTTGAGAACAAATGACCGCATGTGAGTTTTCCCTACATATTACTGTTATTACTATCATTTATATGAAAACATACAAATTTATTTTATTAAAATAGTGCTAATAGTAAACAGTTGTTACAAGATGATTAATGAAACTTATTTCAATGTCACTCAATGTTTTTGTTTGTTTTATCTCATTAATTTGCAAGTTGGCCAGTTGACCGCGGTCGAGCAAAAACTTAATCTGTTGTACCGATTATTTTACAGTATCAAAACGAGTAGAACAATGGGCCATGTCGCGTGACATGATTACGATTATAAAAATAGTGTCTGAAGATTATATCGTTAAAGTAATACGTGGTCTGTATACCTAATATGTAAGTTTACCTGATTTGATTTAAGCAGCCTATGATTTTACTGTGCCAACTCATGAATGAATTGCTAAAGTTTCCTTAAACAGTAACAATATCTAAAAATAATACTATCCTTTAAAGTGAACCTTGGTTACGGCTGATCTCAACGAAGACTAGTAATTTACGCGGGAGATCAAACGTCCAAAGTGTGGTGTAACTCAAGTGTGCTTTTAATTTCGTCACTCGCATAGTTCTATGGGATGGCAATCCATCCCGACACAACCGGAGAGATCTGGCGTAGGCTTTACATACTTTCCGAGGCAAGGGCTAATAAACACCGTTTTATAAACTTCAGGCATCTACTGTCAATTTCTTAATGGAAAATCTAATATCTCTTTTTTTGGGGCTGACCCGAGATTCAAACCAGGGACTTCGTGATCAGCAATTGCACCAAAATAATGAGGCAATTAAACAGCAGTGTATAACGAACATGCAACATAACAATTAAATAATAATGCAGCTTTTAACTAAGTATAAGGTTTGTAGTTTAAATTGTAATAACAGAAGTCTAACCCACAAGCCTTGTTAGTTGAATATGAAAGGCTAGAACTGCAGTCGTCGGCGAGCACAGAGCGAAATGTCGTTTAGAGGAAGTGGTCTCATCCAATTAAGAGCATGCTCGCTGGATTGCTTCCAGCGTTTTTGTCGTTTTTGTAATTGTCTTCCAGCACTTTTCTTTCTACAACAACGAGATCGGCACCGCCTACCGTTTCCTATGTTCAATTGGTAAGGTTTAAAGTTGCACGTATCCGTTACAATATTAAATAATTGTATCTACTAGAGAAAAACTTCATTTACTTTATTAACTATAACGGAAGTTAAAGTTTAATATACTTGTCTAATTCTTCTTCGCCTTCAAATCCAAACAATGCTCTCTGGAAAATTAATTTCATTATAAAATATGTCCAAAACACAAGCTCTTTGTGTAGGTATAGAAGTCGTTACTTAAGTTTTGTATCTCGGTAACGGCTTGATACAGCTCCAAGCGACACGTCGGAGCAGAATAGATGCACATCGACGAGAGGAGTATGCAAATGAGGAATATTGGGAGTAGCGGTAACGGCGCGGCGGTCGGTGAGCCATTGTCACCGGGCCCATTGTGTGGTGGCACGAGTGTAGATAGGTACCTACATGGTGTGTGTGCGGGCTCAGCAATCTGCTTCGACGTCCGCATGACAAAACGGTACCGCCTTAGTATTTGTTTCGAGTCGTGATCGACAGCAACGCTCGCCCGGTTTCTTGCTCCTAGCTAATGCATTTCTCTGACAGTTTTTGTCGGACCGGTATTCTGTTCTATCAACAATCTGTTGTATAATATCCAATGAAATATTCAACATTCAAATCACATTGACAGTTTTTTTTAAATTTGAATATTAATCGTCCACCTGCTCCTCTGTATTCAAAAATAAATTGGCGAACAAATGAATTGTATGCAAGTGAATAGTAATGTTGACGTTTACATAAAATCGTGTTTATAGTGTGCAATAATAAACGCGTTTATCTAGTGGAGAGACAGACACCGTTAAACCTCGTGCAGTCGTGCCAAATCTCTTCATTAAACTGGTTGGGAGGTGGGCCGATAGCGGTACATCCCGCTGTTTACATTTTACATCTACACATACATAGGCACATCCTATATTATCTAACTCTGCATTGTATTGTCGTTCCGCTATATGCAGCACTGTATGTATCTAGATTGTTATCAGATTCCGCTCACAAGTATGACCACATTTTCCATGTCTTGTACGATTTAAGTTTATTACTAACTAAGGCTATCTTTTGAATAATCTGTGTAAGTGAAGTTGAAATTATACGTTAATAAACTACAAGTTAACAACTAACTCTATGTATCTACGTAGCAATAAAAGATTTAAACATTAACGACTTCGTATTATAACTATAGCTTATACATAAACTTTGCACTTTAAACAAAACAGATCCGAAGTTTAAAGGAAGTTAAGGAAGTCTTGCACGCAACGAGAAACCTCAACGTATTAATTTAAGCTTAAGTTGGAATCCTAAATTCCGATCAGCGATTCTAACATAAATAATGTTAATAGTGTATCGAAATGCCTATTATTATCAACAATCGTTGATCCGAAACAGAGATCATGCGCACAGATCAGAGCGGTCGCGTTTTAGTTGAGCTCTAATTTATTATTCAGCCAGTGTCGCGGCTACGTAATTTATATAGGCGCAGTTATCGCAGACGAATGCGACTGTGGCGCTTTGAAAGCTGATTACAGTTTAAAGCGGCTAGATAACGTTGTGGAGCCGTAGTCCTGTGTCGCAAGTGGCGCGACGCGACGACGTAGCACCCTGACACAGTTTCTGTTAATTCAACGTGCGATAATTGCAATGAAAGCTAAATATAATTGCACATTGTGATTCTCCGCGCACGGGCCGCGCCGCGCCCGCTCCGCCGAGGCGCAGAGCATCCTCGTACGCATCCAAATAAGCGGCCAACACTCCCGCCGCTTACGAATGAGGATTTAATTTAATGTTCTGGATAGTAATTCGTTTCAAAACAATAGCAACAGACACAGCATTGAATACATATGCAGTGTTTTAGCCGCTTTACACAGGACATGTATAAAAAATGAGCAGCCTTTTTTGTATTCAACAACATTGGGCACAAAATTATGGTAATACTAAGCTACCGTACAAGCGATTGTGACACTAATGTAATTAAATATGTATCTGATCGTGTATAATGCGAATTTATTAAGGTAATGGAGTGTAACGATCGAATTCGAAGCTAAAAATAAAGCTTCACTAAATGCATTTATAAAACATAGCCTCCCAATACCACAATACTTGTTGTAAGTCAATTTAGTTGATGGAATATAATATTTTGGCATCAAAATATTATTTTATGAAGCTGTCGGTTGGGTTTGGCAGACGTCCATTAGTAAGTATCGGGACGAGCGAGCAGCAAAGAATGGGCGCAGAGGGCAACATTACAACCCTGGGTTTATAACACGAACTCGCGCACAATCTTTGATGCACTTAACACTATAAATTATTCAGAGCTATATACAATCTGCAAATAATTCTCGTCTGGTTCCACTGGTAGGTATTACAGTTTCATTTCGGTTAGCGTTAATATTATATGATGCTAAAACAGAACAATGAAAACTTTGCTGAATTTTAAATGATGACTGCAAGTGTTTTCATTACTTTATCGCTTAATGCTGGTTTTATGCTGATTCTTTATTTACCTCTTCGCTAAGAAAGATTTGCTTAAAGTATACAGTACTTATACATGTTTATTGACAGTTCGCCATTGTCGGTATTAGGTCCCATTGTGATTGGGTGAGCATCTAACAGAGCCCTCAATTTCCGTGCACAGTTTCATTGCCGGGTTATGACGACGACAGTAAAGCCCTTAATTATACTCTAGTCACCAAATTACACGCTATTGACCGTACGCCTACGTGAAACCATGCTTGTTACCGATATACCAATGTATATTTCCATAACATAGGCACTAAATATAATACGTGGTGTCTTTTGATAGGATTTGTTTTATAAATAGTTTCAAATCCTATTGTAACATTCATTGATGTTTATTCTATTGTCGTTTCTTGCAAATAACGATGATGAAAGACAGTATATTTTACTTATAAATCAGTCATTACTTATTATTTAGGTAATTTTATTTTTCATTTTTTTTTAAAGACAACTCCCGCACTAGAGAACAAGCTCTGTGTCGCGGGGGACTTTACAAACATACAATTAACGGACACAAATTACACCCAGACTCAGAAAAAATCTTTATGGGTCACACAAAGTTTTGTCCTGTGTGGGAATCGAACCCACAACCTCGTGCACAGCAGGCGCATACTGCAAATTTGCCATAATGTTTAATACTCGACGCCTAGAAAAACATTTGGAGGCTTTAATTTTTTGAAAAACGAATTTCTTTGCATAGTAGATTGAAAATAAGAAGGAGTTTCTTTGTGTCTGTGGCATTCTAGCGGCTAAAGGAATGGTCATATTTTATTGGAGTTTATTTTAAAGCTTAAGTAAATTGGGATGGCTCTAAGTAATATTTCATCGAAATTAATACAATCGTTTTAAAGTTGTAAACTTTATTTTCAAAAGACATTTCTTAGGCAGAACGTGTCTCGGTAATTTTTAAATTAAATTCCATGTTATTGCATATTAATATGATTAATTATAAACTATTCGGATACATTTGAAAATGTTGTTTGTCCTGGTATTTATTGCAAATAAAAACGCAAAAGAAATTTCTGTAGTAAATGTACTCAATAACAAAAGTGAGTAGGTCTATTCTAGATTATAATAACGTTTATCTAAGCCACGTTGACCAGTGTATGCTTAATGAAGAGAAAGTTTATTCACAATGTAGTCGTACTTACAATTTACACTATCCTTACGAGTGAGTTAGACGTGAAAGGTTGCAGCGAATGCGCATTGCATGCTGATGCAAAGAGCGAGACAGATGCATAGCCTGACCAGTAGTACCTATATCTCTGTGCCAAATGTCATTCAGATCCTTTCTATCATTCTGGCGCGAAGAAATCTAACCATTCATTTATCCATCCAAACTTTTGCATTTATAATATTTGTAAGATTACCATAAGGACGTCTTGGTACGGCCATAGTACTGAGCGCATAGGTCGTCTACCCACTACGACAACAGCACTAACCCCAACATCCAACGTATCGTGAAATACTAACAGCTCCAGGGCTCAACTGGGTTTAACGTTCCTGCGTGGAACACAGCCAAGCAATAAAACTTGATGTTTATACAACGAGTCTACAACATACTAGTTTATGTATCGAGCTTAAACTGTACATATACATACATTATACATATACTAAAACAGACCGGTTGCTACAACGCTGAATGTCGCATATATCAAAGAAAATAGATATATCTTAATATATATATTTCTTGTGTGCGTGTGTATGTGACTGAACTCCTCCTAGACGGGTGGACCGATTTTGATGAAATTTTGTGTGTGTGTTCGGGTAGGGCCCTGGATGGTTTAGATTCACAATTGGACCCGGTAGGTGGCGCTGCTGTCGGTATTTCAGCTTTTTCCGGCAGGACGACGTCTGCCAGGTCCACTAGTCTTTAAATATATTTGTATACTACCAAAAAGCATATTGGCCGCGAAATGACAGGAAAGTTTCGTAGCCTATGGACGCTTTTTTTATTTGCGTGTTACCGATCTAAAAAATTGTTACACCAAGGTTTTGTAATGGGATATCAATGGGATAGGAAAATGATTCCTAAATAAAGACCTGTACTCACGCACAGAAACACAACTTTATCACAGTGTGTACTTACCACAGTTTTGTACAATGGGTGGCGTTATCGCTAAAAATAATTTTTGTTCCAGGCAACCTTTGAATGCACAGATAAGAAAGTTAATCTTTCCCGGTCGGGCTCGCTCGCTAATATGGTACTCTACATCTCCTAAAAATTTAATAATATTCGTGTTTTAGCGTTGATTAAAGCAGGCTGAGATGAGAAGGATCTGGCCGCAGGTGAACTGTTATTGTTGAATATAATAAGGCTATTGTTCTAAAGGGTGTCTAGGTGTCATCCGAGCGCCATTGTGCATCCACCAACTGTTTAATCACACACTGTAATAACACGTTGCAGATTTTTAAGCTATTGCATAGCTTCTATCGCGGGCCTTGGCCGTGGAGACCGAATCCAGAAATCCCGTAACGTAAATAATAAACCTAACAACCCCCACTCCGACCGGCACAGCGGTGATACTTTTTTTAATGACGAATTCTCTAAACGGCCAATAATAATATGTCAAATTTGTGTAAGGAGGTTTTGATCTAAGAGAATATTAATGTGAAAAAGATTATAGTAGGTATAAGGAGTCTTAAGGAATTATTACAAGTATTCATTTTTATTATTATATATTTTTATGAATCATTGAGAATAAAATAAAATGATTTAGATAATTCTGTAAAGTATTTTTTTATTTGTTTCGATAAAAAAATCATAATTAAAAATATGCAATAGCTTATCGCGTCAGTCCCCGAGTGCCACACGTCTTTTTTAAATCTTTTACTATTAGATCGCAACAAAACATTGAATAAACGTTCAACTGTTTGCAGTATTACAATATTGGAAGGGCAATATTATTCTTCCGGTATCCGAGACATCGAATGTAACTGTTATTAAGTGACTATTTAGAAAACAATATCGTGAGCAACGCAAACAATAACAGAACGGGACTATTTACATACCGCTTGGAGAAAGTAAAGTAGGAACTATGGACTTAGATTGAATATATAATGGGGCGAATGGAGAAAACCTTACAAAGAATTACATATCTATCTCTTGGGTCTAGTAGGTAGTCGTTATGACCGACTGTTGATTTCGAGGTTTGATTCTCGGATCAGTTTTTCTGTCAAGAAATTCACAGTTAAGCCTTTAGTCCTAAGCCTACTCTCTTCCCGTGTTGGATTGCCGTCGGATCGCCGTACTATCGGGGTATGAAATATAAAAGAATAACCAGCGCTTGCGAACACATTTGGGTACTATAATATCACCTGCGCAGATGGCTAGTTTCTATCTAAATTCCAAAATTAAACTAAAATTTAGTTAGGAGGACATTATTATTAAACCAAAATTAAGTCTTAAGTCTCATTGTAGGATCTATGGACGCTCCGCTCTATCTGCAGTAACCGAGTTCAATCCAATGTTCATTTATTCATTTTATAACTGCATTTTTTTTAATTTCATTGTAATTAACAACATGTTTATTAGACTGTTTCGTACCTGAGTGCCTAGACATTCCAAGGTTCATACATAATAACATGAGATAATTCAGAACGAGGCAAGGTTTTAACTCATTATTCCGAAGCACCCTTGATTATTCATCTCGGTTCATGTTGCGTGCAGTGTATTGTATATCAGTGCGGAGCAAAGTCGGGGGTAAAGCCACGATTAATCAACGTTAACCTTGAAACTTCGTGCTCCACATCTTAAGTTTCAAATTAATTTTCATATACTACTCAGATTTTGCAATTAGTTATCTCGGGTGGCCATGTAGGGCCGTTGTTACAAACTTCTCAATTTATTTACTTCATTGTTCGTTGTTGTTTTTATGTTCAAAAGCCAATATTCACTTACTAGTCACGAGTTTGAAATTAGTTCTGTCGGAATGTTCCGTTTCGTTTTAACCACACTTTTGCTCTATTTTTCCATCATGTGTAATATTAGTATATTAACATGATCTTGTAAATTATATACTAAATAGGTATATTCACATTGTTGTTCAAATAGATCTAGGTAGGAATGTATTTGTAATCACAGGCACTGAGTTGTCTGAGCGACGAGTTCCTTCGACAAAGCCGAGTAAATAATTCATTTGTATCCGTATGGATGGAGCTAAAAATAGCACCTTCTGCTTAGATAGCGACGACTTTGGAGGTGCTAAACTTTAGATAACAAACTAGCTTTCAGCGTTATGTTTAGTTAAACGATTAGTTTATTTAGTCGTACGGCACGTAGGTGGTCATTTACTTTTATTTGCTTCAATGGTCAGAAAGATTATAAGTTATAGTAAAAAAGTATTTTTTACCTTTTATTTACAGTGCTGAGCTAACACTATTAGCTAATAAATTTTATTTTCATAATCCAATACTTTTTACGCTCGCTGGAATCGCGGAAAAAAATAAATTGTGGTATAGTGCGAAACTAACCGTAAAATATAACGTTTCACGTTGCAACTAACTTATAATTCGATATTGGCAATCGATTAGAGTCGAGCCAAGCCTTTATTTGTGTCAGTTTTCCTTTAGATCAATTCGTTACGATAAACCGAAAAGTGTCTAGTTTCTCAAACTTGAAGAAAAACTTTTATGGAAAAAACCGCTCTATGTTTTGCAACTCAATTGAAAAACCGTTAATGATTTTGACATTGAGATTAAATAAGCGGTAATGAATTATATGGGACGTGCGGAGGTATCAATCAAATCGTTTTAAACTCATCATAACGTATAATGTTGGTGTTTTTAGTCCAACACAGGACATTTAAAGGTCAACGAGTACTACATTGTAGAAACCAATCCCACTGTAAACAAGTTGCATGAATCGTTAAGCGAATAAACGCACACGTAACCTACATACATGTGTGCCTAATTGTGTATATTTATGCATGTTTATTTTAGGCATATCGTTATCACCATGTGTCATCGTTGGGATGTGGCCAGGCTGTCTGCGAGCTCAAGGCTATAAGACAACGACACTATGGGTATTTTTACACGTACAAATGTTATGTAATGATGTACCATTGTACCATCGACAAAGTACAAAGACAACATCATGGTATAACAACCCAATATTATACACATTAGCTGCTAACCGCGGCTCCGCTCGGAATAACAAAAATAAATGTACTTATCCCACGGGACCATTATTATTAACTAGGGGTCGCCCGCGACTTCGTCCGCGTGGTAATTTGGAATATTTTCCCCCACTTTGCCACATATCTCACTACTGCTCCGCTCCTATTAATAATAGCGTGATGTTATATAGCCTATAGCCTGCCTAGATAAATGCACTATTCAACAAAAAAGATTTTTTTCTAATCGAACCAGTACTTTCTGAGATTAGCGCATTCAACCAAACAAACAAACTCTTCAGATTTATAATATTAGTATAGATATAGATCGGATGGTCGACGGTAAAATAAGGTAACACAATAAGGTTTTTTAGTCAACGAATTTTGAGGTAAAACGTTTTGAGTGGTCGGGCACCAACTTTGTCGATAGTACCTACCTATTTATTATGATGATTTAATGTATTTTAATAAATGTCAACAAGTTTGTCTTATTGTGCTTCTGCCTACGTCTTGTCATGTATAAATAATCAACAAGAATATGTTATTACTGCGCCTACGTATAGGATTCGTTTGGTAAAGTTATCTTGTTTCGAATTTACCAGAATATAGGTACAATTTAGATATCGCGTTGCTTCCGCAAGTAGTTTTGGAAACCCTATTCGCACGCAGAAACTTAATATATACTAAACAATATTGAAATAGTAGGTAATTTAGCTGTAGTCATTTGAATTGAAGAGAAATTTAGCCGAAAATTTGACAACAACTCCTGTTTTTAACAACTCTTGCACAAGCTCTGTTTTCTGGTAGGTAATAATAAACATACAATTCAAGGACAAAAGTACCAACGTTCAATGTTTTGTCTTTTGGTTAGTAGACCAGATATGCCTTTATAATTCTTACCAAGACTGTGACTACTATGTGGCTTCCTCAAGGTATTTTCCTTAACTGTATGATAATGGTAAATCATTCAATTAGTACTCATGAATTCTACAAAGTGAAATTTAGATTGACACAGCTACTAGTAATGCATATTAACATTTCTGCAAACAACCAATCACAGAACAATTGTTCTGATTTATAGACACAGAGAATAATATGCTAGTATCACAGCTGTAATATTCAACTAGACACGTTATATAATGGAAGACGAGTATACATACTACGCATGGCAATACTGTGGGTAACAAATTGTTACAACGTCACTGGCATAGTATAAAGAAATGGATAGTATAGAAACTGCACTTAAATATTAAATTTAATACCTAACACTACCAATTTAATCGGCGTACAAGTACGAACATACGGAATCAGTCTATCAGTATTCGTAATTTTTATTAATGACAATAATAGTAGGTACCTATAATACCTTTCTCACATTAACATTAAATGACCTTTGATTATATCATGGAATTGTGACAACAGAACTTGCAAGGAAGAAAGCGCTCTAGGTATTCAAGTTCGGCTTTAAAGGAGATTCTCCACTACCTATTTATTTATACTATGTCTCTGGGTATATCATCCTCGCTTTAGTTCAGAGCGTGGGAAGAGAATCGACTGATTGTCATTCATACTAAATGATATGAAGCTAGAGTATACTAGAGATTTGAATTTACAATGAATTTATTACATATGTATTACCATGTGTTTGACTACACAAAGAATGTATAAGTACTACTTATAAGTAATCTGAAGGGATTTGTAAAAGGTCGATAAAAACAGAATAGTGAATAGATGTAATGTTTTATTTGTGATTAAATGTTGCCTGTTCAGGACCGAATGCGGTGGAAATCCTTGAGGGAGGCCTATGTCCAGCAGTAGACGTCTTTTGGCTAAGATGATGAAATGTTTGCCTGCCCCTGGTGTTGCACGCATTCATAGGCTACGGTAACTGGTTACCATCAGGCGGGCCGTATGCTACTTGGTAGTATAAAAAAAATATCAAAAAGGCTGGGTTAAGGATACCCTGAACCGATTAGTGTGCATCAAGAATGAGTGTTAATGAAGCGAAATAAGTATTTCAAGATTGTAGCAAGAGGAAACCAGCCCTCTAGATAAGTAGCATAAATTGTAGTAGAATCGAATAGAATAGAAAGCAAATGTATGTAAGTGTAAGACATTGTGTCGTAGTCTCTACCTTCTTCTTTGAATAACAAGGCTTGTTTATTATAAAAAAAAACAGTCATACCATTTTATCAAAAAACCAGCCAGCTATTTTATGTTTAAAAAAAAGACAAGTAAATAAATTATATAAAAACCATATTTATTGATCGGGTGCCTAATAAGGAAAACATTCCATTTGTATCTACGAGTATAATCTATCATTTATGATATTATTATTCTAATTACTGCAATTATCATTAACACCCAATAATATCATTAAATTAATTATACTATTAAATATTTATACTAACCATAAAAAAAGATTTACTTACTACAGATACATTTTATAGCTCAAAAGAAGACCGAATCTAATAGACCTTTCTCTAATGTAATTCTTCGACATTCAAACTCCTTACGTGAGATAAGGTTTTACTTTATATTACTATAAGTTTAATTAGTTACGCTGTCGGTTAATCTCCTATGTTGTCGCATGGAGTAAATCCCGACAAATGGCCGCCTAAGTCTGAGGAATGCGCTTGAGTGACGCAACAACACACCTGCGCAAGAGACGCCAAGCGGTCTTCTGACGGCAATTAATCTCAGCTCAACTATTTTATAATAAGTCAACACATACTTGCATACTTATTTACTAAGTAGTGGCTTTGATCCGTTGATCGCCGGCTTTGCTCATGATCATTTAACTGATTTATTACCTAACTAATACATGAACCAAGTACTCCGATATTTTTTTTTATTTAGATGGCTATTTTTTAAATAATGTATTTAGTACTTGCAGCCCATCCCGAATTTTCACGGGTCACAGATAATATAATACTAGTACACGGGTAAACATTTATTTGATTTTCCTAGGGATCCCTAATTTATTTGTCAATTAAACAAATTAGCATACTGGTGGGTTTTTTTTTAATAGGTCGAGTAGTTTTAGAGTACAAAAATACAAATCTTTTGTCTTTATTATATTAGTACTGATATTGAAAAAACCTATACGCATCTAGACAAATTCAAGTTATCCTATGGTTTTGATTACTAAATTATTAACCTTCAATCAGAATGCGAGGCTATAGAGCTTATAGTATGCTGACAATGTGCGTGTAACTTCAAACACCTTCGACTACAAAATGAAGGACATGTCGGCCATACAGATTTCCCTATGTTGTTTTCCTATAGTGTTCATAGGGAGTGATAAAAACAGATGCCTACCTACATATTGCAGCATAATACTTATTTATTACCATATTGCACAACAGGCATAGGTACCTTTTAGTAGTTCCATTCCTGTCTTCAGGCATTTTTTTGTTTTTTAAAATGACAACTCCCGCACTAGGGAACAAGTCCTGTGTCGCGGGGGACTTTACAATCATACAATTATCGGACACAACAATCTGGCTACTAAGCTGGAGGTTGTGGATTTGGTTCTAGAAGCTCTTACCAAAAACAAATCTTTGAGTGACGAGCCTGATTCTTTGTTTATTCATTACAAACAAAAATACAAATCGTTTCTCTTTATAATATTCATATAAGCTGTATACTTATATCAAAGGGTAGGTATCGATGTAGTTTATCTATTCATCAGATAAGTATACACCAACTTGACTAAGACTAAGACGATCTAGTTGATATACTGCAGATACCCCTTATACCTACAAGATACTTAGGAAATTTTGTAACGAATCTAAACACTAATAAATAACTACTTTTTATTTGCTCCATTTGCTCAGAGACTAGGGGCTTAAATTGAATGTGTAGAGCATCACACCAAAATAGAAAACAAGTCTAACCTATGGCTCTTATTCTGAAAAAGTCGACTCCCCCACTATAAAAGCTTTATATCGCGGGGGACTTTACAATTAATTCACGGACACAAAGTACAACCAGACTCGGAACATTTGTATCCACAAATTATTACGTTTGATTGATAGTTCCGAGTCTTTTGTGTCCGAAAATTTGTATCCGGACTGGAAAGATGATTTGTGGATTGACATGAAGAATTTACCGTGATAAATGGCTCCGTATTACTAAAACTACTTAATCATCCGTACACACTTCAACATTACTTAGTAAATAGTTAACAATCATAAAGTACCTATATAACAGATAGAGTAAATACACATTGCAAAATAAACGTTGTCAACAATTCTTGCATAACACTTCGATCTTTATCTCTGTGAGAACAAAGTAAATAATAGCTTGTATCTTACAGATTATTATATACGCTATCTGTGTTGTGCAGATACGAATTATGGCAGTCACATTAAGCAGTAGAGTATCGATATCAAGTGATTTACTAATGCTTGCCTGCACGACTAGTGACTACTAAGCTGTTTTATTTAGTCTGTCACTGAAGCGAGCTATAGTTTCAATTCAATTGAATAAGTAACCACGCTTGAATAAATGCTTAAGGCGGTTATTATTAATTATTAATTTAACACACCGATATTATACGTTTGTTTTCTAATTAGGTTTTTTTTATACTACTTGGATGGCAAACAAGCATACGGTCCACCTGATGTATCACGGTATCACTTGTGTGTTGCCATCCCATTGTTTTACACCAGATGAGAGTATCACTGTGATAGGAATATGTTTCTTTCAAAACGCATCCCTAAATGAGCGCTGGAGACCTGTACTTACACACAGAAACACAACTACACCGCTTTGTGTAGTTTTAGTTTAGTAGTTTAGTTTAGTTTGACGGGGCTTTTCCGCACCTGGCCGCTCGCTTTGTGTAGTTATTTGGCTTTGGTCTTCTGTAAGGTAAAGGTCCTTCCCTAGTCGGGCTTGCTCGCTAGTATGGTGCCCTACCTCTCTTAAAGGTGGCATACGGTCCGCCTGATAGTAATCAGTTACCGTAGCCAGAGGTATCGCTTGTGTGTTGCCGACACGATAAAATAACACCAGGGTTTTGTGTTGGAGTATCCCTGGGATAGGAAAACGTTTCGTTAAAAACGTATCCCTAAATGAGCGCTGGGAACCTGTGAACAGGAACATAACTATTCTTGCCCCAGTCAGGCTTGCTCAATTGTATGATGCCTCTCTTACATTCAATCGAATGAGTAACCTCGCTTGACCAAATGCTTAAGGCGACTATTATCAATTAATTTAACACACCTACTGTAGAAGCGATTTTATGTATATTTACTTTACTTTAGTCATAAAACATTAAATCATAGCGTCACGCCTTTTTTGCTGGCAGAGGTGTTGTACACCCACGTTATGTTTTAATGTCGTCCTACCCGAATTTTGGTCACGGCAACTAGTCTCCATGGAGACTAGTTAACCCGGGAGATATTATTACAAGTGCAAAAGTGTGTGAGCTAACACAGGTGCATTCTTTTTTTACCTTACTCTCATAGTCCAATTGGACGGTAATCCGACACGACCGGACAGAAAACAGGCGTAGAATAGACGGCTTCACATGCTTTTCTAGGCCCGATATGTAAATACCGCCATATTCAAACTTTAGACATCTTTCTGAATTTTTTGTCAGAAAAACCCAATGTCTATTTAGCCCGATTGCCCTTACCGGACTTGCCTTACGCACTTTACAGTGCCATTGCTAATCATGAGGTATCAGGTTCAGAAAGCCCTAAGTGTAGTTATATAGCTACTAGGGGTCGCCCGCGACTTCGTCCGCGTGGTAATTTGGAATATTTTCCCCGATTTTGTAACATATCTCACTACTGCTCTGCTCCTATTGAACATAGCGTGATGTTATATAGCCTATAGCCTTCCTGAATAAATGCACTATTCAACAAAAAAAAAGTTTTTTTTCTAATCGAACCAGTACTTTCTGAAATTAGCGCGTTTAACCAAACAAACAAACTCTTCAGCTTTATAATATTAGTATAGAATATTTTTCGTGCTCTTTCTTTACTTGGTAAAGCTTCTGCTATACGAGTACATACATATATACGTAGGTACTAAATTAAAACACGTCTGCACGTGATTAGTTGTCTGCCAGTCCCATACAGACAGTAATGCATTTCACTGTATATATAAGTAAGCATTTTTTATTCCTTTGCACGTTGATATATTGTAAAGATGGAGATTCAAAACTTATATTTAAGCTTATAATAGCTTGTAATATCCTCCAGACCGCTCTCATTACGGTGGGTAATCTCAATGGAGATAAATCAACGATATGGCCAGTGAGATTAGACATAGGACCTATGACTTTTAGTGGCCTCGTTGAGTTTTTAGACAATGGTCAATATGGTCATTCATCTATAAACTGACGGTACCTTAATGACCGCGTGGTTATTAAGTACGAGCTCCAGTTATCGGCTATGTAATACCCACCTAATACTAAAAGTTTACAACGAAAACTCTAAATTTGAATTGTGTTAGAAACAATAAATTGTACTTAACAGTACCTACGGAGAGTTTAACTAGTGCCTAATTACAGACATGAGTTGAATCTTTCAAGAGTTCCTCAGTTACAAGAATTCGTTTTATCTTTAGAAGTTTCCTAGAAAATTCCATTTAAACTTTGTTCGCACATTGTATTTGCTATTCCACTTTAAACATAAAACATTGGTGTAAATAATGTACAGATTCGGAGGGTAACCAAAGTAAACGAGCTGAGAGCTAAGAACAACACGCGGTGGATTCGCAGAAAACACATTAACCACTCCTAAAGTCGCTAATAAATGAAATGATTTACTTCCTTAATGCGCACTTATATTACCCTGTATGCGTGCAACTGTTACTAAACTCAAAATTAACCCGAATAAAACTTATTAAGGTGGTTCCACGTCATTAACCAATCAAAACTGGCATATGGCAATATACCATGAAATAAAAATAAGTCTCAGAGATTAAATAACTCATCCTGACCGCGAATATTTTTATTTTTATTGCCCATTTAAACTCTGGAAATACTTTATTCACCAAATGAAATAATAAATCCATTGTAACAGGAGTGAAATATTTTCCAAATCCCTTTGTGATAACGTAGAGATAAGTCCATGTTATACTTTATTATCACAGTGAAAAGTATGAATTAATTCAAAAATGTTAAGATTACCCAGCCTTCAAAATTTGAAACAAGCTATTATGGAGCATAAAAACAGTCCAGAATATCTTCTATAAAAGCTTCGTTCCGTTTTACTGCTGATTGTGCGGCGAAAACACCTGTGCAACAAGGAGGGCTAACAATACTACGATTGCTGCCGGATACCCTGTTTTATATAAGTAACTAGAATAGAAACAGATGGTAAAGTGCTTACAAACAAACCAACATTATTTTATTACATTTCTACACAAATATTATAAACCGTTTACTCTTACATTTACTTAGTTTTAATGATGACTAGAATAGAAATCGGCAGATTGATCATGTAACTTAACCAAAAGACGATTCAACAATCGAGTTAAGATGTAAAACTGGCATTAAACTTAATTACTCCGAATAAAAGTCGACGGAACTCTGACCAGACTGCGAAGTAATTACATTTCTACAGGCTTTGAATTTTAATCGTTTGTGGGGCTACAGGGGCGTTAACGCACACATGCAAGCTTCGCGACGCCACCCGTAACCTTTCTTACATTGAATTTACACCTTAGGACTAAATAATTACATTTCATAAAAAGTAAACAAGCCACTTCATATGAAATAAGTACTTACCTGAAAGATTACGCATCCAGAAGGTTGCGTAATCTTTATTCAAATTTAATTCGTTCATCAATTCCTACGACAAATTTGAATACCTATCGTAAATATCGACGATTATAATTTCTCATAAACTATAGGCCTATATAAGTCTTTAATTGAAGCTATCAAAACCTATAACGTTTAAATTTACATTAAGTCAACTCGATCCAATCTTAATAGTCTTCGTTTAACTGCATTATTATTTAAAACTATGAAATAGCCTAACTGGCCTTTAATTAAAACTACGACACTGCAATGTGCAATCGATTAAAAATAAATCGAGTATAGTAACTAGGAATTTTTATAATTCTTTTATATTGCGCTAAATCAGATTGTAGTCAAAATGCAAGGGGCGTCATTAGAGCTTCCTTGTAGCAGCAGGTGCAAATGACGGCATGTATGTGTAGGAGCCACGCTATTGGACGATGCGCGGGCGCTGATTTATGGCCGCTACAAGTCTTCACGCAGCTGCCTCTTTCTACAGTTGCGAGTACACAACAGTTATGGGAAGTCGATGTTTAGACGAGATGCATGGAAAAGGAAGTTGCGAAACCAGATCCCACTTGGTTGATGAGCAACACCTTGTCATATTTGTACCTTCTTTTTCACACAGCCTATTTCTGTTTACTTGCCGGTTTTATCATAAATAAAGAACGCTTGATTTATTGTAGGTATCTAAAGTGGTGAAACAGTGTTTTATGTAATAGCGGGTTATGAATCCTCGTAAGGTATTTAGTGAAACTATAATACGGCACATACCTTCCGCATCGCAGCGCAGTGGCGGCGTTCGCGGTGGTAGGCTGGCGTGACCAGAGACATGACAGCGGCGACGGCAGGCGCGCCGGGACACCGGCAGAGCCAGGCACGGCGCGCGGTTTCCGTCACGCGATGTCAGCACACAAAATTGAACTGAAAAAATACGGACACAATATGAAAATTATCGTACGGAAACTTCGGAAGTATTCATTCGTGTTAACGAGTAATACTAATGATGATCTATCGTCGATCATCACAGTCGGTTCTCGCTCATAATATTTATATCCCGGCTCACGGTGATGGTTAATTAGCTGTGAAGATAAAAGACTAGCTGGAGCCAGTCCCTGCTAAACAGTGCGCGACTATTTATCAGCGTCATCTGCAGCGTGTTCTTTTGTCATATCGTCATTCATAACCGAGCGCGCCCGTCCGACACAGCCGAGCGCTGCGGCACGTTGGCGTCGCGCGTTGTCGCTCGGCCACAGCGATGCCGCGACCCGAAGCGACAACGACGACGGCCAAGCGACGTGAGCGTACGCACGACTAGTCTACGTCAGCAAGGAGTAATGTCCACAATTAGTCCTCGGAGCCCACATCTCTATGATTAATGTTAATTACACCTCGATTTTCCCGCGGATAGCGATTAAGACTGCCATTATACTATATCCCAAGGCGATCATTACTCGTACTTTTCAAAGATCTCAACGTTTTGTCTGATCATATTTTGAACGTAGATCACCATTAAATAAAGGTATTGTTTTGTGTAATGACTACTCAGTTCTATACAAATATAGTAGTGCAATATTTACGAATGTGACGGAACAAGCTTTACGTCAGTGAAAAAATCTTAAATAAATAAACATGATTACTGCATTCTATACACATTTTCCGTATCTGTACAAATCGGACTCGTATTTGTTCGGTAATTGAGCCGTCGTCGAAGCTCGACATTGAAGCATCAAGTGAAGCTGATGAAGGTTCACATTTCATAACATTAGATTATTATATATTTATCTGCTATATTTGAACAAGTCAAGGTACTTGGCGTTATAGCCATTGCTTTTGTAATATGCCTTTTACTTTCATATCACCAACCTACATAAAATATTAGCTGGTTTATTATCCCATCGCCCGCATTAACATTATCATACGTCGCATTTACAAGCATTTAATTATAATAGACTCTTAAGAGTATGTAGGTGTAATATTAAAATACATGCGTAATTTTGTTAATGAACTTACATTTGTTTACAATAAGGTTTAGTCTTGTATATACATACATACTTACATATCATCACGCTTGTCTCCTATTGGGGTAGAGCATAATAATTTGCTTCGATTCGGACATACTTCTTTACATATTACATTTCAACATTCATTAACCTCTTCATGCATAAACGTTAGTTCCAGGTACTTTTAATTTGGCCCTCTTTTACCACTTCGTTGACGTATGTTCGACTAAGGCGGCCTTTTTAACCATTTATTTTCGCTCGTTATACAAACCTCTTTCGTTATTCTTTCTCTCCAAACGTCCAAAGCACCTTAACATTTCCTTTTTAACTTTTGTCACTAAGGACGTCCTCATTCAATCCACATCGTTCGTCGTGATCGATGAGATCATTTCTTAGTCAATGTAAAAGATCGACCCAAGATTGACCAATAAATATTATCAGCCTATTCAACCGGCCAGAAAGTACCATTGCGTAAACAAAAATTTTCAAAATACAATAATCCGCGCTACAGTTCACCAGTTCGTCACAATTCGCTGCTACGCTGCCAACTTTTTATCGACTTCAATAACCGTTAAATTTGATTACGACGTGTATCGAGATGAAAACGACAGTTGCCTAACAAGATATTGCAATTTTGTGTAGTACGAGTATCTGTAGTACTCACCTTTTACCGATCGAACAGCTAACAGCTTACAATAGTTACGTAAGGCAAGTATTGTTTGTAATGTTGGTATCTACATAGTCATTTTCTTTTTATCGGTCATTGTGCCATCGACACGCACCTAATAGAAGAATGAGATAATTGAGTGTGGCTAATTATGATCATTAACCGCTTCGTTACTCACTTTACATTTCTGTGTTATTCAACAAATAAATAAAACGTTTGATTGGTTGTATAATTATTTGAGATGTTGCGCGTACTTTAAATCTATAGATAATACTAATATTACGAAGATGTTAAGGTTTGTAAGGTTGGAAACAGGGGGTTATCTCTTAAACTACTGATCATATTCTGAAATTCTTTCACTTATAGAAAGCTATATTATGCCTGCGTTCTATAGGCTACTTTTTATCGACATACCGCACGCGCAAAGCCCCGGGCGAAAGCAGGTTGTAAGCGTATGAATAATAATTAAATTATTACAATAAAAAGTACATTATATTAATGTAACACTATGTCACATAGTATATTCACCTTATAGTATAGGTACGTAAGCAATTTATTCTTCAAGGATTGAATACAAACTTTGTTCTAAAGTTTCGTTGCCAGAAGAATTAAAGTCTTTAACAGACTTTGTATTAACAAGCGCGGCAGTACATTAAAGACTTTGCACCTTCTTGCACACACACATACATGATCCGAGCATTGAGGTATATATACCTAATACATAGATATAATTATATAATAATAATATTATTAATTATTATTCCTGCAGTAATATTAATTGTTCCTGATCCCTTTTTTTTACAAGTTGAAATATTCCTGGCATAGGAAAACGTTTTTTTCATATCGCCCCGCCCGGGGAAGTGAGGCAGTTATTTAGTTTTAGGTTTTCGTCGTACTATAAAAGTTTAAAAACTATGTATAAAAAAGTGGCAGTAAAATTTATCAATTGTAGGGAATTGAAAATTAAAGGCAATTAACTCTTGATTAGCTAACGGTAGGTACGTATGAACAGGTTTGTGATTTGACGAGTTAATTGAGTGGATGTTAATAAAAAAAAATAACGTTAGGTGTGATTTTGTCTATCGAATAAACAAGTTCCCAGGACTTCTTATGTATTTTTAAAATCAACAACAAATTTGCTTCGTTCCTAAGTTGTATTTCTTGGCTTGTTTTTCTGTTTTTTTATTTGATTGACTTTGCCCGGTTAAATTATTTTCTGCGCAATTTTTTTAATTTTTGGGTATGGGTATTTTGGGTTTGTGAATGGGTATTCATTTAAATATTTAAATTCAGCGTACAATGCAGTCTAATGCATTGCTTGTAGTGGAAGTCCCAAGTCCGAATCTGGGGATAGTATTGAATTTTTATCAACTGCCCGGAGCTTAATATTATTTCCTTTGAAAATACAACTTCCTACACCAGAAAATAAGGCCTGAGTAGCAGTAGACTTTACACAGGTACACATAGAGTCTCAAAACAAACATAACACGAAGTTTTGTCTGGGTTTGTGCAGTTTTGTGTGGTAATCGAACCAACACCTTATCCAATAAAACTACGTGAAGTCATAAGTTGTAGTTGTAACTTACCTACATATTTCGATGTTATAACTTTAAAGTACTTACTTCACTTCAATCAGCAATGTTTTGTAAACTTACTAAGTTGAACTAGTACAGATTGGCAAGCTTCACAGGAAACACACACGCACAACTGGTAAAGAGTTATTATAGATATAAGTATTTCAGAACATTAAAAACTTTTCTAAAATTCGAAGAGTTATTAAGTTTATTTGATATAAAACTTATAACAAATGAACTGATTTTCATGAAACATAGCTGAAATTCTACTTTTATTAAACTATAGCGTTGCATGATCTATTTCAGGTAGTAACACAATTATGTATTTTAGATTGCTTGACGTTTAGACCAGGTTACACCGGGCATGGTTACAAGCTGACTGGCGAGGCGCGCTGTGTGTAAAGAAACAATGTGAGGGTAGATTTAAATGATTCTACCGTGCAAGAGAAGTAGAATCATCGAAATTTACCTTCACATTATTGTTCTTCCACGTACCGGAAATACTAATACAGTTTCCCTATTCTTTTCTTTGAAGCTATCCGTCCGTATTCTGAGCGTTTCTTGACTGCACGAAATTCTTTTTTTTTTTCGTGTAGTCGGATGAAAAATCATTGTTATTGCGCAGTTGGTTTTATTCAAATATTCAGACAGATTTTTAAATTAAAACATCAAACTATTTTACTGTGATGCAATTCATTAAAAAATATAACCTCCATATTGCGAATTATTTTTGTAGCTTCCATATGTAAATTTATTATGGAAATGTTGATATATACGATTGTATCTCATAAATATAAACATAAACAGAATATTATATCGCGTTTTTTTAATATTTTTTTGTAAGCATAAGCGTAAGTAAATGCCAAACATATCTGTGCTGTGCCTATAACATACCGGGCACAATTCCATACTGATACTGAAAATTTCTGTACAGGTAATCTCCAATATCACTTTATTCGACCTGAAGATCATATAATATATCTGTGACATCAGCACGGAAAACTATCACCACTATACTTTTTTTTTTATATTGGTATCTTTCACGTCGTCACTGCTTAGCAATGGCCCTCAGTGACTACCATTCCCGTCTGTCCATTGCCTTGTTCTACCACTTTTTTATATGCATAAAAATATCCTTACTAATATTATAAATATGAAAGTTTGTGAGAATGGATGGATGGATGTTTGTTACTCTTTCACGTAAAAACTACTGAACGGATCTGGATGAAATTTGGCACAGAGATAGATTATGGTCCGGAATAACACATAGGCTACTTTTTTAGCGATAACCGACAACCACGCGGGCAGAGCCGCAGGCAACAGCTAGTGTAAAATAAATATACGATCATTTCTTATACAAATCAATCGTAAAAGGTATGGTAAGCAATAAAAAAATATTACACGTTTTTAATAACAACTTTAAATAGACTCAGAATAATAATAATAATAATTTCGGGACAACTCACACATCGCTATCTGATCCCAAACTAGGCAGAGCCTGTACTATGGTAACCAGACAACTGATAAACATACTTATATATTTCTAAATACATACATATTATAGATAAATTACACCCAGACACAGAACAAACATTCGAGCTCATCACACAAAGATTTGTCCTGGGTGGGAATCGAACCCACGACCTCCGGCGTAGCAGTCAGAGTCACTAACCACTAGTCCAACAGGCCAGTCAAAGTCATTTCAAGCGATTTATTTTTCATCTTGATTTAAATTTTGAACACTTACAACCTTAAAGCTAGGTAATAAACTCGACATACACAAATTTACAACGAAAATACATCGCTTTAAGAACATCATAATACAGCCACTATTGTGATTGACCACCTACATCGAATTCTGGACGCCCTTTAAGTGTCATTTTTAAATTAAATTAAATATTTGGCTAATTTTATTTGCTAGCTATACAAAAAATATACATATAAACTGGTTTCAAATTAATGATGTTCGTGCTCTATGGGAAGAAGCATCGACAAACCGGTCAGTTACGGCTGTGACATATTAGGTAATTGGTTGCACAATAGGAGTGTGAAATCATCAGTGACCCCTTGACATCTCAGAGCCACCATTAGGGCGCCCACGAATAACTAATTATCATAGTCACATATATACATATCTAAGTATATAAAAAGATTACGAAAACATAACTTTGACCTAAATTCTTTATTTTAATATTAATAGAAATCTATCTCGATGACTCAGTGTTCGTTGTGTGTAACTGCTGATCACGAGGGTTCGATTCCCGGGTCGGGCTAAAAATTGATGTTGGGTGTTTCTAACAAGAAATTCACAATAGACGCCCAGAGTTTGGAAATTGACGATGTTTACACCAAATCAGTTTCTTTTTCACTAGGCTTCTTTTCTTTTTTATGATACATACATATCATCCCGCCAGTGGGGTAGGCAGAGACTATGGTATGCCAATTGCTTCGATCCAAACATACTTCCTTCCCGATTCTGGGTACTTTTAATTTGGCCCTTTTTTAGCAAATCCCCTACTTGCAAGCAACCATTTGTCTTTTTGTGATTTAACTGAAAATCCAGCATAGGACTCGTATTTATCGCTTTTAGTATCTAGGACATCAGTCGCCAATTCCAAATTTGAATAGTACCAGATTTTCAATTGCTCTACCAACAGGATGTATCAAAGGGTTACCTCATAGACTTACTACATAAATAAGCACTGGAGGTCTCCAGTGCTCATTTAGGTAGTAAGACTATGTATATACTCACGCACAGAAATACAACTACAACTCTATGTGCAGTTATTCTGTTGCACTCTTCTGTAAGGTGAAGGTCCATTCCTAGTCGTGCTTGATCGATTGCATAGTGCCCTAGTTCTTATAAACCTATCTTGCTTCGATTTTAATATTGCATAATGGTACCTAATTATATAATGTCATTTTTAAAGAAATTCTGAAAAGCGTGCTCGTCAATTCACTATGGAGTTTCGACATGGTTGTCGCATCAGTTTGTCAATGTCGAACGGCGGCATGAGCCATGTTGTGACCAAAACTCAATACAATACACACTGCCATTTTGGCTTTACATCATTTCACATATTGCACAGTAACATATATACATAGAACATTGGTTATTTAGTCCAGGTAGGTTTGTAGCTCAGGCATAGGATTATGCTACGGTATGGCAGGTTGTTTTTCGCAACTCCACAAATTACAGAAGACCATAGCCAAATAACTACAGGCAGCGATATAGTTGTTTTTCTATGTGAGTACAGGTTTCCAAGCCTATGGGGATGCGTTTTGACGGAAAAGTTTTCTTATCCCATGGATACTCTATCTTAAAACCCTGGTGTAAAAAAAATGGGTCTGCAACACGCAAAAGATACTTCTGGTATTGCAAACGTCCATAGGCTACGGTGAGTCAGTAACTACTTAATATCAGGCGGAGCGAATGGTTGCTTGCAAAGTAGTATAAAAAATACTCGTATTTAGCACCAAACATGCACAGAATTATTGAGTTATTCTATTAGAAAGTTGTCAGTAGCGAGTGTGATATCCTCATGCCTCGGAGCCCTCCGTCTTGCGCCTGATCTCTACCCTCTCATACTCTGTTAGGACAGTGTTGAAATACTATCCCATCAGAATACAAAAAGAATAAAATACAGAGTGCCATTATGTTTGCGCCCATATTTGATTTCTAATACTCGCGAATTAAAGAATATAAAAATATCTTGTAAACCAACATAAGGCCAAAATCTAATATCTGACTGCCATGCTGAGAGGCCTATGTCCAGCAGTGGACTGCGATAGGCTGATGATGATGATGATGATGATTGAATACACGCAATTTGATAACCCTATGATGATCAACAGAAAGTGGTATACCAACACTCTCTGCTTATTATACAAAATGAAGTGCTATATTTTACAGAAGTATTTTATCCTTGCGTTAAATTATATTCAACTCACTAACACAAATCCCTACCAGCTGTTATTATACAGTAGTCACAATATTCAATTGTTTAATTCTCCAATAACGCCTACTGCCTCAAATAATAAATAGGTAGCTGCCTAAAACTAATTAGTGAATAAGTACCTACACAGGCTGCTAATAATGCTTATTTTCTCATTTGTTTCAGTTGACATAGGCGTTATCAGCATAAATATCATAACGCCAATACGCCACTCAAAACTACATAAGTAATGGGTAAGTAATAAATTATTACTTTCTGTGACTCTTAATTTATATTTCTGTATTATATGCTGCAAAATATATTTCTACGGTTACTATTAAGCTCAAGACCCGAGATGGTAAGCAGTCAACGTAGAATATTGAGGTTTTTAATACCTGTGGCACCTTTCGCATTTTGCCGACTACGCCAGGGTTTTGTTTTTGAAGACAACTCCCGCACCAGGAAACAATCCCTGTGTCGGTCGCGGGCATTTTTTTAAGATTCAAAATATAACTCCGCCACTTCAGGCGTTCTGTTCGCTTGTATGCTTTACATTGCCAAAATTATTTAAACCATCATCGAGATCTTTAAATTAATCATAATTAACTTCATTATATTATTATATATCTACCTATCATTTGAAATTAATTGACTGACACTGAATTTAAAATAATTAAAGTTCTTTGTAACCTCATTTTGGTATAATTAGAGCTTATTAGCCACGCAACTACTTAATTTTCTGTGATATTATGTTGGCATCATAGATTATTATTATATTTATAAGCCCGTTTGTCCCACTATAGGGCAAAGACCTGTACACTTTTCTTCTACCTCTCTTTATCTAGAGTTGCTAGGGATTAATCTTTGATAAATGAATTCAACGATCTCCGTCTAGCTCTACCGCAATGTTGCTTGCCGTTTAGGCATCATAGCATAGGTTATTGTGATAGGTACCTATTCAAAAATAGGGGATTTGTTAGTAAACGTAAACCTTCCTTTTTGTTGTTGACTGCATGGCATTTACCACAGCGAAGCGTCATGTGGTTTCGATCTTCGATCTTGGTGATCGAAGGCCACACAGGACAAAAATCGTCTGTTCCATGAATGGTAGTTCTAAGGCTGTTATTGGTCTGTTAATTGTTCCCGTAGCTTGTTCCATATTGTAGCAGTAGTTTAAAAACAACTTCTAATGTTAAAACCGTTAAAACATTCGGGAACGCCCCTCCGTGACTATCAAGTATAACCCATGTTAGGAAGTGGTTTATCGACAAATATCCTGTGTTACCCATCCTGGATTTTTTATTAACTAGTTGATAAATATTTGTATCGTAATATTTTAAATAAAACAACAATTGAATTACCATTGCTGGACACAGATCTCCTACTCCTCCTCTACTTACGCCCTTAGTCGATTCTTACGACATCCTCGGGATGAAACGGGGTCGTGACATTTGTATTCTTGATCTGTCACCATATGGAATCCATAAAAAAACTAATTCGCTCCCCGTCTAATAGTAAGCAATTACTGTAACATATGGACGCTTGCAATACCTTCGTTATCCGTGTGTTACTAACCCTACATCTTGTATTGTTTTATTTGTAACCTACGAATAAGAAAAACTAATGTGTTATAAAGTAAATACGTAATCCAGATAAACTTCAGCGATAAATGAATTACCGTAGCACATTGCGGTGGGCAGTGGGCGAGACGCCGAAGCTCCTCATTCATGAGCCTGCGGGAGGTAATCCGGAGGGTCCGTGATGTTCGCCTACGCCTCGCTCTAACTAATCCATACTGAGCCAAAGAAATAGCACTCATAAGATCCACTTTATATTATACAAACGTGAGAAAGAATCCTCAAAATAATATTGTTTTGTAAACATACTCGACTTACGTATAATACCTGTAAAATGTTTAAGTAAATCTTATTACTTTGAATCAAATAACGTATAAATATGCTCGCAGTCTCATTCAACTCATTGTTTAAAGAATTAAAGACTGTTTATTTTATCTGTAACTCGAGTAACTCAACGCGGTGATGTTAAAAATAAGTTCATTGATAAGTGACAATTGCAGACAGTATTTTTAGGTCTCTTTGGCAGTATGAGCGTCATTCTTTTTGCAAAACTAGGGGCCGCCCGCGACTTTGTCCGCGTGGTAATTTGGAACGTACATTTCCCCGATTCTGCAATATATCTCACTACTGTTCCGCTCCTATTGATCATATCATAGCATATAAGGCTATATAACATACCTCCATGTATGTTATATAGCCTTCCTGGATAAATGCACTATTGAACAAAACCAACCAGTACTTTCTGAGAAACAAACTTTCCCCCACTACGCCGACTTTTGTTCAAGATTTTTGCCGGCTACTGTAGTATGATCTGAATGAAATATATAAGCGAAAACGAACTTTATCTTGATCTAACATCAAAACTAAAATCAGAATGCTAGAACCGTCTAACAGACCTGTTGGTCTTGGTTAGTAACCCTAACTAGCTGCCTAGCAGGAGGTTCGATTCCCACCCGGGACAAGTGGTGTTGTATATTTGGATCTATAATATGCACGTTTTTTTTTTAAATTTATGTAAAAATGTGTATGTATATGTGTGTGTTGTCTAGTTTTTGAATAGATGGACGAGTGGGATTTGTCTTAAGACATATAATATACCTATGTACTTACTTATATGAATAGTTTTATTTAAAAATTATAAAATGTGAATTGGATCTCCAATTTTGAAATACTTTAGATTTCAATCCGGAAAGCAACAATCGTAATTTTGCAACTTTAGTGATAGGTGTGGTAACTACAATTGAATAATGAACGACCGAACATTTTACGAAATTAATAGAGCAGTGGAGTCGTGCTCTTGCGCTCACTATTAAAGTTGATTGACGCATACGTTCAATTGCAGCAAATGTATAATTACACAGGTTTCCACGTGCGCTATGGAATGAGGCGGAATGTAAACTCAAGGCGAACCGATGACATCATTGCCTAGAAAACAGTTTGACTTGAAGGAATATTGCGTGAATTACATCGTGCTATCGACTAGGTATAGTGACAGACAAACTGGCGACAATATTTGATGTAGTTATGCATAGTTCACGACTTCATAAATTATTCACAAAAATATATTCCACTTCTCTAGGGATTTATGCGAAATAAAGCAATCTAAATAATATTAAATTATAATTCGAAGATTGCAAAATGATGTCTTAGCATGGAACATCGATTCCAAATTCAAAGGGGAAGGTCACATTGGAATGTCAGGATTATCATAATATTATGTTATAGACTAAATAGTGACTAAGAAGTCTAAGAATTGTATTATATTCATTTTCAATAACTGTACATTTTTGTATTCAAAAACCATTCCTTTCTATGCGTAGATATTCTATTGTCGTTAGATAACGTTGTTGTAAAAAAAAATAACAGTGACTCAATACATCTATTATTCCTAATCTATAATTTAGCTTTATAAGAACTACGACCAGGTTATAAAACTAAAATGGTTACCTAGTATATACAATTAGGCAAATAGCTTTTCTTTGAATCCTGTCTTCGGTAAGAACCGCACGGGACACGCATCGTACTTTCTATGTAGTATTTATCAGGTATATAAGGGTCTACAGTAAATTGTGACTTCCTCGTAACGTAAAGTTAGGCAGACGCCACACGTTGGCATTTTAACGCCCTTTAATTAAATTGAATTTATGATGATAGGTTTTCGATCGACCGCGACATTGTTTGCTCGTCGAAGACTATGAAATTAATGTCATCGTTGTCATGTCGCCTCGTACTCGTATCTAACTTAATAGATATGCGTTAAAATACCTTGCTCTTTGTTTTACAGTTTCACTGTATAAATCATACTAATATTGTAAATGCGAAAGTTTGAATTGATGAATGAATGTTTGTTACATAATCACGCCAAAACAGCTAAACGGATTTGAATTAACTTTGGCACAGAGATAGAATATATTCTGGAATAACATACAGGATACTGTGCCCGTCAGATTGTCAAAATTGTTTGAAACTAGATTAATATAGAATTTATTGTTTGTGCCGTTATCTGGCTTCAACCCGTGGCTTCACATGTTAATAAAAGTCTAAATCACTCGGGAATAGTGTAAAAAAAAAACATTAAGACTGGTAGTCCCTGAGATAAGCGCGTTCAAATATTTATATATGAATATCAAAAGTGGAATATATCGTTGACTATGGCTACCTTAAATCGCAGGGGTAACATTTATCCAAGTGACGATAAGTAATGTACTTAAAAATGATCGTCAAAAACTTTATAATATGTAAAATTTATCATAGCAGCAATGTTACCCTACGGATTATATTCAAAATAACTGACGAGACGCGGCGACGACGACGCGTGTAGCTCGAAGGGACTTCGCTATATCTATTTATAATAATTACTTTAACCCTTTAAACGATTATTATAAATATACAACTACTTGTATTATTATTATTTTGTTTTTAAAAACAACTCCCGCACTAGAGAACAAGCTCTGTGTCGTGGGGGACTTTACAAACATACAATTAACGGATACAAATTACACCCAAACTCAGAACAACTCTTTGTGGTCACACAAAGTTTTGTCCTGTGTAGGAATCGAACCCACAACCTCGTGCACCACCGAGGCAGTCAATTATACAAGCAGCTATATTTAAAGTAACCTTTAATATTTTTTTAATAATATATATTTTAAATTATTGCATCCAAATAAAATACGTTATTCAAATATAGACTTAGGATAGAGCCAAATTTGCCAAAAACATTTTATAGCTAAGATAGATTAATGTGGGGTAAATAAAGGCGAAGGGCCATAAATTGGGGATTAGCATGTTATGTACGTAATACTTTTCTTAGAATAATCTATTTTGTGAAAGCACTCGGGGTAGCTCGCGTACTCGATACGGGTTCACAATGATTGATGACCCACACTCAGACGAATGTACCACACTATAGATTATTTTCCAAATAACGTACTGAGATACCGAGATGATGTTCTAATGCTATGACATCCTGTGATTAATAGCAGATTTATAAGTTATGATTAATATCTACTAAGAACATATAAACAGTAAATAAGTTATTGCGGCTTACCTACGGGTTACTTGATTCGATTGGTATACTTGGTACGATTTCTTGTCCTTAATAAAACGTCGATAATAAAAAGCTTTAATGACGATATGAGATGACCTTTATAGTTGTATATTATGTATTTACTTGTATACTCATTGGTATAAAAATATAACATTAAGTGGTATAAGGTATTTATTAATTTAATTTCTATTGAAGCAATTATTTACAGCTATAGTGCATCTCATGAGCATTCAAATAAGCCTAAAAAGCCTGCCTAAGTGAGATAAGAGTTTGCATGAAAGATAATCATGTTTTAATATCTACGTTAGACTAGGGGTTTTAAGGTTTTTGAAAATTCTGACACTTGCCGTACTGAAGTCGGGTTTTTTTGTTAAAATTATTTAAATATTAAGAAGTAATAAAAATAAATGTAGAACACACTAGCTAACGTTATCTTAATCATTGAAGCATACAAAACCGGCTTCATTACCGTTAATATAAACTGCATCTGCCTGTTCTTATACCTATATTTTAAATGGTATGAGTAAGGTGCATGCAGTAGTGTGTTATGTCAAATGGACTATATAAAAGGTCACGGGAGTTCAGTGGTCTGCCGATAACTCTGCAGGTGTTTACCAGCTGCACCGACCGAGCGATAATTAGAACTTATTGTTACATGTTATACCAGGAATAGTAATTGATTGTAAATAATAAAATTAAAATGGCAATAGTTTTCCATGAAATTATGACCCTTACAATTTGTATGTGGAAATTAATTATTGATTTACGGTTTAATTTTGTATTTTATTATTCTGTAGTGTTTGTAGTGTTTAACCCTTCGGCGGACAGTTATGTAGACTATAAATATTTTATTGTCATGACGTGTATAGCCGTCGTCTGTCCTCCAATGTAGGCTTTCACTGTATTATGCCGCTTTTAAACAAAAACATAGAATCACGCCCATAGTTTCCAAAAGTGCAGGTAATAGGCAGAGGAATATGATCCACGACCACCTTCGTGTTTTAAAGGGTAAGGCTAATTTAGAACTTGGAAACTTTGAAGCTATCCAATATAGTGTAGTAAATTATTAGATACACAAGATTTTAATAAGTCTCTGAGAAAGACGCCTTCGGTCGATGGATGATCACCGACCGTTACGATTCGACAAGGCGACGCGACGTCGCGACGTCGCCGACGCTCGCGCAACATGATACCATAAATGTCCCAATTTTGCTATTTTAAAACCGAACACAAAAAAGGAAAACGCTGTACGAGCTCCAAGGTATTTCTGTGTATTAGTTTCATTTCGACTCGCTATTGTATCGCTTTGATCATTTCGACGTCTAAAGTGGCTAAATGATGGATTATATCAGAGCCAACAATCTACTTAGGTACAAAACCTACGTCTCGAATATAATATTGTAGCCGTATATTATATTGTTTAGTTGTGTAAGCTTTGCATTAGTGTAATCTACAGTCGTTGGCAAATTAAAGTATTTATGATATCTGCTTTATAAAGGGTGTAGCGGGATAGTCTTTGGAAAAGTGCCCCCAAAGCCTGGACTTCGTATCTATGACCAAACGATGCCTTATATAGGGCGTGTACAATGTATACAGTTTCAACCCCCCACTACCCCCCAATCGGCTACGACACCCAATTGTATCTAAAACTGTATTATTTTTTTTCACTGTATCTATGAAACTGACTGATCTCAAACTTTGTACAAATATTGCTGTGACATAAAGTAATACTACAAAAAATCAACAGCTCTTGACGACACCTACCTTCGAAAAAAATTAAGAATAAAAAATTGAAACACCCTGTAATGTGACTTTCTTTGGTGGTACAAACACAGTTTTTTTTTCAAACATGTACTGACATTCAACCTACGAGATCCTCGAAATTCGCTAATCTATCAAAGGTGGAACACTGGTAAATAAATTAAAGACTGAATACGAATTTATTTTATAACTAGCAACTAAACATTTTTACTTATGTAATCGTACTTGAATTATTCTAAATAGGTTGCAAAGCCCACGTTCTTTTTTTAAAATAATAAAAAGTAAAATTGCTGACCAATATATTTGATTGTAACTAAGATATATCTATTGTTATTAACGAAGATAGTGATGAGGATTAAGGATTATTAAATGAATTATTTGTTTTTAAGTAGGTATGGGTAATAAGATTAGATTTTGTTTTTAATTTAGTCATTATTTTTTTCATAGTTAAGAACCTATTTAGAATACCTAATTCAAGTACGATTACATAAGTAAAAATGTTTAGTTGCTAGTTATAAAATAAATTCATATTCAGTCTTTGATTTATTTACCAGTGTTCCTCCTTTGATAGATTAGTGAATTTCGAGGATCTCGTAGATTGAATGTCAGTACATGTTTGAAAAAAAAATTGTGTTTGTACCACCAAAGAAAGTCACATTACAGGGTGTTTAAATTTTTTATTCTTAATTTTTTTCGAAGGTAGGTGTCGTCAAGAGCTGTTGATTTTTTGTAGTATTACTTTATGTCACAGCAATATTTGTACAAAGTTTGAGATCAGTCAGTTTCATAGATACAGTGAAAAAAATAATACAGTTTTAGATACAATTGGGTGTCGTAGCCGATTGGGGGGTAGTGGGGGGTTGAAACTGTATACATTGTACACGCCTTATATAAGGCATCGTTTGGTCATAGATACGAAGTCCAGGCTTTGGGGGCACTTTTCCAAAGACTATCCCGCTACACCCTTTGTTCACACACCATGTTCCTGAGTATAAGTCTTCATGCTTAAAATGGTACAGTTTTTCTAATTCCACCGTTGTCCATCACACAAATTTTTGGTACTCCATTTTAAGCCCGGCAACGCGTGAATGATACTCCTGTAAATTCAATTGGGTCGTATACGGCCCACCTGACACGTAGCTTATGGACGTTTGCTATGATTTTACTCGACATGCACATAGTCAACTATCTAGTAGTCAAGAGTGACTTTTCTGGTTCCGAAGCCTGTTAGGTAGACCTACAGCTAAGTTGACATTGGAAAATGAGAAATCAATAATATTGATTGACCAACTTTTGCGGGTTTGATTCCACACGTGAAAAAACTTTATGTGATTCATAAATGTTAGATTCGAATATGGGTGAAATTTGTGTCCGTGAATAGTGTTTGTAAAGCGACACAGCACAGGGCTTATTCCCTAGAGCGAGAGCTGTCTTTGTAAAAAACAAAACAGAATCAATACTCCTTGTTTCGTCATTTCTTTGTTTTTCTAGTGAATAATTCTACAATACTTGACATCGATATCAACATCAAGGTCATTTGATTGAAGTAACGCTTTAAGGTTTAACTCAGCTGCCACCCGCTAAAGCTTTAACTGCCAGTTGAATTCATCGTACCATATTTTATCCAAGTATTTATTTTTTACAGTAACATATTGATACACAGTACCCGTGAATTATAAAAAGTTTTAGGAAACTTTTGATCGTGTTTTATAATTGTAGTCTAAGTATAATATAGTGGCCATTTTGTAAAACTGACCACATCTTAAACAATCTATAATTTCTTATAAAGCCACCGTTCCATATAATAGTATTTTATGTTTATTTATTAGATATATTGTAAGTTTTGTAACCATTTCTGTAACAGCCTGTATTACACTCTAACTCAACGAAAAAACATAATTAAATTACCATCTATTATAAGTAATCGAAAACCAATACGTATCGGCTATTATAACCTGTAAAGTAAAATGAAATGGCTTCGATAAGTCTTACTCATTTTGACATAATGTAACTTGTTGCCTCGTTTGCGAGCCTCATTTACCAATAACGAGGCAAAGCGAATTCGATATAAAATGTTTTATGATAATAATACAAAATATGGTAACTAGATACACAATTGAGATAAAAAATTGATGGTAATATTATATATTCTTCTATAAGTACATCAATAAGTGCTTATTAAAAATAAGCACCTATTTGTATATGTATATCTCAGTACATTATTAACACTAAAATATATCAAAATAAGTAATGATATTTTATATACTACTGCGGTGGTAAACAATACAGCCTGAGTCTAGTCCAGTTTCCGTAGCCTATGAACGCAATACCAGTGTTTTAAGATAAAGTATCCCTGTGATAGGAAAACGTTTCTTTCAAAACGCATTCCTAAATGGAGATTTCAAATAGATTTTTATCAAACATAGCTTAGAAAAATCCTCGATTAAATAAGCTTTAAAAACAAAAGCTCATTGAAATCGAACCGTTATGTTAGCCGGGATCAAACTCACATCTCATGCAAACAAGTCGGTTACTTCTCCACTCGGCTACCACCGCTGATATATAAAATACTGTTAATTAAATACATAATTGTCTGCAACAAGTCGCTGTCAAGATGGATCACCCACCATCACACGCAACACAGGTTGACCTAGCGCGAGTGGTGTAAAGTCTTGATCATAGCGACTCACGCGACCGTAGCTCGACATAATTTATCATGATGTTAAAATAATACTAGAACCTTCTAATTATTATGTTCTTATTTTAATTGTAATAAAGATTATGATTAGATATTATTTTTCTTTTTTACGTGGGTATTTTTTTATACTTCAAGGATAATTCCCTAGGAACATGGGTCCAATAAGTGGCCCTAATTTAAATTAAAAATTGAATACCAAATTTATCGTAGTTATGGCATTGCTACACAGGCTAGAGATTTGCGCATCGCTTATTGTAACACTATTATGAAATCAAATACTTTTGGGCCATGTGCTCATTATAATCCCGATCTATCGACCGTTATATTACACAAACTAACGTTAGTAAATAACAGGTGAAACGGACCGTTTACACGACAGCGATGTCGACTAACGTTATGAATACTTAAAGAATGTTAATAGTACTAGTTACTATAGCTGTGTACGGCATGCGTTACGTAAAGCGGCATCATTACAGGGTTTTTCTAAACGCGCAATTAGACCTCGCGATTAGGGGGCGGTTGCCGGACCGACCGGTATCCGGTGGGGTGCCTGTGACCGTTAGACGACAGCCGCAACTATGTGTCACCTTAATTAACCACAACTGGATCTTCTACCCTATACGTTGTGATTTCTACCTCCTAATACCACTAAAAAGGTCTTAAATGTACGTTTCAAATCCGTTAGTTGAATGAACAGTAATGAGGTAAAAACAAATACCGTGTCTACAAGACGAATTCAAATAAACAAGTGAACATTGAATATATTTAATATTCACTTGTTTATTCAAATTCGTCAGTAGACAAATTTAACGTTACGGTGTTTAAATGAATTTGAATTTCCTCAAAGACAAGTATCAGTCAGAATTTGACAGATGCATACGTAGACCAAAGAGTTCTAATGAAGGAGGTTTTTATATTACTTGAAATTTTCAACGCCCGCTTCTACTTTCATCAACTCGTCTGTTCTTCTCATTAGGAGACACCAGTTCGCTTTCCAGTGAATCAACTTAAAACTTGAACGATTTTATATACCAATGACGTCAAACAAGCGGGAACTTTTTTATTATAGACGGTGAACGTGAATTTTGGTTCTGGCATTGTTCTCGCCTGCTCGCACAATATCACGGTGACAAGAAATTCGACGTAAAACGGAGAATAATTGTCAAAAATTAATAAACATGTCTGGCATTCTAATTTTAGCGAGAAAATTACTTAAGAGATGTGTATTTATATTGTAAATGCGTCACAATGTAAAATTATGTGTATAGCAACTGCCAAAAGCAGTTTCGCGTCGGAAATTCATCGTTTATCTTATACATTTTACTTCAAACGAAGACATATGCGCACATAAAAGCTCAATAAAAGCCATTTCACTTTTATGATTGGTTCGGTTATACGATACAAAAGCGCTGAAAGAACAGGAATAACAAAACGGGAATAACTATGCAGTTATAAATTTCAAGGGCATCAAAAATCCGCGGCGCCTGTCCGCCGCCCGCCCTCGCCGCATGCCTCCCGCCCGCCTAGCCCGCGCCGCCCACCGTAGCCACTGATTTAGCACACGCTAAAACGCCAACTATACAATTTAGCCGCCAGTATATTTTATTGTGAACTTTTATGTCGTCTCTTTGGCATTTAAGTTTCGTACCAAAATGCAAGCCAACTTGACTATGTTTGTATTGCTAAATGTGGATAGAAATATTTTAAGGCAATAAGAATTTCGTTCCTTCTTTTTACATTCATTCCATTTACATTGTTTATGTCTTGTGAGTTTTAACGTATATACGTACCGTTCGTATTTTATGTACCTTTTTATATTAACGTGCTCGAAATAAAAATGGAACGTTATGATAAGTGACCTTTTAAGTAGAAAGTCGATATTTGTATCACCATAAAACATTAGGAAACTCTTAAGTCATATGTTGTCGAGTTAAATAAATTCCCCGGACGCACATTCAGGCTCACGCTATCGACTTGTCTGTAAGATGTGACTTTTTATGTTTGCTGTAAGAGTAAATATCCATTAGAGGGAACCAAGTAATGGCTCCGGCTACATTAGGCGGCGGAGGTCGTCTTGCCTTATTAAAGCTACTCTTTTCTTGTGGATGATAACGAAACGACAATCATCTTGCGCGCTTTTTAGCTTGTTGTTATTTAAAAACTCTAGAATACTTTAATTTTCTGTCCCAACGAACTGTGAGTCTTTGTTTCTTGCAACCCTCGCGTTGTAAGAAACAAAAGAGTAGCTCTAGCTTCATAAAATTTCAATTAGGCGCTCTCTGTTAGAAAAAATAAAAACCCAAGCATGCATGTCGTTAACCTACGGCGCTTAAAGGAAAAATCAATTCATAGTGCACGATGTGTTCTTTTGTACAGCGCTGTAGGAAGTTTGTTAACAATGGTGGAGATACAGGGTTCGTACGAATACATGTAGAATGTAAATGGAGCAGCAAGCGGCATCGCGCATTGCAAATGTCTCGGACTATAAATCGTCGCAGGCGACAGCAACCGACGCGACGCCTGACTGCTCTTTATAACTCTATATTTAGAGACCACTGTTAATTCGTACATTGTCGGAGGGAAACAGACTAACACTTTTCATATTTTTTTATCTTAAAGTTACTATTCGCTGACACTACTTCCTTATTAACACCTTACACCATTATAAATATCATAATATAAAACGACCGTAAAATCGTTCAAATCCATCTTGCTCTCTAATATCTGCCAGCACAAATAACAGGAACACATCAATATTACTAATCTGTTGGTCTGTTTATTTTTGAAAGCTGTGAAACCTGTCAGATATATAAATAAGCGTAATACATCATGGGAGTCGTTTTGAACTGAACTAAACTACTGTTACGGCTATTTCTCACTGTTAGTTCGGACTGGGTGGCGGGGCATCGAACCGAGTGAAAGCTTCGTGAACGATACAAACGTTGTGCTTGAACAAACACAAGTTTGCCATGCGGTCGAAACTGCCGTCTTAAGTCAAAGTTGTAAACGTGTATAAGCTAGAAGTTTATTGTTTACCCGCTACATGCAAGGTAGAGCATCGGTTGGCGTCATGACGCGCCGTCCGCCGCGCCGAAGCGCCGTGGCGCGCGCCATGCGTCTGATTCGATTTTATTTGCGGCGCCTCGTCTATAAAAAGATTCCGCATGTACCACATGCGTCTGCCACACTGTCTCCTTTTAGTACCGATTGCTGGCAGCGTTTGCACATTTCATTGGAAAACTGAGTCAATAAATTAGTAGCGCAGCGGTAAATTGCATATTCACTTGTTCTAAGGATCGTATATATTCGTATGCGACCGTCAAAGTAACATGAGGAATATAACATTACATATATCATCTGTAGTAGCCCTTTGTCAAACCAAAATCAGCATTGTTCTCTCTGTATATCAAAGCTTCGACTATTGTTACAAGTCCTCAAACTAAACCATTCTACCGTAAACAATATATCCCCAAGTTATTCTTACAATATTTCATGATATACTTTTTGCGCATAGCAGATATTGGTGTGACAACGACGCGATGCTCCTTGGAGACGTTAAGCGTTATCTAGTAGCAAGCACAATGAGACATGGCCGTGTCGGCTCCCACCGGCGCGTACCGACAGTGCTGGCGCGTCACTTCTGCGAGGTTGCGATGGCGGCTTGCGTCTTGCGTCGAGGGTCGAGTGCCAAACCACCAGATGGCTTGCGCTGTAGCGTGTAACATTATCCCGATGGAGATGCGGTCACAGCCGGCTCCACCCGCCACGTTGTTCCAAACTCAAAGTGAAATAAAATATTTTAAATCGTAGTTAGTCGTATGGAAAGCTGCACAAACAATTCAAACTGTCGTTATTGGATTTTGATCCTTCGTCCATTCTAAAAGCTGTTTCACTCGTCCCCACACTCTTACATAATAGATAAGTATTTAATGTGAAAACTCCAAAACGGTTGAATGTTTGAAATTTTAAAGTTATGTTTTGAGTTATAAAGTACTTAGGAATTCATAATAAAGCCTAATCTAATTAAATGTTTCAGCCATCTCTCCGATTTATGAGCTCCTTTATATGCTAAGTATACTTCCGTCAGTGAAAATAATAATTCACCCGTGTTATTGCATTGGTACAATTTTAAAGCGGGTAGGGAGGGCAAGACAGTGCGTGGCATGGCGCCGTCTGGCCGCCTCGGCTGACTCACTGGGCTCTCCGGGCACCGTTCTGCACTCCCCTTACATTTTACTCACGTTTTACCCCATAATTAATAGACTCGCCAGTGGGAAGAGCGCGTTTTATGTCACATAACGTGCTAATGACTCATCGGTTTTGTTAACCGTTTGAAATAAACGACACTTAAACAAGACTTAGGTAGTTCTTATTTCGTTCATTTGGTAGACTTTAGGAAGACTACAAATTTACTATCCCTATTTCTAAGTGAGGATGCCTAGTAATGCAAAAATAAGAATACTTAGTATGGCAATAAATTGAAACAATTATTTTGGCTTCCGCCAGTTTCGTGATTATTATATATGATAAGCGATGGTTGGCGTAATTCCCGGTATTAATATGCAGCGGCCGGGGCGGGCGCGGGCGCCCGTCGCGTGACTTGCACCCCTGCACCGCGGTGCCGCGCGGCCCCATCGCTCCCCGCACGCAGCAAATTGGCCTGTCCCAGCTATGGACTTGTCAGGCCCTACGCCGGCCCGTCCGCTTTTTGATTTAATTACGCTCCATATCGTATCACATCGCTTTAACATATTAATTAGTTACAAAATTGAAAATATATTGTGCTTCCTATGAAGCTTTAGGCTCTATTCATGAACGTATAGGTCATGTTTCGTTATTTTTAAAAGAAAATAAAATAATATATCATATATCCCTTTGACTTGTGAACTATTGCAAATTTGATAACTTTTAAATACTTTTCATAAGTTTTGTTAGATTTATTTCAAGTGACTCACAACTAATAAAAACCGTTTTCCTGCCCGTGATATTTCCTTAGAGATGCAAAGCAATTTTCTGCAAGAGATAACCTCTCTAAACGAGTTTCCTTACACATAATATATGTTTAAGAATGTTAAATACATAGGTACCTATAGTCTACATTAAGGTAATTTTTATTTTGTTCAAAGTAAAGTGACCTAGGTAGGGTATTTAAAAATGATCGTAATAAACACGATTCAGCTAGTAATGATTCATATAAACAGAGTTTCCACTGCAAAAATAAACTCGATGGTCGACCACAGAGCATCTGGCCTTATAAAAAAGTAATCGAATCATCAGGGGCAGATTTTTACACAAACGATTATACAATGCTGGCTGGCAAACATTTCGAATGGTTAAATCAAGCTTACAGAGAACAACAAATAAAAGTGTCGTACCGAAATGGTTATAGTGAGAAACGGACAGACGTTAAAAGTGTTAGGACCGCTATAAAGAAGAATGCAACTACGCTGTAGACATTTCCTTTTACTGTGCCTAAGACCATAAAAAATCTGACCACGTCGACTCGGCAAATGCATAACATTTACAGGAGAACTTCCTTATTTGTACAACATACATTCAAAATTTCCTTTTGATGGTAATGACGACGCTGTTAGCTAGATAATGAGTGTCATTAAAATACATCTGAACTCGTTGTTCTATGGACTTGGCTTTCTCGTAGTTGCGCCGTCGAAACTACGACAGGCACTAGAGAAAGTAGGTATACTCCCAGCGCTACTTCATTCTGACTCACTTTTAGTTTATTCATAAAATATAGTAATAAAACCTTATTTAATTTATTTACAAAGAACCTAATTGCTCTTTTGTTGGTCTGTTTGTATAAAAGATGAGGTTTTAAGATATTCCGTTTTACATTCCAGACAGAATTCGTGAAAAGCTACTTTTGGAGATAAAAATCTTAAGATACTATTTATTCATTGCACAAGCTAACTAGTTACATACTTCTTCTTGCAAAAACACGGATTATTACCTACAGTGTTCACATTACAAGTCAGTTTTTCTTTGAAACTTGAAACTTTAAGAAGTGCGACAGGCGAGTGTCGTGATGGAGATTTGCATGTCGATGTAAGCCTGCGATAAAAAAGCTGTCTGCGCACTGCCGCGATACCTGATCAGCTTCTGGAAATGTTGCACTACTAAATTATTATTTTTCGTATAATATTCTTCATGGTATGCTAAAAAGCAGTAGCCGTTTATTTAAGAATTGTTGTTCGTCATAAGAGGTAAAACTGTAATAAAAACTTTAATGCTCTAGTTTTTGTTAAAATAACGGTCAACAGTGGCGAATGTTTTAATATGCCTATCGCCATCAACTCGATATAACAATGGGGGGTTAATTGAGAACTTGATAATATAGAAGAATTTACAATAGTGTCTCAGCGTTACGACAGTGATGCGTGATTGTCACAATGACATAAACTTATTACACTAGCTATACACGTAAAGTATCATAAATGTATGGTTTGGCGGAGGATCATGGGCTCTCGTCGGGTAACCGCAGGGCTCGAGTCGAAAACGAGATTAGTCGAATTAAGGTATTACACCCGTATCGGCAGCGACGGGCGCTCGAAGGTATTTCCCAGAAGGCGGGTAAATCACGCGTTTCATGGTTACGTCTCGAACGAACAACTCGCTTGTTGTTCCAAATGTTTCAGTGTTATTGTACACCGACTGTTACGATACACACAGGTAGCATACGGACAAATGTAAACAACGGTAATTCATGAGTTTTACGACAATTGCTGTTTACTCCTCGCGAAATACATATACGAATTGCCAATATCAATACCGTAATAAGTTTCTTAACATGTTTTATAGAACAATTTAGAAAATATCACTCAAGGCTTTATTTGTTCCTAAAATCGAATGCCTAGTGGCATTAAATCTTAAAAATGATTACAGTGCACGTCAACTATAATTATTTTTTAAATCACAAGAAGTAGGTGTACCTAGTTACATAAAGTGTATGTGTAGCTATTCGTGTAACAGAACAAAATCACACACCTGTGCTCTAGTACAATTTCGAGGCCGGACTATAAAATACCAGCAGTGTGGGTCTGATGAAGGACGAATCCGAACATTCAAGGGTCATTCCCTAAGGGCTACGAGCGCTTCTAAAATCTTGTATTACGTGCCACATCAGCGACTACTAACAGAATTACGAGGGTAGTGCTTTCTCTTGAGTTATGAGTTCATTTACGATTATGATAACACCTTTAGTAGGTAAAAATAAATCTGTGTCACAGAAACGTTGTAACATTACAAGCGCGATTAGTTTCACATAATAAATACGTATTATAATAGCGTTTTATTGTTTTCTGCGAGTTGATTGAAATACAAACCATTTTTCATTTTATACTTATCGTGTTTCGATCTGTCAGTAATGTTATATATAAAATACATTGCGCAATAACGTTTACTAATACATTTTTGATTGCTCTGTATCACAATTAAAATCGTTACAATTCAAATAACAAGTTCTATTCATTAAGGCATGTAAATTAATACCGTAGTATGGCTTAAGCCGTTTATTAAAATTAAACTCGGCCTGGCGTGGAACTAGGAAGATTAATGATCCCTTGAATACTGAGTTATGTAAAGAGCAAATGGAGTGGGGCTCGACGGGCCACGTCCTGGCATCATTCCAAAATCACTTATCTCTATACACATATACCTACTGTTAACACTAAACCTATAGCTAACCTTTTCAATTCCATCTATCACTGTGAACTTACTGCCTTACACTTTTATTGCTTATTGTATGACCCAATAAACTTTATTTGTTGCTTTGAGGTACAGAAATATACTATTATAGTCATACATAAATGTACCTAAGCAGATTAGTACAGAACAGTTTATTTTATAATTGGAAAATGAAAAGGCGCGAGAAAATCAACTGGCATTAAATCTTAAAAATGATTACAGTGCACGTCAACTATAATTATTTTTGAAATCACAAGAAGTAGGTGTACCTAGTTACATAAAGTGTATGTGTAGCTATTCGTGTAACAGAACAAAATCACACACCTGTGCTCTAGTACAATTTCGAGGCCGGACTATAAAATACCAGCAGTGTGGGTCTGATGAAGGACGAATCCGAACATTCAAGGGTCATTCCCTAAGGGCTACGAGCGCTTCTAAAATCTTGTATTACGTGCCACATCAGCGACTACTAACAGAATTACGAGGGTAGTGCTTTCTCTTGAGTTATGAGTTCATTTACGATTATGATAACACCTTTAGTAGGTAAAAATAAATCTGTGTCACAGAAACGTTGTAACATTACAAGCGCGATTAGTTTCACATAATAAATACGTATTATAATAGCGTTTTATTGTTTTCTGCGAGTTGATTGAAATACAAACCATTTTTCATTTTATACTTATCGTGTTTCGATCTGTCAGTAATGTTATATATAAAATACATTGCGCAATAACGTTTACTAATACATTTTTGATTGCTCTGTATCACAATTAAAATCGTTACAATTCAAATAACAAGTTCTATTCATTAAGGCATGTAAATTAATACCGTAGTATGGCTTAAGCCGTTTATTAAAATTAAACTCGGCCTGGCGTGGAACTAGGAAGATTAATGATCCCTTGAATACTGAGTTATGTAAAGAGCAAATGGAGTGGGGCTCGACGGGCCACGTCCTGGCATCATTCCAAAATCACTTATCTCTATACACATATACCTACTGTTAACACTAAACCTATAGCTAACCTTTTCAATTCCATCTATCACTGTGAACTTACTGCCTTACACTTTTATTGCTTATTGTATGACCCAATAAACTTTATTTGTTGCTTTGAGGTACAGAAATATACTATTATAGTCATACATAAATGTACCTAAGCAGATTAGTACAGAACAGTTTATTTTATAATTGGAAAATGAAAAGGCGCGAGAAAATCAACTGCTTATCGTCCCGAGTAGGTCGTTAAAGTTAATTGAGAGTAAAGGATTGCTCGATAGCGTACCCGACACTAGCCAATGTAAGGATTGTTAGTCCAAATAAGTATAAGTACTTTTAGTTCGATGCCATCAGAATTAATAGTCGTACAACAATTACAAACGAATAAAGGCTCTCTCCGACCTTCATCCGACAACAGTTTGAAGCACAATAGATTTCGATTAACTGAGTGTACTACATACACAGTATAAGGAATGTTTCTCACGGGGCCGAAACAACAAAGTTAAAGAAAACATATTTAACGTCGTCACGGACGCGTGCAAGGAGCCGGCGACGTGCAATTCACAATACACTTGTTCCGAGACAAGTTGGTTAGAGTTCGCGAGCTTCAAGTTATATTGTTCCCGATGGAGTACAGAAAATAGGAAACAAGCAATAAAAATAGTTCCGAGCATCCGTCGGCCGGGGACAAATTCCGACCAAAATTACGTGAGCAAATTAGACATTCCGGGACAATGCTGGCGGAATAATTGAGGGCCCGCAGCCGCTCGTTTGTCGAACGAAGAATGCGGCTCGTTGCGCCGCGCCGCGCCGTACTCAGCCCGCGTACCTTATAATGTATTCCGATTATGAATTGAATATGGATTATACACCTTACGAGGAATAGTTACTCTGCATAAAATCAGAATATACTCCGCCAACTGATTTTCCTGTTCATTGCTGATATACAAAGAGCCTATTTGAATGAGACTAGTAATGAAAAGTGCAAGAGTCTCATATCTGCAGCTATTCTCCTCATATGTTGCTTTATTAGTAAATGTCATCCTAAATCAATTTTCAATAAACGCAATAATGAGAAGTCAGTGATGCTAATGCTGAAAGCCTATTATTCCATATCCATTACTTTTTATAGTTGGAAATGTGATACCTGTCCTGCTGTGGAACTGTTTTATTAGAATACTCATACCACACTTCTGCCTAGGCGAGTCGAACCCACAATATGCAAGACAGGTGAGCAAGCCCGCCTGGGGAAGGATCTCCACTTTTAAGAAAACCACATAATAAATACATTAAGCGTTGTTGTGGTCTACATTTGTCTACAAGTCTCTAGTGCTCATTTAGGGTTATGCTTTTAAAAAAACGACCACCTATTGTAGGGTTACCTATATCACAAAACCCCGGTGTAAGAAACACGCGAGTGATGTCCCATTACAAGTCAATAGCCTAGAGTTGCGGAGTCAGTCAGTGTATGCTTGTTTCTCAGCTTAGGTACCAAAATAGGTATATCTTGATTGAAGAATATTTTGAAACATATTTTAATATGTATGCATGAGTTTACTCATGACTATAATGCACTCATTTTTGTCATAATTTTAATTCAAAAATTTTTTTTGTTTTACATTGCGCCTTATTTTTGACTACTTTTACAATGTGACCTTGACTTTGCCTTTCACCTGTACTGTACAAAATAAAAAATAACTTAAACCAGACTGATGTTTACTCAAAATAATAAAGGTAAGTAGCCCACAGACCATTGAATCGCTACGAGAACTGATGCGACGACATCCATGAATTTCATTTTGCAGCGCGTTGCGTTGGGTGTTGATAGTGTGATTCTGGTCATCGAAAACAGTATGATTTGATTCAACTACGCGTCGAGTTTCATCGGGTCGCGTTGCGATTCAATAATATATTTCCACCTTTATTTTTAAAACAACGATAGGTACAGTACTGCGGACAGAGTGTTTGCAAACCATATACAATAGAATCATCTAATGTTATGAATAAACTTTGTCTTATAGTTATTATAACTAACGCACTGCATCCGTAGCAGTGCGTCTGTAATGAAAGAGAAATATGGATAGTGGGAGGGCCTTCTTTCAGTTATTGGAGACATAGGGCACTTTAGGATAATTCCTCATCTGTAATAGGCTCCTATAATTATGACAGAAGACTATTTAGTTAATAATAGCAACCTATATACACACACGCTAGCCTAATGCGGGTTGGTGAATCAGAAAGAGAAGTTTCTTCACGATGTTTTTCTTTTACCGTTAGCAGATAGTAAATCATTTGATTAGTACATATAAATTCCACAAAGTAAAATTTTGGTAACTGACACCCAGAATCGAACTTACACCTCTTTCGTGCAAGTCGGTTACTTTCCCACTCGGCTACCACCGCTTAGTACTATTTCATTAACTCAGGCAAAACTCTTTTGAGAAAAAATAACAAGCAGAAATGCTTGTTATTTTTATCTGGTAAGTCAGAGTCCCTTTCTCTGCGGAGTCCTGGACAGTTGCCCAGGGTGCCCATGTGAAAAGAAAGGCAGAAATGTAGGCGTGTGACAAACTTCTGCCTACTTCTTCAGAGAAAATACCGTGGTGATATTACAGAACTTAGTACTTATGCACATGCTATGAACATTACATGCATCCATTAAAATAACAGATTTCTTGTACTATTATGATGGACCGTCGTCAACTATGCAAACGTAACGGCACATCGCATTATTTCACATAAAAAAACATGATTCATCAGTGTTACAGTGCGTGTGGACATGCACGTGGTATTTTTATTTCAGTTTTAATAAAAGTTAAATAAAATGCGGAACATATGATATTAATGGCCCGTACTAAGGAGTCATTTCAATTAGCTTTTAATCTTTTCTATGTTTACATTTATTTTCCTATATTCTGTGTTTTAAAATGTCGCGTGGCATGGTATAAAAACCCTACTCATATTATAAAATGTAAAAGTAACTATCTGTCTGTCGCCTTTTCGCAACTAAACGTATCTTAATAAATTTTGGTAAAGAGATACGTGGAATCCTAGGGGAGGACATACTCGTATGGTACTTTTTTATCGCGTTACTGTGTCGTCAATTTTCTTAAAGGCAATTCGCGGGCATGGTCGAGCCACAGAATGGGCAAGAAACTTTTGCCACTCTTTTCAATCGCCAGAAAACAATATCTAAAATTTGCATGAGTTACACTTGTTGTGACAGAAAGAGACAGAAACATAACGCCAGAAATATAAACCAAATACGTACCAATTTAATTTAATAAAGAAAAAACTTCTGACAGTATAGTACATTAGTACCTAATGAGTGATCGTATCAAATCATGATCATATTAGCACGTACGCTAAATAGTTAATATTAAGATAAATGACTTCTGTTAGACATTTCATTCAAAATTAATACGATACAACGACATAATTTATTGTATAGAGTTTGTATATAAAGTGAGAAATAATACCGTCTGATTCGATGGCAATAAATACAAAGAAAAACGAAGGTAATTTACGATCGCAGCTAATAATGATTAGTACAATAAACACGCGATATGAACTGGCCGAAATATTCGTTCACTCAATGCTTGTAGGTATATTTTATTTTATAAATTTATCTATTACCACACAGCCCACGAGCTCAACTGCTGGACGTTAGCCAAGTGTGCAATAATCGTTACAGTAATGCAACAGTTCAGTCATGGCAACAAAGTGTAATATACAATTATATGCACCTAGAAGTGTAACGCATAGGTTACAGTTACACCATTGTGCATTGGTGGTAAGTTTTGTAGGTGCGCATTAGAAATGCGGATCGCTAGATTTGCGAGGTTATGCTACACTTACCGCGGTCAGTTCTTGTATGGATGACCGTTTTTCAATACGAATCACCGAAGACCACCTGTGTTAATATGACGTCTCCCAGTCTATTCCTTGAGCGAAAACAAATAATTACCTAGTGGGGACTTATTAGTTAATTATTAGTTCAGTTAACTATTGGTACAGGACAAAGTCAGTGGATGGATCTCACTACCTTATCTTTTGCCTTCTGCATACAGGAACAAGCGTAAATTAGTAGTGTAGTATGTAACTACATTTGAGAACTACAGCGAAGGGACCAAAATCATAGCTCTAAAAGAATGTCCAGATGACTAAGAAAAATCGGAGTCATCAATTTATTACCAATAGAGAAAATTAAGATGCTTCCGTTTTCTACGAAACCACATGAACAATTCAACACGACGACGTATTGGTTAATCCGTTGCATGAGTGTAACTTACCGTTAGACAAACATAAATACAAGATGTATTACACAAATATCGTTAAATCCAAGAATGTATTTCAATAGTGTTAACACAGATTACGGATATTACATTAGGTTGTTTATTTTTATAACAATCATAAACATATACCAAATCCGTCGAAGTAGTATTCGCGGTACAAATTTAGACATCTACAGGAAATATCTGTATATTGATTCACGGATGCGATTCAACCACGCATTAAAGGTATTTTGGGATAAAAACGTAATACGCGAGGATTTGCAGCAATTCATATGCGTTAAGTTGGACGGGTGCGGCTATATTTCACGATTTTTCCGCTTTCATCGCTGTGTATCCGGCACGCATGATCGCCCCTAATGAAGACTATCTGATAGTAGGGACCGGCGGGCTTCGTCCGGCGAGCTCGGCGACGCTCCTCACATCAATAACAATCCTCACAGATCCTCCGCAGTCCGCAAAAGCCACGGCGACAATTTGTCCGGGACTTTACTCAACTGGATATTCCAGCTGAAATTTTCTTCCCCATCGCTGCTTTTGAAACGTTTTTGTAATAAATAGCGACGGCGACGTCTCGGTTTTGTATTCTCTTTCTTTGTATGCAAATTACAATCTTGGAAACGGTTCGTGTATTAAGTGCTAAAAAGTGAGGCAAGCCGTTTTTTCGCCATGTTAATTGTGTATGAATAACAATGTCTCTATTAAAATACAGAGCTTTAGAAGGTGCGGCCGGAAATCATCGTTGTTAGTGCGCTCGTAGTTGTATAATAATATTTTATGAAGCTTAAGCTTGGGCATTCGCTTAAAGAGAACAGATATGAGAGAGTACTGCCATTCAAGTAACCAAGTCTTTATTATACCTATTAGGTGTTGATGTTATTGTTTGTTTAATCTTAACTCAACCTAACTAAGGATTAACTTTACTAAGCCGTTTGCAATCTGATGCGGGCCTGCTAATTCAACTTGAATTTTGTTATGTTTAAAAATACATTAACTTATCTTACTGTTACTTTATGGTAATTTTGGGATTTACAATTCTCCCGCTCCGTCAGTGTCAAAGAGTACCTCTTTAAACATAGTTAGAGGATTTATTAAACCTGGAAATATAAATGTAACTGGACAAAGTCACAAGCAAAGACTAGTGAAGGCTAGAAGACCATCATTATACCATTATCAATATACCTTTATTTAGTTGGTACTTCACGAAACATAATTATATAATATAATGCCACCATAATAAAATTTAAAATAGTTTCAGTTATTAGCATATTTATTTAGAGTTTACTAGTTTACTCTGTGTTACCATAATGCAGCTTGTTGATTCAGTTACAGGTCAATTGCGCGGAAGCTTGCTAGGCTCACGCGTTCAGATCACGACTCCACTCCAAATCTAAAATTGATTACGTACTCGTACAAAAAAGAACACTCAGCTCGACACCGGTTGGACGCCGTAAAAAAACAAACCCACTCGCCATTAAACATAATTTATTCAAAATTATTATTCCATTCGGCTATAAAAATGATTTTTGAAGGACATCCCGAAAAAAACTCTATGGGGTTCTGCAAAAAACATCTACGCGGATAGATATAAATTGATAATTGCCGAATCACGGCGAATAATAAAATGGAGTCTAGTTTGGAATAATACGAATTCGGATAAATTACCTTTTAAATGTGATTGAACATCAAGGCGTTTTTTTTAAGACTTCCTTAATTATCACGTTTAAAGTGATAATAACATATCCTAAAACACTTCTTTACTACGAATATGAAGTTAAATAAACACATAATTTGTCTCGAAACTTTAAATGTAAATTGTAAAATTGGCTTCAAAATAAAACTTGAACCTTGAACAGCTGATTAATAAGTGTAAGAGCTCCGCACAAAGTTGCCTCGGAGACGACTACATTACCGAGATTTCATATTTCCATTTTGATGTGGAATCATTTTCTTGAATGTGGTTGCGTGCGTGCGGTACCTACAGCATTGCGTTTGAAGACCTTTACCAGTCACGATAACGGACAGGCGTGCGGTCTAACACAAGCTGCGGCCACAAGAACGTCTATTCCTGAACAGGGCCTAGCGGACGCATTGGCTTCCGCATCTTGCGGTAAAGTAGTGGTGCGTAGTTCTGCATCAAATCAATCGCTACTATACCGTTAGCATGCACAATTACCGCTAACAATTTCTTAACTTATTGGAAACTTTGTTATTGTTAATCTAAAGTCATTATCTAACTTTTTTCTATAGATAATTTTAAAACCGCAATGGCGTCGATAAATTAATTGGTTCGCGTTAAATAACCGAATGACTCAAGACGAATTTACAAACGATTTTGACGATTGTTCAAAATGGGGGTCAAAATTCATTCGTCACTAAAATACAAGTGTCGTGAGCATTAAAAAATAAAATAGTAATTGCTGCATATACAGTCACAATTAAATTTTGTATACGGTATAAAATATTTCAACACTCGGATGGTATTATTAGGAACATGAATGTCTCATTGCTAGGCATGGACGTTATTAACTGTCAACCACCGTCGCGGTCGGTATGTATTAAAGATAAAATCTTATTTTTATAATCAATTAAAATTCATGTCCACGTACTCGTACATGCACATTTTTGCTCAGTATGAGGTGTTTACGTAATTAGGGAGTATGGTTAGTGCGCAATCATCATTATTCCCAGAGCATCACACCATTAATAGTCGGTCGGTTTAGCCATTTCAGCCGCATCTCTTGCGACCATCCTGAGACTAATGTAATTAGTTCATTACTTTGTCCGGGAGTCTCCTCGCCCGCTTTGTATGTCTCTGCAGATTTATGTGAGCCTCTCTCTTGTACTGCGGTCGTGAATGCGAAATTGCGTTTTTTCCTCTTTATAAATGGCTAAATGTGTTCACGTTAATAGGGCCGTATAAATAAGGATTTGAGACATTTGAAATCGGAAATAAAATCCATTCATTTCCATTTGCCACACGATTCCCTCTTGTAAATGATTTAATTGAAATCTGCGATTTGAATAGCAATGTTTAATAAATACTACCCACCTTGGCAACTCATGCGAGAAACGAAGACGCGTTTTTGTCGTTCTATGTGAGTCGTTAACTAAACCTTGGCAAATGGACTCAGTGAACCTTGAATTTATTATAGCTGTACAGTTACGAAACTTAATAAAAACAAAGTTCAGACAATTGAATAAAGAACTATTGATTTTAGTCTACACAACAGATCATTAAAGTAAACAGTATTAACAGTTGCTTACTAAATAAATGTTGTTTATCTAATGAGAAGATACAGGCTTTTGTAACAAGTTCCAGCCTCCGAGTTCAAGTTTATTGGGCAGATACAGGTTTGGTAGGTAAATAAAAGCCGGACTGTCCCGTTAATAAGTTTTAATGCTAATGAGGACTCCACCTGGCCCTGACGATGCGCGGCGAGCGACGGCTGCGGTGCATCATATCCGCTCTAACTTGATTTGTTCACTATCCTACATTCTCTTCCATTCTAAATTTGTGTCACTGTAACAATTACTTAACATTATCGTGCAGTTTTGTTTATGCATCTTTAATATCTTTTTATAAGTTCGCCTCTCACTATAACTTGCTAAATTCCCTTAGTTCAGTCGAAAAAGTGTTGAGGACAACAGCTGACGCAAATGTCTCGACAATGTTCTTATTAACATTTCTAAATTCTGATCACGTATTCTATACGTTTTGAAACAATTTGTTGATGTATTTTTGTATACAATAAAGTCGTAATAATACTTAGTCCAACTATTTTTCTAAGATATAACAAACCAATATGTATCATGATGTCTATCTCCAAATTGATTTAAAACTCTGTATAATTTCTATGTTTTTAATTGGTTCCTTATATGAATTGATTTCTGAATGCTATATGGTGGCTTTTGTTGTCAAAACTTGTTCGAAGACGTGGGCGATTTTGTTTCAAAAAAATGCACCCAAAACTGTTGCTAAACGTTTCCATACCTAGACCTAATGGAACAGGTATAGACACATAATAAGATTGACCGACAGTGTTAATGTGATTATCACGAAACGAACTCATGGTCGAGAGCTGGTGTTGTGCAATTATGTATGTAGGAAATGTGCTTCATTTCTTTCTAACAAATCCAATCAAGCGTCATTGTTTTGTTTTCCCCGTGTTGTCACGAGGATGGCCTAGGGCGCGGGCGTCACCACTCACCGCGTCAGTAAACCGTCTATGCCACTCAACGTGCGGCGAGAGCCGACTACAACCGAACTCATAGCTGACAGCCAATTAGCCCCATGCCCCCGTGCCCCCGCTCTCTCATATTCCCCACACCCTTCTAGCCCACACTCATAGACCCATTTATCTTTATTCGATGGAATCGAACAACTGACGCATTCGATCCCCGCGAGTACCGATACGATACCAATCCTGCGATCGAGGCCCGCACTATTCGCTAAATGTTAGTGGTTATAACGTTGAGATTGCCCGTGACACACGCACAATAGCCTAAATTTATGTCTTTTGAAATAAGATATCGAATAAGATTTATTGGGGTCTCCATCAATATAAATCTAAGATGGTTCTTAATTCATTGTGATATTAAAAAAAAAATTAATTTGTTATTCGTTCATATGCTATCGATATACCTACGTAGGTATATGATTATGTAAATCTGTTTTGCATCAGCTTGATTGTATTATTTACCTCGTGTAACAGGTAAAACAGCTTCCCAAAACTGATTAACATACATAATGTCAGCAGAGTTAAATCAAAGAGCATCAAGGAAATTTAGAGCACATTCACTTATGCTACATAGTAGGTACACGGCGCCGGTATTGTCAAGACATGGGTCGGTGAACAATCTGCTTGTGATTGTCAAGGCTATTTGGCTATTCCCAGAATATCTGTTAGCGCCGTGAGTCAGTATACTTTAGTTCATTTGTTCGTGAGTCACCGACACTACATCACTCCTCGATTGTTTCCCGATAATTTGCTCTTTTACTGATCCATTTACGTCTATTCACACTGAGTGAAGTCTATTGTTTTTGCAGACAATATTTTGTATTGCATGCTCGCAACTCATGCATGTTCTTTTGTTTAAATGATACACTTTACTTAATATATGATCATATTGGGATCTATCAATGCAGGGCCGACTACCGAGGCAGAAATAGGAAATAAGGGCAGTGAAGTCTGTTTTTAACTTAAGCTAGTAATAGCAAATGATATTTGTAAATAGGGGATGAACATTTGTATAAAAAAATGTTTTCTTCTAAAGTTTAGTGATTTAGTGATTCAATTATGTTTTAATTCTTAAGCGATTTATCTGATCATTCATGGTGAAATCTCAAAAAGGAATTCTGAAATTTCACGTAAAGTCCAACATCGCAAATATGAATTACTTATTTACGTTATAAAAATATGTTGATTAAAATTTATTAAGAAATACACTACTACTACTTGTTTGTGTAATATTTTTATTTTTAATTAGTAATCTATTATGTGGTAAACAAAAAAGAATAATCTACCAAATAAATCTATCACCATAAAATAACAGTATTATCTACTTTACTAGGTACTCAGAATAAGCATCAATATCAGAAACGTAACCACCAACCACGATGCAAATAAAATTTAAAAGGATCGCCACAGGGGGTTCGCAACTCCCCATGGTTTATAGAACAATATAGCATTGAATCGTTGAATTTCGTGTTCCATAAACAAAAGCTTCGGTAACGACTTTAATGATGTATTCTATAACAGAATTGAAGCATGTAACTCTTAATTTCGTATTTACTTAACTCTTGTGCTCAATCCATTGTTTATAAACCACACCACCCCATGTTTAAGTAAACAACAACAGTTTATGAGAGGTAATTAAGTCACCATAAAAGTAAGCAAGCGCATTTGGGGAAGTTCCTTCAGTTTACCAAGTGAAGGACTCGTGTAATTTTGTACCGGTGCATCCAGTGCTCATTTAGGAAAGCGTTTTTAAAAACAATTTTCCCAACCCATCATTGACTAGAGTTACCGCATCACAAAACGGTGGTGTTTCAAATAAGCATGTGCTGTTTCAGGTATTGCACGCTCTCATACACTACCTATTAAAAACCTAGTAAGCAACATAAACTAATTCTAAAAACTCAATATTTCTAAACTAAAATATTGTCTTCGCAAATGAACTAAAACAACACAAACTTGAATTGAATCTTTATGGTAATTATATTTTTTGTTTTCTTAACTACAGCTATTAAGAATATGCAAATAAGCTAATCGATATTTACCAAAGACAATTAAAATATTGCCATAAAAATATAATCTTTCCATTATTAATTTAAGTATTGTTTTTGTTCCATCGTATAATTAAGCTATTATCCTATTACATTGAATAGTGTCACTATTTATTTGTTTTTTTACCTCCGGCTCATGACGTCAGAATCATTAGCGTTTCTACAGATTAAACAAAATGAATAAAAGTCTATTATTACGAAGTAACTAGCTTTCATTATCAAAGCCTGTGTTTGTTAGTTCAGACTTTGTAATAGCTTTACTACTAATTGATTCTGGCAGACGAGCTAACGTTAGAAAAAAACGTAAAATAACATTATGGATTACACAACGTTTTTTTCTAATGTTTGCTCCCAATCTGAGTCTACTTTGTGTCCGTGAATGTTACTTTCCTACATTTGAAAAGACCTCGCGATATTATGACGTATGTTATGAATGTAGTAGAAAAACTTATTCCACCGTACCCAAATAATTGCTAAAAGAACATGTGCTTATAATCACACACGAGATCACGGACGGAAGCTAGTTATTAAATTTTATTTGTATGAAGAAATAATAGCGCATAAAGCTTGTATTAGGATTATCTTGTGTAAGGATATTTAGTGTTACCATTTGACATTCAACGTAGTTGCAATAAAGCTAGTATTATGCAAAAAAGGTAGTGATGCAAGTATAGGAGCGTCTTCATTCGTGAGCAGCGCTCGACTCTGCTCTCTCCTTACGCCATTCACGTCCGACACACAGCCTCGGGCATACGCTGTAGCCGGGATAGGGTTGCACAAATAATCTAATAAAGGTACTCACATATTCGCCACTCTAAGGTAATATGTACTCTAAGGTACATGTATTTTGTTATTGTTACCCTTTTTTGGACTGGCTTGTTGATTTAGTGCGCTTTCAGTGCGACTGATGATCAGCAAATCCCGGGTTCGATTCCCGAGTCGGGATAAAAGATAAGGAAGGATCTCCACCTTACAGAACACCACAGCAAATAACTCTATACAGTGGTGTAGTTGTGTTTCTGTGTGAGTACAGGTCTCCAGCGCTCATTTAAAGATGCGTCTGAAAAGGAACGTTATCCTATCTTAGGGATATATCATCTTAAAGCCCTGGTGTAAAAACGGCTACACGCAAGTGATACCTCTGATATCACAAGCGTCCATAGGCTAACGATAACTGCTTAACATTAGGCGAGCTGTATGCGTGTTTGCCACCAAAGTCCTCAGTATAAAAAAATATTGATTTTCTGTCAAGACAATGCACAATAGATGCCCGAAGTTTGCAAATTGGTGGTAGCCGTTAGTCTAACGTCTAATCTCTCCGGTCGTGTTCAACTGCCGTCCGATCGGTCTATGCCAGTGATGAATAAAGAGTGCACCTGTGTTTCCGTACACACTTGTGCACTATCATATCGTACACCTACGTATATGGTATTGGCTAGTCTTCGACAAAATCATTATGTAATCCTTTGTCTGTGTTTGTAAACGAAACTGATTAAATACTATTTGATTGTAGCCAATTTCTATACCACCGCGCCGGTATAGATACGTGAAGCAGCCACTTGTTGGATTTGATTCAAAAGTAGAGCAGCCCAAACGCGTTTCTTATGTTAATTATTTACTACTTATTACTAGAAACGTCACATAATATATCTCTATATTATGTTCATTGGTTTCTGTTTTAAAATAATTTTATGATTATGATTAATTTATAGGTATATACTGGAATGACGCATAGACTACTATCATAGCGTTATAAAATAAACGAAATAAAAAACAAAGTCAGTGAATTGTATGTTTGTAAAGTCCCCTAGTGCGGCAGTATTCTTTAATAAAAGGTTACGCAATTTTAGAAAGACAAAATCTGGGTTTAAGTCGATTCAGAGGCCCCATTACTCGGGAGGGCCTTGGGCCTGTGTTCTTTTATTTTTTCTAGAAAACAAGCCCTGTGTCACGGGGAACTTCACAAACATACAATTCACGGACACAAATTATACTCAGACTCGGAACAAACATTTATGGATCACACAAAATTTTGCCCCGTGTGGGAATCGAACCCACTCCGGCTTCGCTAACCACTAGCCCAACAGGCCAGTCTGATTCAGTTCTTTCGTGATTAAGACGGAACAGTCAACAGTAGCTCATATCATAGTCATTGAATTCTAAATATACATAACTAAACCGATATTGGAACTATTTCGATCAGTTGCCAGCCCTATAAAGGGTTAAGTCGCTCCGTACCGGAGATTAGGTAAACGAAAATAGACCGGCTTGTTTACGTTTGATGAACACAGTTCGCGCTTCTTTGACTTTCAGAATTTTAGATAAAGTCGTCTTTTAGAAAACTCTCACGTTTGATCGTAATCAGATAATACTTAAATATATTAATAAGGTAACCCTTTTTATTAATATCAAATAAAGTGTAAGGAATAAAATTTCTATCAACTTTTTGAAAGGTATTAAAGGTATTAATTAAGTAGATTGAATAAAAATAATTTCATAATCCAAAACATGGCAGGTATCTACTATAATAATGCTATGAGTATAGCGGCCCACGCTAGACTAGAAACCTGTAAGTCTGTAATCGGTTTTCATAAATCCTTTACTAGGTTTTACCGAAACTCAAGACTCATGTTTGCGCTCTAGATAAGCTTGTTTATATTTGGCAATAGATCATTGATCTTGTCCCTATATAAACGTCAATCACTGACCTAACACCCTTGAAATCAATGACAAAGAGGGCTTAAATAGACGTAAAGTGACGCAGACATGAAGAGAGCGCGGGCTCATGAACAGAGACGTCGCAGAAGCTGAGATACGGGTTAGATATCTATAATATAAAGCTGAAAAATGTGACTTTGAACGTGCTACCCTACAAATCTACCTATGGATTAAAATAAATCTGTTTGGATTTGATAGCCCATTTCTATAGGATGATTATATGCTATTGAACTAACACCACGCATAATTTTTTGGTTTAAACTAGGGTTTACTTTACTTGTTTGCGTCCCGCCTGATGTTAAGCGGTTGCTGTAGCCTATGGACGCCTACAATACCAGAGGTATCACATGCGTGTTGCTGACCCATTTTTTGACACCAGGGCATTAAGATGGAATATTCCTGGGATAGGAAAACGTTTCATTCAAAACGCATCCATAAATGAGCACTGGAGACCTGTATCATATTTGTAAATGTGACACGGAACGAAATCAAAATTTAATGCAGAGGAAACTGCGGGAAACAGCTAGTCTTGATATACAAATAGAGCAAGTCCCGCGAGAATGGACGATACCCACGTCATGGCTCTACTTCTAAGTTGATCTATGTAATAGATTATTTTCGTCATTTTTATCTCAAACAAATAAAATTCGATCCCACAGGGGAAATACAAGGTTAAGTGACACCTGCAAATATCTTGCGCTAATTATTTTATTTTAAAGTTAAACATTTTGTGACGTTTTTTACTTACGCCTTCTTTCAACTAAAGTTGCAGGTATTATACTCAATAACTTCATTATACAAGAAAACGAGGTGAACTTTCTGTTCAGAAGTTACCTAACCTATATTTTTCTGAACGATAGGAAGAAAACGTACAAGAAAGAAATTAAGTTACTCTTAGTATCGATATTCTTCAATGTTTACTTCCTTGTAATAGAATTTGAGTCTTCGATAGCGAAGACTTTAGCTTAGTTTTATGTTTTTAGTTGTTGGTTTTTGATATAATTTACTACAAAAAAGTCACACTTATAATCGTAGAGTATTTATCTTATATAGAAACCGGCTTAAACATAATTCGGCGTAGTCCGCGCGTGTACAGTGATGCAGTCGCAGTGACTGTGCACTGCGACTGCATCTGCCAAGATCGACAGTATTAACCAATGACGCGAATCCTGCAATTTTGTGATTGGTTCATTATCGCGTCCCACCCGTCGCGCCCCGTACATGCCACCAATGGGACCTTTATAACGCTTTTTGTGCATTTGTCATGAAGTTTTCAAGCGGAAGACTTTTTCACAAGGTCATTCTACGTAGTGAGTGTTACACACTTATTAAATAGGTGGCGTAGTCGTGTTCCTGTGCGTTTGGTACGCGTTTAAAATAAATATTTTTCTACCATAATATTTATTGGTAAAAAAAAATTGAGTTGATATTTGAGGAAACTCCTTTTCAGCCGTCTTTAGGCGAGCAATAGGATGTATGGTTAGGACTATAATAAACACAATGCGACATCCAATACATACAATAACCCCTTAGGCCATTTAACGTCTTAAAATTGGTTAAATGGTCGAATTATGAATCAGGTACAAGTTATTTTTGCGTCACATCCGCTCTGGCTTCCAAAACTTTCATTTAGTCATCAGTGTGACATAAGCTTAATAGTTAATCCGGCCTAGTTCAGTAGTTTTGTACCTATATTAATGGTTCCAAAACCATTAATATACAAAAAAGCCAAAATACACATTCTCGAATTAAAGAAACACTCAATACTGTCGCTCGTAGCTATAGTAATAATAAAAACATACAAATTATTTTTCAAAATCAACCTTACGTGCATTATATAAAGTTGAATTTTAGTGGTTGGTTTTTAATATATCAATTGTAGTTTTCAGCGCATATCTAAGTCTTTTGGAACACATATGTATACCCACAAATATAGATTGACCGGTACATTCAACAGTCCGTTAAAGCTACGTACTCACTGACATACCCAACACTTATCTAAATTACACCGCAGACCACTGCTCTGTGTGCGTATGTGTTATTATTATTTATTCTGATCACATTTCTCACGTGCAATAGCACATTCAATATAAACGCGGGTCGTATTGCGAACTATCACGTCTGTATGTAGGTATATGATAAACTAGCAGTGAACGCGGCTTCACTCGCGTAGATAAAAGCCCCCCGTAAAAGTACTCTTTTTTTACTACTTAGATGGGAAACAAGCACACGGCCCGCTTGATGGTTAAGGTTAGGTATGATAGGCAGTTACCGTAGCCTATAGACGCTTGCAATATCAGAGATATCACTTGCGTGTTGCCGACCCAAAAATATAACACCAGGGTTTCAAGGGAATTTCTCTGGGATAGGAAAACGTTTCGTTAAAATGCATACCTGAATGAGCTCTGGGAACCTGTACTCACACACAAGAACACAACTACACCGCTGTGTCTAGTCAATTGGTTGTGGTCGAGATCCTTCTCCTGTCAGGCTTGCTCACTCGTATGGTGCCCTACCTCTCTTCTTCCCTACCCTATGGCCTTCCCCTTTCGGATCACAGGATCTGAATACAATTTGCAAGGATGGTCCTTGCAAATTTCATTCAGATCCTGTCAACCGCTTCGCCGTGAAAAGGTAACATATAAACTTACAAACGATCAAACAAAACAGAGTTTCTTTCCCATTTATAATATTAGTATGGAAGTATGGATACGATACTCACTCAACACTGCTTGCATGCTTACTACCAATAATTGCATAACCTTTGCGGGTTCTCGTAACAAACGCTAATTAATAAACTTATAAATATAAATACTTATTTCACACAGACGTGGACATGAAGGAGTGGCATTCTACTCGTACCTATGATAATGTTTCACAATTTTCTAGTTGTCCAATCATATAACTTATATTATGTTGCGATACGCTCAGTGGGAGATGAAGCACATTGGAATGTCTATGAATTTTTTAATATCAATGTCAGTAAGGTCAACGCTAGTTTTCCACCACAATATTGCTAATAGGCAGTTATCCGGCAGCTCATGAATAATGGTAGGTGGTTAAAATCATATATCATTAGCTATTTGGATTGCACAAAGTCTCTACTAACAGGAATGCTTGTTCTAGAATCGGTAAAACGCCGATCCGTAACTTTTGTGTCTTAATACTTCAGAGAATAAGCTCTCTACTTCATTAACAGAGTTTGGAATTACTCAGCAAAACATAATAACAACACATAAACCTTTTTGGCTTTGTCCACAATTCCCCATTTAATTTTCTCATCTCAGTTATATTTCAATTGCTTATGTCAACGGGCGGTGGAAAAAAATATTTCATTTTTTACAAAGTTTTGTGGAGATGTTGTCTCCCAATGCGGATTCCTTTCTTTTTGTAGCGCTTGATTGATGATATTTCTTACAACGTGACGCTTCTCAGAGCTTTTTCGACTAAGCTTGTCCTCTAAATCCATCAAAAAGAGTCAATTACATTTAACAAGGTTTTATTATTGATAGCCAACCAAAACAAAATGTTGTTTTACTTATAAATTTATAATTTTCTTTCGTCTACTTGACAGTGAAGAGACAATTAGTTTTTTATTTAAAGTAATACATTTTTCAAATATTTTTATTGCCGCCACACCCATACTTGTCTGTCCTCCGACACACTACTAATATTTTTTCAGATGACACGTACGAAGCGATCAATTGATCAACACCTTGAAGTGCTAGAGCGTATAGTGGGGAGACAATAAATATAAACATAACGGCACTTCACAACATGGGGTTCGGTATTTGACAGCAGAGTCACGGGGTCTTATAAAATAATTATTTTTAATACCTCCGTGCGTAATTTGCCGCTAACCGCTAAATAGCAACGTGACTATTATTCTTCCAATCACAAAAAAACTTCCAACTACTCATCATCTAGTACTTTCAACATGAGTCCGAATCAAATTGTGAGAAGGAAGCCAATTGTCACTGGATAATTGGAGTCATGTGATTAGTTAATAGCAGTACTAGTTGGGCGCATTCTATACCTAATTAATCTACAGTTAACTGAAACTATAGTATTGTTATCACAAACCTAGAAAAATGCCACACAATGTTTATAACTATTTCTTAATCCAGTAAAAGCATCTCACTATGTAGTGGGTTCCTCACCACCGAGTATGATATACATAAAATAGTAATATATCCATCTGGAAAAGATATATTATTTCTAGAGATATAGTAAAAAAACATTTCGAAGGCTGGACTGTTGACTTTTTTTTATGTTACGTTGAATGATGAATGAGTTTTTACATGATGCGTCTATGTAAAGAAATATAGTGGTCGTGCGCTGCGTGACCTCACGCATCTCTACAAAATTCCGAGTCCATTTGTTGGACGTGCGTGAAAAAGCCGCCATATCCACATTAATATTATTTCCCGCGGGATCTGGTTGAATAATCGACTTATACCGCCATTGATCTGCGCTGTGTGGGTAGCTGAAACTAAATGGTGAAATTTAATTTAACACGCCTCTGTAAATGCAACTTTAGTCATTGTACCGTGCATGTAAAACGCTCATATTTAATATGGATAATGTACTTTATGTTAAACATAGTGTAGTTCATGTAAGTTTAATGCAATTGACCCCGTATAAAGTTCAATCCAGCCAGGATACTAAGTCAACGGACGATCCTGCGCAGTGATCCGGAGAGAAGGGAAGTGCCACCAGACACGCTGCACGCTCCCTGCGTCTCCGCGCTTACACTGCACCTATAAATAACATACATGTCTATATTCATACTCTGACCGTCTAGCGTGTTTCTTACACTAAAAACTATACGAATGATTGAGGTTGAGTCTAAATATCACGTACTGTAGGTACTATCCTTGACATTTTAAGTACAACATCAAAGGCATAGCACCTAGGTGCGAATCATTGAAAGCAAGCTTCTTCAAATTAATTACAACTACAAAGCTCGTGTTGGCAACGTAATATTGTATAGAAATATAATAAACATAAAATTTTAGTACAAACATGAACATAAAACTGATTAATACCAGATAGTTGTTGAATAATTGTAACCAGCTATGCGTATTTAGTCGCTTTAGGAATTAAATTATGGCCTAGAATTTGTAAAGAGTACGACAAACAAGAACCCAAACTGACAGACAAGGATAAACAATTTATTACAACATAAACAGTGCTAAATCTGCAAGGGCAACATTCTTGCACGCATTCACAAACTTTAAGCCATCAATTAACCTTAGAAGTAAGGTTTATGCTTTAGGAATTCCCATAATGTGGTAGGTCCCTTTTCAACGGGCACCGTTTGTAGAAGTCATTTTTCACCGCACACCTTTTTGACCGAGCTTTGTGCCTACTAGGCAACTCACAAGTTCTCTGATGAAAAACCTCGTAACGATAGCCAAACGATTAATTACCAAATGCTTACAAAGCTTTTTGCACACGTTTTTCTCTCACTTGTCCTCATAAGTCAAGTTAAAGTCGTAATTAGCGCTCGCCTACAAATCATGACTAACTGACTCCAGTTATTATTGTATATAAAAAGATTTATTATAAAAATAAAACTATAAAAACTGTCTTCTCTTTTTGAAGTACAAGAACGATATTTTAGTGTTAATGACAAAATATGTAAATCAAAGCATGGTATGATTGATATACAACTCAAGCGTATGGCACAAACCCACTATTAAAATTTAAAATGTTTTTGAACTTGTCTGGGCTATTAAAGCGTTATTAGTTTGGAAGTATGGTGGTACGAGGCTGTTATGGTGTTGGCGGAGGTGGTAGCGCGGGGAGTGTCGGAACGCGTTTGATGCATAAGTGATCAAATGGACTTCAGTTCGGGGCTCGAGCGCGGGTCGTCGTCCCATTGCGTAACAAACCGTTACCTATCTATTTAAATTAGGTTCGGATACATTTGATGTACTATTATGAGAATGTTCGGGCCCTTAGGCTGCGTCATGTTTGACAAACTGAGGCACAATTACTTACAAATTACACAGCGGTACGTGACCGGGAACCGTTCTTGCAATCTTGCCACCCGTTTCTAAGGCTCGTGATGTTATCGTAACTTACGAGTACATTCAAACTATCGCCGTACTCGTATGTGTACTTATCAAAATGTTATTCATACACCAATCACTTATTTACAAGTCTTACACAAACTATATTATAAATATAGCTACAACTTTTATGTATGTGCTTGCGGTAAGTATTTGAAAGCTTTACCAATAAAATTATCTAGGTAAACTATACTAAAATCATTTCGAACATTAATATTGTATATCTACATATATACAATCAACGTTTTACGATTTTTTATTACCATTAAATAGTCATATAACAAAGTTATAAATTCCGTAATCCGATTACCCAACACTATCATATTACCGACTCTTAAGAATAAGGCACATTAGGAGAAGAGACACATGTGTATGCGAGCTATGGGATATTCAATATTAATGTACCGTGTCATAATTTAAAGCATTTTGCAGAGGCTATCAATCTGCTCTGTTAATGAGATTCGTCCGGTCGTTGGCAACTGCGTAGACCAATTTGCGCGACGTTGCACCCCGCTAATGAAAAACATAGGCAAGTTATATATAAAATAATCGCATCTCTACCAATCGCATTCGCTCGATAAACGAATTTTAATATGAAGCGACGTCGACGCCTATTCGTTCACTAAATAAATACTTGTTTATATGATTGATATCATAACAAAACAAGGTTCATCGTGAATTTTTATGTTAATTTCGTAGATGTTGTTAATTTTGTTCTATTCGTGTCAAAAGATATCAAATTTTATCTTTATATACGCATATAATGCTTGTCATGGACCTACTCATGTGTAGCCATTAGGTTTTAATTGTTAGTGATGACGAAGCATTTTAATGTTGGCACAGCATGCAATTTTTTTTATAAACGATATTATCTGTTGTGTTTATCGAAATATAAGAGGCCCGATGTAGTTGGAACAGGGCGACAGCGACAGAGGCCCGCGGGCAGCGGCCACGACCTCCGACCGCGCTTTCTCTCATCTGCCCACAGCAACCCCACTCCGAACTTTCCAACCTTCTATGAAACCATTATCACAACAATCCTTGACTTTGATACCACGACAACAAGAGACACATTTAACATAAAAACATTTATTGATGTTACAATAGTTAGTGACTCATTTGCAAACAATAGAGCTCCGGAAATGATCCATACTAGCAACTTTTATATAGATGAAACTTTCTCTCTCGATGTGATTATTATTTGATATCATTGTTAGTTCAAAAATATTTGGTAATATGTAGCAATGTATTCTCTGATGGAATAACTCTGTCGTAACGCAATACTGCGTCGCATTGTTTCTGTATAGTTATTTATAACGAGCTGGTTCTTAAACAATCTACTTATAAACTAGATGAGTAGTGATTGGCCGAGTTGCAATGCAGACATAAGTTTCAATCTGTACGTTTCCTGCGTCTCTGACGTCTCAATTGCTGCTCTTTTGTAATCAACAATTTGTGCCGCAAGTCGACGAGATGCTACCGACGCCGTCGTTCTCATTCAATAACAACGTGAACGAATTCCAGAGACTTAGTTCTCTCGTTACGATTATGTCACTTCTATATTATGACACTGCCTGGTCTCATCACCACGGGAGTCTCTTGTAATATAGAAAACATTCAAAATATTTCCTAATTAGGTATGAGTATGACCCTATTTCCAATTCCCATTTAACTTTCAATAAGTTCGTTGAGCTAGAACTACACCGACAAGAACAAACTAAATTATATGTGCTTCTTTATTTAAATGAGTTTCAAATAGTTACAGCTACAGACCAACTCCATTAAAAACATCGTACTTGAAATCTCAACTTAAATGATTATATAGATTAAAACATCATCATCAACATCTTTTTCTGGTGGTGTAAGTTTGGATGTGTGTTTTGATGTAAGTTTAGAGATTTTAATAATTTAATTATCAAAATATCAAATAAATTCTAGAAAAAGCTATCTTTGTAATTTATGTTTTAAGAGGTAATTATCCCTTTTTACTGTAATGTCCAACTTCGTGTACCTACCCGTCTTTGAAGAGCCACTTTTGAGTTAATTTGATGTTGGCTTTAGGTTCTCAGACGACAGCTAGTTAGTAGGTCTATTGAGGATTTTCCCCGTCTATATAAAAAATATAGTTAAGTTAATACTTGTTTGCATAAGACATAAACGCGGTATTACAATGTAATCAAGGTTTAGTAATTTGTTTGTCCTACTTAAAAATCGGCTTTAAATTGAACATCTTTTTGCTCGTTGCCAGGGGCCATTGTCTTTGCAAACAGTAATTTATATATCGCAATGCAAACAACACGCGACCATTTGTGTATGGGCTGAAGCTAATCGGCTCCTCGCTTCGCACCAAACATTAAAACTGCATTAAATTCTATTTAACTGTGAACGAGGCATGCCTAGTTAAGTAATTGAAATACATGTTCGTGTTTCATAAAACTTAAAAATCTTTAGTTAATCAGCAGAAATTGAACGATCTATAATATAGATAAGGACAAAATATAGAATGTAATAATGAATAAATTTTCTCCGAATAATTATGAATGTCACGGTTGTGTGGGGAACAAAGGCGGATAGGTCACGCAACAATATATTGGTCACACGCACACGTGTCCAAGCTGAGTCGACACGAGATATAGATCGAACAGCGTCTTACTTAATTAAACTGTGCCTTTTTAATGGATACAAACGGCTCTTATTTGTACACGCTTGATAAATTTTGTAATTGATTTAAACGCTGCATCCGCACTAAACTACACGATTCGACGTAAAAAGGATACGCTCGTGGTAGATATGAATGAAATAGTAATCGGATCAAACCCTGACACACATTTGTGCATGCTATGTAACATATTCTACGTCATCAGGAGTCTTAGGAATGCTCATAACCGATCGGCACTTCCGACGTCGACGATGCTTGCACGAGATGACTAAACCGCCCCGATGTGAATCTCGCTCGCGGATCTCGAGATTGTAACCCAACATGCCTCTCGTTCCACCAACTATTTTGCAAATAACTCAGCTGTTTTAAATAACTTTACAAGCCAAGTTATTGTATCATCAAAGCTGCGTTTATAAAAACCTACTCTACTGCCCTTGTTATGAATACTAACTCGACTGTGTAACATGAAAAACATACCTGTTCTTTATCACAACATGGCGATGTTAAAACGGGTGTTATTTTTAAATTACGGCTCGTTGCTCCATCGTCATAGCACATGCCGGCACCAATACACACCGTTCAATAACGGATGCCGTCGATTGTGAATTATTTTGGTCTCGGGAAGCATAAACTAGCGAATGCGCCACTCGCCGCCCACCAGTCTTAGCGTTCATAAGGAAACGCCACAATCCAGCTACACGAGAGCCTATTTTAGATATTCCGCGAACAAGTGCTGCGCTTGTTTAGCTAGCGGTTAGTTGAAACTCACATTACATTTTCTATCATTGCGAACAGGGTAAAATTGAGACGTAGATATAGAACACCACAAAACATATGATTCGTATAAGCTGAACAATTTGTTAGTTAGTATGTTAGGATCGTTACCGTCCGCGCGTGTAAGCATAATAATTGTATGTAATTTACAACAAATGTTATTTCCTTGCGTTGTCATGTTAGGAGAACCTCATTAAATAATGACCGTGCTGTCGTTCGACGAATTTGCTTATGTAAATAACTTATTCGTTCATGGGCAGAGCTTTTGACTCGAGGTTAACCAGACATGTTTTATGTTATTGTTCTTAGAACGTGTACTATAAAAATGACAATCTCCGAGCTGATTTTGATATATTGGTCTTGAAGTTGTCGGTTTCGAATGTCTACTATAAGATTATATCAATATTTAGAGTAGACTTTTTACTCTTTCACGATTTCGTTCAAGACACAACTATTAGGCTTTGCCTATAGATATCCATCTGAAATAGTGTACGTATAGGACTATTTTGTGACATATCTAATTATGGCCGCATATACAGCCGATTAAATTTTCATATATTTTCTTTAGGAGGTATCACTATTAAATATTAGATAATAGCATGTGTAGAGTGTCTACATATAATAAGTGTGTTATTTCAGTTTGTTTAATCAAACATTTCTTAAATTTCAATTGTTTATTATAAGGAAAATTAACCCGAGCTTAATGTTTTGCAATAAAATTACGTTCATAAAATGTTTATTATACTCAAATTAAATGTTAAAATGCAAATTATAAACCTTTCGTTATAAAAGTGTAAACGGTATGGGCCATGTATTTTTTATCAAATATAATCATCATTTTGCAATATTATTATTATTTGCAATATTATTGGTAGGTATTAACGCGATGATGCATTATTACGTAGGTACCTTTAAATTGCTTGATTTTCGATCAAATTACACCTGGTTAGACCCCTGGTTACTGTACTCCATGTTATACCCAGATTACACCTGGTTACATCTAGAAATAGATCTATTTCTGTGGTTACACCATTCTAAAGGTAAATTGAACTTGATCGTGTTAATACCCAAAGTAAGTATATAATATTGTACATTATGCAACACGATAGTTAAAAAGTAAGACTCATTGTTTTGGCTTTGATTTTTCATAGTTACATAGCTAGAGAAGAAAAATATTAGTAGGTCAGTGTCAGTGTCTATTTAAGTACTTGTGGCCGGACCTCGCACCTCGTACCGACCGCAGGACACGCCTGATGGGCAATCAAACAATTTAGGTTAAATGCATACTTCGTCGTCTTCAGTGTCGCACCAGTTTTCGAACACATCGTACTCAATAGGTACCTACGTTCATTTGTTTGTTAATTTAGAACGTTAGTGGAAATAGAACCTATTTGATGAGTCTGCTTTAAGAAAGCTAGCAACTTAGCGTATAAATGCATTGAACTATCCACTGTCACTTTTTAAACATTAAATCACGTGAAGCCGTTGGTCATACGTTCGTCTATCTACGGTCGTGTCGTGTTGGATTGCCATCCCATCGGAATATGTTTGCGCACACACTTATATGCACTATAATATCTCTCGCGCAAATGCTCTAGGTCGAGATTAGTCGGCCGTGACCAAAATTCGTTAAGGAGGATATTATTATTAAATATTACTTAGTACCTACCTAGCATTTCAAATTAATGTTGAAAGGGCTTTGTTTAAATTTTAAAGCTTATTTCATTGTAAACATTACTACAATAAGTCAAAGAACCAATTTGAGCAGTAAACTAAATTTGAAACAATGCCTTTGATGCCTCTGAACATTCATAGCTAAATTGATGCAATCGAAGTTTAGCAAGACTGTAGTCCTATAGAAAAGATTATATTAATATATTGTTATAGCAATGGGGAAGCGCCTCCTCCTAAGCTCCGATTTAATTTATTGTTTACTTTCTTTCTATGTGAATTATTATTTCTTTTTAAAATAAAAACATGTGGAATATATATATTTTTTTAAAATATTTTGTTAAATACCCTATAATTATTGCGATATTTGTACATCATCTTGCTAGGAATAGTCAAAACCGCGCGCCGCAGCTGAGCTACTAGCCACCGCGGTCAGTGACCCCGCCAGGAACTGAAGAAAAACGGAACGACTGGATAACGCTTTCTTAAATGAAAACTGGTGAGTGCTAGTAATTTTTGATATATGTAATGCATATATCAAAAATCACTAGCACTTAATGTAATACATAATTATATCAAAAATCACTAGCACTCACCTGGTTTCATTTATTTTAAAAGAGCGTCATCCTTCCAGTCGTTCAGTTTTTCTTCGGTGGGTGCGTACCTACCGAAGAAAAACTGGTCAAAACTTTGCGTAAAGTTTTGACCAGTGAATACAAAATCACGTAATACACACCTGACGTTGACCAACTTTAGCGGACTATTGCGCTACATGTTTATCAACAAGCACTACTAATGACTTAATTACTATACTACTCGTAAATTATGGCCTCCTAACCGAATTTTGGTCACGGCGGCTAAACTTGACAAAGACTAGGTATTTGCACGGGAGACATCATAATTCCTAAGTGTGTGCGCAAACACAATTGCACTCTTTATTCGGAACGGCAATCAGACACGAGCAGGGAGAGAATAAGGTGTAGGACTAACGGCTATACGTGCTTTCCGAGCACCAGTGTGTAATCACCCACTAATTCCAAAATACCTGGGAATCGAACCCAAGACCTCCTAAACAGTAGTCGCACTCAACGATCACCAGACGAGGTAGCTAACGAACACTACTCGTAAACTATATTATTATGTGTTATGAAATTTTAATAATTAATTTCATAACACAGTTGAATTTACACAAAGTGCTCTTATTTTTGCACGAGCACTATCTACTTTTAATGCTTACTTAGTATTATTAATTCTTACTACAAGGCAAAGGAGAGCTCTCGTTAAATCCAGAAAAGCGTAATATTGTCTTGTTAAATAATAAATGGGAATGATGTAGATAGGTAGGTACGTCTGAAAGCAGACGAAGTGAACCGAGTGAAAATCACTATTGTAGGCATTCTCTCAGATTCGGTTATATAAACCTCCTACTGGCACGGGTTTAATGGCTCAACGATTCACTATTTATACGAGGTACTTCTGTATCGTTACGGGAATTTCGAGTCCTGAATATATTTTGCCGGGCTATCAAAGCAGGTAGAATAAAACTATCAAGGATTTTATTTCAATAAAACATCTTTACTAAAGTACCTACTACAGAAACTAAATTTTAGTCTGTATTTTTTAAATACTCAGACCAAAATTAAATATTTTAAAGCCGTCGGGTTATTACTGCTTTCGCTTCATATTAGTTATGACCTTAAAAATTACATATCTAGCTACGAGCATATAGGTTACTCTGGCAATTTCTCTCTGACCTGTAAATTAAGAGAAGTCCATACGTATTTTTTAGTTCAGGGTTCCACATCAGACAGCTAATAAAGACAAGCTGGGTACGAGAACCTGATCGATTCTCTGGTCTTTACTTAATTTCAGTTCACCACAAGCTGTCTCTGGACAATTTTTATTTTCAGATTATGTATGGCATTGTAAGGTCATATGAGTTACAAGCCATTAACGACACAAAGTAAAGAATGCAGCCGACAACAAAACGTCAATTGTATAAATGTGAGTATTGTCAATGAATCGTTTACTGGGATGTGCTGTAAACAATTCAATGGCTGCCCTCGTGTGAACCGTCCAGTTGACGAATGTACCGAACCTAGATTGCGAAATTACAGACTGTTGTTAGGAAAATTTTAAAATGGCTGGTGATTACATGACGTCATTCGACCTAAACGCAAACGAATGTACTTGAAATAAGTACTTAGCTGTTACAACAATCGACGTGTATGTTACCACGGTGTGAATCTACGATTTTTTCCGCTGACTATCGAGCGGGTACTTATGTTACGCCTATGTTAACAAGTTATATCTTCAGATATTTGATACGCCGCTTGTAAATGGAAATTAAAACTTGATATTATTCTTAACGGGCGTGAGAATATAATAAACAAAGAGGCGAGTATTTTTAAATAAGCTAATAAATGTTTTTTTAACAGAATAATAAATGTTATATCTGTGTCGCATCTCGCAATGGCGACGTGCGGATGTCCGGTGACCGCGGCTCGGCACAAACACAAAACACGCGAAACGACACAGGCTACACACAAAAAGGGAAGAACACGAGCAGGATGTAAAACATTGCAGTACTACATGACAAACGATGTCTATTTTTGTTGGACGACCCAAAGTTAGTTTGGTGTAACGTAACTGTGGTAGGCGAAAATTGTTTACACAATAAATAGTAGGCATTGTTATACTTAATTTATGTCTTCCCTCATTAATTTATTAAATGTCTACTAATAATTCTGTAACGTGCCTTTCTTGTGTGTAAAATAATTAATAGTAGATCTGTTGAATGAATCCGGCAAAATATTTCCTTGATTTATTTTTCAAACTGCACCTAGTCAATTAAAATATTTAGTACGTGAAGGTACGATCGTCGTGTGCAGGATTAAAATATTTTAGATAAGACCTAAGGAACCCTTTTTCTGGCGATATTGATCTTATTTTAAATATTAGCAATATGTGCACGAAAATATTTATTCCATTCCGCTCCCTGGTTCCATATTTCCAATAAAAATATAGACGAATTCGAAGGATATTTGAATGTTTGATTCCATCTTACAATTCAATTTGATTCTAATATTGAGGTACAAAAAACTTTAATAAATATTAAACAAAAATACATAATTAATTAACTGTGTTGTTATGTATTTCAAGTGAACCCATTGTTTGGTTTTAATTAAAATCCAATGTACTTTTTACCGGTTGAATTTACTTGAGGTTTATGCTTGTTTTATGGGTGTTAGCACCGTGGTAAATGCTGTGTGTAAATGAATATTCTTGGCCGATGTATTGTGAAACCTCTTCGAACACGTATTGACGATCTTAAACACATAATAGCGCGTTATTGCAGAAACAACTCATCATATTTAGCATAATTTTCTATGAATAATCCGTAATTTCAAGAGATTTTCGAGACAAGACAAAACTAAAGTACTCACATTACATATCTACATTATTAGTAACATTAGTTATAGAAAAATAAATACATTGTATACAGACCAAAAATACAACCACCTTGTTACATTTTTCTTAAACAAAAGTAGAAATGTACTTAAAGGTAAGGTCAATAATCACTAAGGATTTATTTTGTCTCCCGCTTTGCTATGGAGGGAATTGAAAACTTTTCTTGGTAACTCCTCCTATTTACTTCTGATTAAATTCGTTACGGGATCCAAGACAGTAGGTTTAGTTGTCCATGGGACGCACGAGTGTCAAAGCTCGGTGTATCAGTTGGTTACTCCGCTGTTAATCCTGGCTCACAGGAGTCACAGCGGTGGGTTTGTCCCGAAAAAATCACTAAGGCATTATCTATCAGGCAACCTTTAACACCTAGCTTTAAGGTTGTCATTAATCGAAAATAAATATCTATAAAGACGTCATGGTACGGTTTCAGGTACTTTCGGTGCATAGAAGTTATTATAAATATCATCATAATAACGGATTAAACTAATTGTGTTGACTATAATAAAATACACATTATTTGATTAATACAAAAAATCAAAATATTTATAATATATCATGCATAACAAATATAGACAATACAATACGTAATAGAATAATATATTATGTCATTACTATAAACGTTGTGATGATTCTGCCAATAATTTACTATATAGCTGACGTATTCGAGCATTGAAACTATTACGGTGAGTAGACAGTACAGACAAGTGGAGATAGTACATTTCAAAGAAAGACATACTAAAATAAAAGATAGAGCACAACAGTAATGGATGGGACGTGCAAGCGAGCAAGCCTGACTGGGGAAGGACCTCAAGGCAGAAGCATTGGGACAGTTTGAATAAGAAACTTTTGCAGCTGTAAGTGATAAGTATAAATCGAATGTAATTGTTAAGAAGCCGGTTCGGGTGTTGTCAAGCAGATCTGTATTTAGCTCTTATCACGGCCTAAATGGAGATTTTCTGTTATCGACTATGGTGATCCATAGTTGCCTGCACCGACATTGTACATATTTATTTGTCTTCTATAGGATGAAGTTTCTTAAGCGGTAGAGCGTCTGCAGAATATCGGTCACGTACCGTTTGACATTCGTCATCTGAGTCCTCCAGTCATAGGTTACGTCGAAATGTAGCCCAAAATCTTCAACACTCGAACTGATTTATGGAAAATAATAAGATTTCTACTAATTCGGTTTTATAATCCCATTCTTCTCTAAGAGTCAATGGCGAGTTAACGTCTCGGTACTGGCTTGTTTTTTATTTATGTCACCTTTCATGCATCCATTTTTTCTTTAGTCTTCCTCTTCTCTTATGTTCCATTACATTCGTGTTTACTTAAACAAGCTAATATAAGAATTCAAATTTAATTACTCAAGTTTTATCACTCTACAAAAAATATGTAGATAGAAATCCGTCTAGGCAAATCGGAAGTTGGTTCTAGATTCTCATGATAATATAAAGGTAAGGAAACAAAAATCGCCATAAATTATGGATTAAACAATGGCAAACAACCCTGAGCGGGCTCTAAGCTCACGTTGCATATCGTGTGAAATCTCGCCAACTGCATATGCACACTCGAATCCATTGTACGTTGGGAATACGCGGGCAAAATTGCCCATTGTCCTTACAGTTCATTCTTGTCCTAACTGATTAGTAACTAAGACTACGTTTTTATCGTTGACACAAAGCAATTCTCAACAAATATATATTGCCAATTGTGGGAAATCACATTTAACGTGACGCTCCTCAACGACTTTTGTTGTTGTAAGATCTCACGATGCCGACTTATTTAGCTTTATTTTCTCACACTCAATACTTGAGATTAATTATACGTATTCTGTTTGTGTACTGTTGTCGACAGTACACTCGAGAAGTACGACTCTAGCTCAGACATACACGGAAGTACACCCGTACGCGGTTAATTACTAAAATACTTCCTCGTACGATTTTATTACCCATCCATCCGTATTTATGTTATGAGATTAAATATCGGTTAATGTAGCGTATTTAATCGATACTTCGACAAAATGTTATTTCAGCCAGTTTTGGAGTTATAGCCCAAAAAGCGAATACGGTCGCAAATGTAGGGTAATTTTATATTTAGTACTTGGCTCGGCTTAACATGAATTACATCTTCGTGGGCTTCATATGTAGCACAATGTGGGTACCTTACAATACCGTACTCCATATTTTTAATTGAGAGAGCCGCTTCTTATGTCAAGGGTCGGGCAGTGCATGTCAGTGCGATTTAATTGTCGTGATAAGAGAGCAGCGTTTCGCGTGGGAGTCTTCTAGCGAAGCGTGACGTCATGCCGCGTAATTACGGAGTCTTGCGCACATCCGGACCGAGCTACACACCCCTTTCTTTAACACCAGAGCCCTACTTATTCAATGATTTGACGTAAATGTGTAATAAAAGCCTTATACACACAGTGTATTTTCGGAAGGCAGTTTACCAAGAATTATAAAAATATAAAACCAAAAATCTCGATTTTTAAGTCTTGACTTTTGTCACGAAAATTATTGTTAGTGTTATATGCCGACCGTGGCGATACCGTCAGACAAATATTTTTTTAATACAAATCTTTGTTAACTCCTTCTAAAAAAATTTCGAATAACACTGCTATTCACAAAATGAATCATCAATCAAATCTAAGAGAACAAAATTCTCTTTCTCTATTTTTCATACATTCTAGTAACCATATCAAATTGAATAACAGTGCATGAACTCAGGGACGCGCACTGCAATCGTAGGTAGATATTACTGAAAACTAAATTTTAATTATCATTACACGTTGTTATGTTTTAACTAACACCTAACTTTATTATGTATAACAATATAATTGTAAGCAGTTCAATCCCACGAAAGAGTTTGTATTGTTTTGTAGAGATCTCTCTACTTTCTCACACGGCTCTCACATACATCAAAAATGGAAAGATTTAAGAATAACACTTCTTAAACTAAATTACATTGTAGTAACAATATGGGGACAGATAATGCAGGTCTCCCTAAGCTACGGGAACTGCTAACCATAAGAACTGCAGCCATCTCACTGCTACTCGTGAGTTCGAATTTGTCTACCAATTTTAAAAACGTCTTGGAGTGACGCATGACGTCAGTATTATTACAAAATCTGTTGATAGATCTTAAAGGCACCCAACAATTTATTTTCCTATCCTAGGGATACTCCATCATGAAACCCTGATATTATAAGCGTACATGGGCTAGGGTAACTGCTTCTACTACTACTACTACCATCAGACGAGCCATGCTTGATTGTACTTAGCACTGTAAAAAAATCGCTTCACTATAAACAGCGTGGTTTTTACGATCACAATACTAATTCATCGGCCGTGTACTCGCCATTGCAGCGCTAGCATTTTTTGCTACCTATCCGTCGTTTTCTAAAAACAGTTGCTTGTTCTTACAATGAAAAGTCACGTTTTGGGAACGCAGCGAAAGCTAGACATAATGCCTATTCAAGGTATTGTTAAAGGCAAAACAATTCTGCACATAGTTATGTATACATGGCTACCTATATTTACTATTATTATCCAAGCAGTCAAATATTAGCGAAATAACAATAGTATTTTATAATAGCATGTGAAAAATCATATGAAGTATGTTTTCATTTGTTTCACCTGCTACCTTTCTTGAAGTGGTCTGTTAAAATAATAAAACATTGATTTCGGATTATAATAATGTGTTAGTAACAATGTGTTTAAAAACTATGTTATTTAGGATTGCTCTGTACGTGAACCATTTATTTATAATCTGACCGTAACTATCCCAACCCAGAAAGCCTGTATTGACCACTCGCTGTGGGAAGCTATAATTTCCAGAATGCTGTTAGAGCTGTCACGTAATCTTCGAAACAGTGACGCTACCTTCTTTACCATTGTTACCATGTTTGTAATATGGTGGCTCATCTCAGCTCTCTTAATAGAGGAGACCTGTGCTCAGCAGTGGCACATAATATAAATTGGTTTTCGTTATTAACATATAAATAAATTCTCAAATCAGCCTCTATGCCAATTCGAACAGCATCATTGACTACAATTTCATATAATTTCACTTTCAAACAGTATCAAATACGGCATTAGAGTATTTTACATAAAAAGCATTGTATCAAATAAAAATTAATTAACAGAAGTAATTATTAACATGGCTATAAAGGACTAACCTTTAGTCCTTTAGTTGCCCTACGATACCCAAGGGAAGAAAGTGGGCATGCCTATTCTTAGTAATAGAAACCTCAGAACCAATATTAGTTCGCACAAAATTAATTTACAACGGGTTTGTATTGTTAATTGGGTTTCTATTTCACAATGTGGGTTGTGCTACAGATGTTAGATGTACGAGTGGGTGTAATGTTATCATTTATGTTATGATTATGATACTAATGTATGAGGCCGGTGTATTTGTGTGGAGCTCGATTCAGTGTTGGCGGGCAGTCGCTTGGGTCAGCGCGACACAATGAGCCACTTCCTGCCATGGCCAGCGAACGGCAACGTTCAACAAGGACACGCAGCTGACACGCGAACTCCGTCACTTATCCTACGCTCATTATCCAATACCTCCCCCCACTTCGCATCAGCCAGCGACACACTTCTACTCACATAATCTTTAACTTCAAAACAAAATATAAAAATACCAGTAAAACTAAGAAGATATATGTATATGGTGCACTTACCTTTTAAATACTCCAATTCTTAATATTTTCCGAACACATACCGTCGTATCCTTAATTGCCATTTTGGGAATCTAAGATACGATGGCGTGTCCAATAGTAAGCCGCAATCATGATGCTAATGCCAGAATCATTTTGCCACCCTGCTAAAAAGAAATTTCATTTAAATTTGGAGCCTGGAGACGAGGCTCCCGCTGCAGCTAGTTCGCGCTTAAAGCGCTTTCCAAGCATCGCTGAAGACCCTGTTCAACATCTGTTCTACGCGCATAGTGTAGTGTCTTTAATAAAAATATAAATCAAAATTTAAGGAGATATTTAACTGTGTCTTAAATCCTTTAAATTTTAAATTTAGAATACAATGACATTTAAAATTAAATAAGCTTATAGAGGTAGATAATGGCGATCTTGGTAGCAAAAGAAAATAAAAGAGTACATTCCAGGTGAATCGGTCGTGTGACCGCGATTAACCTCGTGCCAATTACGCGACCATTAGCGCACTGAGCACAATACGCCTCCATTAAATGGATGTCCAGCGCGGTAGAGCAGCGCCCGCCCAATTTGCATTTGTTTGGAATTAGAACGTCAGAGCGAGCATCCGCGTCGCGCTTTATGTCACCTGTAACAGACCCGGGCCTGATCACGCATAATACCCCTGACTCTTTAATGATCTCCCGTACAACATCTACGGTTGTAAGCGGTTAACCTCATCGTTTCTATTGTACAACTTTCCAATAACACACGGTTGACCATTTCTCACGCATAAACCCATAAACGAAGATGACAATAGTGACAACATAAAAGGAAAGAATACTAAAACGTAAGTCGTAATAGAAATGTTCAAGTTCACATAGCGCCACTAGATGGAAATTTCAGTTTTTATATATATAAAAGATAAATGCTCCACTAGGGAACAAGCCCTGTTTCGCGAGAGACAAATACGCAATTTACGTATATAAAATACAGCCTGAGTCGGAAAACCCATTTATGGATCAAATACTTAGTTAGAGATAAGGAAAGCCTGTGCCATGTATACGCTTGCTGTAGAGATGATCTAAATATTTACATTTACGAAATAAATGCGTTTGATTTTATTACTACATATATTAATATAAATGTACAATCAACAACAATCACGCGCCTTTCAGAACTCTAGAATATCTGTATTGTATTGTTCCAAAAACCTCAATATCCAAAAGGTTCCAAAGTTCCAATTCAGTGAGCCATCCTAGAGCTTATTCAAGTTCTTTGAATACAATAGCTCTATCCTAATCACAATAATTGAGTCTGTAGATTTCATTGGAATATCTTTGTAACAATTTACTCCAGTGCCATTACCATACCAGTCTAATTCTACGGTCACGCAACTTATGGGTAAACTCGTATAATAATAAAAGAGGAACACACGCGGTCCCATACTGTCTAATTTTATCAGTCGACGTGCTTGTGATGGATTTAAAATACTCAAGTGGATTACACGCTCAAGTTCCACATTCGTAACCGCATTAGATCACGTACATTTTTTCTTCCCGTATTTTCATTGTAGAGTCGTTATTAATATGAGCGCATCGAGCGAATAGACGGGATATGGTAATGACAAATGGTGCTCTACGCTTATCTGAGCGGTCTGTGTAGAAAAGATGTGGCAGTTTTCTCAGCAGAGTAAGACGTTGGTGTCGAGCGACGTCGTTAGCGAAGCTCCATCTAACAGATATCTGCGCTACCCTTCTTGGCTCACTGAATACTGAAGATAACTATTTTCGCCTTATCGACGATATTGCAAACTGCACAACTTTTGTAGTACTTATCATAAACAATCAAATTTTGCTTAAGTTCACATGTTAAGCAAATTTTTATATAAAATCATTGTCAAATTACTAATCTTTCATTTACTTTTAGTAGACATTTTTAAAACAATACTTAAGATTTAGCTGCAACCATTTTAGAGTCCCATGATTAAGTATACTGATATATTTTAGCGTTTTATTATTAAACAGTTTATTTTTATTCTTCTTCTATTATAAACAATCAGATGACATTGCCACTGATTATTTGTATTATCATGAAAAAAAAACATATTAATCATTATCAGAAAAACTGATAATGACCCTCATTTATTCTTCATTCATTAAATGTGTTGTCATTATCATCATATCGTCGTTAACAGCAGAATTTAAACAAATGATTTATTAGGTTATTGTCTTTTAGAAACAGAAAAGTAATTCAAATTGTGAATATAAACCTATTTAAGCATGATACCGACCCGCACGCAGCGGTATTAGGGGAATGTATTTAAAGATGTCAGAGTTTTTGCCTGGTTGTGGCATAATGCCAGTTACAAAGGTACCTTTCTCAGTGTTATGTACAATGGACGGAGATAGCGTGTCGTCTTTAGCTTAAATATATTGTTCCCGGCTTGCAGCGCACTCTGTACTACGTAGTCCACACCCACACCCCCGCCACTGATATGCAAATAGGCTCCGCCGAGATCGTAAACCGTTTCAGATCAGATAAAGTAATTCGGAGCTAAAATACACCAAGTTAAAGTAACGTCAGTACTATAACTTTCCCTATCCAGTTCTTTTAAATCTCAATGATTATAACAGAAAAGATATACGTTTAGAACTTGGTTGTATTTGCAAGTTCGGGACCATTTTATCATAATGTTGAATAGCTTTGCTTGTGACAAATGTTCGCGATAACCCACCGCGGCGTACGGGGCGCTCAGGGGCGCTCGCACTACCTGCTCTGCCTATCAGCCATCTTGGACCTCTTCTAACTTATCTCTGGTAATATGTTATTCACGAGAAAGTCGGACATCACGTAGCCATAGGCAAATATCGATTGTTTCTGCTATCTTTGTTCCATTATGGTAATGCATCCACTGCTCTTGTGTTTTGGAATTTGCTTTTTCATAATATCAATATTTCTTTCACTTGTCTCCAATGTAAATTTATAAGTCATTACATTAAGTAGTCTCATGAAGTTAATGTTATTTTAAATATAGGTGATGAGTATGCAGGTATTGCATTTGCAGGTACTGCAAACTTAAAAATTATTTACTGCCTATATTGTCAATTGCAATATAATATACAATCATTAACATACATACAATACAGTCGCATAGAGTTGCAGACATGAAATACAATTACTGCTTTTATCGTCACTTGCGAAAATAAAGTTAGCTGTCAAAAAAGCATCTGTAATCGGATTAATCTTTTCGATAAAAATATATACCAGTCCCTTTTATATTCCACCTCAAATAAATCCATTAAATACCCATTTAGCCTAAAACCATTCACAGAAGAGGATTTAGTTAACGATGATTAACTACCTAATTAAGTGTCTGGAATTATTGGATAAGCATTTTCTTTATATTGTTTTGTTTAAAACAATTTACAACGAATTAAAATAAGATAGCCAAGGTTCTATTAAATACATTTTATTAAATTAGGCTTAAGTATTAAGCTTTGTTTTACATATAACGACATGATCGGTAATCCTAACATTGGTTAAAGATATATTTACATTTAATAAAGATTAATTTATTGGCGCAAGGTTATTTATGAATTGGCCTTTTTTATTCCAACAAACAATGTAAAAAAGTTACAAATCTAAGTAAAAATATCACGCTTGAGTAAGAAAATAATCGTGAGTATTGAATGTTAAGTTAAACGGATATTGCAAGAATATGTCTGTGGTATTATTGTACCCTTGCATTGATTTGTATATTTGATAGACGCGGGTGCTACATAATAGCATTACGGCAGGTACGAGCCCAGGTAGAACTTGACACGTACAGTCTCAAAATGAACGTACGATGACGTTCTCCTACGTTTCAATGTTTGTACATCTCACGTCTATTAATCATAGAAAATATACCTTTTTATAAACTTACTTCCCATCATACCTAATACTGAAATAAACAGGACACTATACTAATGAAATAAGAGAAAGTTAGGCATTACGTAAATTGTAACTAACAGATAGTGGCCAGGGTAATAAGCTAATCCTTCCCACGCCAAAGTCACTCAAAACAAACTAGAAAGTTGACGTTAATTTCATTATTCTGTCTATTTCAGAAATCAACATTAATAATTTGTACAATAATAAAGTGTACCTTAATAATTTCAAAGGCACTTTAATATTTCATTTCTGTAAACTTGATAACAGTAATCAAGTCCTTAGGGGTACATGGAACAAAGTGATCATTTTCAAATACTATGACAAAGTAAAAATTTTGTAATAATTTAATTATAAATAGATATAGTTAAGTTTGTATTGTGTTGTCTAAACAAATGGTCATCATAAATATTGAGACAAAAGTTGAAACCAACAAATACGAACGCAGACGGAACACGGTGGATATTTTTTCTACAGTTTGTGGGTCGGCTCTACCTGGCGCACAGTGAGGGGTGAATGCTACGTATTATACAGGGACTGCCACATGTGTCTATCCCTTAGTGAGTAGGAATAATAATAATAGATTTAATAAAGTTAACATTTACTATACTTGTAAAAAGGCAGCCTATAGAATCATTGAAAGTCCTAGTAAAGCTTTATTGTAATAGTTAGATATTATGTGTATTATAAAATTATTGCTTGCAGATTGCAAGCTAGAATAACATTACCACAAAGGTTGATAATATAGTTAATATCTAATTCTTCCTATCTTTCTTTTCAGTTTTATAAGAATATTTATTCCTAATTTTAATCAGAACATTAAACGACCTGTAACACAATGTATGGTTCGCTCAAGTAACTTTTTCTGGATGAGAGCTAGCAAGTAACTAATAAAACCCTCCTAACTTTTTATTCGACGAACTACGTTTCTATTTTATGGCCCCTCATTTAGGAGCGTCAACACAAAACAAAAAAAAAAGAAATATAGAACTGGCAACGTATCGGGTAAACCTGGCAACGGCGCGCGGTGCGGCTCGGCCGCGCCGCACGCGCATTCGAAAGAAGCAGAGCCTGTCAAGCAAGTTCAGGCGGGCGCGAGATAGTGGGGCGCCTCTGTCGCCAGTGCCCCTGCCGAGTGCGCCGCGAGAGCACGCAATAGCGCTACTTTACGTGCACGTTTCGTCAACGCGCCCACTGTAAACACTTCACCGCAAGTTCTGTTACACTCTCCTACATAAAAACCGGTTACAACCTTTGTGATCTCGGGTGTTGTATCTGTGATTTTACGTGTTCGTTGTGATTTATCTGACTACATGTCAGAGAGGATTTAATGTATTATAAGTGTTAGTGGTTAATACTGTGCTAAGTTTTTAGTATCTAAACAATGCAATGACCTGTGAGATAAAGCGAACCAAAATTGGATTACAAAGCAGGGAATACTTCAAAGCTGGTAAGTGTCCAACTGTCCACTTTAAAGAGCGTGCGTTAAAACATATAAATTAAAGTAGCGGGGCCCAACGGCCGAAAGCATTGTAGAGGCGCGGGCGGCACAAACAAAACTCGTAGTATAGGGGAGAGAAGGAGAGAGCGCGCTTTGTTGACACAGGGCAAGCGACTAGCAAGCAACGGGGCCGTTCTACCAAACGAGTCGACGATTCAACTAGACAGTAGACACTCAACGCCAGCGGTGTAAATTGTAAACTCAAAAGCACACTGTTATGTCCTATTTTGTTACTCACATTGTACTAATTTAGAAAGTTGTGCTATAACATTCGTTAATTTTAAACCAAACGTATTAGAGTAATTATTATAAGCTAATGATGCTAATTTGTTTTACCAAGCTAAACTTATCGTTTTGTGAAATGCTTTGTTGCCCTGTTAGGACATTGTACTGAGCGCTATTAGTAATTTAATGATAGCAGTGTTATACTTTATACATAGTATGAGTAATAAGATAAACAATGTTTTTTTTTATAGCGTCGATTAAATTTATAGCATCACGCAGCATAACATCCGTGTGAAAGATATAAAAAGTAAAAACACACACATAGATAAATCATAATCGCCTTATGGTGTTTCCCCTCCATCATCCACAACAACGGCAAATACAGTTATGGTTACTAAACGAAATTTCAATTAATGAACATATTCTCGACAAAAAAATAATTGAAATGGATATAAGCTTATGTAGATCACACTACTTTAGTTCTCGTAAAAGATTAAAATAATTACACGCAATCCTGCATAAAAATCTTTATCATCAGATTAAATTTTGACACCATATCAACAGGGATTTTGGCGGCAAATGCCAATTTAATATTAATTAATATGGACAACAAACTTTATTTTATTTGCGCTTCTTATGTTGCTGACCGTATTTTACATAAATATGTATTTAAGTGAAGCTGAATATAAACTTGATAAATAATGAATAAAAGCATTTTAAAAAAAACAGGAAATGTTACAAAATTTACCCTGGTGCAATGGTGGTAACATTTTTGGGTAAGCCAAACGCATGTAATTCCCCTGGTATCGTATGCGTCAATAGGCTACGGTAACTGCTTACCATCAGGCGTACCGTACGTATGCTTGATTGCCACCTAAATATAATTATAATACAACACTCTGGAATTATTTTTTAAGTAACAGAGACTTAATTTCGTTAGCAACAGTTTTAAAAAACAAGTAGATACCTACTGTGTGAACGAGCAAACACAGGCATGTCATTGACCCATCTAATTATGATTTCCTGATTCTCTGTATAATATAAGATTCTCAGACGACTCGATTATAAATAGAATACAAAATAATTATACTATTTTACAATAGTAATGAATGAAAACCATTATCAACATCCTGGGTAATTTGTATGCGTCTTATGAATCTTACGTTACGATGCGTTTTATATTACAGTTTGATACGTACTATGTAAACTTTGTTTGAGACAAGTTTTAAATAAATGTTCTGTCTATGTATACACATAATTATGCTAATTCCTACTCATTTGTAAACGCGAAATTTTATGAGGATAGGTGTTTAATACCTACTCCTTCACGCAAAAACTAGGTACTGGATGGATTTTGATGAAACTTCAGAATATTATAGCTAATCCAATAGAATTGTATATACGCTATTTTTTTTTTAAATAACATCTTCCACGTGGATAAAGCTGCAAGCATAGGCTAGTCTTACATGAATAAAAAGAGCAGAGTATTACTTACCTACATAGAAAATATATACCATATGCGTGGTGGCACACCACCGAATGTTAACTGATTATAAGTGGGGCCAATGGGTCAGAGTAACCGTTAAGTGTTTACATTTTAAATGTGCTAGCAGTCTGTTCCAGCGACAATTTTATACATACCATATTACACATATGCTTTACAATAAAAGTAGTTGACTATCTAAATCAACCTTTGACATAAAAAAATTAATTAAAATCTTTTGCCTGTTACTTCACCCGAGGGGATGTCGTTTTCTAAAATAAAATGTTGCTCATATCTTAGTCCAGTAAATAAACTATAACATAGTCAACTTACATTAAAATCCGTTCAGTAATTTTAGCTTGATTAAGCAAACATCCAGCATCACGATAATATTAAAGTATGTCTGTACTACAATAGAACAGGATAAAAGGTTTATTTGGTCAGATTTACTATGTAACATCACTTTTTTTATAAATAGGTTTCAAAAGAAGAACTTCACACGATGCAAGTTTAATGCTGTCTTTGTCTTACTCGCTATGAAAAATAAAGACAGCACGACCACGAAACTTACTTTGCCACACCTGCAAGGTTGCAATGAGGTTGAAATAGCATTAAAAATATTGATTGTTTACTGCTGAATAAGACATTTGTGAAGATAAAAGTAACATTGTGTAGCAAAGGGTGTAGCGGGATAGTCTTAGGAAAAGTGCCCCCAAAGCCTGGACTTCGTATCTACTACCAAACGATACCGACAAATATTGCTGTGACATAAAGTAATACTAAAAAAAATCAAGAGCTCTTGACGACACCTACCTTTGAAAAAAATTAAGAATAAAAAATTGAAACACCCTGTAATGTGACTTTCTTTGGTGGTACAAACACAGTTTTTTTTTCAAACATGCACTGACATTCAACCTACGTGATCCTCAAAATTCGCTAATCTATCAAAGGTGGAACACTGGTAAATAAATCAAAGACTGAATACGAATTTATTTTATAACTAGCAAATAAACATTTTTACCTATGTAATCGTACTTGAATTATTCTAAATAGGTTGCATAGCCCACGTTCTTATTTTAAAATAATAAAAAGTAAAATTGCTGACCAATATATTTGATTGTAACCAAGATATATCTATTGTTATTAACGAAGATAGTGATGAGGATTGAGGATTATTAAATGGATTATTTGTTTTTAAGTAGGTATGGGCAATAAGATTAGTTTTTTTTTTAATTTAGTCATTATTTTTTTCATAGTTAAGAACCTATTTAGAATAATTCAAGTACGATTACATAAGTAAAAATGTTTAGTTGCTAGTTATAAAATAAATTCGTATTCAGTCTTTGATTTATTTGAAAAAAAATAATACAGTTTTAGATACAATTGGGTGTCGTAGCCGATTGGGGGGTAGTGTGGGGTTGAAACTGTAGTCATTGTACACGCTCTATATAAGGTATCGTTTGGTAGTAGATACGAAGTCCAGGCTTTGGGGGCACTTTTCCTAAGACTATCCCGCTACACCCTTTGTCGTTCTAAGTCTTCTAAATAGTTAGTGTTCCTAGATATCAATGATAAAAAGCATAATACGTCATAAATCACATGAAAAAGCGTAAAATGAGACGTCGATTCGGCAATTTTCATTTTAGAGTAATAAAAAATATTATAAGTAAAAAAAAATATTAAGACTAAAATGTGTTTTTGTACTCTAAGGAAAATAAGTAGCTTTTCATTATATATAAACTATAATGTATAAGACACAAACTGCATCAAAATAGAGATTGATTTCATATTAATTTAATCAGCATATTTATTTATTTATTCTTTATTGTACACCATTATAATACATAACATAGTAACTTAAAATAAATAAGATATACATATTGTGTCAGGCCAAGACACAAGCATTAGCTTGGTTTGGGGCCAAAGCCAAACCCAGTTTTGGAACATGTATTTTACTTCAATAAATTGATTGATTGAAAAAAAAACATAAATACCTACCTGCATCGAGTCAATTCTGGTTTCCAGACGGATGGGCACTGGGCAGAGACAACTTTTTACTGCTAGAAAAATTTGCACGAATACCTAAATATTTTTATATAAAAGTCATTCTGTACTGTAGTACTGTGTAGAAAAATCTGTACTTTGATGCAGTTTTTGTGTCCGCCAGTGTATCCTTAATCGTAACTGTCTGTCTTTCTGTTAAGTTTTCACGATCACGACTAAACGGCTAAACAGATTCTATTGAAATTTGGTAAGGAGATAGTTGGTATATTAAAGAAGAGCCTAAAGTACTTTTTATCGCGATAACCAACATCCACACGGTATACCTCTATCTAAATAACTACATTCGTTTCAAAAATGTAACGCATAACAATCGACACATATGCAATTGTGTGTTTCAAAAGATCAACAATACTCATACTAGTTTTGCAATATCGATAATTGCATTCACAGAGGCCTATTACATGCGCACTAATGGGAATGACAAAATACAAAGTAGTTAAATTGTAGCAATCCTAAAATATAGCCAGTTTATTAAAGTTAACAAATGCGGGTGCTGTGCGCCGCTGCTAATGCGCAAATCATGTGGTTACCAAATTATGAAAATGTTCAACAGTTAAGCCGAAACGAATTTTCATAAAGATTTCCGAACTGGTATAGGTATGCCAGCTTATGGTTAATAGAATCACACATTTTATGCTAAATAAATAATCAAATTGTAAATCCTATTGTCTAGTAGGACATTTATTTTCAAATTTATCGATTTTTTATACCACCTATGTGGTATAAAAGGATTTTATGAATACCTGAATAAGTAGCATTGATGTTTTGATGAATAAATTAAATTAAATCCTTTTTATCTGATATTTATTTTTCTAATGCGTACGATTTTTTATACTACTAAGGGAATAAACAAGTGAAATTATCATACGACACACCTGTGGACGCTTGCACCAGCGGTATTACGCGTTGGAGACTGTATTTTGTGTAAACTGAAAATTTAAATCTTTAATATACTGCAACCAATAAATACCTACATTATATAATGTACATAGCATGCGTTCCGCTTGATCATCTCCATATGAATCTTACTTGATAATAAGATAATATGTAGTCATTAAATAACAAGACTCTTTCATGCTAATATGGGTAGGTATACTCATAACCACCAGTGAATCAGATATGAGTGGTCATGACTAAATTATTTTATACCTTAGGTACTTACAATCACATATCCTCACGTAGGCATCGTAGGGTAACATAGCTTTTACATAATAAACATACATACTACATAGTCAGACCTACGACAAAGAAAAATATATCATTACGAGCAACCCGTGCTTCTCTGCAACATTAGTAATTTAAAAAAAAACGTGATAAAATATGATGAGTAAGTAATTGGAACTTGCGGGGCTCGTAGCTAATAGATATATGATAGATCAGAAAGCTTTTCTAAAAACAAGCAAGACTTCTTTGTGCCTTGGATAGCATGAAAAGCCTGCTCCTGGGCCTCTGTTCCTGCGCCTGATCTCTCTCCGGTCGTTTTGGATTGCCGTCTAATCCGACTATGAGATTGAAGGAATAGTGAGTGCACCTGTGTTTGAGAACACACTTGGGCACTATTCTATTCTATTCATTCCTGTGCAGTTGGCAAATATCCGTAGAAAGTGGTAGCCGTGACCGAATACGGTCTGGACGACTGTAATTTTAATTGTAACTTGAAATGCATATTGAATGTTCAGACCTAGCTTCTCTTTAACTCAACCAAATTTAGTGGGTAAACGCTCAAATGAAAGAGCTTGTTCCAAGGAGAGTTCTTAGACCCAAATCGGACCGCGTACTACAATGAGAACCCGATATATGAAGAAATATGAACTCGTCATAATTATGGAACTACAGGGTAATTACCCACATATAAACGACAATAGAGTATTTTTTATCGACAATAATTAATTATAGATTAGTCGCTACCGCCTACAGCATTTGTCCCCATGACTTATTGATAAATGAAATGAAAATTTAAGTCAATTTATTTAAAACAGAAATAGGAACAAATTATAATCGCCTCACCAAATTGTTGATAAGATTTATCTGTATGATAAAATGTAGGTGTGCATAAGTCGTGTAACTATATTTTTTGACTGAATGGTTGGTTTTTTACCACACCTAACGCGTTGTGAGTTCGATCCTTTAAAAAAATTGTATTCTCCCCAAATGATTGTTCCGAGAATGGTTGCTTTGAGTGTACTTTGTACCCGCGACACAGAACTTGTTACCAAATTCAATTGTCTTTAAAAAAAAAGCTTTACGAAACTACCTAGTATCGTGTAAATGGGATTTTATTCAACAATTATTAAAGCAAATTTAAAATAAAGGTTCCTATTGTTAAAGTAACAACAGTAGTACCAGAATGATTCCTGTACGTCTGCGTTATTTGAGCTTAGGTAGGTACAGCCAGACTGCAAGTTGATGCTATTTAAAACCGTGCAACCGGTCAGGAAAACACAAGTGTTTATATGATATGGCTAGGTACTTGCATGCTGTATTGAATGTTACAAAACTGCTATCTAATGTCCTATATAGTCTTCAATAACATTTATTGATACGTAACTCTGCCTATCATGCTTTTAGGAGTAAATCTCTGAATATATGTTTTTGAAATTTAGCTAGAAAAACAACATAGACTTAATGGTTTTGTTATTGGTGTCATAATTTACTTGATATAGGCACAAATTTTCGACAAGAAACATATAGACTGCATGGAACTTGCATAGTATTGTAAGTAAATTGGCTTTTAAGTGCTATGTCATTTTTACAAGCGAAGATACGAGGGATCGGTTAAATATTTAAATGTATAATGTAACTCGTAAATGTATAAATAGCCGAGCTGCGTGCGGTTGAGTTTTAACTTATAACTTATAGTCATTGCATTCTTTGTAGCTGCTTCATTAGTATGCAGAGCAATAACCAACTGATGGCCTGCATGCTTTCCTTCATTCTAAGACCATTCAAGCTAACATAATAATATGAATATATTTGTAGTTAGGTAGTTTGTTTTTTATTTATATACAATTACCGTAGTCTATGGACACTTTCAATAAACCAACAATCGCGTGTTTTCGAGCCAAAACTTGGTTTTGTGATGGAGTATAATAATATCTAGAATAGAAAAACGTTTCTTATCTAACGTTAACTCAGGAGTTTTTTGGGTGTTATTTGTTTGTGTGTAGTCTTTTGTAATGTTGAATTCCATTCTCAAGGTTTGCTCGCTTGTATGTTGCCCTACGGTTATTTATATGTTTCCAAATTAAAACGCTCCTGCCAACCACAAAAGGAACACAACTAAGCGAACGAAAAGCAAGAAGGTTGGCTTTTTTGTCTTCAAAAATGGTTCGGTAGAGCAAGTCTAGTTTTTACTCAGTCCAAGCCTAAAGGTGGACATAATGTCCGAGGCATCCCTACCAGCTAGGCTAAGTCAATCAGTCTATAGAGTGGTTCAGTATATCATTCATATTTACAATATTCTTTTGATTCAATGTTGTAACAGGGACACGTAGTTATCACTTACTGTTTTACCAATATACAACAGGTAAATTAGGTATTTATCGCGTAAGCTTATTTAACCAATTTACTAACCCAACGCTTGGTCTTATTTTACCAATTTACTATAGGTGCACCGAACCGGCTTATTTTAATAATTTACAATAGTAACAACGCGTTTGGGGCTTAGTTTACCAATTTTCAATAGTGTTCACCTAACGCATGGCTTATTTTACCAATTTACAATAAGTACATCCAACGCATAGACTTATTTAACTTATTAAAAATATGTACACCCAATGCGTAAGATTAATTTACCAATTAACTATAGGTAGGTAGGTACACCCAACGCGATTTTAATGTACTAATCGCGTAGCTAGGCACATTGTAGGGTTAATTGCATAATAAGGACAAAGTAAATTGAAAAGGGCTTGACATATTTACCATGTAAATCATTAAATTTATAGGGAAATTACATATACGTACCTGCCCATTAACGTATTGAATGATACAATAGGGTTTTTTAACCGACAGAAAGATGGAAGGAAAACATCACGTTAGGGACTCGTTATTTTAGTATATTATAGAGTGCTTATTACAGTTAGGTACCACGTTGTCTTTATTGTAGTTGCTTTTAGCATGAGACTTGTTTTACAAAACTTGTATCGTGTACATAATGTTATGAGACTGGAATTTCGGTTTTTAACAAGCATTTATTTTACTTGCAACGTTAGTTATTATGATATTGATGATTTTAAAAAAATCTGAAGCAGCTAATGTGCATCTCATGGCCATTAAGATAAGCCCTAGATTAGATTGTTGAATTTTGAAGTTCCGTTGCCTACCGGTCCGGCTTCATCACCAGTTTACTTATTTCAATTGTACCATTGTCATTTGCTTCATTACATTTGCTTAGTAATAGTTGTTTAACAACCATTTCTCATGGATCCCATCGTCAGAACTTTCTTTTTATAAAAATGGGATCAAACTGGAAGCATGTCCTCTCAGAAAAAAAAAGATTTTTAATCCTATGTGTGAGGTAGTTCTGCGATAACAAACATTTAAAAAATACACACGAATTGACAACCTTTTCTTTTTTAAGACAGTTGAGTGACATGACGTTCATAGCTTACAATAATAAATATATAAAGATAATCCTGAGCATGAGTCAGGGAGGACTATGGCGTGCGTAATAAGTTCAGCATATCAACAAGCAGCGTGTATAGTCTAAATACGTCAACAATTATTTGTAATTACTTTACTCATACTACAAACCTTATCTTAACGAACTGGCAAGTATATAAAGATATGAACTTTATCAGTTGGTATAATCACGAAATACCTCTATACAATAATTTACTTACATTAATTAGAACGTAAGTATGTTATTATAGTTTTTATTTTACCTACTAATTTTATTGTTAGTAGGTCTTCAAACAGATATTATATATATATATATATATATAAATAAAGATACAAGTTTAATTATAAATATACCTACGGAGCACGCACAAAAATATTGTTCCAATATGCAAAATTTTCGTGAAAAACGATCTCTGCTTATCCCTCTGGGATGCAGGTAATAATGTATGATTATACTGCCACAGGCTGATTAATGATGCAAGGGCGATATTTTGTAAGTCCATCACTACTTTGATGCAATTTATATGTATTTTATATGTCTAGACCGTCAGTACCTATAGATAGAACATTCTATTTTTAATTCAAGTCTCTTGTCACGACAGACAAATTTTATATAATTACAGGCATTCGTGACATTATTATGTCTATTATAAATTTATAGTACCTACTAGTCAGAAGGTATGTTGCATTTGCTGCAAAAGAAATTATGTCTAAACATCTTCATATAGGTATATGAAGATGTTTAGACATAATTCCTTTTCCTATGAAATTAACCAAAAACCCGGTTATCCAAGCAGCGTAAAACATTTTTTTATCTCAGATAGATACTGCTTATTAAACCGCACAGCGGGATTCTTGACTGACAACTGTAAATTATGCTGTAGGTACTTACTTTTAATTATGAGCATTCCCACATCTACGAAATGTTCAACATTCAGAAGGAATTTAATATTACATTTCAAACACGTATGCGTTGTCATGTCATATATATCCCTATCACGCGTCGTTTAAAAACATACATTTCAGGCGTGACACTGCCAGAAGCGGCAATAAATTGTGTGCTGATATGGAAAAATGGCGGGAAACTTGTCTTTAACGTCTAAGCATAGGACTTACCGAACGTTAAACCGCGCTGTTCCTTTAGTGGCTTATTTATTGCGACCGACAGAAAAGAACCGCAGCTTCCTGAGCCGCGTGGGATCGTATAGGACTTCATCACGCCCCGGTCGCATTTCAAGGCTCAAATGTCAAACGGGTCTGTGTCTCACCAGCCTTATCTTGTTTACCGCATAAAGAAACCACGTAATCTTCCCAAGAGACTTTTGAATTTGCTATAAAGTAATAAGAAATAATATCCAAGATATTGGTATACATGAATATGTTGTTTCATAAATTGGATACTAAGTAACAAGAACTGACCGCGACACCTCAGTTATATCCAGTGTTGCAACTAGCAAACTAGATAACCAGACACTAACTCGTTCCATAAAATATTCATTCGAACACCTCTTTTACATTTTTATATCTTTCCTATTTCGTATTCGACATCAGACGGTGTGGTGTCATAATTTATTTCTTTGATATTCGATGTCAACACGTGTAGCAGATTTATCATCCATATCTTGAACCAGTTCTATTCGACTCGATACTGCTACTGCAACACTTGGTCTTCTTCTACCGCGTCGATGTCTTGTCAGATTTTCTGACGATAGTGTACTCGCCTATTATACAGCTTCATTTATTGAGTTTTTGGAATGCTTATCAGTTACTTGTTTAATAATATTCTGAACCCATTTGTCTCTGAAGAATCAAATTCTATTATGAGCTTATTTATAAATTATATCAAAGTTTGTGATGATGTTTATTATTTTTTATACACAATCACGCAAAAACAATCTACCGTTAAAAAAATGTTCAGTTTTATAAACATCTGAAACATTATTTATATTGTGAATGCACAAACAAGTTTAAATAGGATCCGTCATTGTGTGTTTACCCTCGAATTGGCAACTGGCAACGCATTCATATGACAGATTCATGAAAATATCAAATGCATCGCCCTCTGTGCAATGTGCATTCACTCCTTCATACATTTCGTGGCACATCTGTGCGATCAGCGGGGCCGCATGTTACATCAACTCTCAACCCTTTCTTATACATTGTTGTTCAGTGCAAAACAACTGACGTGAACATCGCCATTATTAAAAAAGGACCCACAACCCATTAGTCATTTAAATTGTTGATTTTTACCCTCACTCAAAATGAAAAATGCTTGAAACATTGTAGAGCTCAAACGGTAGGACTTTTCAAAGTTTTGTTCGAAAGTTGAAATTAATCAGGTTATTTTATAGTTATGTTTAACAGTAATTGATTCAGTCATTTAAAAAACAACTTAAATATTTATAGAAAGCATCTCCATCTAAAACAGAATCGTATAATTGAGTAACTCAAGTAGGTATTGTTGCAGTAAAATGTATGATATACGTTGAATCATCATGACACAGACACGCGTATGGATAATAACGTAGCAGGTGCTACCATCACGTCATTATTATTGAATACACCTCTGTAAGGTACAGTAGACTATAGTATATCTAATAATAATAATAACAAACGACTTTAATTCTATATATACCATCAACCTAAACAATATGTATATGTTCACAACACTTAGAAATAAATTATTATTAACCACCTCGATGCTTAGCCGTCCATTACTTTACATAGATGACTTTCCAAGGTATTATCATATTTCATGTCACAATGTAACTTACACATCTTTATTAATATGCAACAGTGTCTTTATCTTGAGCTCCAAGTCAATAAGCATCATTAAAATTTACCATTTTACGACAGACAATTTCATTTTAATATCCGTAGATATCAATAAAAAATAGAGCTCAATAAACTGTATCGGAGTTAAAAATAAGATAACGCAACTAAGTGAACGGTGGTAAGATCACGACTGGGACGAGACTATCGAGTTTTATTTCTCACGATCGGCCAGGATAGTTACAAAATAAGAAAAAATAGTATGCGAATCCTGAGCAATAAGTGCGTGTGCGGATGCATGCTGCGTGTACGTCAAAGTATCGTCCCGTGTGACCGAGAACCAGACCCGGCCACTAGATATGCGCTTCGACCAGATATGCGTGCGTTCAACGACATCACATAAACATTATCATTCATCATTTAAATAATTACAGTCTTGATATTCGTGTCCAGTCGAAACTAAAAAAAATGTGCACAAAATTATTGCTGAGGCAATAACATTTTGGCATGAATTACGTTGAGTACCTAATAGAAGAAATAACTGAATGTGAATCAAAATAACGGTAAATCTTTAAAAGACCTTGGTACTCGTAAAATACTTAGGAATTGGAGCATTTCGATTGCGGATGCTGAATAGCCTGAAAAAAAAGTAAAAATATTAACTGATCTGATCTGAACTGAGCTTTAAATAAACTATTTAAAACATCAGTAGTTTTATCCATACTTTTAATTTATAATGTAGGAGATATCTAATTGTTTTTACCTTTTTGCCCGTTTATAAATATTTTAAGAAATCATACATCAATAACACAGAGACATACAACTTTCCCAATAAGTAGAATTTGTTGTAACTTCTGCCTAAGCCTTCTTGGGAATTCAAATGACATAATGGTTGTATCTATCATTGCTTTGATAAACCTGTTATTTTCTAGAACACTGTACAAGTGTGCGTATCTTTCTTCCTATTGTTTAATATACCTACTTACTAAGTTTAATCTTCAAGCCTCAGTAGTAAGAATTGCCTAAATTTAATATTGTCAAATATATCATCTCTGTTTTTTTGGAAAAGATCACAATCAATGATGAACGATCGCAATTTTGTTGAGTGCCCATAAGGTGTTTTTTATAATATCTAATGTTTCATTTTCTTTGTTGCAGGAAGCGTGGCGTCCAAAAACATGGCTTCCATAGAGAGGAGACAGTGAGTTAAAATGGCCGTCGCGCGCGCGGTCCTTGTGCTCTTAGCGTCCACGGCTCAAGCCTGGATGCCGGATGCCAATGCTCGCATACATATCAAATTTGGTAAGAACATTTTTATATTGATAAAACAAAATCTTATCAGATTACCCACTAATGACTTTACTAAAAAAGGACAGCCATAAAACATCTTAAAAATTCACATCCTGCGATATGGTTCATAGCAGGTGCAAGAAACTGCTACGAATTTCGATGTAATGTAGTGACATGTGAGAATTTCCCAACCAATTGTTATGAAATCGCAACCGTTCATTGTTATTTAATCGCTGTACAATGGGAACTTTGTTCGGTTATCTGCACATGGCACAAAAAATCCTTAATATGCACATTCAGACGTACACCAAAACCGTGTAAAACTCTCACATTGTACATTGTAGGTGTCAGATAAACATAACTATTTCTATGAACTACCCAAAAATGCATTTAGATTGAATTATTTTTTTTGGTCTCTTTGTAATTGTGCCATTGTGTACTCGGTATTAAAATATATGCAATAGTTCAGTGTGATCAGTGACTTAAGTAGTTACCTCGCCTTTAACCACAGTGCAGCGTGTTCGATCTCAACATAAATTTGTGTGATCCATAAATGTTTCGAATCTGGGTGTACCTACTTTGTGTCCGTGAATTGTGTTTGTAAAGTCAAGTTTCCCTTGTGCGGTAGATGCTTTTTTTTGAAATATAGGTACTTTATGTATATTAAAAGTGAAAATTAGCAACTTTAATGATTTTTCTTTTCCAGGTGACGAAACTTCAGAACAATTCGTGGGGAATGCGACGGCACCAGACCACTTCCGTATATTAGACAAAGATGACTTCTCTATCATCGTAGGTGGCAGGTAAACAACTCAACTCGTAATATATTCCTACCTACTACTTCATTCATATTGCCTAGTAGTTACATTATGCAAAACGTTACCGAACAATTTCCAATAAAGGCAGATTATACAACACCACGTTTTATTTAAGCAGGTGTTACTAATTCGCCGCTATTCTTAGAATTCATTTTGTTTAGCCATAGCGCTATTAAATACGTACAATTTGTTCAATGGATAACGTGTTTTCTTTTTGTTTTCAGAAATACAGTCTACAATCTCAGCCTCTACGATTTGTCAGAGAACGTAGATCAGGTAATTTTATTCTACATACATTATTTATTTAAGATATATTCGTTTGTTTAATAAATCCACCCAAAGCTAAATGTCAAAGCTCTACTATATTGCACTATAAATCGTTGTACTAAAGCTTATCTTGTAAATACGTATTTGATTAAACCCGGAACTCTTCTTGATAAGGGATATCTTCGGAACAGTAACCAGATACTCCAGATTGATATCATTGAGGTTTTGCCAAGTTAATCTGCCAGTAGTAGCTGACATCGGTCGGTGAACGAACCAGAAAACCGTAATAGGTATCGCGTTCCAATGCAGGTTTATGTATCTAATCTTAAGCAAACAACTCAGTGAAGGATGTATTCTCTGTTCACTATTTATTCTTACGATCCATTTTGCGCTGCAAACAGTTTATTTTAGCTAAGGGTTTAGTTACAATTTACTATAATACATTTTAGAAGTGCTTCATCAACATTCTAAAACGTAAATGTTATTTTTATGTAAGCAGCGTGCGCTAATGTGCGGTAATGAATCATAGGATGACTTTTTTTATTGCGCATAGATACGCATTCTTTCTACCGTTTATTAACAAGAATTACAATGATATTACTTAATCTGAAGGGCTTATTTACACTAAATAAACGTCGTATCTACGCAAAGAACTAAAATGACACGTAGAACTAAACCTGTTTTACGGTACTTGCATCGTGTAAATGGTGCTTTAAATACCATACCGATAAATCAAAGAAATATTTTTCTAGTTACATAGTATTTCATTATGTAAATAATATCAGACCGATCAGACGTAGACGTAGGTAGGTAAACAATGTAATGATATTGGTTCGGTGCCAACTATCTTTACGTTGACGTAACAGACCGAATGGATAACGTTATTCATCATTAAAATGATTAAGATGATTTATATAAAAATAATGCTTGATATTTATTATATTCTATGTAACTAGTTTATTGAATTTTTCGACTGACGGCACCACACGGCGTGTGAAATAAAAATACGAAGCATTATGGACGAACGGACGCAGGGAGAGAGATTGTTTGGCACACATCCAAATATTGCTAACGTTTCACTCGTGAAAAACAGTCATATGTTTATGTACCTACGTGATTTTATAAGAGACATCATACGTTCGGTTAATGGCCTTACAGAGAAAAATTATCACGTCTACATTTAATAGACATTTGGTAACATAATTTTTTAGGCTCATTGTTTTTATGCAACAACTTTACTGCTCTGCGAGTTGTCTACTATGCAACGTGAACCTAATCAACCGAACATGATAATAATAGGTACTAGCTAGGTAGGTAGGTATTGTGTGATGATAATATTATAAGTAATTACCAATAATTTTATCATCACACAATGTTTTGATCTACGCGGAAATCGAACCCAGAGAATCGAAGCCAGAGGTTGTCTCTGGCTTTAATTAGCAGTCAGAATCCCTAAGCATAAAACAACAGTCATTTATTTTCATTTATTTTGAGTAGACGCTATGCGTTAGGTGCAGTTTCACGCCTGAACAGTAAATAATTTTTGATGAAATTTAGTAGTATGAACTCTGTGCCTATGTATTTCCTATGTATTTTTTATACTACTAGGGTGGCAAACAAGCAGTTACCGTAGCCTGTGGACGCTTGCAATACCGGAGGTATCACTTGCGTACTGCCGACCCATATTTATGTAGGTACATAAGTAAACCTACAGGCTTCGCCTAGTTTATATTATTTCGTTAGTTTACCGTATATCAGGTTAAAGTTATAAATTTCTTACAGCCATGTTTATACCGGCTTGCATTCAAGATTTCCAGTTGAATGTCAGTCTTGGTGTTTTAAATTACTCGTCACAGTCGTCACATGTTATTAGAGTTGGCCGGTGTGCGGTGATGCGTTGAATTATTCACGGCCAGCGGCGCTGGGTGACCAGCGACCATTCCGTCTCACCCGAATACTAATCATATCTACGGTTACTTTTTCTTCAACCTGTGCAACTTGTGTTCTTTGTTTGCGACAACTTTAATGAATCGCCTATTTGCCGTATTTGCAGTGACAATGTTTTAAACATTGTTTTTTGACTAGTCAGGTACATATGCGTCAAACTATGTTTCCATTATAGTTTATTTAAATCGGGTTAAACCATTTTCTCAATTTCCTTTATTTTGTAAGAACCTTGTACAATGTAATAGAAAACTTTAAAGAAGGCGAATGAAATCGATAAAGTCGTTCTCGAGTCATGACGTGACCAAGGCAAAATAGGGATTCATTTTTATATTTTAAATGGGTATAAAGGCACACCGATTCATGCTCTGAAAACATCAATCAATCAGCCTACCGCAGTCCACTGCTGGACATCATCACATCACATGGCCTTTTCGTCTATAGCAGACGATTTATGGTGCAAGGTCTACGAGGCATCGCTTTTGATGGCTGAACAGACCGATGCGAGAACGACATGCTCTACCACAGGCTTGACAAGAGAAATTTACGGCAGCTGGTGAAGCGCTGACTTGATGCTGGACATAGGCCTCTCCTAATACGCAACATCTCTCTCTCTGAAAACATGTTTTCTATAAATGTTTTGTCAGTCCAAACTAAGAAGGTACCTATAAACCTAATTAGATCATAACATACCGTAGACGTTTAGTATTATAGGTACTTATTAGCAGTACCTAACGAAGATATCAATACGACTATCTTGTCGCTGCGATAAGTAACAGGCTTAACCGATAACAATGTATATTTTGAAATAAACAGCATTGCAGTTGAACACAAAGAACGCAGTTATAAATTTGGTCAATTTGATAGCATGTTTGAAATAAGGTCACACCGAAATGCCTTAACATCTAGCCTAAAGTGAATTTGTTACATCGGGTAACTGGTTTGTGAAACAAGTATAGTCGTTTAACAGTCGTTTACAACACAAAGTGGGTAAATTTAGCAAACCATTTGCGTCGCCACTTTATTTATTGTCAAGAGAAAGTAATGTACAAAGCCGCGACTCAAATTTGTCACGTAAACGATATTTTAATTATTTTGGATTTAATTCAAGTAGTCTGATCCGTAGCCTTTGCACGTTGCAAGGAACTAAGAGAGTCTTACGTTTACCTGGTTACTAGAGAATAGAATACAAGACCTACAGTTTATTGACTTCGTAAATAAATATATAATAGCACTGGAAGGAGAAGATTAGCATAGTACTTCGGTTTCTTAGGAGGATGTTAAGCGCTGGTTTTCAGCTCAAACTTTTGACTGCTGTTTACCTACAACTCAATAGCAATAAGATAGAATAACTAACTGTTATTTTCAACAGACCACAATTACTTTTATACAACTCAAAATTATAATTATGATAAAATCATTACATCCAAGGGTCTAATGAAAATACTAACACTAAATACAATGTTTGTCTACAGCGTTTGGAGTGGCAATCAACAGATGCACACAGAGAACTATGTCAGTTAAAGGGCAAGTCGGCAGATGAATGTCAAAATTACCCACGAGTAGCGGCACGTTCACATGGAAGACTCCTAGTATGTGGTACTAACGCATTCAAACCGTTATGCCGCCGGTACGCGAGGCACCCACCGAACCAACATTTAGAAGAATTCGACGGGTCGGGCCGCTGTCCCTATGACCCGCAACATAACTCTACTGCCATATTTGTTGGTAAGTGCACAGATTCTGAGATTTGAATAGATCTCAGTTTTGTTTTATTATAAAGATATTATTAAATTTCTAGTGAAATAGTCCTGACAGAAAGCCACATCCTGTTTTATGAGTGCAAGTCTATAAGAATATAATATAGAATCTTGATGCCTTGTTGATCTCGACATGTACCTATACCTAAGAAGGTATAGGTACTACCACCACTTGAAACTATATAGTATTCTATATAGTATTATATAAAAAAATAATTCTAAGTAAGTAGGTACAGTTAATACCCAAAACTAAGATGAAACAGTCTCTAAGAAAAAAGCTTTAGTTTAATTCTACGCTAGATTATATATGTTACGAGCAGCCAGCCAATAACATATCAGTCATTTCATAAACAATTTTCTTTTTACAGATAGCCAATTATATACAGCGACGGCAGCAGATTTTTCTGGAACCGATCCTTTGATATATCGAGAACCTGTACGAACAGAACGATCAGATCTCCGTTTACTCAACGATCCGTCATTCGTGGGAGCTGTTGCATCAACTAGCCATGTTTACTTTTTCTATCGCGAAACAGCTGTTGAATATATGAACTGCGGAAAGGTCAGTATAGAAAAAAAGTAAAATAGTTTGCTTGGTTATACCGAATGTTATAAATTAGTTGCTTAATCGTGTATTAATTTTACAGGCTGTCTACTCGAGAGTAGCAAGGATATGTTTAAATGACAAAGGCGGCCCTCATTCTTTTAGTGACCGGTGGACTTCATTCTTAAAAGCTCGTTTGAATTGTTCGATGCCTGGAGAATATCCATTTTATTTCGACGAAATTCGTAAGTTACATTCACTTAGAAACATGATAAAAAATACATCAACATGGTATAGTTTGTTGTTACTCAAATTATTTTCTAATTTTTTAGAGGCAACGACCGAGGTAATAAATGGAATGTACGGAAAAAGCAGTAGCAAAAACGATATAATGTATGCCGTATTTACAACACCCCAAAATGCTATCGGAGGTTCAGCAGTATGCGCCTTTTCTATGAGAGACATCATTGACGCTTTCGAAGGAACTTTTAAAGGACAAGAGAGTATGAATTCAAACTGGCTGCCATTAGAAAAAGAAAAAGTACCCGAAAATAAGCCAGGTACCTGCGTCGAAGATAGCAGAACTCTTTCCGATTCAACTGTCAATTTTATAAAAACACATCCACTAATGGATAAAGCAGTTCCGTCATTCCTGGCTAGGCCAGTTCTCATTAGAGTTAGTTTACAATATAGATTTTCGGCTATTGCGGTACATCCTCAAGTCCAAGCTATGAATGGAAACAAATACGATGTCATGTATATCGGCACCGATGACGGAAGAGTTATCAAGGCTGTAAATGTTGCTGCTAATGAAGGTGACTTTGATGCAAGTGTAGATGAATATAGCAAGAACCCTGTGAGGACAGCTGTGATATCTGAAGTGCAAGTTCTACCTCAAGGCGTACCTATCAAACAGATGCATGTCGCATTAACAACTGAAAAATTAATAGTAGCATCGGGTGATATCATAACAGCAGTTACGTTATCACATTGTGGAAACGTGCAATCGTGCAGGTAATTATTGAATATATTAATACTCTATTTACCCTTTTACTTGGGTCCGAATGCCGTTATTGGTACATCCGTTTTAAAGGTTAGGCTTTTTTTCAAACAGACATTTTTGGTGCTCCATGTCGATGGTTTCTTTATATGCAGTCTTTTTGAAAATATACTTATATATTTTATATTTTGAAATTTCAGGGAATGTGTTGCGTTGCAAGATCCTCATTGCGCTTGGGACTCAAAACAGCAAGTATGTTCATGGGTTGGAAATCGACAGTTTCCTAACCCTGAAAGGTTTCTACAAAATGTGGAATATGGAAAGACTGATGTATGTAATAAGCTGCCAGCTCTCTTGCCGAGTGACCGAAATAGTAACCGGAATCCTGGCACTAAAAAACCTGTACAATCGGTATCTGATATCCGCCAAAAAACTGAGGATATTCAAAACGAAATTTTAATAGAAGTCGTCGAAACAAACGTATTATCAGAAGAAAAGAGTCCTACTAACCATAAACATGAAACAGGTAATCATGCAAGATCTGAAATATTTATATTCCTACATTTCTTCACATACCTATCTAGACAGAACAATAAGATTATTTACTTAATCCTCAGATTTGTTGACGGTGGAAGCTGCTGACGGTAATATCTACAGTGCTCAAGCATTACTAACGGCCGTAGTAGCTTCTTGCTTGGTCACACTTATGGTCGGATTCGTCATTGGATATCTTTTTTCGCGGCGATTTCGGCACCCTTTTTTTACCGATACCTCACCCTTCAATGAACAACACAATCATTTAAACAGGTAATTTTTTGATCAAATAAATACCTATTAAAAAAACCCAAAGAAAGTATACCATTTAACGCATTGACAACATAAGTTTTCCTTTTTACAGGCGAGTTTTTATGATTTCCAGAAGTGAGTTATAGTTGTAATCTACAAATGCTCGCTGAAAATTTTACGCCACATTTAAGCCATTGCACTGAATAAATCGACCTTGTACAGATACGATATGCTTAGTCACAAATCGTTTTTGCACTTATACACACATGTAACATTCCTATATACAGACAACATTTAATGTGGAGTATGCTAATGATATAAACAAATTAGCAAACCACTGTACAAAACCGAGTTTTTAACGTAGGTGATGTAAGAGTATAGTCTATTTTTCAATTGTTGACTAACATATTATTTGTTTCCAGATTGAGCCCATTAGAAACACCGTTGAATGCCAACACTGCTTACATGCCTCGATCGAAAAACGTGAATATGGTGGCAAACGTATGTCCTAAACAGGACAACCTGCACCTAGAGCTCGGCAAGGAGCGCACTCTTGACTTGCGAAACTCAACAGAATCCCTAGACAAAGATCTCAAGTGCGGCACTTTACAAAAAGTTAAAAAGACATATATTTGAGAATTACCTAAACAAACCGTGTATGGATCTATTGAAAAGTGATTAAGACGATATTTAGTTATCGCGTGTCAAGTGTCGTGCCAAGTCATCCGCGAGAATCGGTTAAGACAGTGAATATTATGTGATTCACTCAGTGTTGAACTATGATTTGTGTAAATAATGTCTTGTCTCCTGTGTACAGTCCTGTTATTCCCAAGAGTTAATATTGTTAGATACCTATATTTCCTCATAGAAATGTTGACTAGGTACTGCATTTATACAGAGATATCAGAACGACTGTAAGCGTAAATGGAGTGTAAGAAGGTGTTTAAAATGGGATACAAAGTAAATTGTTGTTTTATAACGAAATCAAAGATTACATGTAGTTACATGCAGTTAAGTGAAAAATCACTACAATTGTTATTGCAACATAATCAGACTGATAGTACTTTGATCGATTGTTAAACACCGATTGTAAATATTTGGCTTTAGTATTAATTACTTAGGTACAGTTTTGTCACATTCCATAATCCTAAATGTAGAAAAATTAAAAAGGGGGAAGCTATTGTTAAAGCGCAAGTATTGCAGGGGTGCAATACTGTAAGAGTGCAGCTATGTATTGTAAATATAAGTAAATGTGTATATATACGCTGTATGTTATATGAAATCGTCTACAACCGTAGGGATTAAAGACGATATCATGACTTGACATAGTCAAGTAAAGATTTTAGCAAATGATTTAAATATTATATACTTGAATAACCGCTGACTGAGTATAAATACTTATTCAATGTATTTTATTTTCGTTAGGCACGTTATTATTTGCTTTAGTAATAATTTCGAAATTAAACTTTCTTATTTATGTTCTATTATACATATTTTGTACCTAACTATGTAAGTTACATTTATTATGTAAGTTATGAAAAAAGGGCATACGATTTATTTTTGTCAGTTAATTTCATTTAAGTCAGACTAAAATATCCACAAAATAGTATTACATTGTAGTAAATTAATAGAGTTATAAATTTTGTTACGATATAAAGAATCATAATATAAATATTATAGCAAATATTGCTGTGCTAAGTGCATAGTGCCTTGTAGGTTGCCAATTTAGTGCCTAATGTTATGTAGGATACATCGGAACAGAGAAAATATTTATTTGTAAACTATACTATGAAACTGTATAAGTTTTTGTCCAATAAATTTTCAGTTGACCTATTTTGTTCAAAGTAAGCTTGACTTGCTTATTAAATATATTATTCCCGTAGACAAGTCTATTGACGCCTCGAACTATATACCTACCTTTTATATTTAAATATGACCTAAAGTCTTTAATGTGGATTAAAATAATTATATTAGGCTGAAATAACCACCAGAAATCTAAAAAGGAGCTAGAATTCCCACCGTGAAACAATCAAAGTCTCTTAAGTTAAGCAAAATGAACTATATATTTCTGTACATACAATTAAATAAGCAGTAGAGGGTATGTTAAACTAAGTGATTTATCTATCTACGTATAAAAGTGAGTAAGTATCCCAATGTTTTCTTTTTTTTATTAAAGATGTTTTAGTATGTAATAAATAATGATTAATAGGTACACTTTTGGAATCATTTATATAAATAATGTTGTTATACTGAATATCAACTGTAATTTCATCAAAACATGTCATTAGTACTCACTCAAAATATGTTTTATTTATATTTTTTATATAATTATGCTGGCAATTATATAAATTTCAGTACTAGAAAAGAAAATATAAATATTAAAACATTACAAAGTGGTTTTATTGCTAAGTAGTTTATATTTCCTCGATGGCGCAGTCGAAGTAGGACTTGAAATAACAATATGAATGGGGAAAAGATAATCATCGTTACCTCGCTACTTAAGTCACGTCGAGTATCGTGGGATCAATCCTCACGCAAGAAATTGTGTGTCACCAATAGAATTTTTTTTTCCAGTCTGGGTGTATTTTGTGTCTGTTAATTGAATGTTTAAGTCCCCTGCGTTACAGGGCTTGATCCCTAGTGTAGGAGTAGAATTCATTTATATGACAAATATCGTTTATATTGTATTTTTAAACCCTAGTAATTAGTAATACTAAGATAGTAGACAGAAAGTATAATACAGGGATAACAGTATAATACTGGGTGGAAGGAAAACACTCTCTAATACGTAAAATGGCTTTTGTATTCCGCGAGGTCAAGCGATAGGAACAACAGCTTAACGTGCTTTCCGAGGCAATGGGGTCGCCAATTTCGACATTTAGGGCATCTCTTATGAATTGCTTGACTGAAAAACTCAACACAGTAAGTAACTGTTTTTTCCCGTGATCAATAATTGCATTCGACGACGACTAGACCAACGAGGCATCCAAGTTAAGACAGCAGTAGCATGTGTTTAATAAAAGAATTCATTCAACTCATCAAAGAAAGAGTATCAAAATTATTTTTTTAAATCTCTTTATTTCCTATTATTCTAATAAATCAAATGTCATTTATGTATCAGGGTCCTCATCCATATCAATATAATTTATATAATTACATAAAAACTGTCGTTTCTCCTCAGCATTCTGTACAATATTTGTGTTTATAGTAACACCATCATCACAAGTAACGGCTTCCTCTTTAACTTCAGAGCTTCCTTCATGCATCATAATGAAATTATGAAGAATACAAGCAGCAGACAAAAGAAGGTACACAGATTCAGACTTCACAATATCTATGCGGTTCAACTTTCTAAACCTCTCCTTCAACAACTCAAAAGCATGTCCAATATAGCTGCAAGTTTTCCAATGTATTTCATTAAATTTCATCTCTTCACTTGTCAGTAACTCTTCGCTAGTAAATGGAGTAATAAGATTTTTTCGTAATCTATATTCAGAGTCACCTAGAATATGATTCTCAAATTCTATGAAATTTTTCAACTCATGAGCCAAATTACTGTCTTTGAAAACTCGATTCTTCTTTGTCCGTCCTATTTCACCAACATGAATATCAATAAACATTAAAGACTCATCACAAACTGCTTGTAAGAGTACTATATCAGGTTTGTCCTTTTTATTTCTTTTTGAACCCACTTTGAAACGACAAGCATCAATAAAGCCAATACAGTTAGGAAATTTGAATCGGCTATTCACTTTTATTCTTGTGATATGCTGTGCCTCCATAGATGGCCAACTCATGAAGTGGTATTTGTGCTCTGTCAAGTGAGTAGCAATCTCGTGAAAAATATAACTTACTGATGATTTATGTAAGCCAAATAGTTTACCAACTTCATTATAAGAAGAATCGTTTACAAGAAGCCAAAGGAATACATGAACTTTTTTGTCAAGTGAAATGTTGCCAGGTTTTGCATAATTCTTCAAAAAATTTATTAATGTCTGAAAATAAAATAAAGATTTTAAAAAAATAAACAATGACACTGCTTAATTCCATAAATGCTAGAACATAGACCTGCTAAAGATATACATAGAGATTTCTTGTATTTAAAAGCAATCCTATGGTTAATGAACCTAATACTTGCCCCATCATTAGGCTGTTTAATAAACTAATGAATTAAGCAATTATATTTATATATTTTTATAGCAATTTAATTAAATATAATTATATTGTAGCCAATTATATTAAATTTCAAAATTTTATCACAAGCATATTACATTTCTATAGTTACCTGAACAGTAGTCTTTTTCATCTTGAACTTCTCAATGTAATCTTTATCTGTGAAACTGCTGATTTTATGTTCATAAAATCCTTTAATACGACGAGTGACTGGTATGGCGCCGGGATCTCCTGGTCCAGTAGACGAGCGATTAAGTTCCTGCTTCATAGCATTACTAAACATAGTTATATTCTCGCTATTTTCATTTACTATATTAGCTACAGCTACCACTAATCTATTAATTGTACATACATTGTCGTTATCTAAAAACATATTCATTATAAATTCTTTATGAAAGTTATTCATTTTGACTTTTTTTTCAACTAAAAAAACAATCAAATCGAAGCTGAAACCGTGACTAATGGGCCGGAATGTAATTAAATTTATGAAATCACTGTAAAACTGAACTTCGGCAGTGAAAAACACTACAATAATATTTATTTATGAAACTACTACAGGCAAAACAACAACTCTTTTATTATTTTGACACTTGACAGTTTGACTTTCTGTTCTGCGGCTGCCAAATGCTTTTGTAACAATGTAGCCAGTACTAAAAAATATGCAAGGCTCCTATCAAAATAGTCGACTTATAATCTAACTAAACCCAAACTTTATTACAAAGAGAAACTATTTGTTTTATTTTTATTTGTTACGATTTAACTCAAAAAAATACTCGAACGATTTAAAAACTTTTACCATTAGGAAACTACATTATCAGCGGGTAACATTGGCTATATTTACAAGCTTTTATTTATTGAAAAAAAAATATAGGACCCGTACAAAAAAATTAATAAACGTCCATCCGTGCGAAACCGGGACGTGCCGCTAGTAATATATAATGTCATATTATATATAAGTCGTGTTAGTTGCACTATTTATAATTGAAGCATGTCTGACCAGGATTTAATGATCTCTCTCTCTCTCTCTCAAGTTTTTATTCGTCTCCGCAAGGAATAACAGAGTAGCTATTAAAATATCGAAAAACCACGGAAAAAATATGCTAAAACTCGAATTTCGCCATCTTCCGCAAGTAACAGCTCAATTCGCGCAAGCATAAAATAGCATTTAATAATAATATATGTTTGCGATGCAAAAACGTTTAATATTTCATATGTACTAACCTTCACTAGAAGGTTAGTACCTAACCAATCCTCGGTCAAACCAATCAAATCAAAGTTTTTATTTAGACTTTTTATTTGAATGCTTATGTTGGTCTTTTTATCGGATTTAAGAAATCGCCTATCAATTCGTATGTTTGTTACCGCTTCTCCATTATTTTTAAAATATATTCGATAGGATATACTTCCAGATTAAGCCCATATTTATGAAATCCCTTTCTGATAGGGATCCATAAAGAATCGAGGAACTCCTCAAATATTATAGGCATTAAGTAATAAATAAGATTTAATAAAATCATTTAGGTATATTCTTTCCACAAATTTTCTTAGGGCTAGTCTTAAGATATATTAAACTGTCCACCTTTGGGGGTTTAGAATGGTGCCTATTTATGTTTTTTCTCAGACCTATCACCCACATAGAATAAGTTCTAAATTAAGGCTTAGCTAAAACATAGTCATAGAAGTAAAAAATATAAATAAGTACCTAAATATAATTTGAAATACTGTGCTTAATAGTTGCGAATAGCATTTTAATAGTAGTACCTATTAGTCAGTTACTAATAATATATAGGTATGTACCTAATTATTAAACGTAACAATTATAAACAAAAATAACAGTACATTATAAGAAAATAGGGTTTATATATTTATAATGTATGAAACATAAAATAAAGTCTACTTGTTAGCCAAAATCATTTTTCATACCTGGAAATTAGGCCCAAGATTTCAAAATAAATTAAAACTTAACATTGTTTTCTCTAAACATATACCAGTTAGAGTATATTTTTTACATGTATATATATATGATAGAATTTTAATATATCAAAGTCCATTTAAAAGACATCTGATACCAAAGTGACACATATTTTGATTTTACTAAAAACACACCTATTTTAAAATAATATAAAAATTAAAAACACCATGTGTTTAGTTTTTTTACTAAATTTAGTATATATTTTTGTATTATTAATATGTAATTGGTCAACAATAAAGATTTTCCTATCTATCTACATGTTTAAAAGTAAAATACCCACAATAAGTGAATATATTATTTAGATTCTCAGATCAGTCCTGACCCTGGAACTAATATCACATTCTTGTTACGCCTCAGTACATTAGAATTGGTGGCTTATATTTATTATTAATAGTAGTACTTAAAATTATTAAAAACTAATAATCATATGGCAAAAGAAATACTCAATAATAAAAGCAACAAATTTCAGTCCCTTATAAGTTTTCAGAAATATTAATATAATCATTGTAGCCTGCTTATAAAGTAAGCTTAAGTAGTATTATAGTTTATTTGCAGGTGAGAGGTTCACCTTATGTGGTTCATCTAACCCATCACCTACTTCCACAATTTCAATCATAAATTCATAACCAGGATACAAGAACTTAGGCAGGCTAGTTTTCCAAGTCTGATTGTCTGTTGATGAGCAGTAAATTGCAATGTATGGCAACATACTGAAAAAATTTGAAGGTGTATCTTTGATCCACATATGTGGGACTTCAATTACTTCTCCCGTATCAACAAGTTTTGTCAAAACGTTACCTGATGTAGTATGTTTAAAAACAATGCCACGTTCGTAAAAATTATTTTGTATTATATATATGCCACAGCTACGTCTATCAGCAATAGCTGCATCAATATCTGCTAGCGGTCGGGACCGACAATACCCAGTAAATTCTTGTCTACGGTGTATATATTTTTTGTAATCATTTATATCTGCAACATGGAATTTCTCAATGGAACTGCCCGTTTGTACTCTTACTGTGAGCTTCTCCCCAACTTTAACAGCTTTAAATAGATATTGGTTCCCATTCACTATATCTTGAACATTATGGGTTAATCTGTTCACAATATTCGACCCACCTGACAACATAGTTAAATCCATATAAGCCAGCATTGTAGACACATCATCAGGACATTCAGAAGTTTTAAGTTCTACCACTAGTCTGTCATCTGTATTAAAATACACACATATTTTGGCCATACGTTTTCCCGTAAAGTATTTCATGGTATCAATCACTTCAGCATCAAAACCTCTCTGTTTTGGTTCACAGGAATATAATTGGCAATGTACAGCTAGTGGTGGACAATCTCGACTCATAGTTGAAGCTGATAAGTATATTTTCTTCAAAATTACGTCAACATCATAGCATCCATAATCACTAGCAAAAATGGAACATGCAAACGTTTTCTCGTTTACGGTTTGAATTGTGCCTCGAACATACCGTTGAAGTATCTTGGATCTGTAAATGACATTCTTCCTGATCTCAACTTGTTGAGATGTTATTCTATCTCCTCTGGCTTCTAACATTTCTAAATGGCGGCTTACAGAAATAAGACGTACGTAAAAGCTTCTGGGATCATTAATGTGGGTTACATGTACCAGGTGTTCTGATCCTGGTTTAAAATCAACCATGTTAATTGTATCTATTAATTCTGGCATATTTTGATTATGTGACGATTCTGCCATCGCAATGGTTATTACGAGTAAGCGATAAAATACTGCCACAAAACTTTATAATAAATAAATACCAGTTAAAAATCACTGTATACTATACTGTGTAATAGGTAGTACCTACTTTGTTTGTTTAAAGAACTTAGCGAGCATAGCATCATAAACATACATAAGGCCTCGTTCGGACAAGCGTTAAAAAAACGACGTTTAAAAAAGCGTCGAATTGAAACAAACGGATCTCTTAATATATATTCGCACGTCAACGTATTTAAAACGCGGCGTTTTATAAAAACCTGTGTTGAATTTCAAGCGCTTTGCTGTACCGCGTAGAGCTTAATAATCAATAAACTTAAAATTCAACGCTTTTATACCGGACGTAATTTTACCGCTCGTCCGAACAAGGCCTTAAGTTGAGTTCGGAGGAGTGGTAAAAAAACGTCGAATCGAAACAAATGGATTTCTTAGTGTTCATTGGCACGCAAACTGCGATGTTTTTTATAAATCTGAGTTAAATTTTAAGCGCCGCGTGGTGTACCCATAGCTTAAAATTCAACGAACTTCAAATTAAATCCTTTTTAACGGACGCTATTTTAACGCTTGTCTGAACGAAGCCTTATCTGACTAATCACCGTTTTAACCCTTAAACGCATTTTTATTATTGAGTTATGAAATAAAAATTTCAGTATAGATTTTGAGTCACAGATAAAGGGAAAAATAATTTAAAAAATCTTGGTATGAATGAAAAGTATATTTTTGAAAATAAACAATATGTAGACATTTGGCTACATTATGCGTCTAGGGAAAACCAAATTATAGTACGGTAGGTGAGTGCAAATTCTAAAAGACTAATAATTTATTTACACCTCTCATTGTGATCAACCCCATCAGTTCTAACCGCTTTTGGTGGAACAGGCTTCATAGATCCTAGGCGCTTTTTCTGCATTTAATTCTCGTTCTAACACATTGAATAATACGGTGAGGTCGCCGATGATTGATGATAATATCGATTATCATTAATCTTCACCATCTTCGGCGATCTCACCGTCATTTAAATTAGCAAGAGCTTCCTTAATTTTTATTTCAGCATTACATGCTAAAAATAAAAGTGAAATAAGCAAAGTACCAAAACTATACCCAAATAGGTAAAGTACCATAAACGCATGGTTTGACACATTTGGCAACATATATAAAAATCTAGCTATAGACACATTCAGGATAAATTGGAAAAAAACGTTATAATAGCGGTTTCTTAGTAATGTAATAAACCACTATTATTACGTTTTTTCTAATATGTATGTTTGTAACTTTTTTTACTTTTTTGAGCAATTAATTCTCACTAGATCTAAATTCAAAAGTCAATAATTTTCACACAATCAACTTTTGCATTCGTTATGTCAATTGCGCGCAAATTTTATTTTCTAACAACTCTCTTTCACGTTTTTGTTCTTCATTGTGATATAAACATACGTTTAGAAACTCATGTGTCACTTTTTAAAAAAAACATACGTTTAGAAACTTAAGTGTCACTTTTTAACTTGGCTCATGTGTCACTTTTTTAAATTAAAAAAGTAGGTAGTTTGTAGACTTTTGGCAACAATATGCATTTAAGGGTTGAACAATCAGTGACTATCGTGACTGACAAGTGACAAGCAGTGTACGATATTATCGTATTTGTACGATAATTTGGCATCCTGAACGACATACTGTCCTAATTCAAGGATCGTACGCAAAATACGATAATTACAGAAACAAGCCATTTCTAACATTTTTTACGTGCAGCATCAAAATATATTTTTTCATTTGGGTTTCAGTCGGACCTAATATTACTAATAATTAATACCTAGTATAGTCTTTCCATGTTCCCTTTTTTGTGTTTTGGCTCTTAATTATTCTAAATTAAAGAATGTCATTTACATGTCTTTGCTTACACATTTTCCATTTTATGCGACAAAAAAATCCTGCCTCGCAAAACAAAACAACGCGTGTAAAAGCCACTCAATCTGTTAGAAATTGTGTATAAAGGAGAAAATCGAGTTACGCGCTGTTACAAAGTTCCTTACCAAGCAGGGAAGAAATGTTCAAACCATACTTGAAGAGATGTCTTCGTCTTCTGTTTTCGGAAATTCTTGTCCAGGAAAAACCATGGTATACAAGTGGCACAACCTCTTAAAGCAAGCCAGGGAATCAATTGAAATTATTCCCGACCTGGGCGGTCTGTAGAGATCACCACTCCAAATGTCATGAAGTATCATCGTATTTAACAGAGAAGGACAAATTTAGTTTGGTAAGATCTTAGTAAATTATACATACAATTTAATATTATTGCTAAAACGTACGACATTATTAGGACAAAAACTATATTTTTGAACGAGACGTACTATATTTTTTTATCTGTCTTAATTCAACACTGCTGACAAGTGACAAATGACACAGCCATAGCAGGGCATAGCACTAAAACAACAGTTGTTAAGAAGTCTTTCTCATGATATTCTCATAGTTATGAAATAGTTTCTTCCAAGAGTATTTTACACTGTAGCCATAGTAAGGCTAGGCAGTTCTGTGTGTGCTAAAAATACTTTTTATCTGGATGGCTGATATTTCCGACAATTTCGATCGATTACCCATTACATAAAATAGCTTCGTTATAATACGATATTTTTGTTCTGTTAGGTACATGTAAGGAAAGGAAATTTATTTTAATTGACTACTAGTTTACTGAGCAGTTAATGTATCAGTTTATTATCAACCCAACTACATATTCCTACCATTAAAAGTTGTTCCGTAAACGAAAACACTGTCTAAAATCTCAAGAATTATTAAAACAGCCAAAATTCGTTTTTTAAGAATTATAGCTGTTGGTAGAAGAACTCTTGCTAAGTCAATGGCTCATAGTATTGCATGCGACTTTTCTGGAGACGAAAGGTATCTTCATTTATTTTTAATTGAAGCTCATAATCTAGATCATTGTAATTTTAATAACTTAGAAGAACTCCCTGTATATGTTATGATAACAGTATTTCCTGTAAAGTTTTCTTATTCATTAATTATGTTGTGTTACTTTCAGTATAAATAATCAAAAATTAATTTATCCTGCTGCAACAAGAAACCAGGATCCAATACTACAGGTACTAAAAAGATTTATAATAAGTGATGTTGACAGTATTGAAGATGAAGGGAGCCCAATATTCTTGGAAATTGCATCAGGCTCTGGACAACACTTAGCACATTTTGCTCCACATTTCCCAGGTGTTAAATTTCAGCCTACTGAATTTGATGAAAGTTTATTAGGAAGTATAACTTATTATGCAGAGAATTGCCCATCGAAAAACATTCTCCTACCGAAGCAGGTTGACATATGTACCAAGCTATCAGCATATGGATTTGAAGAAGAAAATATAGACTATATGTATTGTGCTAATATGATTCACATAAGCCCTTATGAATGCACTATTGGTTTGTTTGAAAATGCTGGCAATTACTTAAAGCCTGATGCACTTATGATCACTTATGGGCCTTACAGTAAAGATGGTGTTATAACACCCGATAGTAATGTAAAGTTTGATGCGTCTCTTAGATCAAGGAATGCAACATGGGGCCTTCGTGATATAACTGAGTTGATCAAATTAGCAGAAAACAACAATTTAATGCTTATGGATACTGTAGAAATGCCAGCTAATAATAAAACTCTGATATGGAAAAAAAATTAAGGATGCTAACACAGAATGTGTAATATACAAGACTAATATTCTCTATTCCTAATAAATAGTAGTATAAATCATTTACAATATTGTTCTTATTACATTGCTTTGTATTTTTTTTACACAGGTACTTTAGGTTGCTATTAAAAACAATATATACTCCTCAGTGCTTAAGGTTAATCTTTCTTTGGACTTGTGTCTCTATGACTTACAACTTTCTCTAGGGCCTAGAGGAACACTGAAATCCTAGAGTGTAGGCTTTTAGTTGAATACAGTGACACCATAAAAATTAAAACTTTTGACAACATTACTAATAAGGATCACATTTATAGTGATTGGTGATTCTTAGTGAGTGTATAGATTGGAGATGTTGCGGATACAGAATATCTGTTATGAGCTAGGTGATGAAGAATATGAATACTATATTGCAGAGATTTTTTATAAGGCTGTATACTTGTTAATGAGGCCAACTTTATGGTATGCAGACTCACTCGCGCGTTACCGACCGTAAAACTTATAACGCCGACGTTATCCTTCCCTGGATTTTACACAGACGAAACTAGGTTTGCTAAAAGCCCCTTATGAGAGTGCGGCGCTATCTATTAAGCCAATAGAACAGCACCACATCGTAAGATGATGTCGAAGTTCTCTCATAGACATTCAGTATAATATATACAACTACCAACGTCTACCCGTTAGGCCGCCACCCATAAGGCGTCACCCGGCCAGCCGGCCTGGTCAGGCGATTCTCCCTTATTGTTGGAGAGCTGAAGGTATGTAGTAGCCGCTCTGCACAAGTGCAAAAGCAATAATGTTTTAAGGGTGAGTTCAACTGGACTTCAGATATGCCATGAAATAGCTCTGGCCTCGTATTTGTTACATCTACTAACACAGATCGTCGGCCCGTTCTTTGGATTCGATCCCTGCATGTTCTGACCCAATGAGGAAACATACCTGGAAATAGCATACCTATACATAGTGTTCAAGACTTTTGAAGGCAGCGTAGGTAGCCATATGGCTCTCAATACCTTGTGCACAAAATTGCATTATATCACGTGAGTTTCGAGTTTAAATTCGGAAAAACTTTGGTTAGTGTATAACTATAAGAACTATGGCTTGTGTAGTTCAGGCTGCAAGAGTGAAATTGGTGTTTTATTAGAAAAGATATCTTAAGATATCTTTCCATCGGTAAGTATCGACCTCCGTATTTATGCTTTTGAGTAGATAATGAATTATAACAATTTAGTTTAAAACTGTTTAAAATCCTACCGTGAAATAATATGCAAGTTTTATTTACGATAATCTTAAATATTTATAATCTTATTTAAGTACTTGACAGTTTATGTACCTGAGATTTTGTTCATAGTGATATGATTGAGTTACAAATTTATCAACAAATTTACACGCAAGGATTTAAGTTTAAGTTTAAACTTTAATTAAATCAAATTCTATCACACAAAGGATTTTATGAAAACTTTTAGTTATGTGACTAAATTTAATGTTTCCTAACAATATATATATCTACGTTTCATATGCATATATGAATCAAACAAGAAATAAGTACTTAACATTCTGATACTTTAGACCAAGCACATTGTTTGGGATAATTTGCAACATAGATGTATTAATAAACCCCAGTTCTTTCTCTAATACTTATGGCTTATTTTAACGAATCTAATTTGGTGTACAAATAAAATAAATAAAAGAAACGTTAATTTTAAAAGATATTTACAAGAATAGTTATTAAAATAAAGGTAACTTAACCTTGACTACTTACAAACAAACAGATATTGTAGTTAAAGGTATAAATAAAATGTCTGATTGAGGTCGCAGTTCTGAGGAAAGGTGCCCAAAAGACTGGCCATATTTCCACGCTGGATTGCGTTGACCCAAGGCTGAAGTAATATATTATCTACCTTACTAATATCTTACTACTTACAAGTTGCATTAAATTCTTTGTGCACCAAACAAAGGGTATAAAAATAATGTAAATGTCTGTTTTCTATTTTTTTTGTGATATTGTTTTAAGCATAACTACCATACGATTAAATTTCAATTACCATATCCAGCCGTTGCTATGATATTCACTAAAACAATATGTAGGACACTAGCTGACCCAACAAACGTTGTTTTGCTACTAAAATATAGGGGTTCATCGTAGAGGGGGGAAAATTAAGGGTTAAATGTATTTTTTTATGTTAAATCATAAACATTTAAAAAAATGTCTAAAAAATAATTTAGGGGTGGACGACCCTTAAAATTTAGGGGGATGAAAAATAGATGTTCTCCGATTCTCAGACCTTCCCAATATGCACACAAAATTTCACGAAAATCGGTCGAGCCGTTTCGGAGGAGTTCAAAGTTGAACACTATGACACGAGAATTTTATATATTAGATTTAATTTTTATGCGATAAATTTATCGATACCAGGCCTCCGTCACTCGCTCAAGGTTACGCGATATGTGCCTACCGCTATGTAGCTCGTAACCGAGCCGATCGCCAGTGGGGCTGCCGCACGTGACACAGAGCGCGCACAGCGCGTTTCCCGCTCAAAACGCAAACGATATTTACTTACACTACGTATATTAAGTTTAATATTATTAAGTTTTGACTAACGACACGATGGTTAATTATTGTGAAGTCGTTGGATGTCATAGTCAAAAGAAAAATAAAAAATTGTCTTTTTTTCATTGCCGAAAGATGAAGAAAGGTACTTTACGTTATTTGAAAGTAGGTACGCATTTCAGCTGGCTTCAGTTAGTAGTACCTAGTAATTTTAAAATGCTTCTTGTGTGTAGGTACTCTTTCTTAAAAATTTACGAGAAAGTTAGAAAGACAACCCTACCGCATTCGTGCGATGACGAGCTTGCACGTGAGTCGGACGGCGGGCAACACAATCTCGACTCTTTGTTCGCGTTCTTATGGTACATTTCTTTTCGCTGCGAACAGCAGGTATTATTATTAAAATTTTGTAGGCTATTATGGCGTAGGTATTTTCGCTTTTGTATGGGAGTGATGTATCTGTTACGTAGTAACTATTTATTAATCTGTGTCGATACGTAAGTTGTCGATATGACAGGAGCGACACTTGTAAGTAAGTATAAATCACAGATATATGTATCTGTTACGGTAAATCTGATTAATTGAAAATTATTAATATTTTTACAAAATTATTAATAATAACCACATGTTTTGGTAAATGTGAATAATCGATCGAAATTTATTACTTTTAGTAGTAATTATTAATAATTCACGACATGTAAAACATATTGGTAAAAGTTAAAAAATAAATAAAAACCTAACCTAGGTTAGGTTTTTTTTTTTTTTTTTTAACCTTATGTATCCGTCGGTTCGGTCCTCGTACGGGTCCAGGCCCAGATGAAGTATCTGGGCTTGGTGTTGGATGGGCGATGGCTCTTCGACGAGCACTTTCGTCGTCTCGCGCCGAGGCTTGAGGGGGCTGCGTCCGCCTTGGGACGGCTTTTGCCGAACCTGGGCGGGCCCAGCCTCACCTGTCGTCGGCTGTACACGGGGGTGGTCCGGTCAATGGCGCTTTACGGCGCACCGGTGTGGGCGGGGTCTCTGACCGCCGAAAGCAGGCGGCTGCTGGCGAGGCCGCAGCGTGTAATGGCAGTCAGAGCCATACGCGGCTACCGCACCGTGTCCACAGATGCGGCATGCGCATTGGCCGGAACTCCCCCGTGGGACTTGGAGGCGGAGGTGCTCGCCGAAGTATATCGGCGGGTGGCTGCAGTTCGGGCAGAGCAGCGGTCCCCTCTCCCGGAACAAATTCGCGAGTGGCGCGAGGCCTCCCGCAGGGCCATCATGGCCCAGTGGTCAGGTCAGCTGGAGGCTCAACGGGCCGGTTTCAGGACCGTGGAGGCACTCCAGCCGATCTTGTCGGAGTGGGCAGGGCGGCAGTACGGGACCCTTTCCTTCCGACTAGTGCAGGTTTTGTCCGGGCACGGTTGCTTCGGGCATTACCTGCACAAGGTCGCTAGGAGGGAACCGAGTCCCGTCTGCCACCACTGCGACTGCGACGACGACTCGGCGCAGCATACTCTCGAGTCGTGTCCGGCTTAGGCGGTGCAGCGCCGGGACCTCGTCGTGGTCATTGGAGTGGACCTGTCGGTGCCGGCCGTGGCACGGTCCATGATCGCCAGCGACAGGGAGTGGACGGCGGTTGCATCCTTCTGCGAGGACGTCTTCTCGCGGAAGGAGGCGGCGGAGCGGATCAGAGAGGAAAGTCTCCTCGCTGATCCGATCCGTCGCCGGCGAACTGGGCGGCGTCGGCGCGCCTACGAGCGTCTGATGCCGCCATAGTGAGGGTGCGGGGAGACTGGGGCAGCAGAGTCTCACCCGCACCTTTCCGCGGAGGGACAGTGCCCCCGGTGTGCCCGCTGTCACCTGGAATGGAGCCCGCGTAAAGCGGGCAGCCGCTGGGTGGACCACTGACGTCATATCAGGTTCCAGTGGTCCACTCGTGAAGGCGGGTGTTGGTGCACAGGGGGGTTTTAGTCGGTATGCCGGCCGCCTACCATCTTTGAGCCGGAGAGTCCGACATAACGGCCTCGCTACCCCAGGCGGGGCGGTATGCGTAAAGCATTTGCCCTCTACAAAAAAAAAAAAAAAAAGGTTTTTAACCTTATGTGAGCCGTAGTCAAGTGTAATTATTAATAATTCACGACACATATTGGTAAAAGTTATAAAATAAATAAAAACCTAACCTATATAACCTATTTAACCTAACCTAACTTAACCTAACCTAACCCCCCGCGCCTCTCGCACGTCGCACACACCGCCCCGCCCCGCAATCCTTGGCCACTTATTACATTTATCACTACTGGGGTTAAATTATTAATAATAACCGACAAATGTGATTAATTTATCAGTTTAACCTCGACTTTCGGTAATTATTAATAATAATAGATAATTATTAATAATCTTCAATTATTCACTCTTACCGTAACATATCTATATCTGTGGTATAAATACTCATAAATACTGATTTTGTTCGAGTTTTTGACTCAGTGATAGAAAATGACATGGTTAAAAGTCTGTTTCTTTTCTTCATAAGACATTTCGTATACGTGAAAAGAGAAATCCTATGTTTTAAAGTTCATTTTAAATATGTTCGACCTATGTAAAACCTTTATCTTTGTTCTGACCTATATATAGTAATGAAACAATGGATTGAGCTGTGCCCTCATACAAAATAAATAATAATAATAAAAATGTGAAGGACACATGAGTTAATAAGTAAGTTTTTAAACCAAGAACCTGAAGATGATCTATACACTAGAAAAATTCTAGGATTAATAATGATAATCATGTTTTTGTACTTGCTTTGTATTTTATATACTGAACTCTGGCAACACTTGACATCAAATCAAATAGTGCTTAAAAAACTTGGATTCAAAGTCGTAATTCTTAAAAAAAATTAACAGGCATCAGATCGAACGTCAAACTGTCAAACCAGTAGAAGAGAAAGAAAGCTTTCATTCAAGAATCTTTATTGTTATCTATTCATGTTTGTAAGCTAAAATTAATGTAAATAAACATTGTTTAGAATTATTACATCACTTGCATTCTTCTTGTCGTATTACTTGTGATACAATGGCAAAACGTCCAGCTTCGGATGTATTTGAACTTGAAGAAGAAAAGAAACAGAAAAAGAAGGAGGGCAAAAAGCATTCGCTAGATTCAGATGAAGAAGACAGTGGGGCTGAAGAAGAGAAGAATAATGTTCTGAATGCGGACGATATAGAAGGCGAAGAAGATGGAATCGGTGGAATGGAAGGTGAAGTGAGTACTGCTATCTTTGTTCGATTTCGACGTAACCTAACTTTGGTGTATGTGCTTTTTTTTATAAAGTAACAAAGAAACATACGGCTCGCCTAATAAGAAGCAGAAACCATAGCCTATGGACGCTTTCAATGCTACAAACGCGTAGCCACTCTACAAAGAGGAAATGGTTCCTTCTGCCGGAATAGCATTTTCATCCATATAACAACACTACTTATTTTATTATTATCGAATAACCCCTTAGACCCATACATTCAATAATATTTATGAGCCATTGGCATCAATACTTTAAGAGAGGTAGGGCACCATACTAGCGAGCAAGCCCGACTGGGGAAGGACCTCCACCTTACAGAAGACCACAGCCAAATGACTACACACAGCGGTGTAGTTGTGTTCCTGTGTGTGAGTACAGGTCTCCAGCGCTCATTTAGGAATGCGTTTTGAAAGAAACGTATTCCTATCCCAGGGTTACTTCCATCTTAAAGCCCTGGTGTAAAAAAAAGGGTTGGCAACACGCAAGTGATACCTCTGGTAATGCAAGCGTCTATAGGCTACGGATACTGCTTAACATCAGGCGGGCCGTATGCTTGTTTGCCACCCAAGTAGAATAAAAAAAAAAAAAAAAAAAAAAAAAATTCTTCCATGAAATAAGTGCAATGTTAAGTCTGCATATTCTGATGCAATAACAAAATATTGTACAGTAATATCTAAGCCCGCTCAGACTTTCTTTCAATCATTGTGAATCAATATTCCACTAAGTATATTATTGTAGGTGTATTGGGTGTCAAAGGTGGAAATACTTTCCCATTCGGACTGCTTAATTGGACCTAGCAAATCTATCCCGTACTTATAATGTATTTACTTTTACAGATAACAATAACCCCATTTAACATGAAAGAAGAACTTGAAGAAGGTCATTTTGATAACCAAGGTCATTATCATTTTAAGAAAGAAAAAGAAATAAGAGATGGCTGGCTTGACAATATTGACTGGGTCAAAGTCAAGGGTAGACCTGAAGATAAATACAAAGTTCACAAAGATGATGAAAACAAAGGTCTTGGAGATGATTCTAGCAGTGATGATGATGATGAACCTGAAGAAAAATTTGATTTGATGGAGAATTATAAAGAAATAATACAACACATGAAACCTAAAGAAACAATTGCAAAATCTTTACAAAGACTAGGTAAGTTAAATATCTTGCATTTTCTTTTTATCACATTATCTTCACTAAATCAACACCAGGCCCAGTCTTGGGAGAAAGTTATTCAGTTATGACACCACATTGTAATGAAGTCATTATAATTTATTAACTTTCAAAACTAAAACATGATTTGTTTTCACAGGTGCTAGTTCAAAAATATCTAGTGCTGAACGCTGGAAGAGGAAAAAAGCTGGCATTGTTGATGAAAATAGCAAAATTGTTACTAGAGTAACTGAGCTTGCTAACCAAATTCTAACAAAATTGGGTAACATGGACATTTATCAAGAAACTTATGAGAAAATAAAAGCTACTATAGCTAAACATGACAGCAAAAATGATAATGCTGATCTAGACATGTATGCTGATGATTTTGACCAGAAAGAAAAGAATGTATTAGGCCAGAATAAGCCAGATACAAATGAAAATGACCAAGAAGAAGATGAACAAAAACAAGTAAGATGGGAGTTTAAGTGGAATCAAAATGACGATGATATATCAGGTCCACACACAACTGAGCAAATGCAAAAATGGTCAGAGGAAGGCTACTTCAAAACAGGTGTTTGGGTGAGAAAGCATGGAGAAGACAGTCAATTCTACACTTCTAACAGAATAGATTTTGAACTATACATGTAAATAGGTTGTAGTTATCACAAAATTGTGAATATTAGGTTAAATAAAACTTTTTTTTTTTCTTAAACATATTTCTTTCGACTTTTAAATAATTTACCTGCAAAACTATGAATACTGATATCAGTTAACAACTTTGCAATAATATTAATTATAACAATAAACAATGTAATAACTTGAACAATAACAAATTGAGATATAGATGTTCCAATTTCAAGCCAACTTCCTGTGTTCCTCACATTGTATAGTAATTGTATTCCCATTAAATTGGAATATATCAATACTATAATATTCAGGTATCCAATGGGTGCCTGAAATCAGAGTACATAATCGTTATAATGATGTCCTAAATTCATGAAATCTCATTCAGTAGACATGTCAAACACTAATGCATCGAGGCAGCAAAGTTTTAAATTTTAATATGAGTATGAATTACCTTAGTTAAATGTTGTACTGCTCTAAAACTACAGCCCACGCTCAAAAATGGTGACAAAGTTTTCAATAAAACGAGTGCAGTAATAATAAATGGCTGGAATGATGTTATAAAGCAGGTCACCCATCTGACTTCGAATGAATTGAGTGATGCTATGTTTCCAGTTCCAAAAAATGCTAGAATAATGTACAAAACCTGAGGACACAGTTTAGGATAATTATTTTAAAAAACAGGGTACTAATGTAAGTTATGTATGTACATAAATGAGGATATGTAAGCAACGCGCCCTGACTTGCCCATTCCCAAAAATCCTTTGCAAAGCAAAGTTGAGGTTTGTAGCCTCAGCAGTTTAGGATCTACATTGATGAATCAGTAAGTCAGGACTATAATTAAATATGAATAGATATATAGGAAATGGTACAAAATGTGACATTTCGAATGAATGAAATATCTTAGGGAGTTAATTACACGTGGATTTAGAAGAAAAAAAATAACTTAATGATAGCTAATTGAAAGTAGCGAGTACTAAATGGGAATCCGTTATATCTCATTCTTATCGTGTCAATGAGAACGACAACGAGTTTATCACTACATAGTATAAAACAAAGTCGCTTCCCGCTGTCTGTCTGACCCTATGTATGCTTACATCAACTCAACGAATTTTGATGCGGTTTTTTAATAGATAGTGATTCAAGAGGAAGGTTTATATGTATAATACATGCATATTTTAATGGAGAAATCCAGAATAAACCTAAGCGTAGCCAGGGCGGGTCGCTAGTGTAGTATATAACAAAGGATACAAAAAAGAATGCCCTTCTGAAATCTTGACTGTTTATTCCTCTTTCAATTGATGTTATTGACCTCAATCCATCAATATTCTCATTTTCAAAACTACTTTCTACAAGCTGTAAAGAAAATATACATTTTATAATAGTAAGTAGGTAAACCTACACTACATATTCTAGAACAGTGTGATTACCAATTTACCTTTACATTTCTCAAATGCAGTAATTTAAATTCAATAAATATCCAACAAATTAAGTTAATTATTAATGTAACTATGAACAGTCCTTCATGTGAAACTGATAACAGAAGGTAGAAGTTTAAAATCGACGTATTAATAGCTACTAAACGACAAATCAGTCTTTTCGTGAACATTAGAGGAATGACTAGTGATATTGCTGAAACAAAAACAACCAATAATTATTATTAAGCTGATGCTAACCAGTCTAAACTCACTTTTTAAACCATTTTGGTTTAAAAAGTGAGTTTAGACTGGTTAGCTGCGTTGCTGTGTGTGAGTACCGGTTTCCAGGACTGCTGCTGTGTTCATTTAGAGGTGCGTTTTTTAAGGATTATTTTCGTATCCCAAGAACACGTTCTCCATCTCAAAACATTTGGAAAAGTCAAAAGTTTTTGGGTGGGCACACGCAAATTTTACCTTAGGTATTGCAAACATCCATAGGCTAACTGCTTACCATCAGACGGGACGTATCTGCGCTTGTTTACCACTCAATTATAAGCACCACACACAGCCACTGAGTTTCGTTATTTTTATGTATATTTTTAATAATTACCTGCTGTTATCCAAGTTAATGTTTGATAAAACTTCGATACTGGAGTGCCTCTCTCAAATCTCATAGATTGAACATAAATATTATGTAGAGAAATAATTAATAATACTAATTGTATTACAGTCAATACAATTTCCTTTTTACTCTCATGATTGCTGCGGTACAATGGCAACAAAATTTTGCGTATGTACACAGCAATGGCTACTAACCAAATTATACCCGCGATAATACTGAAAGAAAACGTAATATGTATTATATTAAAGTAATGTAATACCAAATGCTTCATACTAGCAAGCAAGTCCGACTGGGGAAGGACCTTCACCGTACAGAAGACCACAGCCAAATAATTACACACAGCAGTGTAGTAGTGTTGATGTGTGCGAGTACAAGTTTCCACTGCTTGTAATGTATGCATATAACAAAGAATAGTGGTCAATACAAAAACATTAACCCTGGGCGGGAATCGAACCCACAACCTCCAGCTTACTAGTCAACTACTACTAGAGCAACTGGCTAGTCAAATACGAGTAAATAATTTATCCACACCTACTTATCCAAGAGAAATTCCAAGGCACTGGTGCCCAAGGAGGTAAGAAAATGAATAAATTTTTCAAAGTATGTCAAATGAAGAATAATAATAACTTACACTAGTTCTATTACAACATCTTTGCCAACAACAGGCATAAATGAAAATATGCTGAGTAGAAGACAACCAATCGGCCACACAACCAGCACTGCCTTTGGTAAATGGTGTCTGGTTGATGAGAGGAAAGGCCACAGTCCCATGCCCAGGAGTGGGATACTTAACATCCACCTGTAGGTAAATGAAAGGCCCTGAAAATAAATCGTTATGTATGTATTATTTGTAATGATTTAATAATTAGTCATTTTGTCTGTCTGATACTCTTTCAGGACTAAAGTATTAGCAGATTATATTATTATAATAATAACACAAGCATCTCATGCCGAAATAGAGAGCCTGTAATTTAGCAACCAGACATCTGGCAAACATACTTATGTGTGTGTAACTTGTGTATGTAACTTTATCAGATGTCTGGTTGCGAAATAACAGGCTCTGCAGATTATAGATAAATATTTCTAATAAGTATAAAAAGGTATGTACACTTACCATTGCAAAAGAGCCCAAAGTATAACATAAAATTTGTATTAACACTGAAAAGGTTTGTTTGTTCTTTCTAAATATTCTGTATACCTTTATCCAAAGATATAATGAAGACATTGCATACCACCACAGAAATATGGGCATTAAGAAATACAAATAATACTGTACTGGTAAATTTTGGGCTACAACAAATAATTTCATATTAGTTTCAATTTTCAATGTATTATTTACAAAATTTCGTAGATAATAGTTACATTACCTATTGACACACTGGTACATTTCTTATTGACACATAAGGTTGATTTTTGTGCATCTAATACTAGCGGCCAGCTTTGTCTGGGTGCACATTTATAACTTATGATACCCATAATATAGATATCTATAGGTGAAAAATATGTAGGAGCTGCCACTAGCCCTCTACATACTTGTAGTGTCTTATATTGCCTCCCTAATTATGTATTACCCTTATTACCTGGGCGTACAATCGCATATTTTCAGTATAGACACATAAAATCTTATCTAAATACAAATCGTTAATGCCGTTTCCGAGATGCACGATATATTATAGTGATGTACATACACAAGAATTGCTGGTCTAAAGTTATAGTTGGGCTGTGGGGCGTCTGTGCAGCGCGAAACCACTGACTTCAAACAAGGTCGCGTCGCGTCTCGGTGTGAACTGAGCTTAAGATTTATAATAATATTTAAATAAAAATAAGTATTACCATATACTAAAAATGATGAAATCCCGCAGAAGAATATAAATACTGTATTTATACATATTTTCAAAACACTTTTAGTAGAGGTAAAACTCTTCAAATTAGAAGTTTCTACCACAATTTTAAATTGTTGCTCAGATAAAATCTTCATTAGGCACGCTATCCAACCTAGAAACGATGCTGTGACTAGAAAAAGTAATGGCCTCTGATAATAATTATGATAATAGTATAGCCCGGTGAGACTTAATTGTATAATTTCTTCACTTAAAAGTATAAGTGTTTCATATTCTTCTTCCAACAATAGTTTCTCTGTAAATTCTATGAGTTGTTGATATTTCTCCTGAGTAAAAGGCTCATATGGTTTATAAAGTAATGATATAGCATTTTGCTCAACATCAAGCCGTTTCGTATTGTATTGGGATGCTAATTGTCTGCTGTTACTATACACAGCTTTGGCTTTATTTGGTAAAGAGATATCTAACACTTCGGTAGACAGTTTTCCCTGAAATTAAGAGAAAAAATACATTAGTAAAAATGGTGGTTCATCTATCATACAACTTGCAATTTTTTCTGATAATCGTCATAATTAGCTGTAGCTCAACCACTCACAGCATTAATTCCAGACGATTTATTAATGGTCTACTGGCCATGTTATTTATAATAATAATTCTTGGGACACCTCAAACACAAGCAACAAGTTTACAAAAAGGAATTGGAAAGAGACAAACTAATAAATTAATGTATGTAATTATGTGTGTTAAATGTAAAATAAAGCCAATAATAATATAATTGAAATATTTATAATCATACTTTTGTAACTTTTATTAGTCTGGTTAGAAACAGTCTAATTAAAAGACTTATTAGATAAGTTTGAAGAGTAAACTATTATTTTCTAATACATATTAGAATTAGTATCAGTTTTTAGTTTTTTTTAATGTAGAAAAGTTTAGATATTAATTTTCGTTAGTTACAAATTCAAGAGTTTAGTTCCATTCAAATAAGAGCAGTATATACTTACTTTAGAATTAACAGGAACAGGTATAGAAAGGATAGTAGACATAAGTGGAGTAAGGTCCACTTGATTAATGTCAAACCTGTGTTCTAACGACATGCCATTTGTTTCTGTGTCTTCATTTATTTTGTATGTTTGTTTAACACCTGAGCCCCATATTACATAGGGTGTTTGAGTCTCATGATCATCTCCTGCACCATGGGAACCTGGAATAAAACCTACTTTTAGTTTTTTTTAAAATTTAAACTAAAACTCATTGGCTGTTAAAAAAATATATAGTACTCAGCCTTTACTCTATGAGGGTATTGTAATAAGCTAGGGGGTAATTTTAACTATGGAAAATATAGCCAGCCAGAACCAATAGGGGGTTGACAGGTCTAGATATGGAGTAACTGCTACATAAGCCAGTATAAAAATTAATACAATATGATCGTAATTTACCCCAGTCAGTCATGCCATGGTCTGAAGTCATCAAAAATGTAGTTTTGCCATCATCATTATAATAATCTTTTATAACTTTTTCAATTTCTTTTATACCCTCATCAACATGACTCAATGTGGTTAAAAAATTCCTGCAAACAAAATCTTCTATATATTTTTATAACAGATACTACTACTACTACAGTCCTGGTTATGCATGGATGGACATTTATCAAGGTTTTATTCAGATCCCATTTTATAAAAATAAAGCATATGTTACTCAGTGGTAATATAATGTTCTACTGGAAAAAGAGTTTTTAATTACAAACAAAAAATCTTTTTATAATATTATTACTGATGATCAGCTGACCCTTCCGACATTGAATGTAGTCTTGCCTGGTATTAGCAGATCCAGGAACCTTTTTATGTTCAAATCCACTTAAACACACAAAAAGTTGAGTAGTTAAGCAACATACACATGAATAGAAGAATTATTACACACCAAATGCCAAGGAATGCATGGGGCAGGCCTATGTCCAGCAATGGATGTCTTTTGATTAAGACAATGATGATGAAACTGTGGGGTCTTATAATTATAACTTACTTTGTTTTGGGCTTATGAGTATGCCCAGCAGTATCAGTCCCTAAGAGATGCAAGAAAAATATAACTTTTTTCTGTGTTAACTTTTCATTCAAACCATTATCATTTTTTGCTTTACTAAAAAATGTTCTGACATTATCAAAGACCCATGCATCAAGTAGTGTTGTATTTTTATCTGTAGAAAATGTATGATCATAAGGGTCAAACTCATGAACAACTATATGATCATCAATATTGGCCTTAGTAAATATATTTACTATGTCATAAGTGCCCCAGCACCATGTGTAAGAAGTTTGATTAAACACAGAATCAAAGTCTACAGGATTCTCCTTCCATCCTTTGGCAACTGCAGAAGGATCTTCATAAAATCCAGCAATCACTGCCACATGACCAGGCCGTGACTCTGTTGGCACCTGAGTATTTGATATTCCCCATCTACCATACGAATTTGCCACTGATCTGCAATATTATATAGGTTACTTTAAATAAGACTATACTAAACCACAATAAAATAAAATAAAATACAAAGTACAGAAACCTTAGATAGGGCATTGTCGTGTAATTAACAAATGATTCCGCTCTCAAACCGTCTACTATAAAAAGTACAAGACGATCAGCAAGATGCTCATGTTGAGGCTGATAAGAGGCTACATTTTTAACAATAGGTGATTTAAAATAAATGTCAAAAATAGAAAATAAGAACGTTAAATGAATAAGGATCCCTGCAAAAAACATTCTGACAACCTATCATTACATGAAATCAAACAAAAATATTGATTTGAACCATTATTTCATTGAACTATTGAAATCAACAAACAATTCAAAAACGATAAGAAGTGTCACTACTGTCAATGTCATTTCTATCAAATGAGGACCCACACCACAGAATACATAATACAAGGCGGAAATATTACAGGAGGTAACATACCTATACAGTGTTCCGACTTTTGAATCAGCGTAGGTATGCGTATGGATCTAAATACCTAGTTCACAAAATTGCATTATTTCACGTGAGCGTGAGTTTAATTTCGGAAAAACTTTGTTTAGTGTATAACTATAAGAACTATGGCTTGTGTAGCTTCAGGCTGCAAGAGTAGAATGGGTGTTTTATTGGAAAATAAGATAAGATAAAGATTTTTATTTTCAGAATAGATTTACAATAATTTAGTTACAATTGGTCCCAAACTAGGCTAGGCCTGTATTTTGGGCACCTATTCGGCTACAATGTTTCTGAAGTATAAAATTAAAGTATTTAAAGTTATATATATTGAAAGAATTAAAATAAAGTAATAGTTACAATTTGTTTATAATGAATATTTAAAATAAGTATTAAGAATAAAGGGAGTTCCAGTGAGTACCCAAAAGATATCTTTCCAACGATAAGTATCGACCTCTGTATTTATGCTTTTGAGTAGATAATGAATATAACAATGTAAGTAGTTTAAAACTGTTTACAATCTGAACGTGAAATAATATACGTGTTTTATTTTCAGCTTGTTGATAATCTTAAATATTTATAATCGCACTTGACAGTTTATGTACCTGAGGTTTTGTTCATAGTGATGTGATTGAGTTACAAATTTATCGACTAATTTACACGCCAGTATTTTTGTTTAAACTTTAATTCATGAATCATAAGCCTGTAGACACAAACAATTGGTAAAAAAATAAGTCATTAATAAGTACTTATAAATATAAATACTGTGTATGTTAAAATCATTGTGTTGTTTTATTTTATTGGTATTGTTTTATTACCTACTAGCCACCCGCCCCGGCTTCGCACGGGTGGTATTTCCCAGGGTCCCGTAACGATTTTAAAAACGGCATAATAGACCCAGAGATTACCCACTACAACGTCACAAATTTTACCTCTTTATAATATAGTTTAGATATATAGTTCAACCATAGAGCCCAGAGGTTGAGTACTAAAGTTCAGAGCATTTAAGTGGTCGTGATGAAATGTTAAATCAAGTAAATCAATTTGCATTCTAGAAATACATAATAAATTCACAAAATGCCAAATTTCAATTACAATATCCAGCTGTTGTTGGTTTTGTACAGATTACATAAATATAATATTCTAAAACAATATGTAGGACATTTCATTTTTAAGCGATAGATTTATCGATACGTATGTTGTCGATATGACAGGAGCGACACTTGTAAGTATACATAAATACTGATTTTATTCGAGTCTTTGACTCAGTGACAAAAAGTAACATGGTTAAAAGTCTGTCTCTTTTTTTCATATGAAATTTCGTTCACGTGAAAAGAGAAAGTTCATTTTAAATATTCTCTATCTTGGAAATCTTTTATCTTTGACTTAATAGTACAGCCCTCACAAACATAAGGGACCTAACCAAAGAACTTATACCCAAGTGGAATGTCCATGGCTTATAAATTTTCGGGCCGACTGTTGGGAAGCCCTCTCTCTTTTTACAGGGTGTCCATGCGATTGGTCAAGACCAGAAAGTCTTGAAATTTAGGTTAATCTTTATGTAAAGCAAAACTCCGAAATACTAACTAAAACAGAAAATCGGAAAAAGAAATTGCTTGCGGGATTGGCTAGACTGCATTGTCCCTCCCACCACTGCGTAGGTCAGGCAGATGGATATTGAATAACGCGGACGTACAGCACAGCAAACGTGCGTCGTGCTTACTTGATAGACTTTCTATATTATGTATAAAGCATCATATACACGGTCCACTCCGTGCGGGTGAGCTTAGAGCGTCAACGATATATATATATATATTTTTAACTTACCTATCATCATCTGCATTTCGATATACGTCATATTTGTAACTAGTCCAAAAACACAGTGTGAGGCGGGCGAGCAGGCCGAGCCAAGCTACGCAAACAAGGAGAACGAATAGCATTGCTGGCACTGTCGGATATTTCGATCCATCGCTGACGTAGCTTACCTCCGTAGTTGGAGGTGTTAACCGAAATATGAAAAGATGTGAAATGAAGCTCGTCCAGCTGGTCCATTCCGTTAAGTTCTACTGTTAGCTAGCTCATAGCTGGCAGGGTGGCCTGCGCTTAAAGAACTATGTATATCATAAAATATTTGAATGTGATATATTTTCTATACCCCTTTTGATGTAAGTCAGTCGGTACAAGTAGGTATAATATATAGGTATAGTAGGTAAGGCGCTCATAGCCAGGCGCACTCGCTGTTCGGTAAACGATCAGCGGGTAAAGCAACCAAAGGCACGGTAACCCTATTGATGGGTGACCGCATAATAGTATTTCATCTAAAGGTTTCCGTGCTTCGGAGGGCATGTTAAAAGTCGGTCCCGTTAACAGTCGTTAGATCTCGCCAGAGGCCGAAATATGGGCGATCTAAATAACTTTGTCACCAGGTTGACTATCGTTTGGTCACTAACAAAACGATAAGTATATCAGCTGTGTGTAATATAGGTACATATATCTACATAGATACGCTATGTCATAGAGGCTAAGGGTACCTAAGCATAGCAAATTAAACAGTGGCGGATTTACAAATTCGCCGCTAGTAGGCTAGTCAATTTTTGCCGCCCCTACTGATCTTTGAAATTCATTACGCTAGTTTAGTTCACGATCATATTAATTACATTAATTCGGAAATTGCAACTTTATGATTTGTGTTCTATCATATCATTACATCGGTTTTTTCCCGTTATTAGTATGATTGTGAACTAGGGGATAGTTGTGTCAGTTTCTAGATTATTTTTGCAACCCACGATTTAGTCTTTTCCCATGGTCAACACCTTGCTCCTGGCTTTTCCCATTATGACCTAATAGGACACGAGCATTTCGGAAATATAAAAGGGATCGGTGTGAGGATAACTGCACCTTTTAAAAAGCTGCAAGGAATCGGTGTAACCAGATGATTCCTAACGCAAAGAAACGCCATATTCCCAATAATATATCATGTTCAACACCTGCAAATGTTTACAAATACACACACTCGGTATCGGCAGGGCACAGCGGTGTGATCTTCCAAGGACTCTGGGGCTGGACGATTTTAATCACCATTTCGTCACTAGCTCTCATTTAAATCGCCTAGTGACGTGTCAAACGGTTGATTACATTGCTAGTTTACCAAGCCCTAACAATTAAACTTTAAATTTTTCTCCAGTTGCTTCTGATGAAATAAAAAATACTATCCTTTCCATCAAGTGTGATCTTCCAAGTCACTGGGGCTGGATGATTGTAATCGCCATTTCGTCACCACCTCTTCTTTAAATCGCCTAGTGACGTGTCAAACGGTTGATTACATTGCTAGTTTACCAAGCTCTAACAATTACACTTTAAATTTTTCTCCAGTTGCTTCTGATGAAATAAAAAAACTATCCTTTCCATTAAGTCTAAGCTGTTGGTTGTGACAACATTAGTCATCGTATGATTACTACACTATCCTCAACCCACTCATTCCCGTGATTGTCCATATCATAAACTTTTCTCTTTACACTGGTCAATTTCCTAGTGTATGGAGAAAAGCCTATAGAGGGCGAACCTCTGCCTAACATTTCCATTCCTTCACTCCTTGATCACTATCGTCCCATTTCCATCCTATCCTTCCTATCCAAAATCCTTGAGGCATGTGTTCATAAACAGCTGTCTTGGTTTGTAAATACAACAACAATATACTCTCACCACTCCAATCCGGTTTCATACCTGGGCATAGCACTGTTTCGGCCTTACTCAAAGTGACTGGCTATATTAGAGCAGGCATGGAGGACACTAAAGTTACTGTGCTGGCTATGGTGGACTTCTCAAATCCTTTTTATACCGTCAATCACAATATCCTTTTAGTTATCCCTTCCTATCTTAAAGGTTTCATCGAAAGCGCTGGATTGGTTCTCTTCCTATCTTCGTGGACGCCAGCAGTCAGTACGCGTCGAGACTATGTCACGTTAGTGTGAACTTGACTGTGGGGTACCACAAGGCGGTATTCTTTCACCTCTTCTTTTCTCTATTTTCATTAATCCTATCTGTCATGTTCAATGTTCGTATCATCTTTATGCCGATGACTTGCAGCTATATTTTCAGGCTGGGGTTGATAGTTTACAGCTATCGACAAAATAAACGATTTACAGCAGCGATCAAGGATTGGTCTCGTAAGTTTGGCTTATGTGTCAGGCTATACTTGTGGGGGGTTCTCGAATTGACGGGTGCATTATATTATATAGCCCACATGTCAAAGATTTTTTGGAAATGAACGTTGGAAATTAAAACTTCTCGTTAAATCCGTTGTAGGCGTCGTTTTTCTAACTCGGACATGAGTTTATCTATGAGGACAAGAAACGTGTTAAACCTGAAAGTTTCACTCGCAGTCATTGTTATAACTTTTTCAGATGTTTAATGAAGTCTTTTTTGTATATTGCTTCGATACGCTTAATTCCATCACCTTTTCTTCGAAATCGGGTAAAAGTTACTAAATTTAAATTGTAATTAATATTGAAACGCTATTGGAATATTTTATAAATTCATGATCGCATAAGTACCTATATTTTACAGTGCATAAATAATATAATAATATGTAGTAATGTTTTATAAACGGATTACGGATGTGCATTGCTAAAATATAGTTTTTTTGTCACTCGTTTCTTTGTGTACATAATAAGTTTTTTTTGCCAAATTTGCCGCCCCCTAAAATCTGCCGCCCTAGGCTTCAGCCTACTTAGCCTATTGGTAAATCCGCCACTGCTTTGCTAAAAGGAAAATTTAATTAAAATATTTAATAGGTAGAACTACCTATTAAGAACTTTATTATGTCTAAGTAATTCCATAAAAAAATAATATTTTAAACTAAATAGGCACAACTATTATAAATTAAATTGCATTAGAATCACTGTTAGATTGAGAGTCTTTAATTTCAGACTCATCCTCGTCGATCACAGACATGTCCGTTCCAGCTGACAACAGTTTAAATAATTCGTTTTCTTGAGTTTCCTTTAAATTATTTAAAACTTCATCAACAGCTATCCTGTCTTGTAAATTTGTAGGTGGCGTAATTCCAAGTGTCGTAAAGGCTCTGATAACTTGTCCAGAGCTTAACCATCCTCGATTACCTGGATCGAAACTTTTAACAACCGCTTGCAGATGTCTGAAATAGTTACGTTATTATACGCGAAGGCATATTTTTTCAAAATAAAAGTAGCATCTACATTAGCTGTCTGCCAGTAAAAGTCCCGTCAAAATCGGTCATTAGCCGGGACTAACAGGCAAGCTCAGACAAAAATTATTTTAGTCTTAGAAAGGCAGACAACAATTTTATTTTAATGTTTTATCGTATCTACAAATTACCTTCATACTCATTTGGTAAAAAAACTGTTATTTTGAAATTAGGAAAACTTGACCTAAAATTACTTAGCTATGTTGCTTAGGTAAAATACGCAATAAAATATAATATAATTATAAACTAAGGCAGTTGCCAATTTTAACATCACGATGTAATATTAATTTAATATAGTATAGTAGGAGCTCGGATGGCACTATTGCTAATTGGTAGTGCGCTGAGACGGAACCCAAGAGGCTCAGGTTTGAATCCTACTCCAGGCTCATCTTTTTCCACCTTGCTTGAAATATTTAAGTATATCTGAGATTATTGCATAGCAAAGATACTAAAATATTTAATAGTTTAATATAATACCTATCTTCATACAAAACGGGTGCCTGTCCGTGACCTGCACGGAATAACATACAGTCGTCCAATAATGCCTCAAGGAAATAAACTGGCTGAGGAGAACCATTAGAAATTACTTTAGTTAGAAGAAATCTTATGAGCTCAGGAATTCGACGTTCACGCAAGTACTCTTCCGTTCTAGAGACTGTTGATAGAATAAGTTGTTTGCGCGGTGAGATATAAACCGGTTCTATTGGTTCGTCACCAATAACACATTTGCAAACATCTATGGGTAAAGGTGGACTTTTATATCCCCATTTATTAACGAGTTCCTCGTCCACAATTGATTCCACAATATCGACAGAATAATCAGTTTGCATTATATTTTTTGTAATAAGTATTAAATCAAAGCAAAATTAAGAACTTCTATAATAGGACTTCTTTAAAAATATCTATTTTCGTCAAATACCATTGACATAATTTTTTAATTTTATAATCTCTATGAATCTTAAAATCAAGGTTTTATGTCGATTTAAATTCTCTGTGAAGGGCCGGATTAAATATCGTTATTTTACTGGGATCATCAAATCCTGATCTTATGACAATAAACTTTAAAGTACCTAGTTATAATTAAAATATTCAAACCAAAAAAAGATCCAGGATATAAGTACTGTAAAAAATAATATATGTATCATCATCATCATCAATCAGCCTATCGCAGTCCACTGCTGGACATAGGCCTCTCCCAACACGTGCCATAGCACACGGTCCTCCGCCTTCCGCATCGAGTAGGTATATATGTACAAACGAATTTAAATCTTCTTATTTTTGAATTTGATCAAAAAGTGGAGCCTCTTTCACTCATATTACTCTTTTTGGAAGTTACCTACCTACCTTTATTTATTCGCCGTATTTATTTTTCATTTTGCTACTCAGTACTCGCAAAATTGTACACTTGCACTGTAGAAAGTAAATTACAGAAATACTTAAAATAAATTCTAACTGTACTAGAGCTAGTACAGTTAGAATTTATTTTAAGAAGTTCATATTTATGTAATAAAGACAAATATTAAATCAAATTACTAGTACAGTTAGAATTTATTTTAAGAAGTTCATATTTATGTAATAAAGACAAATATTAAAACAAACCATGGTTGGGCGGCCTTTATGAGAATTATAGGACTTGGTTTGAGGCAATCTGAGGTTACAATAATCAATATTCCTCCTTGCGTTCCTCCTGTAACATTCAGTGGTTTGACGTCATATCAGGTTCCGGTGATCCACCCGTGAAGGCAGGTGTAGGTGCACAGGAGGGTTTTAGTCGGTATGACCACCTTAAGACCGGAGAGTCCGACATATCCACTTCGCTTGCCCGGGCCCGCCCGGGCAAGCGAATCCTCCTTGCTTTACATTCTGCTGGTCATTTTCTGTCATCGAACAAAATCGGTACTTATGTGAATATAAGTACTGATTTTGATATTCACTTACATGTGTCGCTCCTAACATATCGACAAAATAATACGTATCGATAAATCTATTGCATAATATTGCATGCATAAATGTAATAGAAAATGCATAGGTTAATGTTTTCGAGTATCGTATTTTTGTAATCAGTTCAGCAACAAATAACGGCTTGGCGGGTTTTATGGAAGATTTAGTATCTACCTACAGTATGTCAGTATATATAAAGAACTCAGTGCTGTATTTTCACATGCAACAGTTGGATTTAGTTGTGTTACGATTTTTCTCATCATCTTTCACTCTCGCCATACGTACATCAATAAGATAAAATTTCAAATATACTGTACCAGCTCTGTTCATATTTATGTAATCTGTTCAGCAACAAACCAGGTTGGGCAGTCTTTATGAGAGTTATAGGACTTGGTCTAAGGCAATTTGAGGTTATAGTAATCCTCCTAGCGTTCCTCCTGTATCATTCAGTAGATGACCTTTGACTAGGGTAAGTCAGTTTGAGAACATCTCTAGATAATTTGGAAATACATTTCCCCGATTTTGCAACATATCTCACTACTGCTCCGCTCCTATTGATCATAGCGTGATATTATATAGCCTATAGCCTTCCTGGATAAATGCACTATTCGACAAAAAAATATTTTTTCTAATCGAACCAGTACTTTCTGAGATTACCGCGTTTAACCAAACAAACAAACTCTTCAGCTTTATAATATTAAGTATAGATTTATAAATTTCCTGCACCTATTTTAGCATTGTCATGGGGTCTCATCAGGAACAAATCAAAATTAGTACGAATAAATACCAATAGATGGAGTTACATATATCGATTTGTTATTTACGTTTATGTAAAATTCAAATCTGGAAGAAATATAGCTTGAAACATATACGTACATATTTTAAGAAATCCTACTAGCATAGGAAAATGAAATAAAGGGCTCATAAAACAAAGTTACAATTATATATTTACAAATTTCAATAATGTCGCCGTAGTCCTGGCGGCAGTATTTTGTACTACTAAGAAGTTGAAACTTGCGAGTGACTTGTGAGTAATGCCGCTGGCGCTGTATGCATTTTGAGATTTTTATAAATTAAACTAGGTACCTACCTCGTTTTGAAGTTTAATGTTGGGTCATACTACTTACTCGAAGGTATAAAATAATAATAAAGCTATGTGAAACAGTGACTTATGTTAAAAATAAATAATACGGGCATATGTTTTTTTCTCTTAACAAAAAACTTTAAAAATGTTTTATGTTATCAAAGTTATCAACAAAAATATTGCATCCAAGATATATAAAATATTTATAATAAAATATTTTAAAAACTAAACAAAAACTAAATACAAAAAATGTATCCGAGATTGGGATTCGAACCCGGTTCGGCCGGTTCTACGGCCGGTACGGTGCAGCGGTGCTACGGTATCGTACTGTGGGAAAATTACCTATTTGTGAATTCAGACTGATACTAAATAATTACTGTTTTACTATATTTTTACAAATAATTCAAAAAAATATTATCTGATATAAAAACCATCTACAAAAAACAAATTTCAAAAAGTGGACATGAATCTGGGATTCGAACCCAGTACCATCGGACTGTTGGACTAATACCACAGATTACTAAATAGTTACTACGTAACAGATACATCACTCCCATACAAAAGCGAAAATACCTACGCCATAATAGCCTACAAAATCTTAATAATAGTACCTGCTGTTCGCAGCGAAAAGAAATGTACCATAAGCACGCGCACAAAGAGTCGAGATTGTGTTGCCCGCCGTGCGACTCACGTGCAAGCTCATCATCGCACGAATGCGATAGGGTTGTCTTTCTAACTTTCTCGTAAATTTTTAAGGAAGAGTACCTACACACAAGAAGCATTTTAAAATTACTAGGTACTACTAACTGAAGCCAGCTAAAATGCGTCCCTACTTTCAAATAACGTAACGTACCTTTCTTCATCTTTCGGCAATGAAAAAAAGTATTTTTTTATTTTTCTTTTGACTATGACATCCAACGAATTCACAATAATCAACCATCGTGTCGTTAGTCAAAACTTAATATACGTAGTGTACGTAAATATCGGAATAATGCGTTTTGAGCGGGAAACGTGTTGTGCGCGCTTTGTGTCGCGTGCGGCAGCCCACTGGCGATCGGCTCGGTTACGCGCTACATAGCGATAGGCACATAGCGCGTGACCTTGAGCGAGTGACGGAGGCCTGCTAATACCAAAGAATGCTATAATTTACTCCATCCATTATTGACATCGACTGGCCTGTTGTACTAGTGGCACAGATTACTAAAGAGTTACTACGTAACTAGTGGTTAGTGAATCTAATCCATGAGGGTTCGATTCCCATTCAGGACCAATCTTAGTGTGATATGCTCTGTCTGTCGTCTGAGGCTGTGCCAAGTTTGGATTTAGATGGTGTGTGAGTTGTCACAAAATATTATAATTAACCTAATTTGGCTAAGACAGAAACAATTCAAACAGACCCTTATCACTTCAAACAGATTATTTGTTTATTTGCACTGATAAATTAATTGCTTATTATAGTTTCACGAATATTCTTTTTAATAAATCAATTTATATTATAGGTATACCTAATATAAGCCATCAACAAAAAAATAAACTTAGGTTAATAGGTATATTAACATTTTAATATACCTAAACGGGAAAAAATTGTTTAGCCCGGGCGAAACCGGGGCGGAGCGCTAGTTAAATACGGAAGCAAACAATCAAAATAAGTATATTTCGTAAAGCGCGTGACCTTGAGCGAGCAAACGTGGCCCGAGCCCGAGACAATGAGTGATACCTACCCTTTATGGTCGGTAGATCTATGTGAGTGATGAAGTAGGTGCCTACTATATCTTGTGAAAAATATAATTTTAAATAAAGTGTCGCCATCTGTTGATTTTATGTGTATGCACGTAATCTGTTGGATACAGACATCTACAGATAGATAGATAATTAAAATTTAGCCCGAAGGTTAGCCCGAGTTAGCGGGGAACCATTTCTTTGTATGGGATGGGGTATCTGTACTAGTATTATATTATCTGTGGCATTGTTAATGCACATACACATGTGATACAAGTTTTCACTTAGTACAGGCACCAGAATTTGTAGAGCATATTTATTATTATGTAAGACGTATATGTATAAATTTGTAACTTTATTTAAAATGAATAGATGCTTATTATTAGTTTGGTCCCGGAACGGGTAGTGTAGATTATTAGGGGTTATATACTGGCCCGCAGGTTTGCTAATGTTCTGTACCTAATAGATCCCATAGCTATCAAAATTCGACCGTGATTTTTTTTCATTAGTGTATGTTTTTAATTATTTCAGCTTTGCGCAATCCTACCTTAGTATATCCGTGAAGAAGAAACTACGCGGGTAGTTTAGTAGTGCTCATCATGTACTTAAAAGTGGTACAAAAATTATCTTCGTATATTATAAATAGATGCTAAATTTTTTACGTTTATCGATAAAATATATTAAACCAACTCCAACTCTATGCATATTCTAGCAAAAAATATGAACATTTATAATTTTCGTTATCTAAACAAGCTGAATAATCATACTGATTTCTTTTATTTAATAAGTACTCAGAACCTTAAATACACGTGTCGATAATTTAGCGGTGGTAAAATATCCTTTAGTTATGTTCAGTTAATACACTCATTACATTTACACTGACAACCAATAGCTACACAAGCCATAGTTCATAAAGACATATACACAACAATTAGTTTCCGAAATGAATTTGTAACTCACGTAAAGTATGCAAATTAGTCAACAAAATATTGATAGCCACCTGACTACCTACAATGACTTCAAAAGTTGGAACACTGTATGTATGGGTATGGTACGTCTAGCTATCATTGGTCTTTGGTTCACTATGTTCGTCGTTGGTCGTTGGCCAGCCCCAGTAAGTGTATAATCTATGGCCAGCTTATCAAGACTGTCAGGTGTCTGTCAAACTGAAACTGACTTCAAATCAAATAATAACGAAATTATCGACGACGAACTGCGAGCAAGAATTCGCTCCTCAACTGTGGATTGAGTTTGTTTTGAAAGTTATCAAACAACTTAGTGCAAATAAGTAGTGAAGCATTATTGCTTTTAAATGTTACCTTTCTTTGAAATAATCGTGGAGTATCCATCATTATGGGAAAAGGTACCGAAGAAATACACATTGGAAAAATTGACGATTGTAAGTAAAACCCTTATATTTTATTTTTCTTATACGGTTTTGCTGTGTTAAAGCTCAAATTAAATTAAATATTATTTATTCCTGTAAGTAATTTTTAATCGAACAGGTGACTCGGATATTCGAAAAACCGGGCAAGAGATGGACATTATAAGACAAAGAACAATTGCCTATGAATATCTATGTCGATTGGAAGAGGCTAAGACTTGGATGGAGGCATGTATAAAGGAGAAATTGCCTCCAGCAACAGAGTTTGAAGAAAGCTTACGAAATGGCGTTTACTTAGCCAAACTCGGTAACTTTATTTCCCCTGATTTACTGCCAATAAACAAGATCTATGATATTGATCTGAAACGATATAAGGTGAGGACAATTTCTATTGTTTTAAATTTTATTTACCTGTTTAAATTAAATATAAGCAATTAGTTCAATTTATTGAATACTTAATTTATGTGTAAATTTAGAATTAACTTATTTTATAGTTTTTATAGTTGCAGTTACAGAGGTTGTCCATATTGCCGTGTAAGGTCCTTTCCCAGTTGGACTTGCTTACTTGTATAATGCCCTACCTCTTAATTTTCACAGTCATTTTGATAATGTTATTTTAAAATTTCTTATTACTTTTATTCTAATTGTAGGTAATGGGGTTACAGTTTAAGCATACAGATAATATAAATAAATTTCTGCAAGTTTTGAAAAAAACAGAACTACCTGTGGTAAGTGTTATTACAAAATGACAAGTTTTATTTATAAGTATTGTGCTAATGATGACTATAATTATACGAGATGGTCCTTGCACAAATCTCTTTACCTTTATTAAGAGAGCTGACAAGATTCTAAAAAATAAATAAAAAAATACATAGTTTTATGAGGTGTTTTCCTCACTTGACCGCTCTGGTGGGTCGTATCCTCGGCCTCCATGCAGCCACTGCAGAGTGGGCTGTAGTTTAAGCCTAGACTAAAAATACATAATAAACATGTGAAATTTTACAGACTTTTCAACCAGAAACGACAGACATTTATGACAACAAGAATATGCCTCGAGTAATATACTGCATACATGCACTTAGTTCACATTTGTTTAAACTTGGCAAAGCTCCACTTATACATGATGTATATGGGAAAGCCGTATTCACAGGTAAATTTATTTTAATTTTTATTAGCACTATTAACAAATTAGTTGTTGTCTTTAGTGTACCATGGAAACATAATCTTACTAAAAGCCCATTTTCAAGCCTAATTTTACTTAGTTGAAACCAAAATGAAACCTTTTTTGTTTTCAAGCAAACAAATAATATCTCATCTAAACTAATATTATAAAGAAGAAAGATTAGATTTTTTGAAAAATGTTGAACATTCTTATTGCTACATTATCAGCGAGTAACATGGGCTATATTGTTAAAAAAAAATTACAGGATCTCTACGAAAACTAAATAAATGTCCACCCGTGCGAAGCCTTTTTACAAACATCTCTCACTAAATAAGTTAGTTTTTTTGTAATATATATATAATGACGTAGTAATGTTATAAATTGTAATATACTTAATATAGTATTATCAAATATTTATTATAATATTATCTAATGTATTTATTCTAACTAACTTTTGTATTTTTTCTATTAGATGAAGAACTAGACTCTGTCACGAAAGATTTGCAAAAATGTACACAGCCACTCCCAATGTTTCAAAAGATTGGAGGTATTTTATCAAAAAATAATAGTGATGACGATGGTACTGCGGTACACAATGCTATTGTTGAGTTGAATACTCTTTTACACAAAAATAAATCTATAACTTCAGCTCTACTCAACCCCCAACTGAAATTAAAACATGTGCAGAATAGATTAATAGATGAGTACAAAAAAGTATTAAAAGCTGCACAGTACGAGAAAATACAAGCGGCTCACAATCACTCACTTAATGACAGTTACATCCCAGATGAGTATGATGAGTTACTTACCCTTGTTGAAATTCAAGGACACATAACAGCTGTGAACTACAAATATTTATGGCGAAAATTGTGTTCATCATCACAAAATGGTGATTTTAACACCTTACATAAAATATTTAATGAAGATTGGGTTAAGATTAAAGGTTACAAACGAGAAAATTTAGATTTCTATTGTGATGTTGTAAAAGACTTGAATGAATATAATAAAGATGTTGATGTAGAAAGTGTTACAAATTGGCATAAGATATTTCAAAATATTATTAATGAAGGTAATCGTAAATCTTCTGAGCACACTGATCACAAAACTGCTATAAGTGATGTGAACAGAGTTTTAGATGAAGGAAGCCCTGAAGATTTATATGTAGCTTTGAACAATCCTCACTTAGAACTAAATTTCAAAGTTGAAAAGTATGCAGTTCCACTATTGTATGAAGAAATGAAATTAGAAAAATATGAATTAGAAAAGAGTTTAAATGAAAGTGAAATTGCTGCTTCAGTATCATATCTTTTGGCTGTAGCTGTAGTATCTGAAGCTGTTGATAGGGGAGATGATCCAGCTGTTTGGAACGCACTTAACTCTAAACAACTGCATCTAGAAGACTTAAGGCCTCACTGCCGTCGACGATATTTATCTGCTTTAGCTACAGCTCTCCAAGTAAAAGTAAGGGAGCAATGTGCTTGTCCTTTGTTAACATTGGATGATATCAGGGACTCAATTGACATGGTCAATATGAAAGATGATGATAATGAAGAATGTGAGTATCAAACTATTTTTCAATTTTTTAAATAACGGTTTTTATATCCTAGGGTTACCCTAACATAAAATACTGATACTTAAATTTTAGGGATGGCAACATATAAGTAATGCCCCTGGTATTGCAAGTTCTTATTGGCTATTCTTACCATCATGTAGGCTTTATGCTTGTTTGTCATTTAAGTTGCATAAGAAATTATGTAATTTCTATTATTTTATTTTTTATTCCAGTGGTATCAGTAATAGAACACATTAATAAAGCAGTGTTAAATGAGGATGCTGACACGTTATTGATCATGTTAAAACACTCCAGCTTAAAACTATCCACACCTCTACAAAAAGAGGAGAGCCATCTGTATTTACGACTATTAAAAAAGGTTTTAGTTCAAAAGGAATCACAGAATTTATGGTTAGACGACATAATGGAAACTGTCAATGAGGTCAATGCAGAATCACAAAATGTTAAGGAACTTACTGAATCTTTAGTCCAGCTAAACTTAGCAGTCTTAAAAAATAATGTAGATGAATTTTGGAATGCACTCTTACAACCAGTGCTATCAGCATCTAAGATGATTGAGCACACATGCAAAGATGTATATTTCCAAATGTTTTCTAAAGCTTTAAAGAAAAAAGGCCACAATATATGTCCTTGGATCGTATGCCATACAAATGCAGGTAATACTGTATATATTGATGTCGAGTCATATGCATACAGTTGGACTACACCAAAAGATTTCGTTCCTTATGCCCGTTATCTGACAAGAAGAGACATACACGTAATAATTGAGAAGACTAATAAGCATCATGTGAATAAGTACATGCAAACAGTTTTAGAGAACTCTATAGTAAAACTTCAGGCTTACTGTAGAGGATACTTGGTAAGAAAACATTTGAATGACAGGCTTCAGTTCTTTGAAGATAATGTTCAATATATTATAAAAATCCAAGCGTGGTGGAGGAAGACTGTGATTGAAAAGAAATATGGAACTTTAATTAAAATGAAAGCTATTGAAGCCAAACTTAAGAGGGAACGGAAAGAAAATCCTATGGCATGGTACAAAATTCAGGTATGATTTTTTTGTAATAATAATAAGTTTGTATTACTGCATGTGTGGTTAACTCGTTACTTACACCGCGCCTAGTGTGTGGGTATTTGCATTGAATTGTAAACATTAGAATTACATAAATACGTCTCCAATTCCTATTATCCTTTTTTTCCAAAGGATTTTCTCAAAGACATAAATAAATATAGGTAAGCTAAAGATTCATAAATGTTTGTTCCGAGTCTGAATGTATTTTGTTGTGTCTGTGACGTCAGATGTGGGGTGTGAAGTGAAAGTAGAAGAGAAAAGTTCACTTCTCACTAATTAATTATAGAACAATTTGTAGTTTTGTAATTAATAAAAATAAAACATTACAGGAACATAAGATAATCAAGATACAGGCACTTTGGAGAGGTCGTCGTGCCCGGGAAGCATTCACATCATTATTCCACTCTTCCAATCCACCACTGAAAGTTGTTAAAAAATTCGTACCTATGTTAGATTTTTCAACTGAAGATTATGACAGAGAAATAGAGTTGCAAACACTAAAATCTGAAGTTGTACAGTCTATTAGAAAAAACCAGGAACTGTCTAAACAATTAGAAGATATGGATTTGAAAATTGGTCTTCTGGTACAAAATCGTATAGCTTTGCAAGAAGTAGCCGCCCATGGATTGAAACTAAACAATTTGGTTAAACATAATTCTATGACGAAATTAGTTTTAGAAAAACGTCCAGATGGTAAAGGCGCATTAATGACAGTTTCGACAGCTGTAAAGGGCTTAAAGTCTCTAACAAAAGAAAGCAAAAGACTTCTAGATGGGTATCAACATCTCTTCTACGAACTACAAACAAACCCCACTTACTTATCGAAACTGTTATTTTGTATCCCACAGAATAAAACTAACTTCTTTCTTCAAAATGTCGTATTAAGTTTATATAATTTCGGTGCGTACGCTAGAGACGAATATTTGCTGTTGAAATTATTTAGATTTACTTTAGAAGAGGAGATAAGCTGCAAAGTAACTAAGCCGTTTGATATAATTGCATCTACACCTCTGGTATTAAAGATGGCTGTCAGTTTATCCAGACAGCTGTCTGGTTTAAATAGTCTGCAAACTATCATCGGACCTCTCGTTGATAAGATGTTAAAAGATAAAGATTTGAATATTGAGACTGGCCCAGTTGAGATTTACAAAGCATGGAGGAATGAAACTGAAATGAAAACTGGTCAAATTTCGTGAGTATATTTTTGTTGTAACTTGTTTCTGTGGCAACTTGGTGTGTAAAAAATATCCAATTCAAATACTAGTTCCAAGTCTGGGTGAATTGGGACCATACAGACCCTATAATATGATTTTGTAAAATTAAGCTCTTTTTTCTTATCAGTACAATACATAAAAATAAACTTATTAAACAGCAACATTATGAATACAATAAAATCTGTTTAGATAACTGGATTGTGGAATGAGCTCGCTGCCGAGGCTTTCCCGAGAGACAGTGTATTTATTTATTTATTAGGTCAACCAACAATTGTTTACACTAATACATTATTTAAACATAAAACTATTAAAAAGGTGTAGGTTTCTTCAAGAAAGGAAAAGGAGTTATTAGGTTTTTAAAGAGTCGGCAACGCGCGAGTGATATCGGTAACTGCTTACCATCAAGCGGGCCGTATGCATGTTTGCCGCTTTGGTAGTATAAAGAAAAATTGTGTGGATATACTTTCGAATCTATGCTATTATTTTTAAATTTGGAAGAACTTTTCATTACATACCTGCACAAACTAATTAGTTTTTTTTTTTCAGAAAATTGCCTTACTCAGTAAGCCAAGAAGAGGCTCTGACGTTTCCTGAAGTAAAAACTCGTTTAGAAAAAGCTCTAACTCAACTAAAAAGTATAGTGACAATATTTTTGGATCAAATAATCAGTTGTACTGATGTTCTACCCTTCTGCATTACATACATGGCACGAGTTTTACATAGAGCTCTTACTTCGAAATTTCCACACACTCCTGAGAAAGATATCTTGAAGGTAATTTAAATTTATTTTCCATGTATTTATTAATTACTAGATGTTGCTCGCGGCTCCGCTCGCGAGGTTGTCGATTATCGCGATTAAGAAGTAGAAGAGTATTATGGATAGTGCTTCTGACTGAATTCTCGGTATCAACGGAGACCAGCCAAGAGTATACGTGTGCCTAAAATCGCAGGTGCACTAATTAATCTCCTACTTCCATAGTCTGACAGGACTGAGGAAACATCAGGAGCAGGAGTGACGGCTTTTCATACTGTACCTAAGTTCATGCTGCTGTTGATATTTTCCTAACATTAACTTTTATTAATTTAAACATAGTTATGATTATAACTCCTTCAAACCTTTATAGCTAAATGTGTTTTTCATTGATTTCAGGTAATAGGAAACCTCGTATATTACCAATTTTTAAATGCGGCCATAGTGGCTCCCGATGCGTTTCACATTATAAATTTACCTAACGGAACCGGACTAACAACGGATCAACGAAAGAATCTCGCTTCAGTTGCAAAAATATTACATTTCTCAGCTGCTAAGAAAGGCGTAAGTTTTAGTTATTTTGACCTTATTAGAACTGTTAAAACTCTACTACTGTCTCTAATACATGAAGACTTTTCTATTCCGTCTCTGAAAGTGGACCGAAAACTGAGAATTGCCCTAGCAAAAGATTCAGATATGTCTTTTTTTTTGTATATATCACTGAATTCTAGAGATTTCTTTTAATAGATTAGTGTCGTTTAAAATTTGCACAGGCTGTAAAACACTGAAATTGGAAACAATTTTTTCCATCAGAAGGAAATACGATTTCAGTTGATTAAACGATTTCAATTGATTAATAATTATGTCCAATACTTAATAAAATAAGTATGTTGACTCTGAACAAACTTTCCGGATCTTGGAGACGCTCATCTTCGCTTCTAAAAGTTCGCCAACATTTTTACCTCTTTTAGAAAATTCAGGTGTAATGGACCATTTTTGTGTTCCATATTCATATTTGACATATTCCATATTTGACTCTATTTTTAAATTTACAAATCCTGTCGATACCTTTCCAATTCTTCTAGACAATTTTTCAAACCTTTTAAGGTGTTGAAAGATCGGCTTTAGACTAAAGTGCTTTAAAGGCTGCATCGGTAGTTTGTAGAATTTTGCAATGGAAAACCATTTAAAACCAATAACACAATTTCGATCTTTTTTAGTTAAACAGATTCATTGCTCTGACTTGCAATTTAACAAAATTATTTTCGTTAGCGCTTTTTGGACTTCAACAAACCAAACTTTTAAAGTAAATTTTAACAACAAAAAAAACCGACTTCAATACGGCAAGTTGTAGACTTTTGAAAAATTCTTTAATTTTTTTATTTTAAGGTTTTTGAGACAGCTTAGTCTCAAGTCATAACGTCCTGCCCATCCAGTAGGGTTTAATGTTATTGTCAAAAAATTTAGAAACTAATGGATTCATTCTAAAACTGATTATTTTTTTTTTATTTAGGATGTGTTGAAAACTTGAATTTGTATTATAGTCTTTAGTTGTCTCACTTAATGCATGTTAAGCAGATACTTTATAAATAATTAAAAATTTTAACATTTTTCATATATGAATATTGTTAAAAATTTACTTCTGAGCTCGCGGCTTCTAGGGCCGGGGCCCTCTTGGGACGGGGCCCCGTGGCATTTTGCCAGCACTGCCACCCTATAGTTACGACATGCCACTGACTCAAGTATAAAAAAGTCTAATATTTTATGTATATATTTCTAATCATTGATATATTTTTCAAGTTTGGCGAGGAGTCAAATCACTTACGTTGTCTAAACCCTTTCATTGTGGAATGCCATGAGAAAATGAAGGAGTTGTTTCGTCGATGTTGCCGTGGTCCGACACTTGAAGAATATTTCGCGGTTGATGAGTACACCGAGGCTACTATGCTGCATCATCCACACATTTATATTACTGTCCAGGTATATAGCATTAAAGTAATATTTAAATTGATTTCTGCCCGGAACAAATCTTTGGGAGACGAGCATGTTTTTTTTCTGTTTAGATTTAGAAATAGATAAATAACTAGCTGTTGCCCGCGGCTCTGCCCGCGTGGATGTCGGTTATCGCGATAAAAAGTATTAAGTAAAGAATCCTGTTCGCTATTCTAGGCTAATAATCTATCTCTGTGCCAAATTTCATCCAGATCTATTCAGTAGTAATTACGTGAGAGTTTAGAAAAAAACTAGTTGGATATGTATTCTTATATTACAGGCTAGTTGGATATGTATTCTTATATTACAGGCAATGCCTTTTGGATAGAATAGCCATGTGTGAATTGTCTCAATCGCTGCAAACATTTAGGGTTCAAATCCTCGCTATTAGATATATTAGCTCTTTAAATATTTTTCTATGCCAAATTTCTAGTTGTGTGATCAAAATGCTAAGCGATTTCTTTTTTATACATATTATATTTTACTTATATTAAAAACCCATTATTCAGGAAATCGTGGATACTCATGCTCTTCTTATTGAATACCAAGACATAATAGCGCCGGACCCTCGCGACCAACTCAACGAACTATTGGATGATTTGGGAGATGTTCCGTCTGTTGCACAGTTGGCTTCGAGGGATATTGATGCTGTAAGTACTTACGCCTGCTTAGCTACTACAATAGTTATTGTAACCTGGGCATTTTCCAGACTTAGTCCTTCTAGTTTGCGTAAATTTTGCCTCCTTTGGCCATTCCAGCCAGCAGGCGACATATGAGGTCAAGGTACTAGAAGAAATAGATGACGAAAAAGTTTTTTATGCATTTTAGAACTAAATATAATTTTATCTTTATAGCAAATGGGCGATACAACTGAAGAAAATGCAAGGTTAGAAGTATGTCTGGCTCTAATGAACAAATTCCAAGCTCCTTCGGATGACATGACGGATTTGAACAAACTATTCATTAAAACGAAAGAGTTGTGTGTATCAATAATTCCATTTTTGAATGGTAAGTTTGAACATAATATAATTTTTTTGCAGATTGCAGATCTGCTCAATTAATATGATCGTCTTCTCAACTGCATTTGATTCATTTTTAATCTTCGTAAATACGATCATGTCTCTTCCTATCGGTCCGATAGGCTGACGGCAATCTCACACGTTTTGCGTGCTAGACCTAGGCATGCGGTGAGATGTTAACACTGCCACGTTGAAAACATCAGGCATCTATTGGAAATTTCTTACCAGAAAAACCCAATATCTATTTTCGGCCCGAACTCGGCCCTCATTTCGCACTTAATGGCTTCTATACCAACGAGGCGTTTACAAAAAGAAAGTATATTATTTACATAGATCTAGTTATTTATGCCTGTTATGTAATACTAAATTTAAAATGATTTTCAGGTGAACATCTTTTAGAAGCATTATGTATTGGCACGACTAAAGCCCAACAAGAACAGTATGCTGAGAGAATAAAAAGAAGGATATATTCTGGTCAAGCAAGACAAGACGAGGTGATGACATTAAGAGAGCATATCGCGAAACTTCGCAAAAACTTACAAATGCTTGAAGATGAAGGCTATGTTACGCGTGAAGACGGATACCAGGCATTAGTGACTTCAATTGCTCTTGATCTATGTAATAAAGGCAAATATAGACAGGCTCAGAGAAGAGCTCTGTCAACATTGACAAGGACCAAACAAAGTTTGCAAGAGAAAACAAAGTATTATGAAGAAAAATGCAAGTCTTATGATCAATATATTAAATCATGTCTGGCGAATCTTCATACTGGCAAAAAGTAAGTAGTCGTCGTCAAGCGTAATTATATGAGATTCTAATTTCTAGATTTATTTAATTTTTTGTTGAGAACATATAGATAGCAAAAAGTCAACATCATTATTCTGTTCCAAAGTTGTTCAAATATCTTCTTTGTAGTGGCCAAAATGTTTTTCCATTACCTTTGTTTTATTAAATGCCTTATTTGTGTACTAGAATGTCTGGCAAAAACTTTCTTTCCGTTTTCTAAAGTTTTAAGTAACTCTAACCCATAGCTTGCGTCGTGCGACTTCATTATTTAAAAAATGTTGTGAAGAATGGCACTAATAAACCTTTTCCGAAAATAATATATTTTGTACCTTTTTTTAAAAGTCTGATGTTTCAGGAGTGTTCATGCCTGCTTAAGAAGATCAGGAAAAGATATTCAAAAATTGAAATCTAAGCTAACTGTAAAGTACTCTGGAGCTAAACTACTCGAAAGAGGTGTTCTACTTGAGATAGACGGCCTTTCGCCATCACAATTTAAAAATGTACAATTCGACATCACACCAACAAATCACAATGGAGTTTTTACTATTAAAGGGAAATTTATGGGTGTTGAAATGGAAACTATCGACATCAATATACAGGACCTGCTACAGAAGCAATATGAAGGTTGTGCAGTTATGGACCTGTTTGGTAAAGCTAAAATTAATGTTAATCTTTTAATTTTTCTATTGAACAGTAAGTTTTATGGTAAGTCGTAATAATTGTACTTAAGGAGCGTAGATTAATTACGTAAGACAATAATAAATGATTTTTTGAATCTACCTCCCAACCTAATCTCACGTGTGATTTTTTAAGTCAAAACTTGAACCTCGCGTCATCGTCCCCAAACGCTTTCCATGAGACAAACCAAAAATAATTCAAAAATAATAATCTAATAGCTCGACGATACAATTCACAAGTTACTTAGTTTTCACATCTATCGGCAGTCCCCGAAAACATGCCCCACTTGTTTTTATTTTACGCCACAATCAATATTATTATATTATTGTGTAGAATGTAACTGTATTTTAGTGGAGAAACATATTTTCTTTATTTAACCCTGTTTCTTGTAGAAAAGGAATGATTTTTGCTAGACTCCCTCTCTCTGTCCGCCACGTAAGGGTGGGTGAGATTTTGCTTGACCTCCTCCCCTCTGAACGACTTACGTAATTAGAAATAGCATACTCGTTAGTTTTAGCTACTATTTTTTTAACTAAGTACTTTAATTATTTTATTGTGACTAATTGTGTTAACCTTAAGATTTGAGCACCTTTGTTTGTGACAAAATTGAGATACTATCCTCTGTGTTACCAAAACAGTACAAATCACATGTCAGTCAGATGCTTTTTAAACGCCATATAAATTAATATGCGTTAGACTAAGTAAGCAAGTGTCATGCCAACTTTGTTTCTCTTGGTGAGTAAAACAAAGATTACCTTGTAAGAGCGTTTATTCTCTTCATCACACATTAATTATATTTTTTGATACATCAAGGCGATTTAATTAGTAGAATACTTGAAGGCTTTGAATTAGACTATGATACTCTCCTCAAATCTTTTCACACACATAACTTTTTCATTAAAATATAATGTTCTATGTACTTACTACTAGCATTTGGATATTTTCTAATCACTATCGCCGATATCCGTAATAGCGGCCCGCACTGGTTTCGTTCAGGTTATTTTTTTATTTTAGGATTTGAATATTTTTTTTCAATTCCCCTGTTGGTCGACTTTTTTAAAAATGCCGATATCGCTGTACATTTTTTTATAAATATCAAGCAAGGTTATACCACCAAAAATTTAGTGCTCAATTGCCTCATACCTCACCTCAAGTTTGTAACCCCAGCGTACATTCTGCGTTAATGAATCAGTTTATCTAGAAACTGTTTTTATGCAATCTATATCATACACCATTTCAATTATTCGAGTAATTAAATCGCCTTCCAGTATTTACACATAACCAAATGTGCAAAATTATTATAAAGTATTATAATGCCAAAAATAATGTTTATTTTATATAATGTATCTCTTACAACTTCATCTTTGAAGTATTTTTAATGGAATTCATGACATTTATTTAGTTTACTAAAATTATAATAAGTATACTAATGTATTTTAAACACATTTTTTAATGAAATAGATGCAAGACATTTTCTAAGACTGTGATATAATATGGACAATTATTATTGGTGATTTTCTTAATAAATATAAATGCTACAAGCCACCTTTTCTGGTGTAACCAAATTCAAATAATTGTAAATAGTGATACAATCAATTAAGTATCTATTTTGTATGTTTTTTTTATTAAACGAGGCTAAAATATTTGTATTATTATTATTTATCACATTATTAATATCATGCATCGGACCAGCACATCCATATAAAAAAAAACTCCTAAACTTGCTGTGTACACCAAGGTGTACACAATCAAAAAAATTGTTCGGCGTAAAGTTATGCGGTGCCATCTAGGAACAGTTCTTTATATTTTACTGGAAAATTCTTCTGGCAACAGTGGCAAATCTAGCAACATTTTGAATTTCGGTAATCTGACTGTTAAAACCAATAGTGTTCCCAACTTAAGCTTTTTTCCCATTAGGAAACTTGGTCGTGTAGTTCGATTTTTTCGACTAATTATTTTAAGGTAGTTTTTAGGCGAATTTATTATTCAGAGTTTTAAAGTAGACAAAAGATAAGTGTAAATGAAATCTTTATTTTTTACTCATTTTATTTATCTTTTTAAGAGCAAACGAAATCAATGTTTTTTTTTAGAAATGGTGTCTAGTAGTTCACCACGAATTGTGAACTAGCCACCAATCATTGATAGATGGCTCAAGTTCAAACTTAAAAAATACTTTTGTCTCATTAACTCGCCTACCAAATTTAACATCGTTCTGATTACCGATGCTCGAGATATCTTTGAACAAACATTTACTATATACACTCGCGGACACGCAAATCGACTCAACTAATTGCACACATAAACTTATTTTTAACCGACTTTAAAAACGAGGAGGTTATCAATTTGTGTGTATTTTGATTTTTTTTATGTTTGTTACCGCATAACTCCGCCATTTATTAACCGATTTGAAAAAATATTTTTTTGTCTGAGACGACATACTTCCAGTTTGGTCCCATTTTCATCAAAAGAAAGTTCTAATGATGGGATCCATGAGGAATTGAGGTAACCCCTCAAAAGTTATAGGCTCAAATATAGCAATTTCAATATTTTTAACAATGGGCAGGTACACGCAAAGGTCTTTGTAGATGGCGCTGTAGTCGATTGTACCTTGTTTACTTTTCGTGACAAAGTCTGATTGCTGTTTTCTGAGATTCGTATCGTATAGTAGTGATGCTTAAAACAATATCACAAAGGAAACAGACATTTAGATTATTTTAATGTTTGGTGCACAAAGAATTTAATGCAACTTGTAAGTAGTAAGGTAGATATATTACTTCAGCCTTTTATATTAAATTTGAAGAAATATCTTGTTTTCTTTATTCCACATACATTTCATTACATTAAAAAAAAGTTGCGGCCATATTATTCATTCATCTGAATGCACGGCAAACAAATTTAAATTTCTCTTTTGAGAAGCACTAATTAATTCTGGCATTTTGTGAATTTATTATGTATTTCTAGAATGAAAATTGCTTGACTTGATTTAACATTTCATCACGACCACTTAGATGCTCTCAACATTACTGACGTTGTTCGTCAGTTCTATGGTTGAACTATATATCTAAACTAAATTAGTTTAGGTTAATATCTTTTAAAATAAATGTTTCTTTTATTTATTTTATCTTTATTGTGCACCAAATTAGATACGTAAAAATAAACCCTAAGTATTAGAGAGAGAACAGTTAATGCATTTTTACTCTTATTAATGCACGTTGCAAATTATCCCAAACAATACATATGTATATGCTTGGTCTAAAGTATCAAAATGTTAAGTACTTATTCCTTATTTGATTCATATGGTATATTGTTAGGAAATATTAAATTTAGTCCCGGTCCCGCCAAATGCAAATCGAACACGATTTCATGGAGAAGGAGATACTCTTTATGATGAACTCCTTCAAGAAACGCGAACATCGCAAGTGGACCTGGGTGAGTCCTGACGGTGCAACCAAAAACGAGATTGACTTTATCATGTCGACGAAGAGGCAGATATTCAATTATGTCTCCGTGATCAATCAATACAATACAATCAATAGGAGCAAAATACCGACTGGTAAGGGGCACATTGAATATCAATGCCAAGCTGGAAAGGTCTCGACTGATGAAGTCTACGCTCCGGCCTGCACCTATCCAGATCCAAGAGCTAAGTTGTCCCGACACTATACCGACGATATCCCGGTCGTCAGCCTAGACGAGATTAGTATGGCTCTGAAACAGCTCAAAAACAACAAGGTACCGGAAGAAGACGGAATCACAACCGAATGTCTGAAAGCAGGTGGAATACCGGTGCTGAAAGCACTGCAAAAGCTATTTGATTCCGTCATACTCGCGGGAAAGACGCCCCAGGCATGGCACAGGAGTGTGGTGGTGCTGTTCTTCCAAAAGAGCGACAAAACCTTATTGAAGAATTACAGACCCATCTCACTCCTGAGCCATGTCTACAAGCTGTTTTTAAGAGTCATTACGAATCGTCTCGCGTGTAGGTTTGACGATTTCCAGCCTCCCGAACATGCCGGTTTCTGCAAAGGCTTTAGTACCATAGACCACATACTTAAGCTGCGGCAGGTTATACAGAAGACCGAAGAATATAACCAGCCCCTATGTTAAGCGTTTGTGGACTATGAGAAAGCCTTCGATTCGATCGAGACTTGGGCTCTACTACGGTCTCTCCAACGGTGCCAAATTGACACTCGGTACGTCGAAGTGTTGCAGTGTTTGTATGAAAACGCCACCATGTCAGTCCGTTTCCAAGATCAGTGCTCGAAGCCTATCCGATTGCAGCGGGGTGTGAGACAGGGAGATGTTATATCTCCGAAACTGTTTACCGCTGCATTGGAAGATGCTTTTAAGCTTCTGGATTGGAATGGACTAGGCATCAACATCAACGGCGAGTTCATCACCCACCTTCGATTTGCCGACGATATTGTGGTCATGGCTGAGACCTTGGAAGACCTGGGCGCAATGCTCGATGGCCTCAGTAGAGTCTCCCTACAAGTGGGTCTTAAAATAAACATGGACAAGACCAAGATTATGGCAAATGTCCATATCGCACCCACCTCTGTCACAATTGGAGGCTCTACACTCGAAGTTGTTGACGAGTATGTTTACCTGGGACGTACAATCCAGTTAGGTACTTCGAGGAAGAGGTCACTCGTCGAATCCGACTCGGCTGGGCAGCGTTCGGGAAGCTTAACCATATCTTCTCGTCCCAAATACCGCAGTGTCTTAAGACAAAAGTCTTCGACGGGTTTGTGTTGCCAGTAATGACCTATGGATCCGAGACGTGGTCTTTCACTATGGGCCTAATGCGTAGGCTCAAAGTCATCCAAAGAGCAATGGACAGAGCTGTGCTTGGACTTAACCTGCGAGACCGAATCAGAAACGAGGAGATCCGTAGGAGAACTAAAGTGGCCGACATAGCTCGAAGAATTGCATCAATTAAGTGGCAATGGGCAGAGCATATATTTTATTTATTTATTGGACCTTGAACAAAGGATATACACATATATTACAAACAATATTGCAGAATGGTTATTGGCCCGTGTACGTCTTCAATTATGTAAGGCCACAGCATGCACAATAATTACTAAGACTTAAAACTAATACATACTTACTAATTAATTAATTAACAATTTCGGTTTAAATGTAAAATATTTTATAAAATTTGTTTTAAATTTTGCTAAAGATTCAGTGATATCTAAATCATGATCTTACAAACTATTAAATTGTCTACAAAGCCTGGGCACAGCAGCGTAATAACCGAGGTTGGTTTTGGAAGAAGGAATATCGAACAAGTTATTTTTTTTTTCTTGGCATACGAGAAGGAATCTTTATATTCAAGCAGTTCAAGAGCTCGCTACAGTCTATTATGCCATTGATTAATTTGTGTAGGAAGACGGAGTTCATTAGCTCTCTGCGACTGGCTAATGTTTGTATATGGTACCTAATGTTTTAGTCTGTCAGTGTAGCTAGTGATTTGTTTAGCTATGTAGTCTCCATATCACAGGTGGTACAGAAAACGTCGAACGTCTCTAAACGCTTTGTGTAAACATCGTAGTGTGGGTTCCATATAACTGAGCTGTATTCTAATGTAGGACGAACTAGGGTATTAAACAACAATTTTTTTGTAGATGATTTTTGGAATTCTTTGCTGTTCCTTATGACAAATCCAAGCATCTTAAAGCCTCGAGCAACTAAATCTAATATGTGCAAATCAAATTTGAGAGCACTATCGACTTGAACACCCAAATCACGAATAACGCAAACCTTGTCAATTTCAACTCCTTTTATATAATATTTATTGGATTGATCGCGTTTATTACGGCTGAAATGAACGTAGTGACATTTACTTATATTTAAACACATATCATTAGTATGGCTAATTGTCAAGTCTGTTGAGATATAGCTCGCAGAACCGATGGCCGTTAGGGCAGAAAGGTTCTAGAGTGGCCTGCAACTAGGTGGACCGACGACCTGGTAAAGGTCGTGGGCAACCGATGGACAAGGTCAGCTCAGGACCGAACGATGTGGAAAACCTTGGGGGAGTCCTATGTCCAGCAGTGAACTTCTTATGGCTGAGATGGAAATTTAGTCACGTAACTAAACGTTTTCAGAAAATCATATGTGATAGAATTTGATTTGATTTAATTAAAGTAACAAAAAAACTGGCGTGTAAATAAGTCGATAAATTTGTAACTCAATCACATCACTATGAACAAAATCTCAGGTAGGTACATAAACTGTCAAGTGCTAAAATAAGAAATATATTATAAATAAATAAATATAAATATTTACGATTATCGTAAACAAAACAAGCTAAAAATAAAACTTATTATTTCAGGTTCAGATTGTAAACAGTTTTAAACTACTTACTTTTAACTTAAACAAATCCCTCCTTGGTACAAATCGTGAATTTACATAAATGTATAGTAATTCCCCAGAAGCTTAGTGAGAATCAAAGTTAATTGATGGCAACACTGTTACAATTTGTCAAACGCACAACGTCAAAATCTGTTGAACAATGTGGTGATTGCACAGATAAAAAGATTTGTTATGATAAAGTTTACACTGATAGGATAGGGATAACGTAAAGCAAAAGATTATTGTGAAGGTAGTGATAAGAACATAAGTATGGGTATAATTTTATAATTACTATTTGAATAGTACTATAGTGTGTGGTTATTAATAAAAATGCGTCGTATTCCCAAAACGTTGTTTGTATTTATCATTGGTATAATATTTACAGGTTTTTATTGTGAATTTCTTATTTACTATATTGTCGCTGCACAGGTAAGTTTTGCTTTAGTATAACAATATAAAATAATAACGTGGCTATGTAAGATTTAAAGTTCCTTCTAAATAAAAATGCGCAGAGGATGAATGGGCAAAATGTCTCTCAATTATAAACTTTACTCTTCTTTAATATGATTTCGATCCCATCATATTAGTAAGTAGACCATCATCTGTCCCATGGCTAAGGGTAAATGGGGTAACAGATCTATAGGGCAGGAAATCACAAAACCTTGGTGTTCCATTTGTAACACTATTTTAATGATTAAGTACCTGTCCGGGCTCTGGTTTCCTAATTAGCAGTGATAATAAAAGCAATATTTGTCCCACAGCTGGGCACAGATCTTCCCACCTTTATCATGAGAGCAGATAGGATTTAGGCCAGTGGCATAACTATACAATAATAAATATTAGGATTCTTCTGTGTTTACAACCATTTTTGAGCCATGGCCAATGTAATGTTACACTATTGTTGTCCACTGGTGTGGGCAAACAATACTAACATCATCATATGGTCTTGGTCTTCTTTTATTCTGAATTTTAGTGTTCATGGCCAAGTGTAGACAATTCAAACAATTACCCACCACTTAAAGCATTCATATTGGCTGATACTCATTTACTTGGACCAAGGAAAGGACATTGGTTAGACAAATGGAGAAGAGAATGGCAGATGCACCAAGCCTATGAAGCTATAGTAGCACTGCACCAACCAGATGTGATTTTTGTTTTGGGTAACTAAATTATTTATATATCTTTTAAATATTTTTTTTTAAAAGACAACTCCCGCACTAGGGAACAAGCTCTGTGTCGCAGGGGACTTTACAAACATACAAATTAATGGACACAAATTACACCCAGACTCAGAACAATTCTTTATGGGTCACACAAAGTTTTGTCCTGTGTGGGAATCGAACCCACAACCTTGTGAACAGCAGATGCATACTGCGGCTAATGGACCACCAAGGCAGTCTGTATATATACCTAAATTTTCAGGCTTAGGCTAATATACTGGGGATTTCCCATTGCAATGGAAATGGGATAAAAAGAATAATAAAATGTGCTTATAACATAATATATTATACTAGATGACAGACAATAATTTATTGTCTAGTAGTTATAGTTACTTTTTATTATGGAATGGTAGGCCTAACTCCATGTATAAGCGAGTATTTTATGTGCAGGGCTTTTATTATTATATTTGTGTAACAAAATATTAATAAGTGAATATAAATTCCAGGTGATTTGTTTGATGAAGGAGAGTGGAGTAATGATCTACACTTCCAGGCCTATGTAGACAGATTTCACAAGTTGTTTCCAGTCCCAGTAGACTCGGCAATGCATGTTGTTGCTGGCAATCATGATATAGGATTTCATAATTTGTAAGTTGTGTCATATATTTGTAGTAATTATTAATAGTTATAATTTCTTTGCTAACAATGGGTATCTAAAAGATACAGTTACAAATACTACTTTCTGTTTGACTAAAATAATAATTACATATATGTAATAGATATTTCCACATATATATGTATAATTATTATTTTTGTGTGGATGTCGATTTACGCGGTAAAAGTTCCTTATATAGTTGTTGTGCTTCCTCAAAATACAAACTTATCTCCTTGCCTAATTTCATTAAAAGCTGTTTAGTTGTGAAGATGCCAGAGACAGACTGACAGAGTTGCTTTTGCATTTATAATATTAGGGATGTGACATTATGTACCATATTATATTATTTTACAGCATAAGGAGAGGCAATGCTGAAAGATTTACCAAAACACTGAATAGTTCAGTAGTCCAATTTATAAATTTGAAGAATAATCTCTTTGTGCTTATTAATTCTATGGCAATGGAAGGTGACCGGTGCAATATGTGTACTAAAGCTAGAAACGACATTCTAAAATATGCAGGTATTTTTTTTATTATTTCATTATTACCTTTAAAAGTTTAACTTTATAACCTAAATGAATAATGAGTTCGAATCTGTTTAAATTCATAAGTGTTACTTTGTGTAACCTAAATGTTTTTTGAGTTTGTATCTGTTTAAAAGTTAATAATCAATATTTTAGGGATATTGAAATGTGCAGAAAGTCCAGCATTCTGTTATGATGGTATTATGAAAATCAATTACAGCAGACCAATACTTATGCAGGTAGTAATATGTCTTATTATTAGTGATAGGAGTTAGGTGGGCTATGTGCGGTTAACAAACTCAAATGTTGACGTTAGTATGAACATGTTCACAAACTCATTTTTTTTTTATGATGGCATTATAATTATAATGTCATAATCAAAAAATATTCCGTGTGGTGACGGATTAAGAATACAAATGTCAATACCCCGTTCTATCCCGAGGGTGTCGTAAGAGTCGACTAAGGGGAATAAGCCAAGCAGACAATAACCACTGCAAGAAAAGGATAACTTGAAACAAAACCTATACCAACACGTCTGGCCAGCGTGGTACAGTAGGCTAATATCCCTCCAGATGTATGGAGGAGACATGTGCCTAGCAGTGGGACGAATATGGGTTGCTATTATTAATGTAAAACAGCCATAATAGCAGCTTGATTGGTACTAATAATCTACTGAAGTTAGTGTAGAAATAGTGACCCTGCTTCCAGTGCTGCAGCCAGCATATCCTGAGTTGAATTATCAGGGAGCAAACGATTGTTAATATAAAAAAGCTACCATTTTTTCATTGTTAAACTCAAGTTTAAATTATTTTCAAATCCCGGTAGTACGCCTTTCGAAGGCATGGCTTTATTAATAAATATATTCATGTTTTTTGACGTACGAAAAGTGAATAAAATAGCTCACCTAATTCGGATCACTGCTGTTTTTATAAAGTTTATAACTCACATAGGTATAATATATTATGTGTATCTCATTTTGATTTATTGACCAGTAGAAAGTGAGATGCAGTAATATCCACAAATTCAATATTTGATGCGTTAGTTTATTTTGCTTTATTGAGTTTTACAAACATAATTTATCATAGCATTATATATTTCCCGAAGGGGTAACGATATGACTTCCACGTTTCGCCAACTATGTGGAATCCCATTCATCCAGATTCAGATTTCCTGCTGCCTCTAAATATTTTATGCGTAACCCAAATTGGCAATGGTATTGGTTACTGGCAACCCTGGTGATAGACCTTGTTCAGAGATAGTCCCGACTTTCACGAGTATTTTCGAATTTCGAAGCAAGGAGACGCTCAGAATAAATACCATTATACGGTCACCCATCCATAGGATAGCCGCGTCCTTGTTGCTTAACCCGCTGATCATTGACTTGTCAACGAGTGCACCTTGGTATAAGCAGCTAACGCGCCGCCTTTTTTAACATTATGAATATTGTTATAGCATTTTCCACTGCACAGACTGTCAGATGAAAGTTGCACCGAAGATGGACCACCTCCACATGAAAGAAAAAAACCTTTCCGCAACAAAGTGGACTCTTTATCTTTGGAAGCTACTCAGTTTCTTGCAACTAAAATTAAACCGAGGGTGGTGTTCGGTGGCCATACACATCATGGTTGTGTTCAACATCATAGGTATAATAACTCGGAGAGATTCGATTTTTATGAATACTCTGTGCCTTCGTTCTCATGGAGAAATAGACCTAATCCAAAATATATGTTGGTAAGTACTTCTGTTTATTACTTTTCTTGCTATGTTTTATAATTAGCAGTGGTATGTTTATGGCTTATTTTTACTGGCTTATCTTTGTAAATGTTACTTTGTAACCTAAATGAATTTAGAGCAAGTATAAAAATAAAACGAAGAAAAGAAATTTATTTAGGTAGGTTAGATAGAATTACATATTTGTTAAAGAATTTGCCTTCTGAAACAGCTTGTAGATAGATACATAGCTTGTTAGGTGAATTAATTAATTGAGCAATTTCATGATACTATCTTAATTTTCAGGTAACATTCACACCAAGTGATTACTCCATATCTAAATGCAGTCTCCCACACGAGTCTACAATTGCAGTAGCTGCAGTACTAATGATATTCATGGTGATATTACAAACGTTAAAAACTGGCAGCTGAAGTTCGAAACAAAAGATAACAATGTCATTGTCCCACGGCTGCACACGAGTCTCCTCTCCTCTATCAAGAGAGCTAGGTTTAGGTCTGCACACGCTAATCTAAAGCGGGTTGGTGGATCAGACATGCTTTTAGAATTATAAAGAAGAAGTCTAAAGTATACTTGAAGCTAAAATTGTAACATAGAACTACCATCATTACTACTATATTACTATGCTTACTATAATATCGGTTTGTAGCCAGTGTTGGGCCAACGTAAGAGACGTGTGGGTTTCCTCACGATGAAAGAAAACAATGCCATTGTAAATTAATCTCACGGATTATATTTGACAATAAATATTTTTGACAAGATACAGCACTTTGTACATATTACACATTAACAACTGAACACTAGTTATCAGTTGAAATCATTACATACCATTATTTTATTTAACATAACAAATTTTATCACAAAATACCTACCAACTTAAATTATAATAACATTACATACAATTCAGCCATTCACAATAAGTTATAAATACATTTTGTAAGCAAAATAGAGGTAGATAAAAACAGAGATTCCTTCATTAAAACTTAAAATAACGAATACTGATATTGGTAATGTGAGGGGACGAATATATCAAATAATGAAAATTTTCAATTACAGCACAATCTCTCTAATCCGGCACTTAAATACGTCGGCCAACCCAGTAAGTCAATGATAGTTAGTATGTTTTGTATTGCTAGGTCAGTTTTCTTGTCGCAAAGTGAATGAATGAATCGCGAAATAAATAAATGAAACGTAAATAAATCGCCAAATGAATAAAACGCAAATGATCGCAAAATGAATAAAACGTAAATGATCACCCAAACGAATAAAACGTGAGGGATTTTTTCTATAATCCTCTAATACAATTTTTCTGGCACAATCTATCGAATGAATGCTGGATTAGCAAAATTGTACTGTATTACTAATTAATTTATAAAGAAAATAAATGAGCAAACTTATGTACTTAATTGAAAATTCCACATAACAATATTATAAACTATCATATTCGGAGTACCTAACACTTACATCTAAAATCAGTCTATAAACTCTTAAAATGAGTTTTATATTATCAAAGGTACATAGTCTACTGAGCATTATCACCTATCAGTATACATTATAACGCGAACTGCTAAACCTTCACTTCTACTCAACACTAAATGTTACCAGTACAAGGCACTTTTAAAAATAAATATCATAAGGCCGCATTACATTATTCCGAATATAAATATACTATTTATGGTAAACATTATTATATCAAAATGAAGCGAAAACTTAGCACTTGGCAAATAATTTTAGACAGACATTTTTTTAAGTTTATACATATTTTTAGGTTGTATAAATAAGTAACAGTTTCAGTTAATATAACTAGCAGATCTTGTAATTAAATTGAATACATACTTCATTACGGTCATGTTAATGCTTTCGTCAACTTAGAAAATTATTATTCTTGGTCACTTATAATAATAGATTTGCTTTAAATACAGCACTTGGTAACTCAATATTAAAATAGACCACACACGTATTCAACAAGTTATAAGGACAACACCGTCGCCAGTATTGCCCTTTCTTAAATTCTATAAGAATATAATTTGTAATACTCTTGGTTGTTGTGTCTGTGGTTGTGCGGGTAGATCGTGAGATCTAGACCGCCCGTGATGTACTTGCGGCGTCCGTTGCGGTCGCGGTATCTGACTCTGTTTCTGATGATAGCCAGTGTGCGCGTGGCGTGCCGATGAGCAAATTACTGCGTGAAGATAACGGTCGTACCTGCACAAGTGTGTATCGCCACCGCCAGCAAGATCTAAGTATCCGTTGCCAGAGTTTTCCGATTTAATTTTTTGGAATGCATTTACGGGCTTCTCACTAATTGTGTGAGATCTGTGCCGATGTTTTTGATATTTATTTGGAAGTTCTTCTTCGTTGGCAACTGGTTCACAGGGCTTTCTGAAAATAGAAGAAATAATTATTAGTAAAGTGCACATGGGCACACATCGTAACAAAAAAAATTAAACGAACGGATTGTATAAACGCTTTTCAAAAATGTTATCTGTAGGTTTTGTGTTAAATGCAATATTATTTATACCTTTGCTGAGCTTAAACATATCTAACTTAACAAAATAGTTAGTAGTATAAACCTACCTCGCAGCTTGAAAGCTCAGATGGTTTTTTTCCATGTTGGCTTGAATTATTTCTAACAGTTCACGTCGTTGTAAGCTTCCAGAACGTTTTTTAGCATGTTTGCGTTCGCGATGTTCCCTACGAGGCTGGCGGTGGGGTCTAGTTTGTGCATAGCTAGTTTGTCTATGAGCCGGTCTTCGATCACCCGAACAAGACGATTTGCTAGAGACATCGTCGTCTGGTGACAGTCTATCCCTTTGTTCTTCATCGCTGTTATCTATACATTCCGGCGGCGGCTTGTTTACAGCTGACGAACACTCTTTACGTCGACGTCGTCTGCTCTCCCGCCTTTCTCTATGACTTCTCGTCTTGCCATCATCAGGAACCACGGTTAATCGTACTTGTATAGTTTTAGATCCATAATGTGGTACCGTCACTGATTTTCCTATAGATTCATATATTGTTGATACAATCCCAGCGATGTCCTGCAAAATAAATATGTAGGTATTGTCAAAAAACGCAGGTGCAAAGTTTTGGCCAATGGATAATTACACAATTCTGTTCAACAGTTCAAATTACGAATTGTTTGTAAATATACTTTTTATGAAAGCTGTGAAGCTTAATTAGGTAAGTATTGAAACCTACATAAATTTATTTAAAAACAGCATACAATTAGATACATACATCTTTTGTCATACGACCATGTCCATCAAGGTCGTAGAGAGTAAAGGAAAACTGCAGCGGTTGTTGTTTAGACGGTTCTGGATGCTGCAGTTCTACGTCACACGTCAGCTCCTGAAATGAAAACAAAATTTTATAGGATTTGTGAGATAAGTTTTTTTTCTTCATATTTTATACAGAAGATAATGCACTGACGGACATAGACTGCAGCAAAGCACAGAATGACTTTCAAATAAAATTGTTTCTCCAATATACAAACATTTCCAGCAGTAAAAGACTATCGGCCTACCCCTTTGGGAAACAGGCGTGAGTCTATTCAGGTATGTATGTATGTATTAATAATCTAGACTAATTAATATAAACTATTTTGTGATAGGTCTATATATATATAGGTATCACTTCAACATTGGATTACGGTAACTTATCTACCACAACATAGCCTATGTTGTGGTGATAACACATTGGCCAGTGGCGCCAGACTCGGCAGACGGACATAGCGCGCGTGGCGGACAAGCGACGGCGCGGCCGTCCTTATCTGAGTCTTTATAAGGAAACTAGCAATGCCTTTACGATCGGAAAGATATAAGGTGAAGTCGAACTGTCCACGAACGCCGCTACTATGCAAATGTAAAAGGTAGGCCATGAATAGTACGTACCTACATAAGTCCCTATTGAAAAATATAATTATGTGGTAAAATGATTTTTAATACAACTATACCAGAATTTATTATTATTACGATATATAGGGGGGGACTCAAGTTGCGAAAGTTTAGGTTACAATTAGTGTTTCTTATGTGATTGTATTTTTAATCAGGCAAGATAATATAACATTTATAACCACTAAAAATACTTAGTTGTAAACTGATTCATTGATTTGATAGGTGGAAATAAACATGTACCTACATATTGAAACGGAATACTTACCATCAAATAAAGTTAGATAATTTCCGTAGACCTACAACTATTTCAATCATAGTGACTATTTACTTGCCTCAAGTATTAAAATGAATTCTGGAAAGACTCAACATACTTTGTTTGAACTACAAAGGTCGCCTAACGCCGCCGCGGTATTTTAAATTCTCTAGGAATTCATGATAATGTATGGAGATTGTAAAGACATGAATTTGATTAAATCTGAAGTCACGACTTGCTTGGTTACTAATAGCCACTTTCTAATTCCCATACCTATTCGTGTGGCTAGCGGGTAGTTAAAGAATAGACAATTGCTGCTAAATAATAATATATCTCGAAGTCTTATTTTGTAGTCCTAAAAGAACAGTGGTATAATATTCGTAGGATTATCATGAACGATAATCCTACAAATATCATAAACCCGAAAGTTTGTGAGGAAATGTTTTACTCATTCATTTAAAAACTATAAGGATTTGATAAGCTAAATATGAACCTGTGCTACAATGTAGATTACATTGTAGCACAGGTTCATACTTAGCTTATGAAAAAAATAAATCTTATCTATTATTTTAAACAACTAGCCAAGGCGCCCAATAGAAGGTATGTGTTGAATAAGAAAATAATTTACCTCAAATCGTAACCTCGGTTGCTTGTCTTCATTATGTTCTGTTGCCGGAGTAGGTGATGGAGGGGGCTTGTAAGCAGGCTCGTGCGAGGAGCGGTGAGAAGGTACGAGAGGAGTATTAGGTTGCAGTAAGGCACGAGCTTCACTCGGCAGTAGATCAGGTGGCGCGGAACATTGAGAAGCCGCACGTCCCATAAGTTCCTCTGTATCAGTACGCTCACTTTCCGTGCCAACTGTAAATCAAATAAGTACTAGTAAGTTACAATGTTTTATGTACGTAAGTATATAATTATTATTTAAAGCGCGTAGTCGCCAAGGCAAGCCTAGAAAATGCCGCCGCCGGCGTGCTGACCTGAATGCTTTTGCGGAAGTTGATATCGAACATAGGTGTATTCTTTAAACTCATTGTTTTGAACCTAGGTACATAATTTGTTGTCAGTCTAGTTAGTAGCATATTATAAGTTTGCGTTCAAGATCGAAAGCGAATTATGGAATTTCGGTTTAATTCTCAGGTCGGATTATTAGGTTTTCATTGGACCTTTTCAGTCAAAAAAATATGTACAACACAATAAACTGTTGGTTACCGCTGTGATGGCCACCCATGATAGTTGATTGGAGAATTCCTGACGAATGGTAAGGCTTAATGAGTGGTAACTAGCTTTACTATTCATCAGGGAGGCTTGACTTTTTCTTATGAAAACAGACAAGGATTTTATAGCAAAAAAAACCCCTGAAAGTACTTTATTTTCACAAGTGTAGACCTAATGACAATGTTAATTTAATATAAGGGCAAACCGTGACACGCGAATTTCTTCTGATTTTTTGCAGAAGAGGGTTTCTTTGCCACGTGCGGGCAGTTTTAAAATGATACCTAACTGAAATCGTTATCATTGTACTTTCGACTAATGAGTTTTGCAGACCACTGCCCTAAATTAAACACATCTGCTGGCACCATACACGAGTGCCTTAATTACTTTAGTAGGTACGCAAAACGTTGTGTACCTATCTATTCAACCGAAAGACATCTACTACCGGACATAGTCCTCCCCAAAACATTTTCATAGCATTAGTTCCTAAATTGCACTTATTCATCAGCTATCAGCAGCTTTCACCAGGTCTTCGGTCCACCTCGTATAAGTCCTGCCTAAGCTGCATCTTTCAGTTTGTGGTTGCCACTCGAGAACCTTTTTGCCCTACCTATCGATTCTGCTAACTATATGCCCATTGCCTTTAAATTGAAACATTCCTTCGAGCTACATGTCTTCGAGATAATTAACAAAATAATATTTTCTCACGTGAAATGGAACCTATTGATCAATTAACGATAACCAGGTTAGGTTCGGTTATTTCAATTTGGTATGTATTATGTTGATACAGCTAACCGAACATAATTCTTTAATTCCATTTTACAACAAGCGCAGACTTTTATCGCATATAATTCACATTTTTTCCCGTGACTTAGTTCGTGTGATTTTATCTCCGATTTTGAACGCCTTGATTTGGGAAAGCATCGGTACCTACATTCAATCGGTACCCGCCTTCACACTCAATTCGAGTACGATGCTCCTTAGTCCTGACAAAACCATGTCATATCTATCGGAAGTGTCTAGACCTCCGCTAGGCCACAACAATGCAATTGCCACGGCCAGATTCTGGGTAAAATTATGTTAGGTAAGTAAATGTATTCTATTTCATAGAAACGAAAGAAAAAATAAGGTAGTTTTTTTTTAATAAGAAGGTTTATATAGAAGACAACGTTTTGTGTAACTACGGTGAAATGCTGGATACATTAGAAAATTGCTTGTTCTCCATAGGTAATAGGTTCTCAGTACCAGTTTTGATAGAAGCCTTACGCAATAAATTCAAGTAAGTACTACCTATCCTTTGCGGTCTTACTCTTATCGTGCTTTTGGTAAGTTTAAAATGAACACGCATTTTACACAAAAACAATTTAAGTATCAAAGACTAACGAATAACTGCTCTATTATTCTTTCTAAACATTTTTTTTTGATAATGTACGATCGTCAGGTAAAAAATTGGCTTTATACCTAATGAAAAAAAAGTAATGCGTATTTCAAGCATTGTAATCATTGGCAAGGGAACAAACACAATACGAGTAATACAATGGCAAGAAAAATAAAAACTGTATAACCAAAAGTTTGTCGGCAGAAATCAAAAACTTTTTGTAATGCGGCCTCGACCGAGAGATGTAAACGACACAAGACTACGGGGAGCGGTAAGACATTTCCTGGAAGGCTTCGTGAGTGGGTCGGCTTTTGGAACGATTGGGATCCACCGTAGCATCGCACATCTGCCGCTAATGTTATTTCTGTCAAAAGAGCCGACATTTCTTTTATCTGTCTTATAACCTTAGGTTTGCAAACTGAAATTTCCAATTATAGCTTATATTATTATGTTACGTAATTACTTCGTTGTTATTATTATGTAGTAGTTAATTCGAAATATTTTTGTGGTTGCCAGAGTTATTTCATGCGCAGTTGGTAGTAAATGTTAGGAAAACGGTAGAATTTGACTCTTGACTAAGAACCTTTGCCATTTTCTTTGTCCTTTGTCTTTGTTTAAAGACCTTTTGCCGAATAATTCAAATAAATCAGGAGACAGAGTTATGTCTCCTGATCAAAAACCTGATTTGCTTTCTTATTTTTTTAAAGTAAATAACAGTAGATTTGTTTTGGCTATAGCAGGTCAAAAGCGTCAAGCCCTTTATAAATATGCCGTTAACGAATCTGTTTCAATAGTACCTAAGTATAGTTCAATGTCTATTCATATTGGATAAAATGTCCAATGCATGAATCTGCCTAGATAAGTTCAGCGAGAACCTTATGTCAGCTTGTCGTCCGTCATCCGCAATAGCTGTTCATAACATCGCAATTGTGGATCGAAGTAATAATGCAATGAAATATGCAATTACCAGTCATGTTTCAATGATTTATAATGATATCACCATTCCGAACTATAATACCTAGATAGATTTTGCCAGAATATTTGCAATTTTTGATATAAGATATTTCAAATGTAAACTGTCGAAAAAATTTGGGTTTTTAATTCTGTGGTTCGCTCATCTGAAAGCAGCAGTTTTAACAACACGTGCAGTAATCTAAATCTCCAATCGGTTATAGCTGCAGATCAAAGATATTGGAAAGAATATTATTTCCTCGAATTGATACACAATTAACATAAACGGAGTATTTCTCACAGGTATCTAAGCTTTTAGCGCATTGTTTTAGTACCTCGGAATTAGATAAGCTAATCAACATCCTTATTTCACACAGGAAATAAGGATTTGTTGTGACAAGCTCGCAAGAATCTGCTTATGGGGTCTTATGATCAATGCATAAGATTGCCGAGGATTTTCAACTCTTAGAAAGGACGCTCTTCTCCGTGTCTGTTTTGATGAAAATCATGTTATTTGTTCTCGGGGAGATACGCTTAGCGAAAAAGATAAAATCACAGAAAATTGGGATGCTTGTGGCTTGTGATTTCTGATAGTGGTCTGAAGTGTGAAGCATATAATATACACACTTACTATCCACAATCCAAATGATCGTATAGGCGAAGGTCGGTAAAAGACATTATCAGAGCAAAATAAGATTTTTCCGACTTGACGAGCGAAAGAAATATTGTGACCGCGTATTTTTTTGTAATTTGCTGCAGGCCTACAACTAGGAGACGAATCCCTTACAATTATTCATTCAACATCTGTCAAGAAATAATCAAAAGCAACATCTAAGAAAAGAAAATAGCAATTTGCTTCTCCAATTTCGGAATGGAGATCAAAGACTATCTACCTATATGTTTGCTTTGAAGTTTAACTTTGGTGGGCAATTGTGTTTACGCACATTCAACTACCTATGCTATTCATTCACAAGATAACGAAAAGTTAGGTATACATTATGCTAATGATACATATAGGTATTTGCTGTCAAAGTGTTTTTAATCAGTAATACAATTACTATTAGAAACGAACGCAAACATTGTTTGAATGTTACGCTTGAAGGTCACGTTTCGCTTTACGATTATGTTTGGTTATAGGCCTGTGCATACTTACTTACTGAGTCGAGAAAAATTGTACACTCACCTACGTACCTACCTATGTTTACGCTAATTTTGTCTACAAGCCGACTATGCCATGTTGTTACAACCTTAGCTAAATCGTGTAGCGGAAGTGGCGACGACTCGTCCTATTATTATTATTTTTTTCATTTAATTCATGTTGCCGCGTACGAAACGCCCGGTCGGCGGGTCGTCGCCGTCGCGTCTTTGATCTCGCCGACTTCTGATAACATCGCGCGAGATCGTAAAATCTTATAATAAGCACGATATGGGTAGGTATATTAACATTAGGTATTCTACTCAAATTGAATGGGCAAGATAAGTTATCTAATGTTGATACCTACGTTCTAGTAGTTTGATTTACGCTATAATTTTTGTTTATTAGGTAGTACCTACCTATACTTCAAATAGGTATGCCGATCAACTATACGAAAACACGGGCAGTACTTATGTTATATACCTACCTATTATACATAATATAACATAGGTAGGTACAATATGGTATACCTATATTATAATAATATACCTACTTATGTTACCTATATCATTATTATGTGCCTACATAAAATAATAATTAAAAAAAAAAACAAGTAGGTACCTACTCAGGTAGCTACGAATTGACGATTTAGATTGACTTGAACCTAAAAAATAAAATATATTAAATTAAAGCCACAATAAGGTACCTAGCTACTTACTAATCTAGCATGTCCTGCAAGTGTACTAACGCTATAGAACTATGTTAGGTATGTTGAATTATTTACAAAATCTAACCATGTTGCTAGTAGCTAGGTAGGTAGGTACTTACTATATTTTCTCATTTAGGTACCTTCAGTATCGTCGCTAAAGTAGGTCTACTTACCTTCACATTTTCTAAATATCGACTATCGACAGTACCTACCTATCACATCTTGGTTAGCATTCTCAACAGTTGGTACCTACAGTTTATAAACGTAAATTTGCCTTTTAGAGAAACAAATTAAAATTCCAGAAAAAACAAGACGAGTAAAAAATATTTCAATAGATGGCGTTGTCTTATATGTAAACAACATGCTATAGAACCCTTCTTGCTCTATTTCAACTCGCCCTTGACCGGTTTTTATAATAATATTATGAAGTTAGCTATTTGTATCACGATAACCACGACACGACTAGTATGTACCCAGGTAAAACAACAACAACTGCTAGACTTATCTACAATCACTATTTTACTGTTTTTAAAATACCTACCTTACTACTACTACTTAAAAATCTATGATTGTTGTTCTCTATCAACAGCTGTAGGGTAGACTGGGTACGATTGAAACATGTCATAATTGAAACAACGCAAATTTCTCCTAAACTATTATAACTACCTGTATGGCACGACCGTCGTTTAGAACGTCCGCCATGTTTGACTTTTTGGTCAGTGACGCGCGGAGCTTCCCAGCGACGCAGCCGCGAGCAAAACGTTTGCAAGGATATCGCGCCCAAAAGTAAGTATTCAATACTTTTGTTTTTGTTATTTACTACATTGAACTTTTGTGTTTTGATGGTTTTCTCGATTTAGATGCATAGTTTAGTAATTAATAAGTGTATGTTTTTATGTCAAGCACACATCCAGTAATATTTAGCGAGTTTAAACAACCTTGAAATGCGAAATTTGGGATGGGTATGTTTGAAACATATTGCCTGAGGACGATTGAAACGTTTCAACCGCCCCGTTGTTTCAACCATTCCTACCCACCTGTTTTTTAAAAATTAAAAATATTAATTTCGATAATGGGATAAAGTAGGTAGAGCACAGCGAGATTATTTGCTCAAACTGAGCAGCCCGCCTGGGGAAGTACCTTCGCCCTACGTAGACCACAGGTATAACAACATTATCTCGATAGGTAGTGGTGTGTTCCTGCTGGCACACGACTAAAGAGACGGAACAGAGGCAAAGCTTCTAAGGAGCGAAGAAAATGTTTACCTATGCTCGTGAGTCAGTGCCACATATTAATGTGAGCTCATTAAGAGGAGCGGGGAGTAGTTGTGCTGGCAGTAGAGAAGACTGTCTTTTAAGCAACTGGTCAGCTCTTCTGAGGTGGCAGCGGCTTGTTATTAACTTGGTTATACTGACAATGTTTAAGACAGACCCTTGTTCATGGGCGGCGGTTATTACTTTCCACCAGGTGAGCCGCTAGCTTATCTGTCACCTTTGCCAATAACAAAAAAAAGGTTTTGTATAATGATCTTTCTTCTTTCCAGATGCCCAGAAAACGAAAACTTGTTGCCAAACGAAGTTCAAAGACAATATTCGCTTACCAACTAACCAATATAATGAAGTGGTCTCAGGCAGATTAATCAGGAAAGCTGCAGCAATGTTCGGTTTGGACCACGTATCGTTGTCAAGATACAAGAAAAAAAAAGAGATAATGCACCTGACAATGCGTCAGTGGAGTCAATTACTATGAGCTATAATTCGGCGAAAAAATATTTACTTCTAGAAGAAGTAAATATTTTTTTTGCCGAATTATAAATAAATCGTGGAATAGGTATGATTGAAACATTGTTAGGGTTGAAACATGCTTATTTGTATGAGATTGTAATAATCTCATTTTTCTATATTTTAAGTTTTTACAGCTCGCTGATAATAACAGATTGTGTTCATTACTTAATATGTTAACGTTTACTTCAATTAAGACCTTTATAGAGTGATTTTTCTTAAAAATAATTAATTCACTTTCATGTGAATATTGTTTTTACGATATTTTTCTTTCTTTTCTAAATTACGTGCTTATATTTTTACGATGTTACTAAAACATTTATGGTAATAAAGAATTGTTGAAACTTAATAAAAATATGTGATTATTTTAAAGATATTTAAGTGTTTCAGTCAACCCCACCTATTGTTTCAAATGTCCTCACCATGAGGTCAATTGAACCACATTTTCCGTTTATCTTATTATGTAAGTATTAGTGTTACTGTTTGCGATAGAGATATACATAAAACGTTAAACGGTAGCCAGATAACATAAGTTGACATGGTATGAATGTCTGGTCAGTAAGTATTATAGATACTTAAGTACATACTCTTAAAGCAAAACTGTTTCAGTTGTACCCAGTCTACCAGTTTTATACGCAGATTAGTTTATTTTGGTTCAAAGAAATAGTAATGGTAACTACTTTGCTATAGCCATAGAAGTTTTCATAGTAACTTACTGCTAAATTTCTTGTATCCATTTCTAAACTTGTTGCGCCACCACTTGACGAAGTGGTGCGCCATGGGGGCGACCGCGGCGGGTGCCGGAGCTCTCAACGTTTCGTAGCACGTCATGCGCTGCGCTCACGCACGCATCCCGTACACTTCAAAAGAGCCGCAACTTTATTATATTTTGACACTAATTACAATTGTTATCCACTTGCACTATATTTAATCACAACACAGGACGAAATATTATTCAATGTTAACGTTAAAGGTTTGACCCAGTTGCCCGCGTGAATTTTGAGCGTTGAAAGAAAACGAGCGACCGTCCCTTGCGCGTGCCGTAATGTGACTGACTGATGGATGAAGTGAAGGGAGTAGTGAGGGGCGGGTGAGGGCGCGGGATAGTGCGACGCGTTGTGGCGGGCGGCGGCGGCACTGGCGGCGGCTGCTGTCTCACAGTCGCGAAACAAATGTGCCGACCGCCTGCTAGCGTACAAAATACAACCGTATGCGTGACGGCGATTGAAGCAGACCACCGTGTGTTTTGCCGAAGGTCTAGAAGAGCCTTATCAAGCCTTACGTATCATAGGATAGTAGGAGACGTATGATGTCTTAGTTACCTACCTAAACATAAGTAGGTGATAGATGGATATTAATTTAAATATTGGGTAAGTAAATAAGCTACCAAATTACCTACTTGTAATTTATTAAGATACCCACTTAACTAAATAAAAGCATATCATAAATGACAAACGACAAACCTTACCTACTAGTGACCTTTAAAAATTGCTGATCCTACTCTGTATGGAAGGTAGTTACTTTTTTACGAGGGGCACGTTACTTCTAGGCGGGTACCTACCTCTATATACCTATTATACGGCTTGTTTATTACACGAGATCAATAACGTCTTGCATATACACTGTCACTCTCCTCTCTAGGCATGCACTTTTTTTGCTTGCATAAGATTTGTAATGGTATGGCTACCTTTTCACTGTCCGACTGTTTTACCACGAAGGGGACGACAGAGGTGTATCCCAATTTACACCCGTTTCTACTATTAAAATATTATTAGGTCGTCCATAATAATAGCACGTTACGTAGTAACTATTTAGTAATCTGTGGTAATAGGCAGGTAAAATGTATGCATCATACTTGCCACAATTTTGAGACTAATGAGAATTTATCTACAGAAACTACTACCTAACATGTATTTCATTGGAACCTAAGACCTCAATAGCGGCAATGGTACCTATAACTATCTACCACGCCGCACCGCCCGCCCGAGGAGTTGTTAAAACACATCTTGCAGAATATGGGTACCTCAGTGCTTAGATGTTTTCGAACCTATCTTGTTTCAAACAGCCATTCCAAGCGGAACCGAGCTGCTCTTCTCTCGGATCTAGCTGGCTTATTTTTTTTATATAAAATCACGTATGATCATAATATGAGTATCTTTAAGTATGTAGGTAGGTACCTACCTGTCTAGGTACATCCATAGGTCGGTTCCTAATATCAACTCTGAATTGAAACTCTGTGGTCACTCTTAGATAAAATATTAGGGCGCTGTCCCTACAAGGTAATACCTATACTTATGATTTATTCAAGAGTAACAAGAAAGAAATGGTGCAATTTCCATACTACCACAGAATACTTAATAGTACAGATACTTCTAACCTACATAGTAGGTAGGTATAATGTACAACAAGAAAAATGCAATAAGAAAAGTTAAACAATTAAAATAATGATATTGGAGATTTATTCACATGCAAACAAGACTTTGATGTTTATTTTTATTATTTTAATTGTGGTTATAATTTTTACTTGATCATTGTAAATAGCTTCCTCAGGCTAAAAGAATAAGAGTAGATACCTACCTAACTAATTTTGATGCATCGGTGTGGTATGTGTACCTGGTCTACCACATCCATCTCAGCCATAAGACGTCCACTGCTGGACATTTGCCCCCCTAAGGTTTTCCACATCGTTCGGTCCTGAGCTGACCTTGTCCATCGGTTGCCTGCGACCTTTAACAGGTCATCGGTCCACCTTCTTGGAGGCCAGCCCACGCTGCGTCTCCCTACCTATCTAAGGGGAAAAGTTTTTTTTTGTTATTATTAATTACCTACATCCGTACTTTAACATTTTTTGTATAATAAAGATCATTCATTTCATGGCAACTTTTACTTGGTGAAGAAAGTGAGCAGTAGGTAAATACCTATAGGGCAGTAATAGAGAGAAAGGTGAACGCGCATCCGCTACGTTGGCAATGGCAGCCTCCATGCGGTCGATGACCCTGAGTAAGCGATTACAAAAAAGATTAAGGTAGGTAGGTAGATAGTGGTACCTCCTTGCTTAGCGGCAAACCTTAGTATGAACGACTCCAAGTTTAGTAATCCCAGTAGTTACTTACAAAAATGCAATGAGTCAGCAGCTCATTAAAGTTCGGAAGTAGGTACCTACAGCTTACAGTACGAAAATGATACATTTAGGTATAGGTATTGGCTTGGCAGGTAAGTGGATCGGATACATGACACGTAGTTGTGTAAACTTTCAAATTGCAAAAATTTTTCGATCAAATACCTACCTACCTTTAATATAAATTATTACTAATATAAATTATTTGTGTGTTGAAAATGATAATTACTTACATATAAGTATGTATGTATACCTATTTATAAAGAGCTCCTTTAGATAGACTACTGATTCCCATTAGCATAAGCTTTCTATTGTTTGGGGCTTTTCCCAGAAATTCAATAAGCCAAATTATATTATTTGCAATCATCGGAGTTGGTTGTTATTTATTTACTTAGGTAGAGCGGTCGTTATTTATTCTGTGATGTAGTGAGGTACCTATACGAATGTGGCTATTACTTTGACAGTAACATCGTTGCCCAATTTCATTCCTATTAAACGCAGGGTGGAGGGCGCGGGCGCCGCGTTGTGGGGTGCCAGCCAGGGATGTGGTACAGCCAGAACGTTTCAAATTAGAATTTTACGGCCTCTTCGTGTTAGGTTTATTGTCGAGAAGTTATTGTCGACCAAGATGAGGTCGTATTCCAAAACTGACTTACAACAAACAGTGTTTTATGTAAGTTTTATGTCTGTAATAAAGAAATCTTCACGAACACATAAAATTTCGTTCTTGGGTTCATTAGATAAAAATTTGATGAAATTTTATTTCTAAGGCACCCGACTCTGTAAATAAAAATACATTTGTTAGTTATATTTTATACTAGTAGTTGCCCGTGGCTTCGCCCGCGTAGATGTCCCTTTATCGCGATAAAAAACCTATGTGTTATTCCAGACCATAATCTACCTCTGTGTCAAATTTCATCCAGATCCGTTCAGTAGTTTTTACGTGAAAGAGTAACAAACACCCATCCATCCATACTTAAAAACTTTCGCGTTTATAATATTAGTAGGATAAGTACCTAGTTATCTATTAAGTAAATTAATATTCAGTTACTGCACGGACACTAATTTAAGACACACAGGTACTATTACAGGTGGTAGACTAGATTAATGTATAACATAATATCTAACTGATGACGATGACGTTATAATAAGATGACCATACTTAGCGATCGGGAGGGTCTCGCGCGCAGGTTCTACGTGGGTGGCGTGTTCCACGAAATAGTGTTGATGGCAATGTTAGTCGATCTTCGAAATATCGTCTATTAAATGGCGTTGATTTTTTTAACCTAGCTTACTGAAGTAAGAATTCCAAAGTAAACTTGATAAATCCACGTCCGGACTCGTTTCCCTATTTAGTTGATTCCAAACGACTAAAATTATTATAATAAAATTCTATTAAAGGTATGTAGCGATTCAATTAGTATAAAGCGGGATTTCCTTTGCATATCTGTAGGCGGCACAACAAGATGTTTGTTCAGTTATCTTTTAGGAGATCAGAACTTTGTATACGCATATAATAAAAAGATAATCATACGAAGTGACCTGGAATGTTGATAGTGGCGTTATTTCTGCTATTCAGTCGGCTGGCAAGCCGCCAGATGTGGTCGCTCGAGTTCTATCGGGTCGCGTGGGCAATGCCCACTCACGTATTTTCATCACACTCCTCCAATCTTCAGCTTTTATTATAAAAGTGCCGCCATGTAGCTGTGGTTAGTCTTGCACTAAACGTGTGAAAATAACTTACGATTGTTTTTGTTTGTACCTGCTAATAATTATCTTATTTAGAGTTGTTTATGACAAGCTTCTAGACGTTGATAATTTATGTACCTACCTAGCTATCTTCTTCAACTAAAATAATCGATGCCTATCTCTAGTTTTATTTCAGAATTAAGGTAGGTCACTCTCACATTATGAATGATTGTTAATTTTATTAAACAAAGAGATCGAGCATCACTAGCGCATTACCAGCCCTAAAATTGCCAGTATTAAATGCAATAATATATTCTTTTTAACTTTCACGATTTGTACACATACTATAACTATAATGGACACCGGATCTAAATCCCGTAATATTTTAAAGGTTTTCATACCTTTTTGTTTCCCGGCGTTTCGGTCGAATTGCACTGACCGATTATAGTTATAATATATTAAATGCAAGTAACACCAGCAAATTATGTTATGATGGGTAACGCTGGGAATGAGAAAAAAACCTTGTATTTTTAAAACGTTTCTCCGTTGGATACCTATGCTCACACACAGTAAAACATCATATGTGTAGGTACTTGTGGTAATAAGAATATCTATTATAAAAATATCTGTAAGATAAAGGTCCTTCCCAGACGAGGTGCCCGCTTGCATGAGAGCAACCCTACCTAATACATAGTAGGTAGGTATAGATTATTATAATAGTTAAGTACTATGCTAATAGACAAGCAAGTTATAACAGCGTGACACGTGACCTACTACAGTATCTACGTAGGCAAATAAAATGCGGGTAGCTGATGAAATGACAAAAACAACATGAATACAGCTAGCTAGCGACAACCATTGGCAAATTTGCCACAGGTACTTATCATGAAACATGGATACTTCCTTCCTGCAGTACTTCTGATCGAAACCTCCAATATCCAGTGCAGTGATCCCTTTACAATTAGGAACAACACGTTACACGCCAAGAAACCCGCGCGGCGCGGCCTCAGGGCAGCAAACATGGTGCAGATGCAATTTGTAGTAGACACGGTATCGTCTGTCGGCTTCGTACTTCAAAGAAATAATAACATACCATTACGTATCTTCTTTTATCCCCTTATACTTTACGGCATGAAAGCTTATTTTTCCAAAAACCTGTTCTCACTTCGTATGTTCGACGTTTAAAAAGTGATACCGAATTAATAGCAACGAAGTGTGATTATTAGAAGGTACACAAAACAGTGACAGGTTCGATGAGTATGAACTTTGCTGATGAAATTGTGCCGCTGGAGAACCTTCGCTTTGACTTTAGGACGACTAGGTCCAATCGAAAATAAAACTGATTAAATTGTTTTGGATGTAGGTTTCATTATGCTAGTTGCTTGGGAGGCACATGCGATACCTAGTATTACCCATTTTATACTGAATATACCTACCTAAGTACTCTATTTTAATACCTACTTAGTAGTAGGTATTAAAATAGAGTAAAAAATCGACTAGGTAGTCCTAGTCGATTTTTTGTGAGTAATAAACACTGAACGCTCCATAATAACATACAATAGCCACATTAGTAGCATTACTACTTTATGCTTTAGGTTCTATAAAATAATAATGCATAGTGCAGTACGTCCCAGAGGGATGGAACATTGTCGGCGATTATCAAAGGGATTTAAATGATATCAATAGCTTTGTGCTACCGCGGGGCTCTTTGTCGGCGCGCTCTTGCGCGGCAACATCACAAGTGACAACTCTGCCTGCCCGCCGATCCATTACTGGATTTACTGGATACAAAGCGGACATCAAAGGCACCGCGGGCTATTGCGTCACGTGCCGTCATCGTTTGGCAGCCTCTTCGCAAATAGGCAGCAAAAAGTGTTGAAGTTCAGATTTACTCATTTTTTAGTTGAATGATCAAAGGCGTTTGCATTTTAATTATAAATTCATCTTATCTGTACCATGGTACATTACATTGATACATGTATAAATGTGGGTAAATAAATATTGAAAAAATATTTATTTACCCACATTATTGACTAAAGTCTAGCTTGACTCTAGTCAATAGTCATTACAATAAAAGTAGGTACCTACCTACCTACTTTCTCTTTTTCGTGGTCTAGTAATATTTTTACTTCCTTATGGCTATTAGATAATATCAATAAAAAATGGCACTGCTCTAATAATAGAGAGTATTAGCAATAATCTATGTGGGTAACCTATTACGTAGTTTTGCGTAGTCGGTCAACTTGTCAATACCGATGAGCTGCAAAGAGCCTTGTCTTGATGAGGAAGCTGATATAGGTACCTACCTATTACCTACCCATAGCAAAGAACGCCAAATATGAGATTGCTTTGTATATTGATTGAGCAATAATTGCTGTACCTAAGCGATGAAAAATTATCTTTATCTTATGATTTTTTATGTAACATAAGCAATAGGTACCCTAACTACAATAGATTACCAGATAAAACTTTTACAAGTTTGTTTAGATAGGTAGTAGGTACTGACCTGATTACAGAACATTGCCGCAGAGCTTTTTAAATGCAGATATTTGTAAATGGAGAACAGTGCGTTAAGCTGTTAAAAAATATACAAAAAATAAAGGATCGGGGCCCTCGCCGGCCAGTGATACGATACTCATCTTCGTGTCTTTGATCTTTCCGCTGCCACGGTGCGTTTCAAGACCGGCACCGCTCCGTCTCCTCACATAATTATACTATACCATTTTAATGTTCTTTTATATTGTAATACTCACATAAGATACACCGTGTAAATAGTTAGGAATATTGCTTGTGTCTAAACATTCATCTATCCATGTTCTGATCAATGATACTTTTGAATTTGGCCAATTAACGGTCTTGATACTCAGCCTGACATTTATATAGCTACCTAGTAAAAATGTCCGTATGGATTGAGGAGCCATTTTTCGTATCTTATTGAAATTAATATAGGTACTTACTTAGTAAGTAGTACCAAGTTTAAAAATGTTGTAGTATAATACTTCAAAAGTTATATGAACATAAAGGTGGCTCCTCAATCTAGATGTTTGGATTGAGGAGTCACGTTAGAACTAGATGGAACATCATGTCATGGATGAATATTTATCATAATTTGGTATGATTTTGTAGCATTTGAGAGTAGTTAGTAGACAAAATCTGAGCTCGGTAGTAGGTATTAAAATTTAAAAAGTTATCATAATTAACTACTGCTACCTACTACTTTAAACTACCTACTGCTTTTTTAAAAATGGCGAGTCGTATTTATTTGTCTAAGGAACCACATTATAATGAATGGTAACTTTTTTAAATTTTAATACTACTACGAGCTCAGATTTTGTCCACTAAATACTGTAGATATATATTAGTTTTGATCGATTGGACAGTCTTCCTCAATTTTATTTTCACTTAGGTAGGTACCTATATTTTGATTGATTTACGTTGGGTAATGTTTTCATAGATAATCATAAATTGTACATAGGTACCTACGCATTTATCGTTAAATCACTTTAGTTGTTATACCGTTTATGCCGGCTAGATTATTTTTTCGGGCAAAGAGCAAAACAAGCATCGTCTATTTACTTTATCGTAGAAACTATTAAATCGACGAATTTGTAAACGATTATAGCGTTAGATACCCACATAGCAAATAGATAAGTAGGTATATTACTTTATATACTTATATTTAAATAACAGAGTATCTTCGTTAGTCGGTACAAGATTTTACCTAAATTACACAGATAATTATTTTGTGTGAATTATGTTTTTTGTAACACATTTAATAGAGCATTAATATTGTGATACAAACATAATTCACACAAAATATTATAATTTTATGATGTTTGGCTTCGTGTAAACGTATCACTCCGTGTCATGAAAAAACCAACGACAAATTGACTATTTCGAGGCGTGGTCGGCGGAGGCGGCGGCAGTTAAAGGCTCGTCGTGATCAAAGGCGCCGCCATTGAACGGCCTCGGCTTTGATCTCGCCGCACGAAGTGCAAATTATGTTATAAAGACAGTGAGTGGCGCGGCCGCCGAGCGGTGCACTACTAATTAATTCAACCCGTTGCGTTACGATGCCCGTCAGACACGCACGCCACGTTGCCGAACGTCCAAGTTTCGATGCCGACCGCACTGCAGCTATACGATTGACCTACCGTATCGACTGGTATCGACACAACAGCATGGTCAGCATACCGCACGCGACACTGGTGCGACATCAGCGCATGAAAGTTTTTTTATTTCTCTGAAGTGTTTACTCGCATACCTATTTTTATGGATATTCGTAATGTGTAGATTAGATACATTTTATATTAGACCACTTTACTTACTTTGTTTTCTATAAGTGTTGGTTTTTTTTTACATTTGTTTGAAGCCGTTAAGCCTTAGGAGTAAATGGAAAATTGTTTTCAACAAGGGTGAGAGTTTAATGGCTACCCTACCGTTTATACGAGGAAGTCACGCATATTTTTGTGTCATGTCCTGACGCATATCGGTAGTCTACGGTGAAAAAAAAGTAGGTACCTACTATGATTAATTTATAGGTATTATAGGTACCTAGGTGAGAGGTACTAGGTAATTTGTTGCGTAGGTCGATAGATCTGCAAGGCTAAACGAGCTTGCAGCGGTCAGTCGATAAATAACCATTTTCTGAAAACTCAGTAACATCATTCCGTGCCTCGAAAACACTTCGTTGGTCCTGCGCCTGATTTCTCCTCGGTCTTTTTGGGTTGCAGTTCCCGTCCCATCAGACTATGAGAATGAAGGAATATAATGGAGCACCTATGTTTGCAGTACCCACTTGTGCACTATAGGTACCTACCTATCCTATCTACTTAGGTAAAGAGATATATGGTAGGTTCATACCTACCTATTTTATTACAAAATCCAAAAAAAATGTTTTATTTCTATATGTAGGTACTTATATAAAATCTGATTAGTCCTACGATAAAATAAAAGTACCACCACGGTCGGTAGGTACTTTCTACGGAACAGGTTACCTACCTACTTATAAACTAAGCATTAATAACTTAGGTAGGTACCTAGCAGACTACCTATTGATCTATGAGCTTCTAATATTGTACACTAACACATAGCATAAAAGCAATATGCGTGCTGCACGTCTTGCTTATAGTTTATTTTTTGAAGTGACTTTGTAATACGGAAGAAGCATGCTCTCAGAATAACAAGGCCGCGATATTTCGTTCAAGCAATTTATGGCTATTAAACATTGGTCGTTTGTAAACAATAACCGGTTCAAAGATGGTAGGTAGAGGTTTTCTTTGAGTGTTATTTTGCGCACGCCGCTGAGTGTCGATAGGGCGGCATCTGAGAGTCAGCCAAACGAATTGAGTTGAGGTCGTTCGTTGTGGAAGAGGCGAGCGGGCGAGTCGGGTAAGCGAGCGAAGTGAGGCGCGCGCGGGACGTGACGCGGACGATCAAGAGCCGCGTGCGTCGACCCGCGCCGTGCTTTGATCTCGCCGCGCGCCGCGCCGGCCAGCCCGCCAGACCAGTGTGTCGGTGCCGCCGACGATGCCGCAAACCGTACCGCAAACCTCTCCGATCTGTTCCCACTTACCTACCACATACATGTAGGTTCTTATCTTTTGCGTTCGCCCACGCCGAATTTACACGTAGGAATCATAACAATTAGTTTATACGTTTGTGTTGAAATAAAAATAAGTTATTGCCAAAAGCTTAATTTATATTGTAGGTACTCTACATCTATTTTCTTTCGATAACAGACTTTTGATTTATAATTGTAGGTAGGTAAGTACTTACTTATTTATCTTAACGAATAGGACCTACTGTTCACTTTTTCAATGAACAACAAAAAGAAATAGGTAGGTAGGCGTTACAATATAGATATTGTTAGCAAGGACTCGCTAAGAAGTATTTACAAGCCTGAGTACTACAAAACAGATTGACCTTCTTTGATGTTAAGATAGTTATTCTAGTTGTGAAGTGATACGATCGCCGATCGCAGCTAGCGGCGGCCGCCATCAGATTACAGAAGTTGTATAAATAAACGTGGGACGAGCGACAAGAGATCGAATGCAAGAGTTACTCGGAAGCGCTATTTCCGACATTCTACGAATGTGTCCTCTTCAATAACAACAGCTAGTCCGTTAAAACGTACTCGTCGCTGACACTCGATAAAACAACGTCACTTGTTTGATGTTTTAATTGTATAAGCAAATGTGGCGGCATATTTCTAGTGTCGAATGACTACATACAATATGTTAGGTACTAACGGCAGAATTTGCGGGAAACAAAATTTTCAATGAAATGACACACTATGTACTACTTATAACATATAAAATTCCTGTCTTACTGACTGTTTTATTCATCAACACCAAACCCTGATCGATAAATGCGGAAATATTGACAGCGTAAACATTTCTCTAATGATAACAAAAAGCTGAAAAAATTGTTTGTTTGAACGTGCTAATCTCTGCAGAAAATGAATTAAATCACCTCCTTTTACCAGTGTGATTAGAAAAATCATTTTTGCATTTTAGCCCATTTATGAGCGGAGCAGTAACCATACGGGACAAGGAATGATATCCAAATTAAACGCGGATGATATAACGACAAACAACTATTTATAGATAAGAGAAGAAGAAAGGATTCTATGACATTTGACCCATGCAAATGGGGAAAGTAAAATACTCCAAATTACAATATCATCTTAATATCCTCAAAATAGCGATACCCAAGGTGGAACAAACCTGAAACTGGGCAGATTGAACTGATTTTGGAAAATCAAACCCTAGGGATACAAGTTTCAAGGAAAACGTACGCTGGGTAGTAAACATTCCAACGATCCATTTAGAAAACAAACGGGGTAACACAAGAGAACGAGCACCTTGCGAGAACACGCTACGAAAGGTCATATTGGCATAATAATATGACTTCCAAAACGAGTAAATATTCCTTTGGCATATTCGCAATAAGGCATTTAATTTAGTAAGGTAAGTAATTAATATTTTACAGAACGAACAGTTTAAACACACAAACTAACAATCGGCAACGGTAAAACAAGTGGAAAAAGGATAACACTGAGACAAAGCCGGGGGCGAAAGCTAGTTAGTAATATAATGATGTGTTGATGTTGAAATATAGTAGTCCAGTAGGGCTAGTACAAGTCAGTATAACGTTTTATTTAATGGGGCAGTCCTCAATACAGTCCAGACACAGAGGTCAGTCTCAGTCAGCTACTTCCATATTCAAATTACAGGTTTGAATTTGTGCTCACTCGACTTATCGTCGCATGGCCTTACTCTTAAGGCGAAACACTTTCTAGAAGTTTCTACAATCTTGGTTAGCTTTCAAAAGTATTTCAATTATGATTTTACATGTCTAATAGATAGGTACTATCTGCTTATAATGATGATACCTTAGACCTGTAGGTATAAAGCATTTATTTAAAACCTAACTAAATGAGTTTGTTATTCGAGTTGCACCTATGGGTCATATTTAGATTAGGTAAGAGTACCTATGGCTAAATAACGTTCATACTTCACAAGGCATTTGTGCAAGTACGAAAATTATATCTAGGAATGGTTACAAATCAGAATAGTACATACCAAGATATAATAATGAATGCACGTGAACATAAAATTCCATGAACTTCAATGTCGGACCAGCTATTATATTTGTTACGTCGAAAATAAACCTGCGAAACGAAGTTTTTAGAAATTCTACTTTATTAATATTTCTAGAAATTTCCTGTTAAATGTTGCTGAATGTTGTAATCGCCAAAGAAATGGTTTAAATTAAGGAATTATGTAATTCAGGCTTTCCTTCTTAGGAGACTGTAATCTAATCTGGTGACTAATATTATTATAACATTTTAACAGTGTTGCTCTGAAGTGCAGCGTGACAAACAAAGCGGCATTTAAATAAAGTTTACATACAAAGTATCTAATTTTAGTATCTCGTTGTTTGCGTTATCAAAGCTACCCCTGGTGTTACACAGTCGACTCGTGAGCAGGATCTCTTTATTTGTTTACTTTTCTTTCTCATGACAAGAACGCCGCTTTCCTATCGCTCTTTATCTATCAACTTGTGTAAATAACCCAGGATCATTGCCTTAGCGTAAATAAAGAAAGAATTATTAATAAGCAAGTGTAAACTTTAAAGAAATTATTATTATTAAGTGTAAATACAACAAAAAGGCTTGTAACACAGTTCAGAAACGTTTGGAAAAGATGTATTAACCATCGTAACCTAGGTACTTTATGATGCTGATTAATTTGATTATTCGTTAGTACAGATTGTGGGATTTTACATTAGTTTTTTACGTTGTATACCTGACTTTATCTACATACAACGGTTTTAACAGTCCGACTAAACTTCGATACGGCGGGATACGGATATGCTCATCCTTAAGATAAAAATTGTTCAACGTTTACCATACTCTAGGTTGAGTAAATATGTAGGCAATAAAAAGGATATAGGATCGTGTTCAATAGTTGCAGCCTGCAGGATCGGATTGTCTTGCGGAAGTGTGGGATTCCGATGCCGCATGGCGTTACAATGAGAATGCACTCGGGGCCTCTGTACTCAGGGCATACAAACTGTAAACCGATTGTGAGACGCCGGGCTCGATATCCGATTCAATTGAATAGCATTCGTCTCGAGTAAAAAACTAAACGTTGTTGTGACAAGAGAACGCTGAGAACAGACGAGTTAACATGATTCCGTCGAAAATCGCATCCTGTTCTTTACGTTTTATTAGCGCTGTTGAGCGTATTCGCGTCCGGTCGTGCGCGTTATAATCATTTCTGTCCAAATATTGATCTTTTTTCGCTTCCGTTCCATTCGATCGACCGGAAAAGGGTGGATTTTTGTTGACAGCCTCGTAATCAATACTCTTCCAACACCCCTTTTATTACGCTACATACACGATCTATAGGTAGGTACTACCCTGTTTGAGCCATTAACAAAGGATAAACAACAACTCGCAATGCAACGCAAGCCACAACTCATTTCCGATCAGTAAATTGAACCCGATGATAGGGCTTCATTGTATTGCGACATTGTAGTATAGCTTCTACACGATTTATAACCAGGTATCAATAGATTGTAAAAGTTCGGCACTTTTATAATAAGAAACAAAGGGCACCGAACTTACTGCAAAAATCCTAGTCCTGTTTTTTATTGTAATTTTTTTTTTAAATGTGTACCATGAAATTTCTTTACGGCGTTTATAAATCATAGAATTGTATAGCCTTTTGCATTTGTTATTTCTTTGAAGAGCATAAAACCGAAAACGTTGAAATAACGATTAGGGGTCGGATCGTATCGATTATGGGAGCTAGGAATAACAATAGTAGGTATGTGTCTAGCTTCTACCAAACACTTGGTTTAAATACTAGAACAGTTATATGATATAGCTAGGTAATTCACATTTTAATGAAGTGTCTCTGCAAAAAAATTGATAGCAACTTCAAAGTTAGGTATTTTAATAAAAGTAGGTAGTTAAAGATGACTACAGATTTCACCCAGCAGTAAGTAGGTAAAGCAAACAATTATTCCGAGTTATAGGTACAAAATCTGCGTAGGTTCCCAACCACACAATCATTTATCTAATAGCATTTTTTGTGATACGCCACCTAGGTAAGTAGGTACCTACATACTTAACCACGCTTATAAAAGCAAAGGCAAGTTTCTAAGTAATTTGACCTACGAAATTGTGGAATTTCAGAAACTGGTGTGCTTAACAATAAGGCGATTGTTACAGTCGGCGCGTTGTCGATGTTAAATGAAGCGGCCCACGAGGCGAGTCGGATGATAATGGAATTTCTCAGAACAACCCTTGTGAATTGTGACTGTAGGGTGTGGTGCGGGGCAGGGTGCCGGCGGCACGAGGGCGGGGGCGTCGGCCGGCCTGGCATGGACCATCCATCACGCTGCGGGGGTGCAATTAGGCGAAGTAGATGTGCTGACACGAACGTGCCGACCGACAACACTGCTGCGCCGCCGCCGCCGCGCATACGCCACGCTCATCACCTGACGTTACACCGAATTATCTCTTCGCCATGCATAATGATGCGCAACTATGGGTACCCACCCAAGATTTACGGGAACGTTGATGAGATGAGTCACAGCCACAGGGAGTTAGGTACCTACTTAGATTCTAGTTAAACCTGTAGTAGGTACCTACCTAATTCCTACGTAAAGTTGACGTCGCTATTTATCTATTTTCTGCTGGTAGGTAGTACTTACCTACCTCACACCAAAAGACCTATTGAGTGATTGTTATTCTCACTCATTACCGTTGACTTAATTAATTAATTACACATTTTTTAAGACAGTTTTATTGATAAGGGATTTGCTACTATTTTAGTAGATAGGTAGGTACATGGTTTTTTAAAATAAATTTAAATCTATAGGTACCTTGTACTAGTCTGTGGTATTACCTAATTTAGGCGAGGCTTCACGCACTAGTACCTACTACTCGCTTTGTCTACCTTATTATTTTAGTCTGAGGCCTACAGTTTCACAATTTAGTAGGTAGGTAGGTATGCTAATAAACTAACAACTATAAAAGTATAATATAAGTAGGTACCTAGGTAGTTATTATGCAATAAGAATGAGTTACCTCGTAAAGTAGAACTTTGGTACGATTGACGCTATCCTTCTGAATTACCTAAGTATTTGAAAAATTCGAAACAACTTACGTGTTTGATATGGTGCGCTATGGTTCGTTCGTCACCTATACAAAAACAAACCAAGCTGTACCTAATTAAGTACAATAACTACAAAAATCTACACAATTGCACTCAATTCACTATCAATTTATTTATCTGCAAAGGAAATTGAAAAACTAAATAGCGATTTTTCTTTATTTATTTAACTTGTGAGCGCCTTAGGCGTAATCAATGTACTCTAGTGAAATTTAGCGCCAGCGCCATATTAAAAATAAAATTGGTTATTCTCGAATCGTTTACGATTGTCTCTGACATAGTGATGTCCATTGTCCGTAAATAAAGGAAATAAAATTTCGGTTCGTCATTAATTTATAGATTAATTACCATTGCCGTTTACATATTTTCCTGTATAGAATTTTGTTAAAAAAGAATATGACGCATTACTTTTAGTTTTTAAATAGAGACACGTCATGGGAAAGGTACCTTGACAATCTTGATATATTCACCCACCTCACCCCAAATTCCTAACCACATATTTTTCTGTTGTTACCTATTACCCTTTGTTATCTATTACACTAAAATCCTATAATAGCTTCCATTTAGCGGGATTGAGAATGGTCGATAGTGGCGGAGGACTTAATGATTATCGGTTCGTTAAGTTTAATTCCCATTAAAATTCGACAAAAAGTTAATGTCCATCCGGACGAAAGCGGTCGAGACTTGGGTTGGTGGAGGGAGAGGTAGTGGCAGCTCGGTAGCTGCCGCCGATTATCCGCCGATAAGACACAAAAACAACTTTTGATTTATGAAGAAAGCTCGAGAGGCGGCTACCGGGCGCCGCGCGCCGCTCCCGCGCCCGCGTCGTCGCTTGCTGCAACTTAGTGAAGCTCCTTGAGGCAACTTTGTTTGCATCGACTCGTGCTCATGTACGTTTGATACTTTTGGATAGAATTGTTTTTGTGTTCATTTGATTTCATCTGAGAAATGTGTATCTGACGTTTATAATATTTTCTACGTGAAATCTTGGCAATCTTAGTATGTACATTTTGGATCCTCGACATTACACTCACTCACAGATCATATATTATATACCTATTATACCTTAATAGTCAGGAATTATTATTTGGAATATGCAAAATCAGATAGGTATTTAAAAATCAATTCGATTTCTTTAATGGAAAAAATAATGAGACTGTACCGCAATGATATTTATTCAAATTTAAATTGTCGACAGGTGTTAAGTCAGACAGCACTAGCGGGGAGTCGACCAGTCAGTCGTTCGGCGGCCAGATTTTGAAACATATGTAAATGAGGCAGGCGGCGAACGGGCGCGCTCAAAGACTATGCCGCCGCGCCGCATCTGCCGAGTGCGCCCTACCCTTTTATTAGCTACGCTTTAATTTTACATCTACGTAAAATAAAAATGCCGTAAATGAGTTATTGCAATTGAACTATTCAATTTTTATTCATGGTATCTTGAATTACTTTTATAATATGCATTGGTATGTAAATAAATTCTTCGTAGTTTCTAATAGACAAAAAAGTGTCAACAAGACGGACGGATGACTTGGTAAATGAAGTTGGCAAGGACTGAACGCCTTGACCTAAAGGCATTCAGTCCTAGCAAACGTTTACGTAGGTAGTAACTATTTAGTAGGTAATCTGTGCCCTGGTGGTTATGTATAAGGAAAACTTAAAAAAACACCCAGCATTGGGTGGCTATGGGTAATTAACACACTTTATAATAAAAGGACTTGGCATTCAAAGTGGTATTTCTAATATTGAAAATGTATGGTAATTTCCCTCGCCCGACATCGCTCGTTCGCTCGCTAACTGGCAGTGTGGCCTGCGCTTCATGTCAATCGTCGAAAGTCCTGAAAATGTAGCAAAAACAGAATAGAATAAAATAAGATACGTAGGTACCCACTGTCACGGTAATAATACATACAGTATTGTAACTCGGCCGTAACCTTGAAATAAATGCCTACAGCCGCGCGGTACGTAAACATGCCATAGGGCTGCCCACCTTCAGCATTTTAATTACATTTGCTTCTTTAAGTTTCCATTTAGTTTTGTGATTGTAAATATACTTTTTTTATATAAACAAATAAAATACTTTATGAATTGAATAGAAAGTGTTCAATAAAAATGCGTGTTGTTTTTTGATTATACTTATTCCACAGCATGTTGCACAACCATTAGCTTATATTATTAATTTGTCGCTAGAACACGGCTGCTTTTCCGAGAAGCTAACGCTATCTTCGATTAAACCTACATATATACAAAAAAGGATTTAAGACAGATAAAAAAATATTTTTACCTGTCTTAAATCCTTGAATCAAAAATTTTTGAAAAGGTTATTAAAGAATATTGAGTTTTTTAAATACGAATGAAATTTTAGCAAAAGAACAATTTCGCTTTAGAAAGGAAAGGTCAACTTTATTAGCAACCTTTCATTTAACAAAATCAATCATATGTAAATAATATTAATACAAAAATTCCAGGTAGTGTTCTTTTTTTAGATTTAAGAAAAGCATTCGATTTTGTCAATCATTCTATTTTAATCGATAAATTAGATAAATGCGGGATTAGGGCCATTGTCTTAAAATGGTTTCAGTCATATTTAAATGGAAGAAAACAGGTCACACGTATATTGAGATGTAACAGCAATACTAACAGTATAGAGAATTTTTAAATCAATCATTTTGATTAAAAAATCGGTCTTATAAATTTGCTGTAGGGTCTTTTTACCTAAACGCGAGGCGCGCCGTTTCCAAGTAACGCAAAAGTAATCTGAGAAAATTTCAACTGTCTAGTGACAGACTAGAGAGTAATCCTTGTTTATTACAAAAACAAACAAAAAATAAAGACATTTTAAATAAAACAAGAAAAACAATACAAAGAACTTATAACAATTTAGGAAAAAAAATTAAACTAAAAATGCATGTATGCCACATGCATGTTAAAAAAGGCGATCGCTTAGCATATTGCTAATTATGCTGCAACCAGCAAGGGTGGCAACGATTTTCAGCGGCAGCCAGAAAATCTGTGTTTCGTCTGTCGTAGAGAAACAAAATTAATTATGTATGTAATAATATAATAAATACATATACACATAAAAATAAAAAAGTTCACTTTATATATTAATCCAGAGATCTTTTTTTTTAAAGGAAATATTTTTTATCCATTAAAAAGACACATTATGTACCTACAATAAAATATTTAAAATTATTGTATAGTCTTACCTTTCAGAGTTTCCAGGTAATCTTTAAAAAGTTATCTCTGGATGTTATTGACGAATTCATGAAACCAAAAACAGCACAATCTGCACAATATATCCTTCTCGTAAAAATATATTCCAATTTTTACATCTATATATACAATATACCTAATATATTTACAGTTCTTAAAAAAAAGGAAAAAAAAATAATAATCCTTGTCGTTATCCTTACTAATATTATATGTGAAAGTTTGTGAATATGGATGAATGGATGGATGGATGGATGTTTGTTACTCTTTCACGTAAAAACTACTGAACGGATCTGGATGAAATTTGGCACAGAGATAGATTATGGTCTGGAATAACACATAAGCTACTTTTTGCAGGGATAACCGACAGCCACGCGGGTGGAGCCGCGGGCAACAGCTAAATTTGAATATAATACTTGAACTTATTTTTAGTGAAAATATCGCGTGGTTATTGTTAAAAAAGCAACACACTCTGGAGCACAGTCACCACTGTCAGCGTGCTAGGCGCCTGCCGCGATTGAGGCGCGTAATCATAGCTCGCGCTTCTTCCGTTTGTATGAAGTTGGGATACTGTATGTATTATTACCGTGCCACTGTTGTTCTGTTCGCGCTTCTTTCTTCTTGCGCACCTGTCCTGTGTGGTCCTGTTGTCTTAGAGACATTATTTTACAGCATCACTTTCTTATTTTTGTCCCATCTATTTAATAATAAATCTGTTAATTTAGAATTTACGTAGGTGCTTACCTACGTAAATTCCAAATTACCTACTTTAGTAACCATTAAAATTTAGTAAAAGGAGTACCTACTTACATCTCCTTCCCACTACGAAACCTTTTTTAATTCTGAGGCTTTTCGGGCCTTGCTAGGCTTTCCAATCTCTTCCCAACCAAAGTTAATCTTTAGATAACGAAGTCTTTTAAAAACGCTACTATTTCCAAAGCTACTTAATTAGGAAGACCAACGGATATATTTTTTACCATCCTAGTTAATCTTTAAGTAAACACGTGTTTCATTCAAGAATGTTCCTAGCTCGACCCGCATAATCATTACAACTACGCTTTAAAAGACCACCGCGACGTCGGGTGGTACACTTTATTAAAGTACCTATTTCATTCAAATCTCTAATACATACATAATCTAAGAAGGATAGGATGTAGCTAATTCTTGAAGACGTAGGTATACAGGGTTAGTATCACATCCATGTTTTCGAAGTTACCAAAGTTTGCGCAGTGGGTATGGGTAGTTGGCTGGCGCCATGCGGGCGGTTTCATGTTTGCACATTCTATTCGCTCTCTCCTTCTAAAGTTTGAACAAGATCTATCAGGCAGATTCTATGCGCCTTTATGTGTTTGTTACTTTTGTTGAGAGAAGGGACAAATTAGCAATCATAATGTCTAAGCTTAGGTATTAATCGTAGTACCTAAGTAGGAAGGTATAACAGTTTTTTATACTATAATTTAAATACCTTCAAGATTTAAAAAGTTCTAATAAGTATAGAGTACTAGCTGTTGCCCGCGGCTCCGCCCGCGTGGATGTCGGTTATCGCTGTAAAAAGTAGCCTATGTGTAATTCCACACCATAATCTATCTCTGTGTTAAATGTCATCCAGATCCGTTTAGTAGTTTTTACGTGAAAGAGTAACAAACATCCATCCATCCATCCATACTCACAAACTTTCACATTTATAATATTAGTAAGGATAATACTCGTACTACCTATATACATAGAGTAGTAGACACTACCAAAAATTTTCACTTTACTCAACCGTTAAGTGAATTTCGCTTTCTTTAGTTTTTAGAACGAATTACAAACTTATGTTATACCTACTTAGGCACCTTTATGTATAATCGGAAAACCAGGCAATCACACACTTATTTTCATTAAATTGAATATTGTAGAGCCTTAATAATAGTCCGTGTAATGAGGACGCGGCAAATAAATTAATCCCATTATCAGCGTGATTGATGATTCGACGTCAGCTAAAACTCAATTACCGTCTGATTTTCGCCAGTCGCCACCCCTGTCGACCGAATCAATCAGCATTCACTTAACGAGATGGAGTGGAGAAGTGAATGTTCGCTGTTTACTTACTAAACATAGGTATATAAATATGTATAACTACATATTGGTATATTACTTCGATAGTCTGCAAAAGATTGCAATTCGGCTCGTAGAAGAGTTTTGAAAGAAACGTTTTCCTACTACATGGGTCGGCAACACGCAGTGTCTATCTATAGGCTATGGTAACTGCTTAAGTAGCTAGTATAAAAGAACATAATCAACTGATTGTCCCACTGCTAGGCACGGGTCTCATCTTTGTAAAGGTTATAATGCAGATATATTCAAGTAGGTAATGTAATGTAATTTTCGGCATTATTTACCACAAGTTACACGATGGTACATCACTCGTGATAATGATGAAAATCTCGATTTTAGCCTTATGATTTGGTTAACCGGAAAAGTTGCTGATTGTATATTAAACTTGCTCTTATGAGTTTTGTTTATTAGAAGGTCATCACACCTTTTAATAAAAAAGCTCATAAAATTTGTTTCCGATTTACGGATTTACCCTAAATATACCATGTTATCGGTAAGCGGCGCAGACACAAAGCACTTCAAAGAGGAAAGTCTATCACACCGCTTGATTGGCGGTGTCTTTGACACGTTTTGATGAGGCCTAGCTACGGAAACGTACGTTATATTGGGAAAATGCCACGCAGTACGAGCAATACGCGCGATTCCCTAGAGCTTCGGTGTATAGGTACTGAACTACAACTAGGTAAAGCTTACCTTCATCCCTTTTTTTTTGTTATATGAGGATATAGATACCTGCCTATTATAAGTACCTACTAGTTTTTAAAACCTACTTTTCCATTTTTTTTTATTTTTTCAAAAGACAACTCCCGCACTAGAGAACAAGCTCTGTGTCGCGGCATTACATGCGAATGGCTGTTAATTTCTTACCAGCAGGCGGGCTATTTGTAAACGTAGTTTTATATTTCTTGGATGGCAAACAAGCATACGGCCGTCTGGTGTTAAGCAGTTACCTACCGTAGCACATGGACGCTTTCAATGTCATAGGTATCACTTGCATGTTTTTCAAACACGGATTTTAGATGAAGTACCTATCCCTGGGATAGGAAAACGTTTTTTCCAAAATGCATCCATAAATGAGCGCTGGAGACCTGTACTCACACGCAGGACCAAAACTACACCACTGAGTGTAGTTATTTTGCTGTGGTCTTTTAAAATTTTAATGAGGTACCTAAGCAGTAAAATAAAATGGTGATATTTATTTTTGATATTAAAATACATTGCTTTTACGTACAACTTGATTAATGAGAACTCAAAAAATGAGAAGAGAAATGAAATTTAAATAAATTTCTAAACTATTTATAGTTGCAGTGTGACTGAAATGACTGACGACTTGGCTGCAGTCAGCAGATGGACAAGGTCAGCTTGCTCAGGACCAAATGCTGTATAGACCCTTGGTGGAGGCAGTGGACGTCTTTCAGCTAAGATAATTAAAATAAAATGGCCAAAGAAACCAAAGCCATCGTAAAAAAGTGTAGTACTAACTAAATTAAATAATGTCAGTAATGTCACTGTCAAGTGTCAGGTTAATTGTCATTAAAATTATCGCTCTCTTGTCAAAAATTGTTGAACTTGATTCCGCGGCGTGTTGTATTAGGTTATAAAGTGAAATAAAAATGGGGAAAATTAGAAAAACTAAACCTACAAGAGCTAAGAAAAGTTTGCCGGCTGCTGACGAAATCGATGAAGAAGAACAACTGCCAGTTGATACTAAAGAAAATGCTATTCAAACCATATTAGATCAGTTGCAGGTTAGTTTACAAAAACTTGTTTTAATCTTAAAAATGTACTTGGTTTAACAGAACTTTAAGATTAAAAACCTAATAATTGCCTGTAAAATATTTGTCGTTACTTAAGTTATCAAAATTAATATTAAAAATACTTTTAGGCGGCTGATGTGGAAGAAAAATATTGTGGATTACAAACGTTAGCTCTTATGATTGAAAATCCAGAGAATGTGCAGCAAATATTGGAGCGTGGACTTGTAAAGGTTGCAGCGCCTTTGTTACTTGATCAAGCTAGCTCTGTGAGAAATGCAGCTGCTGGTACACTTCGAAACTTATCTACAGTGACCATGGACACCTGTGACGTTATGATGGAGCAAGATATTATGACTGCTGTTACATGTTATTTCCATGAGGTGGGTATAATAATATTATGGTTAAAATTTGGTTTAAGTATTTTATGATTAGTGAACCTGATTTGCAATCTGTAAGAGCATGTAACTTGTTTTTGTTGTACTCCTCGACATATCTCCCAAGGACTATTATGATAAGGATCCATTTTCCAATCCTCCGACATACATTTGACTTCTGTAAGTTTTATTATAATTTTGCAGCATGCTGAAAATTGGATACCAGATTCAAATTCTAAAACAAAAGATGAGGATATTGACACCTTTATTCAATCTGTTAATTTGCTATTAAACCTTTGTGAAAGTTCAGGTAAGAATACTTTTTACTCTTTGTCTTTATTCTATGGTCATTTGATCCCAAACTAAGCACTTTTACTATGGCAACCAGACAACTGGAAAACAGACTTATGTGTTTCTAAATCCATACATAGATAATTACACACAAGACACAGAACTAATAATCATGTCTCATCACACAAAAAAAAATCCTGGCCAACAATTAAACCCTTTACCATAAGCAGACAAGGTCACTGACCACTAAAACAAACGGGCTGTTTAAAAATTAAATTTAATACTGAGGCATGATTCTAAACTCTTATATTTCTTGTGATTGCAGATCTAGCTATCAATTATGTTGGACAATCAAGAGTATTGGATATATTACCTCGCTATTTAGACCTTGGTACATTCAATGCCGATATAGTAACAGCTGTGTTACAATGTTTATTTGTAGTTGTTGAAGACAACCCTACAGCTATGGCAAAGATTAAATCAAATGCTGAGAGATCACTACAAACATTGTTGGGACTAGAAGGCAGTGATCCTTCTACACTGTTGATAAAAACACTTTCTGCTGGTGTAATTATTAATACATGTGGAGGCAACATTACTACATTGCCTTCTGATGTCATAAACTTAATAATATCTATATTGGGTAGTACTCTAGCAGTTGATCATAGGCTTATATGTAATGAGCTGTCAAGTAATGTACCACTGGGTGATAAGGCAGGGAAAATACATGCTCCAAAAGACAAGGCAGCTCAGCAACTAGAAAAGCAGTTGCAATCTGTATTACAAATGTTGACAGCACAACAGAGTTCACTTGAAATTGTTGCAAACATCTGTTCATGTGATGGTAAGAAAAGTTATGATATAGTAAAATTGACATTTTTTTCTTAGTTTTAAATAAAATAGGCAGAAAATTATGTCCAAAAGTGAAAATAAAAAATTGCATAGAAAATTACCAAGTTACAAGTCTCATTTTAATATTGAGAATTACACAGAGACAGTGCTGCAGTTTTATGACGTCACATTCCCGTAACACATTTGTTTTGTGGAAAAGAGATAATCAATATAAAACTTTTGTAGCTTATTTTACAACTCTGTAAAACCCTTTAACTCCTTTCTTTCTTTTAAAATTCTAGACAGTGAAGATGTTAATGAATCATCAGAAAGTGATGAGGCTGATGAAGAAATGTACGAAAATGGTGATGAGTCAGTTCTAGCAGAAGATAAGTTACCACCAGAAGTGATGGAAGCATTAGTGTCATTGGAAATATTTGATAAAGTCTGGGCTAGAACACAATTACCTGCACAGAACGTAATGTTAATATTGAAAGAATATGAAGGATCACAGTTGATTTATAAAAGGTAAGTTTTTTTTGATTAGAGAAATAGAGTATTGGTTAATTTCTTGTTTTTTTATTCTTAGGTGGTATTGTTTGCCACAAGCTTGATGACAATAAGCAGTTACCGTAGGACGTTTGCAATTTCTAGAGTGTGCAATTGCTAGTGTAACATTATGCTTGTTGCTAATCTAAAAAATAACAACACAAGGGTTTTGTGATATGTCTTTACTGCATCCAAGTGCAGTTATGTAATATTCAGGAAAGAAATTTATTTATTGCATTACTGGTAGGTGGTTAATCAGACGATGATACTCTACCCAAAATTTTATGACAGACGGAATACTGAATCTTGTGGGAATTGAGTGACATTATAATCTATCTCTATACTAATATTATAAATGCGAAAGTTTGGATGGATGGATGTATGTTTTGTTACTCAATCACATCAAAATGGATAAATAGATCTGAGTAAAATTTGGCACAGAGACGGATAATAGATAACTATTTATTAACCGACTTCAAAAAGAGGAGGTCATAAATTTTTCATTCATTTTTTTTTTTTTTTTTTTAATGTTTGTTACCGCATAACTCCGTCATTTATGGACCGATTTGAAAAATTCTTTTTTGTCTGACTGGACATACTTCCAGTTTGGTCCCATTATCATCAAAAGAAAGTTCTGATGATGGGTTCCATAAGGAATTGAGGGAACTCCTCAAAAGTTATAGGCACACATATAGCAATTTCAATATTTTTATCAACTAATCAATCATTTGCATTCAGAAAGTGTAATTTGGTGAAGTAAAACTGATGAAGAAGACCACAGATGGCCATCTGAACTTTTCAATAATAAGTATTTTACTGACGGCGATTAGATAAGTTTCGGTTATTGTTGCTAAGCAACTATTAATAAGAAATAATGACGTGAATGAATTGAGCGCGGATTGCATAGATTAAATATTGCTTTTAATATTTACTTGACCTGTGTTCAGCCCGACGCTCAGTCGATTTTATTCGATTGTAACAAACAAATATTTGAAAATTTTACAACTTGCCATACTGAAGTCGGTTTTTTTTTGTTAAAATTATTGTACATCAAAATACTTACGGAATAGTAAATAGACTACTTTTTATCGCGAAACATTCACTGTTACCGTGGCGTTGCGCGTCTGTTTGAAGCCTCGAGAGGATACTAGTAATTCAATATTTCTAATAAGTGTTGTTTATATATTGTTTCAGATTGCTTAGCTTACAAACACGAGCATTACTATGCCTAAATAACTTATTGTCCACTTTACCAGTTGAAAATCTTGGTGGTGTTGATGGAGTATACAAAATTTGGGTTGATGCAGGCAAATTAGTCTTTAAACAAGATACAGAGAATGTGAACCTTTCTGAGTCGGCAACAGCTGTTATGAGGGCTGCTCTAGATAAAATTAAATTTAGAGAAAATGGCAATACTAGTGATTGCAACTTATTTAGTGGATTGGCTTTATCAGATATAGAGGTGGGTTATGGAATTTAGTATTTACTTGCGATATTTTCTATTCATTCATATAAGGAATGGGCGTTTTCACAAAAATGTGCACACCCACTATTTTAACTGTTTCACACTATTTCAATGAAATCTTGAATTTGAGGGATAGTTGAAATGTTGAAATAGTGAATGTGTACATTTTTGATGGACCACATATGAAACAGCCTTCAATACTGCTTTATAATGTGCTATATCTTAAATAAAAGCATCATATATTAGTAATGAAAGTAGGGATGAAAATGAAATTGCCCGAAAAATTACGAAGGTAAAAGTATTTTAATATTGATAATAATAGACAGAGAACACTGCTTTTTATGACTGGGCAAATATTCCGATTGCTAAACTTTGATAACTTTTTTGTTTATTTATATAAATTGCGCAGATAATAAATAAATATTTTATTTGTTTTTAAATATCCACATAATAATTTATTATGTTTCAGGTAATGATGACCGGGATAAAAGAATGTCAAGTGCCTGAGATAAGATCAAACTTAATCAGGATGATTGGTATCTTAGCATTGCTATTAGTCAATAACTTAAATGACGTAACCGCCAATGTAATATGTACTATAACAGAGTTCATATTAGAACAAGTGCATAAAGAGAATGAAGTGTGGGTGATAGCAGAAGCCGTAGATACACTAGTGGACTTGTATTCTGAAGACGAAACTGATGTGTTAGCTGCTAAAGTGAAGCTTGTTGACAAATTGGCGGTAATTTCACCTATTTTGAAAAATAAAGTGAGTATTTTTTTTAAACATCATTCTGGTGATGGCCATTGTTGTATGTTGGCCTCTTGTATGTTTCCATAAAGGCCAGTCTTAAGCGGCCTGCATCCACTGTCTGCCTGCAGCTCTGACCTGGTCATTTGCCCAACTGTGTGTAGTGGGTCGTCCCGAGCTGTATTTTTCTGAACGTGGTCGCCACTTGAATGCCAGTTTTTAATATTTTTTACACATCTCAAATCCAGGGTGAATTAGTTAGAAATATCAAATGCCACCCTACTGTTCCTCTGGGGGTACAAAGTGATATTGACATCATTTCAGCCTTTTAGGGTATTACAGTACTCATCAATATAAACAACTTATACTATGAGATTAACTTTTGACTGGTGACATTTGTGACTGGTTAGTACTCTGAATACTAAGCTGAAGATGGTGGGTTTGATTCCTACCTAGGATAAATGGCTATTTGTGTTAAATAATTTTTTTTTTTTAATTTTTAATTTTTTAAAAAGACAACTCCCGCACTAGAGAACAAGCTCTGTGTCGCGGGGGACTTTACAAACATACAATCAACGGACACAAATCACACCCAGACTCAGAACAACTCTTTGTGGGTCACACAAAGTTTTGTCCCTGTGTGGGAATCGAACCCACAACCTCGTGCACAGCAGGCGCATTCTGTACCCACTGGACCACCGAGGCAGTCAAAATACATTATTCTTTGTTCTGTCTGGTTGTAATTTATCTATAATAATGTATCTTTACCAGTTGTCTGGTTGCCATAGTACCAGACACTGGTAAGTAAAAGATCAAATGGCTGTTTGTAAATTGTCCAAATATAATAATAATTTTAACAAAGCCTTATTTTTAAGTCTATGACAAGTGTGAAGATATTTGGTTAACAAATTTTGTAACTATAAAAGTTTTATCAGCCAAAAGTCCTCTGCTGGACATAGGCCTCCTCCAAGGATTTGCACAACTCTCGATCCTGAGCCGACCTTGTGTTGTCGACCGGTTGCCCGCAGCTTTTACCAGTTGGAGGCCTTAAAAAGTTTAATGTAAATGTTTATATTTTTCAGACACGACAACAGAAGAAACTGCCAAAAGAATACAAAGTACTCGTAAGTACAGCAACATCCAACTTACCCAGATTTATTAAGTACAAAAAGGATAGATTAAGTAAATTATAACCGTTTATGAGTAGGTATATAACACATATTGTTTTTTTATGTTTAGCATTTAAGTTTATAACTGATTATAAATATGTATGTATGTACCTATATATACATAGTGTACTATATTTCTGAGTTTTAATTTTATTCCTCTGATTCTAAAACTTTTCTGATTCTGAGTAAGACAAGACATTCAGAAGTTTTGCAAGTAGTCACGTCAGTTTCATTTTTTAGATAGATGTGTAAGCGGTGTGTAAGCTAGTCTTAACTAAAAATGACTGCTATGTTATTACTGAGTAACATGAACTATTTATATAATACTAACTGTTGCCCGCGGCTCCGCCCGCGTGGATGTCGGTTATCGCTGTATGCCTATGTGTTATTCCAGACCATAATCTATCTCTGTGCCAAATTTCATCCAGATCCGTTCCGTAGTTTTTACGCTAAAGAGTAACAAACATTCATCTATCCATAGGATATATTAAAAAAAAAAATAAGGATACCTATGCAAACTAAATAAATGTATCGTGTGAAGCTGGAATGGGCTGCTTGTCTATAGTATATTATATAATTTTAACAAAAAAAAACCGACTTCAGTACGGCAAGTTGCAGAATTTCAAAAACCTTAAAAACGGCTAGATTACATTGTTTAATTATGAAGTTCCGTTGCCTAGCTACCTTAGCAACCATATTGGAAACTTATTTAATCGCCATCCGTAAAATACTTATTATTGAGAACTTCAGGTGGCCATCTGTGGTCTTCTTCATCAGTTTTACTTCATCATATTATACTTTCTGAATGCAAATGTTTGATGTGTTGTTAAAAATATTGAAATTGCTATATGTGTGCCTATAATTTTTGAAGAGTTCCCTCAATTCCTCATGGATCCCATCATCAGCTTTCTTTTGATGATAATGGGACCAAACTAGAAGTATGTCCTCTCAGACAAAAAAAGAATTTTTCAAATCGGTCCATAAATGAGGGAGTTCTGCGGTAACAAACATAAAAAAAAAAAAAAAAAAAAACTCGAATTGATAACTTCCTCTTTTTGAAGTCGGTTAAAAAGAGGTAAAGTTTGTGAGTTTGTGATGTTGTAGGGGGATCTCTGGATCTACTAAACCGATTTTAAAAGCCACGTTATTTGTGAATGTCATAGGCTATATTTTATTGACAAAAACATTACGGGACCCCAGGAAATACCACCCGTGCAATGCCGGGGCGGGCGGCTAGTCTAAAATAAAAAGACAACATTTCAATAGACTAATAATTTATTTAACAACAATGACTGAACTAACAATATAATAACTTATCCCAATGTGAACATTTGTATATAAATAATATAGGAATCTTGCGCTACAAAGTCACAGTGCTAAACACTCTTTGTGTTTGTTTATTGTAATGGCATAGCTTTTCTTTTTTATTCCATCACTTTATTTACCTTTGGATTTTTTGTCATGTATTTATGACATTGGTGTGAAGACCACGGTCTTTCTTGTCGTGTATAGATGACAGTGTCAAAGGGTTAAATTAGGTTTCCAGATCTTGTAAAGTGCACTGGCAGCAGTCTATTACGCTTATATAGCGCTCTTATATGCTACGGTAACTGGCTACTTACAGGTAGGTACTAGTAACTTACAGGCTGTTTACATGCTTATTTACCACCTTAGTGGCATAAAGAAGAAAAACTATACCACTAACAATATAAGAGTGATTCTTATTATGGTACTAGAAAAGCATACATTTATTAAATAGTTATCACATATAAATTACTCTAAGCTGCTAAATAATAAAATATTTTATGGCAAAACAGTGTTATTTGTTAAGGCTGTCACTTACGTATAAATTTTTACATCGTATCGGTAAAATGGGTTGAACGCAAGAGAAGGTGAATGGATACAAAAATCTCTTATGTGCCGCGGAGTAGTTTATTTAGAAATATCCGTGCCACTCTGTTATGTTCTATTTTTATGGATTGTCACCCAATGAACAGAGAAAAAAAGACTATATAAAGTGTGAATAGATAGCAAGTTTCGGGTCTTATGCAAACCCTTTTATCCCATGCAATTTTCTGTAGACCCCACATAAAAGTACTACACAAAGTAACACTTAGAAGGTTTGGGGGTTTTACTGGTGATAGACATGATTTTCAGCGACCTAAAAGCTAAGGAGGAAGCTAAAGAAGTTATTTTTAAAGTTTATACAAAAATCTGATAGTGAATCTAATTAGGTATAAATTAATATATATTATAAATAAATTAAGGTCCCATTAATGTACCTTGTAATCGTTTTTATTAAATGAAATAACCCTTAACTGACTGCTGACTGTACACATGAATTTAGGTATCGTTTGTAAGTATCTTTATTCATCCCATTTTACTATAAACAATGTATTGAAGGCACTGTTCCTATTTCATTAAGCATGATGTGTTAAGTATGGAGGTCGATGTCTATTGTTATTGCAAATCCCCTAAATGAAAGTCTGAGATCCGATTACATCTAAACCACGATGTTTATAACTAAAATCACATGTATCTGTTAGTATAAATGTCCGAAATACGGTGAATCCTAATATACGCCTCTGAATGTCCGTAATCTTTTGTTTCTAAGCCTTAACCTATTTGACGTCACTGTCGTCTATACGTGACAAAAATACAGTACAGCGAAAAATAAAAATAAAGATACCTAGTACATGTTGACAATAAAAATGTATTTTTGAACTTTTGACGGTGAATTTATGTATTCACTGTAGTTCGGACATCCGTAGTAACATATTAACACTTTTAACACATTATAGTTTACTACTTCACGTTTATGGCTTTCCATGCCTGATCATGATTTTATTATGATACTTTTATATAAATACCTATTATATATAAATATTCTCTATGTAAAATATTACTATATATATTTTCCTTGTAAATACAATCATTTTAAATAGGTACGATTAGGGACGCGTCCATATCATACTTATCGTTCTAAATTTTATTTTCTATATATTTCATATAAATTAGTTCCAAATGTATCGCACACACACACATTTGTAAAACCCCGAACTACGGTTATTGCTAAGATTTATCAGATAATAAAAGTAGAAGTCTATTCGCGCATCAGTGCAGTGTCAGTGAATTAGTTAACACAAGTCCGTGGACTCCGTGAATATTTTTACGATTGCAGTCCCATCATCACAGCCAGCAGCTGACTTTGCTCTGATATCTCTGATTGGAAACCTCCTTTAACCATTTTTTTCAGAGATAAGAAATAAAATATATAATGTGTTTTACAATAAGTTGTTCGGGCTTATAGCAGATGCACAAATTTGATATTACATATTATGATTTATGAACCACAAATTATATATGAAATTATTATAGTACTTATAGATGTGGTTCGAAAATGAACGTACGAGTATGATTAAGTTACAATAAGTATTTGCATTCACGGGGTGTTAGATCCTCCGCCATAGTGACTCCTTCTTGGCTTTGGTATAGGATTTGGTGACGACACGTCATTCTTATCAAATCGCCTTTTGATCTCTGAAACCGACAGACGTCCACCCACTTGTGGGAGTTCCTCTTCATTTAACGCAGAATTTAATTTGTTGATTTCTCGTTCAAGCTCTCTTGTAGCTCTATCTATTTCTAAAAATTCTTTTTCTGTACTTGAAATAGTCTCAATGCTCTGTTTTCTTCGTGTATCATTGTACAGTTTACATACAACTTTCTGTGGTTCCTCATTACCATTGGTGTCTACATGTGTTGTGTTATCGTTTAGGTCAATGTCGTATGCCGTGTATGTGGCGTCCAAGGCATTGGTAAGACTTTTGCTTCTCTTGTTGTTTAAAGAGTGGAAATCTTCTAGATTGCCTCGCCGTAAACGTATGTCATCTTCGTTAACGCTGGAGTTCCGCCTGTATTTAACAATATCTATTTTACGGAATGTGTCTGGAATATCTTCATCTGAAGAACTATTTCTGGTTGATCCATGATTGTCTTTTGGTATATTACCATTAGGTTGTGTTTTTGTTTGTTCATTATCCAATTTTTGATCTGTATTTATACTAACTGAGGTTTCTACAATCTCATTATTTTCTGTGTTTATATTTTTAGAGTCTGCTATCTTTTCATGTTTACTTTTATCTTCTTCGTCTTCAACTATTTTAAGCTCAATATTTAGGTTCATATCTTCTAGTTCTAATTCTCCTTCAGTACTGTTAAGTTTCTTTTCTTCGACTTCAGTTACTTGCAGGTCGGAGCTGATGCTGGTTATCTGAAAATAAATACATGTAGATACTTTCAGATTTAGCTGTTCGATATAAATTGTTGTATACCTACGTCTTACTGAGATCAAAGTTCCCAACATAAGGTTATCGATAGTGGCTATTAAACACCTATAAAAGTTAGCAGTGTGACGACATTTTACGTACTTACAACAAATAGCAGTGATGTGTGCGTTTGTTAATATCGAATCTTACTAAACTTCTTCAGGTATAGTTACATGTTACTGTAAAACACCGAACTACGATAAAATTATTTAGGTAAATTACATTTTAAGATGTACTTAGCATAGTTCGCGCTTTCGCAGTAACATATTATAATTAGGTAGGTAAATACCAAGTGCCTTTTACGTGTGAGCCAATAGCGATATGTGCATAGAGTCGAACATTTGGGTTAGAATAAATGATCCACCGTATAATATGTGGGTTGTGTAACATTATAGTTATATTCACCAATATTTTCTGTTTGCGTGTAATGTTCAGGTGATGACGAACTCGATGTTTCCTAGTATTAACAAAACCAAAATATTTTATGACTTGTGTTGTGTATAGCAAGTACTGCTATACACTGTTGTATAGCAGAGTGTTGGGCTCGGGTCTCCTCAATAAATTTGGTTTAACTAATTTATTGACGTGTCTACATGTCGTTGGGATACAGGGCATGCTTGCACTCGACGTGTATAGACGTCAGTGGCGTCCAATAGGCTAAGTCACTGAATAATGATCCTCCTCAAATGTAAGTATGTAATATCACGTTCGTAATCTTAGGTTTTGTGATTTATCTTACCGTAGTATCCCCGATACTATCAGCCGTTGTGTCTAGAGTGGTGTCAGGTGTGGCTACACCGGAGCCGGGTGGTGGCAGTGGTGCGCGTTTCTTCTTACGTCGAGAAGCCCGCACTGGTGGTACAGGACCGTCTTCTTCAAACGGATTCGTACTCTCCACGCTCAGCCGAGACCCAGACACTTCGCTACGGGCCATGCGAGGGGTCACACTGTAATATTTAGGTACAAAAATTAGTCATGAACCTTATCCTACAATTGAATCACCGGTATGTATTCATAAATGCTCAAAACAGAGCGCAGGCAAGATGGTCAGACCTTCTTAATGACGTCTGACTCAGACGTCACTAAGAAGGCGTTTGGAGGTAGCATGTAGGTACCGTGCAGTCCACACTTCAGAAGACCGCATAGTTTGGAGACGCGTCGTATGTGGTCGCGATCCTCAGCAGTAAGGGAACGACGACAATGATGATGTATTCATAAACGTCTATTACCCTACTTACCTAAGGGCTACTTTAAAAAGTGGTTGATCAAGTCAAGTCATCACGTCAAGGGAACTTTTAGTCCTAAGAGGCAATGTCGTTTCTCAGGACGCTAAGGGTTCAACCAGCAGCAGGTTGAGATCGTTTTCAACTAATAAAACTACAAAGATAAAAGGTATTTTATCTTTGTAGTTTTGAGAATTGTTGCTTTAAAATTATTGATACTAAAAAGCAACAATTCGAAGGCCACGAAAAGTTAGTGTACCCTTAGGGTAATTAATTCTTCTGCATATATTCTTTAGAAGCTTTGAGTAATTCAACTTAGGTGAGCAATGAAGAAGTTTATTTACCTAAGTGAATTGACCTCATGGTGGCTTGTGCTTCGTAGCCGCTCTTGAAACCTGGAGCGTGGTAGCGGGGTGATGGAACCTCCGTACACGTAGCGGTCTGGTCTCTCCGGGGACCCTACCGTACTTCGAGATGCTGTCGAGTCTGGAAACATTTTAAGTAAGTATATTGTAAAAGCTTAGATCTAAACCTTTAATAAATAAGAGTCAGTTGTGACTTTGGATTATCATCATTTCGTCTGACACTCACTAGACGGACAGGGACAGATTACCTGTTCAAAGCTGCAAGTACCTATGCACTAGATGCAGGTAGCTGAAGACCGGCCTGAAGGCTTACTTGCAGTGTTAGTAACTTTGATGTTTGGACTTTTGGTCTTCTATGAAAGATTACTCTTATTATATAACATAGCATCATGTCTTTTTCACTAGACTAAAGAGGTAGGCAGAGTTGTATGTCGCCCACATTTCGCCAGCTAAGCATGTTAGATCCCTTGTAATAGGTGGCAAGCCATCATAAATTCAATTATAATTAATTATAGAACAGCGACCTGCTCCGACTTCGCCCGGGTTAATATTTAATCCTTTTAGGGATTGAATTTCCAAAAATCCATTCTTAGCGGATGCTTACGTTATAAAATAAACCTAGGTATGTTCCAAAGTTGGGACTTACCAGTTTTGGCTGTGCATTCATTGTCACCCAGGCAAAAACGATTTTATATAGGCAGGTAGATAAATATATATCTATTATTATATGATGTATAGGTAGAAGGAAAACGCTTACGAAAACTAAATCTGGTGGTCCCTAGTGCTGTTTATTCCTGATGCAATCAGCGACCACCTAGTACTAAAGAATATTATAATTATATTTAGAATAATACGTTTTCTTACATTGCATAGCTCTCCGATACATGATAGGTGAATTTTCCCCATTTAGTTGGCTATTTGACTTGTCTGTAGGCGTCTGTCCTTTCTTTCCCTTCTTCATAAACGACCTGAAGGCCCTGAAAATTAAAACAATTCTTAATGTTAACATTAAAAATATTAAAATATTTTAGAGGTTATAGACACCGTGGGAAATTTGGCACAATGGGTAGGTACGTGGTATACATACAGAATTACCATAAAAAGTGTGGAGCCTTCTCCATCATCGTTGGCAATACAAAATACACATTTTAATTAAGAGTTCCACGGTACCAACTATGGAACTCTATAAAGAGTTCAACGGTACCAACTAGATTTTGTACAGTTCTTGTCAAACTTTATGCTCGGTCTGAATGTACCTAGGTAGTTGGGGAAGCATGAGTGCGGGCTTGTGGCATGTTTAGTTCTTCTTTCATTAAGGCAGGTATGAAATAGAAAAAGAGTGCGTACTTCGCTCATTTGTCCTGGCCTATCCTGACTTGTCATGGGGTGCCCTGTAGGAGCCTAATATTAACTACTGCGCAGCGTCTACATGTAGACCGAGCATAAATTTTAACGCGACTGGCGTAAAACAAAATAAAATCAATAAAAGTCTGATCATTAGGTACAAACTATATAGGTACGTTGATCATGAATCAAATGAAACACCCACGACGAATGGCGATGTGATAAGTAGCCAGAGCGGCAACACACAGGTATTTAGAAGTCATTACAGCAGCAGTTCTTACAATGCCGTTAACGGATGTCTGTCTGTAGGCGCAAAACTGACAAAAGCAATGGAAGTTTAGTGCACTTGATTCCACTTGAACGGTCACAATTGTGCCGTGACGGTCGACGGTCGACGGATGACCAACCGTCGCGCATCGTACGCCCACCGACTTACGGCCATTGTACTATATTCGCTTGTATGAATACTAGTGGAGTGGTATTCAAATGTACCAGAAAGTTTATTCATGCAAAACTTTCTGCTGATAATTTTGATTGGAATTCCAATGTTTTATGTAAGTTGATAAGTATGAATTATAAATTTAAGTACCTACTTAAGTGGGTATGTGAAAAAAAAATTACAAATGATGATGAACAAAAAATAAAGATTCTGGGGCTGTACCATGACTCCCATATAGCGATTTATTTTCTATCTTTATTTGAATGTCTAACAATTATAGATCACCTTAAGGCTAGCTATCGCTTTAAAATGTCAACTTAATTTAGCTATAGGTATGTAAATGAAGTTGACATAGAGTATTCGGCATCTGCCAACTTTGCCGTTATAAAGTTTTTAGGTAAGTACTTCAAGTACCTAAAAACCTATCGGTTTCTGCGTAGACATCTAAAATACTCTTTCTGTAGACCCACGTAGGTACACTAATTTCCTTTTATTTGATACTTCCCATTTGCCTTTAACATTATTGGTATGTTAGTATAATTAAAATGTAATTAATGAGTTTTAAACGTGTAACCTCGACCTAGTCTGAGACTGTAAATGTTCAGCTTTATAAACAATCATTCGTTTGCTATCTCAGTTAAGTATCGTAAACACAGTGAGTCTGCATGACATTAAATCTCCTAGGTCGTTGAGATAAAGACAGATTTGTTCGACCTGTTCTTGAACTTCTATAAATCCCCTTGCGATGACTTATTAAAATTTATTTAAGGAAACAGCTTTGTGAAAAAAATACATTGTAGCTATGTATTTTTTTCAAAAAGCTGTAAATTTCTTATTACAAAGGTATTCTAAGCCAATTACAGAGTTCCAAAACATGCATTATGTGGTGAGATATAATTTAACTAAGTTCCTAAAACTGTTTTTAGTCAAGAAGATGATATCAAATTCACTAAAATCTATTGTTGTACATGTGACTATAATTAGTTGAACAATGACTTGAAGAACTAATAAAGTAATAATAGCAAAAGTAATAGCCACCCTTATTATGTCACATTGCTGCGTCTATTCCTTTCTGTCAAGAGAGCTGAGGGGGTGTATGTAGATAATCCACACATGGATCCGACATTAAAAGTACCCAGAACCGAGTTTCATGTCACCTAGGTATAAGACATTCATGAATGTAGAGGAAGCAAATGTATGTCTGGATTGAAGCAATTGGCGTAGGTACTATAGTCTCTGCCTAGCCTTATGGGAGACGGGCGTTATTACAAGGTATGTAGGTGTGAATCTGACATGCCTTTAGTATTTTTTCTAAGACACGTGGGCTTCCTTACGACTTTTTCCTTCAGCATTTATGGTTAATCCAACGGTAAATAATAATTTAATTAGTATGTTAAAATAAATAGGTTTAATTATGAAGAAACCTAATAACTTTTTTTACCTTTACAAATATCTTGACTTGTTAACAAAACGAAAGATCGGGGATTCCTACAGAAGTGGATTTAAATATTGTTGTCGTTGTAGGTATGCGTCGAGTGTAAGGTAATTCAAAGTGTTATTAACATAATGCGCGTCATTGCTATTTGAACCTCTATGTGCACTTGTGACGTGCTGTGTACAAAGATCACTTTGATACCTACGTCCGGTTTTATTGAATACGCAGACATCTTGAGTGAATCCTATTGTAGTTTTTAGATTTGTTTCAAAATTATATAAATATTCCACTGCTAGGCGGGTCTTCTTTCCTCTATCAAGACAGATGAGAGGTCCAAACACGCTGGACTAATGTGGATTGGTGAATCAGACATGCCTTAAGACATGTGGCTTTCCTTGCGATGCTTTCTTTTACCATTAGCTAGGTAGCTAGGCTACCTATTATTAAATAGGTAGGTTTCCTACCTACTAAATACACTTTTATTCTAAGGGAGGCAAGTACCTACCTGCATTGAAATATTGATGTGTAGGTAGTTATATATCCCAACACACCCCCTGTTACACAATTCTTAGTGAGTAAGTGGAATTATGGGTGAGTGTCGATCGATGGTGGCCGCCTAAAACCGTACATACCTACCTACACTTTATTTATTAAAACCACAGGGGCTAAGAGAACATTGCCATGGCATGGGGTCTCATCAGGAACAAATCAAAATTAGTACGAATAAATACCAATAGATGGAGTTACATATATCGATTTGTTATTTACGTTTATGTAAAATTCAAACCTGGAAGAAATATACCCTGAAACATTTACACACATATTTTAAGAAATCCTACTAGCATAGGAAAATGAAATAAAGGGCTCATAAGACAAAATTATAATTATATATTTTCAAAATTCAATAATGTCGCCGTAGTCCTGGCGGCAGTATTTTGTACTACTAAGAAGTTGAAACTTGCGAGTGACTTGTGAGTAATGGCGCTGGCGCTGTATGCATTTTCAGATTTTTATAAATTAAAATTTTACTGTTGGGTCATACTAGGTATAAAATATATAAAGTTAGGTTAAAAATAAATAATACTGGTATATATAATTTTTTTCTCAACAAAAAAACTTTAAAAATGTCTTACGTTATCAAAATTATGAACAAAAATTTAAGATTTATTATCATAAATATTTTAAAAACTAAACAAATACAAAAAGTGTATCCTATGTTGGGATTCAATATTTTAAAAACTAAACAAATACAAAATACAAAAAGTGTATCCGATGTTGGGATTCGAACCCGGTTCGGCCGGATACGGGTACCTCCGTACGGTGCTAAGGTATCGACTATCGTACTGTGAGAAAATTACCTATTTGTGAATTCGAACTGATACTTAATAATTACAGTTTTATTATATTTTTCCTAATAATAAAAAAAATATTATCTGATATTAAAACCATCTACAAAAAACAAATTTCAAAAATTGTACATGAATCTGGGATTCGAACCCAGTACCATGGGACTGTTGGACGAATACCACAGAATGCTATACTTACTCCTGACTGGCCTGTTGGTGTAGTGGTTAGTGACTCTTAACTACTAAGTTGGGGGGTCATGGGTTCGATTACCATTCAGGACAAATCTTTGTGTGATGAGCTCTGTTTGTTGTGCTGTGCCAAGCCTGGTTTCAGATGGTATGTGAATTGTCAGAAAATATTATTATTACCCTAATTCGACTCATCTCGTAGGTACTGAATTGATAAATGCTAGGTAGGTATAATATACTTATTTGTTAATTTGAACTGACAAAACAAAAAAAATGTTTATTATAGTTTCACGAATAATTAAAAAAACATTTTATTTTATAGGTATATGTAAAGCCATAAACAAAAAACTCAACACTATACCGTAAACTTCTGTTAAGATACGGGAAAAAATTGTTTAGCCCGGGGCGAAACCGGGGCGGTGCGCTAGTTAAATACGGAAGCAAACAATCAAAATAAGTGTATATTTCGTATGTAAAGCGCGTGACCTTGAGCGAGTAAACGTGGCCCGAGCCCGAGACAATAAGCGATACCTAACCTTTATGGTCGGTGTAGATGCCTACTATTTTTTGGGAAGAATATAATTTCTTTAACATAAATTAATTCGGTTATAAAGTGTCGCCATCTGTTGATTTTATGTGTATGCACGTAATCTGTTGGATATAGACATCTAGTGTCGTATAGATAGTAAAAATTTAGCCCCACGGTTAGCCCGAGTTAGCAGGGAACTAATTCTTTGTATGGGATGGGATGGGGTATCTGTACTAGTATTATATTATCTGTGGCCATGGTAAGGGAAAAATATAGGTAGCCTAATTGCAAATAACCAATTAGTTTTTTTTAAAGGCAGCTCTCGCACTAGAGAACAAGCCATGTGTCGTGGGGGACTTTACAAACATACAATTAATGGGCACAAAGTACAACCATGTATAAATCACACTTTTTTTTTGTTCCGTATGGGAATCGAACCCACAACACGCCGAGCAGTGGTAAATGGCCGGTAGTCAAATAGTAAATAGGCATAATTACGAAGAACGATTTGTTTCGCGTTTTTGTCTAGAACTGACGATTTTACAGAATTTATACATAGGTAGGTACTTATTTCTATGGCAAACTTTGTGACGTACGTAGGTACAACAATCACCCGATGATTCCTGGATGTCAAATTCGAACGAATTTATAAATAACTAGCGGCCCGCCCCGACTTCGTCCGGGTTAAACTATTTTCAGCGCAACTTTCTTTTTTTTTACATAAGAACCTTCTTCTGACAATAACAAACACAACAAAAAAATAATTACTGAAATCGGGCCAGCCGTTCACGCGTGATGCCGAAATAGGGATTAATTTTTATTTATAAGATAATAATAATAATAATATTTTCGGGACAACTCACACATCGATATCCGATCCCAAATTAGGTAGAGCCTGTACTATGGTAACCAGACAACTGATAAACATACTTATATATTTCTAAATACATACATATTATAGATAAATTACACCCAGACACAGAACAAACATTTGTGCTCATCACACAAAGATTTGTCCTGGGTGGGAATCGAACCCACGACCTCCGGCGTAGCAGTCAGAGTAACTAACCACTAGACCAACAGGCCAGACAGATATATCTGTAGACCTATGAAGGTTCTACACTGATGAATGATGCTGTGCTTACTTACAGATTCTACACAGTCATTAAGTACCTAATCATGGACAAAACATTTTGTTAAAAGCAATTTAGTCAATAGAAATGATAGGTTCGCATTAAGAATTGTCAATTAGCTGATAGGTATCAGACCATAATCTAATATGCGGGTGTTGTGAACTAAATTGATATAGATACCTACTTAAATACCTATATATATGTAGGTGGTCCGTGTGGTGACGGATTAAGAATACAAATGTCACCACCCTATTCCATCCCGTGGGTGTCGTAAAAGTCGACTAAGGGAGTAAGTCAGGCAGACAATATCCACCGCAAGAGAGGGAAATCTCGAAACAAAACCCTATACCAACCCGTCTGGCCAGCGTGGTATAGTAGGCTAATATCCCTCCAAATGTATGAAGGAGACCCGTGCCCAGCAGTGGGACGTTTATGGGTTGAGATGATGGGGTGCCTACTTAAAGTATATTTTTATTTCGATTTTGATTTAACTGCGGTAAGAGATAGGGCACTATACAAACAAGCAAGCCCGAATGGGAAGGGACCTCCACCTAAGAAAAGAGCGCAACCAAATACATAAATACACACAACGCAGCGCTAGTTGCGTTGTGTGTTTATGTATTTCCTTGCATGAGTGAATGCAGGTCTCTAGTACTAATAAAGGGATGCGTTTTAAACAAGCATACATACGGCCCGGTTGATGATAAGCAGTAACCTTAGCCTATGGCTGCTTACATCGTATTGTAACTTGTATCTTTATAATAATACAAGACTCGCACGATAACTACCTTGTAAAGACAACTCTTTTATTAAAGAAAAGAGAACCAGATTTATATATTTTTAAATACATACATACCTATGTATGTATTTAAAAATATATAAATCGGGTTTTACATGGTATGGATAAAGACAGAACAAATAAATCATTCTGGATATTCTCATCACATAAAGATTTGTCCATGGAAATCGAACCCACGACTCCCGGATTATTAGTCAGAGTTAGTAACCTGCGCCCCTACAGCCTAGACAAAACTTAAATTTTATAACATTTAATGAAATTACTCGATGCAAATTGAACTTGTTCTCAAAAAAATGTAATTGAACGTAAGTATTGTGATGTGTCATTATAATTAAAATTATTATGAACGCAGCAGGTAACTTGTATAAGTTTGTATGAAGGTGGCTGGTTAGCATTTTTTTGCACGTAAGTAGGTATATAGGTATATGAAAAATACTTGCCTGCATTATGTAGGTAGATACCTGCATAATGCACATAATGCAGGCACGGTTATTTACATAATAGATATTCGATACATAATAAAAAGTGTTTTATTTTATTTATAGTTTAATAGTATATATTAGATTTTAATGTTTGTTGGTAATTAGTTGATAATCTCAAAAAGATTAAAGCTTCGTTAGAAAGCTATAATAGGTTACTTACCTAAAGTACCTAATTAATTTAAGACTGCCTCGGTGGTCCAGTGGCCGCAGTATGCGCCTGCTGTGCACGAGGTTGTGGGTTCGATTCCCACACAGGACAAAACTTTGTGTTCAACAAAGAATTGTTCTGAGTCTGGGTGTAATTTGTGTCCGTTAATTGTATGTTTGTAAAGTCCCCCGCGACACAGAGCTTGTTCTCTAGTGCGGGAGTTGTCTTTAAAAAAAGAATTAAGTTCTTTTTATTATCAAAAACATTAGAGATCCCTTTAACAAACTAAATATGTATCTACCTAAATGCCAAAACGGACGGGACGACTGGGACGAGCCACTATTTGCATAATAAAACCGTATAGACACAGAATACTTAATAGTACAGGTAGGTAGGTACAATGTTTTGTTTGGAGAAATACCTCGTGTTAAATTCTAATTTATAATTCAATTTATACGTAGACTATACAAAATCTTACTTTATAATACTAAATTGTATTTTAAAAGATTAAATATTCTACGAGCGTGAACACAATAATACATATTATGTCTATTTAGTCGATATGTAACAAATGACTACCGCAACATTGCCATATAAAGATCAACAATAAATCTGCGCAAGTGCACTTTACCTATATCTCTAGTTATTACATACAAAGAGAGAGGCTAATTGCAAAATCTGTACTTATAAATAACCTTTATTACTATAATAAAGCTAAAGAGTACCCACAGTAGGTATAACGAGCCCATTTAAAGTGTACTCTTCATTGAGCTGCTACTGTTCTGATTTACAACTTTTTATTAACTCAGAGTTACAGTAGGGTTTTTATCTGCTTGAAACCTATGCTAAACTCCTGGCAGAACTCTCAGACAACTCTTAGACATTTGGGTACTTACCTAGTTAAGTAGGTAGTAGGTATTTGAAAAACAAAGGAATACTGCATCTAGGAATAATCCCTCAGCAGGGATTCCTACAAAAATTTAAAACATGGACCAGAGTAACAATCATCTCTGAAGCACACAATTTTTGTCCCGCGCAAAGTGGATCGACGCCGTCCGGTCTGATGATCTTAAGAAAGTTGCTGAGGACCTGAGGTATTCGGTCGCATCCTGCCCTTAATGTGAAGGACTAGATGTTGTGAAGTGAATTAGGTGAGGTCTATGTCCAGCAGTGGACTGCAATAGGCTGTTTGACTGATTGAGTGGATCAAACCAACTACACACTACGCTGCCGCTCTGACAAAAATGTTGTTTGTTTTTACCCAACTTCAAAAAAGTGATTAAGATATTGGTATGGCAATCCTTTACACTACCGCAAACAATAAAATAACAAAATACTTAGCCACACGTACAATAGGTACGATCTACATATTTGATCGAAGGTTAGAGGAATCTTACCGGTAATATATCAAATGATCATCGCACTTAGTAGATAGTAATTATAATAAAAACGGAAAACCAAAAACACCGTACCTCCGAATAGACGAAGATACCGCGACAAAAGCTAGAAGGTAGGTTCTTCAAACTTTTGCAGGTATCTTCGTCGATAGGGACGTAGGTACGGTTATTTTGTTTTTTCGTACATGTACGAATGAGTATTTGTTCGGTAGGACTATTCCTAACGAACATGTACTCATTCGTGATGGAAAATCGTTCATCGCTCTAGATAAAAAGCTATTAGTACAAGTATTATGTACATAATCGATGCGATTACTTATATTAACGTGTAAATGTTGTCAATGCTATATTATATTGACGGTTTAGTTGTATATTGTACTCGTAGGTACCTATCTATTGTATGATAACATGCTATCATTGTTTAAAAATATACACATTACATAATATACATAGAAGGTCAAGTATTTTTACTTACAAGAAACTATTTATTTTTTATACTGCTTATGTGGCAAACAAGCATACAGCTCGCCTGATTGTCAACAGTTACCGTAGCCTAATGAAAGTTTGGAATCACAGGTATCACTTGCGTGTTATCGACTCAAAAAAAAAAACTAGAGTTTTGTGATAGAGATCCCTGGGATAGGAAAACGTTTTGTGAAAACCTCATCCTTAAATAAACGCTTGAAACCTGTACAATACCTGAGCCTCTAGACATGGAATTTGACGTGAGTCTACGATTTAATGTCGTAAACTTACGTCAAATCCCATACATTTTGTTTTTTGACTTTTCGATTCGGCTATCGCTTATGCCACTTGTCTAGAGGCTCTGCGCACACATACCGTGGACTACCTGTATCACAATAGCGCGGAAACTGTTGTCAACAGTAGCTAAGTAGCTTATTTCATCTATCACTATCTCATTCTGTATAATAACGTTCCGTATTATCTATCGCAATAAGTAAGCAAGTATGAATAATAATAATATAAGTAAAACATGGAAACAAAAGTGACTACCGTCCGCTCATGAACGTAGCGTGTCTTAATGTCCATAAAATGTCATTGGGAATACCCCTAATGTATAGTTATTTGAGACAAATTTGTCGGATGTGTTATGTAGATATTAGCTGATAAATTTACATACATAAATCAAGATTGTGGAAATATATAATATATCAATTGTGACACGACACGATGCATCAAGGTTGATTCCATAGAAAATGCATAATTTTCCTGGTCAGATAACGAGTCTTGATAATTTTAACAAAAAAAAACCCAACTTGATATTTCTTACAAACTCTAATGCCTTTAATACCTACGAGTACATTATTTTTTTTAATCTGTTCATTTACAGATTTTATGGAGTTCCGTTGCCTACCGGCTTCATCATCAGTTCAGTTCAACTGTGGCCATTTGTGGTCTTCTTCATCAATTCCACTTTACTAAATTACACTTTCTGAATCATTTCTGAATGCAAATGTTGACATTGCTATATGCCTGCCTATAATTCTTGAGGAGTTCCCTCAATTCATCATGGATGCCATCATCAGAGGTTAGGTACTTTTTATTAAAATGATTTATTTATTTTTATTGTTTATTTTTTTTTGTTTGAATGATTATTTTTTTGTTCTCTCGAAAAAAAAATATTTTTTTTCACATTGGTTCATAAATGATGGAGTTCTGCGGTAACAAACAATAAAAAAAAATACACGAATTGATAACCTCCTCGTTTTTGAAGTCTGTTAAAAAAGGGATGAAACAGAACAGTGGGCATATCTTATAGTACTTACTTATGTAAGTATTCGTGTTACACACTTCTTAAGTAATTTACTATCTACTAATAAGTTTAATTTAACAGGCCTGTTAATGATTTAGTGGCCCTCGCGAGTCATGTGGTCGATTCTTAAACGGAACAATTCTTTGTGTGATAAGTACGATTCTTTGTTCTGTGTCTGGGTGTCAAATTTATTTGAACCATGTGAATATGTATGCGTATGTTAACCAGTTGTCTGGTTTTTATAAGTGTGTAAGGTCAAGTAAGGTGTAAGTAGTTCTAAGATATTATTTATTAATAATAAACTCCTCCTAATCCATATCCATAATATCTCGACCGAGACTACCACCAACAAACTCCGGGCATCTATTGTGAATGTCTTAGCAGAAAAACCCAATGTAAATTTTTGACCCGATCCGGAAATCGCACCCAGGATCTCGTGATCAGCAGTCACACTTATAAACCACTAGACCAACAATGCAGTCACCAGTCGGTATTATTATTACAGATTTTATTAATGCCACTATAAGTACCTACTTATATACAACTAATTAGATGATATCACATGTGACATCAAGAAATTCCAAGTCTCGTTCACATAAATACCTACTTAGATTTACATGTAAATTCAACAAATTTATAGTTTCCGTACCTACAACAATGTTAGCCAATGTTAGTTCATCAACAATGTTCTACAGTACTAATGTTAAGCGTCACGAAACCTTCAAAGTTGATAATGAAATCTAATATAAATACAACGTATGATCTACCATAATGTGTGAAGTAACATTAACAGCGATTAAGAATAAAGTAGCGTTGTTATATCGCTTAAAGAATGTCTTCAGTACATAAGATAAAGAAGGCTAAGGTGAATCATCGGCCCGACAAAGTGTGATAAAACTTCTTTAGAACGTTCAAGTAGGTCATGCCCAGTTCAGTCAAGTTAGGATAGTTAGAGCTATTCTCAAGCTGTTAATTTCCACTGTCGGTACTTATCAAGGCCATAGCCTTGGAAGATGTAGGGTATATAAGTTTTAAGAGCTAGTTTACAGCGTAATTCCTCTTCAAATTAGACAAAACTCACTGAGGACCTCCGCGCTCTACCCTATAGAATTAATGTTTTTGACTTTGTCTGGATAATTTTGTGGTTTTGCAAGTGCTAAGCAATTGTTAGTTCAAGTTTTTTTAAAGTTTATAGTCAAATGAAATTACAGATACAGTGCCAAGTAGCTCTCAATACTCTAGACCCACCTAGAGTTTAGAAAGCGAAAAGATCCTAATTGTACCTACCTATCTATAATTTGAATTATGATTATTATAAACATCGTAATAACACTTAGTTTTTGAATTATTCAAAGGCAAGTAATCAAAGTTATATAGAGACATACTTACTTTAGTTCTATTATCCCGCATCGAGGATACAGCTATCAATAATGCAAGAGACCGAAACCACCACTGTTTTGGATCCAGCCAGTTATATATTTGGTACTTAGGTACAACCGAAGTAATTTGATTAGATTACGAGTATGTTAAAGCTACAGAAAATTTTGGTTCTTAAATTAAATTTGCCACTCTTCGCAAAGCCTTAGTAGGTATATGGCCAGTAACCTTTTTAAAATAAATCTAACTAGGTACTTAACCTTGGACGCGCAAATGCTACTCGCACTCGATGTTTTCATTTAAAATATTGTGTTACTTTCTTAATTTCTTACTTAGGTAAGTACCTATGTAAGATTTTTAATGAACTTTCAACGCCTTATTTATAAACGTGGAATAGAATAGTGTAATTTTATTGTAGAGTGTCTCATTTTGTCATCAGCAATTTGACATTTGAAAGAAGAGGACAAAGCATTGCGTAATTATTCACTCGCTACATAAAATTTATTAATAAAGCGGCTAGAGTCTTAGAAAATAAATATAGCGTTGGCAATGTTAGCATACCTATCTACTGTGTCACTTAGACTTGAGAGTTTTCGCAATACCAATATTGAAAGGCGGTTATCCACTATGTTCGCGAATAAAATAGTGCTCTGCGTATCTGTAATTGCTTCTATAATGTTCTCTTGGCTAAATTCGTCTAGGGCGTTCAATATCGACAGAAACTGGACAACTGGCTGACAAATGTGTGCGCAAGCACACTCTATTTTTAACCGTCTTCAAAAACGAAGAGGTTATCAATTCGTGTTTTTTTTATTTTTTTAATGTTTGTTACCGCAGAACCGTCATTTATGGACCGATTTGAAAAAAACTTTTTTTGTCCACTTCCAGTTTGGTTCCATTTTCATTAAAAGAAAGTTCTGATGATGGGTTCCATGAGGAATTGAGGGAACTCCTCAAATTTATAGGCACACATATAGCAATTTCAATATTTTTAACAACATATCAAACATTTTCATGCAAAAAGTATAATATGATGAAGAAGACAACAGATGGCCACCATGGCGATTAGATAAGTTTCCATTATGGTTGCTAAGCAACTACTATCTCAACCCATTGACGTCCCACTGCTGGGCACGGGTCTCCTCCAAAAAATTTGGAGGGATATTAGCCTACTATACCACGCTGGCCAGACGGGTTGGTATAGGGTTTTGTTTCGAGTTTTCCCTCTCTTGTGGTGGATATTGTCTGCTAGACTTACTCCCTTAGTCGACTCTTACGACACCCACGGGATGGAATGGAAGGGGTGGTGACATTTATATTCTTAATCCGTCACCACACGGGCTAAGCAACTATTTGATGATAAAGTCAGTAGCTAGGCAACGGAACTTCATAATTAAATAATGTAATCTAGCAGTGTTTGGGCTTATTAGAATGGTCATGAGATGCACTATAGCTGTAAATTATATACACTCGTGGACAAATTTAGGGGAACGCAAAAAAAAGGTTTAATATTTCACGTTGTAATTATCCTACATACTGGCCACAAATATTGTTAAATCCTATTTAAAAAACAATGTTTTGGAATTTATTATTTTCGTATTTCATTTGTTTTTTTCTGTAATTATTGCTTAATATGCGTTCTTTCCTACTACGAAAATGTTTGCTAAGTTTGAATTTAAGTTTAAATTTAGATATTGTTTTAATTTTTGCCTTGACTATCTTGTTTATCGTATTGAGGGTGAGTTGTTACTGCAAATAAACTGAGAATGCCAGATCTAAACGCCACTCAAGTTGCTAGGACTGTTACTTTAATTGAAACTGGGCACACCTATCAACATGTGGCCCAAACATTTTACTTCGGTTAACCGAGTTGTCAAGAGGTATCAGCAGACCGGACAATATACGAGACTCGCAGGACAAGGACGAAAAAGGAAAACTGTGGCCAGAGATGACCGGTTCATCGTTACCAGTGTGCTTAGAAACCGGACCTTAACTTCTTCTGAGGTGAGAACAAAGCTCCAAGAGGTTCGAGGAATTACGATAAGCACAAAAACTGTAAGAAGAAGACTGAAATCATCAGGCATAAATTCCCATTTGCCTGCTAGAGGCCCCCTTCTCGCCCCACACCATCGAGTAGCACGAGTAAATTTTGCTCGCAATCACGAATACCGGAATGACGAAGCTTGGAGTCAAGTGTTGTTCACAGACGAGTCCAGATTTTGCTTGAAGCCTGATGATGGAAGGATTAAAGTGTGGAGACGCCCAGGAGAGAGGTACGCTCAGTGCAACATTATTGGAAAAGAGGCTTATGGTGGAGGGTCAGTTATGATATGGGGGCACGTACGGAACTCTACGTCATTGAGAATGGGTCTCTAACAGCGATACGCTATGTAACTGAGATCTTGGAAGAAATTGTAATGCCATTTGCCCCTTTTATAGGGGATGGATTTGTTTTTATGCATGATAATGCACGTCCTCATACTGCGGCCGTAGTTTTCGAATACCTTCGAGCCGTGGAAATCAATGTTATGGGGTGGCCAGCGCGCTTGCCCGACTTGAAACCTATAGAGCATGTATGGGATAAGCTTGGTAGACAAATTAAAAAAAGAAATCCTGTCCCAGCTAATCTGAGAGACCTTAAAAATGCTTTATTGGAAGAATGGACCGCAATCCCTCAAGATTTTATTGATAATCTGATTAGAGGTATGCCAATGCGACTGGAAGCAGTGCGAAAAGCTCGAGGGGGCAACACTAAATACTGACTGGAATCCACGCCAAAGCCTTTTTTATGCACTATGAAAAAAATTTAATAAAAGTTAAGCATTAAAAATGTTTCTTCCTAGTTATTTTTTGCTTTTTTTTCAACTTGGTTCATTTTTGTCATTTTGATTATTTGATTTTCGAGGTTTGCGATGCTAAATGATCGAATAATAAGTAAAAACTAAATTCATGAACTAAGCTGTTACCAAACTGAATAAATATCCATAAGATTTTATTCTAACCACACTTTTACTGCGTTCCTCTAAATTTGTCCATGAGTGTTATTAAAAATAACCGTCTTTAAGAAAGGAAGAGTGAGATAAAAGTTTGCGTGAAAGTTTATTCTGTTTAAATACCTACTTTAGACTAGGAGTTTTAAGGTTTTTGAAAATTCTGCAACTTGCCGAACTGAAGTCGATTTTTTTTTTGTTAAAATTATATTCATTCTTATCTATAGTCCGATGAGACGTCATTCTACCATACCGGCACGGCATTCGCGAATGTACGCGCATAACTTCCAATCGACTGCACCAAATTAGATAATTCTTTTTTTTGTGTTTTTTATTGTCAAGGTTTGTATAGAGGAAAATTAAAAGAAAATATTAAAAATATAGAGGTACGAAGTTCGCCGCGTCAGCTAGTTTTATATAAAAGGCAATTCTCGCGTTACCTATCTCTCTTTTCCCAACGAGTTAGACGATGAGGATGAGAAACCATCTTGCAAAACCTATAGGTATGTTGTAAATAATCCAAAAAGCAAGTAGGTTTATAGGTAGGTATATATCTACTTAAACCAGCCTGAAGTATAAAGTATTTGTATCTAATATTTAATTACTTTGCGTTCAAGAGCTATAGAAATTTAATTGACTATTAGAAATCTGTGCGGTTTCACAATAAAATTGAGCGTTTAGCGTTAAATTGATTTAGTGCTTTTAGTCATACAAGCAATCGTTGAAAATAACAACGTTAAGATACTTAATATTTCTGTATAACGTTGTCAAGTCCTAAAATACACAATACATTGTGATATTTTATGGGTTCAGTCCGGTAAGTTTAAAAGAGTAGGTGCTCTTGTTGAATGCTTAGTGCGGCTAAATTTCTATATTAAATTCTTAATAGGTAGGTCAACTACACTATAATAATTGCTGCATAATAAAAGTAATTATTATTATTATTAGATACATATTACTTAGGCCGGATTCTAATATAGTTGCGAATAAGCTACATTATAAGCTAACAACTTAGGCGTCGTTCATAAATTCATTACTTAAACGTCCGATGTGTCAATATTTTACCAAACAGAACCCTGAAAGATAGACATAAATAGCAACCCTATTTAATTTCGTTCGTGTTCTTGTTGGAAATACATTTTGCTTTATTTATTCGATTCATGAATACTTGAGTCACTGTACTATCCAATAAAGTTTCAATAAATCAGACAAATCAACATGGTTACGTAAATATTTAACGACAACATCATGAAAGCAGTTATTGTAAGTATTTTGTGACGAGGAATATTCACTATAATATAGGTATTATGTATAAGTGTATGTCTTTATACTGTGAATGAATGGTTCGAGGTTAAAGACAACAAATTCATCTCTATACTCGTTTTGTAAACAAATCGTAAGTAATATCGAATAACAAACAATTGAAATTAGTTTACTACGTAGGTACTTTATAATTATCTCAGTCTAATGACGTCTACTGCTGGACATAGGCCTTCCCTAAGCAATTCCGCAGCCTTCGATCTTGAGCTGACCTTGCACATCTACTGCCCGCAACCATTACTGGGTCGTTTTAACACGTCGTTGGAGGCCTGTCCACGCTTCCAGTTAATTCGTTCGAAGGCTATCGGTTCTGTGAGCCCTGTTCCTCCCCATTGCCACTTAATGGAGGACATTTTTCGAGATTTGTTAGTAACTTTAGTTCCGCATTCCACTGCTGGACATAAGCCTAAGTATACGCTATTTGACACGGTCTATGTAGGTACTGTAATCTGCGTATTACTCACAAATTTGGAAGCGTTTGGCTGTTTCGGTTTGGTTAGATCTAAACCTAGGTAGGTTATGACCGGTCTAGTACCACTAACATTCTGGTACATTATTATAGGTCACGTAAAATATTCAAATAAACAAATAAATGCATACATATATATATATATATATATGTATGCATTTGTGTTTGTTTTCATGTTTTATTATTTTAGCCTGATTGGATTTACTTTATATTTTGAGATTTTTACAGAATTTTGAAGTGACTTTGCGACTATATCAATTCTGCATCGCGTTTTGGTGACTCTCTGCGCTAGGTCGCAGTATCGGCAACATGCGATTTTGCGACTGTATCGATGCTGTCTCAATCGATACGACATTAGAATGTGTGCGCAGTGTTTCTGAAAAGCGACTCAGTCGCCGTGTTTAGCGTTTTAAAGTGTGCGGTGTGGAATGTTTGGTCGCAGCATTTAGCTTCTTAAGAGTGACTAAATCACAGATCACCGAAGCTAAAGTAGCATGTCTGCTGTAGCCCTTATTAGTTCTATCCAAAGAATGTTAATAAATTTAAAAATAAAATTTGAATCACTATTCTATTTTCTGAAGAAGTCGTATTCGCCGCTGGTAAATGTCTATAATAATTCAAGACAAAGATTAGGTAACTGTGGTATAACGTGCCTAGAGTATTTTTTTCGATCGTAATAATTGGAACAATGACAAACTTAAATCCAGGTAATAAAGTTGACATCTCACGACTTTAAATTAAGATCGAATGAACCGCAATAAGGAAGTCATGCTGTCATAGTAGGCATATGGCCTAATTCCAAACAAAGATAGCCAGCCAGCCGTCGAGCGGCCATCGCTCGTGATTCTTTCCTTGGTAAGTCGGCATGAGCATAGGTCATTGCTTTATTAAGTTCTAGATGTTGACCATACAAGCGACTGGGAACTCCACCTTACAGAAGACCACAGCCAAATAACTACACACAGCGGAGCTGTGTAGTTGTGTTCCTGTGTGTCAGTAGTCACTACAGGTTTCCAGCGCTCATTTAGAGATGCGTTTTGTGCCCAGTTTGAAGCTATGGTGTAAAAAAATGGGTCAGCGACACGCAAGTCTTACCTCTGGTATTGCAAGCACCCAAAGCACAGAAAAATATATTTGCATACTTTAACCTTGTTTTATCCAATCATACTGAGCTACAACATCGTTGAGTAGGTATTCAGATATCAAATAGAATATTTCCTTCGTATTATATTACTAATAGCGTGTAATCAATAAAAATAAATTGTCAAGTATGCCACTCTAGTAACTATGAAGGTTAATACATTGCTACTTCTCTGGTAGAGTGTAGTTAATTGTGAAATATTGTAGTAGGTGTAATGTAAATATTTGCATGATTACCTATATATATTCTGTCACGACGAATTAATGGGGCATTCTAACGACCTGTTGATCCCTGACAGAGATGTTCCCTCTAGATGTCCGCCATCCGCATGGATGTCGCCTGTCGGTAATTGCGATAAATAGTACCGTAAGTCCTTCACGAGGATACCATGTATCTCCTTGCCATATGTCATTAGCCATTTAGTCGTGAAAAGGAAACAGACAGTCTTACTTTGGCATTTGTATTAGAAGGAATGTGTAGGTACAGTAGGTAACCTCCCTGATGCTCTACAGCTCTAGATGTAAATGAGTTGTTACTACGGCTGGTTTAGTACTTGCTTATAAAATATCCTGTACGAAATAATCACAGAGCTATAGTTAAATAATCCAGCTATGAATACTTGGAGTGGTGCCAATGCACGCCTGGAAGTTGGAACAGTGCGCTTTGCTTTGTTTTGTTCTTAGTATATAACCAAAGAATTAAATTTCACTTGTAGGTTCATCCTTTGTACCGACCTCAAAAACGAGGAGGTTATCAATTCGTGTGTTTTTTTGAATGTAACTAACATTAAAAATAAACCGATAACTCCGTCATTTATGGACTGATTTAAAAAAATATTTTTTTGTCTGAGAGGACATACTTCCAGTTTGGTCCCATTTTCATCAAAAGAAAGTTCTGATGATGAGATCCATGAGGAATTGAGGGAACTCCTCAAAAGTTATAGGCACACGTATAGCAATTTGAATATTTTTAAAAACTAATCAAACATTTGCATTCAGAAAGTGTAATTTGGTGAAGTAAAACTGATGAAGAAGACTACAGATGGCCATCTGAACTTCTCAATAATAAGTATTTCACTGATGGCGACTAGATAAGTTTCGATTATGGTTGCTAAGCAACTATTAATAAGCAATACTTACGTGAATTAATTGAGCGCGGACTGCACAGATTTAATATTTTTTTAAATACCTACTTGACCTGTGTTCAGCCTAATATTCTCAAACACGTACCTATTTAAAGGTAATATACCTTTAAATAGGTACGTGTTTGAGATGTATCATAAATATGTGGTGTACCTACAATAAAGAGTTTTCTATCAAATCAATTACCTATATAACTGACCGTGACTTCATAGGTAGCAAACAAGCCTGGTGCCTGGTGGTAAGCAGTTACCGTAGTCTAAGTTTTGTGATGGAGTATCCCTGGGATAGGAAAACATTTAATTAAAAAACGCATCCTTAACTGAGCGCTGGAAACCTGTTTTGTATCGTTAATATTACGAATGAGTTCGTTATGTTTAATTTGTTTTGGCTAAAATGTTTTGTAAATACCGTGAGAGTATCAACCACTATTGTGATTTTTAGTTTGTTTTGTTTTACATAGAGGGGCCGTACTAGGTTTTTTCGTTTGCCGATGTTTTTCCCAGGAAACACAGATATTTTCATTTATGTAATATTTTTACTTTATTTTTTTAAGAACTGAAAAGAATCTTTAATTTCAAATATTTGATTGGTCTCCGTAATATATGTATAACAAGATGTTTTACATTGTAAATAGACTAAAATATATACCCTGTCGGGCATGGCAAAATAAACTAGAAGAAAGGAGAAAGCCACGGGCTTTATTTATAAAAATATTTTTTATTTAAATAAACCACATGAAATGCTCTAGTTCGTTTTCAGTTGAAGCAGCGCGCCTGAAATAAGTGCTTTGTTAGCTTATTAATTTAAATTTTGGAGACCTTTTGAACCTTTTTTAAATAAACATTTTGGATCTTTGAATTTCGAAAGAAAGTAAACCTACATAAGTATAGCTAAGAAATAAAGTTAGGACCATTAATCGCTATAAGGACGTCATGTTACAGTCTACACCGTAAAGCACTGATAATGTAATTAATAAATAAATTTTAATATTATTATAAATTTGTGCAAAGAAAATTAAATTTTCTTTGAAATACCGGACAAAACGAAACATGCAAAGAACAAAAGCTATAGCTATTAATCATGCCAACACAAGTGTCCTGAATTGAAAGTGGTGCAGTGCTACAGAATACGTTTTATAACCGTAATAATGTTGTTTGTTTGTACTCTACAATACTCTACAGGTACCTTGTATTGTAACATATCTACTCATTGTGATTAAAGTGCAATGTGTTACAATTTTATTTAACTTAGATAAAGCTTAATACCGAAGATTTTTACGATAAAGAACTAAGTAGTAGAAAAAAAATCCTAATCATGGGGGATTCCTACGTTCAACAGTGGACCTCATCAGCCCCTCTAGACACGTTCTACATAAACGGTAGTCGAATCGAATAGAATAGAAAGCAAATGAAAGTATTTGACGAACCTAAGTTCACGACATTGGGTACTTAGGTATATCATAACGCTGTGTCAACAAAGCAGGTGATGATTTCCTCTAGTTATGGATTGATCAAGGGAAATAGAGATTCAGTTTTATATACATACATATAGATATGTATTTAGAAATATTTAAGTACGTTTATCAGTTGTTTGGTTGACATAGAGTCCTTACAGTCTCTACCTGTTTTTGAGCAGACAGTCGCGTGGAAGTTATTCCCCGATATTATAATTATATTTATATTATATTTTGACTGCCTTGGTGGTCCAGTAGTCGCAGTATGCGCCTGCTGTGCACGAGATTGTGGGTTCGATTCCCGAGTTTGGGTGTAATTTGTGTCCGTTAATTGTATGTTTATAAAGTCCCCCGCGACACAGAGCTTGTTCTTTAGTGCGGGAGTTGTCTTTTTAAATAAGATAAGAATAAGAAATATTATGTTCTATAACATAATTGCTTACCTTTAGTACGAGATAACCACAAGTTAATTAATCAAGTCGATCGAACGTTACGATCAATTGACGTCAACCGTAGATAAAATTAGAACTTTCCAAACAAGTCGTAATGTTTGGAAAAATTATCTGCATACATTGATATATAATTTATGTAATATAATACTATTCAATAGAACAGTAAGTGAATGTAGTGAAGTGTGTGTGTGTAGTGAAGTGAATGAAGACAGGAAAGATTGGTTACAAATAGGATATGATAATAAATAGATACTAATAAGACCCACTGGCAGACACGGGTCTCTCTACCAACAGCAGAGCAAAGAGGCTTTATCCATAGGTTTGATTATATTTTGTTTAAGTAATTGATTTTAAACAAAATAGACCCAATATCGAATGACAGGAGAAAATAAATAAATTTCTTAAAAATGTACGAAGTTACAAGCATTTTTATGATTTGTAGTTGTATATTTGATCGAAGTTTGTAGTTGACATATTATTATGTCGTGTTGTCGTTTTATCTATAATCTGCTATTATGCTATAATTGTTATTAAGAAATTATAAAAGTATGTTTATCTGTTGTCCGGTCACCAAAGAACGGGCTCTGCCTAGTCTGGAATCAGATGGTGTGTGAGTTGTCCCTAAATTATATCCCTATTATGGTTTTGCTCTAATATTTGCTTTATGGTTAAGGGACTACAATATGTACTTTTCTTAACTTTATATCTTAAGATGCACTTTTTTATTTTAATTAAAGATCACGCATAATAAATGAATATTTTTTTGTTGTATCCTTTTGTTTGGATTCAACAGTTTACAACAACAATTTTATAAGTTTGTTAAACACTATTCCGATTTTATCTAATTAATAAATGAAAATATACATTTAAGACTTTCTTGGCCTACATAGATATTAATATAATCAATAACCTTGATGCAAATTAGGCATTGATAAGTTTTTTTAAATGCAAATTGTGATTGTTGATATTATTGCTGCAGCTAAACTACACATATATCTATCCGCTATTTAAATAGTTTTCCAAAGTACTAGCAAGCTAGTAGCAATAGTGACTTCAATCCTATAAATAAACAACTGACGACAAATGCATTATTCACATCTACTTGATATGACCGAACAAACAAGTTGTAATCATACTTCCAACTTGATATTCTTCACGTTTGATAAAGTCCTAACGATTAATGATTCAGTCATATCTTACCATTGTTTGGTCTCAAGAAAGTGCAGTGCTAACAAACACAACGTAACTGTAATAATGTTTAGGGAAAAACAGATCTTAATTGAAATGCCGTAGATGCATTTTTCTGTAGCTCCTGACTTGCAATTTGGGTCGTTCTTACATAGCATGGTAGAATGTTCTGCTGAAGAAGAACAGCGTAAATACATGACTCAGGTTTAGGGGAAAATGTGTCTTAAATTAAGAACTCCAAGGTGCTTTTTCCCGTAACTAATGTTCCTATATTTGTGTCCTTTTGCTTTAGCCGTTCAGATTAGAAAAAACGAATATACACCTAATAACTTCATTGTTAAATAATCACGGGCATTATTTACACTGCTGACTGCTGGTCGGGTCATAAAGCAAGTCGCTAAACAGACAATTTGCAGCTAAAGTGTACTTTTTCTTGTTATCACTGGATATTCTCAGAAGAGGATTAAAGAGTTTCTTAAGATCAAAACTCAACTTTCTAAGTATTAAATTTAAATACTTACCTAACAGCTAACTACTTACTCGTACCTCATTATATTTTACTTAAAATACAATCGTTAGGATGGTCAGTCCCATAACAATAAAGATATTAAAAAGAGTACATAATACTTGTTTATTATAATATTAAATAGTCTCACTAGTCGAATTGTCTATGTTATTGCCTTTACCTACACAAAATCTTCACCATCTCATTACTAGGTCCGGCGGTTTAGGTTGGACGTTGATGAATCATTCAGTCAGCCTGTCGGTCAGGGCATGATATTATATATTTATAGGTACGTAAAATTCAAGTAAGTAACTGCGTAAGGTATGTAAATCTATTTAGCCTTGCTTCTCTTAGACAAAATAACTAAATTCTCTGCTCTACCTATATTTAGTAGGTAACCATTTTTATGATTTTAATGAGTTATTTTTAGAGTCAGTAGTCTTTTAATAGCCCGAATAATTAATTACGATTGTTTCAGCGTCTGCAACAAGCAAGTAAACTCAGTCTAAATCTAAAATTCTTGGTTATTCCAGTTCCATTCTAATAGGAAAACCTATTAGAAACACACTGGCTACTTGTTTTTTGCCAGTTTCTTTCTCATTTCTCTACTCCTAAATAGACATGATATAGACCTATATGAATGTTTAAAGAAAGAGATTAACTTTTTTATTGTGTTTAACAAATTTTGTTTATATTTTAAATGGTGAATGAGCTTGATGGTTCAGGCACTGGCTCATAGCCAGTTGCACTGCAAGGGCGAGGGTACCCTATGAATCGGTGACATCAGGTGGTTTTTCATTTGGGCTTCTCAGTGCTTCAGAGAAAATGGACTTTAGAGATGCTTTTTCAGACCTTAAAAGTCGATTTTGACTATAATCTGGCGTTAGATCACGACAGAGGTCTGTGTGGGCAATGTCAAATAGTTGGTCACTAACCACTTTACTCGATAAAAATGTGATTGAACATAGAAATGACGGATAGATAGGCAAAGCATTGGACGGAAGCTAAATGATAAAAAACAACATTGATTGCTTTATAATTTGTTTTACCTACTTACTTTGGGATTTTACAAACTTGGTTTATTAAACGATATTTACCTAAGTATGGGAACAGAAATATAATGAGGTAAGTACTTATTCAAATTTTATATGTAGCGTTGTGAAATAAATTACTTTTATGACTGTCTTTATACACACGTGGTTAACAAATACATATTAAGTATTATACAGCATTATTGTTATTACGTATTCTGTGTGCAAATATTGCGAAATCAAGATTCTGTTCACGTAGTGTCCGGCAGATTCATGAGACAAGAAAAACAACGATATCTTGTTAATTAGAATGACTATAATAATTAAATTTATCTGTTTTTCTATTGCGTCAACTACACAGCTATGGAAAGATTATACAACATACATTATGTACATTATAAGTTAAATATTAACATGAATTTTCTTCCGTGACTCAACGATGTGATCTCATAACTCTACCTTAAATCGGACGATGACTGACGTAGGTATGTAAATGTAAAATAGTAACTGTGAGTCTGTGCAGTTAATTTGCAAACATTTATAAATACAATATCAAAGTTCATTTAGACGAAAAAATATGAGACTGAAATAATTAAAATGTTACTGCTATTGTTACTTAACTAGACAACAGTTAGTTTCTAGACATGACAAGACGAAAACACAATTTAGAATATACCGTTAGAAACGTAATTACAATTTCAAAGTGATAATATTTATTAGCCAGAAACAACTACACAAGGTTCTTCGCCAATAGGTGCGTAAAGTTTATAAAACAATGTTAATAATATTCACACTTGACTTACCATGAATTCTTTAGGTCTTTAAGTCCTGAGAAACTGATGCTGTTTGAACGATTCAATCGTCTGCCGAGAGTCCAAAACCGGATCTTGTTGTGATTGTCCTCCTCGTGAAAGGGGTTCAAATGCTCCGGGTAGTCGTAGATAGAGACCGACTTACGAGGAGCGGCCGTAGCAGCCATAATTGCACCTCCAGGAAACTTCACTTTAGGGTTTTACATAATACACCACAGTGCGTTAGGCGTCAACCATTTACTTTATCAGTTATCGCACTAGTGAGTTATCAAGAACTGATAGCACGTTGTATCGTTTTATCGCGGCGAGATAATTACGGTGTTTGTTTTTACTGCGATACGGCGCGCTATGCGGCGAGAGATCGCGAAGCGTCGTGGCGCTCAGCGTCGCGAGCTAAGGCACACTAGCTCGCGGCCGAGGCCAAAGCCGCTAGCCGCCGTCTGTATACCTCGATTCTCTTATCACATCACAACTGGCCACTGACGGCTGCCGACCATCGAGCGGCAATTTAACCACGATACAAATTACAATACCGCACACTGCGCGCTACTAACTGAGCATCAGCGAAAAAGAAAGTTGCCTCCGATGCAATTAATACTTTGCAGTTTTCAAATTAATTAGCCAATCACTATTAGTGTTATTGCTAATATTGCATCAGTTAGCGAAATATTTGTCATTGAATTTATTAGGTAGGTAGTTGCCTACGTCATGCCGGTTAAAGTCGAACGTGCAAAGTTAATTTGTAAAATATTAAATTGATTACCCAACATTTTGAGAGTTTAGCATTCGTAGGTGAATAGGTACCTAACATTAAATATTCTCTCATTCAGTATTCAAATTGAAGTGTGAAACTAAGTAAAATATTAGTTAATGAATAATAAGTAATAGGTATCTATCGATATATGTGACACGGTAGTTACGACACGTGTCGAATAGTTGTTTTACCGTAAACAGTGGAGTATATTTGCCAACGATGACGCCATTCGTGAAGGAGTCGCGACAACCGCACGAATACGAAGGTCGAATCGACTTAGAGAAAATTTAATAACTTCTTAGAATATCAATTTAAAAAAAAGTTAAGTACGAGGTTGGTTTAGTGGCGTAAATGGTTACTTCGCCATTTACCACTGCGCGGCTTGTTGTGGGATCGATTCGATTGGACACACATTTTTGTTCAATTCACAAATGGTTATTTAGAGTCTAAGTATGATATTTTGTATCCGTTAATTGTATGTTTGTAAAGACCCCGCGATACAGGGCTCGCCCTCGTCTTTTTATAAAAAGAATAAATGATTATTATGTAGTAGTGGTAGTACTTAGGTAGCTTTTTGTAAACCTTAGGGCTCAGACTAATGTTAGTTATTCTTTTGGTTTATGACTTACTCATCCGCAAATCTCATCAGCATTATTTTTAACCGACTTCAAAAAGAGGAGGTTATCAATTCGTGTGTATTTTTTTTTTAATGTTTGTTACCGCATATCTCCGTCATTTATGGACCGATTTGAAAAATTATTTTTTTGTCTGACTGGACATACTTTCAGTTTGGTCCCATTATCATCAAAAGAAAGTTCTGATGATGGGATCCATGAGGAATTGAGGGAACTCCTCAAAAGTTATAGGCACACATATAGCAATTTCAACGTGACGTGAATGAATTGAGCGCGGATTGCACATAAAAATAAATATTGCTTTTAATACCTACTTGACCTGTGTTCAGCCCGACGCATAGTCGATTTTATTCGATTGTAACAAACAAATATTTGAAAATTTTACAACTTGCCGTACTGAAGTCGGTTTTTTTTTGTTAAAATTATACTTATATAATATGTATAGTCTGAGTTATAAACCTACATAATAGTTTACCTATCTACTTAATCGAGGAAGGTTCATCCTATGTTTTAAATGTTGATAATATAGAGAAAGAAAACAAAGAAAAATGTAATTTGATAAAGAAACAATAATTAGGTCATACCTACATAAAAACAAAGAGACATTATGTATTGCGCAGTTAGTTTCTTGAGTAGGTATAATGCGGTTTATTTCTGCCTGTTGTGATGTGATAGAGGTGTGAGTCAACCCTCGACCCACGGCACGCGAACACGAAGGGAATAGGTACCTACCTACAACGAAAATACCACCACAATCACCACCTTCTTTGTACCCAATATCGATCCGTTGTGTGCCACAAAAACGCATTAAGTATATAGGTAGCTATTATACCTACCTGTATAGTTACATATAGCATGTTTAGCGTCGTATTGATTTTCTTTTAAACCTAGGACAAAGTATTATCGGACTTGGAAATTCACTTTTTCTTTATATAGGTACCTACCTTTACTGCTTGGTTGGTTAGGTATCTCGTCATTTACCACTGCGCAGCTGCGCGACGTGTTGTAGGTTCGATCACTTCGATCCCCAGTCACACAGGACAAAAAATATACATATGTGATCCACAAATTACTGTTCCGAATCTTGCACTTTTGTATGTTTGTAAAGTCTCCCTCAACTCAGGGCTTGCTTTCTAGTGTGAGAGTTGCCTTTTGTATGAACAAAACAAATAATTAAACAAACCTGCTTATAGGCTACTTCCCATTTGGTAAACTTCCCACTTGGTAAACCTCAAATTATACCTACTAAAAAGTTGCGTTTGGTAAACTTTTCGTTCCTTCATACATTGAATGTTATCATTTTCGTATTTTTACTTTACTGTACCCATTTCAATTAAAAGTTTACCAACCGGGATACAGCAAATATAATTACTGAAATGTTTTCGAAATGGGATTAAATGTATGAAGGAACGAAAAGTTTACCAAACGCAACTTTTTAGTAGGTATAGTTTGAGGTTTACCAAGTGGGAAGTTTACCAAATGGGAAGTAGCCTAGGGTCATTGCGCCAGTTAGCGACCAATTAGCTGGATTGCCCACTTCAGATGAGTATAAGAAAATGTTATCTACACGCAACATAGTATGTGTTGGTGTAAATTAGTTCCAAGTATAGTCTAGTTTGGATATAAAACATAAAATATAGTACTTTTATCCATGAAATATTATAAAATGCTGAAAAAGTGAAAATATAGCCAAAACGTCGGTTTACGGCCACTTTAGGTGGTTTACGACCACCAGTGTGCTAGTTTGCGACCACTATATTAATCTTTGACTTCATAACAAAGTCTATGATTTTAATATTAAAAATATGCCAGTAAAACAATTAAAATGGTTTTTTAATTTGTTCTCTTAATAAAGTATAATTACAGAAATAATAATTGTTAACAAAAACAATATTTATTTATTTTTTATTAGGCATATCATTAACAATAATCAACTTCAGTAATTTTAATGATGTGGTGTAAGGTTTTGTACATGATGTCTTAATTTTTGCTCTTTTTATAAGTATAAATAATTTCGAATTGTACATTTAGAAGCAATCTTATCACACATGACACTCAAGAACAGGTAGACCGACGACCTAGTAAAGGTTGCGGCCAACCGATGGACAAGGTCAGCTCAGGGCCGAGTGCTGTGGAAACACTTAGTGAGGACTATGTCCAGAAGAGGACGTCTTTTGGCTAAGATAGATAGATGGATCGACTCAAGACCAATGGCATATGTGACTTGTTACCATCGATCAGCAGTAATACGGGTTTATACAGTTGCGTGATCCACCCAATTATTAAAATTGTTTGTAATATATTCAAAAATACATTCAAGCGCATCCATCCCCTTGCTGATGATGCAAGACACCATTCTTCGGTCATGCTCTCTACAACGGCTCGTGAAGGGTGTATGTAAGGAATAACTACGAGCGGCAGACTTCTTTGGCTGAACTGTCAAGTTATCCTTTTCATTTCCCGCTTTAACCTGGTACAAATTTTGGCATCCCTTCGGCGTTAACAAATGTCTGGTTTTAAGACACAGAGAAACCGCTTTCATTTTCATTTTAAGATGCGCTCTGTACATTTAAAAATGCCTTTATTATTAGTCTCTTTCAAGAAATATTCCAATTAATTAAACCAAGCTCTTATAGATACTTCGGATAATCTAGCTCTTGCTTTATTTATTCCTTCGGCTGCGCGGCATGATATATCAGGATGGCGCTTTAGGAAGTTTAAGTACCAGGTTTGTCCCGGACGATGTTCTTCATGCCATGGTCTTTAAGAATTTTCTGAACTGTCCTTCAGCTCCTGTTTCTTAACCGGGAAACCACTCTTTAACCTGCTTTTCACTCTTTTACCAAGTTACAGGATCTGGGTCCCTATCTCGATAGTATCACATCTCTTCTCAGTAAGCCGATCCCGATTTGAGGTTCGAGGGATCTGATACACAGTCTATAAGTTTCTCTTATTACCTTCCCTTCCTTTCGAATATCATTATGAGCTTTTTTCAAGGCTTTTTCAGTGTACTGATATAATATTATTTTGTCTGCCTAATTCTAATGCTGTAAATGTAAAAAGTAATAAACCTTTAGTATTCGACAGATTGCTTGCTAAAATTATTAAATGGACATTTAAAAATCCAACCAAATTAAAAAAACACACGCGACCGTTGTGTCTCTCTTACTAAATGATGGTGGCCGCAAACTAATGTCTATATTTGAATTATGTGGGTTAACGGCCACCTATTTAGCACTTGTTTGTAGGTCAATTAAACAAACTTTCTTCAAAGAAACTGGTGGTCGCTTACTAAAGATTTGCATGTTAACACTTTGACAACGCTACACCCTGAATTGTTATAGTCCTGTATAAATATTAAGGTCATACTAAGCAAAACAAAATAATGCTGTATGTGTCAGATTGCGACCATGTGGCCGCAATTTGACGTTTTTAGTAAATAGGCATTTCGGTTACCGACCATTAAATATTAGTTTAATATTAAGTATAAAAATTATAAAATACAATTAAATAATGACAACAACTTAACAATTGAACTAATTAAACATCTATCTTGTGTATACGACATGAAATAAGTAATGAAACTTACCTTTGAGCGCCGCGCGTCGTGTTATTTTTTTCTTAAATCACTACGCAATCGCTCAGTACTGAATCATCATGCGCTTTGAGTAATTTTTCTTCGGCGTTGGGTTAAGCTAATGGCTCTTTATTATCAAGTCACCTATTTGATCGATGTAGGCCCCGTTCCAACGACATTTCCATTTGTTCTTGCTCGGTATACCTACATCTTTTGTTATTTTGCTATCATCCATCCTTTTAAAATGTCAAAAACACTCCGCTTTACAACTTTTCACTATCTTTAAATCGAAATTGTCTACAACGAAATTAATTCACAATAGCATTTTGACTCCACAGAAAATACCTATGTAGGTATTATTTAAATAGTTACCTACTTTTTTATTCTACTAAGAAGGCAAACAAGCATACGGCCTGCCTAATGGTAAGCAGTTATCGCAGCCTATGGACGCATGCAACACCAGGGGTATCACACACGCGTTGCCGACCCTTAAAAACCTTAAATAAAACTCCTTTCTTGAAGAACCCCATCCCATAGTCTGTCTATATATACTTGCTACAAATAATGTTTAGTTTATTTATTGTAATTGTAAGTAAAATGTTAGAAAATTGGCTCAGTGCCTGCTGAAATACTAGACGTGAAGAGTTAGTCATCGATTGCTTTTGTTATTTGTATAGGTACCTATTTGCACTTTCAAAAAGAGTAGATAGGTTCCTATAGGTATATATTATTTACTATAATAATTATAGTTACAGGAAAACATAAATATTTTAAAGTGTTTTTGTGCACCTTTTTTCAGAACTGCAATCTCAATCACATATTTTGTCTATAGGTGGATGGGATAAGATTTAGGTAAGAAGAAGACCTAAACAAACTTACTAACGTATAGTGCAAGTAATATAAAGCTAGTAAAAAAAAACCCAATAAACCCTTCTGTTGTGAACTGACTGTAAAGAGCTGAAAAGTACTAACAACGTGATATTATCAATTGAAAAATGGGTATCTAATACACCTCACTCGTCAAAATCTCATATAAAGAAGCACGCGGATACATATAACCGTTTTTCTGTGTGAGTCGTGTTTGTTTGTGTTGTTATCACAGAAATAGATCGAGATAGAATGGTGATAAACACATTTCTGCATATATTTCGCGCGTGCCACTATTTCAACAAGCCACACCCACTTTGCGGGTCAACCAGTTTGCGAGCCCGAAGTAGTGACACATTTACCCAATTATCGACAGCCATCTATGCAACGTGGGGTGTTGAAGTACCTATTTATTTTTACGTAATAAATTGTATTTTTTGTCATACATAAATGAAAACAATTAATTACGTGTTATTACTTAAATTTTATTAAGGTATAATGATAGAAAAGTAAAACTCATTACTTTAATTAAAACGTAAATATAACTGAATGTTTTAGATAAGTAACAAATATAACTACATATTTTAGATAAGTTACATTACCAATTCATTTTTTTAAATAACAATTTTTAAAAGTTCCTTAATATGATGACTATGCCAAAAAAGTATGGGCGCTTTTACATCATGTTTCTATGGCAAACAGGTATCTATAATAGGTATATATACCTACTTTAATTTACGTTGTCAAAATTAAAAGGATTTTAATTTTAAACTAAAGTTGTCTAACATTTACTTTATAGTTTTTCGTCATAAAATAACTTTATTATTGAAAATCGATGTAATGCATGCTTAAAACCAATTTCATTTAAAATGTTACGTAATATAATAAATAAACAGATGAGCTAAGATCATGTGTTCTTTGTATAAATAATTTGTTTATCGATAAATACAACGACTGTGACGACACGTTGCGTCTATCTCTAGCGCATTCGATGCGACGACCAACCAAACGACCAACCAATCACAGCAAAGGACTGCCGTCTCCTCATTACCGATTTAGAAATATTGTAAATCTCATTTGTTTCGATGTTCGTTGCGCGCTCAATTAATGGTTATGAGTAAGAACATTGTACAGCGAAAGTAATGGATATTAAGCTTAACGAAAAGTAAATAATTTATGATCGTCCTTGTGAAATAATAATTTTGATTCTCGTAAAACTTACTTTTTAGTTATATTTAAACACTTACCGATGAAATGAAATGCCTCCTTTCTTCGTGTTTACTTTACTACTTTGATTTTTACAATTTGCGACGGAGCAATACGGCATATTTTTGAAGATTTTAATAATTTTGTACGTCCCGAACGCAGCTATAAGAGTCGCACGGCGTAATGAGGATGCTCGATGTGAAATATATGTGAAGCGTGCACATTAGTACTAAGTAGTGGCACGCGTTCCACGCCTACTTCGCCGTTCTATCTCGATCTATTTCTGTGGTTGTTATCGTACCTACATTTTATCATCATCAGCCAAAAGACGTCCACTGCTGGACATAGGCTTCCCCCACCGATTTCTACAGCATTCGATCCTGAGCTGACCTTATCGGCTACCCGCGACCATTACTAGGTCGTCGGTCCACGTTGTTGAAGGTTGGAGGCCTGCCCAAGCTGCGTCTTCCACTAAGTAATTCTTTGAGCTATGTCGGTCACTTTGATTTTCCATTTTGATTATCTTTTCGTTTTTGATTTGATCTCGCAGGGAATTTCACTTACTCACTGTACATTAGTGTACATTTTATAATATGTTATTTATCTAAAGGTACCAAGGGGATATCTATCTATAATACTCGTACTTACGTACTTCACCGCAATGTCCGTTCATCAATAAACAACATCATTAATCGAATAAGAAAGTAGATAACAGCTAGTTAACATGTGACCCAATCAAATGATTGGCGATATGGGACACACAATGTTAGAAAATTACTTCCTTGTTCCCATTCATTCCCAAATACTCGTAGCAATAGGCCTATAATATTTGAAGAGTTCCCTTGATTTCCCTAGGATCCTATCATTAAATACTGATCTAAAATGAGACCAACTAGAAAGTATACATATTCGCATAAAAAATATTCCAAATTGATCCAGCCGTCTTCGAGTAATCCAGTAACATACGAGACCCCATTAGATTATGACGCCGCAGCAGATTTTACCCATACCACCTAAAAACAAATTTGTCTAGCACGTTCACTTCTACTAAGCGCTATGCTACTGATACATATTAAAATGTTTTCTCATGTAGTTGCATATACGCTCAAAAATGAACTACTAGCTGCGGTAAGTAATAGCGGAACGATATGTACCTAATGAGTTAGGTAGGTATAAAGAGAGTAAATTAATGAGGATTAAGTTCAATAATTTTTCATTGCTAATTTCCATGAGCGTTATTAATTATCACTAGAAAGGCTGCTAGCTGCCGATTATGGGGACTATGACCAAAAGTTTAGAGAAACTGTACAAAAGAATATCAAAAAAATATTCTTTGTATGATGTATCTTTGAATTGAGAATGAACTAATTAACCATGACTAGACAGTTTGCATGCACAGAAACAAAGAGAAAGCAATTACTCATCGATTCGGCAAATAAAACGCGATTGTAAATCAGACCGCGAAATTAGCGTTTAGAGAACTGTGGCTGTGTCGAACAACATCTCAGTTTTGTTGAAGATATATTGGCAATTTGTGACGTCAACTGTAATGCAGTGCCGTGTCGACATTAAAGTGACATTTTAATGATGCAAGTTTCCAAAGTGTTTTGGTAAACAGGTAAACATAGCATTATGATAAGCATTTACTGTAGCCTAAGGATGCTTGCAATACTTACAGCACCACCTGTGTGTTGCCTATCCAAATATTTGTAACACCAGGGTATTGTACCTCTTTTACAATACACTTGTGTTATATTTTTATTCCTGGAAAAGAAAGGCGTCAACAGCTCCATATGCAAATTATGTATTGCAATTTAGTCTAGCTTCCGATTTTTTGTTTGTTTGTTATTATCTAACTCAAAAACTACTCGGACGATTAAAAAGTTACACTATTAGCGGGTAACATAGGCATATCTTTTATTGAAAAAATTACGGGATCTCTACGATAACTAATTAAACGACTACTCGTATAAAGCCGGGACGTGCCGCTATCTTAGTGTATATGATGGCGGCGGAGCACTTGCTTCATTCTCTCCTTATGAAAGACAAAATCATTTTGATCATGGAAATATGAAGACATGTGTTAAGGATGATTTGTATTGGTAGCGTCTGACAAAGGAAGCATCAACTTATCTCGGAAATTGCAGAGAGGATGCGCTACTACAGACGACATTGAGGTCCAATAAAACGATGCTCAGTTAAATAATGAATGCGCAGTTCTTGAACGTAAACGTGTAAATAATACACTGCTAAGTAGGTACAGACAGGTACAGACACCTAACTCTGCAGTGATAGTTCTTGTTGCAAAAACGCAACTACGCCTCCTAGGTAATTTAGAAATTAGTACATATACAATTTATTAAATAGTTTTATTGCAGGTTTACGATGTATATTTTCTTTATTATACTTATTTAACATTATTTTCTTTCCATCCAAACGTTGCCTGTAAGAAATAGCTTTTAGCTATAAGGCCGCCCATTGTACAAAACTAAGTCTAAGTATAAATCTTCTATCTATATTAATATTATAAAGCTGAAGAGTTTGTTTGATTGAACGCGCTAATCTCAGAAAGTACTGGTTCGATTAGAAAAAACTTTTTTAAAATAGTGCATTTATTCAGAAAGGCTATAGGCTATATAACATCACGCTATAATCAATAGCAGCAGTAGTGAGATATGTTGCAAAATCGGCGAAAATATTCTAAATAACCACGCGGACGAAATCGCGGGCGATCCCTAGTCTATCTATAAAATAATATGTATAGATTGAATATTGTAAACAATAAACTTTTAAATTATTACATTTTATAATCTAGATGAATCTATATTTGATTGCACGATTGGTTAGGTAGATGGGTACGTACCTTGATATCGCATTAGCGCATGGAAATTGTTGCCATTGACAGTAGCTAAGCAATTATATGTTACAAACATTATTTTACATAGCTTAATGTAGGTAAGTGGTTACCTCGGCATTTACTGTTGCACGGCGCAGCGTATTGTGGGTTCGATACCAATTCGGACAACAAATTGTGTGATCCAGAAATGGTTGTCCTGAGCCCGGGTGTACTTTGTGTCCATGACTTGTGCGACATAGGCCACCAAGTATGGGTGTCGTCATTAAAAATTCTATCTACCCACCTATTTTTGTGACTCATCATGTTATGAATTATAACGTCCTGTAAACCGATTTCGGCTAAGGCGGCCAATCTTAACAGAGATTGACCAATTACGCGTGACAATTGTGTGAGCAAACACGCCAAACACAGGTGTACCCTGTGGGTGTACCTCTGTGCTTATATAGTCCGATGAGAGCCGACACGACTGGAGAGAGGTTAGGATCGCGGCTTTACGTACTATCCGAAGCACGGGAGGTCTGAAATAGTATTAAGAAAATTGACACCCATCTATAGACTGACAACTAGCTTGCTTGCCTTATCAGAATCCGCAACTGACTTATTCATCGACGCAGAGCCTAAGCCGCTTAGGCTACAAATTCGAAATTCTGCACAAAGGTTCCAATGACGTATCTTAGTGTTAAGAGATTTTTGAAAATTGAATCCCTAAACGAGTATAAATTGTTTACCCCTCCGAAATCGGAATAAGCCGCTAGTGTTTCATAACCTAACAAAAAAAGGAAAACTAATATCAACAAACCCCTCCCCTTGCATAACAAAATAGGTCAGTGTAACATTTTTATATGAGGTCAGTCCATGGCACGGTGAGCTTGTATCCATAGCAACTTGTTTATTTGATTGCATTTGACAGTTCTCAGTTTTGAGTTAGTGGTTTGTTATAGCTCAAGTTTAAAATAATTTATTGATATTTTATTTTTTTACATATTTGTTTAAGTTATCATGGCGGTTGTAACACCGCCTAATATATCGGCTCGTGTATTTTACGGCCTTCGGACAGACATTCAGTAAGTATCTAGAGACCCTTCTCTCTATAGGTACACTACTTACTGAAAAGCCCCTGCTTTTCAGTAAGTAGTGTACCTATAGAAGTATGTTAAATAGTAATAACTGTACTCGTATACGATAAACCTAGTTATATATAGATAGGTACCTACTTATAGGGACAATTAAGAAACTTGTAACAATTTTAATAAGCACAATATTTTAGACATTTTATTGAAAATTTACTTTTGTTTTAAATTTAAACGGATTTATAATCAAATCTCCTTTTTTTGTTTTGGTTTTAAAGTTACTCATATAAAAAAGTACTTACCTAATAAGTTAAGACTATTACTAAAACATAAGAGACATTTAGACGACCAAAGTTACGCTCACCAAAAGATTATGATTAATTCTCTTTCTTTTTATTGCTTCTAAATAGCTCCTCCATCATTGTGTACGCTCGCACAAATATACATACACCAATCACGCGCGCACGTACGCTCACACGTACATACACGTTAGCACGCATGCACGCATGCATGCACACACACAAGAATATACGCACACCCGCATACTACTTACGATACGCATACGACGATACTTGTTGTTATTCCAATTAGAAACTGCTACACTGACAATTAATTCTTTCTTTCAAAATTTTGCTACCTACTTAATTTATTAGGGTGGTGTGGGTACTCCTCAATTTTCATATTGTTACAAAAGTAGGAGAGGACGATATGTGAATCAATTATTTTGGATGACCATGTATATCTAATAGTTATCTAACTGCAGTCTGTAGATGTCATAGTTTACTTAGGTAACAACAATCAATTTGCACACTGATGTGGTAATTTTTAGATATATGTATTTATTTATGTAAGTGAGCTTCTATGCAAATATTATTCTTATTTACCGATTGTTTTATCATCTCCAAAATTGCCAGTACTAAAGCAATATTGAAGTTTAGTTTTCAGAGTTCCGTATTTAATAATGAGGACAAATAATATTTCTTTCGTCGTTTGTTTGATTATAAAGTTACACGTGATTTCAATTAGGTCGTAACACTTATGTTTATATAAGTAACGTCACATGTTTCTCGTGCAGATACAATGCTCATTACTTGACGGAGTCAGAGATAATATACCCGGCCGGTGGAGTCATCGTGATTCATAATCATCTGCAGAAAAAACAAAAGTTTATACGACTCCAGGACAAACACAAACCTATTAAGTCATTAGTTTTGGCACCTAATCGGTAAGTGACAGTACATTTTTTATACTAAGTATTCTGTGATACTACTTAGGTGGCAAGAAAGCAATCGGCCTGCCTGTGGTAAGCAGTTACAGCATATGTACACTTCTAATATTTGGTATACTCGCGTGATGCCGATGCAATAATTTGTAACACTAAGGTATGGGGTATCTCTGGGAGGCGTAGGATAATATTGTTTAGTAAACGCATCCCTAAATGATGTGACGATGTCCAAAACACCGCATCCATCTCCACTTGCCCGCTCGCTCAGAGTTAGGGATCCTCTTGTAGATAGGTAAATGGATCGAAAATAATACTGTGCTTTACTTTACGACTAGCCTTTCATTTACGTTCGGACGGAGCACTAGAGACCAGCTATAGTCACAGGAATACAAGTACACTACTATTCTGTGTGTACTTATTTGGCTGTGGTCTTCTGTAAAGTAGAGGTCCTACTTGCCCTACGGTACCCGCTTGTAGTGTGCTCTACTTCTAATGCATGGTGTCCTACATCTCTTACCTAAATAATTTACTACTTAAACGCTAGTTGCCGTGACAATTCTAATTATGTCTGTGTTTGTTGTTTTGCAGACGCTGGTTAGCATTAAGCGAAATATCTGAAGAAGCAGGTCAAAAACCTATAATAACAATTTACGATTTGACTACATACAAGAGGCGTAAGATACTGACCGTACCTTTTGATAATTGTTTCGCAAAGGAATTTGCGTGCGTGCAGTTTACATTTGATTCTAAATATCTCGTGGCTATAACTGGAGACCCTGATTGGTATCTTTATTATTATAATTGGGACAAAGGAAAGGTCGAGAGTCATGCAAAGGCGCAGAATCCAAGTGGTCAGGGAACCGTTGAAAGCGTAAGGATTTTTTTTAGTATTATAAGTAGAGAATCACATTACGCCTTTTTTGTCGAAATGATATAAGTGTGTTTAAATGCCGAATCCAGAATTTAATTTGTCCTAAATAAAATTTGTCCTTAACCGAAAAAGGGTCATCCCTGGCGTTGACGCCAGGGATGACTTAGCAGTTCTCGAAAAGAAAAATCTATTCCACTTTTCGAGTATCGTACCCTTTATACTGGAAGCCGTATGGACTAGGTATATTCATTACTAATCCATCAGTCAATGTATAATAGCAAGCTCTTTATTGTACACCAATTATATAGGATTTCCTCCAAGGCAACTATTTAGATGGACAGAAAGTTAATTAAATATAATTATATAGTAAAGTAGGTTTTGGTGTTAAAATAAGTATAAGGAATTCATTTAAAACAGACATATGAATACTTATTAAAACTTTAAAAAACTGTTATTTTCCTCTAGGTGCAATGTAATCCTTCCGACGCTACATTGGTGGTAATAACTGGACCGTACACATTTAGAATAATGAATGTGTCAGAAACAGTCTGGCGCCAATGGGGTTGGTGTAAGTGTGAAAATGTAAGGCAACTGTAAATATACATATCTATTTAGTTAAGAATGGTTGGCAGTAGGCAACTATGATCGTGATTTACAACGACAACTCCAAAACTGCCATAAAGTTTGGTCATAATAATTATACTATATATACTATAATAACTGGCAAACATCTTGGCATATGCACAGGAAGCGATATTTAGATGTCTTTGGGGTTATATGCGTCAGGATTGAAGGATTCGCGTTATTGGTTAATATTGTCGAACTATGCACCTTGCACTACATGCGCAAACTATGCCCACTCTTGTTCAAGATGTTTGCCGGCTACTATGTTTATTGTATATAGTTTGTAATTTTGCATATAGGTAATCCCCGAAATCACTGATCGGATTTTGATAAATAGGAAGCTGGGAACGAACTTCGCTGCTCAAAATATATAAAGTTGAATAGGTTTACCTGCATTAATCCACATACGCTAGCCGAAAAGGGGTTCCTTTACGATGTCATCCTTTACTATTAGCATGGTAAATCATTTGACTCGTTCCCAGTCTTTGGACATATTTAAGTCGCTATTACTATTGCGTGCACACAATTGTGTTTTATACAGTAAGGTGTTATACTTAGTTTAACCTTTAGATCTCTCTCTCCTCATCCAATTCAAATCTACGTTAGACTACCCACCTACTTTTAGAAGGTAGGTAGGTATGATATTCTAGATTTTCAAGATAATTTGTTTGTTCCACGTGCGAATAGATTAACATAACTACCTGCATGTGGCTAACGCCGGACCGTATTTTATTCGGAACATACAACGGAATGATAATGATGGTGGAAAATGGCGAGCTACGGCAGAATTGCATCTTTAAAGCCTCCGAGGTCATTGAAATGTCGTTGAAAAAACTTGAACAAGAGTGAGTAGAATTGTTAATAATTCACGGCTTAAATAATCGGGCCAAGATTTAGTTTGACAAAGTTATTATCAAAAGTAGTAGGTATCTACATATTACCTACTTAAGATGGTATGGGATAACATGCCGAAGGTATTATGTCCTTTGCAGTTTAGTGCAGAACCTACGAGCCTATACTGCCATACTACTACTTAATACTTAGCTGATTTCTGGGGAAAATAAATGTTGATCTGGCTGAACAGCCTGTGTATACATCACCAGCTGCAGAGTGGTGCTCAAAAAAAACTTATACAGATCACTTGTAACAAAATGTGTACTCGCAGTCCTTTTCCTTTCCGTCCGCAGATAACAATCTGTATTCTTAAAAGTCACCGATAATATTGAGTGCTCAAATCTGATACACTTACCTACTTACAAAACAGGGCAGCTGATGAAGGCGAAAAGGCGAGTACTTCTAGTAAGGCAGATTCCAGCGATTCTAACATACTAGAAGAAACCTTCCCCGTCACATGCTTCACAAACTTTCCGAAAGGTAGGATTTTTGAGTTCCTTCCAAATTTTGAAATGAAAAGAATAATATTAACATGCGTTTTTATTTGGACAAATGTTTGTATGATGAGAACGCTTATTTGTTTTGTCTGGGTGTATTTATCTATGTACTTATTGATTTGGAAATATATAAGTTCTAGTTGTTGCCCGCGGCTAAAAAGTATTTTCCTCCCCGGGATACCATTTATCTCCTTGCCCAATTTCATTAAGATTTCAATTTCGTTTAGTCGTGAAAGCGTTACTAACAAAAAACTTTCTACCCCTCTTTTACTTTTTGTTTCAAGACTTTCAATGAAGAACCTTCATACTTAATTTCCCTCAAATAACTTTAAAACGGCAAAGTTTCATACTAGCTTAGCCCCCCCGTTTTACCTTCTTAGGGGGTGAATTTTCAAAAATCCTTTCTAACTGCTTCCCTACGTTGTAAAAGGAATCTCTGTGCAAAATTGTAAGTTTCTAATCCTCATAGTTTGGGCCCTACGTTGATATGTCAGTCATAGAGTCAGTCAGCTTCTCCTTTTATATAAGATAGCTGTTGCCCGGGGCTCCGCCCGCGTGGATGTCGGTTATCGCTGTAAAAATGCTGCCTATGTGTTATTCCCAGAGATGCGATTTATTTGAAATACTTCTATTTAAAATGCAAATACAAAATGCAAAATACCTATTTTGTATTTTGCATTTAAATGCCTTTTAGTAAAAAACATTTTGTATTTTATTTGAAATACCTTTCGAGATGTATTTTGCATTTTTAATATTCATTTCAAAATGCAAAATACTTTGTGATCAAGTTTAGCCAACATTACCAGTCAGATAAATGAAATGAACGAATGACGCTTGTATTTTCGAATTTGACCGATAGAGACGCCTGCTAGCTATGCGCGCCCTTTTTTTTCTTCTTTTGTATAAATAAAAATTGATGTTTATTTTTTACCCTTTTTAACAATACCAGTCTAGTTGTTATTAATAAAATAAAAGTGTTATAATAATAAAATAAGAACTAGATGCACAATCAACCGAAATAAATGGCTACACAATTTTCACAAAATGGAGCCATGGCTCTCTTTTCGTTAGTCTAGTTTTTTTTTTACATTATTTTAAGTGTGTATTATTATTATTAATAACATAATAGAATTTTTTGATACGCGTACCTACTGATAAATATGACCAAAATGTCATGAATAAGGTGCCATGTTATTAAACGTTTTTGTTCGGTTTGGCATTGTGTCTCTATTTCTCATGATAAATACCTAAAATTAATAAAAATATCTGAGATTTGGTCAAAAGGTATTTTATTTTAAAAAAGTATTTTGAAAATACCTATTTTGCATTTAGCATTTGAAATACAAAACGCAATACTATTTGGTATTTTGCATTTGAAATAGTAAATCTGAAAAGTATTTTGCATTTTGTATTTAAATGCTTTTTTAAAACCATTTTGTACATCTCTGGTTATTCCAGACCATAATCTATCTTTGTGCCAAATTTCATCCAGATCCGTTCAGTAGTTTTTACGTGAAAGAGTAACTATACATCCATCCATCCATACTTACAAACTTTCGCGTTTATAATATTAGTAGGACTAGCTGTTGCCCGCGTGGACATCGGTGATCGCAATAAAAAAATTGCCTATTCGCTATTCCAGACTATAAACTTTCTTTATGCCAAATCAAACAAGATCCATTACGTAGTTACCATATATAGTACAGGCTCTGTCTAGCTTAGGATTGTATGGTCGTGTGACTCGTGTGTGAATTGTCCCAAGATATTATTATATATTTCTGTTAACTGCTTTGTAAACAGGATTAAAAATATTATTTTAGGTTTTGCTTATGCTTGCGGGCCGGGTTATGTTCATATGTTCGAGAAGGAAACACCTCATCACTGGAGAAAAAGAAATGTATTTAGAATTTCAAAAAGGTCTTACAAGTAAGTACTTACACCTACTCACGAGATACGAATATTTTGTCTGTCGTAGTTCTAGACCGTAAAGGTGTGTCTTGGAACCGACCTATAAATTGGTAGGTATTGTAGTAAACTACAAGACAACTATATAAATGTTCTTTTAAGTATTTCTGCTTACGCAATGCTATTATAAGTAACTCCAAAGCATTTATAAAGCTCTATAAGTCATTATTTACTTAGATTTTTATTATAGGTTAATTTGCTAGTTGGGGTCTGACGCAGGTTTATAGGCACAACTGCCATGGGTCTGGCCGTTACTCCGAAAAAAAAAAACTTACTCAAAATCGTATAGGTATTTTCGTTCGAAAAAAAGGTGCATGCACAGAAATAGATCCTGCCCCTCTGGACAAGTGGCATAGACGGTAGCCGAAACGAATAGAATAGGAAGCAAATTTATGGGATTTGACGCAAGTTTACGGCATTATATCGTAAACTTTTGTAAAATCCTATACTTACATTTATTTTTTATTCTATTCGATTCGACTACCGTTTATGCCCCTTGTGAGGGGCTGATCTATGTCTGTGGGTGCATCGCTATATACCTACCTATACGCTATATATGAATACGATTATTTTTTCTTAATCATCAACATTTTATACAGGCACACTCGGGAATATCCAATGTGGTCACAACTTGATGCAATACAACACATCACAGTAGATCCGAATCAAGAAACTTTGCTTATAACGACATTAAGAAAACAGTTATACACTGTCAAATTATTTGGACAACATATGTTACAGGTATGGTTTTAAAGTAGTATATTATAAACTAACTGCATCAATAAAAATCTGATATAAGTAGGTATTGAAGAATAGACGAGAGCGTCACATTGCATCAAAACCTTGCAAGGTGCAAGTGAAAGGTAACTTTATGTCAAAAGTAAAAAAGTGCGTAGCCAATGGACGCCTCGCCTGCAATACTTTGTATGTTTTATTTTTGTTGTACCCACCGATATATGGTTGAATTTTAAAGTTTTTTTAATAGTAAACCATATTGTCCTACTGCTGGGCACGGGTCTCCTCCCCTCTTTATATATATATATATATATATATATAGAGTGGAGGAGACTGAGAAGAGAGCGAGGGTTTAGGTCTTAATTCACACACGTTAGCCTAATGCAAGTTGGTGAATCAGACATGTGGGTCGTGGGTTGCCTCACGATGTTTTTCTTCACCGTTAGCAGATGGTTTATTGATTTGATTAGTACATAACAAATTCCACAAATTTAAATTTACATTGGTACTGTCTACCAGGATCGAGCTCACACCTCTTGCGTGAAAGTCGGGTAATTTCCCATTCGGCTACCACCACCAAAAAATTGAATAAAAGATTTTAAATGGACGATATTTTTTTTAGAATCCAGAAATATATTTTGTTGAACTAGGGCCAGCAATGCACTTCGGCAAAATCAACGCATTGTCCATGTGTGCCTGGAAACCAATATTTATGACTACTGGTGAATATGATAAAAGTATCAGAGTTTGGAATTATATGACCGATGATGTGGAGATGATTAAATTGTATCAAGAGGAGATACATTGCGTGTCCTTACATCCTACCGGTAAGTAGCGACTTGTAGTATAGGCAAATGGGAAGGCAGAAGGAATTTAAGAGCATACGTGATACTATTAGCTCTAATACCTACGACTAGCCGTTGGTACATGAGCTCACACCCAGAGGAACTAATTTCTCTGGTTACGAGCATTAACAAGTCACTTTTGAGTCTAAGCAAATGAGCGTTTTTGGATAATCGCATTTTACACGGTTATCTAGATAAATCTGAAATGCTTTAACCCTTATTTGAATACAACATTCCTCCCAATCGTTCGAGCCACCGTTTTAATACAAGCATTACTCGTAATGTCCCTATAATAATGTATCAGTATATTGAATTTAAATTACTTATGACCTATGGCCTCATTTAATGAAAAGTATGCCAATGAAGGCAATAATCATTTTCAATGCCAACGTATGAACTCTACATAAATTATGCAAAGCAATTGCACGTTTTGCTATGGTTATTGGCTGTTAAAGTGCTTATTTACCCTTTGCTACATTAACTTATCAATAGTTATTTTTATTTCACGAGTGTAATTAACCATTTTGCTGTGGCTTTTATATCTAAATATAAAAGTGATTAGTGCATCTGATCCAATAATTCATGGCACTGACTGGCACATAAACTGCATCAAAGTACAGAATGACTTTCAGTTAAAAATATTGATGCAAATAATTCCAAGAGAGTAACAAACTGCCTCAGATTCTCAGCCTACCCCTCTAGGAAACAGGCGTGAGTCTACGGAGGTATTTCAATTTGAATTTTATTTAAATAAAATACATATCATACCTACTTACATGTTTCAAAACTAAGTTTTCTTTGGCCCCATACGTGTTGGACGCCGGGCGCCGTTGGAATTACTTAGTTATGAAAATTAATTAAGTTATATATAATAATAATATTATATGTAATATAAACTAAATATTACTGAAGTTATACCTACAACTAAAAATATTCATACATAAAACACAATACTCATACAGTCTGTAACATTTGATTGCTGTGTCAATTGATGCAAAGGATAGTTTGAGTCTTTACTTTGATGCAATTTATGTGACCATCAGTAAACCTGCATTTAAACTATATTTAAAACATTTTCAGGTTTATTTGCGATCGTTGGCTTTTCTGACAAACTTCGGTTCATGGTGGTGTTGATAGATGACTTTGAAGTGATGCGAGAGTTCCCTATAAGAAATTGTAAACGAGCGAAGTTTAGTACAAATGGACATACATTTGCGGCTGTTAATGGACAAGTTATTCAAGTGTTTTCGTCGGTGTCGTTTCAAAATGTGTTCAATTTGAAAGGCCATAATGGAATGGTTAGAACTTCTTACTTATACAGAAAAGCTATATATAATGCCGCTTTACTGCATGGTTAGGTGGTTACATCGCCATTTACCTACCACTGCGCAGCGTGTACACAGGACTAACATTTGTGGTATCTACAAATGGTTGTTCTGAGTCTGGATGTACATGTCCGTGAATTGTCTATTCACTTGTGTGGGAGTTGCCTTTAAATAAAATATCCGTTCAATATCCGCTAAAAAGAAGTGGATACTTTTGATTTTTCTTTGGATATCCGGCACATCACTAGTTATAACAAAGCCATTTAGCTGCGTCTTATTACATGTAATGGTGTTAACATTGTTTTTTTCATAGTTATAAGTAGTTAGGTACCTACTTAGTATTTAATTGGTTTTCCTGTTTAGATAACATCTCTGGCATGGTCTGCAAACGATTTAACACTAGTATCGTGCGGCACAGAAGGTGCCGTATATGAGTGGAGTATGTTTACAGGCCAACGTATTGGCGAAGTGATATTAAAAACTAATCAATTCAGTGCAAGCGCCGTAAATAGGTAAGATTTTTAAAATAAATAAACCACACTATCTCGAGCGGTACCAAAACGGCCTTATAGCGATTTATTCTTCATTTTAATTAGAATTTTCATTAACGGCAACCTTAATGCTGGGTAATAAAGTTGATATCTTACAAATAAAAATCAAAAATAAATCGCTTCTAGCGTCACGGTACGGCCCTTTGCTCGTGAGTAACCCAATTATCCCGGTATTAATTACCTAAATTGACCACATTACCACGGCACCAAAAACAATTTTTTCTCTTTTTTTCAGCACTGGAAAAACAACATATGCTGTAGGTTCTGACGGGGAAATAAAGGAAATTGGCTCCAATACAATCAGAAGAAATTTGCCTTTAATCGGCTGTCCATTGGACACTATTATTTTGTCTCGCTCTGACTTAATGCTGTTTATTACGGGTGGACTAGGAGGTGTCACTACTGTTCAGCTGCCGTTACTAGACAAAGCTGTCTGTAACGAATTTCATATGCACAATAAAAGAGTAACGGCAATTGCTTTATCATATGACGATCAAACTTTAATTTCCGTATCTGAGGACGCGTCTATATGCCTTTGGAGGCTGACAAATGCAGACGGGAGAGCTATAGCGCTAGACAAAGATTTTGCTTATTCCAAGGAGATATTAATAAGCAAGAGGGATTTACAAGAAAAAATAAATAATATTAATGTTAGTACAATCCAATTTACACATTATACCTAGATATTATTATTATAAAGATTTTTATTATGACAGTACTTTCTGTCCCATTTTTACCAAAGATTAACTTGACCTAATGTTTAATTACATGTTTGTTTAGTTATTGAGTACGCGAATGAGTGAACTCGAGACGGAACATACTTATCAACTGCGACAAGCGGAGGCAATGCAGGCAGAAAAACTAAAAGAAGTTCATGAAGGTTACTGTGCTGCTATAGAAGAACTCAAAGAAAAGAATGAAGTATGTTAATCTATTTTAATTTACCTATCTGTGAAAGAAATAATAAAAGTTATCACGCTGCTCGAGCTTGTAACTTTACAATTTAGTAAATTTTTTATGTTCTTTTATAAATTAATATATATAATGTGTTAAAATTAAATCTTAAAAGTTTGTTTATATGTAACCTACCCTACCTACCTACTATTTTATATACATAAGTATATGTAAATTGTAAATTCAAACTATTAAATATTCCTGAAATTGCTATATTGCCAGCACGCAGTCCTAACTGACTCAAGTGGTTCTTATGAGATATTCTTTAACCATTTTATTTTAACAGCAAATGGAAAACGAGCACACTCACGAAATAGGCATGATACAACAAGATATTACTAAACTACGATCCGGCCATGAGAGAACATTGCAAGCCTTAGAAGCAGATTTCAATATCAAGCTCATTGGCGAGTATGATAGATATCAGGTAAAAAAATTATAATGTGAGTGTAAAATAATGTGACACAGGATGGGCATTTATCTGGTGATGATTAATGTTTACAGAGTCTTGAAGATAAAACTGCTAGAATGCGAAAGGACTACGAGGAACGACTTGAGGATCTCGCCGAGAGCAAACGACAGGCTCTAAGAGAGATGAATAACATGTTTGAATCTAGATTAGAAGAAAAGGACCTTATGTTACAAGAGGTAAACAAAATCTTGAGAAATTCGTGAACTTATCACTGAAAGTTATATTTGGCCAAGCTAAATTTTTAACTCATTTGGAGCATTTGTTTTTAAACAAAAAATACACGTTCAATCAAGAAACATGGATGAAAAATCTTAACAGTTACTTTGACATTTATAATATTAGTAGGCATTGTAGGTTTTTAAAGTAGCAAGAGATCCGTGTCCAAAATCTAAAAGCTATTGAGCATTTTTGAACAGGAATATTCAATACAATTTTCCTGACTCCCGTATTCAATCCGAGACCTCGTGATCAGATATATTTTATGTTATTGGATCTGTCATAATATCTTAATCGTTAATTGTATTTTATTGGTTAATATAGCTTCAAGAACAAGCCGATATGGAGAAAAGAGAACACCAAACAATAAAAACTTCAATAGAAGAAGATGCAGACCGTGAAATCATTGAAATTCGTACTTCTTACGAAACTCAGCTAAAGGAAGAAAAAGACGCTAACGTGAGACTCAAAGGAGAAACCGGTCTCATGAAAAAGAAATTAATTAGCGCACACAAGGATATCGATGAATTCAAACATCAGATAATTCAGTTGAAAGGTATACGTATAACTTATTATTATAATGCTACGGTGACAAACTAGCTAATGGTTTGCCTGAAGCAAATATTAAGAATGTTACAAATCTTGTCAAAAATTAAAACTTTGTACGAGCAGCGTATAAGACATGGCTGCTTTAAACGCGACACTTCCTTGTAGAGCTCTAGACCGGTAACTGCAATAGAACCACGACAACAATATATGTATAGTCATCATCATGTCAAGCAAAAGACGTCCACTAGTGGACGTAGACCTCCTTCATGGTTTTAAACACCATTCGGTCTTGAGCTGACCTTGTCCAACGCCTGTACGCAACCATCACCAGGTCGTCGGTCCACCTTGTTTGGAGTACTGCGTTTGCTGCGTCTGCCAGTTTTGAATCTTTCTGCCGCAGCGGCCATTTCATTATAAAACCAGGTAGTTATTTGTCTGTAGGCTTTAAAAGGTGAAGGTACTTTACTGGGCCAGCGGTTTAAATAATTGCCTATAATTTTATTAAGAGCGAACGGTAAATCATGTTATAATGTTTCTAGCTGAACACAAGCAGTTCCAAAAAGTGATCTCAACTCTGGAACGCGATGTGTGCGATTTGAAGAAAGAAATTGGTGAGAGAGACAACACCATAAAAGATAAAGAAAAGAGAATTTATGAATTAAAGAGAAAGAAGCAGGAACTAGAAAAGTATAAATTTGTACTGAACTTCAAAATAACTGAACTAAAAAATCAGGTGGGTAATTTATCGTCACTTATAACTAGTACTAAATGTATAAAGACAATGAGGCTTTAGAGCTTGAGATCAACAGTAGATACTGGCCTAAACAGAGAATCAATAAAAGTTAATCATTTAAAAGATTCTAAAACTAGTGTCCAGAAAAGAAATAACTGCTCTGGAACACAGGAGTTACTGTCAATAATAATAAACACACTGTCTTTTGAGGTTGATGAGACACGAGTCTCACGGCTGTCGCAAGTGGGTACTCATAGAATACTTTAATTGTGAACGACTTATTCTGTGTACGAATATATCATAGTATTCTTAAATCAAGTGGCAAGATCAGCATTTGCTAGACTAAAACGCCAGATACAGGTTTCTATTTTTCTCATCATTAGTAGTATCGAGATTTATCCGAGGGAAACATAGGACCTATCCTGTGTGGCAATATTAGATATTACTGTCGGTTTTTATAAATCTTTTTAATAAATAACTAAATACCATATAGATTGAGCCAAAAGAACGACAAATACGGGAGCTAAAAATTCAGATTGATGACATGGAAAATGAGGAATTGAAACTACTAAATGTGAAACATGATCTTGGTATGAATAAATGTTCATTCACACAATACAAGCTTTGCAAAGCAGATTTATTTTGTCTCTCTCACTTGCTGATAAAAATTATATGCCACGACACGAGACCGGCTTTGCAAATCTTTCTGGGTGTAAATGACGCTTAAATTTGTTCATCCGAATGTAGGCAATAGGTATTAGTAGTATTCTAAGTCGTAGCTGTAGAAATATTATAATTATTTTTCTTTTATTAAAACAGATAGACCCATTAGAACGCGAGATAAAAGCAAAAAAAGTGCGTATACTTGAGTTGGAAGTTTCATTGGAAAATCTTCTAAAGAAAAAGTCTTTCCGCGGTAAAAATAATTATGATATTTATATAGATGTACTTATTATTATTTTTACCCCCATATTTAGATTGTAATGTATGGTTGTAGTATGTATATGTATGGTCACAGTATAAAACAGTAGTAGTAAGATTTAATTCATTATTTCACAATAGATACTATTATCTGACAAATACCTACGCATAAAAATTATTTGTATGGTCATAGATAATGTACATTTAGTTGAAGGTATACACATGGCGTCATTTGTAAGTTGCATGTATCAATCATAATTCATATCATATCTCTATTATTTCTTCGATCATATTTCTTCTTTTTTTAAAGACATCTCTCGCACTTGGGAATAAGCCCTGTAGGGGCCTTTAAAAAAATATGACACATATTGCACCCATGCTTGAACCCAGCCCAGGATCTTAATTTTTTTTACGCGGGGCAAAAACTGAAAAATGCCGATCCCTGCGCACTGGGTAATGCAGTCACAGTTAGACAAAGAGAGCATGAACTTTTTATGCACAATTTGCATCGCGTAAAATAATATTCATCATCATCCCAACCTATAAACATCCTACTGCTAGGCACCGGTCTGCTCTACCACACTAGCCAGACGGGGACGTTGGTATAGATATTGTCTCTCTTGCAGTAGATATTGTCTGCCTGACTCCCTTAGTCGACTCTTACAACACCCTCGGGATGATCGGGGTGATAAAGAATATAAGTATTCCTAACCTGTCACCACGCGGACAATAATGCAGTATACCTAAGCGGAATGCAGAATAATATTAACAATGTAAAATATGCCTTTTAACATTATCAACATGTTACAGAATTGAAAATTGCACAGCTCAACGAAAAGTTGACGTCGGCCAAAAAGGATTTCATATCCGAAGCAAATAAGAACGTAACATTAAAAAATACACTGAAGAAAATTAAAATTGACTTACACAATATGACAGCGGAATTCCAAGACCCAACTAAATTAAAGTTGGCGGTGAAAGTGAGTATATTACTACTGATTCTCACAAACAAGTGTTTCCTTTATATCTGGAATAGTTATTTTCTATCTTTTTATTTATTTCTATCCTTACATTAAATAATGTGCAGAGTGCAGAAACATCCGAGGTTACCAGAAATTATGTAACTACATAGGTACTTATAAATAAAAATAATTTAATATTTTACAGACTTTGTTCCACAAATACGTTGAGGATATAGACTTTGTACGAAGTCGCATAGCTGACGATGAAGCGGTTCGTGAGTTTAATCGCCAAAGAGATCACCTGGAAAAGCAGGTGGCGACATTCAAACAACAACTGACTAAGGCATTGGGTGGATCTAAGAGTGACATCGGCAAAATTATGGACGTTAGTATAAATGCTTTATTTTAAAAGGAATGCGTAGGTATATATTTTAAATATTGCGAGCTGGCAACGTCACATTTTAATGAAGTTCCGGCAAGATTATGGACGTTAGTATAAATGCTTTATTTTAAAAGGAATGCGTAGGTATATATTTTAAATATTGCGAGCTGGCAACGTCACATTTTAATGAAGTTCACTTGGCAAAAATACCAAAATCCTCTTAAAATGCGATATTGCCGATATACCGACAAAATTACTGAAAGCTTTTACCGAATTAAGTTATTCAACAATGTAATGAAGGGAATTATCAAAGGACTAACCAAAATCAATAATATTATATATTATACATACAAGAACGACCCGAATTAAAATTGAGATATGTATGTATAAAACACATATCTAACAATATCTAAGGCCGTAGGTATACAGAAAGAAAGCAGGCTTATTGAAACTGGTCCCTTCAGATAACAGCTACATAAAGCAAGCAGGTTTAAGGTGGGGTAAAAAATATATACGCAGTTGTTCGTAGTAAAATAAATAAACAAAATAATGGCGGTGCCAGCGCTGACCTGAGCCTGTCGGAGACTTTCAGCGCCTATCGGCACTGCTCAGAAACTCGGCACCTGCGCCGATTACCCGCGCAGACCGCCTGTTTTCTTTCTGTATAAAGCTAAACAGTGTGACTATTGCAACGCGTAAAGAGTTAAAAATAATAAAAAATATCCTACCATTATATCCTATAGGAGAACTGTACGCTGCTGACGGAAATCAACAACTTGCGAATTGAACTGAAATCCACTCGAACCCGATGTTTCCAAATGGAATCGATATTGGGACTGTCTGCGCGGTATATACCGCCGGCCACAGCGCGTGCCAAGTTGAAGCACGTCACAGAAGATAGAGAAAAACTTGATGAGAAGTTCAAACAAAGGATCGATGTAAGTCAAAATATTATATGCTACCTTTTTCTCACGCCTCAAACTATGTCCAACTCACACCTAAAATTATGTACCTCTAACGGTGAAAGAGTTTTTTAAATAGGGTCCCGATATTATAGTCTCACATACATAATTCACAATCTCAAATTTCATTTCAAGATAGGAATTATTACTTTCGTTATTCATTATATAATAATAGTTCGCGAACATAAAGTAAATATAAACAAAATGTCAGCAATAATATTTTATTTTATTGGCAGTGAAATACATAGATTTTTATTAAAACCACCAAAATCTGCCTAAAATGCAACCTTGTGCCAAAAGCCAAAGACGCCAGTCAACATTATAATGTGCCTTTTTTTCTTATTGCAGGAAAAAGAAGAAATCATTTACACATTGAAAGAGGAAAATGAACGTCTACTAGGTCAAGTCCGGTGCATCGAAGATGCAGAAAAAGATGATGACGATAAATAATACACGTGCTGGTGCATGCACTATTCCAATATTTTCATGTTCTATCTAATATGGTTTTGAGTTAAAATAATAAAAAGTATTAAAGATAGTCTTTCTTTTTAAATAGTGTTTTGAAGTGACATTTACAAAAATTATAACTTGAATTTGTTGCGCCGCGCTACTATAGGTACACGTTTGTACAATCCGTCGTAGTCCGCATAGGCTTGCAGTTTAGAGCTTTCCGATAGATTAGATTTGATCAAATTCATAAATTTATCAGGAGTCACAAGTAATCATAACACAGTACCATAATAAATGTTTGAATTCGATTCGCTTATTTATAGATACACACATTATGACAGGATCCTACTAATATTATAAATGCGAAAGTGTGTGTGTGTATGTTTGTTACCATGTATCATGGTATCTACTGCACCGATTTTGATGAAATTTAGAATAAAGTTAGTCTAGGTTGTGAAATAACACAAAGGCTAGACCACATTATATAAAGTATTCCACATAGCAGCGTGATTCCGGCTTAAGTGTATAATCATAAAAACACAAAATTTTATCAAAATTTTATTAAACATGAATGTTCTATCGAATGAGCATTAATTAAATTATAAAAACAAGCATAATAAAATAACTAAATAAACCCTATTCATATAACGTAAATATATTTAAACAGTTACAGTATAATAAAAATTGTTCATTACGAAGTATAACAGTTGATTTAGCGCATTCATGGCCATAGCATCATACAATAAATACAAACCATCACCCATTGATATCTGATACCCAACCACGTAAACACGACGAAGGAGTATATGTGGCTCAAATACTCCTCGTCCACATCCACCATTGAGCGCTTATTACCTATAATTATTATTTATTTATTAAATAAATTCACTTTATAGAACAAATGGCAAGATAGCTTTACGTCCTTTGGGGTAGTCGGCAAACTCCTTCTTGTAGTTGCGGTGTTTGCCGATTGCCCACACAGCCATTTGATAGAAGCCAGCGGCAGCGAAGAGGCCAGCTAAAAATAAATAAAATTTAAATTATAACACTTGTGAAAGTGTATTTGTTTCTTGAGATCTGAGCTGGCAACGTCGCACATTCCCGATTTTTAAATTAAATGTAGGTAGGTTTAAATTTATATTCAAATTTTGTCAAAATAAAACACTAATATCATTTTTAAATGCAACGTTGCCAGTCTGGAGTATGCCTTCTAAAATCACGACTTTCATTTATTTTCTAAAGGTTTTCGCTGTTGGTACTTAGCACCAATTTAAACAAGTATTGTTAGCACCACAATGAATCAGAATTTTGTACGGTAAAGATGCTTTAGCGATATACGATATAATATACGAATTTTATAAATATTAAATATTTTTCAAATACACATAATAATAATATCATAGGTCATCTCAAACACGGCCACCTGATCCCATATCTTTATATATAAAAATGAATCCTTATTTCTCTTGGTCACGGCATCACGCGTGGACGGCTGGACCGATTTCAGTAATTCTAATTTTTTGTTGTGTTTATTATTGTCAGAATTAGGTTCTTATGTAAAAAAAAATAAGAAAATTGCGCTGAATATAGTTAAGCCCGGGCGAAGTCGGGGCGGGCCGCTAGTTATAGATAAATTACACCCAGACAAAGAATCAAATCACACAGATTTGTCCTGGGTAGTAATCGGACCCACGACTTCTGGCTAGCAGTCAGGGTCACTAACCACTAAATAAACAAGCTATGTATATGACGTAAATATCAATTGTTTGCAGAACCTGTATCTACCTGCGGAATTTAGGTTTATAATATTATTATGACGGTATGGTTACGGTAACCGGTTGCCGACTTCATCAGTATAAAAATAAATAATATTATACTACTTAGTACACTCGTATGAACAGAATGTCCTCTATTAATATAATGTTATAATAGCGACCTATACATGTCTGACTTGCTGGTCACGGTCTTCAAGAGAGAAGGATTTAGGGGAAGAGCGGGTTGGTGGATCAGACATGCCTTTAGATATTTTTTTAAGACATGTGGTTTCCCTCACTTCACATTGGTATTGCCACCTGGGTTTGAATTTACACTTACTTTATTAGCCTATTGGCTAGCACGGTTTTTTATTTATATCTTTAATTTCATAATAAAAATCACGTAAATTCAGTAACAGCCCATACCGAAATCGTATAATACTCCAAAATTCATATATTACCATAGTAATCACAATTTAATTAATTAAATTCAACATAAGTAAAGTTCATGCGTTGTATTATCCATTCATTACAGTTTAAAATTAGAATACAATACATTTCTGGCTTTTGGATATATAACGTAAAAGAGTTTGTAAAAAGAAATAAAACTATAATTCAACTACCTACGTCGTGTCGGATTGCCGTTTCCATCAGCTTATGAGAGTGAGGGGAAATGGAGTGACACTTTTATCCCGCACTATCTTTTAGCGGCTCCTACTGGATCTATTATCATACTATAATTTCTCCCGCGTAAATAATTGCTTTCGAGAACCTTGAAGAACCCCATGTTAGTCTCTCGGCACACCTCTGGCATACACATAATATTAGTGGCGCATTAGCCGTAAGGCAAACTAGGCACGTGCCCTAGGGGCGCGGGGGTACAAAGATATTAGATATGAGCATTAAATTCGCCTCTACTGATAAAATGTTTGGAATTGTAGTCGACAATGTCTGTGGCCCATATATAATTGCCCCAAGCCTGGGAGTACTTAATGTCCGTAAATTCGGATGTGTCAAGTTCCCGGGATATATTCTGCAGGTGTAGTTTTTACTAAAAACGAAGTAGATACGGTTTGACAATATTAGTCAGCAAACAGTAAACTATATTTAGCAAACACTAACTACTGACTAGTTTGGGATCAGATGGCGGTGTGTAATATTAATATAATATTATATATATTATTATAACTTATTTTAATTTAACCTAACTAAAACATGTACTGAATCTTAAATGCACAAAAAAGACTAAAAATAAACATTTAATCATTTAAAAATTCACTCACCTGGAGCGCACTTAGTCATGACAGTGAAGAACAACCAAGAGCCAAACTCGTAAGTATAGTTAGGGCAAGATACGAAGTTATAGAGCAGTGAGAAGGGGTTTCCATCAGGTACCGGCACGCGTCTCACTTTAGTGCCAGGAGGACGCAGGTTCTTCAGTAACAAATGGATGCTCAGGTTGCCCAGTTCACACAACTAAAATAAAATAACAATATTTTGTAAAAATATGTGCTTTGGATTGCGTCGTTCTTTACATAATTTTACCAAAATCAATTTGACTGACTAGATGTCCACGAAAGTATATGCGTGGGGAAAGCTGCGACTGATTGTGAGCGTCCTGGGTTAATTTCTCGGGTCAGGTAAAGTATTATTTATATTTTCTAAAAATAACTCAATAATAGCGCGGAGATCGGTATATGGCAATACGCCCATCTGCTGATTCATGGGTGTCATCACTTCCGCTTCGAGGAGAAGAAGCTATTAAATCAATTCCGATTATCAAAATAATTAGTTCAGCTGTTTGAGCGTAACTGACAGACATTTTTAGGTACTTTTTATGCACATAGACTATTAAAGAGATACAATATTATACTCATTGGTCATTCAACTTACTAATAAACGTATCGAAAAACTTTTTGCGATAACATTATTACGCAACAGACCATTTGCACTAAGTGTATAATTGATTTACACTATACTTGGAATACGTATTCAAGATTTGTTTTTAAATATTTGTCAACATTCCAAGGATTCACACATAGAAAAAATGAAAAAGCCCTTATTTGACTACACGGTTGGTTCAGAGGCTCAAGTGGTTACCTCACCATTTACTAAAACACGTGATGTGGGTTCAAGCTCCACACAGGACACATTTAAATGATCTACGAACAGTTGACTGCCTTTGTGGTCCAGTGGTGGGTGTGGGTTCGATTCCCGCACAGGACAAAACTTTGTGTGACCCACAAAGAGTTGTTCTGAGTCTGGGTGTAATTTCTGTCCGTTAATTGTTTGTTTGTAAAGTCCCCCGCGACACAGAGCTTGTTCTCTAGTGCGGAAGTTGTTTTGAATCTGGGTGATAGTTCTTTGTGTCTGTGAATTGTGTGTGTCAGTTGCAATGAATGCAGATTGAATTTTTAATTATTTTTCTAATCCAACTATTATTTCTTTAATTCAAAATAATAGTAATAAAGTTCGTAGTCATTGAATTGTATAATGATTGAGAATCAAATGTACTTTGACCCGTTGTACAAGGTTAAATTAATATTGACGATGAGTTTGCGATATATTATAGGTACTTTTTACTTTAAGTGCACTAGTTGGTTGGTAAGCGTTTAGCAGAAAAGGACGCGGTTACCTAAAACTAACTAACTAAAATTAGGACCTAATAGTCGGGGTCCTAATTTTAACGTGCCCTTCAGTAACAGTCATTAGATCACAGTAAAGGCCTTTTTGGGCGATTTGTCATCAGGATGGCCACTAACCTGTCCATAATACATCGTCACTCGAAAGTCATTGAAATGCCAAAATGGTAACATGAGAAGTTATATGTAAATTAATTAAATCAACAAGCACTAGTAGTTTTCATTTCCGCTGACACGTGACAATATCTATTATATAAAATTCTCGTGTCACGGTGTACGTTATTGAACTCCTCTGAAACGGCTCGACCGATTTTCGTGAAATTTTGTGTACATATTGGGTAGGTCTGAGAATCGGACAACATCTTTTGTTCATCCCCCTTAATGTTAAGGGTGGTCAACCCCTAATTTTTTTTTTTTTTTTAGACAATTTTTTTGTTTTTACTTTTTTGTGATTCAGCATGAAAAAATTCATAAACCTTTAATTTTCACCGCTCTACAATCAGCCCCTATATTTTAGTAGCAAAAAAACGTTTGCTGGGTCAGCTAGTATATATGTATAAATAAATGTACTTTTGCTAGTGTTCATCCATGCTAGACACTCAGCTATTGTTTACTGTTAAGTTATGACATGAATGTAATTTAATCAAGGAAAACTGCATTATTAAGATAAAATATCCTTACTAATATTATAAATATGAAAGTTTGTGAGTATGGATGTTTCTTAATCTTTCACGCAAAAACTACTGAACGGAGCTGGATCAAATTTGGCACAGATATAGATTATATAGTCTGGAATAGCATATAGGCTTTTTTATCGCGATAACCGACGTCTACGCGGGCGGAACCGCGGGCAACAACTAGTTAATTAATATTTGGCATCAAATATATTAGTTGTCTATCCAAATATCATAGTTATGTTTGAAGGTCAATACTGAGCGTCAAGTAAAGGTAAACATTTTTTTTTGTATTATTTACAACATATTTGTATATGTTTGCAACTGATGTAATAGATCACGAGTAAACTCACTCTGGCGCCTGCTTTGCTTACATCGTCGAACGATATAACCGCGTTATATATATTTTTACGAATACCTGCTTTTACAATTTTTTCTGAGATCATTGTGTAAACATTGTTACTTAGTTATATTATGTACATATTAGTACCTTATTTACATATTTTTAACCGACTTCAAAAAGAGGAGGTTATCAATTCGTGTGTATTTTTTTTTATTTTTTTTTTATTTTTTTTAATGTTTGTTACCGCATAACTCCGTCATTTATGGACCGATTTGAAAAATTCTTTTTTTGTCTGACTGGACATACTTCCAGTTTGGTCCCATTATCATCAAAAGAAAGTTCTGATGATGGGATCCATGAGGAATTGAGGGAACTCCTCAAAAGTTATAGGCACACATATAGCAATTTCAATATTTTTAACAATAAATCAATCATTTGCATTCAGAAAGTGTAATTTGGTGAAGTAAAACTGATGAAGAAGACCACAGTTGGCCATCTGAACTTCTCAATAATAAGTATTTTACTGATGGCGATTAGATAAGTTTCGGTTATTGTTGCTAAGCAACTATTAATAAGAAATAATGACGTGAATTAATTGAGCGCGGATTGCACAGATTAAATATAGCTTTTAATACCTACTTGACCTGTGTTCAGCCCGACGCTCAGTCGATTTTATTCGATTGTAACAAACAAATATTTGAAAATTTTACAACTTGCCGTACTGAAGTCGGTTTTTTTTTGTTAAAATTATCTTTGATTACCATCATAGGTTTACGGTACCAATTTACCCTAATATAATGCTGTACCTATTCTAAAACAAATTGTCATAAACTATAGAATTTCTTTTGACATTGAGTATCCTCAAAATGTAAAAAAAAAGTATACTCACAGCAAATCCAACAAGTCCTACGTAGTAGCATGAGGTGCACGGAGCAGTGTACAGGGGATGGTTGATGTGGTAGGCAACATACAGGGTGAACAGCCAGTAGTATGCACAATTCCTAAATAAGTTTCGCAATGGCATTGTTCCATGTGAGAAACGATGGACGAACAGAGTTTCTAGAAGCCGTTTTCCATAATGAATTGACCAGCAGGCAGCAGCAACTCTGTAATAGTGATTTATTAACTATGTAGACATATTCTAGTACTTCACAAAAATAGCAATAAGCAAAAAATAATTAGCAGCTCAAAAACATGGTGCATTACAAGTTGCTTATTTTTTTTATCAATGCTAATCCACATCAATTAAAATCAAATCTTTATAATTATTTTCTTTAAAATGAAGGTTTGCACCTTCTTCTATAGGTATAATGTAAAGTTACATTCACAATTGTAGTCATTTACACAAGACCACAATTACAAAACTGAGTTTAAATAATATTTTTATCAATATGTAATTGGCATACAGCAAAAAAAAAAACTTAACATCAGGCATGTCAAGTAGTTTTTCTTTTTTTTTTGAATGGCTGAAGGTCTTTCTTGTTTCCTCTGACGTGATCTGAGCCTTTCTTTTTCTTGTTAATTTAGTGTGCTTTTTATTTTATTTACTGGTGACAGACGGTCACTTAAGTTATACATATATGATGATTCTGTTACCATTTATAAACGCGACTGAAGGTCGCTGATGTTATACATTTTAATAGATATATACATTTGCTTAAATAATAGATACATTTGCTTATAAGGTATCAAATAATACAATATTGCTGCTTATGGCTATTTGTAATTACTGCTTATATCTATTTGTGTATACTACGATCTTACTTCTTTCTCTGTTTTATTTTCCAATTTCGTTTCTTTTACTTATTTTTATATTTTTTTACTTAGTAGTCTTATTTACTAGTTACAGCTTATAACGTATTTTGACAATTTCTTACGTTTACATTTATATTTCTGGTGTTGACATTTCCTGTATCTATTATCTACTTATATGTATATTAGTTATACATTTTGTTTTTGCTATTCCTACATTATGTATACATCTTTACAGGTGACTATGAATTTTGCAGAGATACGACGGTATTTTGTAGTTTTCCCAATTAATAATATGATTTTAATGCTATAATTTTGTTTGTGCCTTGTGTATGTGTGTGTGTGTGTGAGAGAGTGTGTGCGTGTGAGAGTGTGTGCGTGTGTATGATTGCGTGTCGTGTTTCTTGCTTTTACCGTGCTGCGTTTTAGTGTTTGTGTTTCTTACCTCTTATGAATGTTTAGCTTCGTAATTATTAAATTATGAGGCCAACATTCTTTAGTTTCTGTTCCGCTTATTGGCTAGCATGGTTATTTGTTCACAGTATTGGATAAATGTTTTCCTGTGTTTTTATCAGACACGATGACGACAGCTAGGTAGTTGGTCTACTGTCATCTCTTTCTCCATATTCTTTTCGGTCTACACCCTGAAGTACCCGAACACCGGGCATTCCAGGAGTATGTGCGTCACTGTCTCCGGGATGTCAAGCGCGCAGATACAAGATGGGTTGTCCTTACACTTAAAGCGATGTAAGTATGCAGAGAATCCACCGTGCCCCGTAAGCACCTGTACCATCCCGGCCGACAGCTCCATCTTCCTTACTACTCTGTACGCCAGTGTTAGGCAGAAATACTTGTTGTGGAAGCTGTTTCTTCTCTATATCTCAGGTTCCATTCGTCAAGCGACAACCCGCGGATTTGTCGCCTGACGTGAGTAATATCAAGCAAAAAGTTTTTTTTAAAGTTCCGATAAGGCAATTATTTCGTATTCCAGTTAAACGAAACCACGAACTTAAATATTGGTTCCTTGAGAAGCGTGATTATCATAAAGATAACATTGACAAATTTATTGAATATATGAATACAGTCAGTTTTCGAGAAGTTTTTTAAAGTGAGGATCCTAATGTTGATTTTACAGAATTTTATGATATATTTAAAAAAATTACAACTTCATAAATAAGTCACATAATAAATGCAAGGCTACTTGGGCTGTAATAAACAACAATAAAATTAACATACCTAGGGATAATATTGAGCACATAGTTGTAAATGATAGTATCATCAGTGATTCTACACAGTTAGCCAATTCATTCAACGATTACTATATTAGTCAAGTAACAAAATTAAATCCAAACCCATTACAAATGAATACCAGTAGTAGCATTCATTCTTTGTTTATGCTTCCATCTCTGCCCAGTGATATAAATAAAATAATTATAAATCTCAAACCAAGAAACAGTACCGGTTATGATGGCATTTCAGTTAAAATATGTTTCCATTAAGTTGTCTTATATTTTATGCCATGTAATTAATTTATGCATTCTTCACAGTGTATTTCCATCTGCACTAAATATAACACTGATAAAACCACTATTTAAAAAAGATAATAAACATGATATGAGTTGTTACATACCTATTGCTTTAGTTCCAGTCATATCTAAAATATTTGAGAAGTATATTCATAAGTCTTTGTCCAATTATTTTGAAGTCAAGAATTTACTTGTTGATGAACAGACAGGTTTAAGAAAGAAAATATATATTAATTTAGCTATTTTAAAATTTATTCAAAAAATCATGACTGAAGTAGACAATAAAAATCAGGCCTGTGCACTCTATATGGATTTAACTAAGGCTTTTGATTATGTTTATCACCAAACGTTATTAAATAAACTCTATGCTTATGGTGTTCGAGGCAATATACTTAATCTTATAAAATCTTACCTCAATGAACGAAAACAGTTAACACAACTTACTCGATTATGTTCTAGTGAGAAAAGGCAAACAACTACCGGAAATATATCCTGAAGGACGGCACGGTTGACATTTGCCGTGCATGTCACCGACCAGGTGAGTCCCTCAGGCATATTGTTTCCGGTTGTTCGCGTCTTGCTAACGGCGAGTACTTGCACAGGCATAACCAAGTAGCCAGGATAATCCACCAGCAGCTTGCTCTGCGATACAACCTAGTGGACGTCGAGGTACCGTACTACAGGTATGTCTCTGAGCAAGTTCTCGAGAATGGCTGTGCGATACTGTACTGGGATCGGTCCATCATCACTGACAGGACTGTTGTGGCCAACAAACTTTAAAAGCCTTGCATTGATTGTAGATATTACTGTCCCTCATGACGAGAATCTCGTAAAGGCTGAGAAAGATAAACAAATAAAATATCTTGATTTGGCTCACGAGATCGTCGACATGTGGGATGTGGATTCCGCTATCATTGTACCGATAGTCGTTACAGTGAATGGTTTAATAGCTAAGAGCCTCGACCAACACCTTAAGAGTCTCGAGTTAGGTGGATGGGTCAAGGGTCTGATACAGAAGGCAGTGCTATAGTGAGGCGGTTCCTGTCTCTGGAGCTACCGGCGGTTAGGGCTAATATAGGGTAATATCTACAATCATTGCAAGGCGCTTTGATCGATCCAACACCACAATATCAGGTTTGTTGGCCACAACAGTCCTGTCAGTGATGATGGGATGGGTTTTCGTTTATACCTTTTTTATTTTTGGTTCTATGACCAAAGTTACTTGACAAAAGTTGTAGATAATCTTATTGGCAACAAAAAACGTTAACAATTTTTTTGTGAGACCTATAGTTCGTCAGATAAACAATAAAAAACATTTGAACCCCTTTTTCCAAGATGGCGGCCGTGGGACAAGGGTTGCAACCCCACAAACGTGGATTTAACTTTAAACTGCCCCCCTCTTGATATCTAAAAAATAAAATTGCGTCCTCTGACAAATGCACGCTAAGCACAAAAAAATGTAACATTTCAACGGACTATATAATTAAACGAAAATTTGTATAAGTTGTAAAAAGTTTTAAAAAGATTTTCTGTTTCCAGTTATCGTCGCACTGCGAGTCAACCTTATGTCTGGTGTCAAGAACAGCGTGGGCGTCTACGAGGAAGACAGCTCCAGTCAGGTAAGTATTGTGTGTAAGTTGTAAGAGTTGTGTGTAAGTGTATGGGTGTGTATGTGCATATGGTGTGTGTATGTTGAGTTAACGGGTAATATGAATACGTGTGTGTGTGTGTATAATTTTTTATATAATATTTATTTATAATTTTTTTTATATTTATTTATTATTTATAATTTTTAGACAAATATGATATTCTTGTCAAGGAACAATTTGGTTTCAGTAAAAATAAATCGACAGCAATGTTTACCTTAGTCAAAACTATTTTAAACAATATTAACTCGAAAGTACCCTCCTGCGCTTTGTTTTTAGATCTAAGTAAAGCTTTTGATCTGATCGACCATCATAGACTTATTGGAAAATTAGAACGATATGGGGTCAGAGGGCCCGCTCAATGATGGTTTCAATCCTATCTTAGCAACAGGACGCAAGTCACAAGGATTACAAAGCTTACAAATGGGACCGTTGAAAGTTTTGACTCGAACGAACGAACCCCAGGATAAACCGATGTGGTGTACCACAAGGTAGCATCTTGGGCCCGTTATTATTTTTAATATACATCAATGATTTAACACAAGCAATAAAGCATAAGTGTATTTTATTTGCCGATGACACTACAGTTATAATAGAGTGTAAAAATGAACAAACCTATGAAAGTGAAATAAATCAAACATTAGAAGACATCGATATTTGGCTAAATAATAATAGACTAAAAATAAATATATCAAAAACTCATTTAATACATTTTAAAACATGGAAAAGTAGAATTAAACAATTTAATATTAATTATAACAACCAAAAAGTAGGACAATTAGAAAGCACTAAATTCTTGGGTATAATATTGGATAAACATTTTGTATGGAAAGATCACATTAATGCGATTTCTAAAAGAATTAACTCGTTTATATTTGCTTTAAAAAAGGTCCAAACTGTAACATCCAGAAGTACTTCTTTAATGGTGTACCACGCCTATATCTGTTCTATAATAGGATACAGAATTGTAGTCTGGGGAAATGCATCTGAGGTTACAAGAATATTTATTGCTCAGAAAAAGTGTATTCGAGCAATGTTCAATATGGAGTGGTCAGAGTCTTGTAGAACTCTATTGATGTCTCACAAGCTTCTAACAGTTCCTTGCATATATATTTACGAAGTTGCTAATTTCGTTAGGTCCAATCCGTCATTATTTTCACCGATAGATAATAAAAATAAAAGAAAAGCAAAACAATTGGCTTTTGAAATGCCTATCCCCAAGCTAGAAATGTTTAGAAGGAGCTGTGTATATATGGCCCCCCTAATTTTTAACTCTTTACCGGAGTCAATTACAAATTTGCCTTATGGACAATTTTGTTGTGTGCTGCGAAGCTGGTTGATAGATGAGTGCTCTTATTCTATTGAGGAGTTTTTATATAAATACCCATGTACATTTTATAACGTAGAGAGAAGACGTCTTAGATATAAGTGACTTTTAATATTTAACATGTTTAATTGAAATTAATTTTAATAACATTGTGACATTTTATTTGTTTTCCTTATAGTTTAAATTTGACATATTGTATGTAATGTAATTTAGTAATTCTTAATCCTAAACAAAATCTGTATTTGCATGCCGTTATGGTAAATGTCTGGTTTAAATGTATTTATAACACCTGTAAAATATTGTACCACATTTCTGCAAATAAATTAATTTGAATCTATAGATGAGTGCATGTATGTTTGATGTTAAGTAGTTCTCGTAAACTATGGATGCTTGCAATACCAGAGGTATCACTTGCGTGTTGCCAACCCTTTTCTTAAGATGGAGTATCCCTGGGATAGGTAAATATTTCTTTCAAAATGCATCCCAAAAAGAGCGCTAGAGACCTGGACTCACACACAGGAATAAAACTACACCACTGTGTGTAGTTATTTGCCTGTGGTCTTCTGTAAGGTGGAGGTCCTTCATCAGTCGGGCTTGCTTGCTAATACGGTACCCTACCTCTCTTCAATAATGAAGAGACAATTACAAAACTGAGTTTAAAAAATGTTTTTATCACAATGTAATTGATGTACAATAAAGAGTTTTCTATCATCTATCTATAATTTATATTGGCTATCAATTATTTTCTATAAATATACTTTTGTTTATCAGTTGTCTGGTTGCCATAGTACAGGCTCAGCCTAGTTTGGGATCAGATAGAGATGTGTGAGTTGTCCCGAAAATATTATTATTCTTGGTCCCATTTACAGTTAAATGACAATATGAAAATGAATTAAACAAATACAATAATTACAAATTCTATAAAATACAATGAAATTTTATTTAATATATTTTGCTTTATTCATTGAATCACACATATATATATATAACTAATTTAATCATAAAAAAATCTTTCATTGTACTTACGTGGCTACTTGTCCGGGTGCTGATTTTTGGGCTCCATAAAGAATCCATGGTCTTTGGTAGACCCATAAATAAATAAATAGTGGCCCAGCATACTCAGCTAAAAATACATTTTTCCATGATATTTGAGGGCCAAGATCTTTCACGTATAGTTTCGCAGAATCTTGAATGTTAAGAGATTGAAGAGTTTCCTCATCTTTCAAAGTTTTGCCTTTGGCTTCTAATTTGATAGCCTGCCGGTCGGGGCTTAAAGATTTTTTAACGCTCTGATGGATCTTTTCTTTTACATTCCATATAGTCGCCTCAGGAGAAACTTGAATTTTTCCCAAAGGTTTGGAACCGGAGGCGTTCAAGATCTCGATCTTTAAAAAGAAGTACTAAATGAAACAAGCTCGATTCAATATCAAAAGTGCAAAATCGGTAATCAAACAACGTTGCCTTACCTCCATGTTGGGGAATGTATATTATGTACGAGCCAAAATTAGACCCAAGAAATTATGATTTATTTTCCTAGTACAGTACCAAATAGAAAGTGTGAAACAGCAGAACTATACAGAACACAATTTTTTAAATTATAATTAAACAACGTCACCTGTCTACGTAGTTGAACAAATTTAATATGAGAATGACTGACAGAAAACGACAAATTGACATAAGTGTATGACATGAATTCATGAATTAAAGTAGAACCACAGATAAAAATTTCGAATTTATCTTAAATAATTGAATTTATAATTTAGGCCCTAGAAATTTTATAAAGAAGAAGGTATGATTGTCATAATATTTGTTACAATAATACATTGTACAGATTGTTTACGTGTCAATGTGTGACTCATAAACAACAATAAAAAAAATGTTAGCATTCGTTAAATATGAACGCATTGATTTTATTTTTTTATTATGTTGGTGGAATTGTGTTCGTATGCATGTGTGTGTAAGGTGTTTTTACGTAGTTACAACTACGTCGTCTGTTGCAAAATGTATTAGTGTGAATAATAACCGGTGTATTTCGTGGACTTGTGTGAGTTTATAATTAAAATGGCGATTTGAGTATCGTATTCTGTGTGTAATAAATATATTTTTCGCTACAAGTGCATAAAGAAGAGTTTTAATAATCGTTTTTATACATTGTGGTATATAAAACTGTGTTAAACATGCGTTCGGTAGTAGAAATCGGGGCAAGTGTCCCCGCTTTCCTTGGAAAACTATGGAAACTGGTAAATGATACAGAGACGAATCAATTAATTTCTTGGAGCCCTGTAAGTATTTTTTACTTTTTTTGTGCTCTCTGAAGCTGGTACTTTCATTGGCAATTGGTTTTTCAGCCGCTAATTGGTACTGATGCAAGATATCCGAGTAGAAAGTCATTACGAAAACAACCTAAAAATGTTGCAAGTTGACAGACTGCCCATGAAACTTGATAAATAAATAGTTTACAGGTCACGTTTTATACCATGCTCTTTGTTGTACCGTGATTTTTTGACAATATTTGTTATTTTGTTGAAGATAGTACTAATAGCAAACGTTAGCTGATTACAAGTGATTCACAGCTGATGTTGATGTTAGGATGTTATGATTTTCATTTTGTGTTCCTACCTATAAGTAGGTATACATCTATATAGGTACCTATTTACATCGATAAGGTGTAATTTCACCAAAATAACAATGATCTAATAATATCTTAGCTGATCAATATTATTTGAGAGTGTAGGTACATTTTCTAGCACAAGTACATATTGAGACTAATCAATATGGTCATAGGTTTTTGGGACTAAAAATTATACTTTATTTAAAAAATAATTGTTTAAAGTAACATTTTCTTAAATCTTCATAAGGTGTTAGACAAACGATTGAATTCTGATTAATGACTATTTAATAAACGGAATGTGTTTTTAGGGAGGAAAAACATTTGTAATAAAGAATCAGGCAGATTTTGCAAGAGAATTGTTACCTTTATACTACAAACACAACAATATGGCCAGCTTTATTCGTCAGTTAAACATGTATGGCTTTCACAAGATAACTTCTGTTGAAAATGGTGGCCTCCGTTATGAAAAAGATGAAATTGAATTTTCTCATCCATGTTTTATGAAAGGCCATGCATATTTATTGGAACACATTAAGAGAAAGATTGCTAATCCCAAGTCAATAGTGACTAGCAATGAGAGTGGGGAAAAAGTCCTACTGAAACCAGAGATGATGAACAAAATGCTGACTGATGTGAAGCAAATGAAAGGCAAACAAGAAAGTTTAGATGCTAAGTTCAGCGCTATGAAACAGGAGAATGAAGCCCTCTGGAGAGAAGTGGCTATTCTGAGACAGAAACATATAAAACAACAACAAATTGTAAACAATGTAAGTAATCTTTTTTCTTCAAAAAGCACACACCCGTTCTAAGGAAAAAGCAGTGTGAAAAACATCCAGACTTAATACAAACGTTTATGGATTATCAAACCTTGTGTTTTTGATTTTGTGGTACAAAAAGAATAGCTTTTTTTACACCAAATACGCGCTTTTACATGAAGCTGCGGCAATCAGCCCACCATACCATACCATACCATAATAAGATTTCAGTTGACATATGATTAGTTATTTATTTCATTATGCAATAATCTTTTCTTTTAGCTTATTCAATTCCTGATGTCATTGGTACAACCAGCAAGACCTTCAAACGCAACTGGCAATAATGTTGGAGTAAAAAGGCCTTACCAATTGATGATTAACAGTGCAGCACATAATTCTGGAGATGGCTCATATCCAGGTCGGACAAAAAACATGAAAATGACCAAAGAGACTTTATTAGATGAGCTAAGTGAAGATAATTTGGTATGTTTATGATTTATTTCTAATATTCATTACTAGCTGTTCTCCCAATAAGGTAAATTTGGATTTAACATGTGTCTTGTTCCCAGCTAGTCTAAGCTCCCATTAGCTTGTAGTGGGTTAAATAAATAGCCTTTTAAAATTCTTAAATAATTGGGCTATGTAATACAAAATTAATTTCTGAAATCAGAATTATACTTTTAGACATTAGCATGTTGGACCAATACAAACAACATAAACATAACATAACATAACAACATAGCAAGTTTGAAACATACAAACTCCTAAACTTTATTATACTAGTATGATTATTAATTTTTAAACTAATATGCCTATAATATCTATTTGTTATACAGGAAGATGGGCCTACTATTCATGAACTGGCACATGATGATATCTTACACAATGACAACACTCAAGATGCTATACCAGCTGCAGAGTTTGTAATTCAAATACCCCGTTTGAATGTTACCACTAGCCAGAATCCTACATGTGACAGTGAACCTTCTACTTCTACATATCACGTTACTATGGAAGATGGAGATGATGCTGAAGCAGGTATATATTCAAAATTCAGTATCATTAGATAGCCTTCGGTTCCGCTCGTGTGAATGTTGGTTACCGCGTTAAAAAGTACATCATATCCTTCCCCAGGATGATATCTATCTCCTTGCTAAATTTTATTAAGATCCCTTCAGCCTATTCGTCATAAAATGGCAACCCACAGACGGAGTTACTTTCGCATTTATAACTAAAATTCTTTATTTCAATTGAAAATATACTTTCAGGTGGACAAAGGGTTGCATATCCAGTTTGTCGTAGCAACAGCTTCCAGAGATCACCGGACAACATGCCCATCATCACATCAGCATCTCCAACACCAACCACACCAACACCTTCACTAGACCAGCCAATAATAGACCAAGTTGTCAACAACATCATGGGTTCGCCATCACCTAACATTAACAAAGCTGAAAGTCTAATGGCAAAATCAAAGAACCCCAACATCGCTCAAAAGAACATAGCAACAGGAGGCAAAAATCTTCTAACAACTGGCAACTACAATACATTAAATCCCTCGGCAGATTTGAAACTACCCGCTGAAATCTTTGCTAGTGATGATTCAGTTAGTGACATTGGTGTCACAGCTGCAGAAGACTTGAGAGATGTGAGTATGCAAAATGCATTGCAAGACCTGGTTCAAGAGTCACTCTTAACACATTCAAAGGATAAAATGCTTGGCGGCATCAATATTAAATTGGAAAGGCCCACAGAGGGTACAAAAACATATAAGAAATCAAAGAAGGGAAACAAAAATATGGACATGAATTTGGCAGACATCAAAACGGAACTGCAAGATGATTTTGATTGGAACAACATGACTCTTGCTACGGTAAACAACAATACTAATGTCAACAGGTTCCAAGGAAGGTATGTAACAATATTTGTATTTTTTTATGCATAATTTTATTTCCCTTTTTTAGTGGTTAGTAGTGACCATCCTGGTGACTAAATTGTTCAGATCTCTCATATTATTATATATCTAATATGACTGTAAACAGTTAAGACAGACTATTAATGTTCCCTCTGAAGTTTGGAGATGCTCAGGTGATATAACATCCTAATAAATTTTAAAATCTCATTAAGCATAGTTTCCAAGGCTATTATCAAATACTTATCTAATGTGTAATATCCATGTAATTTCAATATTCAGGAATAGGAGAGATAACATCAGCAAAAATCGAGAGGAGTACTCATCCCTCTTTGGAACAAATTCTAACAAGTATGTGTGTGTAAATGTATGATAATTATTCTGAATAACAAAAGGATTGCACAAGTGGCCTAATATAAATATTTATTGAATTTGTAGCCCTAGATAAATAATATTATTACCATGTACTAGAAGACCTTCAATATGTATTTATAGTAGATCAAAATTTGACATTAATAAACATTAAATAAAGCAGAATACTTATAACTATATGGTTATAATTCTACAGCTTTAAAATGCTTTGGTTTTGGGGAAAGAAAACTGTGTTTCATAGTGCCATATTGTTGTATTGAAAGTAATAAAATAGTTATTTGTATTAATATGTATATAATAAGTTGTATTTTTTGTTGACAAGTCCATTTCTGTCGTTATTCGCATAACTTACTTGCATCATGTAAAAAATCAAGCATATAAACTACCTGTGAGATAATTAAATCGATAAGTAATTGTCGAATAAGAATGTAATTCGTGCGAATACCGAGGGCGGACTATTGTACTGCTTGTATGTGTCTGTATAAAACAACAAACACTTAAATGTTCCAGGAATGATATAGATGATCATTTGGACGCAATGCAAACGGACCTTGACTCACTGAGGGAGCTGCTTCGAAGTGACGCCTATGCATTTGATACCAATACTTTACTGGGGGTAAATAATGATGAACTATCAGTCTAAAATCTTTTTTTTTTGCGTTAAATTATGTTTATCTGTGGTGAACCATTCGTTCTTTTGTTTATTATTCCGTGAATTTGATTACGTGAACGCACCCATAGGTATTGTTCTCGCACTCACACATAGAAATATTCATTCCGCGGCGTAGTGTCAACATGAATGTTTTGTCCGTTAGGTTGGTAGCATTGTCGAAGTCACGTTGCACACAACGTGTAGAGACCGCGTGTAAAGCCTTGTGCGGAACTTGCCGTCTGCACACACACAGACGTATATTTCTACGTAGGTAAATACAGTAGACCGGTTCACATAGAAACGCGCCCGAGTTTATGTAATAACAAGATTGTTTTGATTACGTTTTGGTATTTAGCTTATTATTGTGGGTCTCTCTTATTTAGTTAGTTACAAATAGTTTATTTTATTATGTAATAAATACCGTAGCTATATACGTAATGACTGGTTTGAATAGAGAATAGGGAAAAAATATAAGTACTAATATAAAATGATTTCTGTATTGTCCATAGAATGCTGATGCAAGAATATTACCTTCGATGTCTCTCGCTATTCCTTCCTGTCAGCCTTCAACAAATCATTATGTAATAGTTACATTTAATTGACAGGAGTGTTAGTTGCTAGATAAAGATGGATTTGTGGATACTTTGTTTAATTAGCTATCCCTACAGAATTAAAATAAATAACAAACAGAAAATTACTCTGTTGGTTTGGATCATATACTGTATTATAAATGCTTATATAAATACGCGCTCTGAGCATGATATAACTTAAAGTTATGTATTGGTACATCCACGTTATTACAAATTATCTTTATTGTCATTATCACTCAACTAATTGCCCTGTTTTGGAAGTGTTGCTATATAAAATTTTTTAATTTTCCAGCTATTTGGATCAGATGATCCATTCTATGGGCTACCTTATAATACGATGGATGAGAGGGGGAAAACGGCTAATAATGGTAAGTTGTCATATTAAACATTTTATTTTTATTTGTATTTCGCATTCAATAGCAAACATTGTTCTTAATTTGAAAAAGTCAAACATGATCGTTATTTACTGCCAGCATTGCTGTATGGGACATGAAGGTTGCTATATAATTTTCATTCATTACATACATAATAACTTCATGCACATGAGATTAGTGTTCAAAAAGTATAACTCTAACCTTTTAGCCCGAACTCTAAGATTGGTATACTTTTAGGGTTTGGCTAATACAAAGCATTGGTTAATTTTAAAATCCTGTAACCTCTTCTAAAAAAAATATTTTTGAGACAATTCTCTTAATTACCGAACGCAGCACTACATAAACTAGGTAATCCGGTCATTTTTTGAATTGTCATGTTTCTTTTTTAGATTAAATTAATTTAAAGTATTTTTTCTGACTAGCCTACTTTTAAGAAAGGGCTTTTAGTGGAGATATACCTAAGCATGTATGTGTTTATTTTTGTATAAACAATGTATCTTGTAATATTTAATGATTAGGTATACCTACACTTCAGGCCTAAGCTTTTAATAGAGCTAGGCTCGAAGTGGCCTTGTAGACAGGGCTAAAACGCTAGAATCTTTTCGAACACTACATAAAATACACCGCGATACCCTTTTCGCTTTATCAACAAGTATCTACTAACAGCGCTTGTAGAACTAATTTCAGAAGGTAAACAGGGACATTAAGGTCTTATCAGGTCTTCGTCTAAACGAAGTATGATCGGGAACATTTAACTGCAATATTACTCAGAGCAGAATGCACGCACGACTTCCACACAAACAATCATTGCGTTATGAAAGGCGAATACATGTGTTTTCAGAGTTATATTTCAAGTTTATGTTAATTGTAGATACAACCAAACAGTATCCGATGATTGATTTTGATTGGCTGATCGGTAACAGCGAGGCTTCACCAGAAAAGTAGCCTGTAGCTACTTCATCTTTCAAGATTTAATTGCATCGCTGACCGCGTCCCGGCCACGTGACGTGTTGGATATTTTTGGTAAAGGGCTAATGTAGTCGTGTTGCCTCCGGTCAGTGCTACAGTTAGGGAGACTACTGTCGCGACAAAAGTGACATCCAACAAACAACATGGCAGTAACACACGTATGACGTGTGATTGTGCCACGATGAATCTGCAACATAATAATGAAAAAAAAAAAAAGTTTTTGTGTAATATAAACTGAGTTTACTGTATTGAAGATCAACAATATATATTATAAAAATAGATATAATATTTACCGCCTTTTCAGACAAACCGAATGTTACTGAACTGTTATTTTTACTGAAATTATTCTATAGAGGGAATATTGTATACCTCGCTGTAGTATCATATCGTTACGATAAGACACAATAGAATAATATTAAATGTTTTATGTTATTGTTAATTAAAGCAAAGAAGCAGAAAGGTGAGATATCAAATGTAAGCAGTGATGACAATCGCGGTCAGCAACTATTTACAGAAGACAATGGTAACTCATGTTTCAAGTAGAATTATTGTAAAGACGACACTACTCTTCGTATTTGTCTAAATATTATTGACTGGCCTGTAGGTCCAGTGATTATGATCCTGACTGCTAATTCGGAGGTCGTGGGTTCTATTCCCACAAAAGACAAATGAATCAAATCTTTGTCTGATGAGCACAATTATTTGTTCTGAGTCTAGGTGTATATTATATTAAGTTTGTTTACCAGTTATCTGGTTGCAGTCACACTCTGTTTAGTTTGGGATCTGATGGCCATGTCCCAAGTTACTATTAGTATTCAAATGACCTCCTCTGCAAAAACATACCTTTTAAAAGGATATAAAAAATACAATATTTAGACAAACATGAAAGAAGACCGCGTAATAAATAGTTTTTGTTTACAATATTAGAGATTGATTTAGATTGTGAAATTGTTAAACTGAAACCGATGAATATTCAAAATTAATAATGTAAATACTATATTGTTAATTAAAATGGGAGGTGCAGGGCCAGCTACCTTAACCATAATATCTACAGTAAATTAGAAAGACGCGTCCGTACTGTCTGAAGGGCTTACTTCAACTGGTCATACTATGATCTAATTGGTCAAGGGGCGTGGCTTAGCTGAGTGACAACGATGACTCAATATTTTCTTAACGCGAAAACACAACGTGTTGTTGTGACAACTGATCATCGGTTTCTGTTTTGTTAGTTACTTTTATTGATCTCTAACATGAACTCATTCTTTATTTAGTTTATTAGATACCTACTTTAAAATGTTATGCGCAAATAGTATACTTTATTGCTGCATTTTTCATAGCCTTTTTACTTTGTTCCGTTTTGTTTATTAATTTTATGTTGTCGGTCATGGGTTGTATATTATAGATAGTGCTTATGTTAAAGTTTTCAGTTATGACAGTATGATATAATTATTTAAGTTATAGTTTTATATTATTATAATAAAGAAATTGTTAAACTCAATTTTTATTTTTTGTATAATAAGTTTGTTAGCGCTTGTGAATTATTTGCATGAGTATATACCTACCTACATTGTTATATATATATATATATATATATATATATATATATATATATATATGTATTAAGTCATTATTTTTAGTTGAGATTGGATTGCCTAAAAGTATTTTAAGTTACATTATTTATAAATATTAGTTAGTTATTTGCAGTCGTTTTATTAATTGACTTCAAATATATTAATGATATTTTTTTGGGCAACTTTCAGTTGAAGGGAATCAGCTAATCTCGTATACAGGGAATATTCCAGACTTTGAGGATATAAACATGCCAGATCTGGAGTGCGATAATTCTCAGGAGTCTTGTGCGTCGCCGGCGGCCGGCAGCTCGACGCTCAACACCCCGCAGATGCAGGTGCGATCACCTTTCTTCTCGCCGAAACCATGAAAAAAGTCAAAACATAATAAACGACGCCACAAGAGAAAGTGATCATCTAAATAGTGAAATGTAAGTATGGCTCGCGTGGTCATACTTGCTTGTGCGGACTGACAATGACATTAAAACTGATTAGTATAGTTTATTCACAGAATAAAAACTTAGTATGTTACAAGAGTCATTATCAACCGTTTGAGGTTCGCATATACCTATATGTAAATTTGGCATAGAAAACTCAAATATTTATTTAAGGAATGTTTGTTAACTTCATTTCAAAATATGTTATTAAGAAAAAGAAAATGTATCTATTTCTGGCATTCGATATAATTAACCTGCCTGGATTCTTATATTCGCATTATGTTTACGCAAAATTAACCAAAAAGCTAGATGTAAGTTATTCGCCCATGTCTTATTTAAAGTTGATATGTGTAGATTATTAACAAAATAAGTTCACACACCTTAGTTATTTCGATATGTCAAAGGGACTTTGAACATCGTTGAAGATAAATTATAGGTTCCTGTAAGTCACAATAATAAAATATATTTGTTAATAAAAATTCGTAAAGTTTTATATATGATATACTCAAAAATAGGAGTTACAAGGCGTGCATCGTTTATTTTAATGATATTTCGGGAGTTATCTATAATTTTGTAGATTTTGATACGCTAATTTAATGATATTTTTAGCGTTTATATGTAGTTATATGAAAATTATAGAAAGGTCCCGTTAGATTAAAATAAGATGTGCAACATGTTTAAAAGACTGTATTATATTTCTTTCTTGTTAATAGTAAAGACGATTATTTTTGTACAGTTGTGAAATTGATTGTTTATCTTGTTATCACATGAAATATATTTATTGTACCTATTGGTTATTTCACCACTGTTAATTATGGCAGCATGATTATAATATTTTGTGGCTACACAACGGTCTGTCTTTATGGTACTGGCCAGTGGTAATATTGACCGATATTTATATTTCTTTGCTGTCTCTGTAAAAAGAAAATCCGTCACTATTTATGATAGAACAATAAATTATTATATCTGTATTATTTTGCTCAGATTTGTTAAGGCTAATTTACACAACACAAGTATTTCAAAGTAAATTTTATTCGGTATTTTTCTTCGAGAAATAAACAAAGATGTCATGTGACTTGTGTAACTTGCGTCTTGTAAATGGCGTTTTAATAGATATTGATTTAACATTAATTGTAGGTACAAACAAAAATAAGTCAATATTTTCGATTTATTTTAAACGTACACAAAAATATGTATAACGGCGAACTTACAACATAGCCTGTTTTTTTGGTGCCTTAAAAGTAAGTTACTATAGAGATAATGCAATATTGATATATTAAACAAAAACAATCACAAACAAGGCTGCAACTTTGGTTTAAATTTATTTAAGTTGAGGCCTAAAATACGACTTTTTTTTATTTCTGTACATAGGTTCCTAATTTGTTTAACCAGATAAGTATGTATATTGTGTTTGGGTACAAAAGTAAAAGGAGTTTTGTAAATTTATTGTTTTCTGCAGTTCGACTGCTCGGCCAGATTAATAGTTACAAAATTCTTTGTTGAAAGATTTTTAATAGATTCATATTGACACAATATTTTGTATATTCTATAAGTTCTAAGTATATGACAACAAGCATACTTAGGTATAACTATATTGTTATATAAGATTTAATTTTAGGATGTAAATTTAAAAATATATTATCTCAATATTTTAATATGTTACACAACTGACTAGAAACTTATGAACATGCATTTTCCGACATTTATGTTTTTAACTTAGCTACTGTATTTTTTTAGAGTAACAGTATTTATAAACAAAAAATGTATTAGCCATTTTGGCATCAATACTTTCGGATTCTTACCATAAATCGCAACTGAAAATTAATGCTCATTTACACTATGCAAGTTCTGCTAGACAAACTTGTTTGTTACAATTTTAACGCTGTCTTTGTCTTCCCGAGAATTACATAGAGAGCGTGAGATATGCTTTGCTAACCTTAAGTATATTTCACATACCATGGGTACTGTGACGTTTGTCATTTGGAGATAAACGAGAAACTGTCGACTTCACTCTCTTGATCATTCAATTAACCAATTGGTTAATTGAATTTTGTCATTTTCATTTATTTTCAAATGTCAATCGTCACAGTACCCATGCTATGTGAAGTATACTATAATAATGTGTAGCAAGTAAGTTTTAAAAGGCCCTATCCTCTCGAACTTCGAGAAAAATGTATATCTCGAAAATTGCCTACCAAAACGAGTGTAAATGGCGTTTTACTCGCAGAGAAAAATACGAGATTGTCTTGCGTAACTTGCATTGTTTATTGCAACTGCTAATATTCTGTATAACTTAATTATAACAATTATTATGTATTTATAGTTTAATTAATGTTTAGCCTTTCTCGTTATATATACAACCACAATAGATTTAGTTACAAATATTTTATATTGCAGCCATTGTATAATAACATTAAAATATGTTTATGAACAAAGTTTGGTTAGATTAATTAAGGTAAATCAAGTATGTAAGAATACAATATCTATGTTTAATATAAGTTATTTTTAAATTCAATGTAATAAAATATTGAAATGAAACTTTTATTTATTTCAATGACCAAGTGACGAACAAAAAACAGGGAGACTTATTCCAATGACATGCCTATAGGTTAATTTTTTTATACTACTTAGGTGGCAAACAAGCATACGGCCCACCTGATGTTAAGCAGTTACCGTAGCCTATGGACGCTTGCAATACTAGAGGTATAACTTGCGTGTTGCCAACCGATTTTTTACACTAGGGCTTTATGATGGGAGTATCCCTGGGAGAGGAATACGTTTCTTTCAAAACGCTAGGGATGCGTTTTGAAAGAAACGTATTCCTCTCTCAGGGATACTCCCATCATAAAGCCCTGCAGATCTGTACTCACTCAGGAACACTACTACACCACTGAGTAGTTATTTGACTGTGGTCTTCTGTAAGGTCCTTCCCCAGTCGGGCTTGCTTGCTAGTATGGTGCCCTACCTCTAAATTAGAGAAAAAGGGACTTATTTCAGTGATAAAATGGCGAAACAAGGAACAAAATAATTAAGTAACAAAGTAATTCTGGGACATATTTTTATACTATTTGGGTGTCAAACAAGCATAGGTATGTACATCACGCCTGGTGGTAAGTAGCACAACCACCACTGAGGATTCCTAACTCTTATCACGACTTTGCTTGTACGAATCTCTCACACACAATAATGACTGGGTTTTTTTCCAACAATTATTAATCTATCTCTGCTGGATGGCCCTCTTCATCACTAATAGGGCCTTATTCCCAAGGTCTTATAGTAGGTACCTACTTTACGAGTAAGAATATTTTATTCGCACGTCGCAGCTACTGATCAATTCCCGGGTCATGCCGAAAGTAAACATCACTTTTTCTTCTGTCCAAAAATAGACAATCGCATGTTCGATATTTAGAAATCGGCCGTGATCACACTGTCCCGTGTGTCGGAAAGCACGGCAATCCAATGGTCTTACGCCTAATCTATCTGGTCGTGTCGGAATACCGTCTCATCTATGACTATGAGATAGAGGAAATAAGCAGTGCAACTGTGTTAGCACACACCCTTGATTCTACTTAAGAATTTTAGATAGATAAGATTGGGGCCCCATCGACCGCGGGTCCTGGGCACTGGCCTAGAGTAGGTACCCAATGGAAAAGATGCGCCAGTCTCCCGCGCAGATGGCTAATCTAAGTCGAGATAAGCCGCCGTGACCGAAATTCGGTTACAAAGAAATTATTATTGCCTACCTTATTATAATTACGAAAATATTTCAGCGCTATTCTATCCCTTGCTTGCAGGAATTATTATCCATTAAGGATAACAATACTATAAATTGTGATAAAATAAAACAGTATAAATGGTTAAAACATTTTATTGCATAGTTTTCAACAGATTTGTACTTAATTATATTTATTAGTTATAAAATTTTCTATCACAACAAATACAATTCCAAATTAGGAACCATATAAACTTTAGTTAGGTATATACAAATAATAATGATTAGTAGGTATGTACATTAATTTATTATAATGACTATAGTTGCACAATATAAATACACCAAGTAGAGAATTATCAGGATACACGAATATAACAAAATTAGTGCTATAATTAGCCAACAATTAGCTCAAAGCTGTCTATCTGTACAACAAAAAGAATACAAATTTAAATACTTATACTTCATCAATCCACGATAAGCCTGAGTGTGTAGATTAGGGCCTTTACCCTCTGCTCTTTGATAGATGAGAGAAGACCCGTGTCTAGCAGTATTTAATTATCTACTATAGTAGGTACCAATGTATGAAACAATTTAAGATATAAGGCATATTAGCCAACCATCGGTATTGCTAAAAGTGCTACGATAATAACAAGGGTCGGCAGACAAAACCACATAAGTTAATAGGTATGACGATTATGTGGTTTATTCTGCCGACCCTAGTTATAATTTGCAATATGTACTTATGGACCAAGAGCCAGCACCGTATTTACCTTTGTAATTTCATAAGTCATGAAAATTTACAAACTAACTCCCAATACCTTTCTGCAGGTATATGGGAGTTAGTTTCTATTTTTTTTAATAAAAGGCTATTTTGGCACCTTTCTGCGCCCAGGGTGTTGAAGCCTAAAATAACAAAGAGAGTAAGAAATAAAACTTAATTTGGTTATAATATCAGTCCTCAAATAGTAGTAGTAGTAGTACCGAAATGATATTGACAGTATTTTCTAATATCAATTAAGTTTTCTTATCCTCTTTGTTATTTCAGAGTTAAAATACCCTGGCCGAAGAGGGTTGCCAAAAAAGCCTTTTATTTTTCTGCAGGTATTTAAGAGTACCTATGGAGGACAGCCGTGCCCAGCAGTGGGACGTTTATGGGTTGAGATGATAATGATGATATAAGTGAATTTTTATGACTTATGAAATGACAAAAGTAAAAAAACGTTGCTGACTCTTTCTCTATTAGTTATCTAAACTCAGTTAAATTATTATTATGTGTGTGAGTGTATGTAGGTAGGTATTTTGCTGGCCATATTTACTTTAGTGAGACATTATCCTGATGAGAAAGCACTATGTAAACGCATGCACTAGATTGTGCTCAATCAGTGTCAATATGATGATAGTTGATATTGATTGTGACAAAACAATGATTGATTGTCATGGATCGATTATTATCGAACACAATTCGATCAGGACCGAATGCTGTGGAAAAACTTGTGGCCTGTGCGCGACGAACATGTAGGTATTGTGTTTTGTTTTTCCTTTTTTGCCGTTTTTTTTAAATTAATGAATTTTTTAGTTGACAAACCGTTGACAGAGTTCTCCAGATTGCCTATACCTATATCCCTGCCGAGATTAAACGACTATAACCAGTCCGAAAATAACAAAACAAAACGAAGACGCTCAGATGAAATAGGTGGTACTACTATGTGTTCATCCATTATGCCGTCAATAAAATACAATGCCATTATGCAACATCAGGTTAATTGTTGTTTTTTAAACTACAACTTCTGCACTAGGGAATAATTCCTGTATAGCTGAGGACTTTACCAACATACAATTCACGGACACAAATTACACCCAGACTTGGGACAAATATTTATGAATTACACAAAGTTTTGTCACGTGTGTGAATCGAAGCCATGACCTCCGGCTTAGCAATCAGGGTCACTAAACACGAGATCAACAGGTCAGTTTAGTTTGTAAAGTTCTGCTAACTATAGGTAACAAAGAGAAAAACACCTTATAAACAGTCTGATAAAGATTTTTTCCCTGATAAAAGTGACCAAGTATCACAAAATGAAAATAATTTTGTCGGATAACGGCATTATAGCATATGGATAATTCATAAGGAACGTACGGTTGGCAGTTTAGCTCTAAGCGCCTCAAAGACGGGTGAATGTAAATATAAAATTAATGCAGACGCAATTTTCTCATTAATGTAGGAAGAAATGCTGGGGCTGGCTCTCTGTTCTTTTCTCCATCGGTGACGTAGGGCCCTGGTTTGGACATTAGTACAGTATGGAGTGACGGTAAGGTCCCTATAGAGCACGCGAGTTCCGGAGACATGTTGCGACAACCTTGCACGTCGAGATACTGAAGTTTTCTTGAGTGTGCCATCACTGCCATTAAACTCTTATCTGTTAGTTGGTTGCATCCCTGTAATTTAAAATTAAGTATTAGTATTTTATATTTGTCCGTGTGGTGAGGAATTAGGAAAACAAATGTCATCAATGTTTCATCACGAGGTTATCGCAAGAGTCGACTAAGGGAGTAAGTCATGTTTGACTTACTCCCGACTCCCGTCGACTCTGTGGTGGTTGAAGTGGATATTGTCTGTTGAATAAATATATCAATATCAATATCCACTGCATCTGCATCATATATCTGTCTAATTGTAATATTAAAATGCTTGTAATTTTTTCAATTTTGTTTTAAATAAATAGTTAACTAAATTTTAGTCCAATAGGTACGCCATTAAACACCAACTCTTGTGATTATTATATTTTCCAAGTGGCATAACAATTAATTCGTCGTTACAAACTAATTAATCTGAGTATGCGTGGGTAGGGGTATGGAGGGGAGTTCATATTTATTATTAAAGTTGACAATATATAGTGATGTACTCAAAAAGGGCCAAATTAAAAGTACCTACCCAGAACCGACGTTTATGCATGAAGAGGTTGATGAATGTAGAGGAAGCGAAAGAAGTACTGGTACTTCTTTCATTCACCCTTCTCCCATTGGGGCACTACCCCAATGGGAGAAGGGCGTGATGATATGACTCTATACCGAGCACAATCACTTGGACTACCGGGACCTCAAACAAACGCTAAAACTAGCACTGCGTCACCGACGCCGATATTTTTTTGCATAACAACAACGTAGCATCGCGCCTATTAAAATACTTAAATAGGAAACTTTACAGTGGAGAATAGTACAAGGCTTACAATTGCATATATGCATTCATAATTGATATTGGAAAGATCCTATGGATTAGGGGGTCAAGCTTATTGTAAATTACTACCGAAATGGCCAAGGACGGTACTGGATATATTTCGACCGTAAACCATTTTACCCTATCTAGGAATCGAACCTAGAACCACGAACCACCTAGGTGCATTTTTAATATTTAATGAAATATTCTTTTGAACGTCATGTCGTTTTTATTAGTGAGCCCCAAACAATAAATTTCCCATTGTGTTTGCTTTCATGGCATTAAAATATTATTTAAAAATATAAAGTAAAGTATAAGTACCCGTAGTTCAAGATGCTTCAGCCTCTTGAAGAGTTTCACAATTTCATTCACAGCCTCATCTTTTAAGTTGTAGCAATCAATCAGGTTAATATATTCTATGCTTGGGCAATTCCTGACTAAATGTTCAATGCCGTTGTATGTGATCTGTTGACATCTACTTAGATTCAAGTTTATGAGTTCTTTCAAGTGAAATGCATAGGTTAAGCTCACATCGGTTATTCTGTTACAACCACTTATATCTAATTCCTTTATACTCTTCAAGCGGTCTAAGGAGTAACCACTGTATGTGTCCATCGTCAACTTTTCACACATAAGCAGTACATCTCGTTTTCGTTTAGCATCACGAACAATCTCCTCCTCAGCTCTAGAACCCAAGTGGATCTTAGTAGGCAACTGTGCTTCATCATAATTAGACACAATCGGACCATCCTCACCAGCTTCCGGTTCAACCTTACCCATACCAGTTAAACCAGCATCAGATACTTTATCACAGTGGCTCATTTTAAAAACTTCAAGAAACAATTGATTCTTAAAAACTACTTGTATAGAAGTATCAGTGACTGCATTGAAGCAGTAGCTCAAGTTTAGCATACGAAGTCTTGGAAGCCGTTCAGAAATCATTACAAGGGCAGTCTGATCTATGTTTAGTGAGTTGATATCCAGCTCCTCAAGTATTTCATTCTCAATTAAACAAATGCCTTTTTCAAGTCCTTCTTTGGTTATCAATTCACACTGCGATATGTTCAATGATTTTAGCTTCTTTAGTTTGTTTAATTCAGCTATGCCCAGATCTGACACAGCTCGACATCGTTGAATATTGAGGTATTCCAAATTGACTAGATTTTTACATATATGTACAAGAGATAGATCTGTCACACGGGTGCATAGCCCTATGTCAAGTCGTCTCAGAAAAGTTTGATGATGTGTAAGAGCCAGTAGGCCAGTGTTTGTCAGTTGGTCACATGAATGTACTTGGAGCTCTTCTAATTTTAAATTCACTACTTCAGATAAAGATTTCAGTGCTGCTCCATCAATAAGAGTATGTGAAAAACATAAATGTTTTATATTTTCAGCTCTTGATGTGATGAATTGTTGTATAAAGAAGAATGTTAACACACTTTCAGATGGATTTAGGAATATATCAGATTCTGGAGGATAAAACTTTTTAACTAATCCAGCATGAAATTGTAGTGAGCAACCAGATAAGTTCAACTCCTCAAGCGCTGGTGCTGCTGATACAAATCTACTGAATAATGCATCTGTTAAATACTGATTTCCTGATAAACTCAATGATTTTAAATTTTCAAGGTTTTCTGTTAGTAAACCTTCTGATTTACCTTCCAGTAATCGTCCTGACATAAATAGTTCTTTACAACTTTGTATATTTAATGTTTCCAGATTTGTACATTTTTGCAAAATATAAACAAATACTTTTTCACAAATATCACAGTTTCTTAGAGTCAAACATCTGATGTGTTCACCCAGTCTATTCCAAAACTCATTTTGTTTGCTTGATATTTCTACTTCACTAAATAAATAATTATAATAAGTAATTATTGAATTTTCAAAAATTTTAAGTGGTGATATAGATTCGTCATGTAATACAGATTTATAGAATATAACTACTTTATTCTTCAAAAAACTTTGATCATTGCCTGCTAAGTACCATGAGCGACAAGTCTCAGAGGCAGCTTTTCTGTCTGATTTTGGTAAATATTTGAAAAGATAAACTAACACCTGAAAACAATATTAAAAAATACACAACAGTTTCATTATTTTTTGAAAATCTCAGATCATCAAAGCTTTATATATAAAATTACCAACTACGATATTGTTTGTACGTAGATCGTACACTTTATCAAAAAAGCAACATAAGGAAATTTACGTGATCGATAATCACGTGAAAAAAATTAGTAGGAATAGAGCAAACAAAGAAACTCATTATAGGTTTGTTTATTTGAATGCTAACTATGAATACAATGAAAGAAGAACATACCTCATACGGGAGCTCCATTTGTTTTACGGTAGCAGATTCGTAATATGAATTTAATGTTTATTGAGTGGTAATTTTTATTGAAGTTTTAGTTAGAATGTGAAAGAAAACCAAATTATTTCCGTGTTTTTGACTTCCTTGACATTGACATGTTTGACATTTGTGATTGTCGAATCTGTTCAGAAACTACCGCAATTAGAAATACATTGTCAGTCGTTTATTTTATATATTATCGCGCTGTGCTATATTCTATTTCAGAAAGTGACCAAAGGTTGTATAAATAAATATAATATTTTGCTAACTGTTGAAGGCAATAAAAATGGCCTAATTTTGCCGTGGATTTATGCCCGAAGTTTGAAAATTGTTGTGCCGTGCCTTGGAGAGCACGTAAGGCCGTTGATCCTGCGCCTAATCTCTCTCCTGTCGAGACGGTCTAGTCAAATTTCCGACTCATCGAATGAGTTCTGAACTAACTTTCATAGTCGTGTACACACACACTTGCGTACAATACCTAATATCTCCCGACCAGATGGCTATAATTAAATTAGCCGCCGTGACCATAATTCGGTTAGAATTACGTTAAAGTTATCTATCAAGTTTATATTTATATAAAAGTTTATATAATTACCTACTTCTACAGATTTATTTTGGTTCACAATTACAGGAGTTGCCATTTTAAAGGATAGATCTATATTTTTATTTTCAACTCCTACGTCTAACTGATAACATTCATTGTCGAAGTGATTGTCGAGTTCAAGAGTTCGAGACTGGCGTTTGCTAACGCCTGTAAGAGGTGAAGTAACGACTTGACCGTCTGCAACTAATGCATATTTTCATTAAGGCGCCTTATTACACACAATCAATTATTACCATCTATTTCTTCTTTCTTCTTTGTCAACCCTTATCCACCCACTGCTTCCGTTTCGTGGCATGTAGTCAACCGTTTACCCACATCTTCGATTATCTATTTATCTCTCTGAAATTAAGTACCTATGAGATTTATTATACTACTTTATAGATGACAAAGAACAGTACGTGATCAGTCATCGTATAAAATTACGAACACATGTTTAATACCAGCGGCATTACTCACGTGTGTTCGTAATGTCTCGTAAAACTCGTGTGTGTGTGTTATTGGTAACATTGAAATAAGAAAAAAAACATTTCCTTTAAAATGAACATTGGATACCTACCTATATTGACTGATGCAGAGAAACACCGTTATGTAGACTACCTACAGCCAAGTACCTAATTATTTATTTAACTGTAGTCTTCTGTAAAGTGGTAGTCCTTCCCCAAGGGCCTTTATGGTGTCTCTTCATGGCGCAGTTATTGGTTATCACAGTGAATAATGGACAGCCTTCTGCCACAGTTTGCTTCAGATTAAGGCCCCTCTCTCAAAAAATGATGAAAAAGAGGTGTAAATGAAACCATTTTTTGTTGGCATTTATAGACAAATGACTGCTAAAAGATACAGTATTAATCTACAAGATGTGTTTCATAATATGGTTTTGTCATAAATTACTTATATATAATTCTAAATAGTTTGTGAAAAAATCATCGAATCAGCACCAAATTATTGAGATGTATCTAACCACTTCATGACTTCAATTATTATCAAATAATACGAAAACAAAAAACAATATTTGAAAAAAACATACAACTATAATTTGGTAATGTTATATTTAGAATAAGTTTAAATTTTAATTTATTTAAAATTAAAAAGACGGCCATTCAAAGAGTTCATCTGTTTGGCGAGTGCGGGAATACCGCGCTCGCCTAGAGAATTAGGTCGTGTTTGCTTCACCCAAATGCTCAAGGTCGTTGACGATATCATAAGCCTTAAAGTAGGCTTTGGTAAGGACGTTTAGCATGTGGGCACAGCCTGATCATGATTGTCCCGAACAAAAAAAAACGATTTTATTGAACACTGTTGCTCATTTGGATTGTCTTAACTTTTCTCTAATCTAGGTAGTAAAATTAGATCAAATTTAGCCTGTATTAGATCTAATCTAAATAATATTATGCCCAAAGACTAGGCCAGAGCCATAAGGAGTAAGACCTGTCACTTAGTAGGTTCCTTCGTCCTCGTTTCTTAGTCTCGTTTGCGTGTAGGGCAGTTTTTAACCGACTTCAAAAAGAGGAGGTTATCAAATCGTGTGTATTTTTTTTATGTTTGTTACCGCAGAACTCCCTCATTTATGGACCTATTTGAAAAAATATTTTTTTGTCTGAGAGGACATACTTTCAGTTTGGTCCCATTTTCATCAAATGAAAGTTCTAATGATGGGATCCATGAGGAATTGAGGGAACTCCTCAAAAACTATAGGCACACATATAGCAATTTAAATATTTTTAACAACACATCAAACATGATGAAAACTGATGAAGAAGGCCACAGATGGCTACCTGAACTTCTCAATAATAAGTATTTTACGGATGGCGATTAAGTAAGTTTCCATTATGGTTGCTAAGGTAGCTAGGCAACGGAACTTCATAATTAAAAAATGTAATCTAGCCGTTTTTAAGGTTTTTGAAATTCTGCAACTTGCCGTACTGAAGTCGGTTTTTTTTGTTAAAATTATTAAATAGGGCTGTTGTTTTAGTAGCTATACTTAGTCTATTTAAGAGTTCTATGCAACTAATAACCTTTTACCATCAGGGAGATCTTTGTCTCTTTGTAAAATTTTATTTTTTCTAGAGGGTCGCAAGTATGGCTATACCTAAGCTTCCATGTAGGTAACAGTATCTAACTATTACCTACATTCATCAGGCTAGACGTTCAAAGGGAACGCATTTCCTTGTTTCTCATTTAATGGCTAGTTTTAAAAATGCTAGATTTAAGGATCTCTTATGTTTTATGTTGATTGGCTAGTGCCTATTATGATAGCGACAAAGAGCGTTATTGACAAAATGGGGACACATAATTTTTTTGATTGCTTCATTGATTTGATTGATCATACTTTGCTGCTACATAGTAGGGTAACCAGAACAGCATATTGGTATAATTTAAATACTGCGTGGTTGATTTCGTGGCTTAAGTGGTCACCTCAAAATTTAGTCTTGCGGGGCGTGTTGTGCGTTTGATCCTTTTTTTATCGTGTCTGGTTTTCTGGTAGTTTATCGGTCACGAAGTCCCACATGATTTGTTCCATAAAGCGGTAGTTATAAAAAATAAAAAATACCTGAAAAATGTAGTAAATTTTTATATTAAGTACTAATGCTCTAAGTTTGCTCAAATTCACACAATTCCACTAATATATCGCTGATTGAGTTAACTGACTACAGGTAGGAGTAACTGAGACGTTTATTAATGGTTTATAGAAAAGCATACTGTCAGCGGGAAGGCAGTCGTCTTATGAGTTTGCGCGCAAGGTTACAATATTGTTATTGCCACTTGTTGGGCGCCAGTAAGCTCAGTTAGCGCGGGGTGAGCCGCGCGGTCGGCCACGGGGCACGCGTCGTCTCTCCTTACATATAACACTCGCGATACTTTTACGATAAACTTTACCGCTATAACTTAGAAACCTTATTGTGTTGAATAGTTTCAAGTGATCATGGATTGATGTTTGATTGTTTTTCCACTTAATAAGTGACAAGGATCATGTCACGAAGAAAACAGGCTAAACCAAGATCTTTAAAAGGTAATATATTATCTATTATTAAGTAATTTTTGTTAAAATATATAAGTAGTTACCAACATGTCTCAGAATATATTCTAAAAACATGATTGTTCCATTAAATTGGATTGAAACTCTCTTTGCTCTCTTAATTGAGGAGAGAAGACCTGTGACCAGTAATTGGACATACCTACTTAAAGTTATGGATTGCTATTATTGTTTACAAAGGAAGAAAGAAAGTAATTACGTATGCATTATCTCTATTTATGAGTATCTGCGATCACGATTTCGCCCTTAGTATATGTCGAAAGAAGAGATACAAAGTAGCCTTTGCTACTTAATACCTTCAATCTTACATCTGTAAAAAAATTACATTGAACCAAATGCGTTACCACGTTACCACTTGTAAGGTAGACAAATAATCAAACACTTACCTGTTATAATAATTATCAACAAACACAAAAATAAAGCTATCCTCTTTATAATATTAGGTTTTATAATATAATGATGAAGTTATAGAAATATTTTTATAACGTCATACCTGCTTCTGTCTGACAAAGGCAGGTATGATTTTGTTGTCTGGTACAACTAGTTTTTGTCCACGGCTTCGCTCTCGTGGTAAGTCGTATAATATATATAAGTAGCGTATAACACTCGGGCATTAACAATGCAGCTTTCGTACTTATTCATCATCATCTCAACCCATAAACGACCACTGCTGGGCACGAGTCTCCTCCACACATTATTACAGAAAGAATTTTCAAAATTGCATCAGTTGTTCCAGAGATTACTCATTACATCCAAACGTACAAACTGTACCTGTTTATATTACATATTAATATAGATTCATCGTTATAATGAACAGGACTTGCAATTACATATTTTTTACGTGAGGATAACTGTAGGAATTGAGAGTTAGGAACCTATTATTTTACCTAAAAATATATAGGGATTTGTGCCATGAATGTCGTTTAGATCCTATGTCAGAAAACCTATGGGCAAAAACTGAAACTTTAAATGTTTGTCCTGAGAATGGGTTAATTTTTGTCGGTGAATTGTAAGTTCCTAAGAGCGGAAGTTGTATTTAACAAAAGAAAACCTATCTTATTAAACGGTGGTGGCCGAGTGGGAAAGTAACCGACTTGCACGCAAGTTCGATCCCGGGTGGCAGTAACAATGTGAATTTTACTTTGTGGAATTTATATGTACTAATCCAATGACTTGGACCATCTGCTAACGGTGAAGTAAACCATCGTGAGGAAACCCACATGTCTTAGGAGACGTTCTAAAGACATGTCCGATTCACCAACCCGCATTAGGCTAGCGTGTGTGAAATAAGTAAAATAAATCCTAAATCCTCTCTCTTCATAGACGAGAGGAGACCCGTGCCCAGCAGTGGGACATACATATATGTATGGGTTGCTATTATTATTAATATCTTATTTATAATTGTATACTTAATACCACTGCCTACCCCATATATTTAACAGTAGTGGATTGCATGGTCTGCCGTGGCTGTAGCAGTAGCTGACTAGCTGGTTTATAATGTCCTAATTGAATTTCGGTCACAGCAACTAATCTTGTCGGACACTCTCATCTGCGCCGGTGATATGTAAGTGCATAAGTGTCTACACAAACACAGATGTGCTCTTCGTCCCTTATTAGCATAGTGCGATGGGACGGCAATCCCAAACAACTAGAGAGAGAGATCAGGCGTAAGACCAACGGCTTTACATAATATATGCCTTCTGAGGCACAAAGTCACGGCAAAAAAATTGGCATCCATTGTGATTTTCTTGACAGAAACACCCAATAAGTACTTAATTTTGTCCGACGCGGGAATTGAACTCGGTACCTCGTGCGTGATCAGCAATCGCACTCAACGACAACTAGAGCATCGAGGCAGTTTTGATAGTACGTGTATGTAGGTACCTAATCAAATTGTTAAAAACAGTTTACATATAGGTACTTTATTATTTTTGCTTACATAATAATCTTTACATATTATAAAACAAACTCGTTTCCAGCTATCTATCTCGGACGGATTTTAATGCGGGTTTTACTACCATTCGAATATGCAATGTGAATGTGCCTTTATCACATGCATGTGAAAATCACCATCAGTCAACTATTTTTATATTATTATTGACTAGCTGTTGCCTGCGGCTCCGCCCGCGTGGATGGCGGTTATCGCTGCAAAAATTAGCCTATGTGTTATTCCAGACCATAATCTATCTTTGTGCCAAATTTCATCCAGATCCGTTCAGTAGTTTTTACGTGAAAGAGTAACAAACATACATCCATCCATCTATTCATCCATCATTCACACAAACTTTCACATTTATAATATTCGTAAGGAGTAACAATTTTTTTGAACGAGTAAGTAGGTAGTTAATTCGATTCTAGAATTTAAAATAGATAATCACAGCAACCTTAAAATAAATCCTACGCCTAAAACCCTATCTCTATCTCTCTCTCTTTTGAAAGAGAAGAGGAGACCCATGCCCAGCAGTTGGATATATCGACGCTTTCTAAGCATAAGGTCAAGAGCCAATAAAGTCAAATCGTTGAAGTCAGTCGTCGTTATAGTGCGGCAGTTGTCTTTAAAAAATAAACAATACTTAGTATGAATCTACTGAAAAAAAATCCAATAAAGATAGGCTATATTTTCATTATTGCACTTAGGTATATGGGTTTAGGATCAGGGAGACTACGATGATCGGTTTCGGGTGTTGGTCATCAATATTGCTACCAGCAAAAGGGTATAACAGGCTTCGATACAGAATTACCTAGTATAAGTAAACAATAAATGGCAGTGCTCAATGAGAGGGCAGATGGCCGCGTGATGGACGTCCGCGCGGCGCTTCGCTCGGCTGCGGTCGCGGCGCCCTAATATCAACGTTTTATCAGTGACTCGTCGCGGTTGCACCAAAGCACTCCCGCCACTCCGCCAGTATACACTATACAGTTTCCGCATAGACATTTTAGACTAAAACGATGACTCGTCATCAACATTTCTGCAGCAAAACTATACTTACTTAGTTACAATTCGTAAATAAAGTCAATGAAAAAAAAACATGTCTCACTACCAATATGAATTTAACTTTGTGGAATTTAGCTACACAGTGAAATGATTAACTATCTGTTAACGGTGAAGAAAAACATCGTGTGGCAACCCACATGTCTTAAAAGGAAATTCGCGCATAAGATATAATAAGTGAATTACACGCAGACTCGGAAGAAACATTTAAGAATTACATAAAGTTTTTGTGCCGTGTGGGAATCCAACCCATGACCTCCGATATGTGCTTAGCAGTTAGGGTTACTAACCACTAGATCAACAGGCCAGTCCAGTTGGAGTATCAACCTAATTGATCCTCAGGGTTAGAAAGTCCGGAGAAACAATTTACCGAACAAACAACTACTACTGTAGAAACATTTATTAATTAGTTGTTTTTAAAAACGCAGTAAGTAGGTATTTACCGCACACAAGACGACTTGATGGCTGCCTGCCTCCGACAATGCAGTCAATGTAGCTGAATTTTGGGCCGCAATAATATAAATTTAACGATGTTTGCCATCGAAAACAAGGATTTAAGTTTTGATTGAAAGTTCACCTATGTCTTAGATAGATAGAATATTCTTTATTGTACACCACATAAGTACTAAAACTAATTACAATAAGAATTAATAAAATACACAAATAAGTAGGTACAATAGGCGGTCTTATCACTAAGAGCGATCTCTTCGATCTTCTTCTTCGATTCGTCTTAATGCATGTCATGTTATTTCTTAAAAACAGAGCTTAACACAGCACTATTAGAAGAACAAGGATTTAAATTTTGATTGAAAGTTTACCAATGTCTAAGACAGATAGATAGAATATTCTTTATTATACACCACATAAGTACTAAACCTAATTACAATAAGAAGTAATTAAACATACAAATAAGTAGGTACAATGGGCGGTCTTATCACTAAGAGCGATCTCTTCGATCTTCTTCTTCGTCTTAATACATGTTATTTCTTAAAAACAGAGCTTAACACAGCACTATTGACTATTTGTTCACCATTTGTAAAATAATGTGTATAGTTTAACAGTTGAGTAAGTAACACAGTGTTATTTGTTGCAGAACTAACAGCTATGTAATGTAGTAACTTTATGTATCGATCTAGTGGCGTCTAGTACTTTCGTAATGCGTCCCGTGGGGAGCGCGAGGATGCTGCGACTCTCTCGCTACCTCCAGGGATACCTAATGCAATACTAGCTTTTTAGTTCTTATACATATAACGCAATGTATACTTCATTGTCATTGTTATTTAGGTGGTTTGAGAGATTTTTATACAAGTAAGATGGCAAACAAGCATACGACCCGTCTGATGGTAAGCAATTATCGTAGCCTATGGACTATTAATGCTTTCAATAATTGAGCCACTCGCGTGTTGTGAACCCAAAATTTGTATCATGGTCTTGTGGTAAGGTATCCCGCCCTGGAATAGAAAATAATGTTATTATTTCAGTAGTATTTAGAGATAGGTTACCATACAAGCAAGCAATACTGACCGGAGAAAATCCTTCGATATAAAAGACCACAGCCAAATAACTACACAGTGGTGTAGTTGTGTTCCTATGTGTGATTACCTATCTACAGGGCTAAAGAAGCATGCAAATTGATGAAGCTGAAAACTGATTTTATTCTAATGAGTATGCTTATACTTACTAGACTAATAAAAATGAAAAATATTTGTGGTTTTGATATAATATTGTAGTCAAAGTCTGTATTGTCGGTTTCCCTTTGATTTGAACGACGTAGAGGGCGTCGATGTGGCAGGCTGTGGGCTCGCCGACCTCACAGGGGTCCAATAACACGTCAATTTCAGCTCGCCGTCCCTCATGCGGAGGAATTAAAATTTTACATCCAGTGAAAATGTTAATCCTTCCCTGTCCCAGGCATACGATAAAAACAAATTGCCGTATCTTGAATTGTTTACTCGACGTAGCTTTCTACCTGCTCGAGTTTTCAAGGGCCATAATGTGTCTACTTTGTTATGGATGATTAGGGAGAACTTGTGATATCCTTTTCAATGCTGGTTATTTGATTTTTTGTTTGGTATGTGTATTTCTTTTTTCAAATTCGCTTTTACGGATTTCAGAATGTAATAAGTATACATATATCGGTAGTAAAACCTAATTTACCATACTTACTTGAAAATCAAATCTCGAAGGCAAGCGGTACTGCGCCATTGAAACAGAGTATAATACCAGTAAAATATTAAATGTATATACTAGGTTCTTAGGTGGCAAACAAGCCTACGGCCTGCTTGATGATATTCAGTACCTACCGTACTTAGTCTAAGCACGTTTGCAAAAGGTACCTGTGATTACTCGCGTGCTTATCCAAGCAATGATTACACCACGGTTTTGTGATGGGCTTCAGCATTACTATTTCAGCAGGTAAGCTATATGTTATTTCATGTACATTAAAGAGTTACCTATCTATTTATCTCTGGGATGAGTTTTTAGATAAACGTTTCCTTATACGTTTATTCAAAAACATATCCTAAAATTAGCACCTGTAATCACGCACACAAACACAAGTACACCACTGTGTAGCTGTGGTCTTTTGTAAGCTTGCTAGCTTATAATGTGCTCTATCTCTCTCTAATATTTACCAACACAACTAATCCGTGCCACAATATTAAAAACACCGTACAGTATGCATGTATAATTACATAATGCAAGAAAAGCAATGGATTGATCGAGGGAAAGCAACGCAAGGGTGGAAGGTGTAAAGATCACAATAAAACGTATGAATGTTTTATTCGAGGTAAAAGCTTCGGATGGACGTATTTGTAAGCCTTTTGAAGAGGGTTAAGTCAATTTAGCTTTGTTACGTCAACTTTTTTACTGGGCTTATGTGCTCATATGTTTAGGCTAGTGTGATGCAGTTGTGGATAAATTAATTAAAAATTACTAATTCAGTCTTATGACGACTTCCACTATAGTATATTTCACATAGCATGGGTACTGTGACGTTTGACATTTTAAGATGAAGATGAATGAAAATGATTATTGATTTATTATATACTAGTTGTTGCCCGCGGCTCGGCCCACGTAACAAACATTATTCCATCCATCCATCCATCAATCCATACTTACAAACTTTCGCATTTATAATATTAGTAGGATCGATAGTTTCTCATTTAATCTTCTATAATTTTCATTGATCTTTATTTCCTAATGCCAAATGTCATAGTACCCACGCAATGTGAAATTATATACTATAAGTAATGTGGCACGATTTAGTAGAAGACTATGTTAAGTAATGTTGATATCCTAAGAGATATCTTATGGAACGTATAATTTCTCCTATGCGTACCATAAGATATCTCTTAGGACATCAATAGAAAATAGACGTAAATAGGTATGTATATGAATTACCCACAGCTGATGCCAAGCGGCAATTATCAATCTTATAGGTACTTATTTATACTGACGTAGGTATGTATTTATACGTCTGTAAAATTTTACTGTCTTTATAGTAACATGGAAAGTTAGAGACGATGCAAGTTTTGAAATAAGATCGTCTCTTGCTATCTCTATTATTTTTTAGAGTAAGACAAAGACGGCTTTAACTTGCCTTGCAAAACTTAAATGGCGTAGGTATACGTAGGTTCCAATCTTAATCCTATACATACAACAAGATGAAGAACCACGAGGGATTTTATTCTCAGTTAAATAAAGTGGAAGAAGTAAATCTAGAAACAGGATTTAAATCCACATCTCTGGGCTTGCGTCCGCCATCAGCAAATTTAACCTTTTGGTGCTATAACGGTAACCAAAGAACTTACGGCCCGCCTGATGACAAAAATATTAATTTTAAAAAAATACTATAAAGACAGATATGAAAAAGTCTACTATCTATAATTTACTGTTGAAAATACTTAGTACTTACATTAGTAATATTAAATAACTACTGTTAAGTTCTCTGGCTGAGCTAAATATTGTGCTCTTACTAGGGTTGCTCTCGCCACAATTGATCAGACATACTGGCAAAACACTCACATGATGCAGATATAACTACGAACAGTATCATACATCATCGGCAAGAAAATCTTCTGATCTACATATTTACTTATCCTTAGGTAAATATGTAAATGAAAAAACTTTGCATCCCTTTTTAAAGATATTGTGCCCACGAAGAAGTGTAAGATTTGGCATTAAGTTTATAATAATGATAATTATAGACAATTATATAGTACAAAACCTAAAATCTTAATGTATATACCTATATATTTCAATAATAATATTAAAAACTTATTTAAACTAACTAAACCTAAATACGGAAACCTAATTAAAGAAATAAAACGTTTAGGCGTCATAATATTCCTTCGCAATTAATTTTAAGCTTTCTGTAGTCCTTCCTAAAATACTAGATTAAATGAAATAAAATACAATAAAAGATCTATTATTATAATTTTTATACTACCAAGGAGGCAAACAAGCATACGGCCCACCTGATGTTAAGTAGTTACCGTAGCCTATGGACGCTTGCAATACCTGAGGTAACATTTGCGTGTTGCCAACCCATTGTTTTACACCAGGGCTTTATGATGAGAGTATCACTGGGAAAGAAATACGTTTCTTTCAAAACGCATCCCTAACGCTCATTTAGGGATGCGTTTTGAAAGAAACGTATTAATTAATAATGGAGACCTGTAATCACACACAGGAACACAACTACATCGCTGTGTGTAGTTATTTGGCTGTGGTCTTCTGTAAGTGGAGGTCCTTCCCCAGTCGGGCTTGCTCGCTATTATGGTGCCCTATCTATAAAAAATATGTTCAAACTTTAAATAATAATGTTTTACGGTCAAATATCGACCGCACTGGACGGCTAAAGTACATACTAATTACCCTAAGTAATAAAATCATACCTTCTCATTATTACATTCTATGAGACTCTGTTTTGAGTAAATGATAAGAAGTTGATGACCAAAGCAGGGTGAGGCAAGCGTACGGGGCGCTTATAGGGTTGTCTACAGTGATTATACTGGTTTTATTTAAATGTTGCGACTTGGTTCGATGATTTAGCAGATCTGGATTCAGCCATCGATTGTTGTATGTGCTGGATTTTAAATTTTACGCAGACTTTACTGAAAATCACTCTTAAAGTAATATCTTTATCTTTAATCAGCTGAAAAAAATGCAATAAGTTACGGTAATAGTGATAGTGTTTTTGTATGTCTTAAACTGCCAAAGTCACAAAGTGACATAGTAGCAGTAGCAGCCCTAGGTGTTGCGCGTCCATAAAACTTGTAGAGGCCCCGCAGAGAGTCGCCGGGAAATTTCCCCTGGGTGGCGCGCACCTCCCCTGCGCGCCTTTGGGAAATACGCTAAAGCCATATCATAACAGTTTTATGTTGATGTTGACCTCTCATCTACCGCCACCGCCACCTATTGGTGACTTGCTAATTCGATGTAGTTTACAGTACACTGTTTTATTAGCACTGACCTCCAATACTTATCTCTAGGTACTAATCATAGAAAAAAACTTTAATTACAATTTTTTTTATGGAAATAACAACTAGCTTTTGTTTTCTAATTCTGTAAGTATCTGATCTTAGTTCTATATTAATTGGCCAATTCTTAATAATAATTATATCTCCTGCATTTAATGACAAATAAAACGATTATCGCGCTACGTTATATGTACGTTACGTACCTACCTAACAAAATCAATGTTTATTATAAATAAAGTAAGTAACGAACTAGTAGTAGTGATATGTTGTTGGCGTGTTCATTATCGTATAATAATCATAATTAAGGCGATACCTCGAAAATATATTGTGGTTTTGTGGGCGTGGCTTAGCTTCCACGGCTGGCCGCTACGCGTCGCCTTCGTCCGTGTGACGTTGTCAAATAAGTGATTAGAAATATTTTATTGAGTTTTTAGGAATTTTAGCACAGGAGGCATGGAGTAGACAAAAATAGAACAATTAATTATAAAATTGGTTTACCATTGGCAAAATACATAGATACATATTTATCTTTATATATATATTTCTTGTGTGCGTGTGTATGTGACTGAACTCCTCCTAGACGGCTGGACCGATTTTGATGAAATTTTGTGTGTGTGTTCGGGTAGGGCCCTGGATGGTTTAGATTCACAATTGGACCCGGTAGGTGGCGCTGCTGTCGGTATTTCAGCTTTTTCAGGCAGGACGACGTCTGCCAGGTCCACTAGTAAATATATATATTTAATTAAAAAGTTCAGAAAATATCACTCGATAAAATATTTTTCTTGGTAATAACTATTATATAATATAACTACGATTGTGTTATTGTGTTTAATCAACTATAAGTAAATAAATAAATATCTATAATTCTTCTGTATGTGTGTATGTCGCTGAACTCCTAAACGGCAGGATCGATTTTAATGAAATTTTGTAGGGTCACGAATGGTTCAGATTCACAATTGGACCCGGTGGCGCTGCTGTCGGTATATCGGACCTGGCAGTCGTCGTCCTACCCGCCTGATGTTAAGCAGGTACCGTAGCCTATGGACGCTTGCAATACCAGAGGTATCACTTGCGTGTTGCCAACCCATTTTTTTACACCAGCGCTTAAGATGCGAGTATCCCTAGGATTTTCTTGTAACAAGTTGTTTCTGCCGGCTCCGCAGTTATAACCTAACCAACTATTTTCTTTTCTGGTAACAAGTCGTATCTGACGGAGTCGCAGTTTGCAAGCTAACCTAATTTTCTAGTAGCTATTTCTAACTTAGTCTAACGTATTTTACAGTTAGCAAATTAATTTAGGTGCTTTAATCTAATATTTCCAATTATACTGCTTAATTAATCTGACTGAATATGGTGTTCCTTCATTTGAAGACAGAAATTTCATAGAATGTTAATAATTAATAAAATCTATGTATATATACGTAATGTATCTATTTCTACATATTTATTGAAATAAAATACCATGGAAAAATATACCGATCAAACAGCATGCGTTAAAAATTCTACTGTTTGATTATTTTGTTAAATAAAAACAAATATTTTTAAATTCATTAAGTTTCTGCAATGTCGAATATGTTTAATTGAAGTCAATTGTCCATTGAAACCATTATATTCGAAATATGGACATTTTAAAGTTCATTGAAACAATAATATTCGAAATATAAATACTGTTTCGCAGAAAATGTTTCATACCTATCATATTTGGGCCCTGTAGCTTAAATATTATATGAAACATTTTCTGCGAAACAAAATTCGATGAAATTTCAGTCTGTGAATGAAGGGCGTTCCCTTCATTATAAAAAAAACGGCGTTCCCATCATTCGCAGACAGAAAATTCATAGAATTTTGTTAATACCAGAAATGACAATAGCAAGTAGGTTAGGTTAAAACTGCGACCTGCTAGAAACAATTTTACATAAATAAAAAAAACTTACCGCAGCCTGAGAATATATAATTAACATTATTATTTAAATATAACATTATTATTTTAATTCAAAATTATACTTTACCTGTAAAATGACTGAAGTGAAATTTGCAACCCTTTATCTCTCTATCTTTTTTTAAATACTCTTTGTATTTAAAACAAGATCGTAAACTCGTTTTCTCGGTAATAACTTTTATATAAACTAAACAATATAAGGATAAAGAATATTTAATTTGATTTTCTATGAGAATATCGAAAAATAAAAAGTAATTTTTAACAAAAATTTTGAGTTGAATTTGTTTAGAGTAAATATTCCGTGTATTGAATATTCTATGAAATGACAATATGATAAAAAAAGTGAAACGAAAATCTATAATACTTTTATTTTTTCTTATTATTAAAATTATTTTATTTATTATTACATTGAAGGAAACTAATCAGAAATATTTTTAAGATTGGATTTTTATAATCCAATCTTAAAAATATTTCTGATTAGTTAGGACATAGGTACTTAATCATATTTTACTACCTACTATACTAATAGAACCTTACGTATATCATCAAAAAATACTAAAAATTATCTCGATAGTTTACAGTTTTTTTAAATACAAAAAGTTGAAGTGCTACTCCATCCCTCTTTTTGTTATTAGTCTGTCACTTTCGGTAATAGTTCCACTAGAGTTGGGAAAATGCCTGAGCATTTTAGGCAAATTTGGCAGAATGTCTATAAATGCCCGAAGAAATTCTATGTAAGTTGTAAAATGTTATACCATGTGCTCAGTTGCACTTTGAGACGCATTCGACACTTATTGTTAGTTATTCTTTGTGAATAACGCAATGAAACGAAGGATGCGCAAAGGCATAAAGTCACGATTTAATTTTTGCCCTGTGATCGTGGCGTGAACTTGGAGAAGTTCTATGTTCAGCAGAGGAATGCAAAAGCTGATGATAATTAGGAATTGATTCTGAACCAAAAATATATAATGTCGGTATTATCGGGTTTTATTATTTTGCCCGCCAGGCATAAACACATTGGGCATCTCTTGCTATCATTTACTTTATAAAGTAAGTCTTAAAAATATACTATAATGTAGTACATTCCATACGAATTTGTGATGAATTGAACAACTAATTTGGTTAATGACCCGTTTAATAAATTATAACATTTAAATCTACAAAAATCTGAGAGAACCGATCTGCAAAAAAGTAGCATACGTCCGTCGTTGGTGAGGCCTACCGGCCGACTAAAAGCGTGGCGAGTGAGAGTGATGCAAATACTTTTGTAAGGCAAAAGAAGAGAGAGCTATAATGATGCATGCGCTCAGAATAAAATAACGTATGTGCCAAATTGAATTTTCTACTTTTTACTTAAATACATTATCAAATCAAAAAAAAAATCTTAGCAAAACTTTGATACGATTGTCCTCTATGTTTTAAAGTAAACCCCGTTGAATAAATCTTAAGTTTTATTACATAATACAGAAAAAGGGGAAAAAATAGAATGGACTTCGCAGCTGTTTTCTATCGAGGATATTTCTTCCAATCACGTTTTCCTCTTACCATATGGTAGATCATAGAATCAAAAAATGTATCATAAAGTTTTAACTTCCTATTTTAAATGCTTAGCGAATTACACTTATTATAATATCCTTATTATTTTCAATGTATCACCTTAAATTGGTGACGTACAACATTATGTTGCATCATTTTCATTCCACATGGAATTTGTATCAAATGAAATGACAGTCATTATATGTTTTTATATATAAATATTCACGTATTGGATATGTAAAGTAAAAAAAATGTAAAACATTAATGCAATCTGTTAACATGGCGAGGAATTCTTTTTTCAATTCCCAACTGAGTGTCATAAATCACTCAGCTGTTTTCACGCAAAAATCCATAAAAGGTAACAATAATAACGTGGGCTATGTGAATCACATTATGAGAGGTTTTTTCTTTTTATATTAATAAGAATAACATTATTGTGTATTTTACGTCACTCTTTTTCTTCCACCTGAAATCAAACGAATGCACACCTTCGATGAAATATTATGTAGATTTAGTTTCAAGTTTGTTTGCTTACATACCTAATATAAAAGTTACAGTACGAGTAGGTACCTAGGTAAAAAATCGATGTGGACTAGATTAGGTTAAAACATTCCCGGGTCTGATTGAGTTTAACTCAACAAAATATTATTAGCACAAACACATTCAGATTTCACAAAACCATTACTGAAATTATTTACAGTACTCACGTGGTTTGGTAACAATTTTCTGAAAGTCGCGCATAACAGTATCTGTTAAAAATATCACGGTACCGTCCTTGTGGAGCGTCGGGGACTAGGTGGTGGGTAGTGGGGGCTGAGTCCCAGTGGAAGCGAAGTTCTCGCCCGCCGCCCACGCCGGCTCCCACGGGACCTGGCCCAAGCAGCCGCGTGCCGCCTGCTCCCAAGGGAACCTTCGCTCCCCGCCGCTCTCGCCCCGCGCTCCATTCCCCGCTATGCCGAGCTCTCTAAGGAAAATAGCAGCTGAGACGTTCGACTTTTAATTGATAGCTAACTCTTACCTATCTTCCCTTGTGATCTATGTTTAAATGTTAATAGGGAGCTAAACAGATTTGAAGTATTTTTGGCTTTTCTGCCATATTTAGGAACCTAAAATTCTGTAATCATTAAATTTATTTATAAATCTTTCAAAAGTGTGCATGTCAAACTCAAACGTGATACGTGAGTTCTACGACGAAAACTATGGACATCGGCAATAGTTGTGTGGGTGTGTAGCTGATATAATATAAAAATATGCTTAATCAATCTATCATTGTCATTGTAACAAACCAGTTATTTTAAAGGTACATTTTATTCGTTATTAGAAAAATAGTTATGTAAAATATTTTATTTAGTACAATGTGTATGTTGAATGTTACATTAGTTAACGATGTACGGACGGTCGGTCGGCGCCACGGCGCGCCGCGCCGGTCCGCAGTATTAGGACAGTAGGTACTCGCGCCCGGCGCCGGCCACCACCGGGACCGACTGCTACTCAGATATTCCCACTCGACATCATACCGACGCCTCCGAACACATTAAAATTACAGTTTCCAAGGATATACAACTGAGCGAAACTACAATGACTTACACAGAGATGGGATTGTTATTATTCCTTTGTGCTCCCCGAATACTTAATCAAAATTATTAGGTACCTACAACATTTAGTGGCGTCGTTGAATAGGTCATGCCTTGAATATACTCGTACTATCTTAGTAGGTACCAAGATTATAGATGATACACCTGATGAGTAACTATTATTGTAATATGGAAATAGGTAAAGGCATCATTGGGATTGGGGAAAGTGAAGTGATTAATCAAAGACAGATATTTTATAATAATTACCTTTCTAATAACTAATAAGTAGATAGATTTCCTGTTTTTATTTTATTGCCACATTGGTCATGGTTATGTGCATACCCAGCCTACCGGGGTGAGTCAAAATTTTCACTCGCTTAAAGTGGGCTGATCAGGAATTTCACTCGCATATTATACGAGTGAAGTGTGATCAGCCCATTGATTGTGATTTAAATCGTAGACTCACGTCAAATTTCATACATTTTATTTTTTGACTTTTCGATTCGACTATCACTTATGCCACTTGTCTAGAGGCTCTGACTGTACTCCGTGCTCTGGTCATTCCTGACCATCCCAAGGTTGCCTGGAAAAAATCGAACTTATAATATCGGCATAATAGCTCCTATTGTAGGTACTTGTTTATTACTGTCTGCATCCAATATTAGATTTCTTTATCTTATATTGCACAATCAAGAATTAACAATTTATCTAAGATTACCGTTTCTTCATTCCTTCTGGCGTATAGTACTGAGAAGCCATGAAGCGGAAAAATGCGTGTAAAAAATATAGACGGAGTCGCGTTCATGGCAATTTTAAGGCAAATAGAAAATTGCGTAAAAACAAAGACACTTTTCTGCTAAGTATTTGGAGTGAGGCTTGGTATAATAAGCAATAGCAATACGGTTAGTAAGAAAATTGAATTGCCGGCTGTATCGGTGCGGTGCGGCAGTCGGGCGGCTCTTTGGTGCCGAATGCGTCCCGCGCGACACATTATGCTACAAGTTATGATGGGCTATCGCAACGATGGTGCCGTGATGCTTCCTTGCGGCCAACATGCCTTTACTATTCTCTATCAAATTGTTACTATTTTAGTTTATCTGTACTATTTTAGTTTTGCCTTAGTATTTATTTTTGAGGGAAATTACGAAAAATACCCTATACCAACCCGTCTTGTTAGCGTGGTAAAGTAGGCTAATATGTCTCCAAGTGTATGAAGGAGACTCCGTGCCCTGCAGTGAGACGTTTACGGGTTGAGATGATGATGATTTTTTGACTATGAATAACTATACTTCACGTGAGTTTTACAAAAATTGAACGGACAAAGTACAACCAGACGCTGAACAATAATTTATTTTGTAGATCACCAACACACGTCTCCTATAGCAATCGAGCCTGAACAATGGGCAGTGGAAATGGTAAGAAGACAACTTAAAACTACCAAGCCACTTGTACAGTCAATGTACTAAAAGCTAAGGCTTTTACATGCCATCCATATACCTAGTGATTTATTTAAGATCTTATTTTAATTTATTTAAAATTTAAATTCATAAGATGTCAACTTTATCCTATTATATTCTCTTTTACCTATCTTAAGGTTGTTAAGATCGAAAATAAATCCGTAAAAGGACATCATGGTACAGCAGCACTACCTATATTATACATAAAAATACTAAAATACACAGCGAATGAAAACACAACAAATGTTAGTCAGGCCTAATAGTAGTACATCGCTTCGGGGACGTAGCTGGTTCAGTGGTATTGCTGGGATTTTGCCTCTGGCCTGCTTTTGATGAATCGATGGCCGGTCCCATGGGCCACTAGGCCGGGCTGACTCTCGAGGGAATGCGCTACTACGCTTCGGTAGCCTTAGCTCATCTAAATATCCACATGCAATACTGACTTATTTATGTCGACATAGCTAAAGTCCTTGTTAGTAAAACGTGATGTTTCGATCAGTTCGTATTAATTTTGTATAAATAAAATTAGGTTCACTACTGATAGTAAGTATTAAATTGATGACTGACTTTGACTTTTGACTCATAACGCAAAACATACAACAAAGGGTTATCAAACATATAAAACTATGGTGTTACTAGATGAAGGGTTGACAGCGTGCGAGGAATGCTCGTTGCAATACTATAACTGCTTACCATCAAGCGGGCCGTATGTTTATTCATCACATCACCGTGGTAGTATGTAAAAAGTTGATATTTTTGATGACATATTATGATATCATTGTAAAGCCGGGTATCGATATAGTGAGACTGCCTCGCGAGACTGCTCATCTGGATCACATTGAGCAACCAGCCAGTCAGTGAAGCAACGTTCAAATTGGCTCGCGAGGCAAGCACGTTTCCACATCGGCCTCGCGCGGCATTCCTTGCGTGGCAACCTCGTAATGTCGATAGAGCAGCCAGTGTGGTCGACAGTGTACTATACAGCAATGTCACTGTCTACTGTGAAATGTAATACAGCGGTCCGTATTTTGTTTGTAATAGTAGTTCGTGTTTAATTGTATAATCAGGAGTGTTGTGTCGACAGAGGTTTGGGCGCGGCCGGCCGGACGGGGCGCAATCACGCCACGGCGCCCCACCCGACACACTGCTAATTATGTCACCAAACTAACTGCCATTGTATATTAGGTAGTACAATCTCATTTAAATTATATGTTAAAGTCATTTATAAAATTAAAATTCAACTAATATAACTATCAACTTGCAAAGCTGCAGCTACAAGTTTGTTTTGGTTGTCTTACAATTGAATTATCCACATCGCCAAACAGTTCGTTCTTTAGCCAAGTATAAATAAATATTAAGTATTGTTGGCTAATACATGCCCGGAGCTCTATGTTTATTAAAAAGTAACTACCTATTTTTTTTAAAATGTCGTTGCTCTGGTTTATCAAGGAATGAAATTAATTAACCAATATATACATCAAAATCATTATAAATAATGTACATCAATATCATTATAATTATTTTCAAAGTTTTAGAAATTTTTTTTTTACCGATAATAACAAAAAAAAACAAAACACCTTAGGAAATTTTGAAATGAAAGAATTTATTTATAAAAATAGTTCAGTAAACCAGGAGGCAATGCAGAACCTTAAATGACAGGCCTACAAATTTGAAACTTTGCACTAAGATGGGATTTTTGGAAATTCAATCCCTAAACGGGTGAAATCGGGGCGGGCCGCTAGTACCAAAATTTAAGGTAAGTCTCGTATTAACGTTACTCACCATCACCTGAGTCGTTTACTGAAATTGGAGAAACACTATAAGATTACCATAATTGTATATAGTTGTGCCGTAAGGGGAATGAAGTTCTCCCTTGTTACCACGTCCACCTGTTATTGTACTCAGTGATACCGTCACAAATTTACACGAAATCCCTCCAAATGGTCAAAACAAGTATTAGCTTTTAAATTGAGCTCTTGAACTAAGCGCAGGTTAGCAATATTCTGTGATGTAGGCTATTAACGTGCCAGAATATGAATAATCATAGTGGATAAGGTGATGAAATGTTTAAAAAAATAGAGAAAATTTATTAATAATAATAATAATTATTTATTTATTTGTTCTCTCACATAGAATATTTTACATATTAGACTTAATCTAGGTGCACAATAATTTTAGTAACAAGTTTATCTAAGTGAGAGACTGGTGTCTGTACTAGGAGACCTGTATGACAGATCGCCAGCCTCTCCCAACTCTGGACAGGTGAATATTAGGTAAGTACTGTAATAAGATTTAAATCTTATTACAGTACTTACCTAATATTCACCTGTCTAATTAATATTGAAATAGTATTTTGATAAACTATGTTTGAGTTCTTTGTTACAAAACGTCATATCACGATGATCGTTCACGCTAATCTCCGAACGCACTTAACTGATTTTAATGAACTTTTGTAAATGTGTCTTGTTTGGTCCAACTTAAGAGATAAGATAGTTTTTATCTTTATAAGTGACCCTAAATTTATTTTTAATTTTCATTAGAGGTCAAATTCTGGAGTTTTAAAACTGTTCTTTAGCTTTTCCTTCACCGTTAGCAGATGGTAAATCATTTGTTAATAATAATAGCAACATATATTATATATGTGCTCGGCACGGGTCTGCTGTCCTCTATCAAGAGAGAGAGAGAGAGAGAGGGTTTAGGCCTTAATTCATACACGCTGGTCTAATGCAGGTTGGTGAATCAGACATGTCATTAGAATTACTTCTAAGAAATGTGGCGAATCATTAATTTGTTTAGTAGATATAAATTCCACAAAGCGAAATTCACATTGGTACTGTTACCCAGGAACAAATTCACACCTCTTGCGTGCAAGTCGGTTACTTTCCTACTCGGCCACCACTACTGAGGTCCACTATGCTAATACCTATCTGAGAGTACTGAAAATAATGATTCAAAGTTTTAACCGTTTTAATGTTTACAGCAGAGGAAGAAGAATGGAACGAAAATGCTTCAGCTGCCGATGGAGGCAGTAAACCAGCTTACAGTGATCAAGAAGAAGATGAAGATAACGATGCTGGTGATTCTAAAGAGGAACCACCTGAGAGGAAAAGTAAAGAAGATGAACATGAAAATGGTGACGTGGATGAAACTTTTGAAGGTAATTATTTTCTAGATTCTAGAGAATTGCCTTGTAAAAATCGCATTGACTCTACTGAAATAATCCGGCGTTTGTACTTACGTATGTAAAATGCTTGCTCGAAGATAACTCGAGTATCGGAATGTCGTGAAATTTGGTAAGCAAATTAATAAGAACAAAAGTATTTTTTAAGTTCGAACATGGCTCAAATCGGTCAGGGGGGTTTCTCGAGTTCACGGTTCAGGCCAAACCACTTGCAATTATGTCGACTATAAAACGGTACTACGTAATGTTCTTAAATAAGTACTGAACTGACCCAAACGTAGACATAATGATGTTCACAAAACCGACTAATTATTATCATTATCGTTTCTTTTCACAGCTATATTCACTATGTAGTCACCCATAGAGTGTTCACCCAACGTAGTGGTATTTTATCTGAGCGTCTCCGTGCTTCGCTTTTTTTATTTCCAGCCTGTACTGTCCCATTGCAGGCCAAAGGCGTTCCTTTCTTATTTCCAATCAACCCGACCTTGTGCTAAAATAGACCAGTCCTTTCTGTACGTATCAAGCTCGTCTCCGTGCTTCGTAGAATCCTGTCACCAGGTCGGACACTCGATAAAGTATAGGTATATTTAGCAATAAAAAAAATGAAATTTATAAATAAGGAAACTTTAACAATTATGTATTTTGTGATTCATCGCTTTGACGTCTAGGGTTTTATAGAAAGAAAGAAAGAAAGAAAAAGCATTTATTATGATATCAAGCATAAGACACAGCACAGGGTATACATAAAACAAAACAGCAGATAATTTATTAACTCATGTGTCTCATGACCGTACCAAAAAAGGTGTCTAGTTCAGCCTGTTGCGGGGCACGGGTCCCGCGCTGATTTTCAACTAGAACCTCGTTTTGACGCGGATGCCATAAACAGTAACAACAAAAACATAATAACACAAATTAATATATATATATGTATACAAACACAAACACGGACCATTACAAAATAAAATAAAACTAAACAAAACATTTATACTGGTTCCACGTAAGTAGGTAGTACCCGCACCTCAAGAGCTACATTTTGGCTAGGGAGTTCTCTGACGTCTCCATCACTCGTGCCGTCGATGTTGGTAATAGCCTTACGTTTGAAAAACTTACCAAATACTTACCGTATTCGGTAAGTTTTCCTTTTGTGTGACCAGTAGATGTTTTTTTAAATTAAATTTAAAACAGATTTTAGATTTTTTAGATCTTAGGGGTGGTGGTATATTGTTCCAACAGCGAGTGGCGGCATATCGAAAGCATCCCCTGAATGCAGTCGTTTTGTACCGAGGCATCGACAGCAAATCTGACATGGAGCGACTGGGATAATGCTCGAGTCTCCAACCAAGCTTATCAAAGAGATAGGCCGGTTTATGCGTCGTAATGACTTCGAATAGAAGGGTAGCAAAATGAAGTCTTCTCCTGGCTGCCATTTTCAGAACGTTATTTTCGTTTAGAAATGGGGTAACATGGCTGCGCCAGGGCACATCAAAACAGAAACGCGCGCATGCGTTTTGCACACGTTGTATTAGACGCTCAGTTCTTGACAGCAAACATGGACCATAAACTGTGTCAACATAGTTCATTTTTGACAGCACTAGTGTATCAGTTAACCTTTTTCTCATTTCAATGCTAAGGTATTCCCGTATTCTATATAAAACTTTCAATCTATAGAAACAGGCTCTTACTATTTTATTTATATGACCTTCGAAACGTAACTCTGGATCCATAACAAGGCCTAGATTAAACGCAACTTCTACTCTCTCTATGTTATTCCCAGCTATGTTAATAACAGGGTTTTTTAATGTTATGGTGTTGATTTGATTTTTGCTTCCCATAATCATAAACTTACTATTTTATCACTAGGTCGTCGGTTTGTATTATCACTAGGTCAGACTTAGCATCCTTTACCTTGGGCTATTCTGTTCAAAACAAGATGCGTAATCGCCGGTTTTATATCATGCCTGACTAAGGGTACATGTTGTATTTACAAATGTATCACTGATAAGTAACTAAAGAAATTAATAGGTATCTGCATAAGTTGTGGGATTGAACTGCCATTTGAAAACTGCGTTTTTCTATTTACCACAAAGGAAATAAAAGGAGTTACTAATAGACATACTACCGGTTGAAAAAGGGTTATGGTAAACAGCTACAAAAGACTATGTACGCTTAGGAATATCAGAAGTATTAATTGCGGTTAGTCGCCCTGAAAATGTAAAACACTATTGATACGAAGTGTAGTTTGAACAAAAGAAAATGAATTTAGTAAGTTTAAAATCACAGCCATAATGATCGTAACCGTAAAATAATATTAAAGGTTGTGATATTGACACTGGGTTAAATGGGAACGAAAACGAAGATTGCAATTTTTTAAGTAATTTATTTTACACTGTATGTAGGTATAGTATAGCTTAAGTATAACTGGCAAGTGTTGTGAATTCTTCTAAAGGTTAATACATTCAGATATTAAATATATCAAGAATAGAATGTGCTAAGTAGGTTCATCGGTAATCGAGATTAAAAGTCTGAAGATGCATGTATGTATGTATATTTAAGCTGTTACCTATGGATATATATCCTATCCCTATCTATCCCTATCTACTATGGTACCTATTATAATAATAAATTGGTATAGGAAACTCATTATACTTATATAAAAATATTCTTATATTCGGTCATATCGGGTAACATACAAGTTTATCTCTGTACAAATCACAAGTGTTCAAAATAATAAGAAAAATGTTCATTCCATACTCAAATCCAAGTCTGAATGTTCTGGCAGCGAGCTATGGTGAGTGCGGGTGACATTGACGTAGAGTCGTCGGCGATAACACATGACGTATGAGCGTCGAGCGTTGCACAGGGTGCACTGCACACTTGCACAGACAGAGTTCACATTGCGACGTCCTTCTGCGAGTGACGCACGGCTGCGACACGCGCCTATTAACTCGACGAATGTTCGTACAGATACGTCGCCGTCGCGTCGTTACGAGATACTGTTGGCATTTATGTTTGTTCTACAACTAGTGATGTATTGAATTCAAATCCTTTTTTCTATCACTAAAATGGTAAATATGGTTCACGTGATGATAAGCAGGTAATGCAGCCTATGGTCGCTTGAATTACACAGAGTTTTATTTCGGTTGTATTTTAGTTTTATTGTCCTCTCGGAGCAAGGCTTTTCTAGCATTATGCCTGTCCCTATGATGTGGAATTAAAGTGGATAGTCCTGGTTGTGTATTTAGCTAATGTTAATTACAAGAAATCTTATATTTGTCTAAACTTTACATGCGTTACGTTTACACTACTAAACATCCTACTAATATTATAAATGCGAAAGTTTGTAAGAATGGATGGATGGATGTTTGTTACTCTTTCACGTAAAAACTACTGAACGGATCTGGATGAAATTTGGCACAGAGATAGATTATGGTCTGGAATAACACAAAGGCTTTTTACAGCGATAACCGACATCCACGCGGGCGGAGCCGCGGGCAACAGCTAGTTTAGAATTTATTAATAATATTTAAGGTTTTACACTTTATTTAAATTGTTCTCTACGTTTAGGAAAGTTACGCGTGCTGAATCTTTTTAAAAATAGAGCCTGGCGAAATTGGGCCAAAAATGCACTTACCCAATCTACAAATAATTTAGATCAATAGGAAACATAAATGTGAGTATTTATCCTGTATGTAATATATTGAGTTAGATAAAATGACGCCTACTAGAACATTAGTTTCGCAGTCTCTAGAGAAATATTATAATAAACAGAATTAGTTATGTCCCTTACTCGACGCTGTATCTAATGAAATATCTCGTAAGTAGAAAATAAGTAGTACTTAAGCAAAACGTATTTAAATACTGTAGGTACATACATAGAAAGAAATCCTCCAGAACTATATTGCTTCGGTGGCACAGTAGTTGTGAGTACGACTGAGGTTCTGAGGTCCCAGTCCCAGATTAGTTCGCTGGATTAAGCCACTTCACTCAATTCAGCGATAGGATTTTTCTATCGAGAAGTATCGGTATATTTTGGGTAATAGGCTCGCTTATTAAATAGGAGTTAATATTGTTTGCAAAACGTGGTAGCAACAATATTCGTTTGCCATTTCCACTCAATAAAATGGTTATGAAGAAATAAACTTATAAGGTATCTAATTTGATAAAAAAAAAACAACTTAAACTTTGACCTTGTAATTTTTTGTTGTTTATCAGTTCCTATACTTAATCGGTCCAAACACGATGTGGTTATCTTATCTCGTTAAAAAGTTGTTTTGATGTCTATCCTACTTCATCGTCAAACTTAAAGTTTCCATCAAGAAAGAATGTATTATTTGGCAGTAACTTAAAACACCAGAAAATACAAAATTGATAAAAAATATTTAGTTAATTTCTTATAAATACTAGCGGTTGCCAGCTGCTCCGCCCGCGTGGATGTCGGTTATCGCTGTGAAAAGTAGCCTATGTGTTACCCAGACCACAATCTATCTCTGTGCCCAATTTAATTCAGATCCGTTCAGTAGTTTTTACATGAAAGAGTAACAAACATCCATCCATACTTACAAACTTTCGCGTTTATAATATTAGTAGGATATGTCTTAAGTTTACGCCAAAATGGGATCCGCCAAAGACAAATCCAACGAGCACAAACACGATGGTGCTATTTTATTTCTTTGCGAAATTCCTATTTCCACCTTTATGACTGCGCCATCAAACTAGCTATGTATAGTTATTAATACCTACAATGTATTGTTGTGCTCTGTAACTTTGGGAAACATTTTATAACATTCTCACAAAAATAAAGTAAAACTCAAAACCATGCTTTGCTTTGCCTTCTAGACTATTAAATGCTAGTTGTGGTGGCGCACTGGTCCGCACCCAGCACTTAGTCACATGTCAGATGCATTTGACACCGCACACTATTCACTAGTCGCGTTTATCGACTTCCATCCATCGTCAGATTAGTCACTCGCTCGCTCTTGTACACGCAGATTAATTTTACATTCTAAATAGCTAATTCTAATCATTGAGATGTTACTACGACTACTACTGACATTTGTCCTGACATGTCGTGTATCGATGACAGTACAATTTACAAAAAACCCATACACTTTTGTATGTTACAAAATCTGGCTTTGTGCCATGCTTTTTCAGTTTTACGTCTGGTTATCATGACTATGAGGTGTAGAAAAGGTTTACAAGGGTCGTAACAGAATAGTAGGCCCTGTTTTTATAAAAACGAGGTAGACATTTACAATATTTTTTATCGTTTAAAATGCTTTTAAATGTGTATTGAAATATATGCCGTACTAGCTGTTGCCCAAAGCTCCGCCCGCGTGGATGTCGGTTATCGCTGTAAAAAGACCATATTCTATCTCTGTGCCAAATTTCATCCAGATCCGTTCAGTAGTTTTTACGTGAAAGAGTAACAAACATCCATCCATCCATTCATCCATACTCACAAACTTTCTCATGTATAATATTAGTAAGGATAAAGACTGATTTAGCCTGAGAGGAGCGAGAGAGAGCAGATTTCGTGCTTTTGTCCAATTTGTTTGTGTAAATTATATGTGGAAGGTAATTACCGTAACCAATGTTCCTATTTGAAAAATTATTTCACCATCAGAAGATACATTATTCCAGATGGACATAGGCTGGTTGTTATCGACATACATAGCGATCGACGCCGCGGGCGGCATCTAGTGTCTAATTCAGTGGCAATATCTCAAATTGTTCTGTATAATTATATCACTCCGTTGCTGTCTCTCAATTGTGTCAAGAAGGAAGAAAAACTCTCTATGCATTTACATTATCATCTTTACTTTTGGCTTGTCATGTAGCCCCAGGTGACGGATCCGTCGCTCGTCGCTCGACGCGAAGGGTTTTATGATTGTTGAATACATGTATAATGAATGCTTGACTTTAGAATGTAGAAAGATCGATCGATGTATGACCTGTTTATGTTTGTTTTATCAAAATTAGAATGGATGGGTTTCTTTTTAACCGAATTCAAAAAAGTATCATCAATTCGTGGGTATTCTTTTTAATGTTTGTTACCGCAGATAAAATAACATATTGGAGAGGCACAAAAAGTAAGCTAAGGGAGTTAAGATTAAGTTTGGTAATGCCACATGCTACGTGTCTAGGCACTTGTGAACAAAACTATGTATAATGCCAAACGCCTACATAGTGGACACTCAAGTGAATATGCGTGTTGTGTGTCTTATTATTATAATACCTACTTATTTTGGTATACCTGTATAAAATTTCAATAAAGAAACATACTTTACTTCTTTAGCTACTGTTGACGGCAACATTTTCCGCGTGCTATTGCGATATCTACGTATTTCTAACTACATATAATACCATTGCTTCAAACCATCTTCAACAGTCCAGATAATTAATTATGTCTGTTTTTTTATAATTTTAAGTTAGTATTGTTATACCGGTGGTGGCCGAGTGGGAAAGTAACCGACTTGAACGCATTGAACGCAAGAGATGCGAGTTTGATCCCGGGTGGCAGTACTAATGTAAATTTTACTTTGTGGAGTTTATATGTACTAATCAAATGATTCTATGTACTAATCTGCTAACGGTGAAAAACATCGTGAGGAAACCTACATGTCTCAGAAGAAATTCTAAAGACATGTCTGATTCACTAACCCGCATTAGGCCAGCGTGTGTGAATTAAGGTCTAAACCCTCTCTCTCTCTTGATAGAGAAGAGGAGACCCGTGCCCAGCAGTGGGACATATATGGGTTGCTATTATTATTGTTATACCTAAAAACTAAATTTAAAAAAAAGCAATATGTTGCTCTTTAAACGTGGTTTGAAGAGAACACTAACTTCACTTGACCCTGTTACCTCTTACCTACCATCAGGTGGGTCGTTGGCCCGTCTGCCACCATTGGCAATGAAAATATTTCAGATTTTAATATTTTACATAGCGAAAAAAAATTCTCTTGTGTGTCATAAATGTGCGTAGTTGGCATGGTATGCTTATGCAAATTGACATACATATATACATTTTTTTTCCAGACGGTGAAGAGGCAGAACATAATCAAACTAAAACATCTGATGAGCTGTTTGAGGGTGAAAATATGGCAGGTATCTACTTAATACCAAAAATATTACGATATTATAATCCATAAATATACGCTAGATAGGTTTTGCAGAAGCACGTGATACGATAAAAAAATTAAAGATTAATGGGGTGATTGAGTGAATAAATTATGTGAAACTTTTCAGAGTTAAGATAAGGACACACTATTTAATATCGCGAAGACCTCTGAGCGAGGCTCATTATGTCTAAGTCTCATTGAAATTCATAAGGAGGCTACTAAAATAACGAGAAGCTCGTGGCGGGAGCGTCGCCCACGCGGCCGATGCGTTTTTACTGCGGTTTAATGCTCTTTTTACAACTTCGTCAAAGGGTGTAGTGGTGCCGAGCGACTCGTCTTCGTTCGCCGCTGCTTTACGACTCTGTCCTCGCTTATCTCACGCCATTTGCGATAAATCTCCACCGGTCTCCTTGGACCTGAAATATTTACATGCTAATTCGTAGCCAATTCTGCACCAGAGATTATAAATAAATTGGCTACCGCGCCCCATCATCGACCGACGAGGACGACACGCCGCTACCTTCACTTTATCTTTCATGACTTAAGAACTTTTTAAAACCGTGGGCTATACCGAGGCGTTGACGTTTTAATTTTATGCCACCCAGATAATTTAGATTTTATGTCAGCTAGTCGTAACAAAATCTTTGTAAGACTTACTCAGAGTTATAAAACTTGGTGTTTTCTGTTCACACTTATATCCAAGAAAAAGATAAAGCTGGCTTCACTTCATATTATGTCCATTTTACGGTAAGTTTATAATTTCAAACGTTATTTGTTAGACAAACAAAGGAATGTCATATTTTAGTGCAAGATAAAAGCGATGTATGGGGCAGTACAGCTAGATATACACGCACTAGATGTGCACACAGGTTAACTAAAACAATCGGATAATAAGAAAAGTAATATGTTGGAGACAATGGACCCTTCCTCCACGGCACCCTTAGAATAATAAATAAATGACTCATTGTTTAAATTTTATAGCAAATTCTTTATTACACATTGCTGAACTGTACAAATGCTGTGTGGCGGGAGTAAACAACGCTATGTTATGGTAGAGTCGCTTTGTTTCGACTCAAGTGTTCAACTATCTCCGGTAAGCAGTATCGGAAAAATGAGTATTTTTTTCTTAGTGAGTGGTTCCCGCTGTCGCAGTCGTTGTTAGGCCAACACTCGTGTTGCGCAAATGTATTCTCTGCGGGGGTGAGGCGTGGAGCACGGGGGGTGGCGCGCGGGCGCGGGGGTGCTGCCGCCGTTGAGCCCGAAGTTGGGCGCGCGGGCTCGCTCCCAAGGGACCCCGCCGCAGGGACCGCACTCGACGCTCCTATATTTTAACTTTTCTCTACCTACTGTTTCACCACAAATTTTCTAAATATTTATTATGATATTAACTCTCAGATCACAGTAAAGTATTTGCTTTATGTATGTGCCAATGTACTTACTCAAGAAATGAACCCTGCCCCTGTTATGATTAAGTGCCGTGCCCATAGCAAAAATATGTCAATTTAGTAATCCTAAACATTTGTGTAAGTTATTCTGTCAACTAAGACGGACAACAATGCGAGGTATGTCGGTCGGGTGTTGGTGTAGGATCGTCTCTCGGCCAGGCACGTGGCTAATTAAATGCCGATGTTCGATCGTCGCGTCGGGGCAACAGGACTGCGGGGGTGCATTGCAAATTCCACGCGGCGGCGACGCGCGTGCCGCCGAGTGCCGTCGACACCGCGCCGCGTGCCTCACTGCTGTTGCTATAACAATCCCTAAATTGTTCACGAACTTCGCCCATAATTCCACCTAATCGTTGTTATTAAGTAATTTGTTAAGATATTTTGCGTACCTAGAACGACACACTGTATGAATCTAGCAACAATTTCAGTTTACCTTTTACCTACTCGTAATTATAGTGAATAGAGAATACTCGTATATACTCACGTAATGTATGTACGAGTATTCTCTTGTGCCATACGACTGTAAAAACCAGATCAGCAGATAATGAAATATTTTTATTTATTTATTTTTAGCTAGTATTTTTTGTAAATAATAAAATAATAAAGGTACATTAACAGAGTGCGGCCCTGCGTGATCCCAGGTGGCGCGGCCGCAGCGTTTGGAATTATCACATAGTGGAGAAGCGGGCGGGCGCGCGAGGGGCGGCGCGCGCCGTCCCGATACATTCGTCACAGGCCCAGCAGCCATTAGGCATTTAGATATTATCAACAGCCACGAGGGGATGACCCGCGACCTGAGCCCGACGTTGTTTCAATGCTTAATTACTAAAAGTGTTTGTTGTTTACACTGGGGATAAGATTTTATACCACGTCGTGGATATCATTTCGTCATCAGCCGAGCTGTGCTTTGAACAAAGGCGTTCATCGTTTATGTCTGTTACTTGTCTAATGCTCCCTTCGCCCCCGCACGGCCCCAGATCCCAGGTGGCGTTGCTCCGGCCACACTTTCTTCCGTCTCTTGGGAGTACTCCTCGACCCGAGCTCGCACACACTTGCAACACAACCTTACATGTATATTCAACACTAGCACGAATATATTTTCGTAACGAATAATATATTCAGTCATCATTATTGTAAGTAAGTAGGTATGCTGTTTCATTTCACTTGAAACGTATTTACCTATTTAAACATGTAACGCTTAAAGCTCTACGAAATTCGTAGAACTTCTCTACGATATTTTCCTTATTGACTTATTATCTCATCATTCTTTAAAGTCACGTCACAGAGATAATTTAGGAATCATTGGTAACAATATGAATTTGATGTTTCTAATTAGCATTTAAACACAGTTTAGTGTGCGGTGTATTGTGTATTACGCGTAACGCGCGTCCTCGGTACCTATAGCAGAGCGCGGCACGGCGCGGCGGCGGCGGCGGCTCGGATCGTGATTAATGCAGCCTCCCGGGGCAGACGAACTGATTGCCGTTCTACATCCCCCGGGCTCAACTACACATACCTATATTTCAGTTTTAATATAAAATATTTTTGGTAATCTTTTCATATAAGTAAATTTGGATGTGATCCACGAAGATGTCGCATATTTTGTGTTTTGTTGAATATATTTTTGTTACAAAAGATTTTCAGTCAAACAATATAACTGCATTTGATTTAGAAGTCATCTTTTGAATAAATGCATCATCGGTCACAACGCGTCAGTGATGGCTATGGTATTGCAGATTTGTTTGATATATAATATAAAAACAAAAGTAAACATTAAAAACTATGCTAGGAATTATGATTGAGTATAATATCAATCTGTAGAAATAAAAAGTGTATGATTGGAAATTACGTAGGTATAATACACAGCGTAGCAACTATAAGTTTCTAATGTCACGCATTGTTGCCTACACCACTCGTAGGGACAACTTATAATGATGTACCTATTGCGAACAAAATAGTTTTAGCATATTTTACACGTGCCATCACTTTTTTTACCAAAGTTTAGTTATGTTATCAATAGAGCGATGTATTGTATTCTGAACAATATTAATTACATAATTAGAGAGATTCAGATAATATATAGTAAAGTGACTGTCAATTATTTCCTACATAATTAATATTGCTTATGGCATTTCTCATTTGACTCCTTTTTCACTAAGGGTGCGACATCACTCTCGCTAAGGCTACTACGTATAGATAGTATACTATCTATACGTAGTAGCCTTAGCGAGAGTGATGTGATATCTATAGATAAAGAAGTATGTAGATAGGGTTTCCAGATCTCCTTAGGGAATCGCTGTACTAGCAAAGGAAAGGTGGCGTAAGTTAGGTTCCTAGCACAGGACTTTCTTTTTTTTATAAGATAGCAACGCAAGTGATGGAAATGACCATAGCTAACGCGGTAACTGCTTACCATCAAGCTGGTCGCAAGCTGCGTTCGTAGAATAAAAACATACAGTACCCAACTAGCAAAATTTGGTCTTACATGTATCCTAAGACCACCTTTTCTTTACTCTTATAGTATACTTACAAACGTTTGTAAGTGTGGAATTGGGCGCACTTTATAAGATAATTTGTTCTTATAGTTGTTGTAATATGGTCTTGTTAAATCACTTTTTACTCTTACAATCGTCTTCCTAATGCCGTCCTAAGCGTGATTCTTCTTGTATTCCTCTCTGGGATCTCATTGTAAGTGTATTATTTCAAAAGGCAAAAAAAAAAGTGTAGGTGGATGAAAAATAAAAAAAAATGAAAGTCTATTATAATTTCTTATGTGTTTTTACTATTAATTTTATCTTAAATGCTTGATTTATTTCTTGACAACCTATTTTGGTATTATATTGATGAACAATCTGGCAAAGTAGATTTACTGTATAGTTTTATAAATAAATAACAATATATTCACGGGCCCTTTCCGAAATGTGTGTAGAATATTATAAATATACTTAATTATTTGTGAAATTTAAATGTGAATCAAATGAACTTTGTGTGAATAATTAAAAGAGCAATTGCCCACTTCCAAAGATTATTGTAAGACTGATTTATCTTATTGAACACTTGTTTAGTCAAGTACAAGTCTTTTGCTCTTCTTAAACACTAACCTGAGACAATCTTTCTGTCGCCATGTTAATAACTTATTTAGGGTTTCTTATAAAAGAGTGTCTTATGACTCTTATAAGATAACTTGATCTTATAAAAGTCTTCAAATGTGCTTCTGCTCTTTAGAATGACTTAGACAAAAAAAAATATACTTAAAGACGTTTGGTTTTACAGGAGTTATATACAAGGTTTTAGTAAGAGTAAATGTCTAATGACACACTTACTCCTATATGTCACTAAGAACGAATAGACTTGTAAGATGCTTTACTAAGTGTAAATAAAGTAAAGACCAATTAGTCTTAAAAAATGCACTTGTAAAACCTTCATTCTGACAAATGTTTTATAAAGATTTCTTACAAACGTCTACAAAAGTACTTAATAAGTATAAATGTTCTTTTAGCACAAAATGTCTTCTAACATGCCTTTATAAGATAAGCCTTCTTAGTCAGGATGGATATAAAACTTTTATAATGTCTTAATTCTTATAAAGGACTCTTTATAAAGCAATTTTGCTAGTTGGGTACAGTCTTGCTATCCATAGCCATGATTGAAATAAAGTGTTGTTTTGTCACTCAAATATAGTGGACGAACATGTTGCCTATCATAGTAGGTACTTAGTAAAATGTAACATTTTACAATAATATTACGTAACAAAACAACTTAAGTACTAGCGTGCGTTTTGTTATTTTTATTCAGTGCTACGTGAAAAAGTTTTCTCATGAGAGGCATATCGGCATCAGTCCGCCGCGTTACCGGAATAACACCTTCAGTTTGAATGGCTACGCGAAAGGTAGCGTGCCCCCGGGGAGCAGTATGCTCAAGGCGGCAGAAAATTAACGTGGCCCCGCGGGAAATCTAGCGGCAGCCTTAGAGCCGACCGTACAGGCACGGGCGCCCGGCCCGACGCGCCGCGCCTTCTCCATTGGGATGTATTTAATATCTTGCGCTTACGGTGACGACTAACGACACGACCACGACTTACATTTGGGTTTCAGAACTTACTTACAGTTTTGCCGCTACTTACAATAGTAGGGTTTGGTTTTACACTATACGATTGGATTGTAGCTATATTTTGTTGTTGGGATACAGGATCAAGTTTTTGACGTTGCGGTATCCGGTAACAAGCAATCCCAACTTTCATATTCTTATTCGAGCGCATTTAAGCATTTTGACATTAAAACTACGAATAACAGTGAAAACGTAAAATGTTAATTTGTTTCTTTATACTGATGCAGGTAACCCCCGATGCTAATTGAGGAGTGTTATTATAAATATGTAGACTTTGGAGTAAGATTTGTTGAGATTGTTTTAACTTATTATATGGTTGCTACTTGCTAGCCACGGTATCTGTGTAGGTACCTGATCGGAATCTACCTAGACTCAGAATCTATGGGGGACACAAATGTGTGTTCAGTTTCACGAGGTGACCACCTTAACTAATACTAGACCACACGTACAGTCATAATCTGTGTTTAACATATAATATACATTACTAGCGACCCGCTCTCGCTTCGGGTGTTCTAGATTTCTCTTTTGTAATATGCTTGTATTATACTAATAATCCTTTCTTTTGTATCACTAAATCTATTGCTGAAAACTGCATGAAAATCCGTTGAGTAGTTTAAAAGATCTAAGCGTATAGCAGCGTACACGTAATATTATGTAAAGATGTACGCAGTAAACAAGTAGCAATACTATTAATTAAGCACATTTAACTGTAATATTCTAATCGATCAATTACATGCGGTGCACGGGGACACTTAGAGCAAGTTACACACTCACTAGATTAATTTAGCATCGGCAAGGAGCGGTCCCGTGCGGGGTTACCAGAGGTTACTAATTCATAAGATTCAATCGCGGTGCGAAGCGCTAGGCGCCTGCACGCATTAATGTTGCAGCGACCCATCGCCCAGTGCCACCTTGTATTATCCACTTACTTAGATACAGTACTATTTACCGTCATTATGCTATTATCTTGATGAGAAATTTTTCGTGGTAGTTGGTTCTGAGTCTGGGTAAACTGTGTCCATGAATAGTATGCTTTTTTTTTTTTTTTTTTTTTTTTAAAGACAACTCCCGCACTAGAGAACAAGCTCTGTGTCGCGGGGGACTTTACAAACATACAGTTAACGGACACAAATTACACCCAGACTCAGAACAATTCTTTGTGGGTAGCACAAAGTTTTGTCCTGTGTGGGAATCGAACTCACAACCTCGTGCACAGCAGGCGCATACTGCGGCCACTGGACCACCGAGGCAGTCAAAGAGCTTGTAAAGTACCACGCGATATATTGCCGTATTCCTTTGTTCAGAAGCACGCCGCACGGGTTTTAAGACATTAAAACTATAGACACAAAGGACCTACACACCCAGTCAAGAAACAATATTATTACACAATTTTTGTCCAATGTGGAGATGGAGCTTACAACACCCTGGGTAGTGGAAAATGGTGAGGTTGAGCCAATTAAAACACGTTAAATAAATAAAGTAATTTTGCACTTTTATTGCCAATAAGAATTGCATACTCATCAATCAGCCTATTTCTCCTAGTTAACGCAACAACATCCGGTCCCCCGCCTTCAGCATACAGTCCAACAACCTTCTTAGACTCACACGCAAAAATATGACTGTCAATAAACAGTCGGTATTTATATTAGTAATGTAGGGCATATAAATATTTGTCACCCATATGTCGTCAACATTGATCAATATGTTTGTCACTACATCTTTCTATTCTTACATTACCAGGGTTCACATAAATATGTACCACCTGAAAACGAGCTAGCCGAGCATACAATTCCAACATTTGTTTGTTTTTTCTTTTAAAAACTACTCCCGTTATTTTTAAAAACATTAAAATCACGAATGGCTAGAAATTAAAAAAACCACCACACTAATTTCTGTCGAACCACTGCGTAATATGATAAATTAAATGGCGAGGTGATCGCTTGAACCACTAAGCCACATGTTTTGTCTGTGAAAACGGTTTAGGAATTAACTACCCGCTGGCGCTGCGGTACGATCCCCAAGCGCTACGATCGACATACTCGTATTCATCAAAAACCATTGATTTTAGATATTTTTCAAACTTACCTATTTTTACCCTTTGATGACGTTTCTAGTGTTTTTTATAACGATCACCAAACAACCATTCTCACACCATCTCTATGTATCTCGTGTTTTTTTTATAAACTTAAACGCAAATGTTTTAAATGCCTATCGTTCCCTACGAACGCCTCTGGTGGAAAGGTAACTTATTCGCCGCTTAGGCGATATAAGGAAAGTTATAAAAAGAACTTACCTCCTTCTAACTAATAAATATAACTGTGGTCATTACATAAAACTGTCAATATGTTTTTGAATGATGCCTAGAGGCATGGCTAGCGGTCATCGTGTGTAAACAACTGCATACCGCTGTAACGAAGTCCCCAGGGTCGAAAGCACGGTTCAGAGCTCGGGGCCAACCGACTGGAATGTCTTGCTTTATCAAGAAGTAAAAGTTTCGTTCCAGTTAGTCGGCCTTACATATAGAGAAAAATATTGATACATTTATACAAAACAAACAAATTATTGTCCGGTATGGGGACTGAACCCATAACATTCTGTGCAGTCTTACTAGCGAGGTTAATATACAACAGGCTGGCAATTTTAAAACAATAGTGTGAGTTTACATGTTTAAGAGTTTATCTTATGTTTTTAGCTTACGCACTAGTTACAATGTGTGGCATATTATTATCTTACCCACATCGTAAAATACGAGTAACTATACTAATGTATTTCAAAATACGTCCGGGAACATAACTATAAAATTAGACTAAAAGTTTAAACAGGATCACCTATTCGAATTTAAAACAGGAAAAGTGTCGGGTAGGGTTCCGTAGTCGAACTTGATACGGCCAAAGTGGATTAGAGAGCTCGACCGCGGCACGACCGCGCCTCGGGCAGTACGGCCGGGCCTCAGCTGCGACGCTCGACGACTCTACCGCGGTCACCGCACCCTACCCCTGAAAGAAAATTATTTTTAAACTTCTATGAAACTTAGTTTTAAAGTAAAGATTTGCACGTCATGATTTTTGTTATATTAGCATCACAACTTTTCCTCGTAAGAGGACTACATACTTAGTCATTTTGATATAGTAGACACGTTTTTTCACGGAAAGTAGTCATTTTGGGAAAGTAGTCATTCTGAACCTAATCCCTATATTTAGCCTGTTATGTCGCGTAAAAAGTGTAAGGGTGTATAGTGCGATCTTAAAACAATATTACGCACAATTTCATACTCGGACTTCATCTCGACACCAACGGTTTATCTCATCATACTTGTAATCTAGTTTTAACACTTGTAATCTGGTTCAGTTTTTTTTCCTTGTTTGTTAACTGTTTTTCTTTGTTTAATAGCTATTAACAAATACAGATGTTTTTATTCTTTATGTAAGATTAATTATTAATAACAGTCGAATTTCGACTTCCGTGCGACCTGTAGAAAATATGATTTTGCCCAGCATTTCTAATTTAGGACACACAAAATTAAACATTTGCAACAACATACGTTGTATAGATGTTTTTTTTTTATACTACTTGGGTGGCAAACAAGCATTCGGCCCGCCTGATGTTAAGCAGTTACCGTAGCCTATGGACGCTTGCAATATCAAAGGCGTCACTAGCGTGTTGCCAACACATTTTTCACAACAAGGCTTCAAGATGGGAGTATCCCTTGGATAGGAATACGTTTATTTCAAAACGCATCACAAACGGAACACAACTACACCGCTGTGTGTAGTTATTTGACTGTGGTCTTCTGGCAGGTAGAGGTCCTTCCCCAGTCGGGCTTACTCACTAGTATGGTGCTCTACCTCTCTTAAGATAGTTTGAGTTTACCGTGTAACAAATATATCACATATCAATAAGCCTATTTATACATGAAAAATTACTTTGTTGTAAATACACAATCATTGTTTCAGATGTTGCAGATATCAAGTCGGAAAGCATGGATAGTTTCGAATCTGGTAAGATTTCCTTATGTAAAACATTTTTTAGAACATAATATAGGCACGAAAATACAAGGCTCATAATAAACCTGTCGTAAAAATAAAATTAAACTTAGAGGACAACTACGGAATGAAACTCTCATATTAATATTTGAATAGAGGAGTGTAAAAAAGTGTTGAAGTCGGAGGTGATAGGGCCGGCCGCGGCGCTAACGGAGCCCTAGAGAGCCTTTGCCGAAGTCCCCGCTTCGCAATACAGCCGAAAAGATAAAATGAACATAAAGTTGAGGAGCAGATACTCTCGCTCAGAGGAATCGTAGTTTCCCTCCTGGCGACACTAAACCGGCTACGACTACTGCCGCACTCGCACCGCGACGCAAACTGCGAAATGGCGGAAGCGGACCAACCACTTACAAGCAACAATGTTTTGGTTGCTTTTGTCATTTAAGTCTACAAACTTGAAACTACTTTTATAGGTAGGTAATTACTTCATAATATCTTTCCTTAGGGTATTGGTTATTTAGTTTTTAATTATTTATTATCTTATTGGTTTTTGCGGCTTTACCCGCGTGGACCCCTTAACTTCACCCGGGTTAAACAATTTTTCCCCGTCTAGGGGTTGATATTCCAAAAATCCGTTATTACTGCTTACTTACTTAAAACTCTGCACAACATTTTTAATTTGTAGCAAATGTCTAAATTTGTAATCCAGAAATACATTCCTGTATATCATACTGTACTTATTGTCATTTTGTTACAAGTTTTGAGTTCGTTGCCAGAGCTTAAAACTCCTTTGCAGTAGGTGCCTAATTTAAAACGATAGGTCTAAAAAGGGAGCTCGGAGCTCTAAGAGTAGAATGGAAAATGTGGAGGCTAAAATTGCATTGTGGAAGGTAGCCGCACCGAACTTACAATTAAAACCGACGCCCGAAATTGTATACACCGTTCGTCACTTAGTACACAGTGAATGGGGAGAGCCTCTCTCATCATTGTATCTACATGCGTACATAGGCCTTAAACATAAGTAGCTTTTTGATAGTAACAACCTTCTGATTTTACTTATACGCATGTAATTCCTTTGTAAAAAATGATATTGCTTTCTTGAAAAATAACTTAAACACTATAAAAACCACTAAACATAATCAAAAAGTCTTATTCGTATCAGTTAAGCCAACATTAATAATGAAAAAATAGAACAAAATAAAAACAAAAGAACATAATTTTAAATATTTTTTCTTCTTTATCAAAATAATTTATGGCCACTGAAATGTTTTGAAACTGTTTATTGTAACTTCAAATAAGAGTTTAATTATTATGTAAAACCTCATTTTAAAATAATTTAAATAAAATTGCGCCGCCAGCGCTTCGTTTGGCTACCAGAACGTGTTAAAAATATTACCAAATTTTAATCAATAAATTTAACATGCCTGATATATCTAAAGGGCTTTTATAATGCTTATGTTTTCTTTTATATACAGCTCAGCTTAGCTCAGATAATCTTAGTACTAGAAAGCTTTAATGTAATTTATAGATTAGAGGAAGTTATTGTAAAACAGGTAGTAAATAAAAGTTAAGTCTAAGTCCGATACATACTAATACTACCGATAATCTTTAAAGTGCGATCACTGATAATAATCTAATACAAGAAAGTACTAATTACATAGCCAATATTCATCAAATAAGTATATAAATACCTAACGGTATTCATTGGTAATAACAAAGTGGGTGCTCAACTTGTCAATTAAAAACGTGTCGATAGCAGAGCGCGAGTTATAACGGAACTGTAATAAAGCCTATTTTCAGTTAAAATAAAGCGACAGGCGACTTTTAGCCGTTGATAGTAACACGACTCTGCAATCAGGTGGAGTTTAAAATGTGCATTTGCAATGTGGCATGGTGCACCGGGCGTAGGGCGCGGACAGAAATGCATTTTCAATAATTGAGGGTCAGACGGGGTGGTGGGGCCGCATTAAAATGCTCACAGCTAAACTTTCCGATCGTCACCGACCGGCGACCGCGACATCGCACAACTCGCATTGAATTTGCCAACTAATGGAGCTAGAAACACTTTTAATAAAGTGCTCTGATATCTGTATCACTATGTATTATATTTATCTGTGGCGGGGCGTTTGTGTGTTGTTTCACTTAAATAGGGATTCGAATACTGAAGTTTCTAATTATATAAGTATTACATAGTGGCTGCTGGTAGGGCTTGTACCATGTCGTCTTCACGTCTTTTTTGGATCTTAATTTGAAAATTGTGAGATGTCCACTTTATTACCTAATATTAATATTGGTTGTCATTGTCAAATTTGAATTATGATTGAAAATAAATTATGGTATATGTGCTTTCTTACTACATAGGTAGGTATATTTTTATTAAGAACCTACATTTAAACAATGTTGCTTTTTGTATGAAAGTAAAGATATTAAAACTTGTTGGCATATAAATACTTAAATTTCAACAACAAAAACGACTACCAAAATTTAAAGCTACCTAAGTAAATAAGATTTTATAACTGGCACAAGATTCGAAATTACATGAAGATGTAATTACTGATCTGTAGGTACAAGGACAATCTAATTTACTTCTATACGTTCAGTTTCCTCGCCGCCTCGTCGAGTACTGGAACTAGCGGTGGGTAACTCCGGAGGTACTGATCCAAAGGTGCCAGTTCCGAACGCGGATACGTAAACCTTATTTATTCCTCACTATCCTTACCGGCACCGCGGTACCAAATGATTCCGACTAATTCCGAGAATGCGTGGAGCCAAAGAGTCGTGGAGCGCTTCGCACTCGCTCACTCGGTACGTACCTATCGTTTCGTTTGGTTTGGTTGGTAGAAAGTTAGAAAGCTATTATTTTTAAATCATAATATGTAGGTAAAGTTAGCAAAACAAAAATTGTTACCTAGCTAGTTAGGTATAAAGTACTGATTATAAATTTATTTTTATTTAATTTCTTTCTTTCGTTTTATTTACACTGTCCGAAATTTAAATCATATGAATAAAATGACCTACTGTGGAGTCTGTAAACTGTTCAATTCAAAATATGCCAAATGATCCAGCGAACCGAACTGAACCGAATGAATAAAATGTTCTAGGGGAACCGGGAGCCAAAATAACCGAGTGAGTGCCGGTGCCAAATGGTGCCGGTGCCAAATGGTGCCAAAGGAATAACTAAGGTGAACCGGTACCGGGCCCGGATTCGGAATAAGTGAATCAATTCACTTTCCGGAATAAGGATTACCCACGCCTAACTGGAACTTATTTCGGAGTTTTGCAGGTTTATGTGACGTCACACGTGACAGACACGAAACAGAAACAAGAAAATTAGTAATTAAGCGAACTGAACCGCAATTTGTAGCAACAAGACAGACGCGAATGTTACATTGTGTGACGAGTAATGAACAAGTTCATTAGTGTGAGTCTTATATATGTATTTATAAGGTGAAAACGTATACAGTAACTAAACTATAAAATTTAAATTATATTACTACTCAGTACAGTACTATATTTACATGGTTGAAAAAACAAAATGGGTCGTATAAAAACTGCTTCAATAGCCGTCAGGAATTTTGTTGGCATAAATATTTTTGACAGCTTGCTATTGCATTGCTATTTTTGATGGCTTTGGTTATTCTTTGAGGTAAAAGAAAGATTTTGGGTTAAGGCTTGTGATATCGCCAACGACCTTGAGCATTTGGGCGAAGCAAACACGACTCTATTCTCTAGGCGAGCGCGGGTATACAAACAGATGTACTCTTGGAATGGACGTCTTATTAATTTTTAATAAATTAAAATTCAAACTTATTTTAAATATAACATTACCAAATGATTTTCTTCAAATATTGGTATTTTTTTTGTATTATTTGATAAAAATTGAAGTCATAAAGTGGTAACATCTCAAGAATTCGGTGGTAATTCGATGATTTTTTTACAAACTATTTAGAATAATATACAATTTATGACAAAACCATATTATAAAACGCATCTTGTAGATTAATACTGTATTTTTTGGGAGTCATTTGTCTATAAATGCCAACAAAAATGGTTTCATTTACACCTCTTTTTCATCATTTTTTGAGAGAGGGGGCCTTAAGTAAAGACGATTAATCGATTTGATAACTTTTCTTTTAGTTTTTCTCGATACAGTAAACCGTGCGTCTCGCTGCGTGTGGTATTAAAATAAAACTTAGTATTTATTTATATGACACAATACTTTCACACGCCCCAGACCATCTTTTTCACTTTAACAAAAAAAAGAGACAAACAAAAAGAAGTTTCCCTCAGTTATTTTCTCAGGGAGATCACATAGGCGCGCACCTCATCTGCGGAGCTCCCGGTGCGCCGATAAAATTTAAAATTCAAGGCCGCGTTAACGAACCGGCCTCGCGAAGAAATAGATATTCAAATGTGAGAAGATCCCATATTAACATTTATGGCAAGTTTGCGGGGACGAGACAAAGCTAAGAGCGGAGGCCCCCGCGGAGCTTCGCTACACCACTATGCATATCTCTACAATATGCAGTGATCGTTGTAACAGCCGCTCGTTTTAGGATAGGTAACTTTTATTGTCTATTTCTGTGGCAATTTCTTAATAAGAACGTATGTATAAGTTTTGACTTACTTTATGATATATCCGCATATTAACTACTTATAATTTCACTACTTTTAGATAGGTACATATAGCAAAGAAATATTTAAATTTAAAAGAAAGTGTTAGTTTTAAAGGATTACTAACAAGAAATTCGTTAATAAAATTATTATATATTAGTTACGTGTTTAAAAGTTTCTGCTCAAATGTCTCATTGGCTTAAGTGGTCACCTCACCAATTACAATTGGATCAAAGACTTGTGTAATCCACAAACGGTGGTTTTTAATCTGGGTATGGTTTATTCCCGTGATTAATAAAAATAATTTTGTATAACTTGCACAGGTCTTAGTTTTTTAAAATATGGTGGACAAATATAAAAACCCTATACTTAGTTCTGTAGATTATATTTTGTGTCACCCTATCACCCTCCAGTAAAAGTCATTTAATTTTCCGGTTCATTAACAACAATACCCCAATAGATATATATCTACTGTGGATTTGAGTAAGTCACAAACTAAGATGAACAGCAATCCTTTGTATTTTCCATTCTAGCTAAAGACAAATAAAAGTTAGGAAGAAAACAAATCAAAATCCCAATTTTGGTGGTTGCATTATTTATGTGATATTGCCTGGCGTTGTCAACGTTCCCCTTTCTTTGCTATGAACTTGTAGTCGCTGTAATTCACACTTTCACAACTTTTGCTATCAATAATACAAAAAATGCGCTGTGTTTACCACTGAAATGAGAAAGAGGTACAGAGAGGTAGGGCACCATACTTGCGAGCTTAACTACACACAGCGGTGTAGTTATGTTCCTGTGTGTGACAGGTCTTCAGCGCATTTTTTAAGAGATGCGTTTTGTAAGAAACGTTTTCTTATCCCAGGGTTATTCCATCTTAAAGCCATGGTGCAAAAAAATAGGTCTGCAACACGCAAGTGATACCTCTGGTATTGCAAGCGTCCATATATATAGGCTACGGTAACTGCTTAACATCAGGCGGACTGTAATTATGCTTGTCTGTCAATTAAGTAGTATGGAGGGCTTTAAATTTAACTTTGTGGAATTTGTACGTATTAATCAAATTATTTACCATCTGCTAATAGTGGAGAAAACAACGTGATGAATCCCACATGTCTTAGAAGAATTCTAAAGGCGTGTCTTATTTAACAACCCGCATTGGGCCAGCGTATGTGGATTAATGCCTTTGTATTGTAACCTAACTCTTTACTGTACACCAAGTTACATTTGTCTTAATAGCATCTAATTTATAGCTAACAGGCAGTTGCCCGCGTCTTTGCCTGTGTGCATGTCGGTTATCGCGGTCACAGATAATATAATACTAGTATCGCGGTAAAACATACTCTATATTCATTCTCAGGATACCCTCTATCTCCTTGACAAATTTTAATAAGATCCGTTTAGCCATTTTTATTAACAACCAACCTAACATTTTAATAATATTATATTATAGGTATATCAATTTATAACGTATAGGTTTTGTAAAAGTAAACTTATAACGTCCGATTATTTTATTAGATTTGTACATAAATACAAACATGAAGTTCGCAAATCCACTAAAATTTCATAATAAAATAGTCAAGTAATGAAGAAAGCGTACAACTTGGGAAAATGAAATCGGAGCAGCATTTTCATTCAGCGATGGCAGTTAGTCGGCAGCGGCACACACGTTTCTTATTAATATCAGGCGGTTGGAATGGCCGAAGACGTCCCTAGCGCCCGCTCTCTCCCAAATAAAATTGCCGCTATCTAAACAAAGAGCCCTAATTATTCGGCCGTGGCGGGCGGGGTCGCTCTCTTATGGGTGTTCTGGGACCCATTTCGCTTCTCGTATAGGACCCCGGGGAGCAGCGGGCGCCGCCTAGCCAATCGCCGGATGGAAGAGCGAGCGATCCGCAACCTTTTTATATGCGATATCGGCGTTGGCGCCGGACCCCCTCCACCCCGCGCCAGGATCTCGGGGAATTAAAAGTTGGAAGGCTCACATCTGATTACCCAAACACACACATTACACCGGATCGCCAATCTCGATAAGCCTCGCCACAATTTATTAGCGGCCGCTGACGAGTTGTTTTCGACTCTTATCTCATTAACTGTATGAAACAGACTAAAACGAGATTGTAATATGTCTACTTGGCTATATGAAAAACAAACAGCTCCCATATCCTTCTTACGCACCCTTTGTTTTTACATCCTTTCCATTTCTTTTGAAAAGTCCCTGCCGCATCTGTTACGCATCTCCTCTGGCTTCATAGGCACTCGTTTTACCGACCTATGGTAGTTTGTCATACGTATGCATAAGTATATTATCTATACTATTTGTGCGTTGAACATAAAAGGACTGTTATAAAAACCTTGGCGATACCAGTCGTACGGCTCAATACATATTTTAATTTGCACCCGATTTTATTATGAGACAATATAAAGGGTTTCCGAGCGGTTTCTACCTCCGGGATCATTGTCTTCACCCTACGCCTTTACAGCGATTCTATTGTGTAGAAATTATGAAATAAAAAGGCGATATCGTATGTCGGTGGTGAGAGGTGCGGTAGGCGCGGTGGTACGGCGGCGGCGGCGTGGCGTGGGCGACGTGCGTCCGACATTCGACACCTAGCCGCGGCAGCGGGCCGCGCTCCTCATTGTGCCGCCACCATTCTCCCGGCTGCCGGCTCGTATTCAATTGCAATGTTTTAAGCATTCGATTGCCCTCGCCACTAATAAAGGGTTCCCAAGAAGTACGTACAAAATAAATTATTTTTTTCGCGTTTTGTAGTCTTTTAAGCGGGCGCGGCGAAGGGTACGCTTATTGTTTCTATGGTGAATTGCGTGGATGAATGGGTCCCGGGCATTCATGCGTACAGTGCTTGGAGATCGTAGGAAGATAATACGGAGCAGGCGGGCTAGGGCGGTCCAGGGTCGTCTGAGGTGGCAAAAACAAACCTCCTACTCAACATTTGAGCAAATATTATAATACTAATAGCAAAGTAATGAAAAAATTAAGACAATTCTGTAGAACCTTTTAATTTAGCTAAACTTAATGGTGATATAGGAAGAATTGCTTTTAAACTTCTTATTAATTCTACTTGATATATATGATTATACCATGTAGGTAACGCAAAATGACGGTATTATAAATTCAATTCGATATGATCCACCTTTGATTGAGCAAGAGTAGCGTGAAAAGGGTTTAGTAGGGTCAGCAGAGAGTACGCTTCAGTAAATTGTCGATAATCCGATCCCCTCTATCGTATATTAGATAAGTATAGGTGACACGTAGGGATCTGTCGTATTTACAATAATCAAAATAAAGTTTTTTTCGGATTCAGTGTCCATCAACATATAGTAATAACTCATATATTATCACAGTCCCACTGCTGGGCACGGGTCTTTTTACCTATATCAAGGGAGTTGTACTTTTATACGCTAATGTGGGTTTGGTGTATTTGGCATGCGTTTAGAATGTATTCCAAGACATGTTGGTTTCCTCACGATGTTTTCCTTCACCATCAGCAAATGGTAAATCATTTGATTAGTACGAATGACTCCAACAAAATTAACATTCACTTTGTACTACCACCTAGGAATCGAACTCACACCTCATGTTGATAAGTCGGTTATTTCCCTTAGTTTACATTATTATGTTAGTAAACAATGAAGTAGACTACTACTATTATATCAGTAATTTTTTTTAAACAAATCCCTCACTATCCGTGTGTCACGAGGGGCTTCCCAAACATAAAATTCACGGATACAAATTACATCCAGACTTAGTACAGATATTTATGAATCATACACAGTTTTGTCCCGCGCTGGACGTGAACCCACGACCTACGGTTTAGCAGTGTCACTAACTACTAAACCAACAACCCAGTCAACCACCCATAGGCTAATGGTAACAACGGCTTATTATCATTGAAGTCGTATGCACGATGCACGCTTTGTAGTTATATAAAAAATTGGTATTTACATATTTTTTAAATAAACGATCACATTGGTTATGGTGATTATTTACATTAATTGATAACATAAATAGATGTTCATAACATTTTATACATCATTACTATATACAATATTACTAAGTATATAGTAATAACTATATTTATTAATTATAAAAAAGAAAAAATAATGATAGAAAATATGAAAAAAAGGGGAGGAACTGCTTAATAGGCGTCATAAAATTCCTCCGCATCGACGTCTACCGGAAACGTGTCCAGAAGACTGGCAGCATTTCCATGGTTATATTATAATTATATTATTAGTAGGTAATTTTACAAAATTACCTATAAGTATACATACTTAGTTAGGAATACGCACTATATTCCTGAGTTCTCACTAAATTTGCAAAAACATAATAGGTACTAACACTAATAACATAAGTAATAAAATTACCTTCTTGCACTTGATGGAAAAATTACGTACCTCTAGATATGATGGATTTTGGGTGTGTAGAACAAAACTATGTAGATGTGGTCCCAGTTGGCGACAGCGTCTCAGTTCAATTAAACTTCAACACACCGGTTGTTTAGGCACTCGCCACCCCGACCACCTTGCCACTTGACAACCGAATAGGTACCTACGGTACTCTGGACTTTAATCTAATAGGTATGTCATATAAAGGCATGTATAGCATATTTATTTTCTATTGGATGAATGATGAATGGAGAATAATTTCTTGCGGCGATAGGCAGGATGAAACCATAGATTAGCGTTCGCTAGTGACTTTCATGCGAAGTTTATTGATAAAAGTAGTATGTGGCATTTTCTGGCCCCTGGTAGTTTCATACGACTGTAAAAAATTGTGATAAGGCAGAACTTAGTAACATTCACGAGGAGGAGGAGGGATTGTTCCCTAAATACGGATTAAGGGAAAAATTCTTGTGTCGTGCGGGACTTCACATACATACAATTGACGGAAATAAAGTCGCCAAGCCAAACTCAGACAGTACAAACATTTATGATTATTTCAAATCAATGCTGCCACCAAACCACATGTGTTGTCAAAAATAATAACAATTAAGACGAGCCATTTTCTTAGGGTCGCAACGTGTCACACGTCGTTTAATATTGCTTATAATACCAACAACATCAAAGCGAGAAAGAACCTCGCTGGATCTAGAGGTTGCTTGTTTGTCCACCTCTAGATTCAGACTACAAAAACAATAATATCTGACATTAAAATAACCACTTAAATATTTACTTAACTAAATTTACTTTGGACTTTAAACCTAAACGTACTTTTTCCTTTTTATCAAAAAGATTTTCTTTTTTATAGTCTAAGATAAAAGTTTTATGAAATAACATCGTTTCACCTAAAAGTTGTCATGGCAGCAAAAGAAGTAATATCTCAAGACACGCGGTGCGAACTCCGGGGAGCTAGAGTATCCGACGCAACAGCCTCTTTATATATGCATGAACAGCTCTGCGGTGTAGTGTTAACATAACTGACTCATGATTGTTTGTTCTGTGAGTGACCGCATCGCCAAGAAGTTTAAATCGACAACCTTCAACCCCACGGGATGTCCCGATATTGCTTCGACACTTGACACAGATGCACTTAACTATGCATGGACCGAGATACCGGACACCCGAATGGGAAGCCTTGCTGAAATAGCCGAGCCAATTTGAAAGCTTTCCTAACATAGTAGCTAAGTAACTTTTAGAGTATTGCAGTGAAAAGATTGCTTAAATATATTTTTAGTTTTGTTTTTTCTAAGTTTCTAGCCTACTCTGTAGTTTACTTACCTAAAACATACATACACAATTTTTACAAAAATAATCTTTTACATTTTCTTGGCGAGTAGGACAATAAATCGACGTCATGTATATGGGCTTTTATTTAGCCATTAGTATAATATTCGGCAAATAATAATTTCCTTTGGCAACTAATAACATTTTTTTTTATGTAAGCCAAACATTGCAGCAATAGTCAAAACTTATTTTCTAACGCCAAAGCCATGAAATCGCCGACATCGATTTTCACCTTGAGCGATCATTCATTTGTGAGGGCATATTGTTTGATCAAGAGCGGAACACAACTCGCCGATTATTCTATAAAATAAGTATTGCTTGATTGATCACAGCCGTCCTGTAGTTCGTGAAGGTAAATAAATTATTGAGTAGCTAGTGTCTGACAATGGCATCGCGGCGGGGTGGCTAAGAAGCCTGGGGAAACCAGTGGCGTGGGAATCTGAAGTTCACATCTAAATCATTTAGGTTATTATTGCTCATCAGTATTTAATTAGATTAAAAGAAGCAATCAAAACTAAATACGTGGCTTTCTGCAGATGAAATTAAAGATGTGCGTACGTATTTTATCAGTTATTTGATGCAAGGCGCGTGGCGCGCGGCGGCGAAGTGTTGCAAAGAGTCGGTGATGGTATCAGCCTCTCCTTCATCTCGCCGCGGCCTACCGCCGCCGCCGCCGCCGTGCCGCTCACTTCTTGTGGATCTTACCACTTCACTAACTGAATTTACTTGATTATAATCGCTTTATTTAAATTGTATTACTTTATCTTTGTTGTTACGTATAGCGACGTGGAATTAATAATCGCTATTTGCATATCTCTATTACAGAATAACTTTCATATATGTGGCCATTCGCAAATATTGTTTTTGAAGTTTGAATAGAAATGAGATCTGTAGCGCGCTCTGTCGACGAGAGGGAAAAGTAAAAACGAAGGGGTGGTTCTTAAACAAGGGTGGAGCTTTCGAAAACCGTAACATTGGTTACTGACATCTACCGGAATAGTACAGAATTAACTTAGTAACAAAGTGACTTTCCTAGTGAGGAAAAGTTTGGTCGGATTGAACTTCTCGTTGCCACGCATTGTTCGTGAGAATATAAAATGTGTTTTGAATACTTTACTAACCATATTCTAAGTTTATGTAGTAGCGCTACGGTCTTCGCATATCTATAATAATGGCTTAGAAATATGTTTAGTTAGTGAATTAATCCCTTTTTTAACCGACTTCAAAAACGAGGAGGTTATCAATTGGGGTTTTAAAAAAAAAAGTTTGTTACCGCAGAACTCCATCATTTATGGATTTGAAAAAATCTTTTTTTTGTCTGAGTAGACATACTTTCAGTTTGGTCACATTTTCATCAAAAGAAAGTGCTGATGATGGGATCCAGGAGGAATTGAGTAAACTCCTCCATAATTATAGGCACACCTATAGTCATTGCAATGTTTTTTATAACAAATCAAACATTTGCATTCAGAAAGTGTAACTTGGTGAAGTAAAACTGATGAAGAAGACCACAGACGGCCATCTGAACATCTCAATAAGAAGTATTTTACGGATGGCTATTACATAAGTTTCGATTATGGTTGCTTAGCAACTATTACTAAGCAAAATGTAATGTAGCAAATGAAAATGGTACAATTGAACTGAACTGATGATGAAGCCGAAAGCTAGGCAACGGAACTTCATAATTAAACAATGTAATATAGCCGTGTTTGGCCTTATTTGAGTGGTCATAAGATGCACTTTAGCTGTAAATTATCAAATTAAAAAGAACCGTCTTTAAGGGAGGAAAAGCGAATAAGGGTTTGCATGAAAGTTCATCCTGTTTAAATACTTACGTTAAACTAGGGGTTATAAGGAATGAAGGCAACGGTTTTTTTTTTGTTAAAATTATATAATACGAAATACTTTTACGATGCCTAAAGATCTGATTTTATAAACTCTGCAGTAGTAGGTAGCTGTTAATATTTAAATTGCCAAAAGTTCTTTTTCAAATAGGTAGATGAGATGTTTTTAGTCTATTATTATCGTCGTAGCGTTTTCCATGAGTCGTTAAATGGAGCTAGATGCTCCATTTAACGACTCATATAAACACATAAAGTATTTGAAAAAGGGGTTAGAACTCGTTTAGTGACACATCATGAACCAATCTCAATAATAGGAAAATAATCTTGATATGACTTTGAAAAATTAATTAAAATATTAAAATTTAATAATGATATCACATTAAGATGACATAAGGAACCTGTTAGCTCTTAGAAGTTTTTTTAGGCAAATTTGTTTAACCAAGTAGAATTAGATTCTCCTGAGTAGATTAAAGCCTCTATAGACCTTAATATGCTTAATAAACGCTGATCCTATTCTGCTCGGTTATAAAACTTGACAAACTACTTCTTACTAACGAACTAGCAGTTGGGATCTTAGATCTCTTGTGTCTCGGCAGCAGTTTGGAGACCCGTGACCAGCAATAGGACAAAGAAGGTTATAAAAAGAAGTCAAAAAAAAATTTAATCTCCGTAGCTACATACACCTATGTATAACATTGCATTGGTTGCACCCAAGCGACATATCTATATAGATTGCCATCCAGTACAGAACCAATATCTTCTTCTTCTTTGTCCAACCCATATTCCCAGTTCACCTGGGGTCGGGTCTCCCTGTACATTTGCGCCAGAGAACTCTGTTCTGGGTTGTCTGGATTGTAAGGCTATCCTGGTCCATCTCTTTTTTAATATTGTTCCACCAAGTGGCACGTGGTCTGCCTCTACCTCTGGGCTGGTTTCTTAGTATTTCACTAAGTTCATTGCTACGTCCTGTCATAGTACCGATGTTCCAGGTTGCCAGTCTGAGCCTATTTACAATTAAAGTAGATTGCGAACGCGAGTTCTTGTCAGAATCGTCGCTTCGGGGGCACGCCCTAGCATTTTTAATCTTTCTCGCATTCTGCGTCGCATCTACGTCGCTTATGGGGAACGCCCTAGTATTAGACTCACTCATATTCTTGCGTTTTACCATGTACAGGGAGGAAATATTTGGCTTTGTGTTTTACGGCCGGTTGCCACCTGACACCAAGGTTGTCCTTCCGCCTGGGGAAGTCTGGGCGCCGCCGTTGACTCCAATTGAGCTCTTCCGCCGCCACCCCTTCTGCACGGCCCAACCTAGTCGCGCAGCACTGCCAATAACCTTTACTTCGATTACCTCAAAGCAGCCCACTGGCAGGGGTTTGTTAACGGAGTTGCTTTCTCCGGCCTATTGGTCCACGAAAGCTATGTTATTTCACTCTTACCCTCCAGATTACCTTTGCAAAGCTATCTGGCGAGCGTTCCTCTATCCGCCACCTGAGGACGCGTTCTCTAGGGGTGAGGCTCCCCCTAGAACAGTACAGAACCAATATAATAATATAATATAATATTTTCGGGACAACTCACACATCGCTGATTCCAAACTAGGCAGAGCCTGTACTATGGTAACCAGACAACTGATAAACATACTTATATAATTCGAAATACATACATATTATAGATAATTTACACCCAGACACAGAACAAACATTCGTACTCATCACACAAAGATTTGTCCTGGGTGGGAATCGAACCCACGACCTCCGGCGTAGCAGTCAGAGTCACTAACCACTAGACCAACAGGCCAGTCAATGTTTAAAATAAGTATATTAAGTTTATTTTAGTAGAAAAAGAGATAGGTAGGCACCATACAAGCAAGCAAGCCCGACTGGGGGAGGACCTCTACCTTTCAGAAGGCCAAATAACTACACACAGCTATGTAGTTTGGTTCCTGTGTGTACTCACACACAGGAACAAAACTTAATAGCTGGGACATCATCCCATCCCATTTCTTTATCAAAAAAATTTCCTATCCCATCACAAAACCCCGGTGTCAAAATTTTTGAGTAGGCAACATGAAAGTGACACCTCCAGTATTGCAAGCATCCATAGGCTACGGTAACTGCTTACCATCAGGCGGGCCGTATGCTGGTATTACATCTAAAATAGAAATATTAGATAACAATATTGTTGCTACATAAAACTAATAGGTATTATTTATGGTCCTTTTTTCACTTTTCAGCACCAGTGATCATAGTTAGAATAGTGGTTTAAGTAATTTTGTACCAATATTTGGCGGATTTGGGTCACTTGGTATCAAATGTTTAGCTTGTATTACAAAACTCATACTTTGAGGATTTATAAATCGTGAAATAGACGCGTATTGGTGAATTCTTATAAATCTGTTTTTGAACGAGCGGGCGAAGTGAGCGAGGTTCTACAAGTCTACTCGCACATGTCGCCAATTATGACGTTATTATATTATTTACTAGCTGTTCTCCGCGGCTCCGCCCGCGTGGATGTCCATTATCGCGATAAAAAGCCTATTTGCTATTCCCGACTATAATCTATCTTTGTGCCAAGTTTATCCAGATCGGCAGGGGTATTCCGTAAGAGCAAAAACCGAGCCACCGCAAAAACCGAGCAAAATCTGGCTGTCAGATTGAAAATCGGTATTCCATAAGAGCAAAAACCGAGCCTTTTTGACGTTTAGTCAATAGATTGTGCCGTCACCGAGCAATCACAACTGTCAGTTTGCCATCGCTGTTTCTAAGAGAATCAGCCGGCGGTTCAGTAGTTTTTACGTTAAAGAGTAACAAACATCCATACTCAAAAACTTTCACATTTATAATATTAGTAGAATTTATATATAATATAATATATAACCCAGAAACAGAGATAGCGTTAATAAGCTACGGTAACTTCTTAGCATCGTCGGGCAGGTCGTAGGCTTGTTTGTACAAACAGTCGTGCTCATCACACAAAGATTTGTCTGTATGGGAACAGAACCTATGACCTCCAGCTTAGTATTCGGGTCAGTAACAGGACTAATAGACCAGCCGAATAATATTTGGGATATGGGTGCTAGGTGGGTGCTCGCGTGGGTGCAGCGGGCGGGGCGTAGGACCGCCCAACACTACGCCCATCGCGCCACGCCCTACTTATTGCATTTCTATAAACTACATCGAATAATAGGCAGTGAAACTGTTAATAAAAAATAATATTCTCTATTAATATATCTATGTACTACTAGCTGTTGCCCGTATCCATCCAAATATAACATCCATCCATATTTCCATCCAAACTTTCGCATTTACATATAATATGTACAATAACACTTATGATTATGAAGGTTAAGAAAAAAAATAGATAAATGCCTTTACCTGAAAGTAACAGGCAAAAATATGGCCATAGCCTATAGCTATATTTTTTGTCTGTTACTTTCTGTGTATCGTCCATTTTATACTTTAAATTTTTTATCTTGTTTGATTATCCTAATGTCCTCATAACCGAATTTCGGTTACGGCACGGCTAACGTCGAAAGGGACTAGCCATATGCGCGGTTGATATTATAGTATCATAAGTGTGTGTGCAAACTGAAAATACAGATGTACTCTTTTATTACCTTATATAGTCCGATGGGACGGTCTCTCTCTAGTCGTGTGGGATACACGACTAGAGAGAGTACAGGTGTAGGTACAACAATTTCACTTTCTATATACCTACTGGGGTATTAACACCGCCAATATCCAAACATCGGGCATCTATTATGAATTTCTAAACAAAAAAAACTCGATATTTTTATTTGCAATCTCCAGGTTAGATAATACTCGGCCTCTGGTCGTCACAATTTTACAAATTGTAAAGGCTTGTTTGATCCGCACTAACCCGCATAAGGCCAGAATGTGTAAATTAAGGCTCTCTCTCTTTCTTGATAGAGGAAAAGAGACTAACTCTGCATACTTATTTTTCAAAATATTCAATGAAAATGGTTTACTATATAAATTCGCTCGTCGTATGAACATTACCTACAAGCGAAGTTGTAATGAAATAAGTCCAATTATTGTAATAAATTAATAACAGAAATTCATTTTTTAAAAACAGTAATTCTAATAACTGTATTTATTCAGTTATAGTAGACTCATAATAGTAAAAGGTTGGTCGGAGATGGTAAAATCAACTAAAATGCGTGAAATGAACTCCAACCGGGTCGACCACCCAAAAGTAGGATGCTCTACCGCTGGGACAACCACTTGACATTGTAGTACGGTATATTTAAAAATGTGGGTGCCTTTATAGTGTGAAAAGTACGTTCTTAAGGAAAAGAGCTTTTACACTATAAAATATTTTTAACTCCTATCATGTCGGATTGTTGCTGTACATCTGTGTTTGCGAGTTTATTGTGCACATCAATATGTTCTACGCATTTAGCTCATCTCCGTTGAGATTGGATTTGGGATGAATTTTATTTAATCTATTTATAAGTTAACATTATAATAATAAATTATCGAATACTTAAAGCGACTAGCGGACAATAGCGAAACTAAATTTGACACTAATGACAGTGCTTGAATCGATATCGACACTGTAAGCTATGCTTTATCAAGATATCACACAAGTAAAGCCACATTAGCTAGTTTTTAAATAATTGAGACTGAACTCAAAGATGCGGGTAGAAAGCACCAAAGTACCTTGTAATGTTGCGGTTTTAATGTAAAATGCGTATGTAACGACATACGTGAGGAGTGTTCGTGCCTCGTTGCCACACAACCATCATCAAGGAGACATTCAGAAACGATTTTATGGGAACAACGTAATTATAGCTAGCTGTGCCTGGTGCTGTGGCGTAGTAAAAATGAGAACGTAGTAAAGAAACTTTGCTAAAATGAGAAATTAAATACCTACCAGTCAACGCTGATTTAATTAGCATACAAGTACCTACGGGCAACTTAATAGGTGGGGGGCCTGCCGACGTGCGAATTGTCGGCGTCACATAAGTTTATTGCAACTTGTATTGGTACCTATATTTATTTCGATACAATTTTATTTAATCACTAATAATACGTGCCTATAATACCTCTCTCATATTAACATTTAAATTGTATTTTATTACAATAATTATATTATTATCTCTGACACAAATACTTAGCGGGGGCACTCTTGTGCCTTCAGATGCGTTACGCATTAGGCATTAATTTGTTAGCTTTTGAGCAAATATATTATAGAGATTTACTACTACCTACTCTTTATACTATGGTTGTGGTAACGCCAAACGCTTCAGTCACGTTTCCACCACTCTCTAGCCGAAAAACAGCGTATATATTAATATCTTTATTACTCATCAAATCCTCTTTGTGGCTAAGATTACGTTTACTATTAGATTTTAAATGTTCCGAGCTTTGATTAAGCTATTTGCCTCTACAATTTTTGAAGTAAATATAATAATTCACGCTTGATGCAGTTAGACGAGGTTCCCAGAATGGGAGACTGGTTTAAAATGATTACGTATTTGATTACATGAGAGCATTATGGGTGTGAGTCACAGTTCGTGAGAATTTTTTACTTTTGAAGATCTTATGACGATGTGACATTGACTTGTACAGCACCCACCTGCGTCAAGTTTGATTAAGAATTACAGATTAAAATATTGTAAACCAAAAACACTTTCATACGCTCTATACTAGCTCTCTAACTCATTTACTAAATAACTGTGTAGAGACTATGTAAGTATTCTGTAGGTATAATATGTACATATGTATTATTTTATGTATTGTGTTATAATATCGTTATTACCATATTTTCTTTACTAAATGTTCGAGTACATTTTGTTTATCTTTGATTTCCTCAAAATATTCTACCACTAAACGAGAACTTAACTTTGAGTTAGTCTCACTTTTCTACATATATATTGATATCTCTATTGTATGTTTATTTTGTAAATATTAAAGAATGACAGACAAATATTTTAGCAAAAGCACTCGAACTATGTCTCCACACGTGAAGTTACTTTAAGTACGTTCAAAGTGCTTAGTATCAAAATAAGACAAACGACAATCAACCCTCAATGACGTATGAAATAACAAACGCTTTACGCGACACGTAAGCGTTTGTTGTTCTGTTGAATTTGTGTGAGTGATTGAATCATATCTACTAAATAGCGAGGCCAGAAAACTCCTGTCTATTATATAATTTAGTAAACAACTCCAAGGAGATTACGTCATTATGACTAATTTATAATTAATTTATCACAACGCTTTACTGATAGATTACTAATTTATTATCCTGCTAATAAATATATAAGTTTATGAGGTGATGTTTGTTACTCTTTCATGCAAAATCTACTGGACGGATTTTGATGAAACTGCAATATGCAAAGACATTGTATAAATTGGAATATTTATTGAATAATGGAAATCTACACGGACGAATTTGTGGGCAAAAGGTAATAAACATGACAAGGGGCAAACCGACATCAGGGTTTGGGCAATAAGACAAGTGAAAGAGAAGTACAATTATATCAAAGAATCAAAAAGAAGATATTGTTTCAAACAGTGAATATTATTTCATCAAGAAACGCTGGCCCAGATAACAGAAGAAAAATAATCATTTTCTGAGGGTATAATTTCATTATTCTCATCGAGTGGTTAGTGACAGAGTTATTCAGACTGCGTAGGTGTCTGCCGTAATCTAACGACTGTTAACAGTCGGGACCAACGTATCCTTCAAAGCACGGCAATGATGATTACCATTATATGGTAACCCATCTCAGATAGCTAACATCTATCTTACTCACTAAAGTATTCTAGTACAGGACTAGTACTACTAGGACTTCGAGGTACAGTGTACACGTAGGTAATTGGAATGGGAATAGAACTGCAAATTGATCTATTAAATTGACTCTTACTATTATATAAGTATATAAAATTTCATAGTTCAGAACTTCAAATTGGTATCAGTAATAAGTAATCAAAGAATACTTTGGTTCGGTAACCGCAAAAGTAGCCAGGTGAATGCGGTGTGAACAATCTTTGGGCAGGTGATCGTCTAAACGATGCATTGACGTCTTTATCGACGCGTGCGCAACTAATCTCCTTTCACCCCTAAAGTGAAACAATTTAAATGTTGCCAGGTTTCGATTAGACATCTATTATGTTGTCTGTGTGGTAATAAAAAAAAATCAAATCACTTCCGTAACTTTTTCATATAGCTACAGTTAAATGGATGGTGTTAAATTAAGTATTTTGTGTCGGTGCTTTTTTATTTAGAATTTAAGTAGTGAAGGTTATAGACAAAGAGTATTAGCATAACTGTAAATAATTAGCTACTTGATTAAGCTTTGGATGATTAACTACTCGTCAAGAGAAATAACGACACTCCAACTGTGTAAGGTTTTTACAAGGCAGCTAAGCACGTTTTACCCCTGATACTGCAAGCATCCTTAGGCAACGATAACTGCTTACCATCAAGAGGCCGTATGCTTATTTGCCTCCTTCATTATGTAATAATTTTTTGGACATCATTAATTTTTATTTTTTATTATTCCTTTTAGATTATTATTATTAAATTATATTATTATTAAAATGACATAAATTTTTAACATAGGCTATTGATAATATTATTTTTATTGTAATATATGTAATTTGTGATTGTCCATACTAACATTAGATAATAAGAACATTGTTACTAACAAATTGGGCCCGGTTTTTTACAAATTGAATTGAATATTAAGGAGGCAAAGGCGATTTTCTTACCCTATCGGCGCTAAGTAAAAAGGAATTAGTCATAACATAATGTTGCTGATTAGATCTACAGTTTACCAAACAGGGTTACTATAATACATACGTATTTGTATATGTACTGGCAAATCGGAAGGCTATGGCACATAATATCATAGTGGAAGTACTTTGGCTTACAACGACCACCTATAATCATGATATGAGCACAGTGTATTAGAAAAGAGGAAAGAAAGACTCAATTATTTGATGCAAACTAAGGAACAAGAGTTCTTTAAACCAGTGTTCTACTAATGACCACAGTACACCAGGGTCATTAGTTGGAGTCGATAAATAACATTATCTCATCAAGTTATATAAACAGACGAAAGAAAAATGTTGTAGTGTAGATAAAGTTAAGGTTTGTAAGTTTTTTGAAATAACAAATATTATTGAATAAATGTTGATTTCTAATATTTAAAAAAATATTCTTGATTTATGGTGTTCTTCCAAAATATTCCGATTTTCTAGATGTCTAGGATATATTATATTATAGAAGAACACCATTAATCAAGAATCATTTTTTTAATATTAAAAATCAACATTTATTTAATAATATTTGTTATTTCAACCAACTTACAAACCTTAACTTTATCTACACTATTATATTTTATTTATTCCGTAAACTTTAACAGCCTTACAAATAAACGTGGTATAACAGTATACTCGAGTATAAACAGAGAATTAGCAAAATGTCTACAAATAAACAAAGAATAATTTATACTAAGTATAGCGCTGACATTTCTGTTCATACAATCGTTATTCTAAAGATATACGCGCCCATACCCTAGTATAAACCTAGTATAATCATAAAAATACTACGATTCAGGCTTGTTTACGTGTTTATATTTAAAAAAATGGATTTAAAAGCAATAGAAGAAGTAGAACAAGTATATAACGTAATTGTTTTAATACAGGCTGCAAGAAAAGTCAAATAAAATGTCGGTTTTCTAAAAGTGGTATGATGCTTTTGGATAAATTATTTGGTAGATATCTCAATATGGAGAATAGAAGGATTACCGTTTATTCTACAATTGATTATTGTTTTGAGATACTGGGGACGTAATCAGGTAAGAACATTTGGATATTCACACATGTAACTAAATCTGTTCTATCAGTTTCACAAATTTAACTACCTACTCGTTTCATGTTCCTTCAAGTGCAAGAAGATGCTGTGGACATTCACGGTTTGACTCAGCAGTCAATATTAAAGAAAAAAATCGATGACATTTACATGCCACATACTATAAACGAACATCTTCATGTTATGGAAAATTTCAATGAGATTAAAAAAATAAAAACTGTAGAAAAAAGTTTTGTTGACAAATAGATTCAGTTGTCATAGACAAAATACGTTTTTTTATGAAGTTTCTCTTTGGCGGTGCTGTTGCCAAATCGTGCAATTTGACACAACGGATGTATAGTTATACGAAAGTTATACCTGCTTTATTTGTTAAAAAATATTTTTGATTAATTCTTAATTTATAACTCGTATAACTATACCTCGTATAAGAATGAGATAAATGTTATATAACAAATTTTTATTTGTAAGGCTGTAAGTCTTCAAGGTATATTGCTATAGACTTTGATGTGATACAAGGATATATTGACGCTAATATTCAATTGGAATGTCTATAATAAATAATAATATGCAGTATGTATTGAGAGTTGTAAAGTTGTTTAGTGTAAGATGGTCGTGTTATGTTTCATGTTAGCTCGTCTTAGCCTTTTGTTTGTTATTGCCATTGTGCGTGTAGTTTAGAGCCTCATCTTGGCTTCCTCGGCATTTCCTGCCGGTCCTACGTCTATTGTTGTTATTGTTTGGGTGTGAGTACGATCACTGTTAGTACTAATTTCGAGTTAGTTTACAGTTTGACATTCTATTATATCTCACCATTGTGAAACAATAGCTAGTCTTGCTAAATGAAAAGTGCAGTGACTCCACTAAAATTTTAAGTTGTGTCTTTGACTTTAACTTTTTTTACATAGGTACAACAACGTAAAATTAGTAACGCCTTTTTCCCCAAAGTGAAAAAGGCGGCAGAGGAGCGGAGGTTAGAGGTGTATGACACCACACAGTCCTATGTTATTCGATGGGACTTAACATGGTGTGTGAGGGCAAACTTTTTGCCGTTATACCGGGCACAATTCCAGACTTAAAATTTGTAGGTACATCTACATCTTGAAATATTCATTATTCAATTTGATTCCGAAACAACATGATAATATGACACAATTTTTTAAATAAGACTAGTTAACATTATTTTATTTTCTAATTACATAAAATAAATACAGTATTATGGGTGCATTTTTTTTTCTTTTTGGTTATAGGTTCTTGAACAAAACTACGCAAAATTCACAATTGTGTACCTAGTATCAAATTATGTCTATCTTTACACCTTACATTTGGACTGTTTCATGTGTGTTTGCTTCAACATAGCGTTGTGCGTTTCTTTATTTGACGCTACAAATAACAGCTTACGGAGACATACAAAGATTTCACTGCGTTTAGAAAATTGTCCTGTTAAACAATGGTCAAAGACGTAATAAATCAGTGGTGATTTACGCAGCTCCCCTGTACGTGAAATAAATAAATGAAACGGCCCGAGTCTAGTAAGAACAGTTAAAAGGCGGAAGTCCATCTAGTCGCGGTCTCGAGTGAAGCGGCTCGGCGAGCGGGCCGGACGCACGGACCACTGCCGCCCAGTTACGAGGGCCAGGCTTCCTGTGACGACCGTAGGGCAATTCAACCTCTTATGCAAATAACTTCGGTCTAAGAAAATTGTCTTTGTGGCGTTTGTTGTTTCCTTTGGAAAACTTTATATCTTTGTGCATACAAACTTTTTGTCGTTAGACAGTCTCGGTAGAGCAGTAATAGTGCGTCTGACTGAATAAGAATTCGCAGGTTCAAGGCGGCAGGGGTTTTCGTCAAAAATACTCATATTTGTTAGCCTGAAAGCTATCATTTTACCCGGTATATATTAACCTAGCAATTACATAGATACTTACATAGCTGGCGAACCAACTCCTTGGAGAAAAAGGCTTGATACTATGTTAGGTAAATATTTATTTGATAAAAAAAAGACAACTCCCGCACCAGAAAACAAGCTCTGTGTCGCGGGGGACACAGAGCTTGTTTACAAACATACAATTAACGGACACAAATTACACCCAGACTCAGAATAACTCTCTGTGGGTCACACAAAGTTTTTTCCTGTATGGGAATCGAACCCACAACCTCGTGCACAGCAGGCGCATACTGCGGCCACTGGACCACCAAGGCAGTCCAAAGTTATTGAGTTATTATACTTGTTTATTCCTTTATTTGAGATATTATAGATTACTACAGTCATGCCATGAGTCAATTTAACAAATCATTGTTTTATTAAGTAGGCACGTTAATCTAAAAACGGTATTAAATCGTCGAAGTGTTAGGTGGTTATGAGCGATTAGTGTGATCGGTGCGTAGAGCGCAGGTGTTGGGGCTCACCGGCGAAGCGCGACCGCAGCATCACCTGCGCTACGGTGACGAGCAGCCGGAACTACGTGCCGATTCGCCCGTCGCACGCGCAGCTACCAGACGCGGCTATCATCATCACACCCGCATAAATATTATAGCTATCTGTAAACTGCCTGCTTATGTATTTCCAATGACAAATATTTAACAACAATAAAACATTTTCATAACGCATGTCATGCATGTAAGATATCTCAATAATGTTCACAATGTCAAACTGGACGTATTGCCCTTGTTTACCGTCAGTAAAACACATTGCGATATATGTAATATACCAATCTATTTATCCCAGCACGTCTTGGAATAATATACAGATACGATAGAAATTGTATTTATTTGATATTAGCGGCGATCAAATTTAAGTTGGCTAAAGAGTTGCTCTGTATTACTTATATCTACTTGTGTTTATGTTTATAAAAAAAACATGTACCTACCTAATAAGACTACAGTAATTCCATCTAGAGCGTGGTAATATTGAGGGTCGTGCAGTGTAACACGGCATAACTCACCAAGAGGTGGTAAAAAGTCGCGCGGTCCGGCGTGACAATTGGTGATCACGAACGCACCACGGCCGCCCGGCCGCGGGACAACTGTATTTGTCGCAGATTGGTTATTGTCACTACAGTGACTAAGCGACACTCATTCACCAGACATTCTACTTCCTTTACATAAAAAAAGCTATTGTTATACAAAATACCTAAAATGCAACAAGGAGCTTTTAATATTGCCGTTCGTGATTTAGTTTCTTTTATATTTGGTGTTTTTAGATTTGCTTTTTCAATTATCTAGAATTATAAATACCTAGATAAGTTACTTATGTAATTGTGCAAATTAAACGTGTCTAATACTGCAAACAAAATTCTATTAGATTTGAAAGTAGCTTTATTGTTACGGACATAGTAAGAGAGATGGTCACAGCAGTTTCGGGCGCAATGGTGACCTCGGCGTAGTAGGCGCTGCGAGTGCGCGGAACTGTCACCATGCTGGGCATGCGTTTCGGTTCGTTCCACCGCGCTCACGCTCATGCCGACCGACTTAATGTCTTGTTGCACTATTACTGCGGAACAGTTTCCCACGGAATACTACCTCATTTCTGTAGCCCTACAAAAACGGTGCGGTTAAAAAAATACACTACCAGTAACATCATAAAAAACCGTAGCATTTGCCAACATTAAATAATTCGAGTTTCTAACTTTACTTATGAAAGTAATGGAAGTATTCGACAATTTTAAAAGGGTGGTAACGGAAAGCTTTCGTCATTTATTACTTCCGGGAATTGGAAGTGATTTGGGGTTCACGCCCAGTCGTATTCACTGAAGATCGCCTTATCCGAATGGGGAAATTAATGGACAACAAGCGATTAAGTCAAGTATTTAAGAGCCTAAATAAAATCGTTTAAATATCGGCGAGGGTTATGCTTGAGATATAGTTTATGTGACGCATACAAACACGCGTGTATCAGATATGAGATCGTGGCAAGCAGCAGTTTACGATGTTAAAGGCGTGAAACGTAGCACTGTGTGATATCGTGGTCGGGGATCAGGCGTTACGGTCACGTATGACTCCACTCCCACGTCTTAATTGACCCATTTCGTGTAAGATGTTGCGCTCACAGAGACCGCGTCAGGGATACCATCGTACCGCGGAACGTGACGCCGCCGCCGCCTATAGTAGATACTATTCAACTGTCATTCCTTCCTGGTCTTGTTACGCATAATACGAGTATGTGACAGTCAACTCGTAATACTGTCATTTGCTTTCTGTAATCTGTCAATTTACTTATTATTGTGTTTGCTTCGGTAACCATTCGGAACAAGGTCAGGTTATTTAAGGATGCGTTTTTAAAGAAACGTTTTCCTACCCCAGGGATACTATATCTCAAAACCCTATTTTTGGGTTAGTAAACACGCAAGTGTTGCCTCCGATATGTCTCCGGTGGTAGCTTAGCTGTGTCTCTGGGATTGCAGTAGTCCATGAGCGGTGGTTACCACTAAAAAAAAATTAAAGAAATTTGCGATGTCTTATACAGAATTTGCACTATAAGAATTCTTATTTTTCATTTCAATTATAAGAAATTACTATTATAATTATAAGTAATCTTCATGAACTGCTTAAAAAAGGTTTAGTTTGTTAAGATATGCATGTTCCAATTGTTTATTAAAGGCATTATAAAAATGTGTGTGAGTAAAATGCCGTGAACGATGGCAGAGTAGCTCGCCGCTTCTCAGTTGATGATATCTGGGACCATTTTGTGGACGAGAGTGTTTATTACATGTATTACACGCTCGTGTTGGCATCTCGACACTTATATTTAAGCACCGGGCAATTTTTATGGTCTCTGATCCTTAAGTTTTAATTTAATAATGTAGCACAGTATACATTATGACTAATCGTGTACACAGTAGTCACTTTTATTTAATTTTTCGTTGATTGACCAGTCCTGTTTTCAGTATTTATAAAGTTTATTTTGCAATAAATATGGTATTTAAAGTTAGCTAAGTTCTTTTGTTAATATTTGCTCAATTAATCTAATCTTAAAACACATTAAGAAAAAAGCGAGTGTTTTGGGTGAAGTGGTGTATTGGACCACCCTGTCGCCGCCGCTATCTCATACCGCAATCTCACCAAAAAACGTCACCCCCATCGATTTGTTTGTCCTGTGTGGCCTTCATTTTACGCCTCTCAAACACTGTGAAACATCCCGAATTAACTCCAAAATAAACCATGAATATTCCTTTATATTAAAATTAAGAATCTATAAAAAGTGGGGAGGAAACCACTTTTTAAGAACTTTCTTTTAACATTTGATTTCAAAACAAAAACTCCTTATCTTCATTCAGAGTTAGAAGGGTGAGTAAGCAGGGGTAAGGCTATACAGGTACCTCACAAAAAGGTCTTGTCGCGTATACATATTGCTATGAAAAGATGATGGTGCACTATAGACGTTAATCCCGAAAAAACCTTTCATCGCAATTACTCAGTGTCCCAAATATGCCACAATCGATATAAAATGAGAATGAAATCATTTTGTCATAATTTTTAACACACGTTCACAAAAGCCATTATTGAAATAAGCCTGTGATAGAGTTGTACGAAAGGCGTATCACGCAAAAAGTGACGCAAAGGGGAGAATAGAGACGTGCCTAATCCAGTGGAATGACGTCTGTCTCGTTGATTTATTAGGACATGAACAGACGTGTGCCCGTGTCTCACTCCGGCGCGCCCGCGCCCCTCGAGACTCGGGACTCAGGTAGGGACAAAAAATATTTGGGTGTTTGTTGACAACGCAATGTCATGGTCGGAAATAAATATTTAAATACAGATAAAAAATATTTTTGGGTGTTGTGACTTAACTAATCTTATAGTTGATGCAATTTGGCAATACTACCTTTTTATTTTACAGCATGTCGACGTGTCATATGATCTTGTTTAGAGATTTAAGAATTTGAATGTCTTTTTATGTAATATTAATAGTTATTTATTATGATTTAACATTTTAGTGACAGATTATGATAGCTGAGCGAGGTGAAAGGCTCACAAACGAAAAGTTAGCATTTCCGATAAAAAATAAGCGACCGCTTCTTGGTTTTTTGGAAGATTGATTTACAATTTGAAGTATATTTTACCAAAAAACTTATTAAATTGTTCATAGAATAATATTTTATTCCAACATTCGGCTAATGCCATCAAAAACTGAAACAGAAGACTGTCAGCCAATGCAATAATTTACTTATTTGCAATAATATTTGCAAGGATTGGCTATAATATTTAAAGAAAAGAAAAAAGCACAAGCAAAGATGCTAAAAATACTAGAGAAAAATCTTAAGAATAAAAAATAAAGAATTATTTATTATTTTTACCGAAGTAGCTACTTCGGTCTATTCTTATACGAATAAATAATTTTACAATGAACTGTTGCCGATTGTCAGTTTGTCACACTTGTCAATGACATAATAATACATAACTAAATTATATTTTTAATTTACCTGAAACAAATAATAACATTTAAAATGAAAGTGAAAACGATTCAATACGATACGCTTATAAACGAATTATTCTAAAAAAACAGAAAATTAAATGTTATTTTCCATTCGTAAGCTAAAAATAAATGCGTTTCATTTCTAAAACATTATATATGACTACATAAACAACTGGTAAAAGTTTAATGAGGCGATAGCGGATAGATTTCACGACACCTCGTAACGTCCAAATCAAGGGGTTGAACATTAGAGTTACTTCACAAGAGGTAGGGGCGCGCAGTCAGGCCAAATCTATCAAATATTCAGTACATTCACATTCCCGTGTTTAGAGTCCACAACACGTGGGAATTTACTAAATGACGGGAATAATTTAATGACAGCAACTCATGTTGGTGATTGTTGGTACAAACATGTCTTGTATTATTTTTTATAAAATAGACTTACTTTAGTCGCAAAGCTGATCTCTTTCTCCTGCCTCTTTGCAAAAAATGACAGCATATAGCGTAGCTCAGTAAAAACAAGTCCTTTTCATGTGCGGACATCTAATTTTCCCAGCATTTAAGACATTTTTTTAATGCCAGTTGTCACTTACGGGCAAGCTGCCCTTCTGATGAGCATTACATAATACATAATGTATGGGACACAGCCAAGGAAAACTTGTGAAAATTTTACTTCTTGCAAGCTTTCGAAGCAAGAAAGAACACCGCCGCTGGTAGTTCATTGTAGAGCGTTAGGTACGCTCTAAATAGTAGAGAGGCCAATGCATTAAAAAAAAGTTTTCGTAGGACTGAAAAGGTTTATAGCGACAAGTGGTATCGTTGGAATGGGCATGGTCTGCTGATACTCAAACTGCTTGTTGTCGCTTTCTAAAGTGGTGGAGGGGGTAGCTATGACGTCATTTGTGACGTCACTCCTGGTTTTAGATTTTGTCGATTATTGCGGTAACTATTTATCCGATTTAAACAATATGGGTATCAAATGACAGGTAATTAAATTCCTAACAAAACATGCAAAGCAACTTTTATTGTAGGTATTATATTTTTAAAGATATTTTATAAAAAATTTTTTTCTGAACATAAAATGTTTGGTGCGCAATAAACCTAATTAATATAAATATTAGACCAACACTTGGTAAGTAAAAAAATAGCTATATTTTCGAAGTATACAATGAATTTTGAATTTTGCAAATTCCTTAAAAAACAACAAAATTATGCCGAAATTAAACGCCGCCATGCCCAGCCCAAAGACGCGAGCCGGCGAGTTGTTTCAGCGTCAGTCGCTTACAAGCGATGATTCTGATTATACGTACTTACGTACATTTGCCAAATCATTGCCTATGTTAATGTAAATTTCAGTACCTAAGTCATGGATTTATGTATTGAAAATTAGTTGATTTTATTTTATGTATTAAAAAACAACACAGGTACATAGGCAAACTTAATGTCAATAACATTTTCTACCAGTCAATCTTAGATTGTGCAAAGATATAGAATAATAAAATCCATGCAAGTGTTGTAAAAAAGAGCTTATAGCAAAAATGCTAAAAATATGTATTTAAATCATATAGGTACGTACTAACATATTTAACGCATATAGACCGAAAACTAATAATATTCAAGATAATATACCTATGAACTTCGCTATGTGGTCTTTCTGTGTTTGCCACTATACGTCATGAGTGTTTTAATTAAACCAATAACACGAATGTCGCGATGTGAATGTTTTTCAGTTACCGCAACCAATTGTGATCTGTTTTGTTGGGAAAGGAACATAATGCTCTATAGGTATGGGGGGCAGCAGCGCCATTTTCAACCTATCTAAGATCAAAATGCGGTCATCAATCTACATTTCAGGCATGGTGATTATTCGCAAAACCCCGTTAACGACAGATACAACACTACCACGGCCTCTAGTCACCGATAGCCCCGCTAATCCTAGCCACGGTAGCGATCAAGGGTACGGCGGGGCAGGGAATATCAAAAATCCTCGACAGAGAACGGGCTTCCATCCCCAACAAGGACTGGTCCTAGTGATATACAACAGTAGAATATAGTTGGACTATCTGAAGTCCTTGAGCAGGACTCGATACTACTTGAATCTTGTTCTACTACCGGGAGGACAACTGTCCCTAGGTGATAACGGGTTTATTGTCCACAAGCCTATCATAAACAACTGCTTACCATAAGGCGGGATCCGTATACTCTTTAGTAATATAAATAAGCAAGTAACGCAAAGACCATCGAAAATGTGTCGACTAGGGTAGCGTATCTTGTGCTTAAACACCAACAGGTATTCACTAAATTCACGATGACGAATTCACGAATTATTGTGTGTAATATAACTATACAATACAATATACTTTATATAAATAGTTATTAAAATGAAAGTAACTTAACCTAAACTACCGCGAATTATTAATTATTCACAAATTGATATGTAGGAGACAAAGATTAGCAGACTTTATGGTTTTTTTTTAAATTTAATGAAAAAGCCTTTATTTCATGAATTCGAAGCCACGAGCGACTTTATCCTGTCATTGAATAAGCAAATATTATGGTGTATCTGTTATCAATGGGGTAAGAGGCACACTAAATATTAACTAGACCTTAAAAAAGTCGGTTGAAGAAGTCTAGGTACCTACGTGTTGTAAATGTTCAGCTCTGGTAAGTCCACAATCACTTTTAATGCCTAGAAAACCATATATAAATGACGGGTTTTCGGGACAATCCCACCCACATGCCCACCGCTGTGACTCCTGTGAGCCAGGATAAACAGCAGAGTAACCAACTGATACACCGAGTTTTGACACTCGTGCGTCCCGTGGACAGCTAAACCTACTGTCTTGGACCCCGCAACGAATTTAATCAGAAGTAAATAGGAGGAGTTAGAAAGAAAATTTTCCACTTCCCTCCACGGAGGACCTTAAACTACGGGACCTATGTGAGCTAAGTTAGATTGTTATAATATGTATGGCAGAAACGTTTCAATGCACGGAAATTCCCTCCAGATGAGACTAAATCCCCATAGTAGGCCGCTCCAGATGATACATGTAAGCTGTTCAACATAATATTACGATCATGATGCCAAAGACTACATTCACAGAGTATTTGATGAGCAGACTGCTCCTGATCGGAGCCAGATGTTGAGCATTGACAGTTCGGCGAATCAACTAGCTTAAATGAGTATAACTTGCTCCGAAAGTTACCATGACCCGTAAGAAACTGAGCGACCCTGTGATCAACCTCCTCAACCTTCAAATGATGGGTTGGCAGTTTAAGTGGTTGTAGTAAAGCTTTTAGAAAAAATATCTTAGCTCAAACTCTCAATTTATGAAGGTTTAGTTCAAAATCAGAAAGCGGTATTTCAAGTCTTTCAGAAGTTTTTAATTCCGTAATCGTCGAATGAACCTAGTCTAAAGTATGGAAGATATGGATAAGAGGAGTAGAGCATCATATTAGTGAGCAAGCCCAACTGGAGAAGGACCTATACCATACAGAAGACCATAACTAAATGACTACACACAGCGGTGTAGTTGTGTTCCTATCTTTTCGTCTACTATACTATCGTTTTAACGAACGTTTTCCTATGCCAGGGAAATTGCATTATGAAACCCTGTTTAATTTTGGGTCAGCAACACGCTAGTGATACCTTTCGCATTGCAAGCGCCCTTAAGCTACGATAACTGCTTACCTTACGGTTGTTTGCCATCGAAGTAGTATAAAAAATGGACCAGAAGAGTGGTGGTTCTTTTCTTTAATAACCACACCGTAATAAAAAACTAGACCCATTTCGCTTCTTAACCATATCTACAAATTGTTCCCAGGGTTATCGTGATTTGTCTGTAATGCAGATTTTTAATAAAAAAAATAAAATCAACTAACTTCACTACATAAATCCATGAATTACTGAAATTTACATTAATACATGGCAATGATTAGACAAATGCATGTACGTACATATCAACAAAATCATCGCTTGTAAGCGACTGACGCTGAAACAACGCGCCGGCACGCGTCTTTGGGCCCGGCATGGCGGCGTTTAATTTCGTCATAATTTTGTTTTTTTTAAAGCAATTTACAAAGTTTTTTGTACACTACGATAATTTAGCTAATTTTTTACTGCCCAAGTGTTGGTCTAATATTTATATTGATGAGGTATATTGCGCACCAAACATTTCGTGTTCAGAAAAAAAACGGCAAAAAAGTTACATTTTTTAAAATATCTTTAAAAATATAATATCTACAATACAAGTTGCTTTGCATGTTTTGTTAGAAATTTAATTACCTGTCATTTGATACCCATATTGTTTAAATCGTATGAATAGTTACCGCAATAATCGACAAAATCTAAAACCAGGAGTGACGTCACAAATGACGTCATAGCTACCCCCTCCACCACTTTAGAAAGCGACAACAAGCAGTTTGAGTATCAGCAAACCATGCCGATTCCAACGATACCACTTGTTGCTATAAACCTTTTCAGTCCTACGAAAATCGTAAATAAGCGACTTTTTTACAATTGGCCTCTCTACTAAAAATGAACTACGTAGGTGGGAGAAATTAACGCTGACAGAAATTGTTTCCAGGTGGAACTTATTACTAGAATATTTTGTAGAGCAATATCGCATATTGGGTAACATTCGCTGGACTACGGAACTAGTGGACTAACAACAATGGTCTAAGCTATTTGTTTTATTGTTATCGATAAGCACCATTTACAAGATATTTTGCAAAGCACGGCTGCTTTTACTTTAAGATGTTTAGAAATTTGCGTCGTGAGTCAAGGCAGTTACTATTTTTATGAAACCTAATGCGAGTAGTTTCATAAAAATAGTTTATGGTTTTGGTATTTATAATAAAAAAAATTGCGTATTAATAATACGTCTTTGCATACTAAACTTAGTGCTTCTGAAAATAAAAAGTAATTTAATCCATTGTTTAGGTTATTTAGAATAAATAGTGTTAATTAGAAGTATATATTTTATAGAACAACATGTTTATAGCAACGTAAGTCAACCTGTGCCATGTAAAATTATTATGTGGTAAACGGTGCTGGTTGTGTAACTACCTAATATATTGTACTACATGTATGTATGCAAAAGTTTTAAGCTTTGTTACGCAATTGTTTGTTTTCCTAAATAAATAAAAAAATTAAATAATATGATGATGTTATTGTATAGACATTTGGAGCTAGTCATTTCAGCAAGATATCTTTAAGGAAGGTAAGTTTAGCTCACATTAAATATTTAAAAATATCCACAGAAATATTTCTATTTGTGTGGGAATTCCCGGCTACTTTCGAGTCAAACTGAGGATTATAAGGCGCAGTCAAGAATTTAAATATTTCGAATATTCCTAAATAGGTAGCATTAAAATAATAAATACATATTGTTGAAATATATACATCATGCATAAGTCTATACATATCGTCATTATGTGACTAGAAACGAGCAAAAATATATGGGACCCTCATCAAGACGGACCGTTGTCCGCCAGCAATGTCGGGCGCAGATAAGAAGCACTTTTTCATAATACTTTATTCAGGGTAGGAGATTTAGCTCAGTGACAGTGTAATCGTCCGCGTCAGGAGTGAGGTGGGCGCGTTAAGTATTAATGCTTAACCCTTTTGCATCAAGCTCCTGGCACCCGACAACTCGGTGTCAATCCCATTCGGCGAACATCTCCTACATATTTGATGTTCATTAATTTATCAAGTATCTGTAATTCACGTAAAATGCAAGATTGTATTGTTGTTATATAGTCTCTATTATCCTTTATGAATTAACTAGCTTTTACAGGCGACTTGGCTTTCGTATTTTTCAAATAAAATATAACCTATAATATTAATACATCGTAATAGCACATTCCGATGTATAATCAGTACATTGCATTAAAAAGTCTCATCAAAATCCATCCACTAGTTTTTGCGTAAATAGGGCTAACAACTAAGGCAGCAGACATAATAAGTAGAAAGTACAAAAGAAACGACAACCTTAAGTAACAGCCTCTAATCTTCTTCTTCTTCTAAATGAATTTCGGCATCTGCGCAGGACATTTTATAGTGTGCAAATACAAGTAGGATTAGAAGGACGATCCGATCAGGCGTGTTACAACGGCTTTACATGCTTTCGGAGGCACGATGAGAATTTCTTGTTAGAAATCCTATGTCTATATTTGGCTAGACCCAGAAATCGAACCTGTGACCTTAGGATCAGCAGTCACACTCAACGAAGCAGTCAAATAGTTAAAAAGCCTATAAATAGACATTTTATATATAGACGTTTTGTTACTTAGATAATGTTGTTAATCCTTGGACTATTACAATTATAACTTGAATTAATATACTGAGTACCGATATATAACATTATGTTATAAAGGTCCTTTAGGAAGGACCCGACCTTAAAAAAGGTTCTCAATTCGTCGTAATCTTTTTTTATGTATGTTTACCGATTACTGAAAGACTCCTAAACAGATTTGGAAAATTCTTTAATTTAAAGGGTATTCCTCCCAGATGGTCCCATTAAAATTGTATTGAAAGCAATCAAGCGGTTGAAAAATCAACAAAAGTTTGAAAATTGTATACATCGTTGTCGTTGAAGTCGGTTTCACTTCTAAAATAAAAAGATTTTAACAAAAGTGATATTCATTGCTGTTGAAATTAACGACTATTTTAGTGAAAGCCTCCAACCAAGTTGAATGGTAAAGTAAGAGTGATTTACGTCAGTGCAAGGTGGATTTTAAGTCTAGAAACTATGACAAAATCGCTAATGTGTTGCTTAATATTATATTAAAGACAACAAATGAACAAATATTAGTAATTTATTTAGAAAACAGCTAACTTTGTAACAGGTAAGAAAGTTTCGATACTAGAGAGAACAAATAATAAAGGTACGATACAAATCACAGCTGTATTCTACATGCAGATACTTTTGGAGTTTATCCATAGAATTACAGCAGCTGTGTCGCGGGCCTGTAATCCCACTAATATATGCGCAACTAAAAGGCAACGGCGCGCGCCACGGCTCGGAGGCTGAACGCTATCACTCCCCGCGGAGCTATCCGCGGACATCGGGTGACCATCGCCATCTCTCGATTTAAATTATATTTTAAACCACATTAGAATTAACTTCTCTAAGTATATGACCTATTGCAGCCACTTGATCACAAAACAATCTGATTCCTTGATTTGTATAGAGAGAAGGAGAGAGAGTAAGGCAACCAAAGAAAAAATAGGTTAAACAAATAAAGGCTTTTTTCTTTCTAAATAAATAAACAGAAAAGTGTTCAAAGTGCATTGTGTTTAGTAAAGTTTAGTAGAGCGGCACAGGGTGAGGGGGCGCGCGGAGCGCCGCCAGCGCCCATTGGCCGCGCCCACGCCCCTGGGTGGAACGAGGAAAATCTAAAACCAGTTTTCCTCGTTTTACATTTGAAAAGCTTTTAGCGTCATCTTCCTGTCATTCGATTCATTACTTGTGGCGGAATCGACGAATGCTTCATTAGTGACTGTCACACAAATGTATGAGGCGATAATTTATGTATGTGACACTTTTACGCTAGGGTGTTCTTGAACCGTCGAACCTTCAATTACCTAACTCCTTTCGCATAATGTGCAAATATAAAAACAATTCAGTATTTACAAAAAGAACAAGGCATTCATGCTTTAATCTATCATTCAGTTTCGGAGTAAATAACCACAAATACAACATTGGTACCTAAGTAGTCTCCAGTTGTATTGGGTTTTTATGAAAGACATTTACACTAACTGCACGTCTATTAACTGTTAATGAGGTAGAGATACCCTCAGATTTTGTAATGTTTTAGGCAAACAAAGGTTCAAAATTGATCGCCAAGGCTGGCTCTTAAGCCACACATCATATTAGGCAACTCTTACGTGTGAAATAAAAATAATAGAGTCGTATCGTTAGGAACAATGAGACATCGTTTGAAGGATAAAAAGGGGGAGTGGGTGCAAGAAGGGGGGAGGCCGTGTGGGCGGGGCGGGCAGGCGGGGCGCAGGGTGCCACGCCGAGGTGCTGCGGCCGGGCGCCGCGACTCGCCCACCGGAGGAGCTCCGCACTTAGTCTTGGCAGTCGAGCCGCACACGCCGCTCTTGGCGCGCGTTCCGTTGCATCACTGCACTCCGAAACATTCACCACGCATTACAAAACTCCGTAATTTTAACCGCCGGACGACGGGACTCGCATCGGTACTTAGAACCACCTGTAATCGGAAATAAAGGTGCGTGCAACAAATGATTGTCGCTAATTAAACCGATCGGCAGCAGGCACCCAAATAATTGGCGTGGAGGAAGCGCACGAAGCGCAGCCCGCGACGGGCGCCCCTTCAATTAGTGGCACCTGTCGGCCACGCGCCGCACATTAATTCGCACTCGCATAAATGCAAACACAAAAAATTCCAAAATAAACTGGAACCGATGCACCTGCGGCAATCAGCGACCGACGTGGAACAACCCCAGTGCGCGAATTGGGTGAGCGGACATCTCGGACAGAGGCGGCTCTTAGCCGAACTGGAGATATGATCATGTTATTCAAAGGCAATAGCAGTAGGCTGGAACATCTCATAGAGAAGATCCAGGCTAACAAAGAAAATCACGACGTCACTTCCGAGGATATAAAAGGTTAGCTCATAAATATTATTTATTCCAGTAACAATCAAACAGCAGGGACCAAATCATGTTTACAGACCGTTAGTATAACACTTACAATCACTTACTTAGATATTAACAATTGAACTTCTTTTTTTATAAAATTAAGGAAACTAATGCCGAATGCGGTAAATTGCTTGCCCTCTAAAACAACATTGCATTTTGTATGAGCTCTGAATTTAATGGACATAAACATAAAACACCGGATCCTGCAACCTATAAATTCGAATTGTCTACAACGTATGTAATAATTCTAATTACTCCAACAATTATCTTATTTTGCCTTTTTCTGATAAGAATACAGTTGACATGTCCTACTAATATTATAAATGCGAAAGTTTGTAAGTATGGATGGATGGATGTTTGTTACTCTTTCACGTAAAATCTACTGAACGGATCTGGATGAAATTTGGCACAGAGATAGATTATGGTCTGGAATAACACATAGGCTTTTTTACAGCGATAACCGACATCCACACGGGCGGAGCCGCGGGCAACAGCTAGTATAAAATAAAACAAAATTGCTAGATATTTTAGATATACGAATAGTTGTGAACCGACATCAAAAAGAAGAAGGTTCTTTCTTAAATTCAAATTGTCGCGTCGGGATCCTTTTTTTTATGTACATAATATGTTCAGCGATTACTCGAAGATGCTTGAACCGATTTGGAAAATCCTTTTCGTTTGTTAAAAAAAATGTGTTAGATTTGTGTTTTTTTTTGTTAATTTCCAGGTCAAGTGGTTTTTGATAAATCAACAAAAAATTAAATATAATATTCATCGATGATATTTTTATATTGAAGTCTGTTTCATTTTAAAAATAAAAAGTTTTGAGCAGCTAATTAATATAAGCTGCGCGAACTTTTTGGTTAAAATAACATAGGTACACAATATTACCTATATTGTGTATATTAAGTAAGCTTGTAATTAAGTATACTTAGTAAATATAATATTATTTTTTACATTTAATTAATCATATAAAAGAAAATGGAAGAAAAGCATAAGATTGTTTTATTAGATAAATGTCATCTTATGGCATTTAACAAGAAGAAGAAAGTGACATTGATCTAATAAACTGGAGCGGTGGTAGCCGTGTGGGAAAAAATCCGAACTGTACACGAAGTGTGAGTTTGATCTCACGTGGCAAAATGTGTCCAAGGTTAGAAAGAAAGAAAGAAAGAAAGAAAAAACATTTATTTGGTGAAACAAACACAAACAAGAACGCAATAAACAAAAAACAAAACAATAGTAACAAATAAAATAAAAATAAAAAGCCGGTTCCTGTGTGTGTTCTGTCACACCAAAAGGGTGTCCAGCTCAGCATGTGCTAGGTTTTTTGGACCTAGCGCTGGTATTCTGCTGAATCCCTAGACGTCTGGATGTCAAGCAAACCACAATACCTTGGTGTGTGTGTGTGTGTGTGTGTGTGTGTGTGTGTGTGTGTGTGTGTTAAAATTATAATATTTAAATTAATTATTTGTATTAGAATTAAATAATGATGATCAAATATTAAATAATTAAATAATAATAATATATTTTAAAAAAATGAGATAAAAAAATATTTGCTTATATTAGGGACATATTTGTGATAATCAGATTAATATTTATTTGTTTTTCTATAATATATTTTCGTAATCGGATTCTAAAAAGGTTAAGCAAGTCATTAGATAGGTGACTATTTTCTAAAACAGCAAGACCCTTCCGTTCCTCGGAAATCGGAAGTCGTTATTATTGCGCCTGATTTCTCTCTGGTCGTGTCGGATTACCGTCCCATCGGACTGTGAGAGTGAAGGAATAGTGAGTGTACCTGTGTTTGTGCACTACAATATGTCCTGTGCAGTTGGCTAATCTCCGTGGAGATTGGCCGCCGTGACCGAAATCATCTATTATAAATGTATATGTATGAGATAAGTGTATGTGTATAATGTACTGTGTGTGGGTGTGTGTTTCATAACTAAGTAACAAGTTAAACCAAAAAATATCATTAAAATTGCACCTGGAGTCCAGCTTGACTTTTTTAATTTCATTTCGTGCTTATATCAATTGCAAATGTGACATTGAAACGAAAACCGCATTTAATTATCTTTCAATAAAATTATATTAGTTAATACACTACACTACTACTTGGGAATGGTTAAACTATACTATAATATTATAAAGGCTGTTTGTTACTCAATCACGCTAAAACGGCTCAACCGATCTAGGTGAAATTTTGTAAAGATAAAAATTTTCATATAAATGAAAATTATATATTTAAAGTCCAATCTTAATAAGCCAATATTAATATGCAAACAATTTAAATGAAAAACTGTCTCTAACCTCTAGGAAACAGGTGTAAGTCTATGCTGGTTTTGTTTTTTTTGGTTTTTTAAAACACAACTCTCGCACTAGGGAACAAGCCCTGTGTCGCGGGAGACTTTACAAACATACAATTAACGGACTCAAAAACACCTAGACTCAACACAACTACTTAATTTTTTGTCCCGTGTGGGGATCGAACCCGCAACACGTCGCGCAGTGGTAAATGTCGAGGTAACCACTTATGTCACTGAACCAGCCGTGCAGTAAAAGGAAGGTATGTATGTATGGACTGACCCAGGTTGATTAATTGATGTAAAGGCCTATAGTTTGAAAGTCCATCTTAAATTTGATTTGATGCAGTTTATTATTAATAAAATGAACCTTCTTCCGACGATTTAAAGACAATTTTTTTTATGTATTCATAAGTGTATTTATTCACTGCGCAAACGATTTGAAATTGTGTCAGGAAATCATTGAGGTCCTGATGAACACCATAAAATTTTGTGGCGTCCATTTTATTATTAATATATATAGACTCTTCTTTAATAACAATTTATATACCTACGTAACTTTGTGTTGCTTCTCACGGCGACACCCGAGTCTCCACCATAAAAATGAAAATCCTTTGAACCTTTGAAGAGACTTTGGACATTATTGTCCAATTGCTGGAATCGATTTCTTTTTCATCAATAGAGCTGAAAGGGTTTTAGTCCTCAATCCACACACGCTAACCTAATGCAGGTTGCTAGGACAGACATGTCTTTCTTGTGCCTTCTAACACATGTTTTTATGATATTTTTCTTTACCGTTAACAGAATCATTAGAAATGTAGGTACAAATTACTTTTTACAAATTCGAATCGATTGAACTCACTCTTCACTTGTACAAGTCGGTTACTTTACCACTCAGCTACCACACCGGTCTTCAATGGTAATAATAGAAGACTAGCTGATGCGCGCTCCGTTGGCATGGCGTGGACGTCCGTTATTTATTTATATATTTAAAACTTATTATACACGATAAATTATGCATAAAGGTCGACTTAATGCCAGAGGCATTCTCTACCAGTCAACCTAAGGTGATGCAGAGATATTACAAAGTGGTGCGTATTTAAAGTCCTTAGGATACCATCTATCTCTTTACCAAATTTCATTAAGTGCCGATCAGCCGTTTAATTGTGAAAATGTAACAAGTAAATGCGAAAGTAATACTATTAGTTTTTTTTTTCTTATACTACCAAGGTGGCAAACAAGCATACGGCCCGCCTGATGGTAAGCAGTTACCGTAGCCTTACGTTACGCGTTGCCGACCCTTTAAAAACCTTATTACTCCTTTCTTGAAGATATGTATGGATTTAGATATTTTTATTTTCCGGGGCGTCGCTAAACGATGGATGTCTTAGTTTGATATGTGGTCGTGTTTGTCTGGGCTATTTAGCGGTCAAACATATTGTCAAATTTTAATGGCATTTGTTTGTTAGAAAGTTTATCTTTTTTATGTTTCATATATCTTTAAGCGCATCACTGAATAACCTCTAGAACACTTACACTCACACACACAACTACACCACTGCGTGTAGTGATTTGGCTGTAGTCTTTTGTAAAGAGGAGGTCTTTCACATAAAACATTTCTTGAGAATATGTTTAAAAATAGCGTTTGAATTTCTATGAGCAATTTACGGTTCGACCGAAATTTTGAAATCAGAAGAGGCTAAAATAATTGTATAAAAAATATACCTACTTAGGTACATACTATTTTTTAACGAGTTAGTAACAAACAAAAACCAATGCTTTAAAATTTTAAACAATACGTTTTCACTAATGATTTTAGTGACTAATTTCTTAGTTAATGATGGAAATTCTGTATTCATTTGTCTTTACTTAATTTTTTACGTCTTTTCCAATTATAAAATATTTGATGTTGTGCTTTCTGAATATCGAAGCTGGGCACAGATTTACGATAGACTATTCACAAATTTCAATCTTATTTTTATTTTCTAGTGCCACACATATAATATCTCTTTTCGTCCAACAAGTTTGTACAACTTACTAATTGTATATTTCTGTAATTTTATTAACATATTAGATTGTAATCTTAACATTAGATGAGGTCCGGAAGGATATTGTAACACGGATCGTATAATATTGGTGTTTTATTTCATTGCTTCCACAAATACAAGGCATTTTTAAGATTTTCGCTACCATTACATTTTAATATAAGTTTCCGCTCAAGGCTTTGTTTCCGTTATCGATATATAATAAATAGCTCCGGCCTTTCAACTATCTTTATTTAAAATATTTGATTGTTTGTCTTTCCTTAACATCGGTATGAAGCTACTTTCATTTAGACATGAAAGAAATTCTTAGGGGGAGAAATGATCCTCCAAAGGTGTCAATAACTTAAAAGCTGTAAAGCATCATACTAGTGTGAAGTAGACCCTAGAGGCTAGAGGAAATACAAAAGACCACAGCCAATCATCATCGTGTCAAGTGGCATTTAATACTTTCTGACCGTTAACATCTAAATATATTATGACAATAAAACACGAAAGGGTTAAGATTAGTAGGCCGATAAAATTACGAATATTCACGTCATATAATACGGAGCACTCGTTGGTCGGTCAACGCTCAGCGAGTTGAGTTACCAAGAGAAGCGGTTACACTTACACTATGGAAGGGTGACTGAGTAGTGGTACTTTCATCTGAGCGTCTTCGTGCAACAAAGAACACGTTAAAATTCGGTCCCGACTGTTAACAGTCGTTTGATCACGGTAGAGACCTGTATGGGCGATCTAAACAACTGTCTCACCAGGTTGGCCATTAACCACTCAGTGCGAAGACTCCAACGTCATAAAAAACGTCCCTCTTAATGTAAACGTCATGGCTCTATCCAGTCACATTGCCGCAGCAATTAAACTTTAATCAACTCATTAATCTTCGATCCGTATCGTTAAGATTAATCAGCTTTAAAATTGCGTGCAAACAAATCTGAATCAATCACGGTTCCAACTATCTTTATGTAATAGTACAAACTTAAAACTCATCTATTTATTTAAGTTAAAAAAAAAATTAAAAGTTTTTTTTTAAATAAATGTACTTGATGTGTCTGTATGTACCTAATATTAAAGTTTTAGATTTTGTACGTGTATTTTGTACATGTATGTAATATTAATAGTAATAGTAGTGACAAATCTCGACGTAGTAGGCTAGCGATCTACTCGAAGGAGATATTATAGTCCGCAAGTGTGCAAACAAGTGTACTTTACTTATTCTCATAGCCCAATGGAATGGCAATTCAATACAACCGGAGAGAGATTAGGCGTAGGACCAACGGCTGAAAGTACTTTTCGAGGCGCGTGTGTGTGAACACCGCCAATTTTCAAATTTCAGGCATAAGGTCAGTCATATCTTGTCAGAAAATTGCCAAATTGTATAGTACTTAGGTACTATTACTATTATTATTACTATTACTATATGCTTATTCTCTGTACGAGAAACAATCAACTCTGATCACGCGAAGCGTCGATCAGTCATCTTGCTGTCTCTGTAGGGGAAAAAATAAATAAGAAATCTGAAAAATAGACAATATGCATTTGGCCAATTCACTAAAATAGGTGAAAATATGTGGCCAGAAAGTTATGTTTCGATCGTCAGATAGTCAGACAACCACACTCATCTGTCACTCACTAACCATTAGATCAACAGACCAATCATAATAATATATCAAAAATTAAGAGACAATAACTAGGGTGTAACTACTAGATCCTGCAGAAGACTGCGTCTAAAATACACACTACCACAACACTAACTAGGTAGTATTATACTATAAGTAGGTAGTGTATCTTTATTTCCTTGGACAGGCGATGTTCAGGGAGAATCAATAAAATTTATTACTTTGCATGTAACGGGTACGTAGCCGTAAAAAATATAATTATAGAGGTAGTCACAGGTAATCGTAGTACTCGTAGTGAATAAGGAATAAGTTACGAGTAGTAGCAGATTCAACGTCTTTAGATTCTATAGTGTATAACATTTTTCTTTTTATGTTATTTAGGTGGCAAATAAGCATACAACCCGCTAATCAGTTACCGAAGTCACAGTTCTTTCTCTACGTTCAATTTAATGGCGATCATATTGAAAACAGCGACCGAGCTCAGGCTCCATACATTACCGAAACATTATCTCTTTTAACAATAATATAATTAACCTAATTAAAAAATTACTTGATATTTATTAAATCAAGGTCTGTGAGCATTATAAAGTGGTTTGTCGGTTTAGCGATTGGCGTTGATTACCGAGGCGCCGGTTGAGGTGTCTCGTAGACGGCGCAATTAGGAAGTGTGCTTCCGCCGCCCACCGACAACCGCGCTCAGCTCGGCGCCACCGTCACCCGAGGAATTGCTTGCAATCGCTGCTAATTACGGCTATCCTCAGTGACCGGCACATCCACCGCTGCTAAAATTGCATGAGTCCCGTTATGAGTGTTACTTGCTCCCGCTCGTTGTACTTTTCTACCTTTTTCATTGCCCTCGTTGCACCTATCATCAGCGTTGTATCTGTTGTTTTTACCAATTATTGACCGCATGCACTTGAAAGCCTGAACATTGTAACATAATTATGTATTGTTTCTTAAAATCGGTATAGATAGTGAGTAATTCTTTCTCTCGGCTCTAAGGCCTCTGATAGTCTGAAAGGACTGTTAAGGCTTTAAGGCGTCTGATAGTCTGAAAGGACGGTTAAGTATCTGACCAATGAAAACAAATCCTGCTTACGGACTTACTGTCATAGGTATTTTACTAAAAATTGTTCTCTGAAGTATAATATGAGGAAGTAGGCCTCTTAATTTCTGAATTCGATTGACTGAAAGACTAAGAATAGGTATGGCGTTGCGCTCTGGTCTAATAAATTCGTGGTCTTCTGCAAACGGGTCTGATTGTGCATTAGGAACAAATAGTGTATCTGAAATATTTACCTATGGATATACTTATTTACTTAAAGAAAGTTGATCCGATATGACAAACCTTCAGTTCACATGAACAAACAGTCCTGGCTGCAGAACCTTCTTAAGTATATAGGGATCACACAGAGATTTGAGACCCTTTAGTAAGATATTTTCAGAGCACTCATTATGCTGGGATCCCCAGGCCAATGGCCCTTATATTTAGGACGAAACTAGGCTGTCATGGGTGCCAGGCGGACATAGGTATAAATTTATATTTCATACGAATATAAGGTACCTACTACCTTATTCTATGAGTGGTATGAAGCTAACTTTGTTAACATTACATGTAATATAATTTGTTATCAAATTCAATAAAATTGTGCATTCTAAGGTATCATTATTTTCACCATTAGTCGCAGTCGTTACGCTCATCCGGGGCGTGGAGGGAGACAGATTGAAATAAATAGTTCCTCTTATTAAATGCGCCGGGATATAAAGGAAACAAGCCGTGAAAGAAATGTTATATTGCAAAAACGTAATAAATGACCGAGTGTGTGACGAAGTACTACCTATTACTTATAGTAAGTATCTGGTTAGTTAATTTAAATGTGTATTTTTAATGAAAATAAATAGTAATGGACTTAATTTACTCATTTTTCCATTTATTGTTAAAATATTTAACGATATTATTTAATTTACTAAACTCTTCACTTTATACCTAGTCATTTAATTTTTGTTAACGATCATTTTTATTTAGTTTTTACACTTTAAGTATTTAATTAAATTCAAAACTATTTTTAATTGTAAGAAACACAATAAAGTAAAAAAATAATAAAATTAGAAGACTTGTTTAAGCGACAGAAGTTTAAAATCATTAATTTATATTATATATATATTTAAAAAGTTTAAACACTTATCACGAGTAATCATCATGTTCCGCAACTTCAACGGTGAAAAAGTCGGTTGTTGTCATTATCATGGTAATAAAAATAATAACGTACTTCATCAAACTAGCAAATAAATGTATAAAGACAAACTGCTTACCTAATTTGAACTACCTAAAAATATAGCTTAGGGTGGAGGAGTCAGAGCCGCAGCGAACCGGCAAGTACGCGCCTTCACATTACTCATCATTTGCGTTGATGCCGCTCGTCATCACAGGCCATTCAATTTGTTTATATTTCACGCCACTCCGAGGTGCTCTCACAGATATATTGGCTGTAGCCCTAACTTCAAAATATGGGGCCTTACCGATATTTATGATAGCTTTATCCGAGAGCCGAGAGAGTCTGTCTACCGTAATGTGCTTTACACTCCCTGTAAAATCTCCTAATAGTTATATTATTCTTTGCTTTTGACAGGGTTACTGATAGTATAAGAAGGCGAGCTGGCAAATAAACAATAATCAGTTTTATTGTAACGCTGTAAGCTGGTAGATATTGTGACAGTGTGATTTCTGCTGTATACAAAGTAATAATATATCAATGATTAATTGCGTGATACATTGCCTGGGTAAAACATTTTTTTACCTGTTTAGGGAACTAAACAACTAACTAAGTAACACTGTCACCAGGTTGGCCACTAACCAAACAATAAAACGAAGACCTGTTTAGGGATGAAATTTCTAAAAAATCCTTTCATATGGATGTTTAGGTTATAAAATAAACCTATGTTTCAAATTTCAGCTTTTTAGACTTGGTTTAGTTTTAGGTGTGTGTTGATCGTCAGTCAGGATCAAGCACGGAGAAAAATAAACAGAGATCAACGATCTTATATCTAAACGGCCAAATGCGTGTCGCATTGTCACCCCACAGCTGCAGATTTGTCTAATTCAGGCGACATAATTTAAGAACCAGTCCCAAATTTTTATTTATCCATTAAAATTTTATTAGTTAATCCACTGTAACTCTACTTAGCTGTGAAAGTTTACCTTTTCTTGATTTTTTTTTTCAAATTTCCTAGAACAACCATTTAGCTGGCAGGGACGGGGGGGGGACGGGGACGGGGCACTTGACTGTCTCGTGCACCAATTAGTCACAAATTAATCCCTTAATCAAATTCTATGTTTTGAATTGCCTATTGTTTTTTTTAGTACTTACCGGCCGTTTATAATACTTACGGACGTTCATTTTCTCTCTAGCATCTACTAATTTCATTCAATGATGTAAGTAAGTACTCGTCCAAAATACGTTTTATAGCAATATGGTTAACCAACATGCAATATGTGATGAAGGTTAAATACAGCAGATCGCTCTAAAAATATAGTTCAAAGAATGCGAAAGGTATCAAAAGTAAAATGCTTCTATGGCAATATCTGGCGCATTATTTCAAGTAGTAAATGACTATGATGTGGCACGGTTTGACTTTTAATATGCATTATTTTTCTGAAAAATATGTCGGATTCTAAATATATTTTAAATTTAAATAAGGTTAAAATTTATGTTATATTTATTACACAGAAATGACGCACATCATACAAACACACATTTAGAAAGAAGACGACAAAAAGTGAAAACAGTAATAAAGACGACTAGAAATGAAATAAAATAAAACAAACTATATTTCTCTAGTTGATAACTTTTAACTAATCTTACCAGGATGTATGTGAAGAACTACTGTAATACTAACAGTCTTCTTTGTCTAATTGTGCAGAGGCACTGGGCAGTGTTGGCAGCACGGCGGGCAGCTCTTGGCCGTCATCGACGCCGGAGCCGTCGCCATCGCCCGCCTCAACACCTACGTCTGCCGATGCAGCCGACGCTGAGGCTGAGCCGCCATTCACGCTCGGCGCCACCGAACACACGCCCTACCAATGTCAGTTCTGTGATAAAGCCTTCCCTAGGCTTTCCTATCTCAAAAAACATGAGCAGGTATTTTTTTTTTCTTTTATTATAATCTATTACTAAACTTCTAAGCAGTACCTACCTTTCTCTCAGAATTCGTCCAGTCTATAGAACTGGTACCAAACAAGTTACATTTAAGTGGATAATACAGCACGCAGATGGTCCTATAATTTCCATAAAGCTACGCAGTTAACTGCTTCGTAGACAATACGGCTACTATACCAGTCATATCTGTAAATCCAGAGCCCAGTTTCGCTATGCATGCCCTCGCTTCATTAGCAAGTAGATACCCAAAACAGCCCATTTACAGAGCTAGTGTGTAGATATGCATCGCGCTCGCTTTGCACTGCGTACCGTAGCTCGCACTGAGGGCTGTGACGTGCTCGGCCATTATGCCGGTCGTACATCTCGGCTCCTTTGTGTCGCGCCGATCTCGCCGCGTTACGATTACGACACACGCCGAGACAGATCTAGCTGAGATAGGACAAATAGAAACGTCACTTTGCATGCCGCTGCGAACAACCCGCCTACTTACGGATATAGATCAACACGTACACATCAAGTGGCAAAACCGTCACCTCGCTCAAAATTGAAATTAGGGAGGTCCAGCCCACATATGCTTTAGATTTGAGAGGTGATATATCAAGAAAGGATTTCATTAGATTATCGGTATGCAATTGGCGTCGGTGTTGCGGCTGCGCTGATATCAATCAGCGCATCGCGCAGGCTGTTGCTGGTGGCGGGTGTGCGGAGTGTGCGAGTGCCGACAAATGTATCGGGCGATGATCGCGTCGCGGAGCCGCGACAGCAGCGCGGTGACGGCCGGAAATAGGCTTGCGATAACAGCTCCCTAGCCTAGCTCGCCACACCTTTATCATCGAACCGCTGCTTGGGAAAGGCGATCATTATAAGAATAAATCAATTACAGAGTCCACGCATACTCGCCATTCGTCTTGATCTCGTTGCGCCTCCGGAGAAATCGTAAAGCAGTAAAACGTCTCGTAGAAAATATTACTTTAATGCTGAAATACAATTGATAGCTTGTAAGTGTAACAGTTCTTACCCGTCCAGCTTAATTAACTCGTTCGATACGTATTGTGGTGATAGAGGTAATCGGAATCGTAAAACTGTCCGAACTTGTGTCGGCACCGAACATTAAATTATAAACGAACAAGATGGAACTTGATAAAATAATGCAAAAAACGATCAAGAGGAATACTTATTGTGCAATTATTTACAGTAGGCAATACAGTTAGCATAAAAATCCTTTTGACTAAAAGGTAACTTCAAGCTAATTGTATCCGACAATTTATACAACTGTATTATGGTCAGAGGTGCATGGGTCCTTATGATATGTGCTACTTATTCTATGTGACTAAAGAAGCAAAAATGGGCCAAAACTAATTAAGTCCAATTTGACCGGAGGTGACTTTTTTCCAATTATGCCTAAAGCCGAAGGTTTCGTTGGTCTAATTAGTGCTTACAATTACTATGATATAGATACATTTGGGCATACATATTATGTAGGTTATCATAAATGCTTAAAATAAAAAAATAAAATACCGAGCAAAGCGATTCACATCTTTATGAACAGTAGGTACGAGCACCAACGATGTTGAGCTACTGTTTCGGAGAACGAGGATATTAAGATTTTTTATCATAAAGCCAAACATATTTCTGCATGCGCAACGCATAGTGAAGGGGCTCACTATATTATAATTATTCTATTCAAGTTTTTGTTGATTTTTTGAAGAAGTTTAATTTCCAGGCAGTAGGTAATAAAAATAAAGAGATAATAATATGTATTACTCTTTTACGTGTCCATATCATTATAGCCAAATGGCGTGTTATATTTGAAGGTGGCGGACGGGACACAGTAGACCGGTGGCAGTTGACCTCGGGACTGTCGGCACCCGGTCATGTGAACCAGCGATATACCGCTGTTACTTCACTTGAGAAAGTCGTTCAGTAGCCGCCTGCTGACCATTCCCAAGCTTTTATTGGCTATCACGTTCACCTCAAACTAGTTTAAAATGTTCTTGGTGCGCTTTACTCAGAAAACTTACCACCATTACAAATAATAATGTCGGTCGGTCTCACGGTATTTGTTAGCAGATTATATAACGAGCCGTGATACATACCTTTTGCGTGTCATTTTACCATAAGCGTTTTGTAGTGTCCTGTTGGGAAGAACACGCGGCGCATCAGCAGGGCACCTCGGTGCACCCAGCGGCCGAACTCCCGCAGTGACCGACCGTCGAAACGCGTTATTGAATTCTCGCACGAATCACCACTGCCAGTGGAGGTTAACACTTAGCAAAAATAACTTAGAACTTACCTAACGAAGTCGTTAACCTGAGCATAAAGTTTAATACAATAAAATTTTACTGTTATGTAGCAATTAAAAAAGACAACAGCGAAGGATAAATAGATTGTCAATCTCGCTATCGTCTAATTGGACTGAGCTGGGGGTAGCTTCGTCTTAAGTGAGTGCGTGGGCATGGGCGCTAGCCGGAGCGGGGCGCGATTTATCGCGCATGGACGATCAAATTTATTAATTCTGTCAGGGGCCGATTGCTCCAATTAAGTGAGTGGAGTAAACATGCCGCTGCTATGTTTATGTGTTGCCGTGGCGATGTGGTACTGTGGGCGCTTCGCGGTACAATTCGCACGTCACTCAATGCTACCGCTAATCACAACATGTGATTAAAATATCACTTACGTATGCTTCACTTTATGCCCACCGCTTTTATTTTTAGTATATTCTAATTATAGCAGGATGAGAATGTTTTACCGATTTAAAAATATCTTTCTGTTTTGATTGTGACCTTAATATTTACAGGCTTCTACTAAGTACAATTTTGTTTTTGAGGAATTGGTGATAATTTTATAAAAGTTTACCTAAGGATAAAAATTGTTTTCTAATTGTTTTGTAACACTTGAATGACCTGCTGACCGAAAGAAGACAAATGTATGGGATTTGAGTTAAGTTTACGACATTTTATTGTACACTTATGTCAAATGCCATATATTTGCTTTCTATTCTATTTGATTCGACTACCGTTTATGCCACTTATCTAGAGGTCGATTGGTCTAGTTGTTAGTGATCCTGACTGCTAAGCGGATTTACGCGAATTCGATTCCTATCCCGGATAAATCTTTCTGTGATTTGCATGATTATTTCTATTGTGTTTGGATGTAGATAATTTATATGTTCTATATATGTACCTATTAAGTATATAGAACAGGCTATACCTAGTTTTGCAACAGATGGCCATGTGTGCCTAAATATTATAACTGATATTTTTTTTTATTAACACGACTGCCTAATGTCAAAAAAGTTAAAAAAGATTTATTTAAATAAAATTTGCAAGATAGCTTAGCTACAACAAAACCAGAATCTACATCAATGGGTACCTAGGTTATAGTTATTTAAGTACTTATTTGTGAGAAGAAAGTTGTGGTGCGGCGGAAGCTTGTCCACTTACCCCAATTACAAGGGACTGCAGCTCATAATTGGCTCTTGCGTCAGAATACCACGCACTTATCAATCTGCTGTATAATGTGTAATAGCCGTAGGTGATCAACTAATTAATAGACTAAAATCTTTGTCTATAGCAAAGCTATGGTTAATATCTTTATATCGGTATACGTTCAAGTTATTATAACTCCTAGCTAACAACGCAAACAACTGAATTAGCTTACCGCTTATTGGAATCGTGTAATAAATCGCCACTTCGGCATCTTATTACATATTGAAATGATATTTTACCTTCTTAGCTTAGATTAATATATATTTTCTTTTCATTCAACTTGAGTTTCAAACAAGTATACGGCCCGCCTCATGTTAAGCAGTCACCGTAGCCTATGCCGTGCAATACTAGAGGTATCACTTGCGTGTTGCCTACCAATTTTTTACACCAGGACTTAAAGATGGAATATTAGATACTGACGTAGGAAAACGTTTCTTTCAAAACGCATCCTTGCGTGGACCAGCCGGGGTCTGCTCGGCAATCACCTCGCGGCCACCGTTGTGTGACTGCTTTGGTACACCTTCCGTCTTCCCGCCTAGCTAGATGTCCCGCCGATCTCCACTTAAGGCTAGTCAACCGTTTATACGAGTAGTACTTATATTACTCCATAATTTTATTTTAGTGAAACTATAGTATTTACCCAGGGGCGTCTTTTTGTAGACTCTGAAATTAACTATAACTACCTTCTGCTTTATTTCCCGATCGCTACGTCATTTTCTTCGTCAAACCTTGTTTAACTTCACGGTAGGTAGCGACTTGGCTCTGTCCCTCGTACTACCGAAATCCTTGAACAGCGGTTACCAGTTACCATTACGTGGGCTGCTAACTTCTCAGCCATCTATAGCAATAAAATAAAGAGGCCAAAAGACACGTAATCGAACCAAATCGTTTTTAGATTCAGTATCTATATTTTATGTTATTTAACAGAAACTAAATGTCGTTTTGCTTTAAAAACCATGTTATTGTTTTGTTTGTTTAGCGCAAATGTTTAACACATTGCCTAAAGTCGAATAGAAGCGAGTCAATCATTCGTAACATTTGTTTAGTCGCTGTGAATGAATGTCGCGGAGGTGGTCAATTAGTAAAAGCGTGAACTGGCTGTCAGTTTGGGAGTCTATTATGTGATGCTGTCCAGCTTTAGTTCACGGTGGTGCGAAGGCCGACGACGCGGACATCTCCCATTATCTTCCTGCCATGAACTATTCATATGCGCACACATTAGCATTCTCATTATGTACTAACTCATGAATAAATCTTTAGAGAGAACCCAATAATAGATGCTTTTTACGACCAAACGTATTTCGTCACGTAGATACAAGATATCTTTGGACTGTTTGAAGTGTAGATAGAAACAATAGGACTAGAATTTACTGCGTAAATAGCGAATCATTTAAGGTCTTAACTAATTATCGTGTTACAAGCAGAGCAAGATAATAATCATCAAAAAAAATCTAAAATGTTTTGGTCTCATATCAAGAATAAACGTAAAGGTTCATCCACGCTCCCCACTCGTATGTGCTTGGACGGCCAAGCCGCTGACACAGGTCAGGATATTGCGAACTTATTTGCTAGTCATTTCTCGTCTATTTATGATGACACAGGGCCTGATTGCCTAACAAGTGTTAGTATAGCCAACATTTCAAGCGGAATTGGTAGAGTAGAATTTATGGAGGTGGAAGTGGAGAAGGCTTTAGACAGACTTGATGTATCTAAGAGTCCTGGGCCAGATGGCATTCCACCCATTTTTATCAAAATATGTAGGAAAACTCTTTTCTCTCTCCCCTATGTAGTATATATAATAAGTCCCTTGAACATGGTCAATTTCCTGAAGTATGGAAACGGGCTAGGATTGTTCCAATCTATAAAAAGGATGATCCTTTCGACGTAATAAACTACCGTCCCATTTCCATACTTTCGTGTTTTGCGAAGATTTTTGAGTCTCTTCTTTGTCCAACCATTGCACGTCACCTAGATTCAATAATATCTGTTCATCAGCATGGATTTAAAATTGGTCGTAGTGTGCAATCTAACTTAGCCGAATATGTTAATGATATATCAAGGGCTCTTGACAGGGGACATGAAGTTGACGCAGTGTACACTGACTTCAGTAGTGCATTCGACAAAGTCAATCACGTACTGCTTCTGTCCAGATTGGAATCAGCTGGTGTACATGGGTCGCTTCTTAGATGGTTTCAATCTTACTTGGCAAAGAGATCTCAGGTTGTTGCTGTAAATGGATATGAGTCGCTGCCCTATTATGCCTCCTCTGGAGTACCTCAAGGTTCTCATCTTGCGCCATGTTTATTTTCACTCTTCATCAACACTATCACTGCCCAAATCACAAATTGCAAGTATTTGCTTTTTGCTGACGATCTAAAATTATATAGGACTATATCTTCCAACGATGACGTTTCCCGTGTCCAATCAGATTTAGACAATATTCAAAAGTGGTGCGATAATAACTGCATGACCATCAATGTCAAAAAATCTTGTCACATTAAGTTTACAAGGAAGAAGCTCCCTCGAGTGTCCAATTACCTAATAAACGGTATCCCTGTCTCGAAAGTAAGTGAAGTACGTGACCTTGGTGTTATAATGGACGAGAAATTATGTTTTAAGAAACACATTGATGAGGTGGTGAGGAAGTCGGCTCAAATGCTAGGTTTTGTGAAACGCAACACCAAGGATTTTAAATTTGTACGCACAAAGATAATTTTGTACAACGCTCTGGTACGCAGCCGCTTAGAATATTGTGATATTGTATGGAACCCGCATTACGCTATTCATTCTCAACGAGTTGAAAATATCCAACGGGCATTCACGCGTCACATAGCCTACGTCTCTCCTAACATTTCCCATAGATGTCCATACCAGCAGCGGCTGACTTTTTTTGCAATGAACACCCTTCGTGACAGAAGACTTATGCATGGTTTAATGTTTCTTCACAGTTGTGTTTCATAATAGAATAGATAGTGATTACCTGACCTCCAACATAATCCTAAACGTACCCAGAAGACCTCCTCGTAACCCCATTTGCAACGTCGTTACTGTTCAGTCATCTAAAACTAACCTTGGGCTGAACGCACCTCTGAATAGAATGTGTAGGGACTTGAATTCGTACATCAAGTTTGTGCCTGATGCCGATGTGCATCATGACAGCGAGAGCCAGTTCCGACTAAAAATATTGAAGTCATTTAATATTCCATGATAATGACATGTAAAGTTTTGTTTGTTTGTTTTCTCTTTCTCTTCTATGTCTTTGTAAAGAAAAATGTCTCTTTTTGAAGTTTTGTGAAGCTAGTTAATGTTTTTTTTTTATGTCCAAATTTTATTTTTATTTTGCTTTGTTTTCTTCTAATTCTAATTTTAAAATTATTGTAAAACAAGTAACTAACTAATTATGTTGTCTAAACTGTGAATGCTGTGTTAGCTCTTAAGTGGCATGTATATAAGAATTCTTTCATATAAATTGTTCTCTATATTGTTACATATATGTGCTGTGAGTTAACCAATTAAATAAATAAATAAATAAATCATAATATTTTGGAACACCTCACACATCGCCACCGGATCCCAAACTAGGCAAAGCCTGTACTATGGCAACCAGACAACTGATATATTATATTGTTCTAAATACATACATATTACAGATAAATAACACCCAGACACAGAACAATCATTTTTTCCCATCACACAAAAAATTGTCTTGGGTGGGGATCGAATCCACGACCTCCGGTGCAGCGGTGTAGCAGTCAGAGTCACTAACCACTAGACCAACAGGGCAGTCGGATATTACAATAATTTAAATCTGTAGGTTTTATGTTACATTTAAAAGGAGCACTACAATATATTCTCTGACATTTTGCATGCTACTATTTATTTTTTTAGAAAAGATGAAGAATAAGATTACGAGTAACTGGATATTTAAAAAAAGGCATAAGAACCTAATTGCTATATCAAACCTAACAACCATGTGGCATATCAAATTAAGGGGTTTGTGGGTTTTAAATAAAAGTAGTCAGTATAGTCAGTAAATAGTTATTTAAGAAAATAGATAAATTTTGACTACATAATCTCCTCTTATTTCTAACTACTTAGCATACATTTTTTTTTAAAACAAAATAAATCTATCTATAACATGGTACTTAAATCTTTTAATAGCAACTTCCTTTCAAACGAACGAACAAAACTTGTCCGGTCTTAATGGATTAGGTACCTGTTACCTTTATAATTTTCGTAAGTGTTACTTTGTAACCTAAATGAATGAATTGAGCAACAATTTCTACAACCAAACTCAATTATTCTAACTTTACTACCTTAGAAACAGGTGCACAATGAAACAAAGTGGCACCTATGTCAGTCGGCAACTGTTTTTGTGTTATGTAGATGTAAAGTATATGGTGCAATATGCAAACTGCCTAGTTGTCTTAACGTTGCAATGTTTCATAACTTGTCTAGGCTGGTCATACGTTTTTGTTCCTATCTACCGTTACGAGAGGCCGTAACTAAGAACTTGTTGTTAGCAACCAAGGCGTTCCGGTGAACATTACCGATCAAATCCATCTTATTGTGATAAGCTCGATGCTCCCGCACAGGAATGTTATCGGTAGCACGTATCGATTCGTTATACCATTGCATCAGAATTATTGTGTAACTTTATGACTTCAATAGAAAATAACACATCTAAGTTATTACATAAAACCAAAACATTTACGTATGTGTAAAAAATGACGTATTTGTAGCTACTTTTATCGTTAATAGCTCACTTAAAACCTCGTTACACAGTTGAGCATATGCCGTTTGAGATGGGAATTATCGATAAGTAGATAATTAATTGAACAATTATCAGAAGTAATCGATCTGAGCGATGAAGCAGCGGTTCCCAATTGTTGATATCTCACTCGAACGTCACGACGAGCGCGAGCTTACCATCAGGGTCCTTCGTATTTTTTACTCTCTATTGACACAGAATGCCGGCAGATTGTAAGCTGGCCAGCTCACGCAGACGCAGCGGTAGTCAATCCATTGTTCATCGACAGTTCTCACGATAGTTTTTGTGATCAACGCACCCGGAGTTATTTTGATTCACTCATTGTATAGCCTAAATGTGTACACATTTTAATCGTTCCTTCTCTACAAGACAATAAGTACCTCCTATATTGCCAAAAAATAAACTCGACATACCTTGCAAAAAAAATGTGGCTTAAAAATGTGTGTAATTTTGGTTATTTAGTCTAGTTAGTGGCCAGCCTGGCGATAGAGCTGTTCAGATCGCCTACATAGGTCTCTGCGTTGATCTAACGGTTGACAACAGTTTGGACCGACTTTAACGTGTCGTCCAAAGCATGGAGACGCCCATATTAATTAATATCACAACTCATCCATAGGGTAACTGAACTCTTAGTACTTAGCTTTAGGTAGGCAGATAATTGTCTCCAATTTCCTATCGGTAGAGTATGTATCTGTTTAGCTTACTGAAGGAAAGTCACACGCGACGGTAAGAGTGTAGGTGGGACTTTGCAGAATAAATAATAGAAAAACTCCGAAAAAAGAACAGTATCAGCAGCTTTATGATAAAAGTAAAGCAATTATTATTAATTTCTTCCTAAAGCTACGAATACTTATAACTACTAAGAATCCTAATCGCGCCTCTATGTAATTACCCACGCCAATTTGCCTTAATGACTCGTCATGTATTGAATTACATAGAATAATTACAGAGACAATCCTGAAACCAACTGTAATAACTAAAGGATTTTTCGAAAACTATTGCGGCTGCAACGTTAATGCAATGCGGAGAATAAATATGGCTAGTGAAGAATCAACCTGTACCAAAATGATATTATACATAGAGACACTTATATAGAAAATATTATGAGGTGCTTTTTTCTCTGAAGAGGATAGGTTTATTATACCGATTTGACAGCTATGGCATCTATCCTATGAGGTATATGGGATAGGAAAACGTTTCTTTAAAATACGCACCCCTAAATGGACACTGAATACCTGTACTTACGCAAAAGAACACTTTCGTAATTATTTGGCTGTGGTCTTCTCCAAAGAAAGAGATCCTTTCCTAGTCAAGCTTATTAGATTATAACAACAACAACAATTAAACTGATAATGTAAAGCTCCTTATGAGGCTCATTTCGTATAGTAAATTGGTCAACATAAGTATTATTATTGTTTCAGACGCATTCAGACCAGATGCCCTTCAGATGTGAGTTCTGTTCGCGACTGTTTAAGCACAAGAGGTCTCGTGATCGCCACGTTAAGCTGCACACTGGAGACAGAAAGTACCGCTGTGCACATTGCGAGTCAGCTTTCTCCAGAAGGTAAGTTCCTACGACAACTTCACACTTTTTCTACTATAATCTGTAGTTTTTGCCGCTTTAAAATTAATGCGCTCAAAATGACAATATGTAGCAGTCCTTTTAATATATATTTTCTATTGTTTTTATATGATTTGGGAACAAAATAACTGTATAATGAAAGGCCCACTTGAGTGGCCAAGTGCGGAAAACGACCTATAAAATTAAATAATTGTACTTATAATAAAATACATACTTAGTGTAATAATTACATTAGAATAGCAGTTTTCACTACAACGCCGGTAACTCTACTAGGGTAGTAGGGTTACCGGCGTTCTTCTGTGTAAAACAACAATTCAAGTAGTACTTACACACCAAAACTATAATTATCTTAATACAAAATTTGATTCAAATCATTAGTCGTTTTAAAGATACACGAAATGTTGATTATATTAAATCAAATTTTGTTCACAAAATATTTTTATTTAATTGATTAGCAGTATACCAGAATGATCTTTGATATAATAAAACATAATATATGTAAAATGTTTCAAGTAGACAAATAAAACACTCGTAATAACAAAACATCTTTATCCGCCGCAAATCCTATTAGGTAACCAAAAACACTTCTATACCTACGGATGAATATGTGTACAAAGAGTATGCTAATGTGTCTAATCCGAAGCCATTGAAGATTAATATACGGTTAAAAGAATGCTCAGGAGATGCGTGCATGACAAAGACCCCCGAGTAAGATTGATCACCGTAAGTCACGGGCTCCAAACCGGCCGCAAGGCGACGTGTCACCTTTTTCGTCACCTTACCGCGACCACGTGACTAATTCCATGCAATTTGTCGGCCCAACGAACCGCCGACGAGTGAAAAGAGATGATGCGCTGACAAATGATGTCGAGGGTCTCACAAAAATGAAATAATGGCCCATACCTAAATGGGTACGGCGAGCGCGGCCATTAGCGGAGGTGTTTGGGCGAACGCCTCTATTCTGTAGTTTGCCGTGAAAAGCCTCTTTGTTAGTTCTGTTTGGTCCGTGCTTTATGTGGGTACTTATGTCTCATATGACAAATTGTCGTCTCTGCTTGGTCACACAAAGACGATTCATCTCAATTTTAAAATCCTTATACGGAACTTTTGAGAACGTAGACTTTTACTTTACATTAAACTTTGAAAAAGAGCACAGCGCGTTTATGTCCTTTCAAAATGATATTTAAGATAGGTCTTTAGATAGTCTTATTTGTTTCAAAAATAAAAGTTAAGTATTAATATTACAGTGACCACTTGAAGATTCACATGAAGACGCATGATAACCAAAAACCCTTCCAGTGCACTGTTTGCAATAGGGGTTATAATACTGCTGCAGCTCTGACGTCACACATGCAGGGCCACAAACGTGATAGGGAAGGACGTGAGCCTGACCGACGACGCGCTCTAAGATGTTTAAGATGCGGCGATGCTTTCCGGAGACCTGACTTGCTACAGGTATGTTTGATGCTATACGTTTCTGCCCAGTCCCTAAAAAATATTAGTTAATTGTACTAATAATTTTTAAGGACTAGGCAGAAACGAGCATTAGCGTCAGCTTAATTTTCTTATTTTAACTTTATCATCTACTTACACATTAAAAAATAAAAATAGTATTAATTTCACTTTGTTTCATTGTAAGTACTCCGTCATGTCCGGAGAGAGATCAGGCACGACTATCGTCAAGAGTACTCGTAGCTTTATCCATTGAAACACTCCCCAGAGTTATTACTTCTCCTTATAGGTACTATCATATCAACTTACGCAATTATTTTTTCATGGTGAAATATAATTGATATAATCATTTATTAGCGTTAATTTTCATATTTAAGGCACACATGGCGAGCGCCCACGGTGTAGACGGTGCAGCCATGACGCCACCCCGACGCGTCGCCTCCCAGCCTCCGCCCACACTCCTCGCCTGCATCTACTGCACCCGCGACACTTTCACCAGCATGGAACAGCTACAACTTCACGTACGAGCTGCACATTCAGCGTTACTGAACGGTGAGGGCCCGGTACCTTCTGTCGATCAGCCTACGCCTACCGACCTTAGTCGACGAGCGACGGATGAAGGTCCACAAGTGAAACGTCCTCGTTCCGGCTCTGGAACACCACAAACGACGCTGTCACCGAGTACGCTGCTATGCAATCAATGTGACGCAGCACTGCCAGATTTTGAAGCATTCCGGGCACACTTGAAGGGGCACCTTGAAGAAGGCGGTGAACTGGGACGCTCGAGCCCCGCGCCCTGCGTCCACTGCGGCGCTACATTCGCCGACGCAGCGGCTTCGGAACGTCACCTGACAGCGCACTACCTTGCCGTCTCCTGTGAATACACTTGTCACAGTTGCGCCAGAAGCTTCTCCGCACCGGATGACCTGCAAAAGCATCTCCTGGAGCTGCACGCACATCACCTGTATCGCTGCGCGCTGTGCAAGGAAGTCTTCGATTCTAAAGTCGCCATTCAGGTAAAATTGTTGTTTGTCTTTAACTAGATAGGTACTGAATTCTTCCAATAGAAATAAAGAAAGGTTTCTTGAAGCAGTTTTATAAGTCGATCCTGATGGTTATGAGGAGTTGCAATGCCATATTTACCTTGAATGCAAAATGAAATCATTTTTCGTGATATATGCTGTAATTAGATTTTGGAATTTGCCGTTTCAGGTGCACTTCGCAGTTGCTCACAGCGGCGAGAACAAGGTATGGGTGTGCCGTTCGTGTGGCGCGGGGGCAGGCGCACTGCGCTCAGAGAGCGAGGGCGCGGCGCATGTGCGCGCGCGACATGCTGCCGCTGTTCCGCGCTGTGCGTGCGGCGCACTGCTGGGCGGGGCAGGCGCGGGCGCTGGCGCTGGTGCGGTCGCGCCGAGGCACCACCGCGCCTACCGGTGCCCCGTGCCTGCCTGCAATGACGCTTTCGCTGTGCAGTACTTGTTGGAGCGACACATGCAGGCACACCATGCGATGCCTCATCAGGTAATTTCACAGTTTTCCTACTATTTCTGCCATCTAATGTTGCTGTCGTATTAGTTCTCTAACAGTAGCTTTTCTATTGTCCAGGTGCTGAACGGTGACATAACGCGACCGAAAAGAATGGGTTCCAGTAACGGAGACGGTGTTGATGGTGAAAGATCTCCGCGCACTCCCGGCACTGAAAGTGTCGGCGCACCGCCAGGAGTGACGGGCGGTGAGGAAAGACGGCGGAAGAACGGAGCTGTCGCACTACAGTGTGCGTACTGTGGGGAACGAACCCGCAGCCGCGCTGAACTTGAAGCGCACACTCGCGCACACTCAGGTGCTGCCGCCGCGAGACACAAGTGCCTCATCTGTGACGAGGTGCTACCTTCTGCTGCAGTACTAGCTGAGCACAAACTTACACACTGCAAGGTGAGTTAATACCAAAATCATGAACTCAAATCACAAAACTCTTTTTTTTTGCTATAACTACTAAGTTATGGCAAAATAAAAATATTGAGATAAAAATAACCACTACTAAAGTTATTTTTATCTCAAAATGAGAAGAGTGAGTGTGAAGACTGCAAAGGTTTTCCCGAGTGACTACTTATAGCATGGGGTTCTTCAAGAAAGGAGTACTTATAAGGTTTTTAAAGGATCGGCAACAATAAATGAAACAATATTGCAAGCGTCCTTAGGCTACAGTAACTGCTCACCATCAGGTGAGCCGGCCTGAGCTGTATGCTTTTGCTGGCAGTATAAAAAGATTGATGTAAATCAATAGCGATAACACCATCATCAATCTTTATTACAAATAATGCTCCTGTTTTTCCTATAATATTGACAAACACAATAGATACGGCTTAAATTTTAAATCTTTCATCTTTTCCAGGTGGTATCAGGTGACACGTGTGCACGATGTCGGCAACGGCTTTTGTCAGAGGAGTCCTTCCTGAACCACATGGCACGCCATCACCCTGCGCTTCCAGCACCCTGTGTCGTGTGCCGACAAACATTGGCATCGGAGGCAGAAGCTCGTCTTCACGCACGTTTCCACCTTCGACCTGGGGATGATGAACAGAGATGCGCGATTTGTCTACGTGCATTACCAGAAGCTGAAGCTGGTGAAGGTGCGAGAGCTTGCTCCGCTTGCTACGCGAGGCATGCTGCTCCACGTCCCCCGCCACCAGCTGACCATGACTGCCGTTTATGTCGACGTGCTCTAGGGTCACCCACACGACTACAAGCTCACCTTATTGAGCACACGTTCGCTGGTATCGGTGCGTTTACTTGTTATCTCTGCTCGGCTGTGTTCACAAGTGCGGCAGGCTTGCAGCGTCACTTGCCAGAACACGCGGCAGCTCCGCGACCATACGACTGTGCTCGTTGCGGGTTGAAGTTCTTCTTCCGAGCTGAACTAGACAATCATGCCTTCGTACATTTAGAGGAAGCCGAGATCGCTCAACGAGCCTTCTATGAGGCTTATGCTCGTGGGGCAGCGTCGGCTTGGGCTGCACTAGCGCCACCTGAACCGGCACGTTCTTCTCCACTACCCCCAGAAATAAAACGGGAACCGGAGATTAAAGAGGAGAGAGGCAACGATGAGTATATAGAAGTGTCATCACCTCCCCCGGCGCAGCCCCCGCCCGCACCGCCCGCCCCGCCGTCGCCCGTACCCGTCGTCAAGCTGGAGAAGCCTGACGAGGAGTAGCGAATGCGGCTCCTGCGCATGCGCACACTGAAGTTTGGTGAATCGTATCGTCCGTGACGCGGGCCTAGAACCCGCTGCAATACTAGATTACGTCCGTACGAGCTATTTTAAGTGGTTAGTTTCGTTAAAGGTTAGTCGTTAAAGTTTTGCGTTGAGAACGCTGTATTTCCTGTAAGTAGTCCATACCTATCGTTTATGTTGGCTAGGAAACGTATGTTTTATAATATTTACATGGCTATTTGTATAAACTGTTATCTTAATATATTGTGTTAAGCTTCAATAAACAAATAGTTTTTATTTAATATTCCTTGCCAACCATCGACACGAAGTACAGCTACCATAATCATATACATAATTTATCGTTTATTAATATTTGAACTAAGTTTTGGGTTAACAAAGTAGGCACTTAACAGTTTAATATCTAAATAGTATTATCAAATTAACTTATGTGAATTCTGTTTCAAGAGATGTAGGGCACCATACTAGTGAACAAGCCCGACTAGGGAAAGTCTTTCCCCGTTCAGAAAACAACAGCCAAATTACTACACACAGTTAGTAGTAGTAGTGTTCCCGTGTTTCCATAGGATAGTATAGGTTTCCTGCAGGTGCCTGGTGTTTATTTTTGGAACGGCAACACGCAAGTGATACCTCTGGTATTGCAAGCGTCCACAAGCTACGGTAACTGCTTACCATCAGCCATATGCTTGTTTGCCACCTAGGTAGTAGATATAAAAAAGATCTCTGGAAATTTGATTCATATTATACACGAAGAAGATTTCTACAAAACTTGTATCGTCTAAAATGCGTGTGTCAAGCTAAAAGCGCTTTTAGTTTTTAAAAGTCTGCTAAAAGCACGTAAATGAAATGAAAAAGGTGGAATATTAGACTTATTTTGAAGGAAAACTTTCATCCTTACTAATATTATAAATGTGAAAGTTTGTAAGAATGGATGGATGGATGGATGGATGGATGGATGTTTGTTACTCTTTCACGTAAAAACTACTAAACGGATTTAGATGAAATTTGGCACAGAGATAGATTATGGTCTGGAATAACACATAGGCTAGGCAAGGCTTTTTGCAGCGATAACCGACATCCACGCGGGCGGAGCCGCGGGCAACAGCTAGTTTCTTATAAATGACGAAGCAATTGATGTGAGCGAATATAAAACCGAGGCGCTCATAGCCAGGAACACTCGCTGTTCAGTAAACGATCAGCGGGTTAAGCTACAAAGGTCACGGTAACCCTATAGATGGGTGACCGCATAGTGGTATTTCATCATCTCTGTGCTTCAGACGGCACGTTAAAAATCTGTTCTTACTGTTAACAATCGTTAGATCCCGACTGATGCCTAAAATATGGGCGTTTTAAATAACTCTGTCATCAGTTTGACCACTTACCAAACGATAAAAAAAGAATAAATAAAAATCAATGTAATAATTCTACAAAAAATAACAAAAAAATACTAATGATATGCGTTGTATAATATACAATACAAAAGTATAAAAGTTCAAAATATTTAAGCGGTGGCGACTTGCTGTTGTATCCAGGGCAGCAAGCCGGCTACGTTGACGTAGACTCCTGGCACGTTAGCGTTGGCACAGCCTAGACCCCACGCGACCAGACCGACCACCACCCACTGTCCGTTTACTTGACATACCAGCCCTGAACCGCCGTCGCCCTGTACATAAGAAAAAGAATTACTTAATGGCATAGGTAAGAAAAAAACATGATATGGATCTAAAGGTGTCGCACTTCCTCAAAGTTACTCCAATTGAGTTTGAAAGATATATCCTTTCCTCTTTATCTACTAGACTACTCCCGAACACATTTGTCAAGTGTTTGGCTCTAATTCACAAGATTATTCGCGGCCTTAATTAGAAAAGTAACCAGACCGAAAACCACTATAAATTATAGTAGAGGTATCGATAAACATTGGTTTAGGTACCTATTTTTATGACTTAGGTAATAAGAATACCTCTATTTGAGCAACCAAGAAAAGTACGCATATTAGGTGCTGCAAGGAGAATGCTATCAGCGTGAATGAAAAACAAAACTTTAAAGTAAGTATTTCAAGATCGTAGCAAGTGGAAATCAGTAGGCTATTACGAAACAGCCAATCAGGACAAGTGGCATAAAATCGAAAAGTATAGAAAGCAAATTTGCTTTCTATTTTATTTGATTCGACTATCGTTTATGACATTTGTCTAGAAGAACTGAGCATCTAGACAAGTGGCATAAGCGATAGTCGAATCGAAAAGTCAAAAAAGAATATGTATGGAAGTAAACGATTCAATGTCGTAAACTTACGTCATATCCCATACATTTTCTTTTTTGACTTTTCCATTCGACTATCGTTTATGCTACTTGTCTAGAGGCTCTGGTGTGAGTCTATGTATGTGTGTAATTAAGTACTCTACGAACTCGTACCGTCGCAACACATGAAAGATTTATGTATGTTATTTTTACTTCGGTAACTAGTATTAGGCACCCTTACCAGATTATATCAACTATAACCGGAATTAACCTTTCCATGATAGATATCCCTAAAACCTTGCAACAAATGCTTGCAACCGAAAATAAACATGTATTAGTCATACCGATTTTTGTCTCTGTTTACACAAGTGACACACCCTGTTCCAGCATGTATGTATGTCCAGCAGTGAACTGCTGGAGATGATGATAATGACCACTACAACACAAGAAGTGTAAACTTACTGTACATGAATCTTTACTGGCCTCTCCTCCAGCACAAATAAATGAAGTAGTATCTAGCACGTAAGAGGCTCCAAGTCGAGCTGTTTGCAGCTGTGTCTGACATGTAGCCGGCGCTACTATAGGTACGTCTACCTTCTTCAGTATCTGTTGAAATTGACCCGTTTGACCAAACATGTCTTTACCCCACCCTGACACCATACATCTGGAACGAGAAAGGACAATAACGAAGTGTGGATAACGTTGTCTAAATTATCATATTGTAAGTGGTCGACATAGAGGAAAGATTGCCTCAATGCATAAACATGTATGTTATTTTTTTACACTATAAACGTATTATACATAAACAAATTTTTAACATAAAGGTACAAACAAAAAAATCTGTTGTTTAGGCGTCAAAATATTCCTCAACATTACTGTCTACCGGGAACGTGTCCAGAAGACTAGCAGCATTGCCACGTTGAATGGCAATGCTTATTCTCTGTGCGAGAAACAGGACAGCCCTCTGATCACGCAAAGCTTCGATCAGTCGTTTCGCTCGATGTATGTACAAGAAATGAGGGCAGAAACAGTCGGTTCATAGGGTCCGACTGTCTCTACCCATAACGGCTCAAAATCTTCCAGCAAACAACAACATTTCTAAATAAAATACACAATTAAACAGCAATTAGCAGGGCACATAGCTAACCGATAGCTAGGCAAAGGTAAGCTAGCAGGTAGCAAAGGCTCTCTAGTGGTGACTACGAAGGAAAACGCAACGTGGGCAGGCCTCCAACAAGGTGGAAGAACGACCTAGTAAAGGTTGCGACTAGCCGATGAACAAGGTCAGCTCAAAATCGAATGCTTAGCTCCCCCAAGCATTCAATTTTGAGCTGCACAGCCTAGTTCCTGGAGTGGATATCTTTCGGTAGAGATGAAGATAATGATGCATAACTTTAGCTTAATTCAAACGTCAAACCGCCTTATTAATAAATAAATGTCTCTCATTCTGTCATCAGTCATTTGACATTCAAAAGAAGAGGACAAAGCATTCCGTAACTATTCACTCTCTACACCTTTTACATATATGAGGTACCTTATCATTTATATTCGATTCCAAAAATTCTTTTACGAGTTACTGCTACGGTATTTGTAAGTGACACGCTACTTTTATATTGCATTATATTTACCTTTGTCCTGTATAGACAGTAGTTGCTGATGGCGGTAGACAAGCCCTATTGATAGTGACAGCAGCGCCGGCACTCGGAGTAAAAGGTACCGCTGCCGCCAATCTCAACACCATGATATCAAACTGCAGCGTATTAGCATTGTATGATGGGTGGGAGAAGACCTTTGTTATTGTATACTCTTGGAAAGGCACTGGTTCATAAGTGCCAGCAGCATCCCATTCACCCAATCGTACTTTTACATTGGGGGCTGTTCCTGCAACACTAACGTTACATATTTCCATAGTTATCTTGAGTGGAAAAAAGGCTTTAAGGTGAGATGATCCTATACCACGTAATAATTGTACTGTATTATTTTGAGAAAGAATACATTTTTTTGCAAGATAATTGGCAATTTTTAACCGACTTCAGAAACGAGGAGGTTATCAATTCGTGTGTATTTTTTTTTAAACGACTTCAAAAACTAGGAGGTTATCAATTTGTTTGTATATATATTTTTTTAAATGTTTGTTACCGCAGAACTCCGTCATTTATGGACCGATTTGAAAAAAACATTCTTTGTCTGAGAGGACATACAGCTACTTCCAGTTTGGTCCCCTTTTCATCAAAAGAAAGTTCTGATAATGGGATCCATGAGGAATTGAGGGAACTCCTCAAAAATTATAGGCACACATTTAGCAATTTCAATATTTTTAACAACACAAAATATTTGCATTCAGAAAGTATTAAATCTAATTAATTAAATAAAAGGCAATAGTTTAGGCGTCATAATATTCCTCCGTATCACTGTCAACCGGAAAAGTGCCAAAAAGGCTAGCGGCATTGCCACGTTGAATGGCAATGCTGATTCTCTGTGCAAGAAACAGGCCAGCCTTTTGGTCACGCGAAGCGTCGAGAAAGTATATGATAATAATAATAAACCCGCAAAGCAGCTTGTGGCGGGCTGAATGTGAGTGGCGACAGTGCGGTCTCGAATGCCCCAGAGAGTCGGTCAGGGCCTCGTCTCTGGATTGCCTTTATTGGCTGTCCGGAGTGGAAAGCAAGAGCGCCCGCAGGACTCTCAACTCTGGCTTGCCTTAATTGTCTGATCCGGAAGGGGTCGCCAGAGCTATATGCTCGAGGGTGGAAGTGTCATTTTCAAGGGCATAACTACGAGTCACCGTCTGCCTATTTTACGTTTAACAGTATAGCCCAACTTTTAAATGATGGCAGGCGACGTTGTATCCCATAATCTTTGTCCAGTCCACCAAACACCCAATCTTAAAGCCCAAAATTATTTGATTTCACTTGTTCCAATAGTTTTACACTTGCCATAGGCAGATCATGGCTGTACTGCAATAGTGCAGCTATGGCATGACTATGGTAAGCGTCTAATCCTATTTTAAATTAAAAGGGCTAAGGGCCTCTGCATGTTGGATCTATGTCCCCGCGTAAGCCTTCCAAAGGCCCGGGTATTCTCCTTGAATGATGGTAAAATACCCTTGATAAAGAGAGACATAATAATAATATATTCGGGACAACTCACACATCGCTATCTGATCCCAAACTAGGCAGAGCCTGTACTATGGTAACCAGACAACTGATAAACATACTTAAGTATATATTTCCAAATACATACATGTTTTAGATAAATTACACCCAGACACAGAACAAACATTTGTGCTCATCACACAAAGATTTGTCCTGGGTGGGAATCTAACCACTAGACCAACAGGCCAGTCAATGATGAAGTAAAACTGATGAAGAAAACCACAGATGGCCACCGGTACTTCTCAATAATAAGTATTTTATTTTATGAAAGTTCATTCTGTTTAAATATCTACGTTAGACTAGGCGTTTTCAGGTTTTTCAAAATTCTGCAACTTTTTTTTGTTAAAATTATTTTTAATAAACTGGTAATGTAAAAATAATATACTTAGTTGTTACAGTAGGTATAACTAAAAATTGGTTGGATATGCAATATTAAAAAAAGATTAAATACGCGCTTTAAGACTATGAACAACGGTAATATAATAATATTTCGGGGCTGTGTGGTCGCTTATTACACATATCTGTTCGGCAATTTTCATTTCGGGTTAACCCCATAAACTGGCATTGTAACTTAAACGATATCTCAAAGAAAATGATTCAGATAGTTCGCGGTACTCACGTAGAATTAGCAACATTAAATCATCACATAAAACTCAAGTCATATTATCGACTTATTCTGTTCAAACTTCATTTCATTGCCGGTCTTAACTCCCTGTCACCTATCAGGTGGCACTCCCTGTCGACATCGGTAATGCGTCGTAGTCACGGGCTCCTCTATGTATGTGTATCGATCGATAAATGTAATGCAGATGAGACTTAAGACATAAAATATTAAGGATACTTACATGTAAGGTAATAGTCTGTGGATAACAGTTATTACATTCAACCCGTTGATGAGTACACCTCCAGCAATGTAGTCGTTTTGTTTTGTTAATATAAGAGCCTAAAATTTAGTACATTATATTTATTAGAACATAGGTATACTATAGTGAACATAGGCACCATAGAAGCAAACGAGCTCGACTGGGAATCGACCATCACCTTACAGAAGGCCACAGCTAAATAACTACACGAAGTTGTGTTCATAAGTGGAAGAAAAGGTCTCTCGTGTTCCTTTAGGGAAAATGATTTTTATATAACAAATTTAAAATCGCTGGGTTACCCAAAACATAAAAAGCTGATGTTACAAGATGTAGAATTGGCAACGCGTGAGTAATGGTATTGCGTTATGTAAAAAGATTAAATAAAAAATATTACAAAAAAGATTTGAAAAATGAATCAGGAATAAGTACTTACTTTTGCCTAGCTACGGTATGGTGATGTGGAAGCATTTCTTTACATTAATATCAAAGGTGTCGGAATAAGTACCTGCCAAGGGAATTCACCAAAGGTAGCTTGACCAGCTGCAGGAGCTATAGCTGTAGCAGGGACAGTTTGCCTTGTTCCGCAAGCTATAGTGGTCGCGGCAGCAGCAGTGCAACAATATTCTTGTCCCGCTGGACACTGCGTCTAGATATGCACATAGGAATTCTATTGTAGTGGATACGTAATGTAGTGAATAAACCGATCATACCCTTAGCCCCTCTACTATGTAGAACTTTACTTGTCTCGAACTCCCCTCTTTGCCGAATTACTAAATTATATAATATGAATGCAGTGACAAGGCTGATATACACCACGATTCATTAACACTATTTCGGAAAATTATGAATAGTTATTTAAGATCTTACTTAAGTAGCACATAAATAGAAAACATTATAAAAATATGAATGCAGTGTTTATCTATAATTAACTAAATATTTAGATCTAAGCAAGTGTTAAAGTTGTTATTTTTTAAGATGATTGTTAATGTTTTAGTTGTTGGTGAACCTAATAAATAAAATAAAAAAATAATCAAATACAGGTGCGCTCTCTATAATATACTTTCTCATAGTCTAATAACACGAAAATTCGGTGAGAACAGAGAGCGAGAGAGATTTGACAAAGGACTTACGTACTTTACATACTTTTTATGTTATGAAGTGATCACAATGATCGCTTCATAACATTGAAAGCATGCTGCTCTATGAATAAAATACCGTTTTGTAAAAATGCAAAACGGTATTTTATTCACAGAGCAGCCGATAGACAAGATTAGATTAATGTAGAAGATCTCTTGGTCCACATGGCTATTATTTAGTTACGAGCGTCTTACTGATTAATGATTTTAGGACTTACCGGAGTTACAATTCTGAAATCTATCAAACCGGCTCCTCCTGTATTCGTTCCCGTAGGACAAGTTCCAGTGGGTACACAAGAACAACTTTGTCTTTTGACAATGTTGTGTTTACCATCTGTTTTTTGGGCACTATTTAAGAAATCTTTAACTGACATATTGTAGTTAGAGTTCACGTTTCTTCGAGACCTGGGAAACTTCACAGCTGTGTCGTACGATGGTACTTGTGCACTGTAACCCATTATGGGTGGCATATTTATCGCTGCCGAAGGTGCTGGAGTGGTGCCGAGTCTGGGATCGATGGGGAGTGGACCTGCGGTGGAGTCGTTCGGGTTAAAAATACACACTGCTTGGGGATTGGTACAAAGTACGAGTGGTATAAGGATAGCACCTATAGTTGTCGTAGGTGGTAAGGTAGACGGCGCCGCAGTCGTAGGAGGAGGAGGCATGGTAGTCGGCGGTACATTGGTCACGGTCATCACTGGAGAAATAGTCGTCGGAGTCGTCGTAGGTAGTACGGTAGTCAGTGGTACATTCGTTACAGTCATAACTGGAGAAATAGTCGTGGTTGTCGTCGTTGGCGCCATGGTCGTAGTCGTAGGAGGTAGTGTTGGCGGCATCGTAGGAGGTAGTGTTGGTGGCATCGTAGGAGGCAGTGTTGGCGGCATCGTAGGAGGTAGTGTTGGCGCCGTCGTAGGAGCAGGCGTTGTCGTCGTACCGGGTGTTGGTGGCAATGTTGGTGGTAGTGTTGGTGCAACTGTTGGTGCAACTGTTGGCGCAGCCGTAGGTACAATGATAGGCGAAGGCACTCCAGGCACTACCACTACTGGTGAAGGGTTTCCAGGCAGCAGCCCAAGGCATGCTGTTAAAATCCACAAACACATTTCAAAGAAGTACTAATATTATGCGATATAGAAACGTTCTTCACCGTGGTCGTACAGTATTTGATATGGTTGAAGGTGATGATGAGCTAAACGTTAAATACGTCCTTAAAATTACGATTGATGGTATTCCCCTAACAATTGCAGCCTTCATGGTGTAATGCGCATGATCGTATAGCGACAAATTGTTGCAATCAACGAAATGTGGATTTACTAATCCTTTGTTAGCATCAAATGTCGTAATGTTTGTCATCATTCGAAAAATAGTAAATTATTGTAATCTCACCTCTGTTGATAATACGGAACTGCAACAATGGATGTAATATAAATATTAGTATACATGGGCAGGAAAGTGGAATCACATGACGTCATAGTTAACATGTGGTATCCACATTGAGAAAAATGAGAAAAACCTTATTTTGGGAAAAACAAAATGATAATTGTTAAAGAGTTATATTCATAAACTCTTTTTATTGAGGATTTTACATTTTCCAATTGGGAACACCCCGTTTACAATGGGAAAATGTTAGGTAATCAGAACACTAATCAAGGTCTTGTGCTATATAGGTGGAGACCACGAGGGCGTGTGATTACACCACTAGATAACAACATGATCTCTCATGATTATGTACTTAGTTCTCAAATTGTGTGTGTAATTGAACCATTCATTATCTCATGCGCGGACGTCAAACATTTTTTTTAATATTTTTTTTTTAGGCTCCATTCGTTTTGGTATACAGGTGATTCTGCCAACGTCAAGGTGGAGAGAGAGAAAGCTAATAAATTGTTTGGCCGGTGTTTGTAGATACGGTTTCCTATGTAGGCTGTAACAAGGACAACACAAGTGTTAGTACAAAATGTTAGTAGACATGTTATTATTTAGGAATAGAAATATACGAGTAGACAATTTAAAAATAGTCAAACATTTTATACTTACGATTTATCAGTTGGCTGAATATAAAGTTTCATCAAAATCTGTCCAGTAGTTTTTGCGTGAAGCAGTACCAAACATACATCCATCTAAACTTTCACGTTTATAAAATTAGTAGGATTATTTTGACACACTATTCGACATAAAAATATATCTCTTAATTATATCAGTTCCTCAATAACATAACATATTGATGACACGTGAATCCATTGTTTGCATGAGTTGTGTGGCTGCCAATAGATTACGTCGGTACACATATGTCGGACTATTAATTTCGACTACGCCACGGTCTCATAACTATGCATGTTTTATCGTTTATTGTAACATAACATTGTTATTGTCAGTCTACCAAGGACATTTTTAAAATCTATACTTAATATTATAAAGCTGAAGAGTTTGTTTGTTTGTTTGGTTGAACGCGCTAATCTCAGAAAGTACTGGTTCGATTAGAAAAAATATTTTTTTGTTGAACAGTGCATTTATTTAGGAAGGCTATATATATATAACATCACGCTATGATCAATAGGAGCGGAGCAGTAGTGAGATATGTTGCAAGGTTTTTAAAAGGTCGGCAACGCGTGAGTGACACCCCAGCCCCTCTAGACAAGTGGCATAAACGGTAGTCGAATCGAAAAGTCAAAAAAGCAAATGTATGGGATTTGACGTAAGTTTACGACAATATATCGTAAATCTGTCCCCGACATGACGTTAAACTGTGGCGCGCCTCCGACAAGGCGTTAAATTGTGGCGATTTTTCCGGCTAGGGCATGTGAGCTGTAGCTCTAAACGGTCTAGCTGGAGGAAATATCCGGTATCAGTGCGGGATACTGGATTGGTTGGTGGCGGATGAACGATAAAGTCGTCAACGGCGGCAACCGTAGGCCAAGTTAGAAGGCTTACTGCACACCCATCAACCCGCATTGGACTAGCGTGATGGGTTACATAGTCTAAACCCCCTTTCCCAATATGAATGTCAATAAAGCCAATCCCCTTGTGCCCGGTAGCTCTAGCCAGTGCACGGCTATTGGCAGTACGCAAGTGCACACTGGAGTCGGGGGTCATAATCCCCGGGTGAGAAGTCACTGCCAAACAACTCAAGCAAGCAAAACGGATATCGATAAACTTAACATTATAACCTACAACGTACGCACTCTGCGTACCGAGGATCGACTTTTAGAGCTGGAAAACGCATTAGAATATATCAAGTGGGATATTGTTGGACTAGCAGAGGTCAGAAGAGAAGGTGAAAATACATTGGATAGAAAGAATAGCATATTTTACTACAACGGGGATACAAACACAAAATACGGCATTGGCTTCCTGGTTTCCAAACGTTGGAAAGATAATATAATAGAGTTCGTTGCTTGTTCCAACAGAATTGCTTTAATTAAATTCCGCATCGCAAATGGTAAGACTCTAACAATAATTCAAGTATATGCTCCCACATCTACGCACAGCAACGACGATGTTGAAGAATTCTACGATTTGCTAAATGAAGCCTGTGACGAACATCGAGGTACATGGACATTGATTCTAGGAGACTATAACGCAAAAATTGGCCCCAGAACTCCATCTGATAACCCAAATGTTTTAGGACCGTATGGTTTAGGGACGAGAAATGAACGCGGCCAACGTCTATTGGAATTCGCCTTTGGACAAAATCTAAGCGTCAGCAATAGTTACTTCACCAAGAAATCACAACGTCGTTGGACATGGCTATCACCAGACGGCCACACAAAGAATGAGATTGATTTCTGTCTCTCTTCGAGTAAAGATATAATTAGTAGCATTGGCATAATTAATAATATCAAATTTAGCTCCGATCACCGTCCACTGCGACTAATAATCAAGTTTAGCATAAAAATTCAACGTAGTAGAATGATTAGACATACAATTAGAAAGAGCAATTTAATTTAAATTTACAAAATAGTTTTGCTGCATTGGAAATAGATGACATAGAAGATGTAAATAAACAGTATCATATAATAAAAAGCAACATAAAAATAGCGACTCAAAAAATACAACTCACTAAGAAAAAAGAGAAAAAACTCACAAATAACACATTACATTTGATCGAGGAGAGACAGAAACTACAATTTCAATCTGTTAACTACAGAGAGCTAGATCGAAGAGTGAAAAGAAGCATCCGCAATGACATAAGGAACTATAACACACAAGTTGCTTACGCCGCCTTAACAAACAATAGTTCCTTAAGGGCGGCTATGCGTGGCATAGATGTAAACAAATCATCAATCACCCATCTTGTGGATAAAGACGGTGTGAGACAGGGAAACCATACCAAGATCATTGATATATGCACAAAATTTTATGAATCGTTATATTCTGACAAATCAAATAACCCGCTTACAAACGAAACTTACTTATGCCCAGAAAATTTCCCGATGGTCACTAATTGTGAGATTCATCGAGCTTTAAAAAGCATGAAATTTAGTAAAAGTCCCGGTGACGACGGTATCACAACTGAGTCACTCAGAGTTGGGGAAGCAAGTTTGTTACCATACATTTGTAACCTTTTCAACACAATTATTAAAACCGGTAAATTTCCACGTAGTTTCTGCCATTCCAATATAATATTGTTGCACAAAAAAGGCGATAAAACTGATATCAGTAATTATCGCCCCATAAGCCTTGTCTCACATCTCTACAAACTTTTTATAAAGATAATAGAAGACCGTATTTCTGGCAAACTTGACCTCCATCAACCACCTGAGCAGGCAGGCTTCCGACGTGGCCTTTCTACTACTGACCATTTACAATCTTTAAATCAAATAATAGAAAAACATCACGAATTTAACCTACCACTGTATCTTGCATTCGTTGACTACTCAAAGGCGTTCGATAGTTTGTCCCACATAGCTATATTTAATGCACTCAAAAAACAAGAAATTAATACTACATATATTGCCCTCCTTCAAAAAATATACCATAATAGCACAGCAGCCATTAAGCTCCATACGACTGGGCCGTCCTTTCTAATCAAAAAAGGAGTAAAGCAAGGTGATCCGCTATCTCCTAAATTGTTTACAGCAACCCTACAAGAAATATTTAAAAAATTAAATACTGAATGGCGTGATAAAGGCATTGTTTTTGGAGAAAAGAGACTAACAAATCTCCGTTTTGCCGACGACATTGTTCTTTTTTCTTCGTCAGCAACTGAGCTGGGCCTCATGCTCGAACAACTGAGCCAAGCTAGTCTTGAAGTCGGACTGCGAATGAACATGCGAAAAACCAAGCTGATGACCAACGTTACTGCGCGGAAAGTTGAAGTTGGGGGTGAGGAGATTGAATATGTCCATGAGTACATATATCTCGGCCAATTAGTCTCTTTCCAGGCAAGACAAGATAAAGAAATCTTTCGACGTATTGAAAACGCCTGGAGGAGTTTTTGGTCGATGAAAATACTGTTGAAAGGTTCTCTTCCTTTATCCCTAAAAAGGAAACTTATGGACATGTGCATTCTCCCTACCCTCACCTACGGAGCGCAAACTTGGTCATTAACCAAAAAGCAAAAGTCCGCACTCGCAGTCTGTCAGCGAAAAATGGAACGTAGTATTCTAAAAGTTAAATTAACAGATCACGTTAGGAATTCAATACTACGTTCCAAGACGCAAATTGCTGACGTAGGCCACTCAGCAGCCAAGCTAAAGTGGAACTGGGCGGGTCACGTTAGTCGCATGCCGGAGGAGCTGTGGGCAAAAATAACGACGCAGTGGGTCCCAAACACCAGACAGCGGCCACGTGGTAGACCCAAAATGAGATGGCGAGATGAACTTGACGCCTATAAAAGGGATTGGCTACAGTTGGCAAAAGATAGACTATCATGGAAAAAGGAAGGGGAGGCCTTTGCCCTGCAGTGGGACAGTATAGGCTAATAATGTAATGTAACGTTAAATCCCATACATTTGCTTTTTTGACTTTTCGTTTCGTCTACCTTTCGTGTTGCAAACGTCCATAGGCTACGGTAACATCAGGCGGGCCGTATGCTTGTTTGCCACCTTGGTAGTATAAATGTACGTTCTAAATTACCACGCGGACGAAGTCGCGGGCGACCCCTATTACTAGATTCCGCCCGCGTGGTTCTATATTCCAGACTATAATTTATATCTGTGTGTGTAATTAATATCATCCAGATCAGTCCAATAAAACTTTTGCATTTAAGTATAATACACCCAGACATACATAGGAATCGAACTCATTGCACTTGGCGCAGTGTTGAAGACGAGCGCAAGTGCAGTCACGTCACAAGTGCGATTATTTTGTACAACAATTTCGCGACTTAACCGTCGAACGTTCGTGTGTATTTGTGAGGATAAGAAAAGCTCCTCTAGACAAATGGCATAAACGGTGATCGATTAGGTTATTGGTTTGCCAATCAATCGCAAACAATTACCGAAAGGCAACTAAGCCAAAGTTACCAACAGGTAAATCAATCGCCAAAGCTTCCAAAAGGTAACTAAATCGCCAAGGGATTACTTACTATAATGGTTTTTTTTTTTTTTTTATACTACTTGGGTGGCAAACAAGCATATGGCCCGCCTGATGTTAAGCAGTATCCGTAGCCTATAGACGCTTGCATTACCAGAGGTATCACTTGCGTGTTGCCAACCCATTTTTTTAACCAGGGCTTTAAGATGGAAGTAACCCTGGGATAGGAATACGTTTGTTTCAAAACGCATTCCTAAATGAGCGCTGGAGACCTGTACTCACACACAGGAACACAACTACACCGCTGTGTGTAGTCATTTGGCTGTGGTCTTCTGTAAGGTGGAGGTCCTTCCCCAGTCGGGCTTGCTCGCCAGTATGGTGCCCTACCTCTCTTAAAATTTTGGATTACCGAAAGGTAACTAAATCGCTAATGTTACCGAAGGTAACTAAATCACTAAGGTTACCAAAAGGTAACTAGATCACACAAGTTACCAAAATGTAAATAAATCTCCAATTTCCGATGTTAAAAATGTTTTTGGCATTGTACCCATTATACTTAGGTTCTCATCGTATTATGGTAATACAAGTAGACTCGCCTCCTAACATAGCTAGCCTAATGTGGTTGAGATACACCTGTACGTCCCTTTGTCCTCTTTAAAAAAACGTGATGCTATGTGAGATTTTCTTTTATTTATTTTTTCTAAATAAAACTAGCGACACTCGCTTAGTTTAGGTTTTTTATTTTATATAAATATAACATGCATGTATTATATATATATACATACATATTCCTCTTGAATCACTAATATATTGCTAAATTAAAATCCATTGCGTAATTTAAAACATCTAAGGGTGGCCGCATAAGGGCCACAGGCGACAGCCTCAAAACGCCGCCACAAACCTGTTTTCATAATTTCTTTTTAATTAATTCGTGTGTATTTTTTTTATGTTTGTTATCGCCGTATAACTCCGTCATTTATGGACCGATTTGAAAAAATCTTTTTTGTCTATGTGGAGGATATGGAAGTATATAGTTCGGTCCCATTTTTATCAAAACAAAGTTCTGATGATGGGATCCATGAGGAATTGAGGAAACTCCTCAAAAATTATAGACAATTTTAATGTTTTTTACAACAAATCTAAAATTTGCATTCAGAAAGTGTAATTCGGTGAGGTGAAACTAATGAAAAAGACCACAGGTGGTCACCTGACCTTCTCAATGATAAGTATTTCATGGGTGGCGATTAGATGAGTCTCGATAAAGGTGGTTAAGCAATTATTACTTAACTAAAGTACTTAATGTAGCAAATGAAAACAGTGCAATTTAACTGAACTGACGATGAAGCCGGAAGGTATTAGGCTACCGAATTCCATAATTAAACAATGTAACCTAGCCGTGTTCGGATTTACTTGAATGGTCATGAGAAGCACTTTAAGTATAAATGATCAGATTAAAAAAAAACCTCTTTAAAGCAAATTGGGATTAGCGTTAGTATGAAAGTTCATCTAGTTTGAATACTTTAGACTAGGGATTTTAGTATTTTTGAAAATTCTACAACCTACCGTATTAAAGTCGGTTTTTTTTAAGAAAATTATATTTGTAGCGAGTGGCGACCACCGGCGTTAACCGTGTGCTGCAAATCCATATAAATGTATGAAAACTACAAGAAATAGGTTGGTGGCAGCGTTTTGTGGTTGCCGCGTGTGGCCCGTGTGCGGCCACACTAAGCGTACTATGTAAATATAATATAAAATAGTTTGATAATTTGTTACAGGATTTAATATCCTACAACAAATTATTTGACTAATTGTTATTAGCAACTTAATGACATTAAGGAAGTTCTTTTAATGGCCCCTACATCCTTGAACTCTATTATTCATAATAAATAATACGCAATATTGTGTGGCGACACTTACCTATTATAACACAACGTTATTACTAGATACCACATTCTCAATAATGCCACGAGACCGGCAGGAATATTACTCAGCATTATCATAACTAATTAATTTATAGGAAATTTAATATTTCATCATCACTGTTGAGGAAAACGGGGAAATATAGTTCATAAAGTGTTTGAATACAATTTATTACATTCAGTACAGTATTAGTATCTATCTCGTCGGTCGCCGCATCTATACGAGTGTTTTAGTTAAGTAATGCAAAATTTTGTGAAAGAAACAAAGAAAATATATTTATTGACATAGTTTGCTGTGTGAAATCGACATCTTATAAATAAATATGACTGTTCAGAATACAGTAAGTAATCTTCTTTTATTTTTTTATCACTTTAGAAAGAGTCAACACTAATGTGTTATGCGTCAACCGGTTTAAGTTGCATTTCTTATCTTTATCTTATTTATTTAGGTATTTTATCTGTCCTTGTTTTGCTTAAAGATAAAAACAAAACCTACTTGGGAAAAATTCTGTCATCATTTTATAATTCACTGTATTCGTTTATAAGCTGTGACTGATACAGTCTGATCAAATGCGGTGTTATAGATCTAAACAAGACATAGTGGAGCTCCTTTACTGGCTATATTGCATCATCTAACCTACCAACGGGTAGGATTCAGATGGATACCTATGCATGACGATGCATAGGTATCCATCTAAATCCTCTTGAATTTGAATGACTTTAAGTGGTGACTGATAAAAAAATTGAGTTCAGTTGGTAGGATAAAATATGAGGACGTCTACTGACAGAAAGAATAAGGGGAAATATGATGAACATCTGATACGAACACGGTAGCTTTTGAAGTCGTACCTAGTTACTACAAGAAAAAGTAGGTCAGAGACATTAGGAAGAGAGGCACAAGACTAAGTTTTTCTTATGTAAAACAAGGAAGGCGAATGTCAAAGTTATCCATTCGTTGAAGACTATTTTTAAGACTATTTTGAAGGTATAAGTAAGCGATAGCTTTAGCGAGAAGGCTTTTAATTTTACCTACCTAATTAGAATAGTTCAATACTTCTTCTTGTTCTGTCAATAGGCCGGGCCTTATCGTTAACCTCATTAAAATGGTGGATGTTGTTTTTTTTAATTAAGATAATTATTTATTTATTTGAATATAATCCTGATCCTGTAACTGATTCGAGATATTCAAGTTTCAATTTGTAAGTACGTATAGTCAAAATGGTTTAGATTTTTTGTACTTCTTCTTACCTATCTGTATCGAGTAAAACTATACAAGTAAGCAATATGACAGGGTGGTCTGTTTAGCTGAGTGTTTTCGCAGGTCCTTAGCGTTTTTGTCTTCATGGTATTGATCATGATGATTATTTTTACATGGTCTTCTTGGGAAACCAAGAAGATAACTACTGCAATACTCTTTAATATATACTATAGTTTCCGAAATGTTCTGAATGCCATTTTGTTGTTCTATGTATTGGGAAAATTTATTGTAAAGCTGAATTAAACATGTTAATGTTATTAAACGCCACCTTACGTAAACATGTTGAACTGATTCATGCCTGAATATTTATCGTTCTCTGACGTCTGTTGTATCGTGCGACCGCGTGCAGATGGCGTTGTTCAAATTAGTTATAATTTCCGCAGTAGCGTTGGAGGGCGCTACGGGTCGACGGGATCTTTGCGCGCGCCGCTCATACGTCAATACAAACAAGAAGTGTAGTGTGTTGAGAACGTCACGTATATGTATAGCTTAGGACGATAGCGCCGGCCAGTAGTGCTCCGTTCAGTTTGCCTACACTGCTTGTGTAATTCGAGGCCGATTGTGAATACAATTCTCACAAGAGTTAAAATATTGCCGCGAGTTTCAATTATGACAGATTTATGTGATGTCTCTTCGATACAAGAGTTTATTAGTTCAGTGAGTTAACGTCATAAGTCCTATCAATTAACTGTGTCTGCCTGCGTGCGTTAGATATAAAGTTGACTAGTGTATCGTTTTCATGATAAAAATGTGCGGATTTTTACCTAAATTATGTTTTTCCTCTCATAAATTCCAATACAAGAGATACGCAATCAGAACTGCAAAATAATACTGGCTTGTATGTATGATGTATACGCAATCCTATAGCGCCATTAAAACGTATAAATGAATTTTATTAATTGCCATTTTTTTAAAATGCCTTCTTTCAATCAAGAAATTAACATGGATCTGAATACTAATGAAAATGGTGCCTTAAAGACTGAAGTCAAAGATGGCAAAATCGATGAGAGTCGGTACGCCCCGGCTGAAGTGTCGATTAATGCACCGGCAGGGCTTAACGCCGATCAGAGGCTAGCTTTCGCTTTAAGGGATTACTTAAGTTCATCGAGTACAGCAGTGAGTGATGGTGAACCATCACCATCTGCGCTGGGCCAAACAATGCCTTTTATAGACGAGCAAGTCGATGCTGACGACGCCGCGCAGTCTGACGAGGAACCACCTCCGCGCCGAGAAACCGACGATGTACTTAATAATGCTGCCTGCCGCCTCAGGCGATGGCGAGCAGCTTCGCGTAAATTACGGAGACCACGTATTATAAATAACCTAAATACCAAAGATGATAAAGAAGGGAATGCTAGTAAAGTATGTAATGGCGGTCATACGGACCTAGCTGACCGTCTTCGGAGCCTAGCGGCGGCAGGCAGTATGTCTGCGTCTGCAGGAGAGCTCCTGTCTCTAGCGCCGCCGCCCCCAGCCGCTACCGCACCTCCGTCTCCAGGCTGTCTACTATCACCATCGCTTGCAGACCAGAGCTCAGCTGAATATTTTGTAAGTGTACAGATTTCTAAACTTGGTACGTCACGTTATGCTTATAAACGACATAAAAAATCCTGCATACAAACGTCTTATCAAAAGACATATATGTACGACGCGGAGGTTGATTATTTACATAACACCTTAGTGCGTAAGTTAACACAAACAATGTATTGTATTTACGTAGATCCTAAAGATGCTTGATGGACGCTTCACGTCAGAAACAAAGCATTATTTTTTCTGTTTTATGTGAAAACCATTGCACACAATGTAATTTTTCTATAGTTTAATATACTAGCTATTTCAAGTTATCAACATAACCAATCGATCTGAACACCTAGTAGGTACGTAGACATAACCAAGATTCTTAATTATAGCTGTGAGGATGTACGGGTTGTTACTAAGCATTAATTACCAATAACATTGGAGGTATAATCTCGGGCATGTTCCCCTCAAAACAAAAACACAGCTTAAAGTATATTTTATTGCAAAATGAAATATATTTTAAGCTATATTTTAAGCAAAATGACATGACATTTCAAGCGAAGTTATCATTGAAATTGTTTATAAATAGAAATATAATTTTAACTAGAACACGGTATACTATCGTTGGTACACGTCGCGTCGGTTCTGTTTACGCGGTTTGTATTAACCACAATGTAGTATTGATTTAATATTATATAAAGTACTGAAGTGAATTACAATCATTCTACAATATATACTTAAACTTCAGACCTTAACGTGCTTTATAACATTTTTATCAATAAGGGATATCCTGCCACTGTTTGCAAGTCTTAATGCCCATAGATGTTGCAATATATAAGTATATGAAATATAAATTTATCCTACAAATATATAAAAGTAAAAACCCTACACTATACCTACATATTACTACATTTGATTCATTTGACCCGAGTGTACTATTCAATCAATATGCCCGAAACAAAAGGGTTCTTACTTCCAAAATTATTTCTCTTTTAATATTTTTTGCTATCGACACACTAAAAAGAACAATATGCTTAAAACTAACATATAGAATTGAAACAATTGCAATTCCTCTATTGGTCTATAAGCTTTTTTAAGAGCACTGAACTATGCTATTATTGATCATCAATGAGGAGCAAGCCATTGCCAACAGTTATCGTAACACACGAATTTCATATTATAATTGAGTTTCTTGTCCTATAAAAAAGTAAACAAGCATAAACAGATTTTCGTGACGTACCGCGTACGTACGTGTATTTTTTGTGGGCTTGTTTGTAAATTGTTACGAAATCAATCGTAGATAAACATTCCGTCCACTTTTTGTAGCGCTCTGTATTTCTTAACAAGTTTGGCCTTCTGTATAAGACGAAATTGTATAAAAACCCTTCTAATCTATAGGTGCAGAGTTTCTGTTTATTTATAAACGCATTGATCTATGATGATAACTAACTGTCTAATTAGGAAAATTCACTGAAAGTTACACTCATTAGCAGTGTATGTAACTATGGAATAGTGTTATACTTACACAGCTTTTTAAGCCACGGGCAGAAACGATATACCTAATCATATTTCTTCGTGTTTTTTATAATTTGATATTGAGTATGTTTACATTGTATTCTGAATTTTGTTTTTTTTTAAACTACTTAGGTGGCAAACAACCATACGGCCCGCCTGATGTTAAGCAGTTACCGTAGCCTATGGACGCTTGCAATACCAGAAGTATCACTCGCGTGTTGCCAACCCATCTTTTTTTAACACCAGGGCTCTATGATGGGAATATCCCTTTTCTTTCAAAACGCATCCTTAAATGAGCGCTGGACACCTGAATCCAGCGCTCATTTAGGTGGATGCGTTTTAAAATTTTTTGTTTTATGATGTATCGTGCGTGGTCGTACATATTTATGTTTTTATAATATATAAGTAGTAGGTCCTTTTTAAAAAATTAAGGTGGATAATAATGACACGACTTCATGCTAGATGCTGTATTCTAGCGTGTTAAAATTCTAATTAAGTTCGGCCACTTACGGATTAAATTACCGCAGCCCATGGCAAATACAGTATTATGTTTTACACCACGTTGTGCAGTTACTTATATGGCTATGGTCTTCTCGGGCTTACCCTACAAGTTTTAACTATTACTTAATTAGGCAATGCAGCGAAATATAAATATATCGCTACTAATTTATTTTCAGAGCTAATCTTAATTTGAAATTGCTTGTTTAACGTGGCAATTTTATTTATCTACTCATTAACATTGACGTATATTGTGTTATAAATATAAATTATAGCTACAAACAGTGAGAATACAAATTAAAACGCTAATTAAAAAATCTACTTATATATTTTATATACAACAATGAAGGTATATATGTTTTTGATAATACATAACGAAATAAAACACTACCTTTCACCCATAAAATTGTTCGTCATTAAAGTCTGAATATTTATTAAATAAATCAAGTTCACTGACGTCAGTTGTGCGTCGGCAGACGTACATTATATTTATGTATTCATATTGTATAGGTACTGAATGTACAGTCAGCCAAGTTGGCGCTCGACCACTCTTAAGAGCGATTACCTACTACTGCTCATTTTTCCAAACAAACGTATTCCTAATTTTTCTTCCTGGATTTTAAGCCTAGAGCAATGAAATTTTAACCTGATATAAATAACAGGCTTGATAGACGCATGGTTTAGTTTTTTTGGATAAACAGGTTTTCATAGAAGTTATGTCAAAACAAATAATGTAAAAAAACGCATATTTGAGACGGCCCCAAATAATATAAACGTCTGATAAACAAATAAGGTGGCAGAAAACTCTATCACATTGTTTACCTGTAGACCATGATAAATTTTGAGTATTGTATACTATATTTTGTTTAATTAATTAATAAACATTCTATCAATGGTCAAGTGCTAAGTTAGCCGATCGTACCTACCTACAGATGTTTCGAAATCCGATACTCTTACAATACCAACATGGTTACATATTCCTTTGTGCGTAAGTCTCAAGAGTTACCAAATCCCTACTAGTAAAATGATTCACCGACCATCCACACACTATTATAAGCATACAGACTGTTTTGCAACAAACTTTTTGTTTAAGGTGCTCATAGCCAGATGCACTCGACAGTTAAGTTTCCAAGGGCACGTTTAATAGAATAAAATAGGAATGGGAAATCTAAACTACTCTGACACCAACCCCTCTAGTCAAGTAGCTTAAACGGTGATCAAATGGAATAGAATAGATAGCAAATCCTATACATTTGCTGCCTATTCGGTTCGGCTACCGTTAATACCACTTGTCTTGATATAATAGAATACCAAAACAAGGTTTTTAAAAGTCGTGTAGTTATGTGCCTGTGCCTAAATATAGGTCGCCAGTGTTCATTAAGGGGAAGTTGTTTTTAAAATAACATTTTTCTTTATCTTAGGATTACCCATAAAACTAGACTCTGGTATAACAAGATGTAGGGTAGAAAGGCTACGGTAATTGCTTACCATCAAGTGAGCCGTATCCATAGTTGTAAAAAAAAAATTGTTTCGTTACAAAAATGAGTTAAGATGTACCAAATATCTTATCTATACCAACAAATATGACACAGGTAGGTACCTCATTTTATCTGAGTACATGATAAAAAATATGAGTAATTTGTTTCTTTCCGTTACAATGCAATTGTTAGTCGAATGGCTAACGTGAGTAGACGATGAGAAACTATAAACGTCGTTTGTTATACATAAATGATTGATGTATTGACGTCGTAGTCGTCGTACACGTTATTCTATAATAGAAGCGTTCGACTACTAAACTTTTTTTGTAACTATGTAGGTACCGTACTTTATGGAAATTGTATGTATTAATCAAATTTACCTTCTGCTAACGGTAAAAGAAAACATCGTGACGAAACGTACTCAACTAAGAAGAAATTCTAAAGACATTTCTGATACAATAAACTGCATTAGTGGATACAGGCCTAAAAGTAATGCTTTTTAATAAAAGAGAGAAGACCCGTGTCCAAGTAGAATAAAATATGGGTTATTATAACTTATTATGCTATCTGTACAAATAAAATTAAGTGTCTGTTCGTAATTTAAAAGTAACAGCTTTCTAATAAATGCATTTGTTAGTTATGTATGTTTATACGGCACTTATACCAACAATTTTTTTTTTCTGTGTTTGTCTGTTTGTTCCTGATAATCTCAGCAACAGCTGGACTCGATTGGTCTGGGCTCAATTTAAACAGGACTTTCAGTGGCAGATAGCTTATGACAGGTAATAGGAATTATCGGAATAAATAAGGCTACATTTATTTTATAAAAAGAATTAGAGTGAATACGAAGTACCTACTTATATCAGACTGAGCCACGGGAAAAGCGAGGCCGGGATTAACTCGTTAATGAATAAGTTGCAAGTTGTTAAAATGAATCACTTGGCTTACTCATCAGAAACTTTCACTGTTCTCACGGAACTTCATGAGAAATCAGGAAGTATTATGATGACAGTGTACAGCGTACATTGACCGTATCATGTTAATCTTCACGTCATAATTTATTATGAAAACAGGTTCATTAAGTATAGGAGTAATTACAAAGAGGTCGACATTCATTTACGTCATTTGATCAATCGACAGTAGGTACTAAAGCTTTTATTTCTTTTTCTTTTTTCAAAAACTATTCTCGTACCAGGGAAGTCCTATATCCTACACCCAGACTCGAAACAAACAGACAAACTTTTGTCCAATGTGGTAATCCAGTCTTGTCTTGTGGTAATCTTCCATCTTCACTTGAAAATACCACACGTGGATTTATAAATAAAATCAAAGAACCTTTCTTATATAAAGCTTAGTTTCTTTCGACAGGTGACAAACTCACGTATATGTTTTCTATAAATAGAATGTGCGTAACATCCAACCCTCGTGTAAATGGGAACAATATTTAGTAGGACGATAGAGACGTAGAGCATAGTATAAATAAGTAGTAAAGAAATTGAGCAATAATGTCAAATTATATACCTACCGCTTAACGCTGATTTATTCGGCGTATAATTACGGGCTGGGAACGTTGCTGGCGTTAAAACCAATGCATGCGTATTATCGATATTGCATCGGTTTATCGCATTTTGTAGTGGTATAGTATTATATACCGAAAATAATAGCAGTATACCTATAATACGTAATATGTCGTATTATCAATTAAATTGTGTTTTATTACAATAATTATATTATTGTGCTGCTTGAAACTAAGGGGCTTACAGAGTAAGACGCGCTCTATGTATTTTTTTGTTGGCTTATACTCAACTATAAAGGAGATTCTCTACTACATACTCTATATACTATGCCATGACCCCCAAATGGCGCCGTAGTCGTCCGGCACTTGACTGTGGCGTGCTATATCGATTGGTTCGACTCCACGATTGACTTTAATCTTAACCATTCATTTTACGTCACCAGATCTCTATAACAAAAGAATCTGTTTTTATTCAACATCCGATATGCTGTTTTTTATCATAATAAGAGCAAAAAATGTGGCAGCTACTTAATTATTTTCCAATATACGTCATTTGATTGAATGAACTGAGTTATGACGTCATTTTATTGTGAAAATTAATGAAAATTCACGAATGTAAAAGGCTTTTTATACAATTTTATTGTGTCTTGTTTATTTTATTCTAGACTAGTAGCCTGTCCCGACTCCGTACGGGTAGATATAATTAAGTTCTCGTAGGGATCCGTTTACTTGAAAATTAAAAATAGTCCATGTTACTTAGCGAATAAAGCATTAGTCAAAACTTATTCATTACAATCAAAAATACAAATATTATCTCTCTTTATAATATTACTTAGTGTAGACAATCTCATAAAAGTAGCATCTGGAACAGTAAAGGCAAATATCGTGTGGAAACCCACATGTCTTAGAAGATGTACTAAAGGCATGTCTTACCCACCAACCCTAATTATGTCAGCATGTGCGGATTAAGGCCTTAACTCTCTCTCTCTTTCACTTGATAGAGGAAAGGAGACCCGTGTCCAGCAGTGGGACACACATGGATTGCTAGTATTTTATATATTACATATTAATATTAGAGGGTCAAATGAAATTATATTTAGATTTTTTATAAGATGTTTTACTCAGATTTAATTAATGTCTAAAACAATGACGCACTTGAATGCCAAGAAATCGGAGGTGCGTGCCCTGCGATCAAATTGGAAACCTTGAACAGTTAAGAAGTCATTCAAAGTACATATTTAGTTTAATTTGATTTAAAACAACTTATTATAGGTACTTATCATTTAAAATTATTGTTCTGCTTCGTGTCACGCACTGATGTGTATAGCCCCTCTAGATAAGTGGCATAAACGGTATCTAATGGAATAGAATGCACATACCTTCTCGTATATGGAATTTGATGTAGGTTTACGACATTTTGTCGTAAACTAAAGTCAAATCAAATCCCCCTTTCTGTTCTATTCTACTACCGTGTATGCCAGTTGTCTAAAGGGGCTGAACTTGGTTTCGTTTGGGCAATACCATGATGTCCATACGGTGATTTATTTTAGATGTTAATTTGAATTTTGTGCTACGCCAAATTAAGATTGAAAATTATCCCTATAAGGATGGTATGATACAGCTCCTGGTCTAGTGGTATTGGATATTTCTGTTAAAAATCCTCAGTAGCATGAAACTTATTGCATCGAAGCATACGGCACGAAAATATGAGTAGATCAGCAGCCTGCTGGTCTACTCATATTTTCTGCAAAAGAAGCTGAAGCAATAAGGACTTAAAATGATGACTGGTAGATATAGTATTCCTTATAGGTAGACTTAGGCTCATGCAGGATACACCACAAACCACAAGAACGTTGAACTTCTTGGAACGCAACCTCATTCAAAAACAAATTTGAACAAGGAGTCAATCATGTTTTTCTGATTCATTCAAATTCTTTCCATTTTCCTGCCCTAGTGCGAATCCCATCTACGTCACTCGTCTAATACCATTTTCAAAGAAGTTGTTTCGCACCATTCAGCATAATGACAACTTGTTCACGACATCAAATTATTTGTTTCGATTTGTTATGATTTAGCTGCCCAGTTGGTCTAGTGGTCTTTACGTGGCAACTGCTAATGACAAAGTCCTAGGTCAAGCCAAAAATTTTTTTTGGGCTTTTCTGTTAAGAAACTCACAATAGATGCTCTTGGAAAGCATGTTAAGTTAATCCTACGATCCTTTTATGATGTAATAAAGAGTGCACTTGTGTTTCCACACTAACTAGTGCACTATAATCGCGCATATGGCTAGTCTCCGTCGAGATTAGCCGCTGTGACCGAAACCCGGTTAGGAGGACATTATGATTCAGCTGACGTCACATCAGAAACAAATGAGGCACAAAACAATGAAACACAGATAACGCGAGTGTTTTATTCGATGTTTTTATATTATTCATCGTCACTGCCAAAATCTATTTTTAACTGACTGCGGCGGTACTTAAAAGGAATTAACTTGTTTTTGATTGTATTTACCTAGTAATCTATCATATATAATAATGGACAGGTAACTGGGACGCGTTATCATACCTAATAATCTTTATCGTTAAAACGGCATAAAATTTAGTAATTAATATCTACCCTTTTCTAAGAGAACTAAAATTACTGAGCAGTTACTCATTGTATTTATTGCTTTACTAAAAGTACATAAAATGGAACAATGTCTTATTGTTGTAAAAAAATAAACAATCTTGTTCATAGTGCTATGATCAATGGCTATAATTTATCTTTCTGTTGTTTGAGTTAATCTAAGATCACTAAAGTCGTGTTTTTGTTTTTAATATTATTAGACACAAAAGTGAATTTATTAACCTTGAACATTTCAACCTGCAAGGCCAGTGCCGGATTAAACCAGCGCGGGGCCTGTAGCAATTTCTGTCTAAGCAAACCAAGGGCCCCTTGCCCTTGGTTTGCTTTAGGTTATTAAATAAAAGGTTCAAGTTTACGGTATTAAATAAATAAAACAGTTGCAAATAAACTTTTCTGGATTTAATATGGGCAAATTTAGCGATAACACTTTCAATATCGACTTCTGTAAGCAAATCATGCTGTATATTCATCAAAATGAGATGATAAAGACGTTCTTGGCCCATCGTGCTACTCATTTTTAAACGATTTCAAAAATGAGGAAGTTATCAATTCGTGTTTTATTTATGTTTGATACTCCGTCATTTATGAACCGATTATTATTTTTTGTCTAAGAGAATATACTTTCAATTTGATCCTGTTTTTATGATAAAGTAGTAGTTTTGATGATGGGATCCCTGAGGAATTGAGAGAACTTCTCACAAATTATAGGCGGACATATAGCAATTTCAATATTTTTTACAACATATCAAACATTTGCATTCAGAAAGTGTAATTTGATGAAGTGACACTGATTAGGAAGATCACAGAAAGCCACCTGACCCTCTCAATGATAAGTATTTTACGGATGGCGATTACATAAGTCTTAATTAAGGTTGTTAAGCAACTATTAGTAAGCAAATGTAATTTAAATAAAAATGGTACAGTTGAGTTCAACTGTACCATCCGGCTTCATTATCAGTTAAGTTGAACTGATGATGAAGCCGGATGGTAGGCAATTTCATAATTAAACAATGTAATCTAGCCGTGTTTGGGCTTATTTGAATGGTCATCATATGCACTTTAGCTGTAAATGAACAGATTTAGAAAAAAAAGGAAAAGTGAGTTCAGAGTTTTTATGAAAATTCATCCTGTTTTTTTAGATTTTTTTATAACTTGCCGCATTGAAGTCCTTTTTTTTTTGTTAAAATTATTAATACGTTTAAATGTTGATAAATTACGTTCGCCACTGCAGTTGAAGTGCTTGAACGAAAACGCCACCATGTCGGTCCGTTTCCATGATCAGACTACGAAGGCTATCAAGTTGCAGCGAGGTGTGAGACAGGGGGATGTCAGATCCCCGAAACTATTCACCGCTGCATTGGAAGATGCTTTCAAGCTTCTGGATTGGAATGGACTCGGAATCAACAGACGGATTTGCCGACTATATCGTGGTCATGGCTGAGACCATGGAAAACCTTGGCGCAATGCTCGATGGCCTCAGTAGAGTCTCACTACAAGTGGGTCTTAAAAATTAAATGAATATGGACAAGACCAAGATTATGGCAAATGTCCATGTCGCACCCGCCTCTATCACAATTGGAGGCTCTATACTTGAAGTTGTCGACGATTATATTTACCTAGGACAAACAGTTCAGTTAGGTAGGTCCAACTTCGAGAAAGAGGTCACTCGACGAATTCGATTCGGATGGGCAGTGTTTGGGAAGCTAAACCATATCTTCTCGTCCCAAATACCGCAGTGTCTCAAGACGAAAGTCTTTGACCAGTGTGTGTTGCCAGTGATGACATATGGATCTGAGACGTGGTCGTTCACTATGGGCCCCGTGCGAAGGCTCAAAGTCACCCAAAGAGCAATGGAGAGAGCTATGCTTAGAGTTTCCCTACAAGATCGAATCAGAAACGAGGAGATCCGTAGAAGAACTAAAGTAACCGACATAGCTCGAAGAATTGCTTCCATTAAGTGGCAATCGGCCGGGCACATAACTTGCAGAACTGATGGCAGTCGAGGCGGAAAGGTTCTAGAGTGGCGACCACGAACTGGAAGACGAAGCGTGGGCAGGCCTCCAACAAGGTGGACCGACGCGGACGACCTAAAGGTTGCGGGCAGCCGATGGACACGCCTGTCCATCAGATCCATATGGCTCAGGATCGAGAGTTGTGGAAATGCTTAGGGGAGACTTATGTCCAGCAGTGGACGTCTTTTGGCTGAGATGATGATGATGAATCGATATTATATCGTAATCGATTTAAAAAGTATAATCTCGGCTATGTAAACTCGCAAAACAATTGTATACCTATATAAAAAAATAAAAATCTGGCCGCTTGAAGAGTAGAAATGTGCTATAAATGCTAGTCTAAATATGTCGATTATAATTAAACCGAAAAATAATGAATCTCAATTTTCAAAAGGCTCAAGAGTATGACAAAAAAAATAAACAAATATAAGAACAATTTATCAGGAATGTAGTGTTTCCAACACCATAAACATAAGGACATTAACGTTAAAAAGACAGTTAAATACGTAAAATTCGGTCAGACAGGCTTTGAAGCGCGGGGCCCCCCAGTGCGCGGGGCCCGTAGCATTTGCTACTCTTGCTACGTGGCTAATCCGGCACTGTGCAAGGCCCGAAGGTAATTGAATTGCTTCGTGAAAATTTTCCTACTGAATAAAGTTCTTTATATTTTACATTTTCAATATTCAATGTTACAGTCTCGGGAAATGCCGATGCCATCATCGTTTTGGATTTTCGTTTTTAAACTTCCGACTTTTCTTTTCCGAGGTTCTAAGTTTCTGTGTGGATTTTTTGTTACATAGTAGTCCACCAAGTTTAGAAGGATTTCAGTCGCGGTGACCAATCACAACTGCGAGAGACATACCTACGTAAGTACACAACGCTACTCCTAGTGCTTTGCTCCTATGGCTAGTCTCCGTCAAAAACAGCCGCCATTACCGAAATTTGGTTAGGAGGACATTATTAAGGTTATCTTCAACGTCATAACGTAATATTCATATTCCACCTGCGACCTTCTTGACTTGTGGAAAAGTGATTACAAATTCTAACAATTATTTACATTTACAGTTTACACCTTCGAAATACTACCAGCAACTCAATGTAACACAGATTTGTGAAATCGTGCTGTTTACGTAGAAAAAAAGATTAGTCGATGTATCTATTTGCTTAGGTGAGTTGACGGATAGCGAAAATTCATAAACATAAGCCCATTTCAATACTTTTCGTCTTTTTGTCAGGGAAGTTTAATGTTGTCCTTTTTATGTACACTGAAAAGATAGAGATAACAAAACATGTAGCATGTAAATCGCGCTTAACTGTACGGCCATGAGTTAGGCAATGCAGCTTGAGAAGCAAACAAATGTAAAATATTATTCAGACCCTTCCACTATCCACGATTTCACGCACAGCGTCATCCTCGGACACACCTACATTTATTTGTGACGTACCACCTGGCTTGTCTGAGCAATCGATTGTTGTGTTGTGATTTGTTCAGATTAACCGACAACTGACGATCACATTTAAACGTATTATTTTTGTACGCTGTGTTATGTTTCAAATAAATACTTAAAACGTACAAATTGTGCATCGGTTCTTTGAAGCCCTAGTGTTGTATCTACGACGGCAATGCAGTGTGCCGAATTATTCGGGTCGAACTTCTCAAACGGAGAAGCCCGCGCGGCAGCAGCGTCGGCGGCGCCTCGGTAAGCGCGCCCTCATGACCCAAATTTTCGCAATGACGTCATTGAACACCGACCACGATACTATGTGGGTCGCGGCATGCGCCACAATAGTAACAGTCGACCCATTTGTGTTGTTTCTGCAGTTGGATTGCACTATCCGATAAGATAGCGGCCATTAAAGATACGCTTTTAGGCCAAATAACCTTGTTTGTGCCGTCTGCCTTATACCGACAGCGAAATGTCAGTTTTATAGCTTAACATCTTCCATTTTAAATAAACAAAATTAAATCGGATGAGCAGAATGACGTAGAGGCCTTGCTAGACTTGTCAAACTGCTATACTTAGTAGGTAGATACGTAACATATGTACTTATTTAAGAAAACGTAAAATTTTAATTCACTATCTAAGTATACATCCTTACAAATATTATAAATGTGAAAGTTTGTGAAAATGGATGGATGGATGTTGGTTACTCTTTCACGTAAAAACTACTGAACGGATCTGGATGAAATTTGGCACAAAGATTATGGTCTGGAATAACACATAGGCTACTTTTTGCAGCGATAACCGATATCCACGCGGGCGGAGCCGCGGGCAACAGCTAGTACTGTTATAAATATTTATACTCTGCTTTTTAAACGCCTTATAGGTCGTGATTTAATTTAAAAAAAAGAAACAATATAAATATTCGAATAAAAATAATAAGAATCTGACCAATTATAATCTATAGGTTATCAAAAAATTTAAAAGAACGAAAATCTGATTTGTTATTTCTGAAATGTATATTGGTCTTTTCAAAAACCACATACCTAGGTCATAGCGAACATTTTTCAGCATTATTTTTTCCTAGAATCAATTTAAACTGTTATATTCGCAAGTCAAGGAAATCTTTTGAGCTCAAAAGCATTGTTTGCAGTTACAGTTTGAAAACATCAAATAATCAAAATTAAATTTGATAAAGGTAAAGGTTATTCTAGAGTTAGACGGTTTTTAATTAAAACAGTTATATAAATCTCCTGGTCAGTAGACATCGATGCGGAGGAATTTTACGACGCCTACTAAGCAGTCCTCCCCCTTTTTTGTGTTGTTTTATTATTAGAATTTATTTCTAATTTGTGTAAATATAGTTTTAATTGTAAATTACTTGTAAATAAAGTTCGAATTAAATTATTTAAATCTAATTAATAAATGAAAATAACTTATACCTAAACATAAACAATGTTATGTATGTTTATCATTGTGGTGTCGTTTCGCCCGCCATTTGTTCGCCCGAACGGGCCAAACAACCAAATTACAATATTTATAATATTCGATTGGGCGTTTCGCCCAATGGAGGTTTTTTAAACACCAAGTAACGTCAGCAATATATGACAATATAAATTGTCATGTTTGTGTAAAATAAATATTGTATTTTAACACATAAATGATGATAGTACTATTATACTGACAAATAAAGCAATTCGTGCGAAATTATTCTCTTAACATTCCAAAATATTAAAAAATGCACAACGTTAATGTTGCAAGTTTTCACATATTCTGCCGGCACTCCCGGAGTGCAACCCGTTTTTGTTTTTTATTTTTTTTTTCATTTATAGTAATTTCCGCATTCCTTCTCCGTATAAACTTTTAAGTAGGTGCCTACTATGCCAAATCTCACTCTATCATCTATGAGTGCAATATTCCTTAAAATGAGTCTGAAGTTTTCGCTAGGTTGGTTCTCCACAAATTGTGATTGCATTATGAAATGTTAAAAGTAATTTAAATTTTCAATTAATATTTATGATTGTACGCTTGCATATTGTAGAACGGAAAATATAAATTAAAAGTCAAACTGTGAATCTTCCCAGAGTAGGTGTAAACAGACTGAACTGTTGTTTTGGGCTATACGTTCTAAATAGTAAGCTAAAATTGTTTTGCGTAAACATTTCGGCATCAACACACACCTAACCAATCGACCTACACAATCGTAAATATATAAATTTATATCACATATATAATATTATATATTTCGATGTTGAGTTTATGAAATATCTTTGCAATTTCAGCACGGGTGGTCTCGTTTTAAATGGAACATGAATTTGAATTGAAAAGTTCGTTTTACGTATTTCGCTTATATTATTATTATTATTATATTGAGGGCTCGTAGCTTAATAACAGTCGCGCGGATCGATACATCAGCAAGGTTAAGCAAGCTTGACTAAAGAAACAACATTAGAAAGAAAGACAGAAATCCTTCTTTCTGATGTTGATTTGACCTGTTGGACTAGTGATTTGTGACAATGACTGCTAGGCCGGAGGTAGGGGCTGGGCTTCGCAGTATTACTTGTGCGTTGTCGTACCTCTAGCTTGTTGGCTTATATCACCATGTACGCAAACAAGACCAGCTCATCCAACGATAAGTAGGGCTCATACCTATCTTTAGAAGTGCTTGCGGATGGAGTTTGTCATGGAGTCTCGCTGGTTTTTTGAAATTTCGCCCGCGTAGTAGTCGATTATCTCGATAAAAATGCCCCACGAATTCTATGCCCTTCCTCAGGATACCATCTATCTTCTTGCCAAATTTCATTTAGATTTGTTCAGCCGTTTATTCGTTAGTTACTTTCGCGTTAATTATATTGGTAAGATTTTTTTTCTCAGCCGATATAAGTGCAGATGTTGGAAAATCCTACATACTTACATTAAATTCTAAAAAGTGGACACAAAAACATGGCGGGAATTTGTACAAAACAAATGACTACTTTCCTCAATATAACAGTATATGAATGACGTCAAACATAAACAAAATCTGTAATCGTCACGTATAATACATATTTCCTCGTGAGGAAAACCCGCGCTCAACGATCACGATGTAATTATTATTTTAAGCCAATATGTGTGAAACCATTTATCAATGTTTACATATCGTGTAGTGGAAATGTAGGGTAAGTTATAGAATAGCCACTAGGCAATTTTAACATAAACCCTTTCGATGCCATATCATAAAGTCATTATAGCGCCTTTCAATTCGTAATATGTCAACTTTATACTTTTACTACTAGTTTTATGATTGTCGAGGATCGAAATTCAAATCAAGAAAAATTTCATGAGGCATAATATGTATTTTTTGCATTGAGAAAATTCTTGATTCTTGAATCTCTTAGTAATGTCAGTCCGGAATCTTCAATTGTATTAGTATAGATCCCTATACTAGACACGATCGCAAATTGGAATGATTGATTCAATAAAAAATAAATTGAATACACGTGGGTACATTTAATATCTAACTGCTTTTTTCGATTGTGATTTTGAAATCAATATAAAAATATCGATCTTTTAATCGACGGTAGACGATATCGATGGCGTAGACTTATGTCCAGATATACGAGTGTAGGTCCACGATATAGGTCCAGCAGTAGACTGCATAGTTTAACAACGTATCAGTAGATATCTACGTTTGCATAGAAATAGCCATACATTATTATTCGCTTATAGAAATACTCCTTCCAATTTTAGCTCAGATTGACTTTGATCGCACACTCGACTCTGTGAACATCGATTCAACAGAAAGCTATTATTAATTTGCATTTGTTATGTTTGAATAAAACATTACAGTTTGTTTTCTTCTTCTTTTTATTTATATGGCAATCAGCTGACGAATTACTGCTATTCTGTCAAAGTCAAATATCAAATACTAGCGACCCGCCCCGGCATGGCATCGCAAAGGTGCCACTAACTGATAAAGAAAACAGTTTTTTTGTGATTTGACAAAAATGCCATCCATCTTTAGATATCATCAAGATCTATGATATATGTATCATGGATCTTCAAAAAAAATGTAAACCTTATCATGTCTTATTACATTTCGGTATAAACATAACGAAAAAACAATCAGACGAATCCAAATAGCTTAGTTTTAAATTCTATTTTTGGATATTGTCAGTTACGATAATCTGAGGCCATTTAAGTTTTCCAAAAATAATGACCCGTTAAACGTCTGACCTTAATAGTACCTACATACATTTAACTAAACTAAGCTATCACTGTATAGTAGGTTCATACAGTAATTATGTTAGTAAGGTAAAATACACTCATTCATCTTTTACTTTGACGCAGTCATATTATAAATCATAAAATAACGGCCGGCTAACGTTTTAATAATATTATTTTGTTTTTATATAAATTATTAACAATATTATAGAAAGCAATAAATAGTTAAATTATACCAATTTCCATTTTTTAAATAGGCATATAAATATTTAAATTATTCTTATCTGCACGTAAATTTATATACAAGGCCGCAACTGACGTCATATAGCTGTTATATACGTAGGTATATAAAATATATTTACTAAATAACTAACACAACATTCTTTTTACACGTTTTAACATTTATACCCCTTAATTAACAGTATAAAATGTAATTAAACCTTGAACTTTTTAATACTCCACATTTTACATAAAGAAGGAAGTGGCAACACAGAAACGTCTTATTTCTACCCTATAATAAAAACAACAAACGGGATCATTACAAACACAATAAAAATAGAACAGAGCTTTTTATTTATTGAAACAACTGCCAATAGTAATATACAATTAGCAATTAGTTTTTAAAAAAATAGTTTAAAACAAAATTCACGCAAAATTATTCTAAGTATTTTGCATGTTTTAATTATGTAAGTTTTCTTAAATTCGTTTGTATTTTCGATCTATTTTGCCAACCAAAGTTTGAACCTATCATAATAACTAAATTACCTACAATCTGTCAAAAATAAAAATACAATAAAAATCGACGCAACCGCATTAAGGCCAAATTTAATAAAGTTATGTAAAGCTATAGGCCAATGACAGACAAAGATGATGGCGTAATGTATTACGTGGGCATCATCAACAACCTACCCGGAGCCGTACAATGACATCCTTATGGCGATTAAGTTTTGATCTTAATTTGAACATAAACAATGACAATCTAATTGCTAGTTAACAAATTAAGTATCGCCAGCATTTTATTTAAATGGCAATTTTCTCTACTTACCTATTAACTCTACTTATTGCTTTTCGATTTTAATTTGAATTTCAAACAATGGCAACTGGTAAGCTTGGTAAGTAACCGACCAAGCTAAATTTCATTTTTTAAGTAATAATATTGACATCTTTCGAATTTCAAAATAAATCTGTTGATATAAGAACGACATGGGTGGATATGGCTTTCAAAATATATAAAAATCATATACACAGCGTATACAGAAGACTGTGACAGTAAAACTCATAGCCACAGAGCAATATCTTCTGTTCACTCGTTATTATATGGTGTAAATGTTTGTTTACCAATGATAAGATAAGATAGATAGCGTGCTAATACCCTCTTTATCATATTTTTGTTTATTTTAGAAATATTAGCGCAGGTCTGATGGACCCCACATGAGTTATATTATAGTACAAGTATTTTAAGGTTAGTAAGTCAACTTACTAACCTTCTTTTTCGGCGATTGTGATCAGTGAAGTAGAACAATTACTAACAAACTAACGTGTGGCACGCCTGATGGTAAGCAATTACCATAGCCTAGTAATGCTTGCAATACCAGAATCGTTACAAGCGCGTTGCCGGTCTCTAATTTTGTAAGACCAGATAATTGTGTTATGTGTAATCCTTGTACAGGTGAAATTTATTTAAAAGAATAAGGTTTTTTAATATAAACCTTTTTCTTTTGAAAAAAATCAAAGATCACTTAATAGTGATCATTGATTGTGGCCGGAGGGTTTTTGGATACCTGTACTTACGCACAAAAACGCAACTTAGAAAGAAAAAATAAATGATAAATAAAATAAAATCAGTATAAAGTAAGCCAGGCAGACAATAACCGCTGCAAGAGAGGGAAAACTCGAAACAAAACCCTATACCAACCCGTCTGGCCAGCGTGGTATAGTAGGCTAATATCCCTCCAAATGTATGGAGGAGACCCGTGCCCAGCAGTGGGACGTTTATGGGTTGAGATGATGATGATGAAAATAAAATCATGCTAAAAGTACACAAATAACCACACCACTGCTTGTAGTTAGTTATTTGGCTGTGGTCAACTGTTGGCAGACAAAGTTGAAGGAGCTAAAGTTCCTTTCCTAGTCGGGCTTTCTTCTTCGATGCCCTACCTCCTACCTACCTACCCTATTCTTCTTTTTATCTTGAGGTTAATAATGTTGTTTGTTTCACAGGGTTCAAGTCCTGAATGTTGTGCAGACACCGCGGGATTAGAAATAACGAGTAATACTGGTCCGCCTGCACCACCCCCGGGACCACGATACAAGCTTGCGACTGAAGGCTCCCTCAGAGTGTGCTGCTTCCAACATACCAGGACCGTGGTGGACAAGATATTAGCCGCTAAGTTCCTTAGAAGATGGGAAACTCACACACTTTGTCTAGAAGAACAACATATTATATCCAAAACAGTAAGTCAAGTATTTATTAATGCTTTGCCCGCGGCTTTGCCCGCGGCTTTGCCTGTGTGGATTTCTTTTTTTTTGAGAAAAATATAGCCTAGAAAGTATATTGACTCAGTGCCAGAATTGGTAGCTGAGTACTAAACTGCCTAATTGTACACATGACTCTCATGTGTACAATTAGGCAGTACCAATGTGAAATTCACTTTTTGGAATTACGGACAAATCTTATGATTTACCCTCTGCTAACGGTACATGTGTTAGGAAAACCACATGTCTTAGATGAAATTCTAAAGACGTCGATCGTCGTCGCGTCTGATCCACCAATCTACATTAGGCCAGCGTGTGAGGATTTAGGTCTTAACTTTTATAGTAGAGAATACCTGTGCCAAGCAATAATAATAAGGTTATTGGTCCAAAACTTCATATATGCAATACAATTTTACAGGTTAATGTAAGGTACAGATATATGAAATTTTAGGTTATGTCATTGGTTGCCTGCTTGTTAAACCAGGGAAACCAGTATATGGGCTGCTACTATGACTAAGTCCAGTATAAAGCCTGTAAGTGGAACTCTCGTTGGTATACTAATTACGTACGAGTCATCGTATATTAGGTACAAGTCACTTTCTCATTCGTCAGTTACCACTGCCAAAGACAAACATTGGTTACATAAATTTTCTTTGTTCACGTCATTTACGTGCGTCATATAGGATATGAATTCCAATCAACATGCGGTTATGTAATAGGAGGTGGGGCTATTGGTTCAAGAGGCATATTCATTAGATCATTTCTAAACTATCTACTCTGCCGAAACCGAAAGGCGGTATCTCTGAGATACGCCGTTTTATTTATTTTTTATACAATTAAATGACTAGAATAATACCGCATCTAATGGTATAAGCCAAATACCGCTATCTTGCTTAAAACATTTAAAAAAAACACTAATAAGTTTTGTCATATCTCAAATTTTCTTTCAATTACCAAGAGATTTGACGGCATGTTGTTTTTATGAAGCTAAATAGCCGTATTAATATTAACATAGGCTAAACACGCTATACAAAGACGAATACAAAGTAACCGTGTATTCGTCTATGTAAATTCGCTATCAAAAGTAATGGTAGTTTGGTAAATAATAATAGGAACCCAATGGCAAATAATAGGGTAATTCTTTCAAAATCGTTGATGTATAGAGAGCAGAGAGGGTGAGGTCTTAATCCACACGCGTTTGGCCAATGCAGGTTGGTGGATCAGACATAAATTTTGAATTTCTTCAAAAGACATGTAGAAGTTTCAAGTTATTTATTTGCTATAAATGTCGTACATAATAGATCTTAATTTTTAAAAAACTTAGTCATCAATGACATGCAATCATTCACATGATATTTAAAAGTTACATGATTTTAATATAGGTATTTAGTTAACAATGGTAATAAATAAGTCCGTTTCTACACAGTAAAGCAGTGGTTGGGAGTAGGGCTGCACTAATTCTACATCCAATCGTGTCGGCAATACGCTCAGAAAAAGCTATTGTTGAATTCGTGCGCAGCATTCTGCGATATGGAAGGCCCCACAACGCGTTTAGCTCGGAACGTACGTGGTGGCACAGACTACGGCATCTGCCGTCAGTAAACAGGGCTGAAAATGCTCAGAAACTTCGGCCCCTAGTGGGCTGACATATACTAATCTAAGCCAGACGTCGCTTACTGCTGTGTTGCCTACTGCCAGCCTGCATGGTGCTAATAACAATTATATCCCTAAGCAGCAAACGACTCATACCTCAGATCAAACTAGCTCTAAAAGAGTCAATCCTAATAAATGGCTATCTGGTACTGCTGACTCCAACGCAACTACTCTTAAAGCAGCTGAATCCCGTAAATACATCCACCTTTGGAATATGGAATCTAACGCTGAAGACATCCAAATATACATGAAACAGCTTTACCCTCTAGCTAACTGCACGGTTGATGAATTAAAAGCAAAAGGAAATTACAGGTCTTACAAGATTGGAGTACCTGATGATTATTTTAATAAATACTTCTGTGTTGATGTTTGGCCAATTAATGCCAAAATTAAACCCTGGATCTCTTACCGTAACAGAAACCAAAATTCTTTGATCAGACCTCCGACTCAGTTACAACATAATTTTCGTGCCTCAAAAAATCCCCAACAAATCAACTAAAATGGACATCCTATACCAAAACGTTCGTGGCATTAAAACCAAGCTTACTACCTGGAGAACAAATCTATGGCAACTAGAACATGATTTATTAGCAGTCACCGAATCATTTTTAGATGAGTCAATTGAAGACTCAGAAATCATTAGTAATAGTTACACTGTCATACGACGTGATCGGAAAACACCTTGCGGTGGTGTTATGCTCCTGGCCCGAGAAGGTATTTCTATGACACGTCATCAGGATCTTGAGACGGATCATGGAGAAGATTTGTGGGTCAGTATTCGTTTGTACGGCCGTCCAATATATGTGTGTGTCGTTTATATTAAACCTAGTGCCACTGACGATATCTACATGACTTGGTTCTGTAAAGTTGAGAGTTTTATACATAACGTTAAAGGAACTGTTGTGATTTTAGGAGATTTAAATCTTAATAGTGCTTCTGTGAATGTTAAAAATTATTTTTGTTATTTTTTGTCATTTTGTGGTTTGGTTGAGAAGAATGTAGTTGAGAATTCGCGTGGTGGAATATTAGATGTGATCTTAGTCCAGGAGAACGTTGAAACATCTGTAGCTGCAACAGAAGGTATGGTACCACCTGATCTCTATCATCCTCCGCTTGACATCAACGTAAATATTGGCACGGCTCCTCATAATACAAACTCTTTTGACCCTGGCAACAATGATCGGTCTACAGACTGGAACTTTAAGAAGTGTGATTACGAGCAACTTCATACTTTACTATCTGACGAAACTTGGATTTCTGTCACACAGTCCACCGATATTGTTGCGAGTGTAAATAGTTTCTATGATATAGTTTATAAAATTTTTGATCAATGCATCCCTAAAAAGAAGAGGAGTAGAAACCGCCAGAAGCGTTATCCAGTCTGGTTCACTTACGACATAATCAAAGATATAAGATATAAAGTCAGACTGCATAATACTTGGAAGCGGATTAATTGTCAGGAATCTTACCAACTATTTTCAAACTTAAGAAAAAACTTAAAACAACGTATTTTAATTGCTTATCAATCGCACTTACATCGCATTGAAAATAATATAACAGTAAACCCGAACCAGTTTTGGCAGCACGTGTCTAGCTTGCGATGTAAGGGTGGTTTTGAGCCCACTGTCAGCCATAATGGTGAAGTTTTGTCTGGGATCGATGCTGCCAATGCTTTTGCTGATTTTTTCGCGAGTGTGTTCCTCGCTGATTCTCCTTGCTTGAATGTTGATCAACTCAGTGCATACAATTTGAAGTCCAACAGTAATTATATAAATGTTGTACACATTTCTGCAGACGACGTAAAGCGTGCTATTAATAAACTTAAACCTAAAAGTTCAGCCGGACCTGATAATGTGCCATCTTCTATACTCAAATATTCAAATAAATTATTTCTTAAACCTCTTACTCATTTATTTAACTTAGTTCTGAGTACCGGCCAGTATCCGTCCCAGTGGAAAATTTCTAGAGTAACTCCTATACCAAAGAAAGGTATTAAAACATCTGTTGAGGACTTTCGACCCATTGCAATTCTTTCATCGCCTGCAAAAGTTTTTGAGTATATATTGCACAATGAAATCAATAGACAAGTTAATAGTTTTTTATGTAATGAACAACATGGCTTTCGAGTTAAAAGATCTGTTAATACTAATTTAATAACACTAGCTGATTTTATTTCTTCATGTTTGGATCGAGGTCGACAGGTTGATGTACTATACTTCGATTTTCAAAAGGCCTTTGATCGAGTTAATAATGACATGTTAATCCGCAAGCTAAGTGCCATAGGTTTCGCTCCCAATCTGCTCTATTTAATCTCTGACTATCTCCGTGATCGACAACAGTATGTCCGACTAGGGTTATACAATTCACATTCATATCATACACGGTCTGGAGTAAATCAGGGCTCCGTACTCGGACCTCTATTATTCTTAATAATGATAAATGACATTCCACAAGTTTTACGGCATTCAAAATGTTTACTCTATGCTGATGATCTAAAGTTATATTCGGAAATAGAATCACATTCGGACTGTGTAGCACTTCAGCAAGATATTAATGCTATAATGGAATGGTCTGCCATAAATAAAATGGAATTTAATCCATCCAAATGCTCCATAATGAGTTTTGGTCGAATACGAAATCCGTTACATTTCGGGTATTTTATCAATGGACAGGAGATAGCCAGATCTACAGTTATAAAGGACCTTGGTGTAACATTTGACAATAAACTCACTTTCCACGAGCATATCATATCTCTAGCCAAAGAATCATTCCGGAGACTTGGGTTTGTCCTTCGAAACTGTCGTGAGTTTAACAACCACGAAGTTATCACTCTTCTTTTCCACACGCTTGTTAGGAGTAAACTGGAGTGTAGTTCTTGTCTATGGAACCCCTATGAAAAATTGTATGCACTGATGTTGGAAAAAGTTCAGAAAGCATTTTTACGATACTTGTACAAACGCAAATTTGGTTATTACCCTTACATGTATCCCACGAAATTCTTGTTGGGTTGCTTGGGTTTTGAGTCTTTGCAAGTTAGGCGAGCATGTGATCAACTTACGACCGCCTGTAAAATTTTAGATGGAGCTATAGATTCACCTGGTTTGCACGAGGAGCTGTGTCAATTTTACGTACCTAACAACTACAATCGAGCGAGGCGGCATTCACTTTTTGCGGTGTCGCACTGTCGCACGGTGGCGCGGTCAATGTCTCCTATCCCGCGCATGTTAAAGGGTCTAAACGCGCTACTAGAGACAAGTCCTGGACTGGATTTGTTTGCTGATGAATGGAAGATGATTTTGTCAGCATGCATGAGGTTTTGTGAGATGACGGAATGAAAGGTTTATTATTTTGTTATCTTGAATTTAATCAGTGTAATTGATGTTTTGTCGTTCTGATTATAAATATAAATATAATAAATATAATAAATATAATAATAATATAATAAATTAAACTTTAAATGTCAAATGTAAATATTTAAGTCACAATATTTAATGAAAAACGTAAATATCCAATGTTTAATTATTTGTGGTTATGAATACATCGAGAAATTCCTTAACAGAATAAAAACCCTTCTCGCGTTATCAATTGTATAATTTTCGTTGAAATATTATTAAAGGTTGTGAATTTTAGGAGATTATAGTAAGACGTTTGATTAGTAGGTCAGCTAACTAAGCAACGCAACGCAAGCGTTATACTAACTTCTAAGCACATAAATATATATTGTATAATCATTTTGTTTATGTAGGAAAATATTGATTGATATGTCAACACATACCTAGTTACAATTATTGTCCATCATGTAGGATTTCCCGAAACTCCCCAAAAATAAGTAAATGCTACGTGTACAAACTTCCCAAATACAAGTGTAGTGTACGTGGACAACAGTTCAACATACTGCTACATTAGTATTTCCCCGTGACTATTTGAAGTGTTTTCTTCTACATTATGACTAAAATGGAATGTATACTTTAAATAATACTTTATTTTTGTTCATCTTTTGATAATTTGTATCATTATAAGTATTATTTTCCGATATTCATTTATTTCCTTACTTCTAGATTTCAAACAACAACATGAATTCGTGTTGTTATTTTCCCGCTCACCTGTGCGTCTTTACTTATTTCTAGGAAATCACCCTTTACAACTTTACTCATTAGTAGTGGAAAACCGCAACTTATTAATGTTTGTATATATTTATTAGATTTTTCCCGCGGTTCTGCCTGCGTAAATGTCATTTATTACGTTTAAAAGTACCATAATGTCCTATCTTCTTGCCAAACTTATTAGATCCGTTCAGCTGTTTAGTCGTGAAAAGGCAGACAGACAGAGTTACTTTCACATTTATAATATTAGTAGGGATGAAGTTGTCTGACTGATATATCAAGAAAGAAAAAGAAAAAAAATATCATTTATTGACACAGAGACATACATGTTGATGTTACAAAGTGTATCTTAAACCAATTAATGGTTGTACATACACAATTCAACACGTCTTATCTGCGTCAATGAGGTTGCCACTCAGAATAATGCTATGTTGTGATTACAACACAGAGCTATTTTCAGTGGTAGCCCCAAGTGACGAGCGGGCAATAAGCCTTATGTTTAATTATAATAAAACGATACAGTAAAAACTCAATGCTCAGCCATAACAATTATATACAGGCGCCTGCTAAGAAAAGATTAGCCAATGTTCTTAAGGGAAACGGAGACACTTTCACGCAGATAAAATACGAGTATGATAGGTAGATTAGGCAGGAGATTCCTCACCCAGTTAAAAAATCGCAACAAATCTGTCAGGAAACGTCGTCGAACGCGTCACCAAATAGTTTTAAAATAAAGTTGCACTGGCTTATATAATTTCGGGTACCAATTTTGTTCATCATTCGAACGGATTATAGATTGTTTCATCATAGAAGCCAGTGATAAATGTAAATTAATATTTAATGTCACAAACAATTACTAGAATTAGTTTGACGTAAACGTTGTGTCACTCAACGCTATCGTAACGAGCTTTAATGACTAAAATACGCCTCAAATATTTAAGTAATTGAGTACCTTTTTTATGAGTATATTGTTCGGCCATTATTAGTAATTGGTTTTACTATCACTTAAAGGTTCGCATAGGATGAGGCGGTCCACAAGGCATTCCCTAGCAAAATCTCGTCTACTTTAGTTTTATATTCGTCCCCGTAGAGCGAAAATTAACTAAGTGTCAGGACGTGAGTTACTTAATTTTCGCTCTACACAACCGATATAAGAGCGAAAAATAACTCATATAAAAAACTCACGAACGATAAATAATCTCAGGAAAAATCTATCAATTATTTTTCGCTATATGAATTATGAGCCAACGCACACTTTTTTTAGACATCTCCCGCACTAGGGAACAAGCCCTGGGTCGCGGGGGACTTTACAAATATACAATTACCACAGAGTACACCCAGACTCGGAACAAAAATTTGTGAATCACACACTCTAGTGGTGGTTGTGGTAAAGGCAGTCGTGGTCCCATTGAAACTGTTAGATTGAATACAATTTTAAGTTTACTAAATGGGACTGGGGAAAAAAATACTGTACCACCAGTGGGTCAAGGCAGTGGGACCACGGTTAATGAACCAATTTTTTGTCGCGTATGGCGATCGAATCCATCTCACTTAGGTAAATTGCCACCAACCAACCGTGCTCTCAAAACACACACTTAAATTACGCTTCCATATATCCAAATTAACTATGATGAACAATACCTAATACGTTGTTGTACGTCCACTACATCAGCAGCTATGCTATGATGACGTCATCAGCAATTCTTGTGATCCGTTCAATATGGATTAGTGGACAGATTTATATGGCTAACAATAGAAACAAATTTGCAATGCCCCTGATGCGTATGATGCAGTTATGTGGACGCTTATCTTGAAGCGCACAGCACTGACGGATTTACCAATTATTGAGATAACTATTTAGGCAAATCTATCTAAATTTAGACATTCTTTCATTCATTTTGGTTCCTTACATGCAATTGCATTGTTCTTCTTTAATAAGGCACTATATCTAAAAAATTTCAAGCTTTCCATTTTTATATTACCTACTAACTTAGGTGGCAAATAAGCACACCTCCTGATGGTAAGCAGTTACCGCAGCCTATAGACGCTTGCAATGCTAAAAGTATCACTTGCGTGTTGTCGACCTAAAATTGTTGACACCAGGATATAAAGATAGGAATAGAGGAATAGGAAAACGTATTGTTCAAAATGCATCCCTAAATGAGCGCTGGCAACCTGTACTTATACACAGGAACACAACTACATCGCTGTGTATTTTATTTGGCTATAGTCTTCTGTAAGGTGGAGGTCCTTCCCTAGTTGAGCTTGCACAATTGGATGGTACCATGCCTCTCTTAAAAAATATATATTTTATCGTATATATACCAAGAGTTTATAACAATTGTATATTATGTTTAAATAGCTTGTAATCTTGTATACATCTGTACAAATAGATATATACGTCAACGATTACTCATCCGTCGTATTTATGCGTAATAATTAAGAAATTCTTATTGATTTACTTTTGTGACATTTGCTTGTGACATCAACATTGAATATTTTGCACCAGTTGTTGGATAAACAACTATTTAAGTATTAACGTAAGAGTATCAGCCACAATATATAAGAATTAAGCATTTTTGTTTACTTAGACTAGCTATTTATTGTGACTTTGTTTATGTGAATTTTCCCGGACTGTCGTGGGGATTTCGGAAAATTATTTTTAAAGGGACAGATATGTTGCAGAATGTCTAAACACTCTGATTTCTTATTTAGTAGATTAAAACCTACATATATTTGGCATAAACTTGACCATGTTTAGGGCCGTTCTTATGACAGATACTTAAAGCGATTTTTAAAATTTAAAATGCGAATCGCTACCGGCCGGTATGTAGAAATTGTTAGTGTTATATACAACTGTACAATGTTTTATTTATATACTTAATATATGTATGTGCAGGAGCTAATTTTAACATCTTCTCTTTCCCGATCAGCATATGACGTCACGTGTTAAATAAATATTTTCCAAATAAGCGTTGCAGTTGTTGTTTAGCACAATAGATATAACTATTTATTATTATTTATATTTTTACTCTTTTGTTCTATCAAGGTCGTCATCTTATCAATATGTTAAACTAGCAATCGTTTTTTTATCGTCATCTTCTTCAGCAGCCAATCGCAGTCCACTGCTGGACATCAGGTCAGGACGACAGGTCCAACTAGCACTCACTTCGGCCTCTCGCATCCAGCTGTTCTTTTGTTTCCCGACGAGAGGGTTATATTATTTAATATTTTAACCATTTTCAATATTGAAATATATTTGAGGGTTATATTTTTTTAATAACTTTATTATCTAAGGGTCGGCGGCACAGACTTATATTGGTAAGTTCGTGGTCGGCAGAATTAAAAGTGTCTCTAAGCTACAATAACCGTTATAGGGCAAACTAACTTTATACTTTGATATGCTCCTAATTTCATCATATTTTATAGACAAATGTCAACAAGTACCCTCTTTTGCATAAATTCTTGCAAAGGTTCGCATTATATTTTATGCTTTGATTTATGATGAATTAATAAAGAAATGTGACAATTAGAAGTCTCTACCAGCCCTCTGGATTACTAATTGTCACATTTCTTTATTAATTCGTCACGTATGTTAGTTGATACAGAGTAGGTACCTAATTTTTACCTATATACACAAACGACCTATACATATAAATAAAAATAACTTTTATTTACCTACCTACAAATTTAACCATAGATATACCTAATAGGTGCACCTAACTTATTGTTAGCCACGAATCATGTCTATCACTAATTTTAGCCTTTCCTCATCACTAACCACGTTTTGCGTAGACAACAGAGGAAAACCAGTGCACTCAATAACAATTATGATGTCAAAAATGTTTTTGTAGGTTACGTTGTTAAACTGAACAATGATTGATGTATGTGTGGAACATTCAGTTTCTACTTTTCTACCTATTAAACTCCTGGTCTAATTTCGGTTACGGCCATTAGAGACATTATTGTAAATATGTATATTTTCTAAATAGAGAGAGCACGTTTGTCCGACAGTGTCGGAGTCCGACTTGATCGGAGAGAGACAAGTGGAAGGCTACAGAGCCTTCCACTGTCTGTAGCCGAAGTCTGAAATTGGGCCAGGAGTTTAATGGGTAGAAAACAGGTAGGTATTTAAGTACTGGATGTATTTTGGATAACATACATCAATCATTGTTCAGTTTAACAACGTACCTACTGATTACAGAATGCTACTGAGGATTTTCCCTACACGGAAATGGAACCCGAGCCTAACCTATCGATCGACCGCAAACGTGCAAAATGCCTTTTTTTGTAATGTAATACCAACATTTATTTAGTAGCAAGCTACTCGCCCGGTATTATTACATACACGCCTCGAGGCTTAGGAAATATCACTCGTACATCTCAGAAGTCATTTTCAAACCCCTGGACACGCGACTGCTGAGAATAGCGAGGCAAGTCTTAATGAGAGTCATGGGCACAACAGTTGCACTTTCGTCCCGTTGTTCTTTTCACCTCTAGTCTCGTCCCTAATACGAAAGTTTAAATAGTGTTTTTTTTTATTCTACCAAGGAGGCTAACAAGCATACGGCCCGCCTGATGGTAAGCAGTTACCGTAGCCTATGGACGCTTGCAACACTAGGGGTATCACTAATGTTGCCGACCCTTTAGAAACCTTATAATTCCTTTCTTGAAGAACCCCATGCTATAGTCTCTCGGAAAACCTCGGCAGGAAGCTCATTCCACAACCTAATCGTACGTGGGTGGAAGTTCCTCTGAAACCGCACAAGTGTATAGATAAAACATGAAATATAATCAGCATTAGGCTAGGTTAGTGTCTGATTTCCTAAATATGAACAATATTACATTCCTCAATAAATACAGCAAATTAAATTCCAATTAAACGATACACGTTCTTTAAATAGCTTTCCAAACACAATAAATATAGATAATTGTCCTCAATTGCATTTCTGTACGTCAACAAGACGCTACGCCATATACCTATTACCTTAATCAGATAAGTGATAACTAACGAAGATATCTATCTATCTTTATCGATTAGGAGAGCCATATCACTTCTACGTATTTATAACTCACAAAAAAGTACATTTCGTTTACCTTCTTTAAATTTTTTAACACTAACATGTTTGCTAAAACAGAACTCAACTTAAGCCCTCTCAAAAAAAAGAAAGAAAGAAAAGTATATGTACCCCTTCATGATATCTGATATTTTCTAGTTAACTAAACATCACATAGGGCTATAAGGTATTTTACGGTCGCCACTTTTAGCGATGCTACCGCCTGGTTGGTTCATGTTTTATTGTCTGACAGCTCTTTCTGTATAGCCTCTCTAGACATTTGCTTTCTATTCTATTCGATTCGACCACCGTTGCTGGCTAGTTAGAGTATTTTTTGAAAATAATGCATGACAATTATTACAATTATTTATGTTAGAAACTTTATATGCACATATCATGTTTCTAGCATAAATAATTCTAAGCATTTTACTAATAAGTATCTACAATAATTAATTATCATTTTAATCATAGACCACTACAGCGAATCTAAACCATTCTAACAATTTATTAAAATACCTTTTTCTAAGTATCAATCTCAACTTAAAAATTAAATTTAATTGTGTTTGAATAGCGCAGCTTCATTCACTGCAACTTCTACGTTTTTCTGTGCATCACCTACGGTTGGCTGGTAGAGAATGCTATTGCATTAGACTTAATAAATAAGCATTGTCTACATACATACATAGGCCTATTAGCGTATGTACTACATAATTGTGTCCATGAAGTTTAAAAAATAAATAAATCTCAATAAGAACTGAGTACTTAATATTTAGTTTATTTACAAAAAACAATATACATTTTTACACTTTATACACAATACTACATTTTAAACTTGCAACGGAAAAAATAAACAAAATAGGAACGAAAAAAAAAGTGTCGCTTAGGCGTCAAAATATTCCTCAACATCACTGTCTATCGGGAACGTGCCCAGAAGGCTAGCAGCATTGCCTCGTTCTCTGTGCGACAAATAGGCCAGCCCTCTGATCACGCGAGGCGATCACTGAGTACTTGGATTTAATCATATAAATCCTGTATTACACTATGTATTAATGATAATAATCACTGCTATGACGTTTGCTGTTTAAATTAGACGTTTGCAACTTCGTCCCGAACCCTTCAACGAGGTCAATCGAAGATAAGAGTGTGTTCGTGCGTCACCACTTTTATATTAAACGTCCGGCTACCGATATGTGAATGTACTATATATTATATAATACGCAATACTATACTATAGCCCCAGCGAAAATATACATCATAAAAAATATCGTATTCTCACCCAAGGCATGAATGTAAGAAAAATGTTTTACGTTCCATCTGTTTAGGTTAAAAGTAATTTACTTAAATATTGAAGCAATGCGGAAAAAGTCGAGCCCGAAGCAGGATTCGAAACAGCGTCTCTCGGGTTCCGGCCCAGCGCACTACCAAGTGTGCCATCCGAGCTCTTACTCCGGAGTTTGAATTTGCCCACCGCTTTTTTACTAATTTTATAGCAAAATGCTAAAAATATTTAATAAAAGTAATTTAGGTCTACGGTCTTCACTTTATAAAGGCCTGGATTGGTAAAATGTTATTCAAGCTTGCGAGCCATCCATTGACATATTCCATTAGAAGTTTAATATATAATTTAATTATTCTAGTCTATTAATATAAATTACGCTCAATATTTACTGTTAATGTACACCTTTATAATTGTCATGTGTATGATTATGCTAATAAATAAATACACATTTTTTGTAATACTGGGGTGGCAAACAAGCGAACGGCCCGCCTGTTGTTAAGCCAGAATTTTTGTGCACCCCCGGTGCACAAAAATTCTGGCTTTCTATAAAACAAAAATGAGCGCAGGAGACCTGTACACAGGAACACAACTATACCGCTGTCGGTAGTTATTTGGCTGTGGGCTTTTGTAAGGTGGAGGTCGTTCCCCAGTCTTGCTTGCTCGCTAGTATGGTGCCCTGAGTCTCTTTATAAACATACGTGTAAATATTTCTTTACTAGAAATTGCACGCGACATCGATCACGTGGAGGTCTGTTACTTTCCCACCGGCCACTTTTTTTAAAGGACAAATAAAACACTAATTTTATAAAGCTGAAAAGCGCTAATCTCTGCAACTACCCGTTTAAAAACATCACTGAACTATCCATGCTGCCTAAACAGTGCCAAAACCTAAGAGAAAGAAGACGTAAATGTTTACATTTACCTACATAGGCGGCTATTGGCGTTCAAAACAGTTCTCCTTTGACGTCATGATGTACGCAGAACACGTTTTGAATTTTAGTATTCAAAATGCCGTGATAATCTTTAATAAAGTTAACAACCAGTTTTTTATGACCTCACCTCGACCTTACATATAAGTGGCATATTTAATGTGACACCCAAATTGTGTGTTGAGTGACCGCATCCTGAATATAATTGAATGAATTTGAGTAGATAATTGTTTGTTTTAAAAAAATATACGAGGATTGGCTACCATGTAAACGCAAAGCTAAAAAAATTAAAGACAAAAACCGACTTCAGTACGGCAAGTTGCAGTATTTTAAAAAACCGTTTTTTTTATTGAATTCACTGAAGAACTAATCTAGTTAAAAAATAAATACAGAAGCTCTTGGTTTATAACCACATCACACACTTTTTGTCTCATAGTACCAAATAATAAACCTATTTTCTTTTTTTAAACTTCCGCACTAGGGAACAAGCCCTGAGTCGCGGATGAATTTACAACCATACAGTTAACGGACACAAAGTACACACAAATACGGGACAACCATATTAATAATCACACAATTTTTTGTCCGGTGTGGGGATCGAACTCGCAACACGTCGCATTTACCACTGAAATTTCACTTAAGAATAATTAAATGCACTTGTGGTTAATTCATTTAATGGGAATCAGCTTGCCATTAACACCGTGCCGAGAATTTGTTCGGAATCTGGGTCTAATATTGGACTGCCTCGGTGGTCCAGTGGTCGCAGTATGCGCCTGCTGTGCACGAGGTTGTGGGTTCGATTCCCACACAGGGACAAAACTTTGTGCGACCCACAAAGAGTTGTTCTGAGTCTGGGTGTAATTTGTGTCCGTTGATTGCATGTTTGTAAAGTCCCCCGCGACACAGAGCTTGTTCTCTAGTGCGGGAGTTGTCTTTTTAAACACAAAAAAAAAAAAAATATATATATATTATATATATATACTCGTAATTGGTATGTTTGTTAAGTCCCCGCGACACAGGGATTGTTACATAATATTTAAAAAAAACTATCTTTTTGTCACTTTAAAACAATTAAACTTAACTCTGACAGAAAACCGCAATTTATTTAACAGTCAACTACGATAGGTATAATAAATTTATTAAAGAAGTTTCCAAGTAACTTAATAGGAAATTTAATTTATCGACATCCTTGTTCCGTTTGACAGTTAATATAAATATTTTTGTGAACACCGAGGTAGGTATATTCTATATTTAGGACAGCTGACAAGCTTTATAGTATGAAAAATAGCAGACATCTGCATTCGAGCTGTTTGTCTGCAGTGAAGGCAACGCCAGACGCGTCAGCTCTACGCTAATGTCAAAGGTCGATAATAGTTAGACTAAACATTGAAAATATTTAACAGAGCTTTACACTTGTTTATTTAAAAAGCTAATATTTGTTTTTAAAATATGCTTCTTATCGTCTAATTTGCTTTAAGACCTATTTACACTACGCAAATTTCGTAAAGCTATATAGTTTTCGGTTTTTTTTTTAAGTTGAAAAAGGCAGCTGTAGAGTTGTTTCCAACGCTTCTATTTTTGAAATAAGTATGGTAGATATGTATAAGTTTAAAATTTATCTGAGTGCCAAAGTATTGGCTCTGCCTAGTATGTGAGTTTACCCGAGATAAAAACCCAATGATCATTTAGATTATTTCAATAAAGTAAGTTAATACTGACATAAGTAATACGCTGCATTGCCAAAACTAAGAAATTCTTATATAACTGCGTTTAAGTAAGAATTATCTAATCAATATTGACCCCAAGGAAACGCCGAAAATTGCTGGATGAAATCGCGGGTAAAGGCATCGTTAAGTTTTTTTTTATACTACTTGGGTGGCAAATGGCAAACAAGCATACGGCCCGCCTGATGTTAAGCAGTTACAGCCTCTTGCAATACCAGACGCTTGCAATACCAGAGGTACTTGCGTGCGCCCATTTTTTTACACCAAGGCTTTAAGATGGGATTGAAATAAACGTATTCCTATCCCAGGGATACCCTGGGATAGGAATACGTTTATTTCAAAACGCATTCCTAAATGAGCACTGGAGACCTGTACTCACACACAGGAACACAACTACACCGCTGTGTGTAGTTATTTAGCTGTGGTTTTCTGGAAGGAGGTCCTTCCCTAGTCGGGCTTGCTCACTAGTATGGTGCCCTACCTCTCTTATCTATAAGAATAAGACTTAGTTCTTACATTACATATTGGCAATGTTAATTATCACGTTTCAATGTGTGTAAAATCATCTTTACCTAATACTGTTTATGATAAAATACTTTCAGTAGGCAGAGAAGTTTTCTGATGCCATTGGAAAATGTTGTTGGCATCTATTAAAAAACACGGGAATACCATTTTGTAATAACGTTATCATTCATAAACAATTTGCCTTATTAATAACGAAAATAGTATTAATATTATACAGATGTGCTTAAGTAGATAAGTTACACATTAAATTTACGTCAATAGTTGATGATATTTAATCATTAACTATTGACGCAAATTTAATGTGTAACTTTTATTTATTATTTGATATTTTCCGGAATAATTATAGTCTAGAATAGTCTTTGTGCTATAACAGAATATAATCTATCTCTGTGCCAAATTTCATCCAGATTCGTTGAGTCATTTTGACGTGATTGAGTTACAAACTTCCCTACATCCATCAATCCATCCAAACTTTCACATTTATAATATTAGTATCTATTAATTATTAAAGACTATATAATATAGCATCACATCTTTTTCCCACCATGGGATGGGTAGAGGTGTATGACACCTACGTTGCGCCACGTATGTTAGATCATGTCAAATGAAATAAAAACTTGTTTATTAGGTCCCTTAGTGACCTCTAATTAGGCAAAAAAGAAATTAAAACGTCATCTAATTTGCCTACAGCCTGGTATCGCTGACCGCAATAGCACGGGTTGCAGAACACTATTTTTTAAATTCAAATCTATTCTAACAAAGATAGAAATCCCGACTAACATATTATCTACTATTTACTTAACAACACAACCTGAAATCACAGAATATGCCTACATAATAAATACTCGTAGTATCCTACGAACGTTCGAAACTATTAAGGCTAAGAAATAATAGTAGGTATAAAATGTCCTAATTACTAGAGCATAACATTCGTATATTTGATAAAGAACTAGTTTAAAAGTACTTGTAACATTTAACTTATGACCTTGTTTATTCAAACTTAAGTATTTATTTATTTAGATCAGGGTTTTCTAACTTGGTGCGTCCATGAATATCCAAGGGAGTAACAAACAAGCATCAACACATATTATTATTTATAAGAGATCCGTAGCGATCGCAATGAGATCGATACTTACCGTTAAAAATGTTTTGATTTTATAGTGATTTATGAAGGCTGCGACTGCCCTTTAAAAATAAATCATCATATGTATTTCCTCTTTCGAAAAAAGGTCCTATATTGCCAGTCACTAAAGTTGATGCTAACGTAGCGTGGGCTGTTGCTGTTGATATTATCAAGTTTCGGTGACCCACCTTTGAAAGCAGAGTGTAGGTGCACAGGGGGGTTTTAGTCGGTATGCGCCGGCCGCCTATCTCTAGGCCGGAGAGCCGGACATAACCGCCTCGCTCTCCAGGTAGACATAATGTCGCACAGTTTTATTCTCGTACTGGCAGTGTGTTCCAACTTTGGCTAGGATAAAGAATTTTCGGAAATCCTTTCTTCACTCACTTACTGAAAATATTGAAAGAAACTTTGTGAAAATATTCAATTTTGTAACCCGCGCGCTGAAGGCTCTACGTTATACGATGATTGTTGTATGTGTTAATTAATATTATTTCTTTGAAGTTTAGTTTGATGACCCCTCGTAATTATCACGAGTACACTTGTCTTGGAACAACAGCCGAGGCTTACGCACGTCATCTAATAATCATGAACAACTTATTGTTTCTCATATGTTATCTTTCAAGTCTTAAGCGACAAAATTCAAACAATGTTCGAAACAAATTTGCAAAAGTATTTACTTTTTTTTGTGAAAATATCCCAATATATTAATTATTACTTGCTAACATAGACATGCCTCGCTGTGGCTATTTCCGAATAAAAAGCATGTAAATACCCTTTTATACAAAAATGCAACGTGCAACGTCTTAAAGAATATCCAAATCTACTACGACTACTTTTTAACCGATTTTAAAAACGTGGAGGTTAGCAATTCGTGTTTTGTTTTTTATGTTTGTTTCCGCAGAACTCCGTCATTTATGAACCGATATGATTTTTTTTTGTCTGAAAGGTCATTTTGGTCCCATTTTTATCAAATTTAAACGAAAAGACACCCATGTTTTTTGCATGTACCTACCATATAGGGAGAATATTATTGATAGTAGAAGCGCCTTGGTACCGGAGATTGATAAATTCGATTTCGAGATATTGGATTTCGTCTTCAGCCATACCACGAAGACGAAATTGAATTTATACAATATAGGAAAGGCACTATAGACGAACTTAGAACTCGACGACACATTTTAATCCAGCGATTTTAACCAAAATGTCAAAAACCACTACACTTTGTCGTAAACCATATAACTAGATATGCAATTTTGCGTAGTTAGGTCCAGTGCCAACTTTGTCGATAGTACCTATACTACATTTTAAATTGAAAATAACGGATTCACAATGGATCACTATCGTAAAGTTAATCAATAATATTATGCTCTGACGTCAACGAACCAAATTAAATACCTATTTTTTTTATTTACCAGTTTTATGCTAATTATAGTGATACCAGATTATTAAAAACCGGTTTACATTTTTTATAGCAAGTTAATTATTTATATAAAATAAAGCTGTGACGTCAAAGCAAGCTCGTTTTCTCATTTATATTAAATTAACTACCTATAATGAGTGGTAAATTCATAATCGACCTAAAGCTATAAACATTAGCGGCGTGGCGTACAATTCAGCAGAGTACCTACACAATAGTTAAGTGTTTGTTTACAAAACTTATCTAAGCGAAAGTATGTCAAAATTGCAAGTATCCTTTTTTATAACACAGATGTGACAAACAAGCATATTCCGCCTAATGGGTTAGAATTGAATAGAGACTACTTGCAGTAAAATAAACAGTCATATCCCTCAGTGCCTCAAAAATAATGTAAAGTTGGTTCTGCATCTGACCTCTCTCCGGTCGCGTTGAGTTTGACTATGAGATTGAAGGAACAGACAATGCATCAGTTTTTACGCACATACTTGTACACTATATTGTATTGTATTGACTGCCTTGGCGGTCCAGTGGCTGCAGTTTGCGCCTGCTGTGCACGAGGTGGTGGGTTGGGTTTCCGCACAGGGACAAAACTTTGTGTTACCCACAAAGAGTTGTTCTGACTCTGGGTGTATTTTATGTCCGTTAATTGTATGTTTGTAAAGTCTCCTGCAACACAGAGCTTGTTTTCTAGTGCGGGAGTTGTCTTTTAAAACCAAGAAACTATAATGTGGCTTACGCAGTTGGTTAATCTTCATTGAGATGAGGCGTCCGCTTAAAAAAATGATTTTCTGAAAATATCTATGCTTCCAACATCGTTTTAACATAAAGGAGAATAATGCTACGCAGTCGAAATCATGGGAAAAGGATGAGCAACACTATGGTGTGTATTACTTTGAATAGACAATTGTCATTCCAATCAGTTATCGTCCTTAGTCTACTAATTAAATTATATTTGTATGCAATCATTGTACTAGCACGTGGCACTTAATTCACAGGGTGAGAAGGCCTCTTAGGCAATTAATAGATGCTTGAACATCGCGTAGGTGTAAAATGTAGGCGTGGTAACCGTATCTATAGGTACTACAGACTCTCTTGTTCTGTTACCTAAGGCGAGCGTTACTGAAAGCAATCTATTCACACTCACTATTCACCCCCACGCTAGCTAGGTTTACAATCTATTTTTAAAATGGGATTGCATTTTTAATTACAAACTAAAAAAAACAACCTTTGTAACAATGACATTTTTCTTCTTATTTTATACTATCCATCTCATTCAAATACCAAAGTTGAATGTTAAAAGCTGTAAGCTGTTTTTTTTAAAGAACTAAATATATATGTAGGTTTTCATAGTATTGAATACAGAAAAAAAAACAAATAACTTATATACACCTATTTTAATAAACTTAATTCACAATGATATTTAAAACTCTTTGTTAGCCAATTTACGGGAAACGCTCGCCGTACATCCGCTCTGAAACGAGGCAATCTTGTCTCTGTGTTCAGGAACCGTACTATGACGTCAAAGTAAAGCGATATATTTTCGAATTATTTTCGAATAAGAAAATCGTAAGACTTAAACTTTACACCTGGTAAAGTTTAAGTCTTACGATTTTCTTATTCGAAAATAAATCGCTATAAGGACGGCATGGTACAGCCCCTGCGGCTTTTCGCTACATAAAAGCTTCGTTTATCGTTGATACTTCTATCCTTACGATGTAATACAAGAAATCAATAAGGCTTAAAGCAGACATGCTACTTTTAGCATATACGATTTTGCGACTGTATCGATGCTACATCGCGATTTGGCAATTCTCTGCGTTCGGTCGCGGTATCGGAATCGTGCGTTTTTACGACTGTATCTATGTCGTCACAATAATAATAATAATAATATTTTCAGGACAACTCACACATTGCTATCTGATCCCAAACTAGGCAGAGCCTGTACTATGGTAACCAGACAACTGATAAACATACTTATATATTTCTAAATACATACATACATATTATAGATAAATTACACCCAGACACAGAACAAACATTCGTTGCTCATCACACAAAGATTTGTCCTGGGTGGGAATCGAATGATTCATTCGCGGAGCTCATCGTAATATATAAAATAATGAACCAAATCGATTCATCGATACAGCGACTAAAAGCTTCCGAAAAGCGACTTAATCGCTGTGTTAGGCGATTTTAAGTCTGGCAGATCACCGATGCCAAAAGTAACATGTCTGCTGTAGCCCTTAACCAGCAGGCAAAAAAGGCTGTAATGACCACTCTAACTCTAGTCTTATAAGATCTTGTTTTACTGTGAAGCTTTTTTTAGAGTAAGTAGAGCAAAGTCTTAATACGGCTATAATTTGAACACTTTCTTTTTAGTTCTTATTGATTCTATCCCATCGGACTGTGAAAGTTAGGAAATAAAAAGTGGTCCTGTGTTTCCGTACAACTTGTGCACTATTAGGTATGTCTCACGCGCAAATGACCGAAATTTGCTTAGGAGGACATTAATATTATTTACAAAGTCAAAGGTGCAAATTTCCTTGTCTTTCACTTGTCAAAAATTTCCTATCTAGAACTCACCTAATCAGCAACTATGCAGTGCTCAAATCTCGCTGCGAATTGCTCTTTTCTCTTCAATAGAAATTTCACTTACTCTTAAGTGAAATTCCTGTAAATGTTAAAATTCTGCCTTTTATATTTCAACCGTAAGTACATAGGCTATCTATAGTAACCGCTTACTCTCAGTCAGTTCGCTAGATTATTTTCCGAGTTCGTCGATGTAAAAAGAACGGGAGCATCAAGGGTATCCAACGGGTTAAGTGCAGCTGATATAATGACGTCACGAAGTGGAACGGCTGCTGGCTGGCCCCGCGACTGCGACCCGGCCATTGCTCCGCGACGTCATACATTAACGTACACTGCCCCGCCTCCGATTTATGCCTCTAACAAAGCTATGCCTCTACCCTTCTCTTTAGTTGACCTGATTTCTCGTATCGAATCTACACCACAAACGAAAATAGGTTGACTTCTATTTGAAGGCGGTTTAAGACAGCTATACTTGGTACGTCTTCTAACACTGTTATTTTAAATAACTTTATGTGAAATTGCGCCACATAGGATACTACGACTAACAATCTTGTAAATCAAAATCTAACTCACAAAAGATTATAAATATCCAGCGATTGAAAATAGTGGCCTAAGTTTCTAGACAGTTTTTTCTTACGTGATCTGAAGTACACTTTAAAATGTATGTATATTATCGTAACCACATTGTAAAATAGATTTTTTAATGTGAAGGACTATCAGAGAAGCTGACAGAAGGAAAATTACAACAAAACATGAACATTGCTTAGTCTACTAGATACATACTTACTTTGTACAGTAAATGGACTTTAATGAAGGCTTCATCCGTCTCTAAAGATAACGGATATTACCTACTGCACTATATTGAGATATTATTACAACGTTTAGAGAATACATGACCAACAATGTGTCAGGAATGGTCTACGCTCTATTCATTGTTCAAAATCATGTCTTTTATCGAAATTGACTCGTGTTTTAATATTGATTACGACAATCGAATAAGATGCAGCGGCAGTGTGGACAGGCCACTAACAAGGTGGACTCATTGGTGAAGGTTACGACATAGGCAACCGATAGGTAGGGGTGTAGGATACGTGTATAGTGTGATTATGTATGTATAATGTCGATACTTGAAAATAAACCAATTTTAAGAGAGGTAGGGCACCATTCTAGCGAGCAAGCCCGAATGAGGAAGGACCTCAACCTTACCACCACAGCTAAATAACTACATACAGAGATGCAGTTGTGTTCCTGTGTGTGAGTTCCAGCACTTATTTAGGGATGCGTTAAGAAAGAAACGTTTGCCTATCCTAGGGATACTCTATCTTGAAGTCCTGGAGAATAAATGTCAATATTTTATACATCACTGAATAATTGTGCGATACAAAGAACATTGTACCGAGTCTGTGTTAATAAAACTTATGGTTTTTACTTCGCAACAACTTTGCGTCAATTATTGCCTTAAATTAATAAAAAAAAATACCTATTGACTACATCTTAACATAAGTATTTTATTTTATTAATCGCACATTATATCAATAAACCCCTGGACACGGATATTATACTCTAGCGCGAAAGTCGTTAAAAAGATAACTTGATATTTTAAGTTATTAAACGGCATTAATTGCTAAACTAATCGATGTACAATAAAAACGTTAAATACATTTAGAAGAATTTTAGAACATTTTAAAACGGGTTTTATGTTTTTTTTTTTCTAAAAAGTATTTACCTAAAAGCAACAAGCATGCATGAAGAATGTCATAAAGGTGAATGATGCAAAAGAACTATGACAAGATTGTAGCTAATAGTAGCATAGTCTCTGCCTACCCCTCCGGGAAACAGATGACGTATGGATGTTTAAAACTTAAATGTATTTAACGTAATTGTATACATACTTTTGTTATCCTATACGCAGTTGTATAAAGAGGAAATACACGCGAAAATGTAGTAATCTCTGTATCCGTTGTCGTCGTAAATTAATGAATGTCAGCTTATCGTTGTATACTCCGAATTACAGTCCATATACAGGTGTAATTAAATGACACATCAAAACAAATGGCGCTAAAACGAAGTAGATACAGGCAATAACAAACATCATTATCTTATCATTATACCTATGACATTTATTTGATGAAAATTAACGATTCCGAGAGGTAATGTCCCTGTTCTATGATTTGTGTGACGTATTGGATTTCATGCTCTCGTAGCACGCTGATAAGCGATTCTAGGAATTCTATAAGGAAATAAATCATTCAGACGTATTTAAGTTAACCGCACACTGTAGGGGCTCTACTATGGACCAGTCTGTAACCTTTTAGGTTTCAGCAGAAGGCAATGAAATAGGTTTCGGCGGCCAAATTATCTCCGGCCTAATGCCGAAACCGGTTTTGTCTTTCTGAAAATGTACCCAAAATACAGCCCTGCCAACAATGGTGATCGCTCCGCCAGAACAGAACAGTACCTGTCCTAAAACACCTATGTATGTTTTGGCACGCCATAGAAAAACAATATTATTTGCCCCACTTAGACCTAACATGTTAAACATGGATATTCTGCTTACCTCGTCACTGACGAAGACATTATGCTATAATGTGTGCCAACCATTAATATTATGAGACGATAAATTGGAATAATAAACTACATATCATAAACATGTTCCTTAATACGTTTTAAATTGTTTCAGCCTTCTGGATTGTTAGAGAACCCACTATTATATAGCTGTATGCAAGAAGTGTATTGTATCTCACGTTGGGATCCTGCCAGGAAGTACTGCCTCAGAATTGTAATGCCTCACGGATCGTTGCTGTTACAGGTTAATATAGATTTTATTTATTTAATATGCTTACGGATAATTTTACATTTTAGATACGATTTCGACTGACCTGTTGGTCTAGCGGTTATTGAGCTTGACTGCTATGTCGAATATCGTCGGTTGAATTAATCTTTGTGTGATAAGCATGATTATTTTGTTCTGTATCTGGATGTCATTTATTTATAATATGTTTTTAGATATGTACCTATATTTATAAGTTGTCTGGTTGCATCAAAGTACAGGCTCCGTTTAGTTTAGGATCGGATAACTGTGTTTAATTTGTACCTACACATTTTTTTTAGATAGACTTGTCTATTAGTTAAAAGCTTTCTCATAAGTAAAGTAAATTATTAGATTTTATTATGCTTTGTTAAATATCAGTAAAATATGCATCTCTTATAGCCGTTTACACTTAGTTGAGACAAGTAGCGGGGCGAACCACGCGACGAGACGAGTGTGTAAATGTCCGCGCGTGATTCGCCCCGCGCTTCATAACACTCGCGCCGGGAGCGGTTACCTCTAGAGTGGCATTTACATTTACGCTTTTGACTATAAAACGAGACGAATTACGACGCGAGAGTGTAAATAAGCTATTAATATGAAAGTCAATCGCGGTGTGTAGGTATATCTTGGGATAGGTTATGTTTTAGCCGGCTTAATAAATTCAAAGAAATACCTACCTATGTACTAGTCTAATATACGTAACTGCGCAAATATAAACAACGATTAAGTACTTATGATGACATTTTTATTTTCTAGGCTAACGATGCTTACACGAGGGACCAATGGTATCACTCTATTATATGGAGGGTGAGTACACATTTACGTATTTCCTTCCTGTTGCGGTTAGCTAATTGTTTACTGACATTTATTTTAATAATGCGTTTATTTTTCAGAGAAACATAATAAGATATAGAAAATTCCTCACAAAGTCTGTAAGAAAAGAAGTCGTATTAAAAGAATTGAAGGTAAGTTACAATTTATACGATTATTTACCGACCGACACCAAACTTCAACCGAAACCAAAAGTTTCAGCCGAAACTGAAACCAAACTTTTTTTTACCAGGGTTTCGGTAAAATCAGGTTTCGACCGAGCACAATATTTATATATCTGTACGTACTTTTATATATCTGTATGTACTACAGTGTGAATGTGTTTTTTGTTTCCAGAATATGGTAGATTTCGTAATGACCACGCCATTACAAGATGAAAGTGTGACGCGGGCGCCTCTACAAATACTCACCGATTTACTCTCAGAGGTAAATTACCGCTCATTTGATACTAATCAGTTCCTTTTCAACAAAATTAACTGTTTGTTTACATCGTACTTAGATATGACTATCTACTATTATAAATGCGAAAGTTTGAACGAATGTTTGTTACTCATTCACGTCAGAACGACTGAACGGATCTAGATGAAATTTTGCACAGAGATGGATTATACTCTAGAATAGCATAAAGACTACTTTTATCTCGAAATAGACGGATGAATCAAACGTCAACGATCAACATCCATCCATATCGTCGCAATCTATCGCCTCCGTCCACTACTAGACCGATTTTGATGAAAGTTTGTCGGATTATCCTACTAATATTATGTACGCGAGAGTTTGTAAGTATGGATGGATGGATGAATGTTTGTTACTCTTACACGTAAAAACTACTGAACGGATCTTGATGAAATTTGGCACAGAGATAGATTATGGTCTGGAATAACACATAGGCTACTTTTATTAACGATAACCGATATCCACGCGGGCAGAGCCGCGGGCAACAGCTTAGAGTTTATATCATAGAATAGTAAATAGTCTATATTTTATTTTAAAAAACGACATTAATGAGGGCGGAGTCGCATACAAAAGCTAGTACGCAATATTTTGTGTGAATAAACTCAGGTTACGAGTAAGCAAGCTAAAAACTTGTGAAAAACATTTAAATAAAATTGATACATAAATGTTATTGTCCCATATGAAATGATATTCGTGATCTTCTCATAGACTTAATCAACAAAACATATAATCGCTTGACGTAGACATAAAGGTAGGAACTACAAGATATACTTACCTACTTTGTATTCTATAAAATACCTAAATTATACACATTGCCGGTAACATATAGATCGATAGCGACGGATTATAATATATTACGTTTCAAATAATTACATCATATATTTGTTGACTGTACTTTTAAATACAATAACATGTAATTTATAACTATGTAGGTAGAGTATAGTAAAGTTAAGATAAGAGTGTATAATACTAATTAGTTATAGAATAAGCTTCTTTGTCGCAATAGGTCTTAATGTTCCTGGAATGATAGATATACGTGTGTGATACTAAGTAAATATTTGTCATATTTCATATAGTGCTTGGACGCTCCAGGTAACATTGCAATGGATTAATGCAAATACTAATAGGAACTTAGATTGAGGCTTATTCAGGTGGCGCAATCAGTCCTAAAATGGTAAAAAAGAAACGAGTTCACAGTAAAATTCATGACGGAAATGCAATGTTATTTCAGTTATTAGATTTCTTATCATGAGCCCGACACGTGCTCAAATATTTACGTTCGAGTTACCAATACGGTTATACATTTGATACGAGTAAAACATTCGAGAAAATATTTATTTTCCGTAACCTTAATTCTTCTTGTCATTGCATATATTATTTATTTTTATAAATAAAGTGACACTTTATTGAAATACAGAGTAGGTAAATGTGATACTAGGCAACTTTTCCGGTCGTTTATTCCGTCTATTAAAATCATTTTTACACTAAGCGTCTGGATATTCGTATATAGCTCTATATTAGCCGAAAGGAAAAGTTCCTGTTTTTACATTGACGTAGGTACCTACTCATAGTTAGCTTTGGCCTAACGGTAGCGATGAAAATGAGCAACGACAGAAATGTTTTCTTTTCACCAAAAATTAGGATGTCAGTAAAATATATGTAATAATAATAATAAATAATAATAATAAATGTTTATTTGACTCAAAACGAATTACACTTTTAAGACTTAGGCTATGGCATACAATCATGGTTGACTAAAGGTACTGGTACTGGTTCCCAAACTAGGCTTAGGCCTGTATTTTAGGAGACAGTGCTCAGTTACAATCGTGGGACGCAGTAGACACAATTGCGGTAAGTATAAAACATTTTCTTATTTTACGTAGGTAAGTATATAGCTTTAATTTATCTATTACTATAGAAATAACAAAGATGTGTGTGTGTGTGTGTGTGTGTGTGTGTGTGTGTGTGTGTGTGTGTGTGTGTGTGAGTGTGTGTGTGTGTGTGTGTGTGTGTGTGTGTAATATATATGATGGGTCACTCTTGGAATATTAATAGAGCTTCCGTGCTGTTATAGTCTTGTTGGAGAAGCCAACAAGTTGCTTTCTTTTTGACCTCATGTCTGTTAAGTCCAACAATGTTTTCTTTTTTGTTAAAAGTGTTATAAAGTTTGCAACCTAAACTTTTGAACTGACGTCTAGCAAATGCAGTTTTACAACGTGCCCTCGAACAGACTGGCTGATTACTACGTTTCCTTGGGTTAGGAAGGGGTACACTTTGATGTATTTTTAAAATTGATCTTAAAACAAAGAGCTGTCTGACTGTAAGTACTTTGTTTTCAGCGTAAAGCTGGGCGGTAGGATATCTTATCGGTCTTTTGTTCATTACTTTTAGAACCGCTCTTTGTGCCCTTTCCAACTCAAGTAATTTCGTTTTACCTGACCCACCCCAGACTGGTATGCAATATTGTATTACAGACTGACTGAGGGCGAGGTAAACCATTCGTAGAGTTTCTGGGTTAGTCGTATCACGCAAGGTTTTAAAGAGGTGTATTAGTCTTCTGGTTCTTGTTTTTATCACGTCAACCTGGATGTCCCATTTCAGTTTACTGTCTATTTGTACACCAAGGTATTTAGTGTTTGCTACTCGAGTTAATACTTGACAGTTGCAATTGTCATTTGAAAGGCAGATGTGAGCTTTTATACAATAATCAACCGGTGGGGTATTGATTTTTGATAGCGAAAAGGGGATGTAGAGAGTTTTATCCAGGTTTAACGTTAGCAAATTGTTAGACAGCCATGCCATAACCTCTTTCAGAGAGTATTCCGCTCTCTCTTTTACGACTGCCCATGTTGGTCCCTCCACCACGATCGCAGTGTCATCTGCATATGTGAAAATGTCGGTGTGGGGGAGTGACATAGTGCAGAGGTCATTGACATATATCTGAAAGAGTGTTGGGCCAAGAATGCTCCCTTGCGGTACGCCGTAGGACATAACAACCTCGTCACTTATGATATTATCAATTTTTACGCTTTGTCTTCTATTTGTTAAATAATTCCTAAAAAGACTAAGAGTAATGCTACGTACACCCAACCTCTCCATTTTATCCAACAAGATCGAGACAGAGACCGTGTCAAATGCCTTGGAGAGATCCAGAAAAATGCATAAGCATCTGTTCCCATTGTCCAAATTTTTTACTACGGTATTAGCAAGTTCTAACACAGCGTCCTCAGTTGAAATGTTTGGACGAAAGCCATATTGATTTTTAGCAACTAAATTGTATTTTTCCATGTAGTTCTTGAGTGCGTTATTAAGGATCTTCTCCAAAATTTTTGAAAGCGCTGATAGTACGGATATCGGACGGTAGTTATTGACACAGTCTCTGTCACCTGTCTTGTAGATTGGGTGGATTATTGCCTTTTTTAAGGCATCGGGGAAAACACCGGTGTTAATAGCCAAATTGCAGACATGAGTTATTGGAGGAATCAAAGTTTCTCGGCAGAGTCTTAAAACATATGGTGAAATACCATCCCACCCAACAGTTCAGTCTTGACGTAGCCGCAAAATGGTAGATTCTATTTCAGCTTCGGTCACTTCCAGTAGAACCATGGAATTAGCATTTTTATTTAAGTTGTTTGCGGGTAGCACTGAGGTTTCATGTCTATGGGTTGAAATCCTTTCAGCTAAGGTTTTGCCTATTGAAGAGAAAAAATTACACAGATTGTTAACAGACTGTTTAGCATCAATATGGTTTGTCAAGAGATCTAAAGGACTGTCTTTGTTTTTTATGGTGTTGGTGACGGTTTTAATGGCTTGCCAAAGGGCCTTTGGGTTGGAGCCTGCTTTGTCTATAAGGTTCTTATGATAAGCTAGTTTCAATTCACGCAAAAGACGGTTACAGAAATTGCGATAACGGGTGTAGGTTATTTTTATGGTCATATTGTCAGGGGATTTTCTGAACTTTATATGTAACTTATCACGATTATTTATGCATCGAAGCAACCCGGGTGTCATCCAAGGCTTTAGTAATCTGTTTCTTTTTGGGATTTTGGTGACTTTAGTATTAGAAGTTATAATAGATGCAATTGTACAGATAAAGCTATTGGTTGCAGAATTAGCATCATCCATTTTAAGAATGTGGTTGAAATCAGTCTTATCTATAGTAGATTTTATATTAAGGTAATCGATACAAGATTTTGTGTGACAATGATTGCGTATGGGTTTGGATCTATCTATGAGTAAGACTATGGGGTTGTGATCTGTTATGTGGGATTCTAGCACAAGTGTTGTGGAAGGATGATTAGATGTAGTGAAAAAATGGTCTACGCATTTTAGACTTATTCTAGTAGGGTATGTATGAGTAGCAAAAAGCCCAAAGGATGCGTTAAGGGTTGTATACTCTTCACATAGTGGGTCTTTGCTGTTAGGACGAATATCAATATTCATATCGCCTACAAGTATCACGTGTTGCGATGTAAAGTTGTTGTAAACGTAGTTTAAACTATCTATAAATTTATAATGATCATCTAATGTTTTGTATGACGGGGAACGATAAATTGCCACAATAGTAGTATTATTGTTTATTTGACAGATCAGACAGCTAGCACCTTTAAATAATGGCTCACTGATATTACATGTAAGATCCTTATTGCAGTAGATTACTATACCATCATTTTGGTTCATTAGGGACTTTGAAGTATGCGCTATATAACCATCTAAACTAGGTATAGTATTCGTTTTACTGAGCCAGCATTCGGTTAGTACAATAATATCGAACATAGTCTTCGTCACCAAAAGCATAATACGGAATTGGTCAAAGTTTTTATTTATGCTACAAATGTTTAGATGGATTATTTTAAGTGATTGTTTATAGGTACATGAGTAACTTAGGCAGTCCTCTGGATGACAGATATGAGAAACTGAGTGAAAGTCAGAGTCTAATTCGGCATTTATTTCATTTATGTTAGCCATTTTTTAAATGTAAATAAATACAATGTAATGTCTCAAATAAGGGCGAATAGGATATATTTAAAGAGTGCACATTTATTTCATAGTTTATATTAGTGTATTGTGTGGGTGTGAATAGTGGAATTCTTGATAGTATGATTTTTTTTGTAAATAATATTATGTGAGAAGTAGTTAGTAAGTGTGTGTGCATGTAAGGACGTGAGTGTGTAATACATGTTTTCCATAGTAGGAACCTATAAAGACCGAATTCTGTGAAAATCCTCGGGGAAGGCCTATGTTCCCTAATGTGTGTCTTTTGTCTAAGATGAAAATGGCGATTAAAGTAAATTTGGAAAGTGCCTTAAACTATTTATCATAAACAAACACAATCCAAACTGATTATAAATACATCGCGTAGACTACTTAAACACAAAATATGTAAAACCAATTTAGCTAATTTATTAATTCTGAATAGACGTCATTGGCATGAACTTGTGCATTACAAATAGCCGCTGCAATTCAAAACAGTATACATCCAATCCCGCTGTGCATTAAACCGCAAATAATCTGCAATTCAAAATGGAAACAACGCACAATAATCCAGTAATAAACATAAGAATCTCGATAAAGCGTCATTAAGAACTAAGTACTGGGATGTAGTAATACAAAGCTGGTGGACAAACGGACTGTATTTTATCCGTACATAATGTATTAGGTTCATTGGATCGGAAAACAAAATTATATTCTTCACTTGTTTATGTCCGCAATTTTTGTGTGCTATTCTGACGAATAAGTTATAACATTGTAAATATTGATCAAAATCCGTCCAGTAGTTTCTGCGTGAAGGAGTAACAAATACCTATCCATCCTCACAAACTTTCACGTTTATAAGTAACATTCAGAAAAGTAATAAATATCCTTCTGTTCAATACTAAAAGACCGTTAACAGGGCAGAGCTTTTTCAAGTAGCGTTGGAAAGGCTTTTCACCAGCAGAAGCAAATCACCACCTATAATATATTTTTTGCTGTTATGTTCTTTATGCTGAATGCTGCATCAATTTAAGGCAAATCTTACTGTGCTATTTCAAATTGGCTAAATATTTGCAGAAAAAAGAAAATTCAGATTGGGAGGAGTGGGCAGAAAACGTGACTAGTGTGGCAGCACCACTTTTAGCAGAGAGATGTGCATCAGGCGAGCTCTGTGCTCTGCTGGCGAGGCTGTGTAGACGAAGACCGCGCGCCGCGCCGCTGCCCGCGCTCGCGCCGCCTGTGCGCAGAGTCCTCACGCGCAACGTTGACTTCACCAGAGCACCTGACGCGAGGAGACTTGTCAGAGATTACATCAGGTAATTTGCATTTGTACGTGACCTCCCTCACGTTACAAATATTATAATTATTGACTATACACTCATCGTTCGTGAAAAACACAGGTAAATTAACATGACAATATACTTGCTATACTTACAATACATGTATATTTCTTATTTATTTCATCATATGTAAAATTTTACAATTACTTAGGTACAACTATGTTAGCTAAATCAAAATTTTCGATGCCTAAAGTAAACAGAAATACAGAAAGTTTCACAAAAAAAGTGTAATAAAGGGTACTACGACACGTAACTGTGGATGAGTAGACGATCAAGAAGTTGTCAAATTACACGGGTCGCCAATATTAAAATAAAATGTTTTAAGCGTCGTAAGTATTTCGGAAAACATCATCTATATTATTTTCGTAATTTTAATGATAAAATGTACTAATTTGGCGTGCCTTTTAACATAGTCCTCCTCCAAATGTGTCTCTGGACTCTGTTTTCTGCATTTAAAACCATATGTTATAATATTAAATTCCACCTTTTAATTAATTTCATTCAACATTTTGTGATACATGTACTGTTTTACATAGTAAATGCGCATAAAATGTATAAATAATAATTGAGTATAGTCAATTGAAGGACAACGGGACAACAGAGATGCGAGCAGGTGAAAGGATGGCAAGTGTAGTGACGCAAATAAACATATATCATCATATGCGACTGACCTTATAGCGATAAGAATGTATGTATATTGAGCAAATTAATTAATTACCGTATTTTATAATATATTTACATCAATAGTTATTAAAATAAAAGTAACTTAAGACTACTACCAAACAATTTGATATTATATTTAAAGGTATTACAGGACCTAAAAAAAACTGATGGAGGTCGCAATTCTGAGGAAAGATGCCCAAAAGACTGGCCACATTGCCACGATGGATCGCAAAGCTAATACGTTGACCCAAGTAAAGGTTTCGTCTATATCATAAATAGCATTGTATATGAAAGGTTTCATATACAATGCTATTTATGATATAGACGAAACCGAAAGAAGATTGTTCAGAAACAGTAATAGATTCGAATAGGTACAATATTTTTTAAACCAGTTTATATTTTGTCCCAATAATGTATGACAATTGTTTAAAGTTGGGCTCATATACTCATATTTTACCGGGCCAAATTTTTATTCTAATAATGCACAATACACCGAAATGGTTTGCACTCTGGTACACTTTCATTGTGAGATGGTTTTTCTTATTTTTATTCTTACTCTTCTAATAAAAACAAATTTGGGGTGTTTCAGTATTTTAGAAACTGTATCAAAGTACAGATGGGCTTTCAAACTGTAGCACTATACTAATTGTAATATTATAAAGCTATAGAGTAGGTTAATCATGTATATAACCTTCCTCAAGAATTGGGCTATCAAATGCAAAAAGATATTCAAAACTGACTGGTGGTTCCCGAGATTAGCGCGTTCTAACAAATAAAATAAACAAACTCTTAGACTTTATTATATTTGTACCTATAGATTGAATTAATAATCACCTCTGCTAATAGGTAACCACATCACGAACCTATTCTATGACACACTACGAAGACAAAAGCAAAATGTATTTATGTTTATTTTTGACCTACCTACATAGGTACATAATGATTAGCCCGCTGACCTTTTAATTTCAATTCAGGTTTATTAATTGTTTTTAATAGTCATAACGGCCATGTACTGCCTCGCAGCTAAATAGGCAGAGTACAGGTCGAATGATAGTCCTTGAATAGATTGAATGCGTCGAATATTGCTTATCTTTATTGACTGCGCCTCTAGCGTCTCATAGCGAATGAATATCACTATAAATGATTCTACATAGATTTAAAAGGGATAGGGGTCTATCGTACCCTCATAAAAATAACATTTAGCAAGCTATTTTAAGTAGTTTTTATGTATTATGGCAACTATTTTCCCATGTACCGTACTGTGAGTTGACATTTAACATTTCAAGACAAAATAAGTCTATATGACTTTACATGGGATATAAACTTATAAAAAAAATCGGAAGAGGGTAGATTATATCCTGGGGAAGGACAAAGGGTACTTTACATCGCGACTACCAATACCAAGTAGTTAAACATTTGACGAGTGCGCTACGTATGTACCTACCTATTTACATTATTACAAAAGACATGAAAATTCGCAACCTAATTCTTATGACCTGCAGAATAAAATAAGGCTCTTCTGGCAACCCTCTGCGGTCTGAGTCTTTATCCCTAAAATAACAAAGAGGATAAGAAATAAAACCTAATTTGGTTATAGTATCCGTCCTAAAATAAGTAGTAAATGCCATTGACTGTATTGTCTATTTTAAATAAAGTTTTATTTCTTAGTTTTCTTGTTCTTTAGTTTGTGAATTTTCATGAGTTTTGAAATGATAAAAATAAATACGTCGCTGGCTCTTGGTCCACTAGGTATTATTTTTAATAAAGAGACTAAAGGTTCAAGGCGTCCTTACATCTATTTATTTTCGCTTTAATGGCATCATGATAAGGCTCCTGGGTATATAAGGCTCTTATTAGGGTTCGTTAAAAAAAGATGACCTAAAAATTACAAGATTGCCGTCCAACTGTATTAATCAATATTGACTGCACGGTTGGTTCAGTGGCTTAAGTGGTTACCTCGCCATTTACTACTGCGCGGCGTGTAGTGTTCGATCCCCACACGGGACAAAAAATTGTGTAATCCACAAATGGTTGTCCCGAGTCTGGGTGTACTTTGTGTCCGTTAATTGTATGTTTGTAAAGTCCCCCGCGACACAGGGCTTGTTCCCTAGTGCGGGAGTTGTCTTTTTAAACAAGAATCAATAGGAATAATTGCGGATATGATAGTGAATTGAAAAGGTTAACAAATCGATCAATTTAATCGAGTGCACCTGCACTTGAGTCAATTGATATAACGAATAAAGACAATAAGGTGATGTTATGGCAATATGATTTCATTAATTGTCAAGCAATAGATTTTTGGGTGGACATTAATCTGTCTAGGTATGGTATTTATCCACTTAGAAGTGGATTTGAATTAAGAATAAAAGCAGAAGAAGTGGTGTTACGTTACCTCAAGAAATTAAAAGGAGTTGAGAGTTTAACAGTGGCCTTTTGATGGCCGTGGCAATGTTGTAAATATAAATATTAGGATCCTTCTGTGTTCACAGCCACTCTCAGGTCCGGGGGCCCTTCAGGTCGGGTACCCGTGGCATTTTTCTCATAATGCTACCCTATTGACGCCACTGGAGTTTAGGGTATACAAAGATTACAAAGTCAAATTCATTTATTTATTAAGATCATACTAGTCTTTTTTTTCCTACAGCAATAGTCTTACAAAGCCACCAGAATCACTTCGCTTAGGTTAAATTATTTTCTACGCAATTTCTTTTTTTTTCTTCAAGAAATTTAAATATATTATAAAGATTTCAAAAAAAGATGAATGAAATAGGTAAAGTCATTCTCAATATTCATTTTTATATTTATAGCAGTAGATATTATTTTACATAATTATTTATAAACAAGTTTTAACTAATCAGTTGCAATGTTTTTAAATGCTATGAAGATAGCATTTAAAAACTTTTGACGTCAGTAGGTATCTATTTAATATTCACTAATTAATTAAAGTATCGTGTCTTCTATTTGTGTAACATACGCGTAAATACATAGATAATTATTGCTCATTTTCTAAATTTGCATTGTTTTCAGTTGTAGGAAGGAATATTATTTATAGTTGGTTTTGTTAAAAAAACAAAATAATATTAAGATCGCAAATAAATCGCTCCGACAAGGTACCTACGCCTTTGTACATATTATTATATTGTATTGTTGTTTTGCGGGTGTACAATAAAGAATTAAGAATTAGTCGTCAATGTCATGGTTATGCTCCAGAAAAGCATTTCAACAATCCTGCTGATTTTGTCCAAATCCTTACTAATATTATAAATGTGAAAGTTTGTGGATTCTATGGATGGATGGATGTATGGATGTTTGTTACTCTTTCACGCAAAAACTACTGAACGGATCTGGATGAACTTTGGCACAGAGATAAATTATAATCTGGAATAGCATATAAGCTTTTAATTCTTTAATGTACACAAAAGAAATACAGATAGTGTTACATAGATATTAATATCATGTACAAAGGCGAGCTTAACTCAAAATTGAGTTCTCTTACAGCAAACCTCTGAGAAGTGGAAAGTTTAGAGGAAACCAAGGGTAAACAAAGTGTAGGTACATTTGATAAAGAACAGTTGGTAACAAATATATTATAACATAATACATACATAAGATTATACATAGATACATACAGAATATATATATAAATAAAAACATATATAAATATAATATATAAATACATATAAACACTTACATAGTCTATAGACACAATTATTTTAAAAGGAAATGCTCCTTGACGTTCCTCCTAAATACGTCCAGAGAAGGGCTAGAGCGTATGGAATGTGGGAGAGAATTCCATAGATTTACAGCATGAATAGTAAAAGAATTATGATAACAAGTAGAATAGTGAAGGGGGGTTTGTAGGAGAAGAGAAGAAGCTAGTCGACAGGGACAGGAACAAGCTATTCCAGACTTTAATTTATCTCTGTGCCAAAATCTCTTTATCACGATAACCGACATCTACGGGCAACAACTAGTAATAAATAAATGCTACATAAAAGATGTTCTCAAAATAATAAGACGTATTGTATAAAAATAAATGTGTGTTTTTTTGTCCGCAGTGCTCTAAGCGCGCATAACTCGGGCAGTGCTCTGGTACGTCGCTTTGTGGAGGTGACGCATGGCAGTAGAGCCACGTGCCCGTACCCTCGCGCCGCACCCAACCTGGCCGCAGTCGCACTCGCTGCGATTGATAACCACTATCGCGACACAGACTCACCTCACGTGTGTAACGAAGCAGAAGAAGAAGTACTCTGTTTCGCTGATATATTAAAACATATGTAAGTTGTACATCGTTTAAAAGTAAAGAACTCATGGTCAAACTTGGCCTCCTCGTGTCGGTGCCGTTTTCTTTTTTCACATTTAAGACACTCCGAAGTCTAAACTCTTACCATTATCCATAATCACCTTTAATGAGTTGGAAAACTAACCGTTTTGGTTGTTTTATGATGCTTTTATCCTGGTCAACTGCCGGCGAATGAGACCCAATTCTATTGTGCCGATTGATGAGTAGGTGATCGTCATTTACCTTTATTACCTATATGTAGTTGCTAGCACCAGCTTGGCAATGACGAATCAGCGATAAAAAATAAAAAAAAATATATAATCATTAACAGGAAGTTCCGATGCAATCCTGTCATGGTTTTTTACCATAAGGAAATTGTATTTTACCTGTTTATATTTTTTTATACCCCTTACAAGCACAGCCCGCCTGATGGTAAGCAGTTGCAATAGCCTGTGGACACTAGCATCTATTGCCAGAGGTATCATACCATCTTGCGTGTTGCCGACACAAAAAATTGTATCACAAGGGTTTTGTGGTGAAGTATCCCTGGGATAGGAAAACGTTTTAATAAAAATGCATTCGTGAGAGAGCGCTGGAGACCTCTATAGAGACCTGTGTGTTTTGCTTTAGACTTACAATGTTAATACAATGTTCGTTACAGGTGTGAATATGAAGACTGGTTAGTGGTAGTAGGCGCTGTCCTACAACCAGTGCCGCTGTGCGCCGCGGCCATGAGCTGCCCGCGCATCGCGCAGCGGCTCGGCGGCGTGCTGCACGCGCTGGCGCACGACCCGCGCTGCGCCGCGCACTCCAGCGTGGCGCCGGCGCGGGCCGCCCGCCTCACTCCACCATCTTGGCTCAGAGCCGCGGCTCCTTCCGATCCTACACTAGCACTACCGCATCTAGAACTATCTCAGATATGGGGTGATATGGTAAATTACTTTCTCTAAAAGCAATATTTTTACCTATATTCACATTTTAAACGTCTGAGTTAATTATTATTGTATTGTTTTCAGCTCGGAAGCCTGTTAAATTGTTGCTGTAAACGGAAAAGTTTTCTTGAAAGTATGAGCAAGCAAATTCCTGATTTCGTACTAGTCGCTCTAACTGAGCACGTAAGTACCTACCAACCTGCAATTGCCATTTAAGTATTCCCTTACTCAAATAACATTTTCTTACATAATATTGTCCTTGTTACAGCCCGCTGCTTTAGAGGCTCTATGTTTGATGTTAGAATGGGAGATTACAAGTGGAGAACAGACTCAGCTGGAAATTATTGCCGCACTACAGGGTACTGAACTTGGACAACAATATTACAAGGATTTATGTGAAAGACAGCAGAATCTTCAAAGGCTGGTTAGTGTTTTTAGACAGATAAACTTGTTACGCCAATTAAAAATCCAGTAATCTTTAATTTTTATAAAAAATAAATTCTTCTTTAACATGTAGATCTTATTATGTACTTTTTACAAGAATCAATTGGTATCATCATCTCAGCCAAAAGACGTCCACTGCTGGACATAGGCCTCCCCCAAGGTTTTCCACAACTCTCGATCCTGAGCCGACCTCGCCCATCGGTTGCCCGCAACCTTTACCAGGTCGTCGGTCCACCTTGTTGGAGGCCTGCCCACGCTTCGTCTTCCAGTTCGTGGTCGCCACTCTAGAACCTTTCTGCCCCAACGGCCATCAGTTCTTCGAGCTATGTGCCCGGCCCATTGCCACTTAATGGAGGCAATTCTTCGAGCTATGTCGGTTACTTTGGTTCTCCTGCGGATCTCCTCATTTCTGATTCGATCTCGCAGGGAAACTCCAAGCATAGCTCTCTCCATTGCTCGTTGGGTGACTTTGAGCCTTCGCACGAGGCCCATAGTGAACGACCACGTCTCAGATCCGTATGTCATCACTGGCAACACACACTGGTCAAAGACTTTCGTCTTGAGACACTGCGGTATTTGGGACGAGAAGATATGACGTAGCTTCCCGAACGCTGCCCAGCCGAGTCGGATTCGACGAGTGACCTCTTTCTCGAAGTTGGACCTACCTAGCTGGACTGTATGTCCCAGGTAGACATACTCGTCAACAACTTCGAGTGTAGAGCCTCCAATTGTGACAGAGGTGGGTGCGACATGGACATTTGCCATAATCTTAGTCTTGTCCATGTTCATTTTAAGACCCACTTGTAGTGAGACTCTACTGAGGCCATCGAGCATTGCGCCAAGGTCTTCCATGGTATCAGCCATGACCACGATATCGTCGGCAAATCGAAGGTGGGTGATGTACTCGCCGTTGATGTTGATGCCGAGTCCATTCCAATCCAGAAGCTTGAAAGCATCTTCCAGTGCAGCGGTGAAGAGTTTCGGGGATATGACATCTCCCTGTCTTACACCTCGCTGCAACTGGATAGGCTTCGTGCTCTGATCATGGAAACGGACCGACATGGTGGCGTTTTCATACAAGCACTTCAACACTTCGACGTACCGAGTGTCAATTTGGCACCGCTGGAGAGACTGTAGCACAACCCAGGTCTCGATCGAATCAAAGGCTTTCTCATAGTCCATAAACGCTAGACATTTTTTACTAAAAGCAAAATTCTATTCGAAATTTTTAAGGATTATAAGATTTTACGCTAGTCAATTCACCTTTTCTTTTGAGGTGAGACGTTTATAACCGGTGGGTTTAACTACCAAGGGTTACCCTGTATAGGTGACGGCTTAGTATGGTATTTCATCTGGCGTCTCCGTACTTCGGAAGGCACGTTTAAAGTCGGTCCCGACTGTTAATATCCACGACTACAACCGCGACAGAGGTCTATAGGTATAGGCGATCTGAACAACTCTGACACTAGTAATTTAGTACTGTCTCCTCTGTCACCATTTATACAATATTTTTCCTTCACATTATCTTATGATCTGTAATAATTTTTAATTTTTACAGCAAGCAGAGGGCGGACCTAAACGGCTTGCCTTACCAGTTCGGGCGACGGATGCAGATGTAGCTAAGTTATTAGGATCCGGTGCACTCGGCAATCTCGAATGTCTCTCACTTGCTTTTACCAGCGTCACCAGTGCTTGTGCACATCATCTTATTAAGGTATGTTACATATGCGATAATAAGCATTGTCTGTGTAATATCGGGGTTTTGTCAGATTTGTTACATATCGATGCATAAAAGATTCTCTTACATCGGTAAGAGAATCTTTTATGTATTTAAGAGTGCATTATTGTCCTCTTCTTTGCATAAGCGTGTCAAGGGGAATCCAAAGAGAGGCAGCTTCTCAAAAAGTAAAAAAAAAATTAGCCTGCCAAATTCAGTTCTGGGGAGAGGCCTGAATAGCTATTTTTTATAAGAAAATCACATTGCGCTATAAGAAAATGCCTGATTGCCTTACAAGCTTGGCTATTTGAGGAAATACTTCAGCCGTTTGGACATTCTACTTATTGTGTTTTCAATTTCTATTGATCTCACATGACATGATGCTCGCCTCGATGATTTTTTACATTATATACCGATTACGGCTATAAAGACCTCCTTACAAATTACCGTAACTATTATTTTCTCCACAGTTGCCATCACTACGGTACCTAAACCTATGGGCTACCAAATTTGGTGACAGTGGTGTTCAATTGATTGCTGAACATTTGCCAAGGCTTCAAGTCCTCAATCTCTGCGAAACACCTGTCTCGGATAAAGGAATAGAAGCACTATCAGGTAATTGCATTACTTTTTTGTTTATACTATCTTGGTGTCAAAAACCTACGACCCGCTTGATGAGCAGTTACCGTAACCCATAGATGTATGCAATTAGGAGCATTATCTACTCGCGCGTTGTACACCCTACACCAGTTTTGAGTTGTGGGTAACCCTGCAATAACGAAAACTTTATTTTAAAAATAGTTTTCCTTAAATGAGCACTGGAGACCTATATTATTTGGTTGTGGTCCTCTGTAAAAAAAATCCTTCCCCAATCAGTCTTACTCACTTGTAAGGTGCCTACCCTTTCGCGGATATATATATTTAAATAATGATTTCTGATTATCTTTCCAGGTCTGCCAAACTTGCGCCGGTTAAATTTGAACAGCACCAAGTTATCTGCTGAAGCATTTGAAATACTACGTCAGCGTTTACCACAACTACAGGAGTATGACATTCGGTACACAGAAGCATGGTGACCATAACCATGGATACACCGACCATCCACCACCATCCAACTTAAGATCTCAATGCGCTTTAGCTATACCACCTTCACATAACTTTCCTATAGATAAATTTGTTAGGTAAAAAGTGTCAACAAAGTTAACTACTATCCATACATAAAACTTATTTTAATCCCTTTAAGATTAAAGTCAAAATATGCGAGGATTTAATGGATTCAGATAGTAATAAGAATAATATTACACAGAGCCTATAGATATATATAAAACTCTTTCGCACAATTTGCCATAAATGGGTCACTAGCACAAATAAAAGTGCATATTTGATGTTTATTCATAGACTAGATATACGAGTACAATCTTATCATTTGTATTAACTTCTGTTTACCTATCTGCTGCGATGAATTTTATATAAAACGTCTTTATGTAGAATTATTCTGAGTTGATACTATCACAGATCACCTAATTATTAACTTTTTTGACGCCTGGCGTCTATACACGTCAAGTATAAAAGTGACTTTGCGTACAGCCAACGACATCTATAGGTACTTGTCATTAAACTGGTTACAGAAAATACGAAATGATATTAAATCATTATTTTTATGCGTATTGTTACCATTTTTATGACTTGACGTACAAAGACAAGGCGGTGCGTTTTCAGTATGGTGTTCATAAGGCTAAAAACCTACTTAAAATCTTGAGACTAAACCATGTTACCTGCAAATGCTTAGATACCGATTGCAATTTTAAAACTACACAATTTAATTTCCAGTAATATACTAAACATTCAATAATGTTAATATTTACCTACCAACTTAAATATCTTCTAACTCTAGGTACTTACCTACCTAAGTACTGTCATTGTTTTACCTACTTGTCTCCACTAGAGACGTAGATAATATTCATTTATTCGAATTATTATATTAATTAATATGTAAGTAATGTTATTATAGGCTTAGGTAATATTTATATGTTGTACATTAGTCATACCAATTATTTGTAAGTTGCGGTCCAATATTTTGTTTTTACCTTTATTCAATAGGTTATTTTCAACAATATTTATTTCTAATTTGGATGGCATTTTTTTCTGAAGTCTGAAGAGGCTACCGGACTAGTTTATAGGGCTTAACATAGCTGGCAAAACGTGGGTATTACACAACTCTACCTACAAGGAAAAAGTCGTCAAGCTATGTTACTTTTTTGAGATTTCAAAAAAGACAGGTCTGTATGTCTAATTACATTTTTAAGGGACACTAGATAAAAGAGTTATAGTTTATTTCAAATACATGAACCTACTTATCTACCATTACCAATTCAATAATTTAGATACCTATTGCTTAAGGACACGCGACAGCCGCTGCATACCTACTAATTAAGATTATTTATTTTATTATAATATCCACACATACAGACTTTAGTTATTTGATAATATTGTACAGTTATTATACTAAGATATAATTAGATGTACGATATACCTACTTAGTCTAATATTGATAGGTATGATGTTAGAAAGTCTTTGGGCTGTGAGAAAGAGTACCATCTGTCGAATGTGTATTTGTGTCAAGTCGAAACGTTTTATTTATATTAACTTGCATTATCTGTCTATAGCATAACCCTTATATATATCCACATTTTACCTCTTAGACGCCATGTCATCTATATGTGACAAGTGAAGACGTGCCCTGAACGTGTCATGAATATGTGACAAAATACAGTTCACGCAAATATGAAATAAATATACTATATTTTGTAACATATGTATTTATGGCTAGGAGTCGTAACCTATCTTCCATATAGCGATTTAATTTCGATCTTAGTTTTAATTTTGAACGATCACAAATATAATATCTTAGATTATGTATATAATCTACATAATCTAAGATGGACTAGTTGGCATTTTACGAATTTCGAAAATAATTCGCTTTAGCCAGAGCCAGGGCTCTACAATGCCGCTCATTTTGGGGCAATGGCTTTTAAAGGGTTAAAATTAATAGCAATAATACAAACAAAACAAGCATGTGTGAAGCTCCATTAATATTCTTTTAATTATACAATTGTATGAATTCAGCTGGAACACAAAAAATACTTAGATATCAATTTGGGAATTTCTTTAAAGATCTCTAGATTGTGAAATTAATTGTTTATTAATTAGGACTACCTAAATACGAATGTAAAACAGTTAATGTTGGACTGATTAAGAGTTTTGCATGTATCATAAATTCAGACACATAAGTTAAAATAATTTGATTATCTCGAGGTTTTTAAAGAAATAATTTAAGAAGAGTAATGTAGGTACCTACCTACCTAACATGCTGAGTAGTCATTTTCTTAACCTTTCTATTTAGTAGGTAATAAATACTTAGCTACCTAATACGACCAATTATGCAACTGTAAAATTTAATTTTCTTCTTTTGAAACTGACGGGCACACTTACTTGCATGCATCGAAGTAGAGATGGACTTTCAAACTATCAAAATTTGTATAAATTAATTAGCCTGTGGTAATCCCTACATTCATACCTGCATAGATTCCCAGAGGTAGTGCCGGCTTTAGGGTGAGAGAGGGGTGCGAGCACGGCCCTAGGGCGCAGGCTTGAAGGGCGCCGTCCGGTGCCGAAGACGCCCCTGCCTGGCGTAATTCTATGGGGAGGGTACTTTAAATGGGGGGTGGGAGGGGAAATAGATAGATCTTCGCCCAAAGGCGCCGGCACTGCCCAGAAGGGTAGGCAGAGGTAATTTATCACTGTTGGAAATATTTTTATTTGAAAGTCATTTTATAGTTTGATGAAATTTGTGACCGTCAGTGTTTATAATAACATACACGAGACCGCCTTGAGTATTTGCAAAGCTTTGGATGTCAGCAGCAAGGTGAAATTCAATGGTGGTGACGTCAGATGTAGTTGAACTGTTAAATTTGTCAACTGTTCAAACAGTTGAAAACGACTGCTTGAACAGTTGAAATTGTTCAACAATAATATTCAAGCTACCTATGTGTGATTGGCCTTATTTATTGAAAATCAAACCATCAATTTAATTATATTTCATACAAAAACATAAATATGTGTCTGATCTGCCGCTCTAGACAAGTTGCATAAACGGTAGGTAGTCGAATCGAATAGATTAGAAAGCAAATGTATGGAATTAAGTAGGTATGTCAAATCCCATATATTTGCTTTTTATTCTATTCGATTCAACTACCGTAGGGGCTGGTGTGACCTTGGATACTTATCTCCTTTGCTGACTGTACTTCTTTTATAAAAACTAAACTAAAAAAATTATATATTTTATGCATAAAATATAATAATTATTAGAGATTATTATTTTATACTAATAGACAAGATAATGCTGCAAGGCCGGCAAGTGGAAACCAATTTTATCTATACGGCGACAATCGCAACAACCATATGACGCATGTTTCTAGTAGGTACTAACTACACTTTGTATCAAATTGTAATTCGGCATATATTTAATTTTGCTCTGACCATATGTTATCTACCAATTCAATCCCAAGTTCTGGCACAAGTTAATTATGTACCCTAGTTTAAATTAATATGAACTGAATTACTGTATGTACTTATTGAAATTATGTCAAAAGAGATAAAGACTTATCCACCGTGCGAAGGCAAGAAGTGTGAGTTTTTAATAAAAATACATAATTAAATTTTTTATTGCATTTTGATATTAACATTCTCCCATCCCTCTCTCCTTGTCCAAAGAAGACAAATCTCTGGTGTTACAAAATGCAGAGTCAAGACAACGAGCTGGTACCTAATGCTGTTAATGCAAATGTATTTCAAGCATCCATAGGCTACGGTAACTGCCTATTATCAGGCGCGCCGTACGCTTGTGTGTTATCGCGATAGTTTAGAAAATAGGTATATTTTTTTATGATTTCAGTTTACATATCGTAGTTATTTTTATAGGTCACACAAATACATATATTTATTAGTATTGGGGATCTAACCTACAACTCGTCGATGTTAGTTGCGAAGTGACCACCCAAACCACTAGACACACGTGCTGATTTAACTTTTTTGTGCGGAAGTAAGTACTACTTGTCAAAATTCAATTGAATACTTGTCATCTTCGTTATATCTACTTTATTTGTAGCGGTTAGTTTTTAGAATAAATAAAAATATATAGGTAGCTAGATACTAACGGACCCGGCACACGTCGTCCTGCCCGGAAAACCGACAGCAGTGCCACCTACCGGGTCCAGTTGTAAATCTAAACCATCCGGGGCCCTAACCAATCACACAAAATTTTATTAAAATCATCCGAGTTACGTGACATGTGTATGTCACTTAACTCCTAAATGGCGGCACAGAAGAAACCTACTAATATTATAAACGCGAAAGTTTGTAAGTATGGATGGATGGATGTTTGTTAATCTTTCACGTAAAAACTACGGAACGGATCTGGATGAATTTTGGCACAGAGATAGATTATGGTCTGGAATAACACATAGACTTTACAGCGATAACCGACATCCACGCAGGCGGAGCCGCGGGCAACAGCTAGTTATATATATAAAGATTATTACAATACCTACACATATTATAATTATTAGGTATTATAATTCGATTGTTATAAAGTTATGTAGACATTTACGTTTTGTCAGTCGCAAGTATCCATATTAAAATAAGTAAAAAAGGAAACTATATAAATTTATGATTAACAGTGAATCACACGACACATGGAAATCCCACACCTTTACAATAGTAGTAAAGCAGTGCAATAATGTGATAATTATTCATTATGGATAAAAAACCAAATTATGATTAAAATGTCTGATACGAGTGACGATGTCAAATTCCATATATTTGCTTTCTAGAATTTAATATTGGTATATAATATACTTATACATATTATACTTATCGCTCATAGCTAGGTGTACTATATTACCCGCTGTTCCGTAAACGATCAGCGGGTTAAGCAACCAAGGGCGCGGTAACCCTATAGATGGGTGACCGCATAGTGGTATTTCATCTGAGCGTATCCGTGCTTCGGAGGGCACGTTAAAAGTCGGTCCAGACTGTTAACAGTCGTTAGATCACGACAGAGGCCTGAATATGGGCGATCTAAATAACTCTGTCACCAGGTTGGCCACTAACCAAACGATAAGAAGAAGATTATACTTATAAAAAAAGCAAAAATTAAGACTTCTTGTACAAAACCTTACACCACATCATTAAAAATTACTGAAGTTGATTATTGTTAATAATACACCTAATAAGAAATAAATATGATTATTCTCATTTAGTAAAAATGAAAAAAATAAGACTATACCAAATGATTACCATATTGTTTTTGTTAACAATTATTATTTCTGTAATTATATTTTATTAACAGAACAAATTGAAAATATTTAAATCAATTTTAATTGTTTTATTGACATGTTTTTAATTTTAAAGTTATAGACTTGGTTATGAAGTCAAGGATTAATATAGTGGTCGCAAGCCAGCACACTGTTGGTCGTAAACCGCCTAAAGTGGCCGTAAACTGACGTTTTGGCTATATTTTCACTTTTTTTGCATTTTATAATATTTTATGGATAAAAGTATTATATTTTAAATCCAAACTAGACTATACTTGGAACTTATTTACACCAACACATACTATGTTGCGTGTAGAAAAATAAATTAATACTTATCTGAAGTGAGCAACCCAGCTAACTGGTCGCTAACCGGCGCAATGACCCTATAAAGATTGTTCACTAACCAAGCGATAAGATAACTAACATCCGCTCGCGACTTTGCTTAACCGTACAAATCCCTCGGAAACAGTTTTTTTTTTATTTTTATGAAAAGTATCCATGGTTATATACTACCTGTGCCAAATTTCATTCGGATTCGATCAGCCGTTTTGGCGTGATTGAGTAACAAACATCCATCCAAACCTTTTGCATTTATAACAGCAAGATGACGGTTGTGACGCAATCAGTAAAAAAACTAATAATATTTACTAAGGAATATATTTGAGTAATTTTCTAAAAACTATAGTATGTGTATGATACATAGTTATTTATTATCTTAATTTTATACATGTCTCCATCACTTTTCAATTTATTTTATATTTTTTAAATTTGCGGCTTGGCTTCAATGGTTATATACAAACCAAAATACTTGATATTATATTTTATATACACACCCAAAACTATAAGTAACTTAATTACTAGAATTGATTATAACTTGTTGTATTTAAAACATATATTGTTTATGCACAAAATACATAAACATAGGAAGTGATCATTCAGTAATTTATATCTACTTATAAATTATATATAAATGACAACACAGTTTAAATAATTTCCCATCTTGTTATATTTTTTTATACAAAAGTGCTGGTTTAAAGTACAAAAACAAATAGAATTCTTAAATACAGATAATTTATACTTCTTATTTACACTTGCCATAAGTATTTTTTTTAAAGTCCTTTCATGTCCAGCCTGTTGCTTTTTTTTGTTTGTTTTTGTATTATAATCACATAAAACTATTATCTAAAATTATTATAAAACAAATCAACTAGTATAATAAAGTAAACTGGTTTATAAATTCGTGCGCTAATGATAGCAACACCATACCTACTCCTAACCGTGAAAATGTGAAACTCAAATCCAATAGTAACACAGCTCATATTCAAATACCCGGTTCAAAAGCCGACATGGTTGCCTAGCAGACAATAGCTGTGTATAGGCAACCAATATAGGCCACCAGGTCCTCTCAGCGGTTATGATCGGCACCACACCAATCCATCTCTTTCAAAGGATATAGCTTTTCGTCTTAAGAGTAAGACATAAACTCATGTTTTATATAATATGCATATATAAAAAATCACGATTAGAGACGGGCAATGGGCAATTTGAAGTTGGACAATCTATCTGATGGAATACAATAATTAATTTCCTGCCTATTATAAAATATTATATTATAAAATGCCCATCTCTCTTCCTCTAACCACAGAGTAGTTATAGACAAACTGATGATCAATACTTACACGAAGCATCACTTTCCATAGAAAAAAAATTACATTTCACCTTCATTTACTGCAATAGTATCACTATATTTTCAAAATTACATAATAATGTGTGGATGTCATGCACTTGCACATTAGAATAGTTATAACAACAAGAGTACTAAAGCAATTTGAATAAAGCATCTATAACAAAAATACTAAAAACAATTATATAACGCCAATTAAGGATATTTAGTTATAACATATAATTTACACACACAATTAAACATAGCGCATGGAAAAAGCAGATCAACATACATATACAATATCCTATGTATTAAAATAATTAACAAATGTATTAATATACCTACGATTACAAAATAATACGTTACTATGTGTAAACTGGTACAGTTGGGTATTTAAAATGCTATTCTTTGTATGGTAAAATATTAGTATAGTATTTATTAGAAGTGTAAGAATAAAAGAATGAAAAATAAAATAAATAAAACTCATGATGATATAAGCTGATTTCATGGTGTAGTTTTTCCTCAACAATTATGGTCTCCTAGAGGAAAGTGCCGCTATAGGGCCGCCTATACAAGAGTACAAACCATTTCTATGTATTGTAAGATTAAAATATGGATGTCCCGCTTTAAGCAATACATTATTGGAACAAAATATAGCATGGTTTAAAAATTATCGTACTCGAATTTATTACTGATTCTGAACAAACCACTTTAAGATTTCGCTTATACCATGAATAGAGTTGTATATGCATGTGGGTTCTTATGTTCATATATAAAAAGCTATACTTTATATGTTTGCATACTTATATCTTCTTCTTCTGCTATTTAGAGGGAGAACTTAATTTTGAATTAAGCTCGCCTTTGTACAACACGACAAGTACCCTGTGTCCTGTGCCAGAAAACGATCTATTTCCATTTAGCCGTTTAGCAATGGAATACCAATGGAAAATCATTATTATATTAAAGGAGAGTTGGAGCAGAATACGAGCGCGGAGCGTTCCTAGTCAACGTCCTTCAACTCTACAGACGTCCACAGCCAAATAACTACATAAAGTAGTAAATTTGTATATGCATGAATACATCTCTCCAATGATCAACAAACAATTATATTTTAGTAAGAAAGACGTAGATATCGTACTGGCGCGTTATACTGTTGTAACCATCAACAGTAGCTTTATTTCATCTATCACTATCGCTTTCTGTATCATTACGTTCCAGATTATATATATCGCATTCATACTCGAAATATATAAGCAAGTACGCACAAAAACATAAGAACCAAAGTGAACGCCGCTCAGTATTAATGTAACGTATCTTTCTTTATAATATCATTGAGACACTGACAGACACAAATTTCATCCAAGAACAAAATAACTTTCAAATAAAAATAATTGCAAACATTTCCAGCTGTGAAGACAGTCCTCTGGGAAACAGGTGTGAGTCTATGTAGGTATGTATGACATGTATGGACTGACTCGGGCTGATTAAATGATGCAAAAGCTGATATTTGAAAAGTCCATTTCTACATTGATGCCGTTGATGTGTCATATTGATTTTATTGAGATGTGTTTGTATTATCAAAGATAGATTTCTAATGTCTGTAGTCTAATTTAATTTTAATACTGTATTTTATTGACTTTGGAATGTTTTTATTTTAATAATTTGCATTTAATTTTGTTACTAGGTAATAAACAATAAACATATATAACCTTCGTATATATTTTTATTACTTAACAACACTATTTGATATAATTTTGCTTGTCGAGTCATTAATGTTTATGTATATTGTAATCCACCTGTACAAGCTTACACATCTATTGTAGCACTTATTATTTCAAAACGTCAAGTAAGGTAGTTACAGAATTTTGTGCTATAATAATAATAAATTTAGAACTACACTTATACTCAGTAAAATAATGTTAAAAACGACTAAGTTATGAGAGGCAAATAGATCGCGCATTATTTAAATGATATTCCCAACATAATTTAACTATTTCATAATAATGAACTGAATTATATAATTTAATACTGGTTAAATAAAACGTTATGGTAAAATTATGATAATAATTTTTGTACAAGTTCATTTCATTCAGCTAAACGGCAATAATTAGGTAAACACCTCGAAACCAATATAAAATTCAATTGGCTATTACTTTTCAATCACTTATTAAAAAACTATGCATTTCAACTGTGTACATTAATAATTTACTTCAATTCGTTTTAAGTTTATAAAATGGGTCGTTATAATGAATTATTTAAATCCAACACAAATTTACCATTTGTCTAGTTGCCAGTGCTGAACAGCACACGGTACCGCTATTTAGTGAAAGCAGCGAACACCGCCCACATGATCTCGCAGGCGTCTGGCCGCATCGCCTCTGCCTCGAAGTCCAGGTCTAGTAGCGAGCGCACGCGCCTCGTCGCCAGCTCGTAGTCCTCGTCCGACAGCGGGGCGAACGCGTTCTCCAGCACGTCGGCCGAGTGCGCCAACATCAGCAGCGCCAACGAGCGCTTGTCGGCGTGAGCCACGTCCGTGATGGAGCGCCGCAGGGCTGCCTCCTGCACCTGTAAACATTCGTTTTTTTATACTACTTAAGTGCATACGGCGCGATAATGGCAAGCAGTTTCTGTAGCCTATGGACGCGGCGGACCAAGCGGTGGTGCAAGGTGTTGCCGACCCAAAAAATTGTACACCGAGGTTTAGTGACGGCGTATCCTAAGGATATTAAAACATTTAATTACATATGCAATTCTATTTAGCGCAGGAGATTTGTATTCAAGCACAGAAACACAAGTACACTGCAGTGTGTAGGTGGCGGACTTATCTCAGTCGTGCGTGCTGCATGTTCCCAAAACATTACTTCAGATGTTCGAAGAAAGTGATACTCGATTTCGAATGAGTAAGCGCAATTTGCGGTGCAACCGATTTTTTTTAAATCAGTAACCATGTTGAGGCTAAAATAATTCTGAGGTCCTTTCCCAGATGGGGCTTGCTCATTTTGCTGGTGTCGTGTTTTTGACAAAAGGAATATTTCCTTGTAAACATGTTTGCTTTGACATACCACATGTACCTTTTTTTTATTTATGTAATCCAGTAATGAAATATACATGAAATATAATGTATTGTTGAATGTTTTTGTACAGTTATAAAGTTGTTTTGAATAAAACCACCTGTTTGATTGTTTTGAAATGTAATAGAATAAAATGTGACTTTTGTCTGTTTGAAATAATTATACTGAATAAACAATAATAATGTTCATACCATGCAGTTATTTAGCTGTATTTTTTATATTTTTGTTTTATAAATTGAGCTTATCTTTATCTTTACTAATATTATAAATGAGAATGTAAGTCTGACTGTTGCCTTTTCACAACAAAAGGCTGAATACATCTTAATTTAATTTGGTAAAGAGGTATATTGTGTCCTGGGGACATAATATGCTATTTATTGCGACAACCGACATCGACGCGAGCAGTGTCGCGTGCAACATCTAGTAGAATAATATATAATCTATCAGTTCATCAAATCAATACTTTTAAAAGGTTATATTATCAAAAATATAGATTTTACATTATCAATAAACAATTGATATAAGTAAATGCTGATAAGAATAGTAAATGAGGAAGTGTAATAAATACCTTCTTAACCAGACGACATTTAACAACATTGTCGGTTAGAGGATGAGTAGTCATATCAAATAACAAGAAGTTTTGTTTCTCTGTTGTCAATACTCCTTTCTCAACAAGATTCTTTGCCAGCCTTTCGCGGACATTTTTTAATTGATATTTTAGTTTCATAGGGTTCCATGTTTCCCCTGAAAAGATAAATAAAATTTACATCACTTAAAGCAAAAGTTTCTTCACCAAAGGGTTATAACTCATAATCCTACCGTTGTTTTGACAGCTATGTTAGATCCCATGTAATAAATAGGCAATGAACCATATTCCAGGAAAAATTCAAGATTCCATACTGATACTAAGTATTTTCACGATTACCCCAAATAAAGATATGCTCACAACATCAATATTGGCCTTTGGCCAACTAAAATACATGGCTTGCAGTTACAGGTCACAATGATGCAGTTACATTCTGGTGCTCAGTAGGTTAATAACCAGAGTAATTAACAGCATGTTTTATCCACTGAATTTAGTAAATATGTGTTCTTAATTGTCTCTTTATTGTAATCTTGACCTATAACTATCTTTATCGAAAGGAAGAGGAATTATATAGAACAAGTAAACCACAATAGCAAAATAATGTATATTTGTCTTTGTATATCAAAATTAATCCCTATTTCCCTAGGTAATGCCATAACTTGAGAACTACTATACCGATTACATATTTATTAGTTTTCTAATTCTTTAGAAAAGGTTCTTACAATAAAAACAGAAAAGAAAATTTTGCAGAAAATAGTTAAACTAAGGTAAAGTTGGGACGGGCAGCTAGTTATAATACATTTGTTGAACAGCCACTCCCTAAAAAGAATTCTACTACTATGGTCTACTAGTGACAAGCATACTTCTAACTGACGGTAAGCAGTGACCGTTAGGTAAAATGAACTGACTGGTAAACTGACGTTTACCAGGAGCATTACATACATGTTACAGAATCTACATCTTGCACAAGTTTGTGTTATGGATAACTCTGGTTAACAAAAATGTTTCAAAAGAGCTAGGAAAAATGATACCTAGGTTAGTAAGATGTATGTGCTCCATGATTTATTAATAACAATAGATAGTTTCTATTCTATTTTGTAAAGAACAAATTTTTAAGTATTATAATATAACACTGTATTAGAAGATAGTGTATTGTCGCAGCAGAGTCTTAACACATGTGCACCAACACCTATATTTAAACCCAAACACATACCACTGAGGTATTCTATCCAACTTTGCACCGTCTCTGGTGGGTCTGTTTCCTTCATATGTTTTAATGCCTCATCTAGCAAAACATCGCCGGTAGGTGTATCTGAAACAAGTTCCATTTTAACATGTACCAATTAAAAATTATTTAAATTGCCAAACTGTTCTTATCACTTATTTCCTGTGTAGTACATATGATTACCTACCTGTCTGGTATGGAACATTTAAGTTTTATAATGTTCTGCCAACAACTATGTACTAACCATGTAATTTTAATTTACACACAACTCATACATGGCTGATTGTAGAATTGCTTATATACCTACTGCACATTAATGGGTGTAATCAATAGGCACGTACTTTCTCAACCCAATAACAGTTAAATCGTATAAACACATGAAATAAAAACATCAATTCAAATACAATTTAGTTTAATAGTTACTTTATAAGCAATTAGTACCAAAAGTATGCGCTTACTTAAAATTATTGCGATTAGAATAGAACCTTTCTCTTACCTGATTTAACTATTACTTTTCTAGATAACAATCCCTTTCTACGCATGCCAGCTCTTTCTAATTCTACGCGGCCTCTCAGACCCAGTTCAATTAAAATACATCCTCTTAAACCGCTGGATATGCAATCATTCCAAAATGATGTGTAACCCTGAAATGACCATCACACATGAGATCGAATAGTCACGACATCTTTACTTGTTTCTCTAGGTCGAATAATTCGTGACTTACCTCTTTGTCCTTTAATCCTAAAAGCAAAACTTCTTCCATTAGTGTCAATCTAGTTTCCTTTGAATCCCCGTCATCATAATTTTTATCATTTTTCTTATCATCGATGTCGTGGTTTTCCTTTAATCCTCCGTCTGCATTGTCCTTTGATAATACGTTTCTTCGTTGCACCAACCCTTCAGTTCGATTCATTTTAACATTTAATTAGATTGCGAAGTAAAAACAAAGTGATTTAATAAAGAGAATATTTAGATATATTTCTGAAATCGTAAACGAATCGTTGGACGTTGACGTTTACTATGCGACGTGATGTTGTTGTGCAAAACATGGCCGACGACGACGAAGACATTCCGTTCGTTCTGAAATGTACCAGTAATTGCCCGCAATGGATACTTTTGCATTGTTATTAATCAATTATTTTTATTACCTTATTTCTTTTCGATGCTTGTTAATAAAAAAAATGTTTTTTAGTGTTCAAATTTTTACTGATAATTTATCATACTTAACACTAAGAAATTAGTGCAAATGAGTGAACCGAAACGCAGCGTATTGCGAAACATTGAAACTTGTTAATGTTTTCTGTTTCATGAGACATGTCATGTTCGAGAGTGTATGAATTCACTTCGTATTAATTTGGAAAATTCAAAGTAAACACAACCGAACATGGTGTTGGATATTATTGACATATGAACCCACTATCCTATCCTTAGATAAAGTTAAGATCCTATCCGTTTGTCTACGATGCGGCCGTCATGCCCAAACAGATATTATTTATAGCGTGGGTAGATGATAACAATTGGTGTAAAATAATTTTAATTAGAATTAAGTCACATTAAATAGCAATTTAGAATCGGTAAGTATTATTTATGCAAGCATAACGGTTTCTTATTACAGATATCGTAGCTATACGCTACTTATCTATACTAATGTGAATTGTCTTTGTTAGATTGACAGATATCCTACTACAAAAGTAAAATTCACTCACAATAACAATCTGTACCTCGGTAAATATATTTAATTTGGTGGTTGGTGTTTTCCAACTTGTAAGTTTTACCTACAAACTTACAAGTTGGAAAACACCTGGTCTACAAACCGCGAATGCTTTTCATCAAATTATATGAGATACAGAATACCTACTTAAGTATTATATAGTTTAAAATTTCTTTCTCTACTGGTTATCGGCTCAATATCGCCGTGGAGATGACGATCTTGACCATGAGCTTTAAGTAAACGTGCAGTCAAACAAAATAAACTATCTGTCTTACTGTAGTAGGTATCTATAATATTATAATAATACCCATTTTATTCAACAACGTTTACCTTAGCTTATAAGTTAGTAGATATCTAGATAATATCCATACTTTACCTATGATTGTACTAACAATGCGGCCAATGTGTTAATTCAATACGTAACTTTATATTAAACATTAAAAAAGGAATGTAAAGACTCCTTTACATACAATTTAAAACAAGTGAAGCTATGAAAGCGTGTTAAAAATATTTGTAACGAGCGGTGGTGGAAGTATAGGAAAACTACTGACTTGTAGACGTGAGGTCAGTCACGGCTCCAGGATTTAGTTTAGGGAGAAAGAAAACACTTTTATTGCCAAAAAAAATAACTTGAGTGCATAAATAATTACACTCTACATTTGAAATGAGCGGCTATCTTAGCTCATTTCACTTACTTAAACTTTCAGAAAAGTGATAAATAAAAAGTTAAGAAGCATTGGTCGCAAGCCCGGGAGGGTCGGCGGCAAAGTTTTCCATAATTAAATACATTAAACGGACACAAAGTACCCCAGACTCTTCACAACCATTTATGGATCACACAATTTTTTGTCCGAATCGACATTGGGGATCGAATCGAACCCACAATACGTCGCGCAGTGGTAAATGGCTACTATGGCGAGGTAACCACTTAAGCCACGGAACCGCACGGTGGTTCAGTGGCTTAAGTAGTCATGAGAATGTTTTTTTTGGAATTTATACGTAGTATAATATAGTAAACCAATGATCTATCTATTAACGTAGAAGGAAAACGTGAACAAACCCATATTATTATATCTTAGACAATAATCTAATAGCATGTCAGGGCTATCGACCAGCACTGGGCCAGAGTATCACTCTGGAGCGCGGAGTTGCGGATACCAGCCTGACATACCAATACCAAGATCCACTCAGCTTTAGTCTAATGTAAGATTACAATTTAGTGTGCAATCAGTATTTTTGTTATTTGTATTTATTATTTTTGTGTGGCAAAACTCTGAATTACAGATTTATTATTATTTATTATATTACTTCATATTTTAATAGTGGAGACACATTGTAAATAAAGATCCAATTAAAAATTCTCCTTTATTTTTTTATTTTTTTTAATTGGGTACGTTATTTTATATGTAGGTCCTATTATTAAATGACTACATGTGTAGTCGCAGACTACAATTAGTGTAGTCATTTAACCGAAGCAAGAGCATGATTGTACTATAGTATGATATGGTATGGTATGGCTGGCGGACTGTCTTCCACAACTTCACGTCTAAGCGCGTATTTTGCGTGCGGGTAGTAGTAGTAGGAAAATCATTCTCCCAGCTCGGCATGACTAAGTAGTAAGTAGATACTATCGCAAGTTAACTGCCTCAGTTGCTCAGTGACCTATGAGTGTAACTGCTGATCACGAGGATAAATTTAATTGTTATTGGGTTTTTCTGTCGAGAAATTCACTATGAATGCCTGGAGTTTGGAAATTGGCAGTGTTTATACCCCGTGCATTGGAAAGCACGTTAAGCCTGATCTCTCTCTCCGGTCGTGTCGGTTTTCCGCCCCATCGGACTATGAGAGTGAGGAAATAAAGAGTGCACTTGTGTTTGCTCACACACTTGTGCACTATAACATCTCCCACGCAGATGGCTAATCTCCGTTAAAATTCGCCGCGCCGCCCCGCCGTGGCCGAAACACGGTAAGGAGGACATTAATTTACTACTTATCGCCAGTTACAGTTTTCGGCAGCATTTTTCTTTCACCTACCTATATATTTACACTCCAATTCTAGAACATTTACATGATAATATATACAGTTTATGAAGTAGGCAGCTATATACTTATATACTTTAAAATATATAATAAAACAATTGTTTTTGCCACCTCTACACAGGGATTTACCAGTCGTGGGGGTATAAACTAAGGATTATCTAGCTGATAATCCATTTCTTTTTATCGTAATAATTACTGATATATGACAGAGTAAAGCATCCATCTTGGATTATTTATGTAGGTACACGTCTATATAATCCAACATATCCATATATTATATACTTGTCTGATAGCTTCAAAGAGAATTAATTGGATAGCTTATGCATCGAATTATGTCTGTAAAGTCCGTCGCGACACAAAGCTTGTTCTCTAGTGCGGGAGTTGTCTTTTAAAAAACTGTTATTTAATTGGCCAAAACACTTCACACTACTAATATCTAATAGGCAAGTGTATAATAGGCACACTAATAGTATAGATAAATAGAATTTTCTTTAAATTCTATGAAACAAATTAATTTATTATTTTACAAGACTTTGATAATCAAAATCACCTTGACCAAAGTTATCTAGGTACTCATTATAAAAATATAAATCGGTGTAGTTACTTGGTCCAACTACAGACAGCAATGCTATATGCTATTTTTATTTTTTATTAAAAAAAAATTGTAGATAGGTATATAATATATAAAAAAAATAAAAATATTAAAACTCACAATGTTATGCTAATTTAATTGTTAAGTTTTCCTGCACAATAATGGTACCTAAAGTAAAAAAAAGGCCGCGTGTACCAGAGTACAAATCATTTTAATGTATTGTGCATTTGTAAAATTAAGATAGGTAGGTAATGAGTGTCCCACTTTAAACATTTTTCACACATTATTGGGACTGGGACAAAATATAACATGGTTTAAAAATTATTGTACCTACTCGAATTTATTACTGATTCTGAACAAACTACTTTCAGGTATCGCCTACACCTACCTAATAAGTAAAATTAGTAAGATACATGGTATGATACATCAAAGTAGATAATGTGACTACCTACCTTAACTTACAATTTAGCTGTATTACGAATGCAATATGATTTATTGAACAAAATTAGATAAGATACTAGTTTACGTTATACATACGTTTATTTCAATAATGTGGCAATCACCTCTGATTAGCCAAAGCTAGTGATGTTTATCAGAGACAGGTCAGAAATACAGCGCAAGCGAGTAAACGAGCCACACTCAGTCATCTGCGCGGCCGTCGAGTAACACGTGCGTTGTGATAACATGAGTGTTAGCGAACCTGCCGTCATGGAAGTGGAACATCCAAACAACCAAGATGCAGTATGTATTTTTTAACACTTCCCATTATTTCCCCACCTAGTATTCGGACTGTAAAATTGTGTTTGGTTTGCCTATTCTCGAATGTTAATAGCGCGCGAAAAATTAAGGTGTTTACCATGTCTTCGCGAACAGTGAAGTGAACTTTATACTCGAGCTACGTGGTCGCGCGGTAGGGCAAATCGCCAGTTGGCTGCGGCACTCGCGTCACCTCGGTCGCCATCGTCACAATTTTCCGTCCACACGGTCGACCTACACGGGGTCAGACGACGGTCTCGGTCATCTGTCTATATCTCACTAAAAGCTATATTTTTATTAAATTATATAAATTAAAATTAAATAATAAGTGCCATGACATAGTGTATTACTAGAAGAGCTATTTATAAAGTGCAATGAAGGATTGTTCCAATAAGTTCGATTAATTTTGACTTTACTCTTCAGAAATTAATTTATCATAGGTAAGCACCAAGAATTTCTAACAGAAATTATAACTAATACCTAAGCATGTCATAGATTTATGCCTTTATGTATCATATTCTAACTAGGTCTCATATTTTAAGTTAGGAGATCTGTAACAGACAAAAAGTATAGAGGTACACATTGAAGCTCCCGCCAAAGTATAACCCGTTATACCCGTTACTCGGTCGCTTTGCCCAAATTTACATACCCATGAGAAGTTTTGCATAGATAGCTAATTATCATAAAAAAGCGTAGGAATAGGAAAAAAAGCATCTTATCGATCGATCGCTGCCGCAAAATTCATCTAAATTAATTAATTTATATAAGTATAAGTACTAAAAACATAAAAATTACTGCAATAATACGTTTGATTAATATTGGTCATAAATATTAAAGCAATTACTTAGCTGTACGTTACGTACAGGCGTATTTTCCTCTTGGTGTTTGTTAAATAACTTACCTAGTGATACTATGTTAGTATATTTTGTATGCCATCATCCATGAAATTGGAATCTTCCTGATCAACACAGTGTATAATATCATGTTAATAAATAAATAAATTAAACCTCTTTTACTTGTGTGGAACAAACCAAATTTAATTAAATCAATATGACCAATAAACTGCCTTTCTTAGTATGTAGCTTCGAGCATATTCCAAGCTTTCAACTTTCTACAATTCCTACATACCAAAATTCATCATTATCGGTACAGCGATTTATGACATTTAGGTTCTGTACCTAATATACCTAAAATAGTCATCATCGTCAAGTTCATAACGAATAAATTCCTACAATTATATAATAGGCGTAAAAACTAATAATATTAAACAGAACCTTTTGCAGTTGTCATAATATTATTATAATATATCTACATAAGTATACACCAAGCCTATATCACGCCATACCCATACGTTGATAAGTGATAACCGCTCTCATTATCAAACTGTTATCTGTACTCCGTATCTACATAAATGTTCCTATAATAAATATAAACCTGGATTAACGGGCTCGAACAAAATGCACTATAATACCTTAGTACAGTTAATACCAATGGTATGTTATCATTCCTTCGTCGAATCATCGTTATCTGACATATTTTGTGATCTGGATTTAGGTTACTCAACGTATGAGTGATATTCTTTTAGGGTTCGGTACCCAAGTATCCAGTGCTAACGGAACCCAATAACGCTAAAACTAAGCCTTTGCTGTCTGCACGTCCGTTCTCATCGGGCTGTTTCTCTTGAACCGTAATAGTTAGACAGCTACGATATCCACAGAGTATGAATTCCCATGGTCACTACAACAACGATTAAAAATAACATTAAATTAAAACTTAAGGGTCTCCATTTTTTATATCACTAAGAAGGCAAACAAGCATACGACCTGCCTGATAATAAGCAGTAACAAGAAAAATACTTGAAACTTGATTTTTCGATGTTTATAAATACGGTATTCGACTCGAACAGTTTATCTAATTTTCGGATCTACCATGAGTCATTAGCCTTTATATCCTCATATGACTTAATTCACCTTATCTTTTGGCTCATAGAAATACATCATAATATTGTGATAACCTATTTGAATTCTTATAATTTTAAATTCTTTTGGAATTTGGGGTGACGCACCAACTAGCTAACTTAATCATTTATTTGATATTAATAATACTTTCAAAATTACTGAGAAGATGCTCATAGTGTTGACACAGAAATAACACCCCAACTGAAAAAAGTCGCAACAAACGAATCACAAATTAATTTGCAATTTTAAACTTAAAGCTGATTAACATAAAGTGAACATTTCTGAACAGGCTAAGCCTGTAGGACCTCTTACGTCTTTAAAGCTTTCAATAAATATAAAAAATGACAAGTTGCGAATTAGTTAGGACACTATTAGTCAAAATAAGAATATCGTTTTTCTGCTTGTTTAGGTGATAAAAAGATTCATACATAGTACTAAGAAGTTAAAAATTACATGCCATATTTGTAGGTGTTAGGTAGCTTTAGATAAAAGTGTTTTTCTTATGTAATTGTTTGAGTGCAAAGAGATAACGACGAGATAAGCTGACCCCATGTTCTTCGTCTGTTTCATATCTTAGTGAACTTTCCTTTAATAGATATATTATTCAGAAAATATAACATATACGAGTCATGATAAATTTTAATAAGCACTTAGATAATATTTATTTCATAAAAGTCCAAAGTCTTTCTTGCAGAGTATTTTTTATTTACCCGGCTACAGATCCAAGTAGTAAAATTAATTTTACTATTATTAGTTGAAAAATCTAGAACTAGAGCCTGTGTTTATAGTGTGTTTTGAAGATGAAGCCAATTAAAACACAATATACAAAAAAAAAGCTAGTCTGTGTCAGTGACGGTTGGATAAAACACCTCCAGAATAGCTCAATATCAATATAGAGTCTGGAATTGTGGTCAAAGGTGACAAACAAGCATACGACCTAACTGATAATAAGCAGTTATCATAGTTTATAGATGCAGCTTGCTCTAGTTTTCGTCTCTAACTCTAAAATTGTATACCAGTGTTTTGTGATATGGATAAGAGACTCAAGGTTTCCCTCAATACACTTAAATAGGCCCTAGAGGGAAATACGCGCACAAGGAAATACGGAAACTACACTATGCACTTTAGCTGTGGAACTATAAGACTACAGGGTATTAGACGCGTATAGGTACAAGTAGTTAGGTTCATCTGAGTGTTCGTGCTTTGAAGGGCACGTTAAAGTCGGTCCTGGCTGTTAGCAGTCGTTAGATCATTCGAGTCGACCTAGACCTGACTAAGGTAGTACAGATAGGATTATTACTATAATGGACAACCACAGGTCTTAATCGTGTAATATTTTTTAAGTTTTCCGTTAGTGACAGAATATTGTTTTTTTACAACTCCGGTAGAGAATGAATTCTGTATCGCGAGGGACTTTACGCATGGCTACAATTCACGAGCTGAGCCTCTAGACAAATGGCATAAGCGATAGTCGAATCGAAAAGTTAATAAACCAAATGTATGGGATTTGACGTAAGTCTACGACATTATATCGTAGACTTACGTCAATCCCCATACATTTTATTTCTTGACTTTTCGATTCGACTATCGCTTATGCCACTTGTCTAGAGGCTCAGAAAGCACAGTCAGACTCGAAACAAACATTAATTATCTCATGTGGGAATCGAACCGACAACTCTCAGAATGCGTGTCGTGTATCACACTTGTAGGCAAATTGTCATTATTTATATAGGTAATATTACATTAAGGTAATGTCTAAAGTATAACAGGCAACAGCGGAAATGAAATAGTTAAAATAATGTCATGGCACATAAGAAAGTTATGGGCACAGCTAAATATAATCGTTTCCGATATGAAATGAATCAAACATGACGTTACTGGATGCTAATAAAAGTGATTAAATTGCAACAATCTGCTAGGAACTTCAATATACATACATATACTTACTGTTATCCGCGGTTCCGCCCGCGTGGATGTCGGTAATCGCGGTAGAAATTAGCCTACGTTTTTCCGCAGGATACTATTTATCTCCTTGCCTAATTTCTTTAAGATCCGCTCAGCCGTTTAGTCGTGAAAGCATAACAAACAAACTCACCTTCTGATTTATAATATAAGTATATGTAGATAGATTACCCAATCTATGGATAATGTTATCGATTTTTGATCTCGCTTCCAACCTTACGTAGATAATTTTCAGTGCGGTTATATGTTAAAACATATATTTATAATTATAATCAGTACCTAACAAAACAATAAATTGCAATAACCAATTTTATTACACTTACCTAGAGGATTTAACTACCTTTTGGACGTTGGTTGGAATTGAGAATAAAATTAGCCTACACTCCGATATACGGTCTACCGGCAGAGATGAATACGGCAGGGGTTTTCCGTAAGAGCAAAAACCAAACCACCGCAAAAACCGAGTAAAATCTGGCTGTCAGTTTGAAAATCGGTATTCCGTAAGAGCCCTTTTTGACGTTTAGTCAATAGATTGTGCCGTCACCGAGCAATCACAATATTCAGTCAGTTTGCAATCACAACTGTCAGTTTGCCATCGGTGTTTCTTAGAAAATAGCCGGCCGGTCGTCATAAACAACTAATAGGCTTCTCTCCACTAAAAGCGTATAAGAGACAGTACCATGACGTCTTTATAGCGATTTATTCAAGATCTTAATTTTACATTTTTGAAACTTAAAATTTTACGAATTTCAAGTTCAATTCAAGATCGGCAGTTAATCGCTATATGGTACGGACGTCATGATACGGACCCTAGGCTTACATTGCGGTTATTTATAGCAATAAAAAAACAATAATAGATACGAGGTATACTTAATAATTTAATTGTAATTTTATACGGAGTTCACACGCGATGTCATCATTAGTATACCTTTTAAAAGACTTTTGTACTTCCTCATGGCATTAAGCTATTCAAATTAAGATCAAAATAAATCGTCCCTCTCTTGGTAGAGGCAAAGGTAAGAGAGTAAGAAATAAAACTTAATTTGGTTATAGTATCAGTAAATTATATTTACAGTACTTATATTAAATTTTATTTCTCATCCTCTTTGTTATTTTAGAGTTAAACACCCAGGCCGCGGAGGATTGCCAGAAAACCCTTTTATTAATCTGCAGGTATATAAAAGTCACTTTATGAATTTTCATGACTTTTGAAATTACAAAAGAAAACACGTTGCTGGCTCTTCCTCTATAATGACGATTCAACAACTGCGTTCAAACATTTTGGCTCACACGAGTTTAAAAATACATCTGTCATATCTATGAACGTGTCTGAAATTACGCATCGCATCTGTAGATTTAACGTTCCTAAAGCTAATGTTTATATCAATAAATTTGGCAAACTAGTAAACAAACTATAAACGATAACCGCACTATCTATCTATGTGACTAGATAGTTATCGTGAAAAAGTGTACCTTCTCAACATGAGGCGACAGCCTTATGTCCGAGTGTGTGTCATTCATTGGCCTGTGCCTGTGCAACGTTAAACGAGTAACACGTAAAAATAATTGATATGAAATAATTGATTGACACGTAAAAATAAAATGGAGTGACCGAAACATGACGTGCATTACTAAAGGACCAGTAGGTAAGCAATAGCCGAGCGGAGAGTCCCAGTTAGTCCGTGGATAGGATGAGTGACTGTAATCTGAGACCACAACAATGCAGTATACCTACTAAATGTTGTGTCAACAGGGTCTGTATTGCGTTCAAAAAAATATAACTAATTAAAACCTATTATTATTTATTATAACATACCTATATATAGACATTAGTTTCAAACCACAAAAGTTGGAAATTATATTTTCCCCGGTACACGTAGGTACCTACTGCATTTTACTTAATACTACGAGGAAAATAAATAATCTTTATAATTATTTAAATTTTTCCTACTAGGCATTAACAATTATATCTTTTGATACTGATTTTCAAAAAAATTAAAACGGTGTTGGAAATAGTTTCTATATCTATCATATTTTACTACAGAATTCTTAATAGTACAGATTTTACTGTCTTCTTATAATTTTTACTCAATTTTAACCGACGTTCAAAAAAAGTTTAAGGTTCTATGTTCTATCTGTATTTTTTTTTTCCTATTTTGTATGTAGGTACACACTGCAACGGAGATAGCTGTACATTGCCGCGTAGGTATGAAGATTAGTTTTTTAAGAAAACCATTGTATATATTTCTGTGGAATTTGGTAACAGTGTACAATTAGACTAAACCCACAGATAAAAATATATTTCACATAAATTCATACACGGGTTTTCCTAAAAAACTTATCTTCATATAGCAGCCCTGTACAGCCATCTCCATTGCCGTGTGTACAAAGATTTAGTAGTTAATTGTGAAACGATTTTTTTTTAAGAATATGAAGGTAGTCAGTCCATCTATTTATCTATAATTTAAACGAATAGATAGTGTAACATTGTACTTTTTATTACGTATTAAAATATGTGAATATATAGTACATTACCTTGAACTAAACTAAACATTATTAAAACATTACCTACCAATACTTATTTCAATATAACGCTTTTTATTACCTACATATTAGTACTAGCAGAGTACCTATAGTAGAAGGTACGTTGTTATTATGGCGTTGCGTTCTAATTGCAATATCACGCATAATGATAAATAAAATTTAAAGTTTAGTGTACTATTAATAAAGTGTGAAATTTACGGGTTTCTGTAGGTCACTTTGAAAAGAATCTTTATCATTGGGAGGTTTACTCCATTTAATTTTCGTTTTTTTTTATACTAATGCTGCTTAACACCAGGTGGGTCGTATGCAAACAAGCATACGACCCACCTGATGTTAAGCAGTTACCGTAAGCCTATGGACGCCCGCAATCGTCAAAAGTATCACTTGCGTGTTGCCAACCCATTTTTTACACCAGGACTTTAAGATGGGAGTATCCCTATATGAATACGTTTCATTCAAAACGCATCCTAAAATGAGCGCTCGAGACCTGTACTCACACAGTAACACAACTACACCACTGTGTGTAGTTACTTGGCTGTGGTCTCAAGAGCCTGTCTTCAAAACTGTATACTTATTAGTTAAAGGGAATTCCATGAATTTGCACGTGTCTACAACGGTCACATTATCTATGTATTTGCCGGGATTATAATATAGATACCTGATGATATATTTTCAATTTATCATAATAATATTATGTCAGTCTCCGACTTATTTTGTCACTGATATTATAAAGATATTTTACCCAAAGGTTTGCAAGTCAATCCGATAACGACGTAAGTACCATATATTGTGGAGAAGTTATTTGATAAATTGATAAATAAGAGTTGTATAATTATTTTTATTACGGATACGGATACGATTATCGCAATGGATAATCCTGATAAGAAATAAAAGATTAAAACATAGGTAAATTGGTAAATAATATTTTACGCCTGGTATTATTTCTACTTAGTTATAAACTTTTCTTAGATTATAAGTGTCAAGTAGGAATTAACCTTATTAAACATTTATTAACAAAAAATAATTTTCAACAGGCTTATGAATTACGAATGCACCTGAAAAATAAAAATAAAGCTGACTTTAGGATAAGTATTAATAAAATAATTAGGATCATAAACAATCTAATTTTGAGTCAGTTTTATAGATAATTAAAGAAATGATGAAAACAAAATCAACAAACATACAATTAACGGACACATAGTATTTGCGTATAATTGCACTATGATCGAACCCACAACCCGCTGTGTAGTGATAAATGGTGATCTAAACAGTTGCCACTAAACCAACCATACAGTTAACTGTGAATAAAATTACATTTATATTAGGGCCTTCGTTTCTCGTAATAGACTTATAATTTTTATAAAACTCAAAATTTATTTTGTTTACAAAATTAACACAAAAAAATTTCATACTATCAGGAAACCCAAAAAGAGATATATATAAGTGAAATGTCACCCAGTTCACTTACAGCCAGTACGCGCGCTAACAAGGATAGCGCCTTGATAGAGCCATGAAAAGTAAGAGACAAAAGCCATTCTTGTTTTCGCCAGACTTATGTTAATAATAATATAAAAATAAAACAATTATTTAAGCAACTGGTCCCATGACTTTTTATCACATTGAAATAATTTATTAATTGTATATATATATGCTTCACCTCCGTCTTAATACTTCTTTAAATAAATCTTTCAGAGGTTGTCAGTTTTTTTGCCCTGACTTTGAAATCGTAATGAATACGAAAATAAATTTGACTTTGACAACAAAGTCTACAATAACTATTTAAACTAGCCAACAGCAACGTATACTAAGATAAATAAATTGGTGTTAAAAGTAATAAGTCGTATAAAAAGTTATAGGTAGCCTCTGTATGGTGATTTTTCATACTAGTTCTTATCATAGCCGGCGATCTTACAGACAGCATTATAAAGTACTTAAAATAGATAACATAATAGGTAATTTGCAATTTATTCCCACTACTTTAAAAAAAACAAATAAATTAATGCGTCATCCATTCATAAATAAAATAGGAATTTTATTACACACAATTGTACCTAGTTGGAACTTTCTGCATGCTAAAATATCGACGTCTTTTTCTGGAATGCGAAAAGTGAAACACCGAATGGCACGACCTCAGACTGTAACGACCTTTCGGTCTTTTTGTAAAGCTTGACGGTCACAAATAAATTAAGTAGGTACAAATAGGTACGTAGTGTAAAGAACACCCTACCACAGATTACTAAATAGTTACTACCCTACTTTTATTTTTTGTTACGTCATTTACAACATTTTCAAAAGAATATTTATTGTACCTAGGTATTTCAATTTTGTTAATTTAGTACATGCTCCTTGTCAGTTATTGTTGCTACTTATATAATTGATTTAATTGTACTTGTGCGTGTGCTATCAACATCGACCTAAGTGCTATGTAGTTTCGATTCCTACATGACACAAAACTCTGTGTGATCCATACCTCAAGATTTTTCAAAACTGTCTGATTTTATGTCCGCTAATTGTATGTTTATTGTATAACCCCTTGCGACAAAGGGCTTGTTACCTAGTGTGAGAGTTGTCTTAAAAACTGCATTAAAGCACAGAATACTTAATATGATTAAAGCAGTAGTTTCGAAAAGTCATCAATGCTAGATTTAAGTATATTATTTAAGTACTACTTTACATATAATTTATTATCGTTTCTTTTTCTTATAATTTTATGGATTAATGTTAGAAAGTGAAGGCTGAACCTACGGGTTATTATGTATACGGGTCAATAAACGGAATCAGGGTAACTTAGTAGAATGACCTTACAGAGAAGCTTCCTGTCATTCCGTGATTTCACCCTGCGCGTGATTTAGAACGAACACCTACTTATACACGTCTACCTGAAAGGTAGCGGTGATCTTGATTAAGAAGTTTGTTGCCTTCAGTTCCGCTAATTTAAACAATTATTAATGGGACACAAAGCTATTATTTTATCGACATAATAGCTCAGGCGCTGCTGAAAATTACACGTTGTAAGCCGACGGCAGCAATCATCTAACATAAGAAAGAAAGTATATTATGGGCTAGTTTGTATCTATAAGAAATACTAAAATGCTCATATGAATCTATTGTGGGAGGTAGAATCGAGAAAAAAGAAAAAAACAACGCACTTTAATAATTTTCATAATTTAAATGAGCAAAACAATTAGGTAGAATTTCTTAGGCACACGAATTCATCAGAAATTTCAAGCACTACATCGAAGCCACAGTAAACAAAAGCGGACATATTTCCTAACATTGCGGTTACATACTAGGTACATGATATATTAATATTATACTTCTTTAACCTATTTCTTCCAATAGGAAATAGGTATTCGTATTGATGGAGCTTTAGCTTTGAATTCGTATTGTTCCTGAAAGGAAAGTAGCAGTATCAGTCTTGACTCAGCCTGTTACATTTCCACTTATAAAACTGTTTCAAAGTATTTACCTACTATTTAACTTATTACTATTACTTCTATACCGATCCTCTGGGGTCGGAATTGGTTTTATAGGGGTTTGACAAAAACGAAAAATTATTTTGGGGGTCGGCGAGGTTTAAAAGTCGACAGCTATTAATTAACACAAGTTCTTATTTAAAACTTTCAAGATACTGTTACGTATACTAACTTGTTATAAGAATGACTAATATTTTAGTATAAAGTATTGTCCATTGTTGTACTTTTAAAAACCTCAACAAATCGATAAGCGTGCATACCTAAGTTCTGCACTGATGGTCGGCATATACTACTGGCGCCCTAACATTTTTTATTTTATTTTATTGGCTCACCAACAAATGTTACCACTGTGGAGATACAAAAAAAGACTTAGTATAGTGTCACCATTTCTTACTCGTAAGCATCACAATATGGGCAATAAGATATACAATGGTGTATAAGCTAACAACTATTAAATATAAAGTAAATAAAGAAAAAAAAAACATAAAAAATTCTAGGCGTATTTTAAGATTTATTAATGTGCAACTTTATGGATTTATGGAGCTTGCTAAGTGAGCCAGTGTTAATATCAACATGATCGCTGCAACCGTTTACTAGTTTGCAAAGTCGAGGATAAGGGAATTTGCGCCAAGGACCGCTTGCGACGAAATGGTGGATTAAGGGGAGTCGTAGGATCGCGCGGGTATCTTTAGGGACACGGAAGTTTATCCTTTTCAACAATTTGTGGACAGTCTACTTTACACCTTAGAAGCTTAATTAGGAAAAGAAAGTAAATAATATTACATTTGGCGTGTACCTATTTGTTTGTCGCAAATTTGATACGGAGTAGTAATATTTTTATGTACTTAAATAATATAACCTTCTGTTTTCAGAACAACACAACAGTGATAGTAGAAAACGGCGAAGAAATAGTAAAAGTGAACACAATGTCACAAACACCTAATGGTATAAGCCAATTGAAACACATGAATGGTAAGTTATTAGTCTTATTAGATTACATAAAAATATTTTTTCTTTAAGTACTGCCTTTTAATATCTAAGTACGAAAATATATTATCTATAAAAATATATTTATATTTATACTTATATAAAAATGAAATCCTATTTCTCGTGGTCATGCCATCATAACTTAAGACTTTATCGATTTTATTTATCTTTTTTTTTAGTTTTCTAATAAGCTGTTGAAGGTTGCCTGAAAAATGACTAGTTAACATTAGTACGTAGTTACTGCAGCGACAGAGATCGAACATTCCAATTTCAATATCATCGAAAAAATTGTAGATTAACCTAAGTACAAAATCCATTTTATTTATACATTTATGATCAATAAATGTTATCTATAAGATTTACAGCGAAACGATAACAATAGGCCACAACAATTTACCCTTCAGCAGTTCAATGTAAGATACCTATATACTGCTGTATCTACTATATAGTTAGGTATTGTTAAACAAAGTGATAATATACATATACGGTGTTAACAAAGACGAACAAATGGCGTATACTCAATACCGAACCAATAACAAACATCCTATTGGTATTATCGGCCAAGTTGGTACCTACTTGGTCGAGTAGGTACTCATAGAATGTCTATTCATTTCTTAAATACTAGCGGAATGGCCCAGGCATGGGCCTGGGCCATTCCGTTTCCATTCAAAATAAGAGAGAGAGATGGCTCTCTCTCTTATTTTCTCATCTGATAGAGGAGAGGAGACTCGTACCCAGTGCCCGTGCCAGCAGTGGGACATACATATATGGGTTGCTATTATTATTTATAACACCAGTGGTTTTCATAAAAAATTTCATATAAAAATACCATCCAAAACGATCCTCGTAGATTTTCCAAAAAATATATTTCACACAAACTTTGTTCTTACAATAACAACTAAAATTGAGCCACGGAAATGGAGCCGCTTGCAACAACTAATCCGTACTTGCTTTCTGCACTCCTGCTCCATATATATAACTTTAACTAGGAATGCTAAATTCCATACTCTTCCGTGAGCACAATATGCTTAAAAAGAGGTACCTAACAAAGTTTTGTCTTCACTGTGTTTTGGTAATGGTATTAGCCTAGACTCTATGTCAATGCCCGGGTTCAAGCTTTCTCCATACCAAATTAAGATTTTACGGCTAATCACCGTCTAACAATCTCTACCAATATTTAAACCGGTTTACTGGAGTGTAGTATGGTGGCAGTAAGCAGCACTAAGAAAATATTATAATACCTGATATTCACGGGCCTAATCCGAGATTATATTATAAGTACTATAGCCCCGTTAGATCAATGAAGGTGAGGATTGAACCTACAATACAACGCGCATTGGAATATAGCGATAGTGATTGTGTCAGTCATTGTGACGATATTATGTCCTCTAGTCTCGATAGAAAATAGCTATCTGCATGAGGGATATTATAGTGCACCTGTGTTTGTGCACAAACACAGGTGCACTCTTTATTACCGCACAAGCGGAGAGAGAACTGGCATAAGACTCATGGCTTTACGTGCTTTTCGAGGCACGGGGGTTTAAACATACAAGCAAATAACTATAGGTGTATAATCTACATATCGGTCATTCACCTTGTAAGTTCTCAGCTGACTGAGCCACTGGCCTCGGTCGTGAAATCTCAATAGGTCAGCTGTTAGCGCCTTGGAACTTTCATGGTCGAGCTGTTTCTGTTTTACTCGTTTTACCTCTATTTAAACATGGCATGATCCTAGGGTTTTCGCGAAAAATCGATTATTCAATTGTCTTGCTTCATTTGTGTGTAAATATAGTATTTTAAAGCGAAAAATAAAAATATTATTTGATTGCTCTTCCAGGACCAGACCAAGTTGTACCGGCTGATAGTTACGTCACATCAACACCAGGAGGCCATGTCAAATTACGGATTGAAGCCAGAGGACTAGCTTCAGAGCCTCCTATATCAGTACCCGGTTTACTCAATAGGACTGTTGCGAGGTATCCCGACGGCACAGCACTGGCCACAAAGAAAGCAGACGGAAAATGGCACAAAATCACTTACAAGTAAGAGACTAAAGATATTTATCGTATAGCATAATACCCAACTTCGTATGTGAGTATACTTCAACGATTTACCATCTGCAAACGATGAAAGTTGTGAGGAAATCGACTTGTCTTACAAAAAATTCAGTAAAAGTTTGGTAAAGGTTCAAGAGGCAATCAAAGGGCAGCTGTCAAGATCACCTTAAGACCGAATGCTGTGGAAATCCTAGCGGGAGACATAAGATTTCCGGGTACAAAAAAACATGTTTCTCTTCCTTTATTTTCGACAAGGTCAACAAAAACAACATAATAAGCAAAGATATTATTTTAACATGCCATTTAAAATAACAATACGCTTTTATTTACATAAGTAGAGGTACCTAATTATTTATTTTTCATGAAGCGAATAATTATAATATTAGACTTTATACTTTGCACACCAAGCGACGCCGACGTTTGGCCGATCTAACAAACTATTTAATGATCAAAGACTTACCTATAGTACACATATTAGATTTATTTTATGCGACAAACATACAGCGTGACTGATGGTAAGCAGTTACCGTATTATGGACGCTTGCATATAAGGAAAACGTAATAGAAAACTCTTGCTTGTAGGTACACCAATTTCCTATCGGCAATCGATGGACAAGGTCAGCTCAAAACCGATTGCTGTGGCCATCCTTGGGCGATCCCTATGTCCAACAGTTCTTTTCGCTGGGCTGTGAAGTGGTAGCGTTAGATATGAAAAGCAATAAGCATCTAATAAAAACTATTTATTTTTAGACAGTACCAACAGCGCGTGCGGACAGTGGCAAAAGGTTTCCTAAAACTTGGCCTGGAGAGAACTCATTCGGTCTGCATCCTCGGTTTTAACTCGGAACAATGGTTCGTCGCCGATCTAGCAGCCATACACGCTGGGTGAGTACCTGCTTTTTAATACTACTATGATAACAAACAAGCATAAAGCCCGCCTGTTGGTAAGCAGTTACCATAGCCTAATTGAAATACCGTAACCCTGGGATATGGAAAATGTTATTTAAAAAATAGTTTCCCTTAATGAGCGCTGGAAACCTGTATGTATACACTACTACAATACTACTTATTATTCTCCGTGTGGTGACGGATTAAGAATACAAATGTCATCACCCCGTTCCTTTCGAGGACGTAAGAGTCGACTAAGGGACTAAGTCAGGCAGACAATATCCACTGCAAGAGAGGGAAAACTCGAAAACCCTATACCAACCCGTCTGGCCAGCGTGGTATAGTAGGCTAATATCCCTCTAAATGTATGGAGAAGATCCGTACCCAGCAGTGGGACGTTTATGGGTTGACATGATGAATACTACTTAGGTATTAGATATTTTTCAACCTATTATTTTATATTAGAATTTAGCAATCGAACGGGCCGACGCAGAATGCGTTATTCAAAAGGACATGGTGTAAAAATAACTCACAGCTGCTTGTAACACATACACACAAATCTTTGATATAGTTTACTATGCAAATAGATCAAAAACTGATTCAAGCCAAAGTATTTTAGCTCTAGCTTCTATACCTCGAGCTGACTTCGTTTGCGAGGTAGTAAATTAAAAAGTTGTCAATGATGACATTTCTCGCGAAACAAAACTTACAGCTTTTAGTAAAAGAATTGATCAAAGAATAGGAAGTTTTTGATGTTAACGCGATCAAACATTTATTTTTAAGAAGCTTGTTTTGCAAACAAAATTGTAAATGTAGTTATTAAAAGTCATAATAAATATCTAGTATCCATATACATAATATATGTATGTCAAATGCCATTAATATAGATATTTTTTATACTACTTGAGTAGCAAACAAGCATACGGCTCGCCTATGTTACCGTAGCTTATGGCCGCTTGCAATACAGAGGTATCACTTGCGTGTTGCCGACTCATTTTTTTTACACCAGGGCTTTAAGATGGAGTAGTTTTTGGATAGGAAAACGTTTCTTTCAAAACGCATCCCTAAATGAGCGCTGGAGACCTGAGCTGTTGAATATTCTGTGTCCATAATTATCACGCAGATTTATAAGTAATATGTTCAGTAATTTCATCATTCATATTATCATCAATAGAACACTCAATGATTGATTCCTTCCGTGACACCTAAGAACAATGACCAAGCTCATTGTATCACGATACCGACCACAATCGTATCTACCATTTGAAATGGCTTATCATCGTCTTAACAATGAAAACAATACAGTAATGGAAATGTAAAGGAGAGTAGATGAACTTAATTAAAAACCCTAATTATTTTTCACATAAAACTTTAGATTACAATGTCGTATGTTTGTTATGTATGAATGCTGTAAATTATTACCGCATTCATAGTTAACAAGCTAATATATTATAGTAATATTCCCCCGCTATAGTAATATTAATGTCCCGTCCGCGTGGATGTAAGTTAATAAATCCCTTTGTCCTTCTCCAGGACACCATCTATCTCCTTTCCGAATTTCGTTAAAATCCGTTAAGCCATTTAGTTGTGAAAAAGTAAGAAACAAACATACATGCAGAGTTACTTTTGCATGGGTTACCTTACTACGGCCTCCTTGGTCTAGCTCTAGTGTTTATTAAGTGCAACTGCTGATCACGAACTCCTGGGATCAAAACCCTAACACCGAAAATAGACACTGCGTTTTTCAGTAAGTACAGAAAAGAAGTGCTTACACTCTCATGCCTCGGAAAGCACTTAAAGTCGTTGGTCGTACGCCTGATCTCTCGTCGTCGGATTATGAGATTGAGGAATAGGAAGTGCACCTGTGTTTGCCCCCAAACTTGAGCACTATATTATCTAGTTAGGTTAGTTAGGAGGACATTATTATCTCTACTATCAAAGAAGACCTCTGATATGCAGGCGTCCTTAGGCTTCGGTAATTGCTTAACATCAGACGGGCCGTATGCTTGTTTGCTACCCAAGTAGTATAAAAAGATCTGTATTAATGACATTTATATAAGAAGATAAAGATACTATATATCACTTTTAACAATGCTGTAACTACATTTACAATTTTGTTTGTCATTAACAGTGACTAAACAAATACGCATGCTGTTTTTTGCATAGTTCATAATTAGCCGGCAATAAAAACAACCTGTAATTTCATATATTCAGAATCTGCGTCGGATTATACTATGTCATTCTAAAACAGTTAATGCCAGTGACAAGGCAATACTGTATGATAACAGATATTTAGATACGAGTAGGTTTTTATGAATACTACGTGGTAGGTGCGTAATTGAGCAGCAGATTTTCAAGGAACTCTAGGGTTATACCGTATCGTCCTTATGGCGATTTAGTTTTTGATTTTAATTTAAAATTAATAACATGTCAACTTTATTACCTAGGTTAAGGGTTGTCATAGCTCGAAATTCAAATTAAGATCGAAAATAAATCACTACATCATCATGGAAACTGGATCTAGTTACCTCACTCATCAAGTCAAACAGAACAATAATTTAGTGAACAGTTAAAGTACCCTGGGCTGCTAAAATTTAAATCACAAATCTCACAGTTGCAAATTCCAACTCAAATTGCAGCAACTCGATTACGAGTCTAGGTACTTCATAAACTTATGTATTGTGTGCTATATTTCATAGTGGTTACGCTGCTGGTATCTACACGACCAATTCTGCGGATGCGTGTTACCACTGCTTGCTGTCGTCCCGGGCCAACATCTGCGCCGTACAAGACAAGAAGCAGCTTGACAAGATCCTTTCCGTGCGACACAAACTCCCGCATCTGAAAGCTATAGTACAATGGGAAGGAAAAGTCGACATTACAATTTCTGGACTCTACAGTGTAAGCCTCAATTTTAATAGTATCTTAGTCTTAGTCTCAATTTTAATAGTAACGTTTTATTAAAATATTCTTTACTGTTGATAAATGATCAATCTTATTAATGTTTAGCAGCTAAAGGTGATATTATATTGCCCTAAGTGACTAAGTTCCTCATTCTTAATCTTTTCCCTTTGTATTTGTGTCTACTTAAATATCTATTGAGTAGTTTATGGGGAAAATAAGCGCGAATCCATTTTCTTTAATGGGGCGAAAATTCAACCACGCATCAGTGTGGATGGAGAAAACACTTGCAAACGTAAACTGCTTATAAACTCTGATCACTCTTGTAGTGCGTACCTAAATAGGTACATTGCAATGCGCGGCAAGCGCTCAGCTGACGGCTTTGACCATTGACCCCATCGATCAGGTGATTTATTTTGATAGCGTTGTGACGCAAATTCGAATTTATAAAACTGACGGTCATTCTTTTATAAGAATAATTTTATTTAACTATTTTCGCACAAAGAATACAAAAATAGATTTATTGTAAATACGGTTACATGTTTCACTGTGTATTTTTGTGCATATCAGCACTACTTCTACGTTTCATTTGCGATAGCTTTTCTGCTTTCCGGTATGGGTTCGTATTTATGATCATGTCGCTAGAGTGGGGTTTGAATTTGTTTATTAATTAGCCTCTCCCACCCTTAGGCTATCGACTGACGTGGCTGGCGACATGGTGACACCCTTGTTCTAATCTACAGTTTAGTTGTTTAGAATTGGCTACATTAATTAATGTGCTGTTGTAACGCGTGTTGGGAGAGGCCTATGTCTAGCAGTGGACTGCGATAGGCTGATTGATTGATTGATTAAATAATTATTATTCTATTGTATGTTTCTAGTGGGAACAAGTGATGGAAATGGGTGCAAAAGAACCGGACACACAGCTCGACAATATACTCAAGAGTATCTCAGTCAATGAATGCTGCACATTAGTATACACAGTAAGTACCTTTATATAAAATTTACCAAGTATTATTTTTACTTTCCATAAAACTTTTATTTGAAATTCGCGGACAAGTTAATATTGTAACCGAACACTTGCCAAAGACTAAGTATTGATTTTATTTAACCCATCTGACACTGAAGTAATCATTCTCCCACGGATCCCCCAAGGATTTCTATGGTTTTTAAAGACAATCGGTCTTGAACTAACCTTGTCCACTAGGTGCCTGCTACTTGCAGTATCTAATTTTTAATAAACAAAATTACGACAAAACGCTTCAAGAAAATGTAGGTAGTGCCCTGCGCTTTCGCTGTCTCGTCTAACGGGGGCACCCCCATGCTCCCAGATATAAAATACATATTTGTATTGGGTAGCTAATCAAAAGTATAAATACCTACATTTATATAGGTATAAAATCATGTTGAAAAATAATATAATAATAATATTATTTTAGTAAAACAAATTGATACAGAGAAAAGTCAATATTATTCAATTTTTAATTGAGGATAACACCAATGGACGCAGTGGTTTTGTGACTGAGTAACTGAATATATAATATATTATCAGCACTTCAATACTATACCTAAGTACCTACCTACTAGGCTACTAGTAACAAGTTTAATGTTATGCCACTCACGTAACTAACCTATTACATAAACGATTTTAATTACGGAAAGTCCCTGGTAAACTATTTTTTCTGAAGTTTCAGAACTGCCAGTATTATCTACTGCATACTATAGTGCAAGATAGTCTCAAAGGAGAGAAAGATTTGTATTTTTGATATTTTATGTTATTGTTTTTTCTAAACTATTATTATAAAGAGAAAAGATTAGATTTTTGTTTTAATAAATAAACCTAAAATCTACTGGCCTGATTTAAAAATATCTTTAACATATAAAAAGCTACCTATATTATCAGCGAGAAAGAAAGGCTATGTTTTTTTTTTAATTAAGCTCCTCTACTATTTCTGTGGTCCCCTTCGTAATCTACGTGTCCACCCACCCGTGCGAAGTCGAAAGCTACCGCTACTAAATGATAAAAGTTAAACCCACATCGAATTATAAGGTTTTATTTAATTACTAACAACCTAGGGTAGGTTGCAACCTTCTGATGGTGAAAACCGCATCAAAATCCGTTGAAAGAAAGATAGATAATCTAAGCGTAGGTATAGGAACAGACAGCGGAAAGCGACTGTGTTTTATTATAATAAGTAAAGAAGATACTGGGCTTACGCGACAGTATAAAAAACAGAAAGGACCTTCAACAAGGAGATAACAGACGGTGTTGTTCCTGTCTGTGAGTACAGGTCTTTAGTGCTCAATTCAAAGGGCAACGGTTTTATAAAAAATGATTTTCTTATCTCAGAACCAAGGGTCACCCAAAATTCTGGTGCTATGAAATGACGTAGGGTCGACAACGTCCAAGAAGGTTATGCTTCTGGTCTTGTGTGCGCCTATAGGCTGCTAATAAGTATGATTATGCGGGCCGTATGTTTGTTTACCATCAAAAAACAGAAAATACAAAAACATAAAGAAGTACATACATGTATATACTTTTTATTTAATTAGTATTGGTTTCGACCCACTCCAACACGTGAACAGGTCAAACACGAAACAAAATCAAACATGTAAAGTAGGTCATTGGCCCATGCCCATAACTAGGTATGCTGACCTTATTATTACTGACGTCAGAAGTGAAAAATAAATTGCTAATCAATTGCGAGTCGGTCGCTTTGCGAGCTGGCAACGTCACTTTTTATGAAGGTGAAGCAACAGACGGCCTTTCTCATGATAAGCCGTATAATACCATCAAGACCATATTGAATTTCGAACAATGACACTTTTTTTGTCGTTTTAATATTAATTTATTATATAATATACTAGCGGCTCATCCCGGCTTCGCATGGGTGGACATTTATCCCGTATTTAAAAAAAAATCGCATATGTTACCCGCTGATAATGTACTTTTCTATTTTAAAATCGGTCAAGTAATAATAGTATCGTAGACCTCTTTAGAAATTTCAATTTTTTTAGCTATTTTAGAACGGTTCAAATGTAATAAAATAGCGGTCATTTGTTTTGACACTTTTTTTAAATATTTTTTTGAGAGAGGATGAACGGATGATTGAATAAGAGTACCTACCTACCTAGCTATAATCTGCTATGTTTGATAGAATTCGGTGCAGCAGATCAACGGTCAGCTTTTTGACGATTTTATTATTAACATAAAATGATTTTCTAGTCAGGTACAGTGGGTCCTCCAAAAGCGGTGATGCTGTCCCACGACAACCTGACCTGGGACGCGTTCACCATCGGTGAGCGAGTTCGTGACCTCAAGCCCACAGAGGACAGACTTATCTCATTCCTGCCACTCAGTCACGTTGCTGCACAGGTAAATTAATATTACATTATTTATTGCAGATATTAGAATAACACAGTTTAATATAATATTCTAAGTAACCTGATGTATTTTTTTTTATAGTAGGTAGATTTTATTGTAGTGTAGGTACCCATAGACGTAATATGCATATACCTACCTAACTAGGTACCTACTTTTATAATTATTTTTTTTACGTCAACTCAATTTATTAATATTAACAACCATAGATTGGAAATTTTTGTATTGTAAATTTTTATTTTTCTAAATTTAAATTTAGATAATATACATATATGTATAATAATCGGTTTTAAGCGATAATGTTTTTTTTCTGTGGAATGGAACTTTTACCCGAACTGGTTACCAACATGTTAAGTAATAAAGAATGTTTGTTTATAAGGTTGTTGACATCTACGCGACTCTGTCTAACGGAGTAATTGTGTTCTTCGCACAACCGGATGCACTCAAAGGCAGTCTCGTCGAGACACTCAAGGAAGTCAGGCCCACAAGGTAACGTGACTGACATATTTATTACTAGCTTTTATCTACGACTTTTACTCACCAGAATTAGGTTTTTTTTAACTAAAATACTTCTATATTCTATCCCACTAGGTATTATTACAATAAACCTAAGTAGGTACCTATTAACTTTTATTAAAATTCATCCAGAGGTGATCATTGCCTGAAGGACTAACAAACATCCATCCTCACAACTTTCGCTTTCAAAATATTATTAGAGTTAGGTATAGAGGTAGTTTTTATCTAGGTCGGTACCATTTCAGACTAGAAAACCTATCTAAAGACGACACTATTTTAAACTTCATGACCTTGACTCACGAGTCCAAAAACGAAAGGAAGGTCGAATACCGATCAGGTCAATGGCCGGTGGTCGACCCAAAAGTTATCGGTCTCAAAAAAAACAGTTGTTGAATACACCGCCAACATTTTTGTCAATCTGTTTTTGGCTAAAGTAATTTACCTATGTTTAGATTGATTTGATATGAAGTAATAATATACCTAATAACATCCATCTAAAATGTAATTCAATGGTTCACTAACGTATTACAAAGAGTCCATAGATTAACATGAATATGGTACCTAGTACCTACAATAATATTGTGGTAACTACCCAGAGAACTACCAAGTTGTAAAAAATGTGAAAATTAACCTTAGACCTTAGAAAGGTTTTGTTTTTAAAGTACCTACCTAGGTAGATATATTAGCGAGCTATACTCGTACCTACATAGTCTGTTAGGCTACCTGCCCCTCTAGACAAGTGGCATAAACGGTAGTCGAAGCCATACATTTGTATGGAATTCTCCTTTTAAAGACAACTCCTGCACTAGAGACCAAGCTCTGTGTTGCGCGGGACTTTACAAACATACAAATAACGGACACAAATTACACCCAGACTCTGACTCTCTCTCTGACTCTGTCTTACACTCAGAACAACTCTTTGTGGGTCACACAAAGTTTTGTCCCTGTGTGGGAATCGAACCCACAACCTCCCACTAGACCACCACGGCAGTAGAATTTGACATATGTTTACGATATATAATGACGCAATGACGTCTATTTTATTCGATTCGACTACCATAAATCCCACTTGTCTAGACGGGCTGGTAATGCATCTAATAGCTTCTGAAACCTGTAACCGTTTATCATCAGGCAGGCCGAATGCTTCTTTATCTCCTTAGTAGTATAAAGGTACCTACTTACCTAATATTTATTGCACAGATTTTTGGCCGTACCTCGAGTATGGGAGAAGATGTACGAGAAGATTATGGCCGTTGGCGCCTCCAGTGGCTACATCAAGAAGCAAATTGCGCTGTGGGCCAAGGACAAGGGACTCAAACATCACCTTGCCAGAGTTAATGGGTAAGTCATTGTTTGAAATGAACAATTATCAACCTTAGAACGACTGCATAAAACTTATTTCTATATGCGTATCAGATTAGTTATCTTTAGGCTTTTCTGTATTTAAAGAAAAAGTATCAGCTCGTATTTCGGGTATTGCGCGTGGCAATATACACGCCTTCTATTACATAGGTGCATAGAAACTACATAATATCCTACCTACTTATCTACCTAGTGACTACAAAAGATGGTAAAATCCTGCAAATCATACACTTTTGACAATGAGTAAAAATTGCCGAGCTTAAAACATCCTTCTTGAATTCTCAAAATTTATTTTCATTTTAAGATGTTTCCATTAGCAAGAAAAGCATTGTAATTAAACCCACATATCTTAGGTATGTAGAGGAAAAAAATATTTCTGATCCACTAACCAGCAGTAGACCAGCCTGTGTGGCCCTCGCCCTCTCTGCTCTTTCGATAGAGGAGCGGATACCTGTAGAGGGTCTTTATGGGTTGCTATTATATTAATTGGCAAAAGTATAAGATTTATTTGTAGGGTAGACATATATCTTACAATGCTCAGATAAAGCACTGTGCGTTTTCACTAACGAAGAATATTACGTAAAAATATGTTTGAACATTATTTTTATTTTATAACCAAAAATATATCGAAAAATTCTAAATATGTTGTATTAGTTATCGAACTTAGATTGTGTACAAAAAAGAATATTCTATCTACCAATATAAATTGCCTGGAGCCGAAACATTGACGCTCTTACGAGTTATTTACGACCCTACTTTCAAATTTGTAAGATGTCAACTTTATCACCGGGCAGGTTGTTATTGCACCAAACTTAAATTAAGACCAAAATTGAATCTGTATAAGGACATCATAGTAGGGGCTCTGAAGTGCAATCTCGATTTGCATAGGTATACGTAATTGCGAACCAGTATCAAGGCGCGATTTGTGGCCGATGGAGACAGCTACATATATAATGACATTAATGACCCAATGATTTGGATACAAAAGGAGTTTTTTGTATATACCTGTACCCCCCGTAGTACGAGTATTGATAGATCGTTACAAAACTAAATTTCGTCATACATTTGCAACTAGAACAACATAATAGAAACTCTATCTGAAACGATATTTCAAGTTTTTTTTTACATTTCGACAACTATTTCGAATCACAAACTTGTACCAGAGGTACACTGTATTCGTAAACTTACGAGTAGTAGCTTTCTCTATCGACCGCAAAACCTTTGCTCTCGTGGTTAGCGATAAAACTCTCTTAATATTGTTTTATATGTTGTATGGCTACAATTTGATATTTTGTCGGTCAGTGCCCTATCGAGCAGTATGTACAGTCTGCCCATAGACTTCTCTACTGGTGAAATGCTCAAGTTTTGGTATGTAAGGTCTATTATGTGCATGCCCCTTTAAGCATGTACTTTTGTATACTAGACTGAATTGCCATTATAGGTATAAAATAATCTACCCAATAGGCCGGTTTTTTTCACTATGAGATAAATATTCTATTAAATAGACGACCCATATAACCTTTCCCAAAATTGGGAACCTTCGAAAAATTTTACCAGTGGCAGCTTCAGAACCTGGAGCTACCATTAGGATAAATAAATAAATTCTTGTGAAGTTTACTTGTTTGTTTGAACCCGCTAATCTCTGGAGTCTAAAGATTAGCGGGTTAAAACGAAAAGGTAAAAGTTTCAGCTTTACTAGTATATATATTATAAGGTAGAATAGATTAATGATTACATTAATATAAAGTCCTCACACGAAATTGAGGCAAAATATTAAAATTAGGGGACGGAATTAGGTGCTACGGGGTAATGAAATTCAAACGTAAAACGCTTTGTTCACAAATTCCGTTTTTTTTAAACTATGGTATTATTTTTTATTTTCTCTATAATCAGCCACAGAGTTAATAGGTATCTCCATAGATTCGCGTCTGTTTTCTAGACAGGTTGCCAGAGGCAGATTTTCACTGCTGGAGAAATTTGCATATTGGACAAATGTTTTTATCAAAATGTCATTCTGTGCTTTGATGCAGATAATTTACCATTTAGTGTATTATAATCTCATAGTGAAAAGCCAGCTATTAGGTAGATTATTCTTGCAACAGTAGATAAATAGCTACGTTAAATAGGCATGTCGTGTAGTTAGCTACTCTGCTAGTTAGTGAATGTTGATTTAGTATATCTCTAGACGTAATTTCCCTGTATTTTTCCTGCCTCTATTACGTCATGTACGATAGCGCCGTACTTATATAAAGAGACCTTCCTACTAACCAGGCTTGTCATGTGCTGCACCTATAGAATACACTACCTATAAATGCTATATCAGCCCCTCTAGACAAGTGGCATAAACGGTAGTCGAATCGAAAAGTCAAAAAAGGCAAATGTATGGGATTTGATGTAGGTAAGTCTACGATATAATGTCGCAAACTCGTTATATCGTGACGTTATATCGTAGACTTATGTCAAATCCCATACATTTTAGTTTTTTGACTTTTCGATTCGACTATCGCTTATGCCACTTGTCTAGAGGCTCTGTACTGTCATGGTCTACTGTGTTTTCTTATTTGCTAACTGACCGCGGAAAGCTTGCTTAACCTAATCTCTCTCCGATCGTGTCGGAATGCTGTCCCATCATGTTATTTATCAGTTGTAGGTAGGTGTACTTACCTACCTACAACTAATACTTAAATAAAGTGAAAGGTATGAATCAAATCAAAATAAAACCAGGGTGAGCTACCCTGGTTTTATTTTGATTATTATAAGTATTGTTTTTTTTAGAATACTGAATATATTTTTAGGAGATTTGCTATGGTTATGAGTGTAATTGTTTAACCTTACAAAACCTCATAAAAATATAGGTATAGGTATTCAGTATTTTCTGAAAAAAAAAACAATCCTTAGCGACCATGGTCGACCTTATCTGCTTGCATACTCTACATAGATTTTTGCCTATCACTGTTTTTTTTACCGACTTGTCAGATAAGAGGTTAGTACTAGTACTAGGTACCTACTAGTATTATACCAACCTTCATTCCATTTTTGGGATTCAAAAACTAGTCACCATACTTACAATGGTAAAATATCTTGACGAATCCTACGTATCCTAAAAAAATCCAATGTCTGATTTGCCAACCTGCATGCAGTGCATTTATAAAACCTAAATCCTCTAGGGCCGTAGCATGATGTCCTTTTAGTGATTTAGTTACGAAATTAAAATTAAGACCGAAGTTAAATCGCTTTTTGGACGTTATGGTACTTTTCCTAAGCACTTTTGACAATGGAGATGAGACAGACCTTTGCAGTATGTTTATAAATACCTGAATGAGTTGCTTTTATTAGTACCTATTAGTATTAATTGAATAAAAGCACTATAATTAATTAGTTATCCCGCTTATAATTTTCCTTAGCACACAATGCACGTTAGTTTGCATAGTCATTTAATCGAAGTACTACTAATTGCGTCACATGATTATTTTCAAACGTCGTAAGTACGTATCTATAGTATAATAGTTACTACATTATGTAGATTTAGTTGGCGAGCAGTCATTGTTTACGTAGGTACCTGCGTGTTCAATGATAAACTAATCATGAATAACTCACGCCACTAATGTTTACAGCGAATACTTATTACGTTAGACAATTTAACGTTCTGCCGGCCTGTTGGTCTAGTGGTTAGTGATACTGACTGCTAAGCCGATGGGTTTGATTCCCACCTAAGACAAATATTTATATATAGTCAGAAACCATTGTTTCAATTAGTAAAGAGTTACAAGTTTCTGAATTTGTGACGTTGTAGGGTACCTAATCTCTGGATGTACTGAACCGATTTTGAAAATTCTTTTACTAATAGAAAGTCACTTAAAGTTTGCTCAGCAGTAGGACAATACAGGCTAGTAAAAAAAAATAGAAAGTCTTGTCATTTGTGAGTGTCCTAGGCTATATTTATTGACAAAAACATAACGAGATCCCAGGAAATGCGAAGCCGGGGTGGACAGCTAGTTATTTATAATGTGTATAAATTCAAAATGTCGCCAAAATGATCAAAAAATAACTAACTGCAATCATCATCATCAGCCTATCACAATTCACAAGTGCACGCCACTTAGCACGACCCTCAGCATCTCGCATCCAGCAGCTTCCAGCCACTATGCAAAAATCGTTGCTCCATCTAGCCTGGAATATCGTCGCCCATTTAGTTTTGGAAGTAGCTGAGACTATTTTACGAAATTTTAATTTAGAACCTTCATAAGTGTTACTTTGTTACCTGAATGAATGTTAAGTTTAACAAAATTAATAATCTAAAGTAGGTAACCTATTTAAAGCAGGGGAATTAGAGCTATTACTTAGAGGGCTCCTAAGCCGTAAGTAATAGCTCTACATACCCTGCTTTAAATGACTAATTTTAATAATTAATTTATTATTTTTAGGTCGGAAGGCACATCTTTTGGTTACAAGATAGCAAAGTCTCTAGTATTCAACAAAGTCCACGACTCGCTGGGTTTGGATAAATGCAAAACGTTCGTGACTGCTGCCGCACCACTCTCGCCTGATGTCAAGAAGTTCTTCCTTTCGCTCGACGTACCCATCGTTGATGCGTTCGGTATGAGTGAAGCTTCTGGTGCTCACACCCTCAGTATATATCCCAAGTAAGTATTATTAGCTGTTCTGTTATATTAAAAATATATTTTTCCTTATTTATACTACTTAAGTGGTAAACAAGTATACGGATTGCCTGATGGTAAGCAGTTACCGTAGCCTTTGGACGCTAGCAATACCACTTCCGTGATATTACTTCCGTGTTGCCGACCCATTTTTTACACCAGGGCTTAAAAAAATAATATCCCCGGGATAGGAAAAGGTATAGGTAAAACGCATTCTTTTATGAGCACTGGAAACCTGTACTCACACACAGGAACACAACTACACCGGCGCTGTTTGAACCTACCTATATATAGTTATTTGACTGCGGTATTTTTAAAAGCAGCTGTTTTAAAGAGGGGGCTGCTGCTCAGCCCTCCAGCCTCTCTCGGCAACTAGGTATAGGTCTCCCAGTGCTCATTTAGGAATGCGTTTTTATGAATATCATTTTCTTACCCTTTGGTTACCTATCCATACAATACTGGTGTTACAAATTGTCAGGTCGGCACTCGGCACACGAATGCCCCATGCTTGTTCGCCACCTATGAAGTATAATAAAATTAACAACTAGAAGACTACTTTAAGAAATCATATTAATTATGTAGTTGATAAATTATTATATATCTACTGACGACGTTAGTTTTAGAACTGGGTTTAAGCCAAGGATATTCGTGTATGTGCCAACATTTTCAGATTTGTTTGACCAAGACGGAAGATCTCATTTACTCGATGACTAAATAAGATCTTAGATTGAAGTTCTAACTTGTTTTCCAGACTTTTAATAACCTTTTTATACTATTATACCAATAAAACCAATGTATCCTACTTCCTACTAATATTATAAACGCGAAAGTTAAGAATGTATGGATATGTTTGTTACTATTTCACGTAAAAACTATCGCGGATCTGGATTAAATATAATTTTTTATCCCGGAAACAAACTCTGTTCCCGAGGGATTGTACGCGTGGGCGAAGCCGCGGAAGTCAGTCTAAAATAATAATGATATACAATGACGCACAATGTTGCCCGTTGAACCTGATTACGAAATTACATTAAACTGATATCTACCAGTACTATGTATTCTGTGTACTGATACTAATTCATTTACTGATGTCATACCTATTTATGATGGGAATTAGGTACTACTTTTTATTTACAACTCCCGCACTAGAGAACAAGCCCTGTGTCGTAGGGGACTTTACAAACATATTTAACAGACCCAAAGTTCACTCAGACTTCACACAGATCCATAGACAATTATCTATGAATCACCCAATTTTTTGTCATATGTGGGGATTGAACCCACAACACGTCGCGCAGTGGTAAATAGCAAGGTAACCACATAAGCCACTAAACTCACCGTGCACGCATTTGAACGATGCAACTGCTTCTCTGCTAATATTTTTTTGTTTTATTCTAAACCTAAGCGACATCAAAGGGTTTTTTTTAAATATGCATTTTATTCAGCCGCCAGCTACATAATTATATTCTTTTAATTCTTTAATGTACACAAAATAAAATACAGGACAGATAACAACCACATCACATTATTATGTACATGATGAGCACGAATATTTATATGTTTAACCGACTTCAAAGAGAGGAGGTTATCAATTCGTGTGTATTTTTTTTTTTATGTTTGTTACCGCATAACTCCGTCATTTATGGACCGATTTGAAAAATTCTTTTTTTGTTTGACTGGACATACTTCCAGTTTGGTCCCATTATCATCAAAAGAAAGTTCTGATGATGGGATCCATGAGGAATTGAGGGAACTCCTCAAAAGTTATAGGCACACATATAGCAATTTCAATATTTTTAACAACTAATCAATCATTTGCATTCAGAAAGTGTAATTTGGTGAAGTAAAACTGATGAAGATGACCACAGATGGCCATCTGAACTTTTCAATAATAAGTATTTTACTGATGGCGATTAGATAAGTTTCGGTTATTGTTGCTAAGAAACTATTAATAAGAAATAATGACGTGAATGAATTGAGCGCGGATTGCACAGATTAAATATTGCTTTTAATACCTACTTGACCTGTGTTCAGCCCGACGCTCAGTCGATTTTATTCGATTGTAACAAACAAATATTTGAAAATTTTACAACTTGCCGTACTGAAGTCGGTTTTTTTTGTTAAAATTATGTAGATTGAAAACTGTCGAAAAATTAAAAATATTTGATCATGTAGGTACAACCTATCCGCGACAGTTTTCGTAAGTTAAAGCATAGATAATATAATACTAGTAGAAAGTGTGGTAACTATTATTTAACATGAATTTTATCTTTTTTAGATTCTCACTGGATTCTGCCGGGGAGCTTTTAGAAGGTACAGAAACAATGTTTGGCGGTTCTGTAAGTCCAAACGGACCAGGCGAAATCATGATGCGCGGCCGTCACTTGTTTATGGGCTACCTCAACGACGACGCAAAGACGAAGGAGGCTGTTGACGACGAAGGCTGGCTGCACTCCGGTGACATCGGCAGGGCCGACAGTAACAACCTGCTTTATATTACGGGCAGAATAAAGGTAAAAATATCCTGATTTTGCCCCTCTTTCCTAATGTTCACTCTGGACAAGTGCCTAGAGCCCCGTAATCGATGGGAAAACTTTTGGCAGATTGAAGAAATCAACAATTTTGCTTGCTTTATGAAAATAGTCTTCGGTCATGATAATAATCCTAGAATGCTCAGGGTCTTCAATAAGTTACAGACTGTTTATTTTATCATAATTGATTGTCTCTATGAGTATGAGGTAGGTATCAAAATCAAGATAGCGATAGTGTCTACCTTTAATTTGGTTAATGACTCAACTATCAAGCTACTATATCAAGATTGTAATCGAATTAGACAAATAATCCTTCTACGTATTTAAAATAGCCATATCAAATCAAATCTATCAGTGTTAATATCTAAATATTAGTGTTTGATCACGCTTATCTCAGAAAATACTATGCCGATTTAAAAAATTCTTCCATTCTATTCTAAAGTGGGTGCTTTTATCGAGCTAGTTAAAAATAATCATGATGCTTATATAATTATCTATCTTATTACGTATTAGATTGTATCTTAATAATAATAAATTATATCACATTATTAAGGAAGGGTTAACAGACACGTACACGTGCACGTATTGATGACTAAACCTACTGATGATTGATACGTTGACATAATACCTACATGTTCTTATTTTTACTTGAACAGGAGCTACTGATCACAGCTGGAGGGGAGAACATAGCGCCAGTGCTGATTGAGCAGGCGGTTCAGGCAGAGCTACTGCAGATTGGATACGCTGTGCTCATCGGCGACAAGCGCAAGTTCCTCTCCGTACTTCTCACGCTCAAGGTATAACTTACTACTTTTATAATTAGGTCCTTACAAACTTTTTAATAAAGACTTAGGTATTTAATATAATTCGAAAAATTTGGGCTGATTTGTATAAAATTTCCAAAAGACGTTTCTTATTTATTGTCTTTGCATAATAGTAAAACAACTATTTACTTTCGGTTCATTATACCGACCAGCTGTGTACCTACACTATAGGCGTCTATAGCCAGCTGCACTCGTCAAACATTAGTCTGAAAACAAGAAAAAAGTCCGCGACGTCAGATCACTTGGTCGTACCACGTAAAACTATCAGCAGGTTAAGCTAATAAAGGTCTCGTATCACCTGATTCTTTTATTTAGGAGCGTTACCCTTCCACCCTGAATTATATTTTCTTGTTTAACAGGCTAAAGTTAATACGGAGACGGGCGAGGCTCTGGATGAGCTTGACAGTGAGGCAAGAAAATGGGTCGCCAGTCTTGGCAGCTCCGCTACTAAAATAAGTGAGATTGTTAACACCAAAGATCCGCTGGTGAGTACCTATTATTTCCTTTGTTTTAAACTTTTACGGTGTCATTTTTTAGGTCGGCATCGGCCGTGGTTTAGTGATTAAATATCCTTTCGATAGGAAAACGTTTCATAATAATTTTAACAAAAAAAAACCGACTTCAGTACGGCAAGTTGTAAAATTTTCAAATATTTGTTTGTTACAATCGAATAAAATCGACTGAGCGTCGGGCTGAACACAGGTCAAGTAGGTATTAAAAGCAATATTTAATCTGTGCAATCCGCGCTCAATTCATTCACGTCATTATTTCTTATTAATAGTTGCTTAGCAACAATAACCGAAACTTATCTAATCGCCATCAGTAAAATACTTATTATTGAAAAGTTCAGATGGCCATCTGTGGTCTTCTTCATCAGTTTTACTTCACCAAATTACACTTTCTGAATGCAAATGATTGATTAGTTGTTAAAAATATTGAAATTGCTATATGTGTGCCTATAACTTTTGAGGAGTTCCCTCAATTCCTCATGGATCCCATCATCAGAACTTTCTTTTGATGATAATGGGACCAAACTGGAAGTATGTCCAGTCAGACAAAACAAGATTTTTTCAAATCGGTCCATAAATGACGGAGTTATGCGGTAACAAACATTAAAAAAAAAAAAAAAAAATACACACGAATTGATAACCTCCTCTTTTTTAAGTCGGTTAAAAATATCCCCCAATGAGCACTAGAGACCTGTACTCGCACATAGAAACAACTACGTCATCTGTCTGTGGTCTATAAGGTAATTCCCTAGTCGGGCTTGCTCGCTTGTATTGTGCCCTACACTCTTATATCTGCAATTTATTACACCCTATTAGGAAGTTAGGTACTTGATTTGCAACTATTGTCGTGTACACACATACCCGACCACACAAATAGATCAAGTCTATTTCTGTGGTCGGGTATTTAACGCAGGAGTTCTTGCAAAAGCAATCCGCAAATCGCTGAGCTGATAAGGATTTAACTTTTCGTTTCAGGTACATAAAGCGATTGAAGATGGCATTAAACGCGCGAACAAGAACGCTATCTCAAATGCACAGAAGATACAGAAATTCACAATCCTACCAGCCGACTTTTCAGTAAATTCTGGAGAATTAGGTTTGTATATTTATATTTTATCGCATTCCCCCCAATTTCCCAATTTTTGTCAAGTAATTCTTTGAGTTGATATATCACCGCCGCCGATTATACCCGGCGCGTCGCCGCCGATTAGACGTTACGCGCAATATCAAAAATGATTGAACCTCTGTGATGATAGCGATATCATCACAGAAGTTCAATCATTTTTCATATTGCGCGCGATAACGCTGTTTTCCATTATTGAAAGATCTTTTCAATAACAAGGAACGCATTGTCAACAGTATGTAAAAAGCGATGGTAGCCAAGTGGGAAAGATGAACACAAGAAATATTCTTTCAAAACTTGTATGATGACGGGAATTTATTTTCTTCTTCTACGGTGTAAATGTTTCTAATGGCAAAGAAAAGCACTTTAAGACACATGCTAGCATGTAAAAAAATATAATTGTGAAAGTGGATTTACCCCTGTTTTAATTGGTAAGGAAACAAATAATGAATATGTTTATTTGTTCACAGGACCAACGTTGAAAATCAAGAGGAATGTTGTCTACGAAAAGTACAAAGATATCATAGAAGACTTTTATAAGGACTAATACTTAAGCTTAGTGTTTAGGGCAAGGGACGTAAAAAACAATTGTTACTATAATTTTATTGCTCAACTAGGGGCTAGTGCATCGGAATCATTGTGATTAATAGTAAGTAATTTACGCAAAGGTGTAAATAGGTTATATTTTTGTTACAAAAAATATATTTTATAAAATCTATTGTGGTTTTAATAAAACAAATACTTTATCGTATTAAATTTATTATATCTATGTATAGTTATAAAATTGGAATGGACAATAATGTTCAATAGGTCCTCTTACACGCATGCTGTTTGCTTTTTGCTGGCAAAATATGCGAACGGCAAATTTGCGTACGTGCCGCCGACATAGCGTATAGCAGCTTTAAAGGAAAATAGTAACAAGTTAACAACAATAAATTTATACTTAATCTAATATTACATTTGTCATATTAACAAGCTACACGAAAAAACGCACTTGAAGTAAACTTGTTGAAAAAACGCATCACTAGTATAAACGCATCATTAAAATACTAGAGATTGAAAATGATACATTTTTTCAACAAGATTTCCAATATTTTTTGTCATGTGCCATTCGTCTAATAATACTATGACAATATCAATTAAGTACTTACCATTATATATTTAGAAGTAAATAATGATCTATAACAATATGATAAAATTTTCAATCTTTTATAATTTTGTTTCAAATTCCTGTGACATCATTTCATATAAAATCACATCAGGCATTCATCACACTGCAATGGTTAACCTGAGTAAATAAACCTTGTAATAAAACCTTCATTTACTTTTTATTATAAAAAAAAACCATTATCGATCTAAATACAACATAAGAACATAGCGCACATATTATAAAAAGTATGGAATGATTATTTACCCAGGTTAACCTTATATTCGTAAAACACTTATGGAGATAATAAATCGATAAGTCTTTTACAGTACAAAAAAGTTACAAAGAAATAAAAAATAAGAGTCAACTAACACAGAGACACGTAGCGATGTAATATAGACTATATAGGCGCTCATAGCTAGGTGCACTCGCTGTTCGGTAAACGATCAGCGGGTTAAGCTACCAAGGGCGCGGTTACCCTATAGATGGGTGACCGCAAAGTGGTATTTCATCTGAGCGTCTCCGTGCTTCGGAGGGCACGTTAAAAGTCGGTCCCGACCGTTATCAGTCGTTAGATCACGACAGAGGCCTAAATATGGGCGATCTAATAAACTCTGTCACCAGGTTGGCCACTAACCAAACGATAAGAAGAAGATAGACTATTATATTTATACACAAAAGTAACAATACGCCGCACGGCTTTGTGATGCGTCCTGAGGCATCCCGAGGTATTTCTGGTTTTCGCGGCATGCTGCAGAGCGTACCGCACAGTAAACTGCACGCGGCTTCACCACACACGTGGTCGCGGTACCGCGCTCCACAGCGCTACACGAGTGGCCTCTACAAGCATTGTAGCGTTGCGTCGCGGTGCGGATTGACCCTAACAAAGTACTTTAATGAATTGACAGAAAAGAGTAACTATATTTTGATCATCAAGATAAATTCGGAATGTTGTTATAAATCTACTTAAGTTATATTAAACGATTTTCATTAAAAAGCGACTCCACTCGGCATATTTGTTTAAATATTTACGTAATTAAACTGTAATAATATCAACTTTATTAATAAAGACACAAGGTCGATTTTGCATCGTCTCAACATAGTATACTAAATATGCCAAGTGCTATTTATAATAACGAACATACTGACAATTCATATCAAGGGGACGTTTCGATCTGTATAAGCATTATTTAATTGAATATTGACTTAAATAGAATATTATTGTCATATGGTAGTAAGTGTATACATTTTTTTTCTTAAGAAGTAAACCATTCAGCTGCTAGCAAACCAGATAATAGAAAACCCATTGTTACCTGAGTACCAACAGTGTGGTGCCAGTAGATTAGACAAACACACTGTTTTAAGGCAAAAACATACTATTGAATCGCATTGTGACCCGATTAAACTACGCCTGTTGAGTCGAATCAAACCGTACTGTATTCTATAACCAGAATTACACTATCCAACTGCACAATAAAATTCACGCGTGTCGTCGCATTGGGTCGCAGCGCTTTCAACAATGTATTATCGCCTTTATTCTCCTGCTCTTAAGACACCCATCCGTATACGTAACCGTAGACGCATTAATATCCATTAGTACACGAGCACTTACAAATTGAAATCACGTGTTTATAATTCATGATAAACAGCTTAACCTAATAAACACACACAAGTGTAACATACAATTAAAAAGTCAAAATTAAAACTTAATGATTAGATATATCGCAGTAGAAATAATACTAATTATAATAATGAGCGGTTAAAACTTTTCGCCAAAAGGCGTTATGTCAAACGATATTTAAACTTGCGCACAATGTAAACGACTGGAACGAATATAAAAAAATGGCGAAATCTTTTCAAATGATGTGTTCCTCAGAGATACGGATTTATTATTTAATATTCGAAAATTAGATTTTTACACGAAAAGGAATATTTGTTTCCGATTTAATTTTTATATAAACGTAAGTATATTTTACATAATGTGCAAGTATCAAAACGGGTTTAAAACGTGGTTAAATTCAGTGCACTAAATTGAGATGGTAAAAGAAGAATATTAATTGCTAATAGTGAAGGAAGACATTGTAAGAAAAAACATGAATGTAAATTTTTTTTATAAAGAAATTTTAAAGGTATGTTTGGTCTAAAAATCTGCATTAGTGTACGCGGATAAACGCTTTCATCTTTCAAGAGAACCCATGTATGTATATCCATTACTAGGCACAGAGGATATATATGGGTTTTTATATATTTATTTTATTACAAAAGATAGTAGACGAGTTAGCAACTTACCTGTGCCTCTAGAGAAGTGGCATAAGCGATAGTAGAAACGAAAAGTCAAAAAGAAAATGTATGAGATTTGACGTAAGTTTACGTCATTAAATCGTAGACGTTGTCTAGAGGCTCTGATGGTAAGTGGAAACTACGTTCATGGGCTTCGGTAATGTCAGGGCCTAAGCTAAGCCGTTGTCTACCTTAAAGTTAAGACTCCTTTTAAATTTTGTTTAAAGGATATGTCGTAGCGTTCGGGAAACACCGCAGCAGTTAGTTAATTCCAGGGCAACACTTGAAACATTTGTCTAAATAGAGTGTATTTAGTGCACTGAATTAGTGTAGCTGCGGCGAGTATAGGTGAGTCAGGGTTGCGTGGTGGTGGTGGTGTTGGTGGTGGACGCGGTGGTGGTGAGGTTGGGCGGCGCGGTGTGCGGCAGCGGCGGCGGCGCGTCGGCGAGCGGCAGCGGCTTGGCCACGCCGATGCGCACGACGCCGCGCGCCGCGCCCTTCAGCGCCGCCACGGCCGCCTCCAGGCTTGCGTCCTCCAGGTTCTGTGCACACACACACACGCACACGTATACATATACGTTAATATATAGTCTACGGCTAAATTCGATGCCAATCCTTGTACTAAACAAGGGTCAATGAAAACAAACTTTCCAAATGCGTTTAAAAAATATCTTTTACTCTTCATTTTGGTGGTGTAACAATCATTCAACAGACTATACTTTTTGGATCAGCAGAGCCATAATACGCTACATTTTACAAGCGTCTATAACCTACGGTAACTACTTGCTATCAAAACAAGTTTTATTTTAAAAAATCAGCATCATAAATGTAATCAATAAGTATATTTATGAAAAAGTATAGTGACTTTTTCATAAATATAGAGCATAATGTCATAAATGTAATCAAATTACATTTATGACATTATGCTCTCATATTTAAATTTTTACCTCAGCATTTATCACACCAAAGCACGCTGATTACATCGTCCGATATCGTTTCTTAATGCAAGAATCATTCAACATATCATCACACTTACTTCCCAAAAAGGTAGGCAGAACGGTATAATACCCACTGTTTCACACGAGAAACCAAAACATTTCGAATGGCATGCACTTGGAAAAGTCTATGTCCAGTAGTAGACTGTGATAAAATAATTATGATGTTGAAGGTAACGATTACATCCTATCCTATATAATAGGAAAGTTATTCTATAACGCACAAACACAGACCCTAAACTAATACTTCACGTATTTTGTACTCTGTCCCGAAGACCGAACACGAACGACGACGCAACAATCCTACGCATTGAAACTTTGCAAAACAAAATTGTACAAACCTGATCATTAACAAAGAGTAATCGATCGCCAGGTATGAGTCGGCCATCTTGTTGCGCGACACCGCCCGGCACGAGCGAACGTATCACCACCAACGTGTGAGATGGACGCAGTGGGTCTTGGTAATCTAGGATAGAGAACCCGAGACCACGTTCACCTTTTACTAATTCTGTAAAAAACAAAATTAGCTATTTCATTTTCCTTTTGAATGTTAGCCAGATCGTGAGTGAATAATAAATCCTGCTCATAACAAAAAGGTTTGTTCTGAGTGAAAATCCAAATCATGACTTCCGACAGTGCCGGATTACTGTTAAAATTCTATCAATCTGACCAACAAGAAACACCGGAATATAAAAACTGTGACCTGAAATATAAGCTCTGCTTAGTTCAAGCGCAGTAGCTCAATTGTTTATATGTTGTGCACCGACAAGTGTATTGTCGAACGAATCATATATATATAATAATAAAAAGTATTACAACATGTGTTGTAAATAGAAACATAACCTACCTATAATTTGTGGTTCAGACGACCACATAGCGAGTCCAGTGAGCGGCTCAAGACTGCGCGAGCGCACTTTACCTCCCGCTGATAGAGATCCTCCTTCTTCTGCACCGGCACCAGCCAAACTTCCATCCGATTTTGCCTGAAATACATATTTTATTCTGATTAATTTAAAAATGACTGAATGACTAGTTTGTTAACACGGAAAGCTTAGAGACACGTCGTAGGTGGTCGCGTTCCTCAGCACTAAGGGAACGACAATGATAATGCCCACGACTTCGGTGTTACACGACAACAGTGTAGGTATCATTAGATCAGTGAAAGAGTTTTTAAAATCGGATCAGCAGTTTCAGATTTTACCTACAGACATAAGTACCATAGACAAGAACAAGGAACACCCTATATTTTAATACCCTTTGTATTATAATACATTTATAATCCAAAAGGATTAAACGATATTTTTAAATAAGTAAATATTTTTAAGATAAGGACTCTCCCTAAGTACGATGATTAGCTATCACTGTCTACAAAAAAATAGGTATGATAATATCAAGGGGGATTTTCCTAATAACTAGGGAGATTTTCCTAATAACTAGAAGACAATAAATATATAATCTTTTATTAAAATTATCCCTGATTTGATTTAGCTAATGTAAGGAAAACCGACTTTTTTTTTGTTAGTGATAAAGTGGTTTATAAAAAGCCGAGTTAGGAAGTAACCGACATGTACACATGAGGTGTACAATCCCAGGTGGCAGTACCAATATGAAATTCACTTTGTGGAATTTATACATACTATTTTATAATTATCATCGGAATGGTAATGGAATTCAATCCCTAAACGGGTAAAGAATACAAGTTGGAGCAAGTCGCTAATTCACTATACATTATGACTGCAGGGTGGGGTCAGTGGCTTAAGTGGTTACCTCGCCATTAACTACTGCGCGGCGTGGTGTGGGTTCGATCTCCACACGGGACTAAAATTTGAGTGATCCATAAATAGTTGTCCCGAGTCTGGGTGTATTTTGTAAATTCCCTCGCGCTCACGACACAGAGCTTAATCCCTAGAGAGAAAGTTTAAAAAAAAAAGTTAAACGAAGCTCCGTTTGTCCGTACACCCTGTATAAATGATGGCATGACCTTATTAATATATTTATCAACAAAATTACCTTTATCTACACACGTCCACTTTTAATACAGGTTATTATTGATGGGTGCCAAAGTGTATTAAATGTTGATTGATTAGCGGATTTATTGTATATATTTGGATATTATATAACATTGTTATTATTATTATTTATCATATACAGTAGCATATTTTTTCATATAAACATGTGATTAATTTATATTATAGCGATTGCATTAAGTCTGTTAATCTCACATATTATAATATACTTGCTTTCGTCAGCGGCTTCGATCGCGTGGTTTATTTGCAATTATAAAATAGCCGGGCCATTCATCGCTGTAAAAACTACCCTATCACTTAAGTTGGACCAAACAAGACACATTGGTAAGACGAGATTTTATATTATCCATTTTAGGTAAATCACGAAAAAGTGCTCCCGTTTCATAAATTATGAGCGGTGATTGGGCGAATAAACGTTATGCTTACTGACAGATGCGCTGATTGGCTAGCGGCTTCATTATTAGTCATTTGTCACCAATCAGTGCTCAAGTTTCCTATCTTCCTGAGCAAATCCGGTAAGATGATAGCGAAATTGTTTGTTAGTTTTCTATTATCCGGTTTTCTCCGTGTGGTGACGGATTAAGAATACAAATGTGACCACCCCGTTCCATCCCGAGGGTGTCGTAAAAGTCGACTAAGGGAGTAAGTCAGGCAGACAATATCCACTGCGAGAGGGGAAACTCGACACAAAACCCTATACCAACCCGTGCGGCCAGCGTGGTGTAGTAGGCTAACATCCCTCTAAATGTATGGAGGAGACCCGTGCCCAGCAGTGGGATATTCCTAGGGTTTTTGCAAAAAACGTTTTATCCGTTTAGCCTGCGATATATACACAAAGATAAGCCTTACAGATATATTCAACACACAGATACACGTAAAGTTTACCTTGACAAGTGTGGCGGCCGGTGGCGCGAGTTCTATAGGCGGCGCAGGTCGCGGCCGCGCACACACCATGCACACCTCACTGGACAACTCCTTCAGGATCGACACCACTTCCAAGTGGTTCATGCCAAGTAGACGGTGCCCGTTCACCTCTATAAATACAGTTACGTGAGATATTTTTACGTGAGATTTTTTACTTTACCAATATTCTTCTTCTTCTTATCGTTTGGTTAGTGGCCAACCAAATATGGGCGATCTAAATAACTCTGTCACCAGACAGAGTTATTTAGATCGCCCATATTTAGGCCTCTGTCGTGATCTAACGATTGTTAACAGTCGGGACCGACTTTTAACGTGCCCTCCGAAGCACGGAGACGCTCAGATGAAATACCACTATGCGGTCACCCATCTATAGGGTTACCGCGCCATTGGTAGCTTAACCCGCTGATCGTTTACCGAACAGCGAGTGCACCTGGCTATGAGCTATAATATTCGTCTTATTGTATACATTAAGAAGAATATTGGTGGCTCGAAAAATCTATAAAACTCTATAAAGTATGCAATAGGGTAAAGACAAGAACGTAATATTTATTTATTTGAACACAACATCACTATCATTACAGGTCTTTCTCAAGAAATGTTGTTATTATTGTTGATAATATTGCGCCTGTTTTGTTTATCTTTTACGCAAGAAAGTTGTATGATGTATATGTTATACGCATGTACGTTACCTAGCAGCTCGTCTCCCGGTCGGTGTACGTTGGCACGTCCCACGGGTCCCTCAGGTAGTACAGAGCGTACGTAGTGGTGCGGGCGCACCTCCCGGCCCCCCTCCACGTCCACGGTCCCCTCCAGCGAAATGCCCAGCCCACCACCACCGCGGACCACCACACCCACTACGATCTCCACTTCGTCACCTGTCAATTAAAAATTCTATTAGAAAAAGTACAAATTGGATATTATTAATGGAGAAAAACTTTCAGCGATTCCCGCAATAAGGAACAAACCCTGCGTTTTGAGGGAATTTACAAACATAGTAGGATTCACGGACACAAAATACACCCAAACTCGAAACAAACATTTATGGACCATTAAGTTTTGTCCTGGGTGAGAATCGAAACCACAACACTCGGCGCGGTGTTGGTGGCAAGGTATCGACTTTCACAGCTTACCATACGTGCAGACGAGACTTAGAACAACTATGTGTAGGCCACATATTCATCCCGTGTGGGGAAAATTAACTATCTTAGTAACAAAGCCACACAGTGCAATAAATACATCTTGTTTTATATATAAGTGTGTTACCCAATATAGCCTGCCATTTTCTCTTGATAACATCTTTTTGTTCTTGTGTACGCGGCATCTCGAAGGGCGGGTGTGAGCGGGTCACAGCGGGCGGCGGTGGGGGCGATACACTCACTACTTCTTCTGCTGCATTTTCCATGCTCGCACTTTAAGATAAAAAAATATCGTCAGTACTTAAGACCGAGAAGATATGAGGTCGAAGCACTAGAGTGGAAACATCAACATTTCTAAACGTCGAGCATCTATTGTGAATTTCTTGACAGAAATACCAAAAATCTATTTTTGGCCCAAACCCGGAATCGAACCCGAGACCTCGAGATTAGCAGTCGCACTCAACGACAATTAAACCAAGGAGATATTTGTTTGTAGAGGTATATACATCTACCAACAACTAACCGTTACATCTATGGATAAGTGTAAGTTACATACAGACATATAAGGGGTAACCTCTTTTGCGGTTATTTAGACGGAACTTTTAGTAGCAGTTAGCTGATGTAATAAGGAGTAATTTGGGCTACTTTTATTTTAGAATTTTTATTTATTTTCATTAATTCATATAAATAAATTATTCCACGCAGACGAAGTCACGGGCACAGCTAGTATAATATACTAATCATACAACAAACACAAAAAGTACTTGTATAATATTAAAATTCATTTCAAAATCACCATAGAACGCAACCTTATCAGTGAGTTCAATTTTATATAAAGGCTCCGTTTTATTTAAAATATAAAAAATTACGGGACCCTTACGAATTGTAAATAAATGTCCACCAGTGTAAAGCCGGGACGTGCTTCTAATTTATAAAATGGGGATTCCTTACTAGCTAGATAGATGCGTCATCTGTATATCATTGTCGGGAGACGTCATAGAGTCAGGCCGGTGCATGTGTAAGAACGGGTTGTGTGGAGGTACCACCGCGGTCGCTGATTCACCTGCCGCTATAGCCTGCTGCAACTGCTCAAACTTGGGACCGCGTAAGTATCTGTAAGTGAACAAAATAAAATATAATCATAGAAATCGCGATATGCCAGTCAGTGCAGGAATGGCGGACACCAATCAATATAAAGTTAAAATGCTATGCCAATGCTTAAAAGACGGTGACGGTACGGAATCGCAGTGACGCGTCGTATCCGTACCGTTTTTGACGCATGCCCTCCACACCAATGCTTAAAAAACGGTGACGGTAGGGAATCGCAGTGACGTGCCGTAAAATTTTGAGAATCGAGATTTCTCGGCTATTGTTGGTAACACTTCGTTTTTTACACTATTCTGCATCGGTCTGGGAGGTTCACCTCAAAAATCTTATTTTGAGCAACAGTGTGTGGAGCATGCTTCAAAAACGGTACTGATACGACGCGTTACTGCGATTCCATACCGTCGCCATATTTTAAGCAGTGGTCACAGCTTTATTTGGAGAAAAAAGGTTGTCAAATAACAGTCGAGAAAATATAAAAAAATTAGTAGATTTACCAGTCCGACATTCTTTATTTATCACTTAGTCGTCGCGAAGCTCAACGAAGTACTAAAACGATTTAAGCGGTCGAGCGCATGTGAACAGATACACTGAAGGAAGCGAAGTATGCCAAAAAACCGTTCACCGGCGTGGGCGTGCACAAACAGTAAGCAGCCCATTTGCACGCTTGTGCTCATGTCATATCCGTGCCCGATGAATGTCGCTTTGAACGGAAACTTGTAAACGCAGCATGTAAGCTGAGTCTATAGATACGAAACGAGTACGTCGTCCTCTTGGCATTACCTCTCCAGCTCCAAGGTGACGATGCTGCCGCTCTGCTTGAGCGCGTCGACGGCGCGCTGGTTGGACTTGCCGGCGAGCGACACGCCGTCCACCGCCACGATGCGGTCGTTGACCCGCACCTTGCCGCTCAGCGCCGCCGCACTGCCCGCCGTCACCGACTTCACGAATATACCCGATAGCTCTTCCTTTTCACATACGTATCCTATAATATGAATATAGAACATAAGTCAATAAAGGTACAGATTGTTCTGGGTAAAATTAAAGCGGTCCGACCGGGGAAGCACTAAGACAAAGTTGGCGCGACCATTTAAGCCAAGCGATTATGACCTTAACTGATGCCTCTGGTACAGCAAACGATCAAAGGTTATGGTAACTGCTAACCACCAAGCAGACCAATTATTTGTTGGTTACCCATGTTTTCTTATTTTTTAATACAAAACCCCACAGTTAAATAACTTGAATAGTTCCGTATTCCTGTCTGAGTAGTGCCACTTTTTTACTTCTTAGGTGGCAAGCTTACGGCCTGATGGTAAGCAGTTACTGTAACCAATGGGCGCTAGCAATACCTGGGACGGACATCATTCACGTGTTGCCAACCGAAAAATTTAAACACCAGCATTTTGTTTTGTGGGGAAGATCTACACGATAAACGATTAATTTAAAAATGCATCAATTGAATACAAAAACAATACCTGCTATCGTGATTCCAAGACCATTTTCATCTTTCTTCAACTGTACGGTGAACCTATCGACCTCAGGTGATTCTGCATCCGCGTCTGGAGGCGGTGTGATGGGACGGTCGAAGATGAATCTGGAAGGGGCCGTGTTGTGCGGGGCAGGAGTCGGTTGTGTGTGGAATACTTGCTCGAAACCAGCATCTAGTAGATAACGATCGAGAGCTTCAGGGTCCAATAAGAGCCTGTAAAATCGTTAAACAATATGTTAAATATCATAGACGGTATCAGACGCGATCCAGGGTAAGCTATTTTTCTGCAGAACAAATTATAGCATGGTAAAACTAGAGACGTAGCAAGAAAGCAGTGCTGTCTATCTTGTAATTGTAACTTTATACTTTTTAAGAAATTTACTGTTTGTTCATTTGACATCATTTTTGAAACTGCACATAAAAGATGTGATGAACAACACCTATTATAGTATATCTCACATAGCATGGGTACTGTGACGTTTGACATTTGAAAATAAAAATATAAATTACAGTGAAAGACAAATAAATAGAGACCTATCGATTGAACACTCTAGGCTCTTGATCATCCAATAAGCCTATGGGTTAGAGATTGATTCAATCATTTTCTTTCATTTTCATTGCAATGTTAAATGTCACAATGTTTTATGGCGTCGAAAGATTAGGCCTTTCGACGCCATTTAAAGGCGATAAACTATTTAATATTTATATAATATCAAGAAGTATAAGGGTATAAGAACCTGGCGGGCACGACGGGCGCGACGTGCGCGTGGTGCGCGGGCGCGGGCGCGGCGGGGTCGGCGGCGCGCGCCACCACCAGCCGCACGCGGGACCCCGACGCGCGCAGCACGTTCGCCACCTGCTCCGACCCCATCTCCATTAGGTGCGCCTGCGATTCACACGTCTACTCATTCTTACGTTCAACAATCGTTGCATAAGCAGAGTCGAGCGTTGCGTTTACATTAAACTCTGCTGTAACAAGCTTCAAATATTTAAGATGTACAGCACCATAGAAGCGAGTAGGCCCGACTAGGGTAGGACTCATTCAAAAGTCCCCAGTCAAATAACTACACACAGTGTACACAGGTACAGGTATCCAATGCTTATTTAGAAATACTCATTTCCCTCTTCCATGGTATATGGATGATTACTTTACAACCACAAACAAAAAATACATAGAATACAAATATACGAAGGTTGGATGCTTACTTGAAAACCATGACCTTAACTTTTTGTATATAAGTACAAATGTGGAGGAAGAACTAACGGAAATTAATAAACGTGGCTTTATCCTTGCATTGTTTGTTTTGAAAACAAAAACATTCCCATATAAATCATGTACAATTGAGGCATTCTTTTAAATCGTGTTTCGTTTGTTTGTAATATTAAATACGTCATTATTTTAGTGAGAGAATTGTTAAAATGTATTTATAGTTCAAGAGACGGTAATTTAGCGAAAAGAAATAGAAGTTAAATGAAAAGTTGCAAGGAAAAGTGCGCTTTATCAATACCAATACTTACTAATAGGAGAGGCGTTTGCAGTCCGAACATTACGATTACATTTATCATAATTACGAACAACAAAAATAAATCAGCCGTTCGCGAGTGATACTCCTTCGTACATGTTGATTTTTATTTATATAAATTAAAATCCGTTTTTAGTCTAGAGCCTTCATTTAGAGATCAGGGATGCTTTCGTCCTAAAGTCCTGGTATAAAAACCAATTGGGTCGGCAACACGCAAGTGATACTTCTGGTATTACAACCGTCCATAGGCTACGCGTAACTGCTTACACGCGGGTCGTATGCTTGTTTGCCACTCAGTAGTATAAAAAACCGTCTAATAAAAGAACTGTAGAATAGAATTTTATTGAATTATAATATTAAGCACTTACATCACCTATTTGTAGAATATGATCTCCAGATTTTAGACGTCCATCTCGGTCAGCAACTCCCCCGGCAAGTATCGTTTTAACTATAACACCAGTATTTCTTCCACCAATAATACCTAATAGGACAATAACCAATTATTTTTTATATATGAAAACTATACGTCTAAGGAACAAGCCCTCACACAAAGTACCTCCATGCTCAGAATAATGGTAGTTCCATGTAGGAGTCGAACCCACAACACGGCGAGGTGTAAGTAGCGAGGCATTGTTACCATAAGACAACATGTACAAACAAATTATTTATTAGTTTCAGTTAAATATAATGCTAGCACAGAATTGGGATCAAATTAATATTCTAAAGACTATTATTACAAATATTTTTTTTATTCCAAATAGATTATTTGTTTCCATGAATAGCATGCTTATAAATTTACCCGCAACACAGAGCTCCCCTCCCTAGTGCCGTAATTATGTTCATATTAAATAAAAAAATAATTACCAAATCCTAGTCCAGTGCCATCATTGACAAGGTTGATAATCTCAACCTGTGCCCAATCCCCTGCTATTATGTTGTTGGAGCCAGACGCTAGTGAATCATCATTTCGTGATAGGTCCATTATTCCACGATTCTGTAGTGAAATTTTATTTTGAGTCAAAAAATATGGAGTACAACATAATATTACCTACAAATAACAATAATTGAAGTGCAGAGACTAGTTGATCTTCGTCAAGATTATTATAATAATCTTGACGAAGATCAACTAGTGTTCCGCTTGTGCACTATAATATCTCCAGCACTATAGTGCTGGAGATATTATAGTGCACAAGCGGAAGACGGTAATCCGATCGGAAAGTAATTATGCGTAACAGCAACTGCTTTCCGAAGCACAGGCGTGAAAACCTCTAAAACACTATCAATTTAAAACTTTGGGCATCCATTGTGGTATTAAACTTATTATAAAAATTTACTTATATTCTGATCCCACAGACAAACTGTTTGTACAGTTTTGTGGGCTCAATAAATAATAAAAAAAGAACTGATTCTTGAAACAACCAACCCATAAATTCAACCAAGGAGTTCCACCACCACTAGTGGGTTTAGTTTTTTCGAACAGGCAATTTTGTCGAATACTAAGTGCAATTATACAATACACATTTATATGCTAAAACAGATGGTGTAATAGAAATTTGTATGATTGGTATGTCCCACATCTTTGATTTTATATGTAGAAATGTTAATGTAAGCATAAATTAGAAACTACTAAGACACATTAACAAAACTTTATTAAAATCAGTCAAGTGGTTTTGGAGATTTGTGTGAACGAACATAGCGACACGAGATTTGTATAAACAAAGGTTACCTGTTTAGGAGACATGTTAGAGTCTACAGAACCACTATCCAGGCCCAAAATGCGTTCATTGTCAGAGCTTGATCCAAACTCCAGGCTATGTGGTGGCGATACCTGAGGTACACGCTGTTCTTCTTCTCCTTCATTACCACCATACAAGTTTCTTGCTTGAAGAGCTAGGTCACCTGCAAACGGGGAATTCTACAAACGTACAACTCAAGGAGACAACACAGAGTAGGTACGCCCTAGACTCGGAACAGATATTTATGGACCACACAAGTTTGTTCCATGCGAGAACCGAAACTATAACAATTGGCGTGGTGACCACCCTTTGTGGCAAGGTTACCACCTTCTTCATCACTTGTTACACATATCAGTTGTTTGTCATATTCAGTCCAGAACTAGGGAAGTACCTACTCAGACAAGCATAAGACAAAATGTAAACAACTTCTTAAGGAACTTAAATTGTTATTATTGTATTAAAGTCTAACAATGGAATTATATGTTGAGGATATATTTTTGTTTACCTTTAATTTGAATCTTTGTTGACACAACTATAAATTTATGGTAATGAATGCTATGCAGCAGGCACAACAAAGTAGGTAAGCCTGATCTCTTTTTGGTTCTATCAAACTGCCAGCCCATCAAGTCTGCGCAATTTATTCCCTCGCTGTTATGACTATGAGAGCAAGGAAATATGACTAATGAACCAACGGTGTAGTCATATTTCCTTAGTGGTTACCTTGCTGTTTACTACAGCATGGCGTGTTGTGGGATCAATTCCCTTGCGAGACAAAACTTTGTGTGATCCATAAATGGTTGTATCCAGTCTATGCGTTCATATACACATACATGAACCCTTAAGCATAACACTTATTTTTTGAGCAGTTGTGCTAAATCGATAATCTGGCACTGAAGTCTATCATTACTTGGTTTCCAGTTAACAATGGGTTTTCTAGTTTGTCTGGTTTACCAGGAGTTGAGTATTTCCCAGAAAAAACTGATGTGATAAAATATGGAATGTTCAATTACCTGCAGGAGTAATGTCGAAATCACCAGGAATGATTGAAGGATGATGTGCTACTTGAGTAGCAAGCATCCCTACTGAATCATGAAGTGTTGCTATACTTTTCAGTATAGGACTTTCCAATAAATTTATTAACATATTCAAGTCATCATTTGTTGCAGCCTAAAGAAAGAAAATGTTATATTATTTTCTTAAACACTAAAAAAACCACTCTAAAGTAAAGAAAACAAAAGAATATTAAATTTGGATAGTATTAAAAAAAATCATAACTCTCTTTTTCAATTTGCCAATATCGCTCAGCAAATTTGATTTGAATCACCTATAATAATCTGTTTATGTGGATAGCCCCCAGCAAGCTGACCCCTGTCTAATCCGGCACCCCATGTAATCCGACATGCCTATCATTGTTGAATGTATGCCTATCATTGTAGTTCAGATAGAATCCCTGCAAAACATTTGTCAGATTACCGTCTATTACACTACAGCAAAAAGCTTGTTGCTGTCAACAGTAGCTAAGTATCTACATTTTATCTATCACTATTGCTTTCTGTATAATTTTCTTCTTTATCTACTGCATTTATGCTTGAAATCTATAAGCAAGCATCTAAAGTGATGAAGGTAGCTTATCTTTCATTATAATATAATTGGTTCTACCCCTGTTTGGTAACCTTGAGTGTTTGATACTGGCAGGGAAGATAGAAAGGAAAAGAAGTTGCTGGAATCCCAAGCAATACTAAATAATACTGAGTAAGTTTTCTAAATAGTTGGTGATATTTATAAGCACCAAACTTCGCCAGAAGATCGATTAAAGGGAATTATGATCCTCAGCACTGATGGAATAAGTGAGAAGAATCTGGTGGCTAATCAATTTTAGTGGCATATTAAGCATTTCTCTTTTATTCTTACATTCATTATTATTAAAGGTTTAAAGAGAACATAAAGTCAGCTCAAGACTATATAGTCTTCTCCTCCCCCTTTCTGAAGCATATGCTTCAGATAGGGGAGATCCTATGTTTCAGTTGAGATGATGATGATGCATTTAAAACATGTTTTAGATTTGATAACATGTTTCTGGGGAATAATATGTATACTACATGACAGGCAACACAACAAAACAGTAACTTTACAAGGTGTTTATGTACACTTTTTAACATAATGTTAAAGGTCAAAGCTAAATTGTTTGAATATTGTCTATTTTAAATAGTTAAGTTAGACGTAGCCTTAATAAAAATAGTTTTGTTGTATGTGACACATCAGTAGACATTACCTTCAGTTTAGGATCGTCACTTTGATCCACAGCTGCTTTTACACTTTCTAATTGATGTAAAGCATTTGATATATTCACGCCGAGATGCATGCTGAAAAGAAAATTGATATTGTAGCAAATTTCCGCAGGATTTAGAGTATAACATAAACACAAACAATATTATTTACATATTCGTACTTTGTTAACGTTTCAATGAATCACAGAGAAAAAGATCTCAAAAACTCTCACACAATAGTTGATAATATTTAAGTCACTCTACAACGTTACATATACAATGTTTTCTTTGCGCTTAGTAATTCATAATAGTTTTGTCATTTTATTCCTACTTTAAAACTTTTAGATCATAAAAATGTACGGAATTACAGAATAAAAAAATAGGATTTGCGAGTTTTTGACAACATTTAACAGTGCTACCACAGATAATATAATACTAGTGTGCATAGATTATACACTTAATTAAACTGGTACTAGTGTGCTACCAACTTTTGTAAATCAAAGTCGCTGTAGAGATAAACGATATTTGCTATATCGCCGATTTCATAAAATTAAAAGTCACTAAAAACCAACAGGGTTTCGTTCGTTTTGTGAAAATAAATAATTTGTGAGGTTTGTACTTAATTTTATATAATTAAACTACATGTGTGAACATATTTAAAATATATTTCTTGTTATCATTTATTATAACAATAAAAAATAATTAGGACATCCCGATTTTTTAAAAGACATCAGTCACTTGATTCGCTTTTTGTTTTTGTGTTGACTTAATAGTTATTATTTTTTAAATTCTAAGTACAAATTTATGTACTCCCAATATTATTGTCAATTTATAACAAAAACTCATTGACTCACTATTTATATTGATTTATTAGTGACTCTGACTGCTACGCCGGAGGTCGTGGGTTCGATTCCTACCCTGGACAAATGTTTGTGTGATAAGCACGAATGTTTGTTCTGTGTCTGGGTGTAATTTATCTATAAAATGTTTGTATTTAGAAATATTTATGTATGTTTGGCTCTGCCTAGTTTGGGATCAGAAAGCGATGTGTGAGTTGTCCCGAAAATATTATATTATTATTATTTCCTTTATTTATTTTTTAACACATAATTTACATTTTAAATATATAAAATACAATAATAAAAAACCTATATATTTAAAAATATAAAAAACAGTTCTCCACCGGTATCGGGAACAAAGTCCAAGCTACCGGCGGTTAGGGCTCCAGAGACAGGAACCTCCTCACAATACGTGCCGTATCGAGGAGCACTGCCTTCTGCATCAGGCCCTTGACCCATCCACCTAGCGCGAGCCTCTTGAGGTGTTGTTCGAGGCTCTTGGCTATTAAACAATAATAATAATAATATTTAATAATAATAATAATATTTATTTATTTTCTCATCATCACATAACAGTAGTTTTAATGTAGTACATATTAAAGAGACTGGTGTCTGCTGTAGGAAATCCTGTAGTACAGATCACCAGGCTTACCCGCCGTCGAAACTATACAATTATATAGCTGGTAACACAAATAAATAAAAAAAGACATTTAAGAATTAAAAAAAATAGTTATACAAAATATAAAGCGTTGGTTTTTATAGTTTTAATGAAGTGTGTGTGTGTGTGTGTGTGTGTGTGTGTGTGTGTGTGTATGTGTGTGTGTGTGTGTGTGTGTGTGTGTGTGTGTGCGTGTGTCTGCGTGTGCGTGTGTCTGCGTGTGCGTTTGCGCGTGCGTGTGCGCGCGCGCGCGCGTGTGGGTGTGTGTACATATGTGATATTTAGTTCCTTAGTTGTAAATAAGTTTTTATTTTAGCGGTTTCAATAAACTTTCTGTGGTATTATAATCCAAACCTTGAAGCCATAAATAAATAGATTTTTTTAATTTTGCCCTACTAAGAGGATAGATTATAAGCTGCTTATTAATTTTATTATATAAGTAAGTACCTAAAAACCCGTAAAAATTATGAGATAAACTAGTTCTAAACCTAGTTATCGAGCACACAGCGGTGGTTCGTGTATCAGAATTAATTTTAGAGTTGAATGATATTTCCAAGGAACTTATACCCAAGTGGAATGCGCACGGCTTATCGTTTTTTGGTCCGCAATTAGGGAGGATTGTGTCTCTTTCTATAGGGTGTCCATGCGATTGATCAATGCTGGAATGTTTTGAAATTTCGGTTTATTTCTATGTAAAACAAATCTGGTTTTCAAATAAATAGGGTTTTGATAAATTTATTGTGCGTCTATTCGACCGAAAAAAAATCAAAATGTCTTGAAATTTGGGTTCATCTCTGTGTAAAGCAAAACGCCGACTTTCAATGATAAATATAGGATTTTATTAAAGAACCGTGACGGTACATTTATGTGCCTATGGGTGTCTTATGTTAGCAGCAAGCACGATATTGACGCTTAGAATATATATCTTTAAAGATGTGAAGGCTGTCACACACCTCCAACGAAAAGGGAGGATCCTCCGACCAGGCTAGTTGATCGTGCCTGGCGGGCCGCGGCCCAAGGGTTAGTCGTTGGGCGTTGTACATATACTGAGTGTCTGTGTAAACTTCCATATCGCGATTCAGCATCTCGAACATTTGTTCTGCGGTTGTGTGTTTCTAGGCATAGTGACATCTGTGTTTTTTATGTGGAACTTAACTAAGTTCTAACAAGCAACTGCTTGTTGTGGCGTTATTCTATTGGTCTGATAGATGACGCTACAAAGGTATTAAGGTAATAAAACAAATGAATATTGTTATTGCCCGCGGCTGCACCTGCATGGATTTCGGTTATCACTGTAAAAAGTAGTAGTAGCCTATGCGTTATTCCAGACCATAATCTATCTCTGTGCCAAATTTTATCCAGATCCGTTCAGTAGTTTTTACGTGAAAGAGTAACAAACATCCATCTATCCATACTTACAAACTTTCGCGTTTATAATATTATATAGTAGGATCTATAAAAAATCACAAAAGATAATATGGATTAAACATTGACACGTTGACAGCCCACCGAATGCTTCGTGATTTTACCTGGCACGGTATTGATCCAAAGCTGACAAAGTCGATCACATTTTGGAAATCTACAAGCAATTCGAGAAATGTTGAACGTATTGTCCCCCTAATGTAAACAAAAGTTGTATTTTTTGATTTACAACGAATTATCTACTTACTTCAAAAAGGAAATGCCACGACCCGCAAAGGATTCACTTTTGCATCCTATTAAACAACACTTTTTTACCCTTTTTATTTATAATTTTCTAAAATCGCAATATTAAGATTCCTAAATGATTTCGCTATGATAACATGTACGGCCATATTGTTTGAAAACAGAAATATTAGTTGCCATATGAATTGTTATAAATACTTCTAATAATTTAAAACTTATTATAAATAAGTTGTTTTATAGTAGAAATAGGATTATAAATTTTAAACAATAATAAATCTATATTTACCTTAATCCTCAGCTAAGAATTAGAACGTAAATATTTTTTATAAATAACATCTCAGGTAACTACCAATTGTAATATTTTCTACTAATTTTGTACTGGCATGCTTGTTAGAAAGGGACACACTCCACTCCGTTTGGCTATCTCATGTGGACCGTTTTTCTCCCTGATAGTTCTGCGTACAATTTTGATCTTTATTTTCATAAGCATATGGTTTATTATGGAAATCGATATTTGTTGAAGTACTCAATCCATTAATATAAGATCCTTGGATATTTCAGAGTGTTTTTTAATAACTGTCATGAGGATGAAAAGTTGTCGCACGGTCAGTACCATACAGTGCTGGTATAGATCATACGTTGGATAGCGTATAGGAAGAAAAGAACTAACTTTCAGTACAGCTCGTTGAGCTCTTTCTAATTTCAATAGGTAAGTTTTAGCAGTCCCACCCCATGTAGTTATACAATACGATATTAACGATTGGCACAATGCAAAATAAACTGATCTAATAATAGAAGTGTCGGCAATATGTCGAAGAGATTTGAAAATAAACATGAGTTTACGAATTCTAGGAACCAAAGCGTTTATATGGTGTTGGAAATTTAATTGGTCATCAATAACAATACCTAAGTATTTAATAGTATTTGTTTTTGAGATATGGGGACAATCACATGTATAGTTGTCAAGTGGTGAGTTACAATTGTGTGAGATAATAGAATGCTTTGGTTGGTCTTGATTCCTAAGCGCATAGGTCATGACTTTAGTTTTCTCTACATTTAGCGTAAGAATATTGTCGCTTAGCCACCTAGAAACTTCATTAAAGCCATTCTGGGCGTACTTATAAACTTCATCCCATGTGTCTGCACTGAACAGTAGTGCAGTATCATCGGCAAAAGTTATTATTTTTCCATTAGGCAAGTTAATATTACATAGATAATTAATGTACACCAAGAATAAGGTCGGACCGAGGATACTGCCTTGTGGAACGCCATATTCAATCGATAGCTCATCACTAACATAACCATCCAACCTAACAACTTGTTTTCTATCGTTAAGGTAGTCTGCAAATAATGCCAGTGGTAAGCCTCTTACTCCCAAGTGTTCTAGTTTGTTAATCAAGATGGGGACAGATACTGTATCAAATGCTTTGGCTAGGTCAAGGTAGATGGCCAGAGTCTTATTTTTACTGTCTAGATTAGAGATTATAAATTCTGTCAGTTGATGAACAGCATCAGCGGTAGATTTGTTTGAGCGAAAACCAAATTGAGATGAAGATAATAGTTGATTTGTTTCCAGAAACTTAACTAATCTGATATTCATCAGACGTTCTAAAATTTTTGACAAAGTAGGGAGAATAGAGATAGGCCTATAGTTATTGACACAGCATCTATCCCCATTCTTGAAAATGGGCACTATTTGAGACCTCTTAAAAGCAGAAGGAAAGACACCGGTAGAAAATGATAGATTGCATATATATGTTAGAGGCGGAACTATAATGTCAATGAATTGTTTTAAGAAACTGCCTGAAATATTGTCAACTCCTACAGCACAATTATTTTTAAGGTTGTGTATTAATAATTTTATTTCAACTTCGTCTGTAGGTAATAGTACTATAGATTTATCAAAAAAGTTAGTGGAGTGAGATGTGATGACATTTGATGTATTATTTTTATTAATTGTAATTTTTTCTGCCAGTGATTTACCAACACCTGCGAAAAATGTGTTAATGTTATTTACGGAAGTGTCGGGGTTTTTAGGGCAAATTAATTGTGTAGGTTTATCCTTTGTATTTGAGATATGCGTTATATTTTTAATAACATCCCATAGTTTTTTCTTGTTATTTCCCGCTTTATTTATCATTTCTTTTTCATATTTGATTTTAGTTTGTTTTAGAACATTATTACAAAAATTTCTGTATCTCCGGTATATATGTTTAATTATTTCATTTTCAGGGTTTCTTTTTGCCTTTATGTAAAGTTTATCTCTGTTTCGCATACATCTTAAAAGTCCCTTAGTTATCCATGGTTTAAGGATTCTTTTACGACCAGGAGTTAAAATTGTATGTGTGTTGTCTTTTATAGCTTGGGAGAGAGATCTGGTAAAAGTATCCGTAGCCAGGTTAACATCGAACATATTATATATGGGATTAAAGTCAATACCTTTCACGCTTTCATTCAATCCCTCATAATCGATACGAGTGTAGGATATTTTATTTACTTGTTTGGGTTTACTATCTATGAAAAGTATAATGGAATCATGATCTGTAATGGATGTTTGAGCAACATAGCAATGAGCATTCAATTTAGTTTTTAATAAAACATGGTCTAGACACGTGTTACCATGAGTAGGTATGGTATGGGCAGGAAGCATACCGTGATATGCAACCGTGTCAAGATAGGCGCAGGATCTTTGGTCTTGAGAATTTGGTGTAATATCAATATTGATATCACCGACCAAAATTATATTCTTAAAGGACGAGTATTTACGAAGGCATTCGTCGAGCGAGTTTAAGAAGTTATCTACATTTCTATTTCCTGGTGGACGGTAAATAGCTATTATAATGGTGTCAGAATTTATTTTTAGAATAAGAAAATTTGCACCTAAGAATTCTGGTTCCTCAATTGTAGATATATCCGTGTCTTTACAATAAATCACCACACCTTCATTTTGCGTTTGGTTTTTGGTTGTGGAAAGACACTTATAGCCATCTATGATAGGAATGTTAAAATTACGTGATAACCAACACTCCGTCAATATAATAATATCCCACTCTATCTTAGATCTAATTAACAAGGTTTGAAAACTTGGCAAGTTACGATGTATGCTACGTATATTTTGTGCAATAATTTTTAACGTATTGCTAGAGTTTTGCAACAATTTATTGCAGTCCTCAATGTCACATATCGCCGAGTGTGCTACATTAACACAGTCCAGATCATTATTAAAATTCATATTAAAGTCAGCCATAATTAGTTGTACGAAGTAACTGGGTGCTTATAAGTATTCGTGAGTATTTAAAACCATTAACGGTTACGACTATCGGCACAATGACAGCGGAATCCACATCCCACATGTCGACAATCTCGTGGGCCAAGTCAAGATATTTTATCTGTTTATCTTTCTCAGCCTTCACGAGATTCTCGTCGTTATTATTATTATTATGAAAACAAGCTAATAACATAACAGCCTAATAAATAACATGATTATGTTATATAGGAGTGTCACTAGCGAATATGTACACTTAAATTTTGTTTTAAATTTGTACATTATTATGTCTAATTTATTATTATTTCCAGTTAGTCTTGGATTCTTCCCAAATCTTTTTTCTCTTCTTGTGGAAATCAAGAATCTGGCAACATTGAGTTAAAGGCTGAACTGACAGGTTTTTTTTGTACAGAACCTATTCGTACGTTGAATTTAAACATTTCAAACTTTTGGAGATTACTTTACCATTGTAATGACAGTATAAAATAAAAATATATATTGTACCTGGAGTGTATTTTGGTTAGTGGCTAATAAGGAATTATATACTACTCGAGAGGTGGTTTCTGTTAGCAATGGCGGGACATTCTGATGATGTTATTGATTTGAGCGACTCATTTATTCGATTTCAACCACCTCTACACTTGAGAGATACTTACATTGTATTAGATTCTGACGATTCTGTAATACTGGATACAGAAGATGCTATTGGTAAGTGCGTCTTGAATAAAATACATACGTAGCAAGTAGGATCGTCCTATAACTTTATTTTATCCTACTATTCCCATATCTAATCCGCATCCGTAGTTACCGGTTAGTGAATATTTTGCTCCACTTTTCCTAGTGATACAGTTGCCCTGCCTACATCAACTTCTATCTACTACTAAGAAAGATATCAAATAGTAATATAGTGGTTTTAATTTTTTAGATGTTACTAATTCTTTAACTCCTTGCACTGGACGACGCTCTACAAGCATATCCATTTCAAATACAAAGACGTATATAAAAGAGAAGCAAAAGCCAAAGGTAAGTAATAAATGCTATTCTTATATGTATAAATTCATTCAAGCTGGAAACCCAGATGGCATAAACCAAAATGCAAACTTTATTTTGGTAAAAGGTGCTTTTACTATATGGGTCTCTTCCTTTGTAGTAAATTAAAAAAGAAAATGAATTTATTACCAATGATGAGATTTAATTGCAAATCTGTCATCAAAAGTTATTTAAAAGATTTGGATTACAGCAATACGAAGAACATAGTAAATACTTTTTAAATCAATCACCATATACACAACACACACATATATACAACACTACTACTCACACTTTCATACACATTTATTTCAAGAAGCCATCTATCATCATTATTATTTTGTTGTTTTTGTTTTGTTATACATAAATGTGTGTTCTATGTTTTTTTTCTCTGAACCACAATCGGTAAGAGACTGGCCTCAACTATACAGGGAATCCTAGTGTGTGGAGACCAGGGCCCCAATTCTGCTAATTTAATTGAATATAAATTGAATCTCAATAGCAGTTTTAAACATGTTTTGGTATTCTGCTAATAATTTAGGACCAATGGTTTTCTATTGACGCTTCATTAAACTGCCACCGGAATATTTGCTATTCTACTCTTCAATCGTGTCGCAGTTGTGTGCAATATCGGTATTCTGCTCTTATTTGACGTTTGTTTGACATTTCAATTTTACAATTTTAGTACGATCGTGCAACAATACGTATTGTTACGATTTTACAAAGGGACATTGACTTAAAGACATCATTTTTCAAACATTTGATCGATTAAATGCTTATCTTTCTTACTTAAATATTTTTTGGAAAGAATTTAAGTACTTTTAGGTTTGTATGTACCTAATGAGTTAGGTACTTAACTCAAAAACTACTTTTTCAATTGTTTTTTACTAAGTAATATAATGTTCCATTGTTATTCATTGAGAAATTGTATTAGAAAAAAAACAGGAATCCCTGACAACTACAACGGCATAACCTCTTGGGGTAGTGAAGGGAATACTCTCTTCCTGCCTTTGGAGAGAGCACAAAGAGTTCTACTAAATGTATTGTTATGAACTAACTTTACACAGACATAGGTACCTACCAGTCCTGACAACTTTACATCTTACAAAGCATTCAAATCTAATATTTGACAAGAGTACCTATAATATATGTAAGAAACAGTTGTGCAGATAGGTTTGTAATGTACCTATTTACCCACCAAACTACACTATACTTAAACAATTTTTGAGTTGTCTCCTATATGAAATCTACATTATATTATTTACCACTTAAACAACCAACAGTGCAAGTGCAAAATAAAACTAAAAACATGGCTTCAAGAACAAAACTAAGTATAGTTACTCAGAAATCATCAATTATCATGTAGGTAGCTACTTTTTATCTATATATAAATTTATTGATATCATAATTTATTGATACCTACACCTATTTAATTTTGATTGCCCGCTCCACATTAATTTATTTTATTTCATCCGAATAAAGCCCACAATCCATACAATCATCTACACTTGACATTAACCTCACTTTCATACATATTCACAAGATGTGGCATAACACACTTATCTAGTGCTTTGATTAATTTACTTATAATAAACAAACTGGTCCACATATGATAGGCGCGCCTAGTTTGACGACTCAGTACCTAGTTACGTTTAAAACCTACTAATGTAATCTAGCACCTAAGTCTTTTACAGCTGAAGAGAGTTGTAGGGTCTATAGGTACCCCGACCAACCCATAACATAGGTTCATCCCTAACATGGGATTGGATGGGGAACGAACTGACCACCCCTGCAGATATTATGTCATAGTTTCATGAATATCAGTGCTATGAAGTGGTACTATATTTTACTTTTATATATTATGTATATTTTACTTGAATGTTTTAAGTCATTAAATGAACTATCTATCTAATTAAATAAATTACTCATGTGATGCCAGAACAGGCCACTAGTTATTAATATTTTTATTTTAGCCCTAAGGCCGCCCACTGCAGATATTATAACTTAATATAGGCACCTACTTAATAAATATTGTAACAAAAATAATAATCTCATAGTTTTCTACTTACCTATCTACATATTTTAATTATTGTAAGGTAATAAGTTGCAAACACATGAAAATTGAAAAAAATATTTATTTATAAAGTATACATTTACATTTTACTAGGTAGGTACTAATTAATAATAATTAACATTTCAATCAACAATAATGACATGGTATAGCAGTCTGTTATTCACACTCAAGAGTAGTAATGTAGACTTTCATGTTTTTTTCACTCGTACAAGCTTTGCAGAAAGGAATGTCTGTAACTTCTAGATGGTCGCTCTGATGTGTTTATTGAAGGGACCATGACAAGTTATAGCAGTGACTTTGTGATTGTACTGTAGTTGTAGTACTGATTTGGGCTTTGGTGATATGATAAAACACATCATTTGCAACAGAGGTCCTTTATCCTTGCTGTTACCCGGAGTATTCCAGTCTTCATCACCTGTAGAAACAAGAAAAAAATTATATTCTATAGGTAGGTAGGCGCATTATAATAAACTTTTCTTATAATTACTTAAAAATATGCAAGAGTTGTCAAGGTAGGTATAACAATAACAACACACACATGAATGGGTACCGTCTTAGTAACATTATAATATTATTATATCACTTAGTAGTGGTGATAATATTGTGCATAGTTTTTGTAGTTTGTGGATTTCTTGTGCATGTACAATAAGGTCTCAGGACTATATTATGCAGTGAGTAGGTAATATAATATATCAACTTACTAATCAATGTTGCTTACCTCCTTCTTCCCAGGGGGTATTATATAATACTCCATTTTTTCTACATTATATTCATCTTCTCATTAAAATAGTAATAAATAAGTATTCGTGTAGTAGTCTTGATACGAATACGTTACGATAGTGTTAAATGTATGTGGTAAGCGTAGTGCACATACTTATTGGCTCTTATTCTATTGATTCTATGCCACGGGATCATACCAGACTCTGGTTGGCCAGAGTATCTTCACAATGTCTCTCAGATTACTGTCTCTCGGGCCATACGGCAAGTTGCTGAGGCACTCAACCACCCTAACATTTTTAATAAGTACATAAGTAAACAAACAAGTAAACAACACGGCTCACTCCACCCTGTTTTTTTTCTTTTTGATCTGACATTGACATGACTGTTACTTTTTTAATTATTGTCTTTGTCATAGACAATTGCGTAACACAGCCATGATGCGGCCACCGTATTTACAAAAGTCGTGTTTAAGTGACATAGCGCTTCATTGCGGACGATATAATTCATAATTAAATAAAAGAAAATAAATAAAACGTTTATTTTAAACAAAACTATAGTTCGTTTAATCATTCAGTCTTCTGGTAGATTTTGAATGGCAGCACTAATGAGTTAGTAGAATATAAAAGGCAACACATGTAACCATTCAAGTGACGAGAGAGTTTCAATTCCAATACGACCCCATTGAGCTTCCATACAAGTTTTTGCAGAATACCAAATTCGTTTCAATCGTTGTAGATTCGTAATTGAGTCTCAGCGTTAATATTATTAGCGGAATTGGGGCCCAGGGCCCCAATTCTACTAAATTACGGATGGGTGAATTGAATGTCAATTGAATCTCAGTAGCATTTTTGATATTCTGCTAATAAATTTAAGACCAATAGTTGGAAAACCATTGGTCTTAATTTATTAGCATTTTTGGTATTACAGTATTGGTACTCTGCTAAATAATTTAAGATCAATGGTTTTCCAACTATAGCTCTTAAATTTATTAGCAGAATACCAAAAATTATACTGAGGTTCAATTATGATTCAATTGAGCCATCGGTAAATTAGCAGAATTGGGGCCCAGTTATTTATCAATTCGTAACTATACATTTCTTTCTGAACAATACAGAATATCATTATTATAAAGATTATTTTTAGTATTATGTTAAATTAAATTAAAAAAAAGGTTTTTATTCTGTTTTTCAAATGTTTTCTAATATAATCCTTGTTTCAGAAAAAAGCAAACAAACCAAAAGAAATATTACCTTTAAATCAAAATATGAAACAAGTTCATAGGTTTGGTGACTGCCCTATATGTTTTGATCCACTGGGTCAAAATCCTTTAGCTTCTACCAAATGTGGACATGTATATTGCATGAAATGTTTGATGCAGTATTTGTCAGCTAACAAGAAATGTCCTACTTGCAGACAAAATTTGACTGGCAAATCCTCATATCATCCATTGTATCTAAATAGTTAGCTAATTTAAGCTTACCCTGAGACATGATTTCAATAATAATAATAATTTTCCTTGTAATCCACATGGGGTTTCCTCACTATGTATTCTAATGTGTGTGGAGTGCTCAGTAATGGGACATATATGGGTCTTTTAGACCAATATTGGTCATAGCAGCCTATCTCAACAGAGATTATTTAAGCACAGGGCATGTCTCTCTACTACTTCACTCTTATAGTCGGGTAATCTGACAAGGCTTGAGAGAGAACAGGAACATAATCTAATCTGTTATTATGTATCCTTAACTGCTTTATGTGCTGTCAGATACATTTTATAACACAAAAAAGAGGGGTTTTCCCTGTTTTTTGTGTTATTTGTTGTCTAGATGTTTTGTAAATGTGTAAATATTTATAATAATTATTTTTTTATGACATGACATAATATAATGTAATGTATATTAGATAAGGTTAAACTTAGTCTGTCTGCAAAAACTGTAAAAGTCGTGATATTAGGATAGGAATATTCCCACATGTGGTACTATAACATGGATAATGGGAGCATTGGGAATTTGCATAATATTTGATTTTAGAATAGTTATTATTGTATTATTTTTACATTAATATTTGTATTTTTTATAAATATGTATGTTCACAGTTTAGTAATTTGGTAATATAAGTGGGACATTGACATTACATAAATTAATAATAATAAGTACCATTAACTGTGACGTCTGTAGAGTTTTCAGATTTTAAATAACTGATATTTAAAAAGGGGGGGAAATTTTTAAAACAAAAATTGTGTCCAATAAAGAAAACATTAAGGATTTATCTCATGTGATTACAAATAGATAGATAAAAAGCTCTTATTGTACACCAATTTAATTTATTATTATATAAATTAATACTAGTAGACATATAGCACTGCTCAATTATATACATTATATTTAGTGAAAGGTGAAGCATTAGAAAGCGAAAACTTGTAGTGCTCCGCACTCACGCAGCTGCGTGGGTTTGACCATTTTCATTTCAAATAAAAATAAAGATTCATCTAAACAATGACAATAACGAATTATCTCACTAAGACTTCGATTATTTAAGCCTTAATAATTGTAAATATAACTAAATAAAAAATAACTTTATATAATATTGAGTTAAAATTTGTTTATGCATCAGGACTATAAGTTTTTACTTTCAAGCTGTAATTATTTTTAGTTGCAGATTAAATTTATTTGCCTTGACATAGTGTGTCAACTAAAAAATTAAACCCATAACAATTTTACTGTAACAACAAAAAACTCTATAATAAAAATTTAATTAATATTCAAGTAATAGTTTTATTTAATGCTCTCAATACGTTGAACGCCACGCCAGCCGACATTAAAAAATATATATTGTTACCAGGTCACTGGTAACCGCTGCGTGACGGTCAGTCTTAAGAGGGATTGTCATTGTTCATACAATAAACTGTGTATGCAATACACACAGAGTTTATTGTATGAACATGAATCCATTTACTATACATAATATCCTAATAGATAGGTTATCTGTCTATTGATATTAAAACTTATTTAATTTATAAAGAACTTTTAATTTTTTTCATGGATTACACTTAAAATTTGGTAAACAGACTAGGCCAGGTAGACAGACGACCTCAAGTCCACTCTTATCATTTTTAACCGGCTTCAAAAAGAGCAGGTTATCAATTTGTGTATTTTATAAAAACATAAACCAATTTGAAAAATTCTTTTTTTGACAGAGTACATACTTCCTGTAAAAATCGGTCCAGCCATTTCAGAGATTAGCCAGAACAAACAGACAGACAAATATTGTAAAAAATGTTTTTGGTATATGTACCGTGTATACATAACGCATTACAGACATTCCAATTTTATTTATTTGTATGTGAATTGTGTTTAATAAATAGTTTTTCTATGAAAATTTATAAGGTGTAATTTTAAAAAGTTAGATAAAAGATTATTTTGAAGTAAATTGTGCATAAATGGTTAAGGTACTTTATTTTTTAAACCAGGATGTCAAAAATAAATATATTTATAGATAAAGTTAAATATTACATAACAATTTTAAGTAATATATATCTACTAAATTTGCATGCTATGAATTTTGTAAATTTATAACATATTTTCAGCAAATAAAAAATTGTGTAACACTAATAACAAGAGGCCCATGTCTAGCAGTGAACAGAATCAGGCCACTAGATTGATTAATTCTACTATAATATTAACAGACTTCATTTAGTTGCATACCTGGTGAAACAAAACTAGTTAGGCCGTCCATACTATATGTATTAATATCAAATTAAAGGTGTTGTCATACTCAAGGGTCGCTAGTTTTTAAATGTCCCATTATATTAATAGTGCAACAGCCTGGTATCCTGGTTCAGCTATATCTGCAATTCAGCACCTCTGCTTACTTCTTTGGAGAAAAGGCGTGGTGTTTTTTTTTATTAACATAGTGATTTTATACTAAACGCGTTTCAATAGGTCCCAGTTTTGCTGCGCGCCCTGTATTTCTTGTTTATATATATATATATACCAACAAATTATACACAATCAGTGATTGGTCCCATTTTTATTTCATGTATTTTGCATTAAAAAGCATTGCCCTACCATGCGTTCGAAAATGTATATTCAAGTCTTCTGGCCCATTAAACTTTTCCCGACAAATCCTGCATTGATTTTTCTCAAGAGGTAATTCTTGTACGTCATCATCGCTAAGTATATAATTCATGGCATTTGGGTTGTAACATTGTTTATTTAAAATATAACAATCAGCATCTGTTATATCATGCTCTAATAACAAATGATCAGCGAATTCAGATTTATCAACATAGTTTAGTCCACATTCCAAACATTGGTAAGCCATGCATTGATCCTTATGACTTACCATATGTTTTTCCATTGCGGATTTATCGTCGAATGTTTGGCGGCAAATGTTACATAACGATTTTCCTTCATTAGTTACATTTTTTATAGTAAAAGGCGATGGGCATATATCAGTTTTCTTATTTCTGGGTTTCTTGGTTACTTTATTTAAATAGGCAATTTTATTTTGAGATAAGTATTTTGTAACGTTCACTCTAGTAAGTACTATTTTAGCATCTAAACATTTATGTGTTTTATGTAGTTCCGCATAATGCTTTTTTATATCGCTCCAGTTTTGTGATATTTTATCTCGACATAGGTGGCATGTAATCTTGCCATCTTTATCGCTAGTTCCTGAATTATCAGGAATATCGTTTGATGCCATTGTACCTGACTTACATTTGTATGGACATTCACTAGGCAGTACCCGTATGTCTTCATATTTACATTTATATGTAAAACTCCGTGTACATTGATCACATCTTTTAACCACACGATATATTCGTTTTGCTTTATCTGTGTTATGCATGGCGCTGTCGGCAAGAATATAATTTAATGCAGATTCTATTGCTTTATTTTTATTATGCTTTTTTAAAAAATGGACCAGTAAACTTGATACTTCTTTAAAATAAGCACCGCAAGCCCAACAGGGGTAAATAGTAGTGTTTATGTGGGTCTTCAGGTGAGGGTTATTATATTTTGAATTTTCCATAACATACTGATTTCGACATAAACTGCATTGATAAAATATGACAGGAGCAGCAGCTACATTTTTATGTTCTTTTAAATGTCTAGTCATAGTGGCTTCACTGAAACAAGCCACAACGCAAGATGGACATTTATAAATCATTTTTAAATGATATTTTCTCATGTGATCCTTGTAATCATTGGGATGAAAAAGGCAGCAATCAGCTGCAGAACAATTGAGCCTCGCGGTGGCTCTCATCATATTAAATCCTTCACAATCGTGATTATACGGGTAATGAACGTTCTTGGTTGTTAAATGAACACCACATTCTGGACAATAATAAGGAGGACACTTTATGTGAAGCCGCATGTGCACTTTAAGTGCGCAAATACTAGGCAATGCAAATAAACATATGGGACAGGAGTAAACTTCATTTGTATACTGCATGAAATGAGTGGCTCTATCCTTATAAGCGATACCAACGCTAGTAATGTTCTTTTTACATTCATAACACACTACTGATGTAAATGTAGGATTACGTAATGTCTCAGACTCTGTGGTTTGGGTAGTAGAACTTGCAACAACCTCAGGAGGCAAAGTAGGCTTGTTTTTGTAACAGCTCAATGGTAATGGTTCAACCTTCAAGTCTGTTACGTTGATTGTTGCAGTTTTAAATACATGAGATCTTATATGCGATAGTAAATTACATCTATTATAAAAAACTTTCGGAGTACAATGACGACAGTTGTAGTTGATTTTCGCAGATTTACGATTAATGTGAGTATTCAAACTGCTCTCAAAAACGAATCTGAAAAGAAACAAGATAATTTTCTTAATTTTTAACTAAAAGACTGTTTCCGTAGAAGTATTATGTACCTAAGCATCTATAGTGGAAGGGAGAGGGAGGGGCTCTCAGGCAAAAGATCCCCTCGTATGTCTCCAGTGCTTATTGAACGAAAAAGATTTTTTTACATTTCTAACTTAAGCATACCAGAAACACTGGCGTTACAACCTAGGCTATGGAAACTGCTTAGCATCAGGCGGACCGTACGCTTGTTTCTTACCGTAATCGTTATAAAAGAAAATGGTGCAGTATTTGTTGAAGAAACTGTATACAACACATAACCTATACCTGCACATAGGCTCATAAATATCATCATTTAGGGCGGATTGAGAGAATAATACAAAAAGCAAATTATTTGTTTGAGCGAGCGCCGCCGAGCGGTCACATTAGTTATACGAACTCCGCGTCCGTTTTTTCTCCTGGTTGGTTTAACGCTTCGCTTTCGCAAACCCTGATCCAGTGTAGATTATTACTAATGCTTTTGCACATTAATAATACTACTTTACAAATATTATTTTTTTCTGTTTTGTCCCTATCTCCACATCATTTAACCATTTATCATATATTTTTATCACGTCAAGTTTTTTAAATCTCTCTAGTATTTTTCTGCTAATTTGTAGGTACGTTACGTCTCTTAATATTGTGTCGTGTTAGATTAGTGGTGGAACGTATAATCAATTTTCTAATGTCTTCAAGACAAATCAAGTCCAAATAGTTTTTGTTCTGTTTGCGGTATCAAAATTGTTACAAAAAAAAGAACGACCGGAGAAGAAGCGGTAAAATAAGCCTACTTTAAATATTTCCAAATTTCTGTATCAAATCTTGAAAAAAAGTGGGTAGTGTGCGAAAATTGCAGAAGTACACTCACGAAATGGGCCGCAGGAAAATATAATATTTAAAATTTGGTGTTCCAATCCAATCGAGAGAACCAACAAATCACGCAACACACTGTTACTTTTGCCTAACAAAAACTTTTGTTTTTAATAATAAAAACAAGAAGCATGTAATGATGCATGAAGCAGTATCCCGATGTTTCATCGGTCACAAAACCTGTGCTGCACTGCGATGTTCCTTGCCCATCTTTGCTCAGTACCTCTAGCGCAAAGAGTGACCCAGAAGAAATGCTCGAACCAGTCCGATCTTATTTTTTAGGTAAGAAACTAGAGAATTACGAAGAAATACTTAGTTACTCATTTATTGCAATATTATCACAAAATAGGAGTTAATATGTCACTGAAAATCCAATTTGCACTCGCATTTAAACTTCTTTACCGAAAACCTAGGGAACTTAAGCGATGGTCGCGAAGGTTGTGTAAAGAAAGGTACCAAGGTTTTTGGGATAAAAATATGCTGGCCGATCATTGCTGGTCTATTTTAAGGGAATCTGACCCAGACCAGCATTAAAGAAGTGCTTTGAGGCATTTCTAGGTGGAATTAAATAAAATTTTGAAAAACTTTTTTAATAGATATTTTTTAAACTTGACATGCTATTTTTTTTTAAACTTCTATATAGAACTAAGGACAAGTTACTTTAAAAGTACACTGTTATACATTGATTTCATGCGTGGGTATTTTTTGTTGTAAAGTCCTATTGTAATTAGGTATAGAAGTGCTTTGAGGCATTTCTAGGTGGAATTAAATAAAATTTTGAAAAACTTTTTTAATAGATATTTTTTAAACTTAACATGCTATTTTTTTTTAACTTCTATATAGAACTAAGGACAAGTTACTTTAAAAGTACACTGTTATACATTGATTTCATGCGTGGGTATTTTTTGTTGTAAAGTCCTATTGTAATTAGGTATAAGTAACAAAATTATTACCGCAATTATTAGATATTTGATAATTATTTATCATGTCAGTATCAAATACCATTTCTAATCATTTCAAAACATCATCACTATGGATATTTTTTTCATCTTACATGTTTTTATTTTCTGTGTGGGTAAGTCCTGTGTCTGAATTATTTTTAAGAAATGTAGTAGGTAACTTACTTGTCTCCGCAATCCGTACAACAGTATATTTTATGACCATTTATTGGTGAAGGTATTGTATAGTTAGGCAAAGCTTTTGTAAACAGCAGATTTTTTATGCTGAGTCTATCACTATTCAAGGTTTCCATTGCGAGATATTTTCTGAAACAAAAAAAAATATTTAATCATAATAGCAACCCATATACCGATACATAATATATGTATGTTCGACTGCTAAGTACAAGTCTACTGTTTTCTATCAAATTCATAAATCATTTAGGTTACTGTAGCCTATGGACTGCAATACCAGAGGTATCACTTGCGTGTTGCGAACCCATTTTTTACACCAAAGCTTGGGAGTATCCCTGGAACAGGAATACGTTTTTTACAAAACGCATCCCTAAATGAGCGCTGGAGACCTGTACTCACACACAGGAACACAACTACACCGCTGTGTATAGTTATTTCGGGCTTGCTCGCTAGTATGGTACCCTACCGCTCTTAATATCCTACCCTACCTCTCTTTTTTATTAAGGAAATAAAAAAATGATTAAAGCAGGTAAGCCAGAAAGATAATGTCAGTCAATTTACATACTGCTAGTTCACTGACAGATGCAATCTGTTTTAAAAACCTTGATTTTGTGTCATTTTGTTTTTATTCCCGTAATCAAAAGTCCTTATCATTTCTAGCAGTAGAGTTCAACTCCGACTTCTATCCGACACGTAGGTACCTAGTTGTTTTTTTTTTATACGAAAAAAATGATATCTCGTGTCCTATTTACAATAAAGCAACAGAAATAGGTAAAATAGTAACTTACTGTCTAACCAATCAATAAAAAATATTGACACTGAAATACGTAGTTCCGTTTATGAAAGAACTAAAATTTTTGGGTTTTTAAGATGCGGATATTACGAAACTGATATATTTTTTTAAATCAGCTAGAAATCGGATCGAAGTCGGTATTGAACTCTAATGCTAAAAATAATAAGAAATCACGATTACTGTAATAAAAACATGATGACACAAAATTAGGGTTTTTAAAACACGGTGAGATGTAGAGCCATAAGAAAACTAGCAAGAATCTCAGGCCACTCTTTTTTATTCACATAGGAGCATGCAAACTGATCCAGTTAAAACATTATACTTATTAATTATCAATGGAGCTGAGAGGAGTCCAGGCTTACGTTCTGGTTGGTAAATCAAAGGCGTCTCCGGGCTTTGGAGGGCACGTTAAAAGTCGCTCCTATCTGTTAACAGTTGTTAGACCACAACAGAGGCCTAAATTTGGGGTGATCTAAATAACTGTTACTAGGTTGACCACTAACCAAACAATAAGAAGAAGAAGAATCAAACATGTTTCTTCTAGATGCTTTTTCTTTTACATTAGCAAATAACATAATTTAAATAATCAAGTCTATTTCTTCTATCTTGACAAAATTATTTTAAACAAAAAAGCTGCAGTTAGAATGCAATGTTATATTCAATTGATTGTGTTAGGTCCAAGCATTTCTAGTATTTGTAAAAGGTAAGTTAATACTTACCTTTTACAAATACTAGACACCTATTTTTTTTTTACAACTGAATGAGTTTTCTTTATTTTGTGCAGAACTAATTATTTTTCTAAAATAATAATAGTTCCATAATGTTCCATAACATTAGCTATCAGCCAATGAAAGTTAAAATCCATCTAGCAATTGTCTATCTAGATTAGCAGAAATAAACAGACAGACAGACAAAAATTTAAAATAGTATGAAATCAATTTTATGTCGAGAAATAGATTATGAAGAGAAAAGATGTGTATTTCTGTTTGCAATGAATAAACACAAAAAGTACTGGATCAATAAAAAAAATCTAATCTAATAAAGTTTTTTTTATCTTGCTTATAATATAGCTTTCTATAAAGCTATATTATCAGCGAGTAACATGGGCTATATTTTATTTTAAAAAAATAAGGGACCGTTAAGAAAACAACATATATATATAAATATCCACCCATGCGAAGGCAGGACTTGCTTTAAGTGTTTACATAATATTAAATTGAATTAACAAATTATTCTTTTTTTTTTATTAGTGGGTAGGTAAAAATACCTACCTTTATACAAGGAAATATATGACAAAGTAAATTGATGCTCGCTGCTCAATCAGTATGTCACCATCATTACACAGACTGCTTCAATAGGTAAGTTGATAAGAAAGCTCTACATAAATATCTATATTACTATTTATGTAAGTAGGTATTGGCTATTTAGGTACCTAATACACCATATTGGTAGCTGTCTTATGTCAGTTAACCAAAAGTATCTACATAGGTACCTACAATAAAAAGTATGGTTTGTATGTCAACACAAATTTAATAATTATTTATTAGGTAGGTGACTCTATGTATTTGTAAAATTTACTATGGATTTGTTCAATATTGTACAAAATGTCCACCTGTCTGTACTAGTGTAACTTTTACAATGAGTATGTGTACATAACAAGACATTAGCATCAACCAGTATAGGTAATAATTTGATGTCACACGTTTGTATTTACGACAAAGACACGTAAGTAAGGTACAATGTTTTACCTTTTTTATTGAGTTTCCATTATTATCCATCAAATATTACGCCAACGGTGAACAATTAATATCCTTACTTGACAGATTCACGCCCTCTGGCGAGTAATTTCCATCAGTAGTATCGCCATCTTTAAAAAAGATTTAGTGTTGCTAGTGTCCCGTTATAGAAGAAGTCTTTACATTAAAATAATGCTGTATAATATTAGCAAATAATTACATACGTTTTATCATACCTAATAATGCTAGGTAATAGCGAACATAGAGTATGTAGGTACTGTGTTCTAGTAATTTACATTAGGACTTCATTTTATCCCGCTCTTCTAAAGTTGCCAGCATTAAAATTTAATAACCTTTATCCTATGCCTATTTGACCCCTTGGTTAAATAGTAAGCAGAGGATAGAGCAAAAAAGCCTATAATACTACAATAAGATTGCAACGCGCATTCTTTTTTCAAATTACGATAGTTGTAACTTTTAAACTAATTGACACATAGTAAAAATAAATAAGTATAAGGAATTAATTTAGATTCATGGATTGCATCGCGATGCACAAAGAAAAATAATAAATTGTAAAAAAAATCCAATTATGAAAGTTTACGCAAAATTCTAACGTTTAGCAGACGCTAATGTTACGCATGCACTGCGATAACCAAAGAAAGAGGTTAATGTGGAGTACATAAATGTATTTGTCTTTTTTGATTGTTGTGCTTAATTTGTCAGTGTTGCCATATAAAGATTCGCGGAAAAATTATCTTTAACCAATGACCGCCGAAGCAAAAAAGCATTGGCGTGCCGTTTATTTTTGTCGTGTAATCTTATTTAAAAAATGAATCCCTATTTCCCTTTGTCACGGCATCACGCGTGAACGGCTGGACCGATTTCAGTAATTCTTTTTTTGTTGTGTTTGTTATTGTTAGGAGAAGGTTCTTAAGTAAAAAAAAGTTGCACTGAAGCTGCCGTTTAACCCGGACAAAATAATTATAAAAAGCAATATTTGAACAGAAACAGGCAAAAAAATGGGTTTTTATTTTTATACTTAAGCCTACATAATTATCAATTATAATTAGTTACTAATCAGTCTCATAATATCAAAAACCTTCAATAATTAAAACAAATATAGGTAGTAAGTAGTCATTGGCGTCATTGCACTGTCACTCATTATCGAAGTCGTAGAAACCCGTGCCTCTGACGTCACCTTTTTGTCGTCTATCTATGTCTGTGGCGCACAAGGGACTGATAATTTGTGTTGCGCTAGGGATGCGCGAGAGTTATGGTTTGCAAGTATTGATTAGATCATACTGATAGCTTTATAAGGAAACTCCATATAAATGCTAATAGTTTCTAAGAATGAGACAGAAAGAGGGACAATATTTTGTTAGGTGGGAAAGTTGACAAAAAAGGGGGAGACAACTGTTTGATGGGTTACTCTGTCAATAATGTTGCCCTTTATATTAGTATACTCTATGGTGTTACCAGTTCTAGATAGACCAAATATGGGTCATAAATAATAGCATAGCCAATTTATTTTTATCAGCTTTGCTTATCTGATGTGGCTCTTTGGTATATGATGAGAAAATACAATTTCTATGTAGGTTTAGAGTTTGAGCTTTGTTCATATGGATAAATATGTAGTTTTATTACTAGAACAATCAACAAAGAAAGAGAAACCCCCTCAAAACAAATAATAATTATAGCAACCCATGTCCCACTACCGCAGTGCAGTCGTCTCTTCTAGGTTACAAAGGCTTTACAAACTAAAGATACAAAGACAAATTAAAAATGCAACTTTTTAATAGCAATATAATCTTTGGTTAAAAAATAGTATTTTACTTACATGGCTATATGACACAGTATTGTGGCAGTAATTTTTTTATTAGTCTTGTACTAATCTGTTCATTAAATTCTTATGATATGAAAAATATTAATAAAAAGATCTACATTTTCTAACTAAATTAGTATCATTATAAAAATACAAAATACTTCAAATTACTTATTAACTAATCAATCAGCATATGCGTCCATGTAAGGGTTAAGGTTTTTTCTATTGCCTGGTTTGCAGGCAGCTGAATGGTCAAAAAGATAATTTTAAGGCACTTTTGTTGTTCCAAATAGAATTAATAACTCTAAACGGAGTTAGAATTAATGTTATCTTTATTTTCATGGTGAAAAAATCGCAGCAAATCTTTTTCATATGAATCTCTTTTGGAAAAGTATATAATATCAGCTCTTTGTGCCGTTGCTTTCTTTTCAACAAGGGTTTCATAAAACTTTTCATTCTCTAACATGTCTTCATCATTAGGCATGATTGCTAAGCTAGTTGCCACTGCTTCAGCTGCGGCATCATACTTTTCAAGATGATAGTAGGACATTTGCAAGTAATTAAGTACATTAGCAATAAATTCAATACCGGAATTATTAAATTTCAAAGCTTTGAGTTTATCTTGGCATTGTTGACGACAATGTAGTAGTGATGCCATATTATTTGATAATGTTATAACAAATTCTGAGGACCATTCTTGTCCAGGTTGTTGCTCACATTCTACACGGCATTTATTTTCAGATGAAATGTAGTCCTTTATTACTTCTTCCATAAATGCAACTGTTTCAGCCCAGTTGTCTTTATTGTATGACTTTTTGCCTAAATCATAAAGAAGTACATAATCATCACCTTCATAGTCTACAATTCCACTAGGATCTGTCTCTGGTTGTGCTATATAATAATTAACATTTGCCTTCATTGTCTCATCACTAGGATTAGCTATGTAATAGGTGTAGGCAGCTGACGCAGCTTTTTGAAACATACGCATTTGATAGTAACAAATATGAAGATATTCATAAGGTTTTTTAGCATTCATTTTAGTAAGTATATCTTCGTCTGGTTTGCTTTTAATGTTGACTCCTGTAAATCCAATATCTTGACATTTATTTATGCAATTCCTCTTGTTGAAGAATGCTTCATAAATCTTAAGGTCATCGATGTTTTCTTTTACTTGAGGTTTATAAAATTGACCATTACATTTTATTCTACAGTTGATCACAACAGACTTAAAAAGTTTGTATAAATGTAAAGATTCTTCAAATTTTTCAATGCATTTCGACCATCTTTCTTGTGAATACGCTTTTACTCCTTTCTCAAACGATTTGTCCATTGAAGCAGGCGCGACGCAGTTAATGCACTCAATCGAAATAAATATTATGAAAAAATACGTAAAGTAATGCATTTTGGTGTACTTGATGATCTGTAGTTAATTTAACTGATTTAAATGTATGTGTACTAGGCAACGTAAAACAGATAGATAAGAAAACGATTCGGTACTGATATAATAAAATATGACTGGAAAAACAATAAAATTATGTCATGACCCGGTTTTTATCTGCGAATAATGACTCCAGTTAACCCGGAACGGAACCCCGTTCCCGGCCGGCAAAGTTTGTTTCAATGTTTGACAGCTGATGTCCGAGTATAAAAAAATAAAAGTCGTTAGAAATATTATAAAGATCAATTCCATGTCAATCAAGCATTAATTTGATTAAACAATCTTTAATTTTTTTTTATTGGAATTTAGTGTAATGACTATTTCTAAAGTACTTTTTAAAATAAAAAAAAAAGCCAACATGTTGGACATTTTTTGTATTTAATTTTTGTTTTACAAAATATTCACAATTTTACAATAATAGCAGCTAAAAAACCACAATATTTCTCTGTGCTAAAACTTATAGAAACGGGTGGCTAAGACAAAGATCTAATATTATGTACAATCCCTATTGACTTCTAAAGATGTTCTACTGGCCTCCAATATACCTACAATATAATTTTGCCTGTCGTAGGCTACATTCTACGAAAAACAGGTGACATTCTAAGAAAAAAGCGGGACCGACACGCCTTTTTCTTAGAATGTCACCCGCCAAGGGGAAAGAAAGGGTGGCAGGTTCTTTTATATATTTGGCGGAACCTGATCATGTCCTCATCGGCCTGTTTACGTTTCTTGACACGAGCTTTGGTTACTCGTATCCAGTAACTTTGCAAATATTTTGCATTGTCATGGTGCAGGAGGATGCGATTTCTCAGCCAATCACTTTGGTTCGATGCAAACTGCTTACACTGGAATGATAATATCCTCCACGAACCTACCACACCAAACAAGGGTTCTTTCTTTCTTTAATTCTTCATCGTACAATAAAAAAATATACAGGACAATAATTATCAAAAACATTATTATGTACAAATGTGAGCTTAACTCAAATTTGAGTTCTCTTAAGGCGCTCCCTCACCGGTATAATGTAACGTTACATTATACGCGAACGCTTGTCAGACAGGGAGCTACCTCCCTGCCTGACGAGCGTTGTTTGTAATGCAATCATAGTCGAATCTATAATGTTACATTACACGCGAATGCTCCCGGTGAGAGAGCGCCTTTACAGCAAACCTTTGAGTGATGGAATATTTAGAGGAAAGGAGGAAAGCAACATTCTTTTATCTTTGGAAAGCAAGGGTAACGAAGTGGACATTTTTAGTGGGTTTATTGCAACCATAGAAACAAAATAAATAATAGTATTTTGTAATCATAGCCATTTTGACTAGTTACTGTCAAATAAAATTTTATTTATCGAAAGATACCAAAAAATATTTTACAGCAATAATTGAACCATATTGATTATTTTCTAATGTCTTATAACAATGCGGTTCTTGTGGGCAATTGGAACGAAGAAAGACTTAAAAACGAGGTGTGGTATAACTACCTAGTACATAGATATATTATAATTTATCCTTTTATCTTTAAATATATTGTATCGTAGGTTTTTAATAACAAAAGTACTTTGCCTAATAAAAAATATGAGTTAAACGCATTATGGCCCCGTGTCTATAATGCGTTTATCTTTTAAAATTTTAAATCGCATATCCGTAAGTTCGATTTTGAATTTTAACCGATTTGTTTTAAAAAATAAGAAGTTTTGTTTTAGTATGAATTCAGACTATTCCTAAGAAAACGTGACAGGCGAGAATTATTACTTCAGAGATCAAGAACTTTGTTCAGTAATTTACTTAGAGAGGTATTTATGTCTATAGCCATTATATTTTCATCAATCAGAAATAGGTACGAATGTCTATCAGAACACATTCATAGTATCATCATCATCATCTCAACCCATAAACGTCCCACTGCTGGGCACGGGTCGGCATTCATAGTATATTTCATCACAATTATTTGTATTGTGGCGCCATCTATCAGGCTAATCGTTGTAAAGTTATTCTTTCACTGATCAAAACCCACGTTATACCCGAGTTATATACTTATATAGCATGCTTATATAGAAAAACTACAGTGGGTTTCTCTGATAACGGCAAGCGATATCGCAGTTGACCCAGAGATGGCAGGATGCGTTACGACTTGAAGATTAGTCCTTGGCGTCTTTATATAGTAGACGGATGTAGAAGGACAATTGCATTTGCAATACAGTGGGATAAAACTGGTTTATAATATAATAGTTTAATTATATTGAATAAGAACTATATTTGTAGGTAAGTTGCATCCTGGTACATGTTCCTATCTTTCTATAAAATTTCAGAGACCGCTTGCAATAAGTGGAACAGTCGTTTTGTATGGATTTAACGTGCAAGTAGTTGCATCTGATACGCCAGGTATGTCTTTACAGCTGCATAGTATCCTTACTTTATTAGTTGGGTGGGCCTTTGTCCAGCAGTGGACTGTCATTAGGCTGATGATGATGATGAAAGCTGAGCTAGCTGATGAAGTTGAAATCAACATTTTTTTTTACAAACCGTGAATTGGCTTTCTTAGCCTTCACGTTTAATGCAGAATAAAACGAAAGACGTAAGAGAAAAAGGAGCGGTAGGCAAGGTAAGGCACGCGTGCGAGCAACGGGTGGTCACCGAGTGGTCCACTCGCCGTCCGCTCCTGGTCAGCCCGCGGGCGAGGTGCTTCGGAGTTATTTAGTGAGCGTTTACCCACAGTATTCCATACAAAGACTACCTTTAGACAGCCAAATAGCAAACAATAACCTTTGCAATAATTAAAAAAAAGACTTACTTATAGAATTTTCATAAACATTGAAAACCCAATTTTAAAGTAGTAAGTACCTAGGTAAATCATTATGAAATTTGTAAGTTTTATTCCCACTTGAAGATGGAATTTACAAAAAATTTTGCTCTGGTTATATAATAATTTATAGCCAGAGGAAATCTCATGACGAGTCTAAAAAGCCCAAACACGACTAGATCACATTGTTGATAAAGGGGTTCCGTTGTGTACCTTCCGGCTTCGTCATCAGATCAGTTTATCATTTGATTTGTTATAATCGCTCAACCATAGTCGAGAGTCAAGACTATCTATCCAATCGCCATCCGTGAAATACTTTCATTGAGAAGTTCGGGGGGCCATCTGTGGTCTTGTTCATCAGTTTTACTTCACTCTCTTAGATACCTACTAAAATCGGTATTAGTATGCATTCTTACCTATAAAATTTCAAGGATCCCCCATCATCAGAACATTTGATAAAAATTTGAAATGCGTAACACCCTTTCAAACAAAAAAGATTTTGTTCAAATCCGTTTATATCTACATATAATCCGACGAAGTTATGCGATAACAAACATTCGATAAAAATCATACACATGAATTGATAATCTCCCTTTTTTGAAGTCTGTTAAGAAGTCAAATATTGCTCATTTATCAAGATTTTTCAAGAAGAAGAAGATGTTTAATTGTCAGATCAAATCTTACAATTTTTAAACATTAAACAGCTAAATCCGTCGGTGGTGTAACACAATACGGTCTAGCGATGTCAATCTTGGTGAAAGAACGTCAAGTGGACTATATGCAGAACATTTGCGATGGCTGTCTGATGACTTTATCACCCATTACAACGCCTTGTTGTCGGAATACATTTGTTATCGTCAGGTAAACAAGTTTATATATATTATGATTACCTCTAAAATAATGCTGTCCTGCTAATGAAGAACGAGGCAACTGCGTATTTTTTTTTACCGGAATATAGCATTGAAGGTACATTGTACCGGCCACCTTTAAAATTTTTATACTATAGACGAAAATTCCTTATTGACACAACTTCGTTATTATTCTTTAGCAAGACAGTAAGTAGATATTATTCAGATGGAATGATTAGAAAGCAGTGTAAAATTAACGGAAAGGTTACTTCATAAGCATACGATACGATACGCATTACGTCAGTAAAATAAAACGGAAATTCACAAGTGTTTTGCCGCCAAAAATAATTAACGATTTTTTTAAATATCATTACCGTGGCATAGAAGCATATCTTAAGCTGGCCTGATGGCATAGACTATGATTATATCTAAAAGTTACTGAAGGTAAGCAATAGCCATAGCCAACGGACGCTGTCATCGTCAAGGGTATCTCACTGAAAAACCTATCGTCAAAGTCCCTTGGGAAAACCTTGACAGGGATATTCTATAACCTAATCGTACGTGAAACCGGATAGGGACGGATAGAGTAATTTCTGATTCAGCTCTCGACAGTTCCATAAGTGATGCATGGGGCAGAGACTAGTTTAAGCTGAGATGATATATTAAATTTATAAAATATACAACATACGTTAGTACCCTTGCGAACACGATAGGTACCTATATTATTTAACCTCATTTTTTGCTTACAGTGCCGCGGATGAAAGCCTTCATGGAGAAAAAATGAATTATGGTGATGAATTCCTGCTTAGAGCAGAGAACTACGGTGAACCTGAGGCTAGTTCCGATTTTGTTTACTTTTTAATTAATTTTAACTACTTAGGTACTCAATTGGATATAGATTATTTTTACAAATTTCTGTAAGCGCATTATACTCACATAAACCCTAATGACTCCGCTTAAACGTTGTTTAAACAAATAGACGCAATCATAAGACACGCGAGGCAACCCTCCAGCAAGGTGAACCGACGCGACGACCAAGTGAAGGTTGCGGGAAGCCAATGGACAAGGTTAGCTCGAGACCGAATGCTGTCTGGGTGGTCCACTGAGTGATATGACATCACTGGTGGTCCACCCGTGAACGCGGTATAAGTGCATTTGGGGGGTTTTAGTCAGTATGGCGGTCACCTACTATCTCTAGGTTGGGAGCTTGACATTGACCACCTCGATAGCCCGTCGTTCTTCCTGACTGATCATCATCGCACGGCCAAAACCACTTAAGCTGAAATTTGGAACATAAGTTTATTTTATAACGTGAGCATCCGCTAAGATAGAATTTTTAGGAATTCAATCCCAAATCCAAAAAAATCGGCGGGCCGTTAGTCTACACTAATATTGTAATGAATATTATAAAGAGAAAAGATTTGTATTTTGAAATTTTGTATTTTTGTTTGTAATAAATAAACTCAAGACCTATTGGACCGAATTTTAAATCCTACCTAAAGAAAGCTATGTTGTCAGCGAGTAACATTAGCTATTATCATATTTTAAAAAAAATTAAGGATCTCCTACGAAAAGTAAATAAATGTCCACCAGTGTGGAGCCGGGACGTGCCGTTAGTATATTAAAAAGAACGTTAGTATGTTTACAGGCAGAACCGCTGTACGTCAGGTATTCTCCAGCTGGTACACCAGAACCAGCTGATCGTATGCCGATCCGGCTTAGCTCAATCAAAGATAGCAATTGTCGGTTTACTACCATGCCTTTATTGCCTTGTGATCGTCTTGAAGGTCTCGGGAGTCCTGTTAAGGTGAATTTATTATATCTGTAAATTTGTAACGTTTCCACTTGCAAGAACTTCTGCGAACAATTGTAGCACGTTGTCAGTGATTCGTCCAATCTCTTGTAAAATTGCACCAAATTAAAGTTCTTCCTTGAACTCTACCCCTGTTAGTTCAGTCCTTTCAGTCAGCAAATACGGCAGTAGTCAAATTAACTAATGTGACATTATAATTGATCTGTATATGTATCACAACACAACGTGTCTTATATAAATAAAAAATATATTTTGATTTTATACGACGCGGCGACGGTGCAAGATTTTGTCAGATAAGTTGATACGTTTCCTTTGTTTTTTTTTATCTTAATAGTAAGAGCTCCATATGTTGTCCGTATAACTATTCACTGACGGACACATAAACTGCATCAAAGAAAACGACTTAAAATAAATTAAGTTAATTAAAATGTGTGCATATTGGATAATGTTTCAATTAAAAACATTATCCAATTTGCACACATTTTTAGTAGTGAAAAAGTGACTGTTCACAAGAGCTATGTATAGACTGACACAGGATAACTAATTCATGGAAATGCTGAGAGTTGAAGGAGAAGAAGGCTGTGTGTAAAAGCAGCAATATCATTTCTACAAAAGGTTATTTTGGTTAAATAATAATTTGTGTAAATTTTGCGACTGTTTTCAGACTGGTACCAAGCTTATCATAAAAAATTGTATCGCAGACAAAAGTTTGTGCGTCATGAATCAAAACTGGATGCAAACATTTTTTGGGCCTGTAAGTTACTTGGATATTATATTTCTAGCACTAGTTTTCGACCGCAGATTCTCAATTATGTTGTAACCCAGGGTTTAAAATATAAAAATATTCGTTACCTATATACAAACGAATAAGCCCTCTACGAATTTCTGACTGTACTTTTGCAGTTTAAATTCTAAGCTCTGCGTGAAATCAAAATAGACTGTTACATATACACACCATCTGAATATTAAGACCATTAATAACAAGTACTCATATAAGTAAAGACATTTATTCCCTTTTTCCGTTGCCTACCATGACGACCTTGAAGCGATTCAAATTCGCAAGATTCCAAATTTATAAGGCACATAACTAGCTCTAAGGTTTCAAATTAAGATCGAAAATAAATCCCTACAAAACGTCATAGTACAGCCCTGTACTAATTATATTTTATTCCTTATTCCCATTATCAAATTTTCATTTTTACATTGTCCAGGAATGCGGAATAAGTTGTCGGAACTACGTTGATATCCACGGCAGATTCACTGCTGAGAGCATATTCACTTTGGTCAGTGATGTCGCGACAAAGAAGCAAGTCTAGTGAATGTATAACCTACCTACTTATTTTATATGATATATGTATAACTATTGTTTAATTAATGAATCGTGTAATTTACCTATTGATTTAACGGCTGGCGGATTAAATCTTTAGTGATGTACATTATATTCTTCTACTTTTTTATGGACTATTTAAAAGTTGGTATTATGTATACTTAAAATATACGAAATAAATTTATTTGTGAATGTTTTAAGTCTATCTTTTGTTATATTCTAAACTTACAAGGTTCCGCTTATTTTACAACAGAAGCCATCCAAAGGTGACCGTCCAGTACATACATTAAAAGAGGTGAGGCACCATACTATTGAGCAAGCCCGACTGGGGAAGGACCTCCACCTTACAGACAACCAAAGCTAAATCAGTCCATACACACACAGCTGTATAGATGTGTTACTGTGTGCGAGTACAGGTTTCCAGCGTTCATTAAGGGATGGTAACGTTTATAACGGAACGTTTTCCAATACCTGGGATACTCCATCTTAAAGCCCTGGTGTAAAAAAATTTGTTGCCGACTGTTGCCGACGCAAGTGATACCTCTGGTATTGTAAGCGGCCATGGGCTACGGTAACAGCTTAACATCAGGCGGACCGTGTGCTTGTTTGCCACTCGAGTAGTATAAAAAAACATGGGAATATTAAACGCTGGAAGCGTAGAAGCGTGTTTAAAGAATTCGTATCTAGGTGGTACCTACGAGTGAATGCCAACATAGCATGGTAGGCAAATTCCTTCATAAGGAGTTATTATTCATATTACCAAATTCCACAATATACAATGGTTTTCTTATTAATCTTGTTTATATAGCGGCCCTGTACAGCTATCTCCGTTGCCGTGTGTACCTAGGTACCTATTTAATGAAATAATGTAACATTTTGAAATCGAATGTATAAGTTTAAATGATATTGATCGGTATCCACTGAACCGATGAGATAACTTTAATGAATCCATACATTGTTATGGTTCAGCGACGTGAATAGAATTTGTTAAAGCGAAGGTATATTGTTATCGGTAACGAGATCCTGGCGACTTGTTAATTATTTCCTTCGAGTAAATAAAGGGTTTATAACATATCTATGTATACATAACATAAAAGGGATGTAAATGGTAGCAAATACATGAATTGCGGTGGTGGCCGAGTGGGAATTTAACCGACTTGCACCCAAGAGGTGCGAGTTCGATCCCGGGTGGCAGGACCAATGTGAATTTCACTTTGTGAAGTTTATATATTAATTAAATGTTTTGCCACCTACTAACGGTGAAGGAAAACATCGTGAAGAAACCATTCACCAGCCCGCATTGGGCCAGCGTGTGTGAATTAAGGCTTGATAGAGGAGAGGAGACCCGTGCCCAGCAGTGGGATATATATATATATATGGGTTGCTATTATTACATAAATTTGCGATTTCTTAACATGTAATAGCATATACGCAACCGATGTCGGTAGGCACCGCCCTAGGTGAACACACACCGACCAAGTATTTTGCTAAAGGGCCGAATTAAAAGGACCCAGAATCGACGTTCATGCATAAAGAGGTTGATGAATGTCTCTACATCATCAACCTCTTCGTGCGTGAACATCTCTGGAGTGAAAGAAGTATGTCTGGATCGAGGCAATTGGCGTACAATAGTCTCTGCCTACCCCAATGGGAGACGGTCGTATACCTACGAGTATGTCCCACTGGCTGAGCACGGGTCTCCTCTCTTCTATCAACGAAACCTATTCTGACGAAATAGGTCTGTAGTAAATCTGTAGATATATAAACTACATCGAACTACAGAATAACAAGAAAAACGTACTTAGATATAGCGCTAGGTGCGGAAATTGTTGCCATCCACAGTAGCTAAGTAGCTTCATTTTATTTATTTACATATTTAAACTTTAAATAAAATTTACCTATGTATTTAGAAATATATAAGTATGTTTATCAGCTGTCTGGTTACCATAGGACAGGCTCTGCCTAGTTTGGGATCAGATAGCGATGTGTGAGTTGTGCCAATATATTATATTATATTATTATGTATAATGGTGGACTTGCTGCCAGAGGCATTCTCTACCAGTCAACCAACAGGGTAACATACATAATCACAGTATCATTACGTTCATATTATCTACCGTATTCATACTTGAAATTTATAAGCTAGTACGCACAAAAACATATTAACAAAATTTTACGTCGCTCAGTATGAATATAGCTTATCTTTCTTAACAATGCAATTGTTTAAATCAAAATATTTGTCTTATAGGTACAAGCATACATTTACAGCAGTGACAAAAACTGTCCCTGCTCACCCCTATGAGAAACATGCTGTTAGGTGGTATGGTTACCCATACCTCTCTTAAATATTTATTTGCATAAATTGATAAATCGCACAACGTGGCATTTCTCGACACAGATATTGATTAGTGACGAAAACACAAAATAGACCAATAATATTCCATTAAAATCCCTTCCTTTTCATGTTAAAAGTGGAATTATGATACTTGTTCCCAATTATCCCTTTTTGCAATTACGCTGGTTGAACAGGAAAACGGGAAATCATTTCCTTATAATCTTTTTTTAACTTCACGATCACGACATTAATAACCTCGGCATGACGATCAAACAAATCACACCCACAGAGAAAAGGCTTAAAATTCGCAATCAAAAATAGAACCGTATTATTTATAGATATTTTTATACTAAGTTCGTTATTTTTATACTACATACTTGGGTGGCAAACAAGCATATGGCCCGCCTGATGTTAAGCAGTAACCGTAGCTTATGGACGCTTGCATTACCAGAGGTATCACTAGCGTGTTGCCAACCCATTTTTTGACACCAGGGATTTACAATTCAAGATGGAAGTAACCTTACGATAGGAATACGTTACTTTCAAAACGCATCCCTAAATGAGCGCTGAAGACCTGTACTCACACACAGGAACACAACTACACCGCTGTGGGTAGTTATTTGGCTGTGGTCTTCTGTAAGGTGGAGGTCCTTCCCCAGTCAGGCTTGCTCGCTAGTTTGGTGCCCTACCTCTCTTAAACACACTTCGTCACACAGTAGTGGTCGTTACACAGTCTCTGAAGATGTGCGTCATTGCCGAGGCGGGCCCAAAAAACGCTTTCGTGACGACCTGATGCATATAAGAAAGATTGGTGGAATAAGGCAGTGGATCGACGGGATTGGAAGTTAAGGGGTGAGGCCATTGCTCAGCAGTAACATCATACAGGCAAAATAAAAAAAATGTACTTAGGTAGTAAACAAGCGTACGGCCTGTCCGATGATAAGCAGTTGCGTTAGGGGTCGTTTGGCCTCCTATGGAACTGGGCCGAGGACCAGTTCCCTCTTTGATCATGGTAAACTGGGCCCTACAGTAGAGTATGTACGCTAATATTAGGTAATAACTACAGAATTTTGTGATAGAGTATCCCTGGGATTGGAAAACGTTTTTATAAAAAAAACTTTCCTTAATTGGCACTGAAGGCACGCACAGGAATACAACTACACCACTGTCTGTAATTATTTGGCTGTAGTTTTCTGTTAAGAGACCCTTCGAGAGCCTTTCTTAGTCGGGTTTGCTCCCTTTAAAAATGCCCAACCTCTCTTAAATTAATCGCATTTACCTACCTACATTACAACAACATTTACAACAGAGCTAAAATTATTATAATGAACAGCTTCTAAACAATGGCAGTTTATGTTTAGTGCGTAGTTGACATTCTTGCTTTAGCACCCGAAATTCTTATTGCGTCCTTGGGTTATATCAAATGCGACAGTAATCGTTAGCGTAACCACTTATCATAGCGGTTTTGTGGCTTAAGTCCTATTTTGTAACCAATAAAACATTATATACCCGAGTAAATTATACATAGTTAAGTCCGCAGTTCGTACCTATTACTGTATGGTTAAAAATGGTACAATGAATTTGATTTTAGTAACGCGCCTCCCTGCGTTTCTGGTTGTAAAAATACGCTGTTGCGTAAGCATATTTTTAAAGCTATAACAAGCAGGAGGGTATTTACTTAATCTAAACCAATATTATAAAGATTAGATTTTTTGTTTGTTTGTTACGATTTAATTCAAACACTACTCGACCGATTTTAAAATTATTTCACTATTAGTAAGCTACATTATCAGCGGATAACATAGGCTATATGTTGTTGAAATAAAACGGGATCCCTATGAAAACTAAATAAATGGCCACAAACTAATAACTAAATAATGGCGTGCCGCTATATTATAAGCACAGAACTTACTTAGCACAGTGTAAATAATTTCTAAGATCACACAGTGCAGAAATAGAAGAATTCCCAATCTATCAGCGGTATTGTTGATTTATTATCTAAGTAATGATAGGTATAGATGTCATCGGTGCCAGGTAAAGCGGAAAAGCCAAATATGATATAATATGTTCTTGCGTGCCTTCGCAGTTGTAGTCCAGAACATTCTTGACCATAGTTAGGTACCTATCTACCTTGTTTTTGGACCGTCATCAGTGTCATCAACCTATTACACCCTACACCACCATTACAATCAATAAATCAAAGTTTTCTAGGATATCTCTGAAGCTCAAGGTCTAATACCAATGACATTCATTAGATATAATTCTATACGACGAGGTAAAGGTTTTATCTGTATGTTTTTATTCTATATTCATCTTTGTAATTCTATATAATCTGTCCAATTTATTTAATTTGCCACAGATTTTTTAAATGTTTTGACATTTCTATAAATTACGCATTTACGGTGTTTTTGAAGTGATTTAATGTATTTTTATTATTTTTTATAGTAATATTGATTTTATATCGATTGTGTCAACATGGAGGTGAAAGATAGTCAATATTGTAATAGAGTTCGTGTTGGTAATTGGCAGGAAGCGGCTACATTAGAAGAGGTAAAATTTAATTATGTAGGTAATTTTACTATAGGTGCAATAACTAAAGAATCTATTTTATATTATTTCGTATTATTATTATTACACAGTTATCCCGGGCACAGATAATATAATACTAGTACAGATACCCCATCCCATACAAAGAATTGGTTCCCTGCTAACTCGGGCTAACCGTGGGGCTAAATTTTTACTATCTATACGACACTAGATGTCTATATCCAACAGATACATGTTATGTACATGTGTATGCACGTAGCATACACATAAAATTAACAGATGGCGACACTTTATAACCGAATTTATTTATGTTAAAGAAATTATATTTTTACCAAAAAATAGTAGGCATCTACACCGATCATAAAGGGTAGGTATCGCTTATTGTCTCGGGCTCGGGCCACGTTTACTCGCTCAAGGTCACGCGCTTTACGTACGAAATATACACTTATTTTGACCGTTTGCTTCCGTATTTAACTAGCGCTCCGCCCCGGTTTCGCCCCGGGCTAAACAATTTTTTTCCCGTATCTTAACAGAAGTTTACGGTATAGTGTTCAGTTTTTTGTTGATGGCTTTTATTAGGTATACCTATAAAATAAATTGTTTTTTTAATTATTCGTGAAACTATAATAAACATTTTTTTTGTTTTGTCAGTTCAAATTAACAAATAAGTATATACCTAGCTAGCATCTATCAATTCAGTACCTACAAAATGAGTCGAATTAGGGTAATAATAATATTTTCTGACAATTCACATACCATCTGAAACCAAACTTGGCACAGCCTGTACGGTAATCAGACAACAAACAGATTTCATCACACAAAGATTTGTCCTGAATGGTAATCGAACCCATGACCCCCCAACTTAGTAGTTAAGAGTCACTAACCACAAGACCAACAGGCCAGTTCGGAGTAAGTATAGCATTCTGTGGTATTCGTCCAACAGTCCCATGGTACTGGATTCGAATCCCAGATTCACGTCCAATTTTTGAAATTTGTTTTTTGTAGATGGTTTGATTTAATATCAGATAATATTTTTGTAATTATTAGGAAAAATATAATAAAACTTTAATTATTAAGTATCACTTCGAATTCACAAATAGGTAATTTTCTCACAGTACGATAACTTAACACCGTACAGAGGTACCCGTATCCGGCCGAACCGGGTTCGAATCCCAACATCGGATACACTTTTTGTATTTTGAATTTGTTTATTTTTAAAATATTTATAATAATAAATCTTAAATGTCACATTTTTGTTCATAATTTTGATAACGTAAGACATTTAAAGATTTTTGTTGAGAAAAAAATATATATACCAGTATTATTTATTTTTAACCTAACTTTATATATTTTTATACCTAGTATGACCCAACAGTAAACTTCAAAACCAGGAAGGTATTTTAATTTATAAAAATCTCAAAATGCATACAGCGCCAGCGCCATTACACACAAGTCACTCGCAAGTTTCAACTTCTTAGTAGTACAAAATACTGCCGCCAGGACTACGGCGACATTATTGAATTTTGTAAATATATGATTATAATTTTGTTATATGAGCCCTTTATTTCATTTTCCTATGCTAGTAGGATTTCTTAAAATATATGTTACAGGCTATATTTCTTCCAGGATTTAATTTTACATAAACGTAAATAACAAATCGATATATGTAACTCCATCTATTGGTATTTATTCGTACTAATTTTGATTTGTTCCTGATGAGACCCCATGTCCCGGGTATGCCGGGTATTGAGTACCTACTGCTAGTCAACATGAGTAATATTTAGAAATATATGTACATATATTTATATATTCAATCTTGTTTCTTACCCTATAATACTAGGTACCTCTTTTATTTTACCACCGCCGCTTGCTGTATCTCAGGCCTTGTTAGGCTTGTGATATAAATAAGTAAGCTTGCAAATAAATCCATTAATTTAATTTGCATTATCTACTGTTCTCTTTAGGTAAATACAAAATCACCACTATACTTAAACTATACTTACTTAAAATCTTATTTTTTTATAAAATAAATTAAAAAAATAAATTATTTTTATCTTATTCGAGGGCTTCACTTAAATAATTTCTTAAACAAAATAATTTATAAACAGCCATGAGTACCTATTGGCACAATATTTGTGTTGTACCATGGTTACTGGCTACTATATAAAAAACTGGTAGGTAGGTACTGATTAAGATCGTTGCATGTGGAAACGCGTAGCCTCTACCTATCACTATGGAAAACAGGAGTCAGTCATACTCCCTCAAATAATCAATAGTTATTCTGTTATTTTATACTTCCAACCTGATGTTAAGCAGTTACCGTAGCCTATGGACGTTTGCAATACTAGAGGTATCACTTGCGTGTTGCCAACCCATTTTTTTACACCAAGGCTTTAAGATGGGAATATCCCTGGGATAGGAATACGTTTATTTCAAAACGCATCCTTAAATCAGCGCTGGAGACCTGTACTCACACACAGGAACACAACTACACCGCTGTGTGTAGTTATTTGGTTGTGGTCTTCTGTAAGGTGGAGGTCCTTCCCCAGTCGGGCTTGCTCACTACCTCTCTTGAAATCTAAATAATGCGAGCTTGAGTAGCCTAACGATAAAAAATCCACATTACGTAAAACATGCAACCTCATTCTTTGATAAAAATATTTAGTACCTATGTACTTCAGATACTGAATATTTTTAATCTATGCAATTATTTGAAATTTAAGAAGAATAAAAGTGCCACAGAAGCTGTTTTACCTTTTTATGAGTATACTGAGGTTTATGCATTGCATGTTATTATTATTTAATTTTGTGAAGATCATAAAGTGTGATTAGAATTTGTAATAATATTTAATTAATTATTATTAAAACATGGAGAAAGAATTAGTGTATTGCAACAGAGTCCGTGTTGGTAATTGGTATGAAGCAGCCAGATTAGAAGAGGTAACCAATAAATATAAGGTTTACTTTAGAATGATAGTTTTTCCTAGTATCAAGTGTATCTCTTCTTATTCAAAGAAAGGTATAGGAAGATAGACACTGATTACTTTTGTAAATTAAATTAAATCTAGTGAGCAAGTACACCACATCTGAGAAACGAACACAGAAAAAAGCACTTCTGGTTAATAAAGTTTAAGAACTCCGTCGATGTGTGCTGCTTCTACAGCGCTTATTTCACACTGTTGCACTACTAGAGAGCTTGAAAGAAGTATCATATGTGATGCATACATATTATTAGATTTGTTTGGTCCCATATACGTAGTGATTAGTTATTCTGTAGGTCCAAGTTCAGGTTAGATTAGGAACGTGGATGGATGAATGTAAGGTAGTGTATTAATAGTTGCTTATAATACTTCTTTCTCTTGATCAGTACAAGCTAAACAATTTTTTGGACCAAATGAGGAAGGGTGACTTGATGCTGGCACGATTTCGTAAGATGAACGAGAACCTTATGGAGCCTACAAACCTTACTCAGTCAACAGGCAACATTGAATTTGGGGCAAAGATCGCACTGCTTGCTCCGCATGTGCCCGGTATGAAAAATATAAAAAAATAATATGGTGAACATTAGTCAACTGCTAGACATAAGGAGTGGAGGCCACCCTTAAGGATTTCCACAGCAGTCGATCTTGAGTTGTCTCTCATATATCGGTTGCCTGAAACCTTCGCCAGGTCGTCGGTCCACATATTATGTCTAACAGTAAACGTCTTTTTAAATATTTGAGTGGTGAACATTGTCCATTATTTTAATGCTCTAAAGCTCTCGCAAACGCAGAAATTATTTCTTGGGGCCTGTTTCACGCATAGTACAAGTTTGTAATATTAACGGCCGGTCTCAATAACGTAGGTTAGTACCTACTCATAATTAAACGCGGATAGTTAATAGAGTTTTACGGCTGTAAAATATTTTTTTTTTAAAGTCCTGTTACAGTGGTAATAGGACTTCTAAAAATATCTTTTACTGCCGTCTCAAAAACAAAATATACGCTTGCCTAACAACAGTTATCTGGAGGTAGAACCTCCTAACAACGGTTATCGGGACCCTCCGAAGCGTATATTTTTTACATTATGATAACTAACTTCGTCATGTTTTAAATTTGTTCAAAATAATTTATTAATCCTAGCCATACTGGTTTAGTAATAGTACGCTTATTTAATATGTTATACGTATGATAGAAAGTGAATGTACTACGTTATATTATAATATAATAAAATACTTGCAAACCAGAAGCAACAAAACGCAACACATCATTGAGAGTAGAGTAGGTAATATTTAATTTAAAAAAAAGTAAACGGTATCCACTAATATCTAATTAGACGTAAATGTAACAGATGGCGCTGTTAATATTGTTTTTTGGCAATACCTATCATTTTGAAACATATATTATGTCTTTGTGTGGTATTTTTCTTCAATTCCAGAAAATATAAGTTGTCAATTTCATCAGTAAATAAACCCATTATTCTCAATCGTTGTGTTTTTTAAATCAAACTACATAAATAAAACTTTTGATTATCCGCCTATTTTTTTTTATACTACCGGTGGCAAACAAGCATACGGCCCGCCTGATGGTAAGCAGTTACCGAAGCCTATGCATATTTGCAACACCAAAAAAAATTACACGTATAGTAGTCATTCTGTTTCACGAACAAATGCGTGAATTTCAGAAAAAAAACCGTCGAGTATTGGGAGGCTCTTATTTTAATGTATTGTTTATGTATTGCTAATGAAACCTACAAACTACTACTACAAAATTAGGCGAAAATAAAGGGTTATAACATAGTAACATAATTTATTATATGTTTTTTATAGCTTCAGACCCGCCCGTCGCAGGCAAGAATGGTGTTTTGCTTGGCGGTCGTATATCGTCAACGGACATCACATATTCTCAGCAGTTGGAAAACGGGTGTATGATAGCTTTATTTCCCGATAAAACACCGATGCAACGAAATACATTTGTGATCACTAGTAGTGATTATTGTAACAGAGAAGGAGAACCTTTGAAATATAATCAAGAATTTCTTTTAACATTATTATCTTCTCAGAATAGAAAGGTATTGTATTGCTGTAATATTTTGCTGCTTGAGGGTTTAATTAATAAAATTGATAGTTCTGCTATTTGACCATTCATTCAGTGTTTTTCATATTAAAGTCCAATAAAGACCGCGCTCTGCATGGCTTGCGGAGGCTTGAGTCTATTTAAATAGTCATTATGATTAAGACTACAGAAAATATCTTGACTGGCAACTTTGCTCATTCAGGGAGTCAATCCCGAAACCACAAGATAAAGCTTCTACTCTTTCCATAATAATTGATCATTTGATTTATACTTGAAGTAATAAACAGTACCTAATGATGATTTTTGTTAAATAAATCACAAATTGTCACAAATAATGAAAGCCTCTAAAGAAGTTTCTAGAAATACAAACTATTTTAGATTATTTATTAGATATATATCTATGCTTGTACTATTCTGATGCTTCGGTTGCGAAAAAAGGACCCTGGTTGTTCTTACGTGAGTACTTTTGTGAAATATGTGTTGTTTCAGCCTCTATACATAAGGTACGATCCAAACCCTATCCCGGGGCTGTGTGGCATGTTTCCACTTTACCTTAGTGAAAATTATGTTTCCAATACCCGTTGGAGAATCTTGCCCGTTCAGAGTAACAAAATCACTAGATTTGAACAGGAGGGGCACTGTGTGCAAGTAAGATTTTTTTACAAACAAACATTTATATACCTACTGGTAGGTTGTTGAATGTGACTGCTGACAACGAGTTCTAGGGTTAGAATCTCAGGACAGACCAAAATTATATATTGTTTCCAAAATTAAATAATGCGTTTAGAAAGCAGAATATACAGGGTGAAATGGAATTCGTTAGCATCATTTAACTAGTTTATGTTTTTATACTACTTGAGTGTCAAACAAGCATACGGCCTGCCTAATGTTAAGCAGTTACCGTAGCCTATGGACGCTTGCAATACCAGAAGTATCACTTGCGTGTTGCTAACCTATTTTATATATTTTTTTCAACATTAATTTTCAATTTCATAGACCACAGGCACGTATCATGTATAGAATCTCGGGTTAAAAGGATCTTATCGAATTCAGTTTCACCCTGTATATGTTTTAGACAGAAGTTAATAAATTCAAAATAGGTGCCTGAAGTTTACACACTCCTTCCTCGGAAAGCACGTAAAGCCGTTGGTCCTATGCCTAATTTCTCTCCGGTCGTTCTGGATTGCTGTTCCATAGAACAATGCACTATATTATTTTCCTTGCAGAGATGGCTAGTCCCGATTAGGAAGACATTATTATTATCAGTAAATAAAAATTATGTATAAAAGTATATTGCTACCCAAAAGTAATTTGTAACGTAAATTATTTTCCTTTGAAAGTAAATAATACTCAATTCTGGGTCGCTGGAATTCAATTAACATAACGTCTTTACAGGTCAACACAGATATAGTAGTTAATCATTGTGCAACGAATCTTAATTTAGGAGTTAATGTTGGCAATTGGGCAATGGGCTTTCACGGAAAAGTAAGTTTTGTGTTGTGTAAATATATGTTTTGGAGGTGTATCAGGCGTGGATTCAGGATTTGGTTAAGGCGGGTGGCAATCTTAGCTCATTTCACTGACTTAAAGGTGGTATAAACAAAATTAAGAAGAATTGGTTGCAAGCCAGGAGAGGGGAGGGGGTCAATTGCACCCAATGCAATTTGGATCCGCGCCTGAGGCGTACTGTTAAAGCTTGAGGTTGCGGTACATTTATATGTGGTATATATATATTTTTTATACAATTTAAGTGGCAAAAAAAACATACGACTTGCCTAAGTTAAGTAGTTACTGTAGCTAATGCACGCTTGCAGTACCAGAGGTATCATTTGCGTGTTTCCAACCCAATTTCTTACATAAGGGCTTTAAGGTGGAGTATCTCTGGGATAGGAAAACGTTTCTTTCAAAACGCATCCCTAAATGAGTGCTGGAGACTTTGAGATTTATTTTACGAAAACCTATTCCTTTATTAAATCTATTGTAAAGCTAGAGCTTACTGCGGAAAACCAGTAATAATATAAAGAATAAAGATTAGATTTTTTGTTTGTTTGTTACGATTTTACACAAAACCCACTCTACAATTCTTTCACCATCAGAAAGCTTTATTATCAGCCAGTAACATAGCGTATATTTCATAAAAAAATACATTAATTACATACATTTTTGAGTGTTTTTTGTCCGCTACAAGCCGCGAGCAGATACTAGTTATATATTTATCTTTCAGATTGGTGCCCCTATAATGAAAACCTGCCTCGACGTCTATGGAAAAGAGTTGCCAAATAACGTCTGGCAAATCTATGTGCCTATATCCGCCGACTCGGGAGATAGTAAGTGACAAACAGGCACGAAGAGTTGAATGTTGACGTGATAATATTTTTTATTTATATTTTTAATATTATATGTACACAATATAAATTTAAAATAAAAAAAAAAACTTTAATCTACATAGTGTATATCTATCTACTATTATAACGATGCTGTATGAGATTGTTTTTTTCTTACGGTTACAATTCTGATTATATTTAGTTTTGTTAGTTACTATAAACGCTCGATCTACGGTAAGTCCTAAGATTTTCGGGTACTTAAAACAAAGTGGTAATAGTATCTTAGGTTTTACTTAGAATTTAAGTAGTTGAAGAATGTTTGTAATTTGTGTACAATAAAAGAGTTTTCTATCTATCCATAATATCGTATATTATATAAACAAGACTTCATATTTGGCAACCAAAATTGCTAAATTGCTCAATCTATACGACATATTATTATATTATAAAAAGGTAAAATTTGTGAGTTGTGACGTATGTGATCTCTGGATCTTCTGAACCGATTTTGAAAACTCTTTTACCAATAGAAAGCCACGTTATTTGTGAGTGTCATAAGCTATATTTTATTGACAAAAATATTACGAAGCCCCAGGAAATACCACTTGTGCGAAGCCGGATCGGACGGCTAGTAATAAATACATTGAAATTCGGCGTACCTTTTATCATTACACACTTGGTTAAATTAGGTTAGAATTGCGCTTTTATTTCCGAAATGGAATAAGGTAACCGCACAAAAGCACACATTAAACTGTAAAAAATCCCAATCTAAACTAAGCGCTAATGAAACCGTTGGGAACTGCTACTAACTTTCCAACAATAATCGCTAAACGCATTCGTATGCGAAAAGTGAATGCGTATGTTAATCAATCAAATACTTATAAAACGATATTTATAAATACCTGCTTATTAACTTATTTTAATTATGACTATTATTATTGGTCTAGTAATCTACCTCTGAATATAAAATGCAAACATTATAATTTCATATTGATATTTTCCCTTTTAATCACGTCACATTGGTCACGTTGTTATTCACTCTTCTCGAAAAAGTATTCTTTCAAACTTATTTATACCATCTCTATCGGTAGGTAGGTGGGTACTTATAGGAAGGAGAACTTGTGATCACTCTCGTGTTGTCGCAGAGACACTGCCATCGTTATTGTCTTGTTTATTATACGGTCGCCATCTGAAGTCTTCGGAACTTATTGCGTCTACCTTCCAGAACATGAATAAGTCATACCATTCGTTATAAGAATTGCTCTAAAACGCTTTCACCATAAATATCGTTTCTGAAATATTTAAAGAAAAAATCAGCCAGTTTTTTGGAATAGACATTACCTATTAAACTCTACTTTTATTATTAGACGTAAAGAGATACGAATATTATACTTAGAATAGAATATTTTTGGTGGTTTTAAACTCTTGAGGTGTGAAGCTGTAAATCAAATAAGACTTAAATCAATCTATAGGTACGTTTAATACATACAGGCAAGTAACAATCCTTTGTTTTAAGCATTACAGTTAATTAAAATAAAAACAGAGTTTTACCCTTTTATGTTTTGGTAAATTAATATTTTTCCTTATCGTACTTCCTGCTATCAACAAATTAGAAGACAGTTATTATATTTGAAACTCAGCTTTCAATTTCAATAATTGGAATTCAATTCTGAAATTGGAGTTAAAATATGTAAATATTAATCAATTAAAAAATATACGTAAGTACTCTATAATATTGAAATCTTATTCTTTTCCTCGTGTTTATTGCTCGAGTGAATTGGTTCGGTGCACTATTATAATAATGAGTGAATTTAATTGAATTCCAAGATCTATTGAGTTGCGGGACATGGTTGAAGTTTTGATATAAAAAGGACTTTACCCATTGAGTCTTTGCCGTATTCCTTTTCATTATCTAGTCTTCGTTGTGAGCTTTTTCATTTGAAATTGAATACGTTATTGATCCCAAATCTTTACTTATATAAATGTTTCTCAATTAACTTGTATTTTTGTAATGTAGACTACTTTTACAAATAAATATTAGATGTACTTACTACCTATTAAAAAAACCAAATATATACGTTGACTTGAGAACCTTTTCCGTTTTTTTTGTCGGTTAATAATAGTATTTATTTCTTTACTGAGTACTAGGCGCTTCCAGCAGCTTCGCCCACATCGTACATTCCACGGGAACAGTAATTTTTTTATGGGATATAAAGTAACTTATATACTAATTCAGACTATTATCTATCTCTGTACCAAATTTCATCTAGATCGAAGTAGATAGATTGAGTAACAAACATCCATCCATTCAAACTTTCGCATTTATAATATAAGTACCAATAGTATAATAGTTATGTAGATTAATATGACTTTTTCCCTGAAAGGCAAAAAAGTAAAGGTAGATTAACATGATGACTTTTTCGCTGAAAGGCAAGGCAGATGTTTACCTATGTCACCAACGTTTCGTAAGTCAGTTGTAATGTAATGTTCTATGTAGAAGGGGGTGAGCACAGAAATAGATCGAGATGAGCCTATTGCCAACCTACCAGGCACAAACCCAGACTGACAAGAAACAGTTTCGACACGTCGACCGCGATTTTCGAATCTCTACTAATAATATAAAACCTGTCTGTCTGTTGCCTTTACACAGGTGAACTTACCGTAATGAAATTTGGTAAGGATTGAGATAGATGGCATCCTGGATAAGAACAACGGGAGCTTTTATTGTGATAACCAATATCTACGTGGGTAGAGCTGCAGGCAACATCTAGTAGGTATTAGTTTTTTTTCTCTTTTTAAATTTCTTTATATTTCTAACCATCAGAAGCTAATAATCGTTTTATTAAAAATCTGTTACACTGATATTTCTTCACTTTTGTACCAAATAAACACATCATCGCAAAGGATATAAAAAATTGTAAGGGTATCTATAAAATAGGCTTATCGGGGAGCGTGGACCGATATTTTTATACATTATCCTATCCACATGTCATTTGAATAAGTTACGAGTAGGTTTAGACCGTCTTATTTATTTTGAAATAGTTTTATATCCCCAACACGTCCGCGAGGATTTATTAAATTGTTCACATTTACATATAAATCTTTAGTGATGACAGGCTTTATACAAAAATCACATTTCATATTTAATGTATGTCCATATACGTACGTATGTTTTATATGTTTTTTATCCAGGCGCTGATCCAGGAGGTGGTTATCAATCTCAGCTTATTTCACTAACTTAATCTTTCTGCAAAGTGATATATAAAAAGTTTAGAAGAACTGGGTGAAAGCCAGGAGGAGGGGGAGGGACAATTGCACCCATTGTGCCCCCTTGGATCCGCGCCTATTTTTATCAATATAGGTACAATAGAATGTTCGACCATTTTTTATTGATGTGAATGATCTGAAGACTGACAGTCGGAACTGGTCGGAACTACTTACTCGGAACCGAATTTTATCTTGCCCTCTGGGGCATGGTCACGCTCAGATAAAATACCACACTGCGGTCACTCATTCATAGGTTAACCTCGCTCATATTAACCCGCTGATCGCTCATAACCGTATGAGCGCTTCAAAGTGAAGTAAAAAGTCAATATTAAGTACTCAGGTAGTTTTGCGGCAAAAGAATTAGCGGCATACCCACAAAGTTTAAAAGCTTGTAATTCCTGCTAACTTTTGAATCTTTATCCAACAACACACATGCGTAATGAGAAAATATTTCCTTTGTCGTCAAATACCTTATTTTCCATGGAAATAATTACCTTTGATAAGTTTAATAGGGTTTTCAATGCGGCGTGGTTGTCGTGCACAAGTTCATTTAGTTTACTCGAGTTGAATGTTTGAGGTATTATGAAAATTTAATTAGTCTACCTCCGACGAATGTAAGTTTACGCATGTAGAATTTGTAATGAACAAAATGCAGTTACAACATATGTTGCTGATTACGTCATTGTTACAGAAGTGGTGTGTTATCGTTGTAAAAATATTTTATAAATCTATAATTACATATTATGTACTTAACTTGATGTACAATTAATTATTTACTTGTTCTGACTGCCTAATTCATCAGCGCAGAGCCTAAACCGCTAGAACTACACACTTCATACAACTTCGTACAAACGTTTCTTAGATGACATAGGTAAGTAAGGGATTTTTGGAAATTTCCGCTAGATATCAAATTTTTACCCGTGCGAGGCTGGCTAGTAATAATAATAATAAATTGATTTCAAGGAATTACAACCCATATTCATATTTGTGTTAGTAATAATATTTATATGTAGATAGACAGTACTGCGCTTCTTTCGCAAATCCAATTTAATGTGCCAACAAAAACATTTAGACATTACACTCCAAATTCATCTTCCCTTGGTGTCTACCAACTACAGGCAGAATGCGTTTATGTGGCTAGCGAGCAGTTGTTTAAATACACAGGCAAAAATACTAAACTTAGATATATTTGTTACTAAAGTGGAACCGGTGAGACGGGTGCTCAGTTCAGATTTCTTCGCAAAGTATAAATAATATGTTACTGTATCTATAATAGATACAGTAACATATTATTTATTACTAAGTATATTAGTTTATTTAATTTAGTTACATCTTCGTGGTCACAATTATTGTTGTATCCAGTCATATAAAAGTGGAGACCTTTAATTGGTTTTGTTGCAATTTAGTTAATATTATTATTGTTGTTATTTGCTGTTGGTCTTCCAAACAATAAAATAAAATAAATAAAAATAAATTTACTTCTTCTTTCTAGTATTAATTATTTTTATAGTTATACAAAATCATTGCATAGTAATGCCAGCCCTAATTCTGGGACAACGATTCCTAATACAACAGAACGAACGCTCAGCAATCATGCAAAAGATGCTATTGGAGCTGGCCTGCACCGAGCGCACCTAGTATGCACGTATCTTTTGCATTAATGCAAAAAAAAACAATAAATATGCATTTCTAAATCCATCCATGATGCACTACAAAAGCATTAAAATACTGAACGCAAAAGGTGCTATAAGATTTTGCGTTAAATGCACCCACAGGCTACAAATTTATTTGTCGACTAGGCAAAGTTTTGCTAGTTGGCGAAAAAGGCAAAGGCGACTAGAAACTAATCTCCTTTAAGAGCGGCGCGGCGTGTCCGACAGGTCAGTCAGGTAGGATGCGAGGCACGTACGAGCGTCCCAGAAGCGACTGTTGCGCCATTTGCTTGTACACATTACCAAGTCCTTTGTGACATTTTCCTCTCGGGACACTATCGTGTAGTTTGAGTGGCTTGTCTGCTATTTCGTATCACGGATAATGGTGTCAGTTTACATTGCCCAAATACTGTGTTTTGTTTAGTACCTAAATTACTATACCTATATTCCTTATGTCCTATATTTACTTTCCAAATTTGGCCAGGGCAGTCGTTATAATATTATCACACATATTTCTTAATGAAATGCTATCAGACTACAAAAAAAGGTTACATCAGTTGAGGCACAGACTTTTTTTTTAAACAGTCGAATGCCTAAGATGCAGTGTGGCTGAAAACAACTGTGGGTATAATTCCACACAATAATATATATGTCCATGTACTACAAATCTTTTAGAATTAGTAGTAGAACTTATATTCACAGGTAAAGGTTTCCTCCAGAGACAGCTATTTACCCCGAGCCTGGGACACGTGCAGCCAGTTAGACCCAACAATATTTTTGATATCGTCATCCCATCTTGTCATTTCCCAGGAGGGTCTTTACATGACGTCACCTCTCCGTTGTGCTACGTATTGATTATTTTTGCAGGTAGCTATTACTATCCTTTTGTACTTCGATATCTATTCTATATTTTATAAGTTTTTATAGATAGATAGCTGTTGCCCACGACTCCGCCCGCGTGGATGTCGGTTATCGCTGTAAAAAGATAGATAGATAGATAGAATATTCTTTATTGTACACCAAGCAAAAATACAACAATAAAAAATAACAGTTTGATGTAATAGTCAGCTGTACAATGGGCGGTCTTATCACTAAAAGCGATCTCTTCCAGACAACCTTTAACCAAACCAAAGTAGCCTATGTGTTATTCCAGACCATAATCTATCTCTGTGCCATTTCATCCAGATCCGTTCAGTAGTTGTAACGTGAAAGAGTAACAAACATCCATCCATCCATACTTTCACATTTATAATATTAGTAAGGATAACTCTTTATTGTACACCAAGTCACAATTTTGTCTTAATGATAAATTTATAGCTATGTACAATGGGCGGCCTTATCGCTAAAAAGCAATCTCTTACAGGCAACCTTAGTATGGACAAAATATATTATATTACCAATGTGATTTTCACTGTGTGGCACTTTATATGTACTAATCAAATGATTCACCATCTGCTAACGATGAAGGAAAACATCGTAAGGAAACCCAAGTGTCTTTGAAGAAATTCTAAAGACAAGTCTGATTCACCAACCCGCATTAGGCTAGCGTGTGTGAATTAGGGCCTACACCCTCTCTCTCTCTCTCTTGATAGAGGAGAGGAGACCCGCGCCCAGCAATGGGGCATATATTGGTTGTTATTATCTTAATATATATATTTCTTGTGTGCGTGTGTATGTGACTGAACTCCTCCTAGACGGGTGGACCGATTTTGATGAAATTTTGTGTGTGTGTTCGGGTAGGGCCCTGGATGGTTTAGATTCACAATTGGACCCGGTAGGTGGCGCTGCTGTCGGTATTTCAGCTTTTTCCGGCAGGACGACGTCTGCCAGGTCCACTAGTATATTATAATAATAACAATAGGCTACTTGACTGAGTTTGATCAAATCAGCCGCAATTGAGATAACTGTAGCTGTGCGCAAGCGGGTGCGCAAACACGAGTGTAGTATCACTCTCATTGTCTTATTTAACGGTATTCCGACGCGATAAGAGGGAAATCAAATCGCAGGACGAATGGCAATGAGCCCGTCTAGTGAAGGACCTTTTAGATAAACATAGCCAAATTACTATACACAGTGGTGTAGTTATGTACTTGTACGTTTTTAAAGAAACGTTTTTCGTCGCATCCAGAGATTAGCGCATTCTAACCCACAATTTTTTTAGCGTTATATAGATTCCCTTGACGTTTACACAGTAGATTATATAAACAACTTTTGCTAAAGATTATTTCATTTATTTCGTAGCAGCAGCGATATCAGACCCCCGTGTATATTTACCGCTGAAAGTTATCTACCCTTCAACTGAATTATGGTTTACTACAATAACCAACCCCAAAAGTGGCTGAGTTTTCATTTTGTTTAGGTACATAATACTATCTCTTTGTCTTATTTTATCGGCTGTTATGTACCTAAATATTAACAAGCGTGCGTTGGGAAAAGTAATATTATGAATTACATTTACTCATGTTAGCTTTTTGATGTATTATGTTTAGGTAATTTTAGCTCATTACCATATTTTTTCACATATAGCTTTATACATGTTGGGCTTAGGCCGGTTTCGAAGCATATCGTGTCTTGAGTGGAATGAAACGTGGAATAGTTTTCTCTCCGCATTACTCAAAGGTTGACTGGTAGAGAATGCCTCTGGCATTAAGTCCGCCTTTGTACTAACTAACTTTTTGCAATTGATGTGCAAAAAGTTTTAAATAAATAAAAGGTTTGTCGGGCTACAGAAGACATGGTACTTTTAGCATCGGCTATCTGTGATTTAGTTGCTTATTAGAAGATATATGCTGCGACCAAACATTCCAAACGCACACTTTAAAACGCCAAACACTGCAATTGAGTCGTTTTTTGACTGCATGCAAAGAGTCGCAAAATCGCTGATCGCCGACGCTAAAAGTAGCATGTCTGCAATTAGCGCCTTACCCCAATTTTCGCTGTTTCTCTCCTCACGCTTGGCTCTTTTTTGACCTATGCAGTACCGAAATGACTTCGGTAAGTTCTTACTACCCTTAAAACCTAAATAGAAGCTTGGCTGTATACACTGTATTGGCGTGATGGGAAGCCAGTCCGTGTGTGATTGTGCAAAAAGTTTTTACAGAGAATATATAATTTTATGTCATTAAATAATAATACTACTTTGTAATAATACTTTGCTGCAGATGTTCTTTATTAAATAGCAGTAGGTATCATTATAGTCAATATTCACCTCCCGCTACTCCGGCTCGAGTTATCTCTGTTCAGGCAGCTATTTCTGCGAAACGTCGTTCATTAACGACCACAATAGACTCGATAACAATTCTAAAAACTCGTCACAGTGAGAACAAAGGTTTATCATTGCGACAGAGCACTTGATACGTTGGATCGTTGGCAGTCTCTTTCAGGCGGATTACCTACAACATATCTATACTAATAATATAAATAAGAATTTGTCTGTTTGTTTAAACGAGTTTATTTCTCGAACTATCAGTCAGATTTGAAAAAGTCTGTTTGCATTCAATAGCCCAATTCTTGAGCAAGGTTATAGGGTATTTAACATCACGCTATGACCCAAGAGGGCATGACAGTAACAATAAACGTAACACGAGAAATTTAACCCGGGCGAAACCGCGGGGAAGAGCCTAGCATTACTATTACGTAGGTAGATAAAGTAACTACATGACATGTAATTGGGTGCTTTCCCTTTATTCAATTTAGACAGATTGTCGCCGTTTTGGCTTAATGAAAACGGGAGCTTGTTTCACTCGTTCACGGTGACTTATTTGTATCTTAAGCAGGCGTGACTGGGTCTCTTCAAATACAATAGATAAGTACTCGTATCAATGTTCAATATAGTGTAATTTGGTCAGATATAAGATCAGAATATAATTTTTAGGGTTCCGTAATCAATCAGTCAATTAAAACTTCTTTATATTATTATAATATTGCATGTTATGAACTAATACGAGTAATAAATACTCATATTTATGTAGTGTGTAAGCTGTGGCAAAAAAACTATTATTTTCATGTTTTGCAAGCATCTGTACGGAACACTAGTAGAGTGCACTTGGTCCGATTTTGAACTATAACACAGCTGGGTTGAATAACATAAAATATAAATAAAAAGGGACAAAGTACGTGCGTACCTATCACAAAAAGTTTTCCAAAAATTTTAAAGGTCAACTGGAAAACAAAAAGGTTTATACATCTTTTGTCTACATAACAGAGGGCCATGAATTCTTATATAACAACTTTTACCTTTCTGACCCTCTAAACAAGTGGCATAAACGTTAGTCAAATCGAAAATTAAAAAAGCGTATGTATGGGATTTGATGTAAGTATACGACATTATATCGTAAACTTACGTCAAATCCCATACATTTGCTTTTTGATTTTTCGATTCGACTACTGTTTATGCCACTTGTCTAGAGGGACTGATATCTATAGGATATCATCAAGGACCAAACACTTGGTCCTAATGTATCATCATATAAGTGCTTTACAAGCGGCCCGATTTCACTCTGGATAAATAATAATTATTTTGCTCATTTTGGTCGTGAATTTCTAAGAATCCCCAAAAACCTCATTAACGCTAAACTAACTCTCGACTAAACTAAATTTGATAGTACGCTTGTTTATTTGTACGCATTGATATCTGGAAGTACCCGTAAGATAAAAATTAAATCTAAAAATCTTTTTGCACTTAATAACTCAAAAATAAATAAGCTATACCAAATAAATAGGCTATGCCATCCACATCAGGCTACCACTTAAGAGAATAGTAACAATAAACGAATCTAAATTTAACGCATTATCGTGCACAAGTGTGTGCACAAACACAAGTGCAATTTTTCAAATGCTTTTTAAATTTTTATTGTCTCACTCCGATAGGATGGCAATTCGTTTTCAAACTTCGGGCATCTACTGTATATTGATAATAATAATAGCAACCATGTCCCAACGCTGAGCACGGCTTTCCTCTCCTTAATCAAGAGAGAGAGTGAAGGTTTAGGCCTTAATTCACACACGCTGGCCTAATGCGGGTTTCCTTACGATGTTTTGTTTCAACGTTAGCAGATGGCGAATCTTTGATCATATACTGTACTCGTATATTGCTTGACAGAAAAATTACAATTTGTCGACCGACACAGGATAGAACCCTAAAACTCATCAGTGATTAGCAGTCGCAGTCAACGTAAGTGTAGGATCTAGAATAAACTACCTGCTGGGATGTTTTCCGAGCGCTACGAGATGTCCTTCTTCAAACTAGGTTTGAAGAGAGCACTAACTTCATGGTAGGAAGCATAGATTTATATGTTTCACTAGATAAGCAATAACCGCGAAAACACACTACCACCTAACACATGCCCCGGGGCATGTGTCCGACTGTCTTTTGTTTTGTCATGAGCATGGCGTTCAAATGGCGCGAAACAAGAAAATGAGTAAATGTATGGTGAAATTTTGCGATTTCGAAACGCATGTTTCGCAAAAGTGTAACGAGGCAAACGAAATTACTTTTCACATGTAAGATAAATGTGTTTTCAATTAATTATTGTTGTAAATCATAAAAAAAACGAATTAAAAATATTGGCGGCTAACACATAGTTCAGGGTTGTCAGTAAAAACCACGTTCGGTTTCCCTGTGTTTATGGGAGGTTTTTGTATTTAAATTTAAATGAAATATATTTAAAATAGATTTGTTTCATTTTTATTAAATTTAAAATTAGTTAAAAAAATGACTTAAATAATTTAAAAAAAAATTACCAATTTTTAAATTAGTTAAATCAAATATTAAATAAGAAAATAATTAAATTTATATTGTCAAATGAAAAACAAACAAAATAACAAAATACTTTAACAAAATTTTTCTGCTGACCTCCATAATATGTAGGTTGAAAATTATAACATTCAATGTAATTAATCTAATTGAATAAGTTCCAATTTCAATAATACAATTATTTCAAAAATTAAATTACACCTGATCAAAAAATTAAATTAAATTAAGGGATTTTTTTTATAGAATGTGCAACACCGAGCTTGTCGATGCGAGTGAAAAGCTGACTTCAATATTTTGACATAAACTGTATGGAATTGCATCTCTATATGTTTACCTCAATGGTAGGAAGCTTGATTCTATCCCTTATATTGCATTGCGGCTGAAAAGAAAACAAAAAAAAAGAACGACCACTAAACCATCGAGGCAGATGGCGAAAAACAGCCAGTATAAAATAATTGTTTGAGCGCGAAACTGCAAAAGTTTTTGTTAGAAATCGTTGGTTGTTACAGTTGTTCGTCGCCGGTAACCTTTCCCACGTAAATTATTCATGGCATCGAGTTTCACAATAACATTTGTTTATAGTTTAGGTACCGAATCATTTTGTATATTTTTAAATGGTAGTGGATACAATTAATGAGAGTTTTGTTAACTTTAATCTGGATGATATTGTTTATGTAGGATCGTTGGCATATCCCGGGAGAGGAAGGAGAACATAAAGAGTGGGGTGAGGGTTACATCAAGGTTTCGGTCAAATGTACTTTAAGACTTTCTTTAATATCATAAAAGATAAGCACAATTTTTTCATAAGTAAACACTTTCTCAGAAAAGGTAGAGCGTTTTGTTTCTTTGCGTGAGTACCTAGAGGCCTTCGCTGCCGATTTAAGGATGTGTTTTTAATAAGCGTTCCTATTCTAGGGAAAACCCTGATGTTACAATTTTTTGTCGGCAACATGCAAGCGATGCTCCTTGTTGCAAGCGTCCATTATATGCCACGGAGACTGCAGTTTGTTTACCATCTACGTAGTATAAAAATACCTATAATGCCTTGCCCTGTTCATAATAAATTAGACAAGGGATCAATTAATAAGTAGGTAAGTGATAAGTTCACATCTTAAGATCAAGAAAACTTGATACTTGGCGCAGTTCTTCTTTCAAGTTAGAGGGACTGATAAGTTTCTGAGCTATTGAACTTTTGCAATGCCGGTCGTCGCTCACTAGATTGAAAAAAAATATGGCGGAAACTTACTTCCTAAGCTGAAAATATTGGTTGCGGTTACACGAGTACACGAATTCGGCTTATATATGACCCACTGCTGGGCATGGGATATATCATGAGAGCATAGGGGGTTTAGGCTTTAATCCACACATGCTGACCTAATGTGGCTTGGTGGATCACACATACTATATATATTACAATTTCTTCTAAGACATGTGAGTAAAGTATGAGTAGTATGTATAAATACCACAAAGTGAAATTCATATTGGTACTACCAGTTAGGATTGAACTTACACCTTGTGTGTTACAAGGAATACAAAATGTTTTCAAATAAATAAGAAACAAAAAATCAAAGAAAATAAAGTCACAGTGTACAGAAAAATACTCTCATAAAAGAGATTCTTAGACTGCGATAAAGTTTTGTAAATTGTATGTCCATGCGGAAAGGATTACTATTTCACAATTAGCTGAACGATATTATGCTGATTTTCAGACGACAACTAGCAGTATTAAATCAAAGGATTTACGTTCACGTCATTCTAAATTAGGCTAAAATACGTTAGTAATTTCTACAGATGGCTACCTCATAAATTATTACGCTGAGCGCGATTTATTATGACGTTACATTCAAAATTTATCAAATTAAACTTTAGACCTCCTTTGTACAAATGTCGTCGCTTACCCTTCGTAATATAAAATAAAAAAAAGAATAAAACAGCGCACATCGTAAGGTAACATTAAACTGGATTTTAAGCAGACACTCAGGAACTTAAAAAATACGACGAAGCATTAAAAAACAAAATTAATTTATCTTCAAGCAAAGACATATTTTAACTTCCTTATTTCTTTTAGTACTCCATTTGAATGAAAATTTACGAAATGTCAGCGTAATAAAATAATAAATTACTGAATAACTCTGATCACGATTTGCATGAAGGTAATAAACTCTACATACCTGCCTATAAATCGAATTGAAATTGTTGTCGGGATTTCAAGATACTTCATTATCATCATCATCATCTCGGCCGAAGGACGTCTATTGGCAGATAAGATTTAAGAAAACGTAATTATAACAAACATTCTATTAACTAGCTTTTGCTAACGGCTTTGTCCGCAGTATATTTCGTTTCTGCGTATAATACTATTATAGGTTTAAAATTTCATTCGTAGCGAGCTTTCGTGGGCGTATATCCAATGACTTCCTATTTTTTTATTGTAATTGGATTACTGGAATAGGGATGCATCTCACAAAGCAAACAAACATTAATTTATTCTAATATAATTATTTAAAATAAGTATTTAACGCGATCGATGATGCAGCAAGAGACCGCGGCCGATAGCCTATCATAATTTTAGAACTCATTAAAACTTATTTTGTAAAAGAAATAAGAATGCAACCGCATGACGTGACATAAGTATGATAAAGCTTTTACACAGCTCTACCGAAGAAAAGTTATATCTTTAGAAGGAGTATAATTTCAAAGACAGAATTACTGAACTTGACTCGGCTAGATAATAATGAGGGCGGGGGAGTAAGATTATTATAATACGAATAAAAAGTCAATCGCTTGTTTAAAGTAGAATTTTCAAATATTAAAATTACACCTGTAGGGTACAGTTGTTTATTTTTACTCTTCATAGATACATAAGCTGTTCGGTTATCGCAATATAAAGTAACTTATTCGCTATTCCAGACTATAATCTATCTTGAAACCAAATTTCATCCAGATCCGTTCAGAAGGTTTTGCGTGAAAGAGTAACAAACATCCACACATACATGCAGAACCTCAAAAACTTTCAACTTTATAATATCATATTATGTAGGATATACAATAACATTCTTTCGTATTATTAAAGACAAATACAACCTAAGGTCCCTAGTAAAAACGGAGTTCCAGATCACCCCCCGGCAAGATCTACAATGATTTTTAAGGAATTGCTCTTCGTTGGGTCCACTGATACTAAAATAAACAACTATTATTGAATTACAATTTGAAACAGTAAGTAAGTATGATGTTCTTGAAATGAGTAAGAACGTAGTTTTGAATTTGATTGTAAGAATTCACTGTTCTTGCCAACCATGAGAAATAAATTCTTATTTTCTTCCCTCATAGACGTCACAGGTAATCTCATTCTTCTCATCACGGGGGTGCTCACTTCAACGTGGCAATATTTTAGCTGTTAATAAAACCAGCGCATTACTCAGACAAGTAATTTTTGCTCTCAACAAAAGCTCGAATGTTTCTACTACTATACTTTGGTAGATGGTTACGTTCTTATAAGTGAAAAACGAGTACTAATCAAACTGGCCTGTTCGTCTAGTGGTTAGTGACTGAGTACTAAGTGGGAGTTCATGGGTTCGATTTCCACCCAGAACAATTCTTTGTGATGAACACTGAACAAATTTTTTTGTTTTGTTTGTATGTAATTTATCTATGCCTAGCGACAGGTCCAGACTTCGCACGGGCGGATATTTTTTTAAATTTTCGTAGAGTTCCCTTATTTATTTAAAATTAAATACAGCGTATGCTCGTTTATAATGTAGCTATCTAATGGTAAAATAATTTTTAAAATCAGTCCAGTAGATATATACTAGTGGACCTAATTAAACCTCCAATTGTGAATCTAAACCATCCAGGGCCCGAACACACACACAAAATTTCATCAAAATCGGTCCAGCCGTCTAGGAGTTCAGTGACATAGACACGCACACAAGAAATATATATATATATATATATATATATATATAAAGATAGAAATGTACAAGTACCTATGTATACCAGTTGTCTGGTTGCCATAGTACATACATGCTTTGCCTAGTTTCGAATCAGATGACCATGTGCGAGTTGTCTAAAGATTCTCGTATTATTGTTATTATCCTTAAGTAGCCGAGCGCTTCAAGTATTTCGCTTTGGTATGTAGATACTCGGTACGAGTATATGCCTACGTTCTTCTAAATGAAAATACTATCTTCAAGTCATGTATAAAACGTTTTATTATTAGAATACAATACCCAAACGGTTCAAAATAAAATGTAAATTGTTCTCTTAGCAAATGTTATTCATAGAACAAGGGCGAGTTCATTATTATTCAGGAGAATTACAGTGGAGCGTTACGCAAAACAAAGCGAAGCAAAGCTAAATAAGACAAGTCGTGAACATTAACGTATAGGTTTTGTTATAAGGGTGACGAATAACTTTCATATATCAACCAAAGTTCATATAAATAGCTAGTTTTTTGCACAAAGGTATTAATGGGGATAATAATAGAACAGGGCAGAATGAAAAGGGAATAAAAGTTTTAATAATTTTTTTTTTTTATAACCAGTACCTATCAAGATAACTCCTGCAGTAGGGTAAAAGCCCTATGTCAGACTTGGATCAAACATTTATGTTCACTCAAAGTTTTGTTCCTGGTGGCTATCGAAACCATGACCTCCGACTTAGCAATCAGGGTTCTGGTAACCTGGTCAACAAATCTAGCAACTAGCAAGAAACTTAGGCTACTCTTTTTAATTTTCAGATACCTAAATCAATAAGATTTATGTAGCATGCAAATTGATGCAAATAAAAGCACCATACTCGTATACTAAAAAAATACTTAAGATTTAACGATCTTAGTACTAACTGATTAATTTTTCATTCTCTATTCACCCACAAATTACCATTCACTGTACTAAACCTTAATATCAAGTTTATCCGAAAAATATTAAAACACCCCTCTTGTCGATGTTCACCATTCTAAACACGTTACACAAGAAAATTACACAATGAAGCCAAAATGTTCTATTTGTAATTTGTTTACGCATTTTGTTCGTATATAACCGACATCTAAAGCGCGTTTTTTATTATATATCTCATAAACATTCCTCTCTCTCTTTTCTTCTGTGAATTAGAAAAGAAGGCAGCGAGAAGAACAGACGGCAGCCCATGTGCTACCACACAACCTTGCCCTGACCTCGCTATATACATACATGATGAAGCACCTTGGAAACCCACGTACTCTACGCGAGGTCATCGGCATCAATAAGTGTATGCTAGTCTTCTTCTTTAACGAGCTGCTTTTAAAAAATCCAGACAAAATACGCATTTAGACGTGGAGTTTTGGTAAAAAAGAATTGGAGAAGCACCATACTAGCGAGCAAGTCCGACTGAGAAAGAACGTCTTCCTTATAGAAGACCACAGCCAAATAACTACAATACACACAGCGTTATAGTTGTGTTCCTGTGTGTGAATACATTCATTTAGATATGCGCTTTTAATGGAACGTCTCTCTACCCGGGGATACTCCATAACTAAACTCCGTTACAATTTTTTAAGTCGGTTTCACCGGTATAGTTTTCACGACAAGCAATTATGCTTACTATCAGGTGGGCCATTATACTTCTTTGCCACCTGAATAGTATAAAAAAACCAGCTTGGTATACTATACTAACCGCAATCTTCCTTCAAGCGATCTCATCCGATATTAATTTGGTGAAAACGTGAAGTGTAGCCGAGATGCTTTCGGTTTATAACGTTAGGTTGAAGCAAGGTTGCAGACAGATTTTTTCCGATCATTATTTCCCCGGAGTGCGGATGTAAACATCGGGAGGATCGTTTGTAATATTGTATGCATGGCTTTTGTTTTATTTAACTATTTACGGACGGTATAACAATTGCAAAGAGTAATAAAGCTTTTGTTTATCAAAGTAGAGTTAGCAATTTAAAGTAGCAAAATAAGTAAATATTTTTTATAGTACATGCATATTTATCTACGTATCACATATTTAAAAAACGACTTGATATATACAGATGTTTCTAAAATAGATATTTTTTTTAAATAATTTAAATGCAGTTCATAGCCCATACTTTTTGTACAAACCATTTCTTAGTTTTATGAAATTAGGTATGTATATATACATAGTGTCTGTAATTTAATCGTAACGTCAATCTACATATATAAAAGGTAAGTAATATTATATAGGTTAAATATCCATCTCAGCCAAAAGTCGTACACTGCTGGACATAAGATTTCTACAACACTCGATCCCAAGTCGACCTTGTCCATCGAGAGTCTACCTTATTGGAGGTCTGCCTACGCTTCGTCAGTCATTGGGGCAGAAAGGTTCTAGAGTGGCGATCAAGAACTGGAAGACGAAGCGTTAGTTAAGGCCCTCAAAAAATCATGAAAAGGAGGTGTAAATGAAACCATTGTTTTTTGGCATTTATAGACAAATAACTGCCAAAAAATACAGTATTAATCTACAAGATAATATATGTTTTATAATATGGTTTTGTAATAAATTATATAGTAATTCTAAATAGTTTGTAAAAAAATCATCGAATCAGCACCAAATTATTGAGATGAGATAACCACTTTATGACTTCAATTTTGATCAAATAATACGAAAAAAAAAAAAACATTATTTGAAGAAAACATAAACCTATAATTTGGTTATGTTATATTTATAATAAGTTTCAATTTTAATTTATTGAAAATAAAAATTGTAGGTTATTGTTAGGTCGTGTTTGGTTCGCCCAAATGCTCAAGGTTGTTGGCGATATCAGAAGCCTTAAGTTTAGCTAGCCGATAATTCCGTAAATATTAATTGATTACACCATCGAACATATCCGATTTTCCATCATATGGCGAAAATCCCGTGCATTCGGACGTCCGAATAGTTTGGACCCGAAAGATGCGATTTTCGCACTATATTACACCGGAAAAGTTGCTTTCTGTACTGTTCTGTTATATATGGTATAGCATTGATATCAATATAAATAAGAGTTCTGTAGATTATTAAAAAATCTGGTATGTTATTCAATGAGGTATATCTCAGTTTCAAAATATTTGCATTAAGAGCTATATAGACGGGAACAGAGCAGAGCCTCCAGCAAATACCGGTCGGCTACAATCTCGCTGTAGGGTTGTACCACTGGCTAAAACATTTTTTTATACCACTTAGGTGGCAAGCATACGGTATGGCTGATGATAAGCAGTTACCGTTACCGTAGCCCTCAAACGCTTACAATGCCAGGCAGGAGGGGGGAGGGAGATCACTTCAGTGTAGTATGTTTGCAAAGTCTCCAGCAAAACCAGGCTTTTCTCCTAATGTGAGTAGTCTTAAAAAAAACAATTTGTTTTGTTTACATAGCACATCCACTTATATAATAATAAAAATATCAATTCATACATTTATTGTATCCCACAGCTTAGCACGCGTTTCTTGTATGAATAGAGTGTAGAATAAAACTGAAGAGTTTGTTTGAACGCGCTAATCTCTAGAACTACTAGTCCGATTTGAAAAAATCTTTTTGTATTGGATAGTCCAATTCTTGAATAGCAGTAGGCTATTCAATTACATATCACGCCACGCCCCAAGAGCATGGCAGTAACAACAAACGTGACACGGTACAAAATATCACATTCCTTCGTGAACACAGTGTACCTATTAAAAAGCGATATAAAGTTTTCTCTCCACATAAAGATAAGGTGATTGCCAACCCTATCTGAGTACAGCAAATAACCAACGTCTTGTCGGATGTTATTAGGTGTGTGCGTAGCTCAAAACATTGCCTCCAAGTTTACCAATATCAACGATATTATTCGTTTCGGCGCCTTTTATGCAAATTCACTTTGAACTTGTGGGTACAAGTCAGCTCTTCATTATAAACAAGACAACTTTGCAGACAGGTACGTCATTATATTTACCAATATTTACGAGTATATTTAGGAGTTTATTTCTATATAAACTACCTATAATTGAGAAAAAATACTCCAAATGAAAACGATTTTTACGTTTATTAATAAACTGAAAATCTACTAAACCAATTCTTTACTCAATAAAATAAAAATTAAAAGTATATAAATTTCCACCCGTCCAAAGTCGGTGCGGCCGCTACTCAATAATAATAGTACCTATGATCCTTCGGATTGATTTTGCTTATGATGGCTAACATCAACGGAGATTAACTAACTGTGCAGGGCATATTATAGTAGGTATCTACACAAGTGACTACCTTACGACTTACATAGTCCGATAGGCCGGCAATTCGACACTACCGGAAAAGACGCAGGACCAACAGCTACACGTGCTTTTCAAGGTACGGCAGTGTCAACACCGCCAATTTCCAAAGGTCGGGTATCTATTATTAATCTTTTGAAAAAAAAAAAACTCAATATTTATTTTTGGTTTGGGCTAGGACGCGTTCAGCAGTTGCACTCAATGACCGCTAGACCATCGTGGTAATTTAACATAGGTACCTACTTTGCTGGCGAAATATGGATGGCATACATCTCTTCTTATGCTTTTACCTTTAAATGGCTAAGGGAAAAGGCGTGATACTATTTTACGATAATAAGTAAAGGAAAACTCAAACAAAGACACAAACAAGTGTCATGTAATATTTTGGACGCGCCTACTAAGTTAGAATAACAGATGAAAATACTTTAGTTGAGGTGAACTGTAATAAATATTTTCCACTCGACAAACAAGCTCGGGGGTACGGTACATTAAATAATATCGACATATCCAAGCCAATTTCGTACTTTCCGCTAAGCTTATTTCAGACTTCCAACACGCAAACATTCCCCCATGCGAAAATAGATTCGATTTGCATTTTAGGGTTATAAGACGAGCAATAACACATTACGTATTTTTGGATATTGCCATACGTTTATATAGGAAATGGGTTTCATATTGTGGTACTTAATAGAATTCTATTATATTATTAACTTAAATGTAAGAAGTATGGCATCACGCCTTAATTTTTTTTGTAAATTAGCGTTAGTTAACAACTATTTGCAGTGTTTATTCATAGTCATATTTTATTGGTAAGGAATTCTTGCAAGTCATATTTACATTACAACATAATACAATTTGTTCATGTTACAATAAAACATCTTATGCACAAAATTAATTAATCAAAATTATAACAGTACAAATGTCAGTGGATAAAATAATGTCAAAAGTATAATGTCAAAATATTAAGTTTCAAAAATAATGACAAATGATAATTTTAAATATAATATTATATTTTTTAGTCTAGATATTATACATATTAAATGATAATATCTAAACAAACTTATCCACATGTATACTGACGGATACCCACAATATCTGCATGAAAGTAGAGATGGCTTTTTAAACTATTAGTCTTTGCGTTAATGAATCAGTCATACATACATACCTTCATACCTTCATAGACTCACGCCTGTTTTTCAGAGAGGTGGGTAAGGAGTATTTCACTGATAAAAATCATGATCATTTATTTAATTTTATTAGGTACAATTTTAAAGTCTTATAAATAAATACACGGGTGCTATGTTTTTGAGGAAAATGTTTGCATATTGCATAAATATTTTTATTTGAAAGTCAGTCCGTACATTGATTCAGTTTGTGTCCTTTAATGTTTCTATTGATACTTTAATATTCATTGCATGTAGCTAAATCAATTTTCCAATACAGTTTATTTCCCAGTAACAGCTGTAAAATTCATAAAATAAAAAATGGTGAACACGAGCGTTTGAATCGATTGAATTTAAACAAATACGTGATGTCATTGCAACGATTTACGGCACGTTCGAGTGACGATCTCCCGCGTGATGAATGTCACACGGATCCCTTTGGCTATACACCTACCTATGTACTTGTATATAGGTATGTTACTCTCGTAAATTATACAACGTTGATGCCAAACATTGCTTACGTGAACGTATAGAACAAAGGGAACGGGTTATTTATTGTAGGCTTCCAAAAGGAATTGTATTAAACCTTGACAGTTCTACTTTTATCTATATTTTTATAAATGTTTTTTTTAGGATTTAGTTTGTTTAGCTTTGTGTTCAGCGAGCATAATATTAAATAATACTACATATAATAATTCACGTTGCAATATTATTAACAGATAATTAAGTCTTCTTCACGAGTTTTCAAAACAAAAAACGTTTATTCTGAATACAAAATGAGCACAACCTAAAACCGCAAAACAACAAGCGTGTTACATTTGTCCAATAAGAATGATTAATATGATTATGATATGTACTGTTTCAGATAATTCGATTATTAACACGATCAGGCATTACTTACCTTTAAATTGTTTGACGTTTTGACTAGGTTACACCGATCGTACCGATCTGACCTAAGTAGTTGTTATCAATTAGAACTGGTAATAAACGAACTACAAACTTTGTTTTCGCGAAATAAAACGGACCCCTCCAGAGCTCAAATTTTTCAGAGTAAAGAAATATTTTATACAACCCCTCGTTTCGAGGCTGATACAGGTTAAAAACAAGAATAAGTTCACTGACTGATATATCAATGCACAGCTAAAAAAAGGTCCCTTAGCTAATGTAGACGCTAAGAGAGGATTACCCGAGACACTCAAGGGAAACGGCGAAAAAATCCAAACAGAATAAAGTCTGTGTAAAAGTCTAGTAAATGTATAAAGCAGGAATAGTCCTATAAGTACCTGTTCAGTAAAACGGTGGTGTGTAGGATCACTTCATTGCTCCATCTTCTCCCCCACTCAGCGGGGAGCTGTGTAGAAAATAATTAATAAGATGAGGCTGAGGGGGAAATAGGGAAAAAACGAGCCCACAATCTTATACAGAAACGTCAGTCTTAGTTTACGGAACCCTTAGGCGTCGTTAAATATAAAGGATTACGCAGAGATTATATTTTAATTTGTATAAAGAAAGTAGTTATAAAAGCATATAAAGTACCTAATACAGTCTCTTTTAGTGCATACGATTGCTGTGTTGGAGTCTTAGGATCGATCCCCAGGTGAAGTAAAATATTGGTAAATAGGTTTTCACTTAACATTTTAAGAAATTCTCAACAAATATGTCGTATAGGCCCGCTACCTGTATAAAGGACACCTAAAATAGCTGTCCAAACGTTATTATGCACCATACAGAATAAAGTGAAGATAAAAAGTGGGAGGATAAATAGTATTCTCTCTCATCTCAACCCATAACGTCCCAATACTGGGCACGGGTCTCTTCCATACACTTGGAGTGATATTAGCCTACTATGCGACACTGGCCAGACGGGTTGGTATATACATATTTCGAGTTTTCCCTCTCTTGCATTGTGGATATTGTCTGCCAGTTACTCCCTTAGTTCATTTCATTCATTGCTCATTGGTTCATTGCTAGCTTTAAAATAATTACTTCCACACAAATTTAGTCTGCAGTGAACAAGTAATTTAATATGTTATTTTGATATAACATGCAATGGGGTAATTTTGATGGAGCTTATCCCTCCGGCCTAAGGGCTTCATATATCATAAAGTAGCGTGTAATAAAACCAAAGGCTTGCCGGGGTAGTGGTGATATATTGTGATAATGACAAGAGAGTGCGTGCATGGTCTAGTGCTTAAAGTGATCACTTCAAAGTCAAAATCATTTATTAATTTAGATCAAATGCATGATACTTACTTCAAACAGATATGCTACTTTTAGCATCGACGATCAGCGACTGTATCGATGCTGCATCGCGTTTGGCGACTCTCTGCGTTCGGTCGCGGTATCGTAATCGATGTCGCGATTGTATCGATGCTGCATCGCGATTTGGTAACTCTCTGCATTCTGCAATCTCTTCTCTCTTGTATGAAATAATGAACCAAGTCGATGCGACCGGACATCCGAATGTGTGCGTAATGTGGCGTTCGTCTATGTGTCTAACTTCCGAAAAGCGACTCAATCGCCATGTTTGGTGTTTTTAAGTGTGCGGTGTGGAATGTTTGGTTGCGACATTTAACTTCTATAAAGCGACTAAATCGCAGATCGCCAATGCAAAAAGTATAATAAAAGCCCTTATAAACTCCAAGAGTTGTATCATTCTATACAGAAATAATAATATATTCGTGTAACCTGCAGATTTGTTTCGAGTCTGGTTAAAGTAATCTGGTTCGTAAATTGTATGTTTGGAAATTACAAGACTGCCATATTAAACGAGAAAATCGTATAATCGAAGCTAAGTTAGAGGTCGTAGTGGACTCTATTTCCACTCAGGACAAAAATCTTCGTGATGAGCGCGATTTTATTTCTGTACCTGGATGTAATTTATGTAAGTGATTTTGGGTATGTCTTACCGTTCGGTATGTTAGCCGTGTGTCGTGGGGAACTTTATAAAGTTAGTGTCACTAACCATTAGATCAACAGAGCCTATAGACAAGTGGTATAAGCGATAGACGAATCGATAAGTCAAAAAAACAAATGTATGGAATTTGACGTAAGTCTACGATATAAAGTCGTAAACTTACGTCAAATCCCATACATTTTCTTTTTTGACTTTTCGATTCGACTATCGTTTATGCCACTTATCTAGAGGGGCAGGCCAGCCAATGTTTGTGACCTTCCGATTCCCGAGTAGGGCAGCGTTATTGGGTTGTATTAGTAAATTCTCAGTAGCAGCACGGAAGCTCGCTCCCTATTGAGCGGGATCTAATGAAGCGATACGTAGGTGTCCTGGGATACTCCTCTTACCTTTTCGGGGAACATAGCGTGATTCCATGTGGCAAAGAACGAATAACACGTTCGTACATTTTCGACTTATACTAAATTAAAAATTGTAAATGATGCTATCAGCTCAACTAAGCTGTATGCCTGGCTATTACGGTTCGCAAGTATAATTAAAAAAAGCGCTGTAATGGAAGTTCCCAGTGGAATACAAAGCTAATATTTAGATTAGGATTATAAACGAATGAGTGGGTTAGGTTAATACATTAAAGGTAGTGAAAATTAAATTAATTGCCACACTTTTTATTTGTAGTCTGTGTGTGGAAATTTTGTTATAAATCAACTTTCTGGTGAATTATTACTTGCGTGGTGTATTTTTCAAGTGGCGTTTTTGTTTTAAAACATTAGACTGATTTGCGGGAAACGAGCTATTAAGTGTTATGCCCTTATATGCTTAAAATATTTTTTGTTATACTTTGTACTTGGGTGGCATACAAACATACGGCAGTGGATTGGATCGGATAGCCTATGGATATGGACGCTTGCAATACCAGATGTATCACTTGCGTGTATCTCTTTTTTTACACTAGGGGTTTAAGATGGAGTAGCCCTGGGATAGGAAAACTTTTCTTTCAAAACGCATTCCTAAATGAGCGCTGGAGATTATATTCACACACAGGAACACAACCACACCGCTGGCGCTGCATGTAGTTATTTAACAGTGGTCTTCTATAACGTGGAGGTCCTTCCCCAGTCAGGCTTTCTCGCTAGTATGGTGTCCCTTAAGTTTTTAAAGAGAGGTGGAAATATATATTTAAGTATGATTTCTAATACTCTTAATTCACAAACCTTATTAAGCACCAAGCAAGGTACCCATTTTGGGAATGATATGCTGAATCTAAGGTTATACTGGAAAATTATAGTAGTTCGAACTTTTCCAATAACTTTATACACCTTTTGTAGCATCACAGTAAGCTAGCTTAAATCTCAAGAGGTTGTTGAAGTGATCTATTTTTAGTATTTACATAGAATAATGAAAGTCCGGACTCCCCAACCCAATTAGTAGAGATATCGGTAAGCTAAAGTGCTCTTATCCCGGACTGCTAACTGGTTGTTAATGTGCTCTCTAAGGTACTGCGATGTCCCTGTGCCAATACCGAGGCAATCAGTCGATCGATAACATATTAAACTAACAAATCTTTAAGCCAAGAACCTTTTTTAGAATATAAATATCTTTAAAAGTGTTAACATTGGCATAATCATTATAGTATAAAATTAAAAAAAAAATACATGAATTAAAACCTCACCTCTTTCGAAGTCGTTTAAAAATCATGTTAACAAAGTTTTATAGACATCCTTCAGATAATTTATACTTCAGCTATTTTGTTTCTGAAAGAGTTTTGAATGTCGCGTCGTACAAATAAAGATAAGCACGTTAAAAGTAAAATAATTACAATAAATAGCACCTGTACTGTAACTTGTTTATAAATTAGCTACCTACGCAAATTTCATAAACCCTAATAAAGTGCTTTAGGGAATTAATAAAGTTTTTACTGTAAGAATACTAAAAATAAATATTTAGGTGCGTTAATTACTGCCTCAACACGTATTCGCAGAATTTTATGTTCTATTTCATCATTAGTGTTTGCTGAGAAGACAGCGTCTTTAGACTACATGGTTGGTGTGGTTACTTCCCTATTTACCACTGCACGAGGTTCAGTCGTTTCGGTCCCCACACGGGACAAAAAATGTATTAGGTATCAATGAATGGTTGTTCTCAGTCAGGGTGTTCTTTGTGCTCATTAATTGTTTATCTTCTAAAAAATATAAACAAGGAAGAAAGATATAGAGAGATAGGGATCGCAGAGAGTTGAGCACCATACTAGCGAGCAAGCCCGACTGGGCAAGGAGCTTTACCTTACAGAAGACCACAGCCAAATAACTGCACATAGCGGTAGTAGTTGTGTTCCTTTGTGTGAGTACAGCTCTCCAGCGCTCATTTAGGGATGCGTTTTTAAATAAAACGTTTTACTATTCCAGAGATACTCCATCTTATAACCCTGGTGTAAAAAAATGGGTCGGCACCTCGCAGGTCATACCTCTCGTCATCTGTCAAGCGTCCATAGGCAATGTGTAACTGCTTAACAATAGGCGAGTCGTAGGCTTGTTTGCAACCCAAGTAGTTTAAAAAACAGAATTCAGGTAGAGATCGCTTTTAGTGATAAGATCGCCCTAATACAATTACCTATGTTACAATCTATGTTGTACCTATGTTCTTATTTTTGCCAAGCAAAAATAAGACTTAACTCAACGTCTTTAGGTGTGGGTACTCAATCACAACAGAAAAACTAAACGAATCTGGATAAAATTTGGCATAGATATAGAATAATATAGTATAATGAGCTTCCTGCCGAGGTTTTCCCGAGAGACTATAGCATGGGGTTCTTCAAGAAAGGAGTTATAAGGTTTCTAAAGGGTCGGCAACGCGCGAGTGATACCCCTGGTGTTACAAGCGTCCATAGGCTACGGTAACTGCTTATCATCAGGCGGGCCCTATGCTTGTTTGCCTCCTTGTTAGTACAAATATATATATATATATATAGTCTGGAATAACAAAGGCTTTATTTAGTTCGGAAAAATGTACGGTTCCAGTGGGATAGTTTTGAAATATTCTATCTACCTATTTAACTGCAATTCTTTAAACATGAAAAATTAAATAAATATAAATACATACCTACTTTATGTTATACACATAATCTTTACTAAAATATTCATTCTTGCAAAATTCACACAGGTATAACAAAATATGTTTTTCTCATACAAAAAATACCAACGAGAAACGTCAAACGATTTCGTAATTGAATTTTTATTAGGTATAGAAGTTCAGTGAAATATGAAATTTACCTTCATATTATTTGAAACAAGCCAATAAATATGTATATTGAATTTGAAGGCCTCAATAAAGCTTTTTGATAATATAAGCTTAATAACCCCGGGTGGATGATAGTAAGGTTTTGCCAGGTTGTAACGTCATTTTACAATTCCAGACCCCATGCTGTTAATGATTTTTTTTAACAAAATTCCAAATAAACAAGACCCTTTATGATCGGTCGCAAACATCGGTGCTTATGCATCGTATTATCATATTATTATTTCAAAGGAAACTCGTTTTCGTCAATATTATATATTTTGCTTACTTATCGCTCTAAAGGTTTTATAGGTCTCCACTTTGTGATAAAGTATTTGAATTGCCACGAAAACTCGACACGTCCATTTGAATGAAAGCAACAGTACGTGGCCTGAATTAACCTTAGAAGAGGCTCGATAACGAGACTTGACTGATTTGTAGCAACTTTTGCACTATAGCTACGGTATTTGTATATTAGAAAGATAATTCCCGCACTATAGGTAACTAGCCCTGTGTCGCGAGAGACTTTACAGACATTCAGAACGGATACAAAGCCATCCAGTCATTTTTGTCCTGTGTGGGAATCGAACCCACAACACGACGCGCAGTGTTAAGTGACAAGGTAACCTGTTAAGCCACTGAACTAATAGTGTCTTATATCAGTGTATCATCATTATACCTAAACTTTTTTGCGCTTTTGTGAAGTGCAAAAAATGTATAAGCATGCGCCTCGGAAAGCACGTAAAGCTGTTGGACCTGCCACCCTGCACCTGATCTCTTTGATTGTGTCGTCTCATCGGACTATGATGAGTAAAGACATACAGTTCACCTGTGTTTGCTCACTCACTTGAGAACATCTCCGTTGGGATTGGCCGCCGTGATCGAAATCGATCTAGAGGACTATTATAATAGGTCTCTTAAACGACTGACGAGCGCAACACAACACAGGTAATGGAAATCTTTATTATTTCTAATTCTATATTTTACTATTGGCAAAGTCAATGTTGGAAGTATTCCGAAAGGTTACATTACGGTCATAATAAATGTAAGTAACACCTCAAAAGGGCCAACGAACGCCACTTATTGCCCATGAATAACCACCACACAGTTGATATTGTCCCGAAATTCAATAGGAAACCCTCAGTAAACTGCCCACACATTCTTACTTAATTGTAACAGTGTGACCACAATGTAAGTAATTAATTACAAAAGATAATTAAATAAATTGGCTAAAGGTTCACGTATATAAATTTGACTAAAGTCATTTAACTTTACTAAACTCATTTGAACTACCCAATATGTAGGTTCTATTACTATTTACTCATTAGCCCGCAATAAAACTTACTCACGCCCACCTTTTACCGTTCGGGCTATTTATCACGTGGTTGTTACAAAAGTTTTGTTGAAAGAGTTTTCGAGTGGACCCCTGTGTCGTCCCTCCTCAAGATTGATGGTTTCCCTCAGTCAACTGGTTGTTCATGGTGCCTATTCTTCCCGCACTCACCCTTTGTTTGTACTATTGTTGTGAGTTTTACAATTATCATTAAGATCACTGTCTCTGTTGAGGCGCGTGTTGTTCACTTAATGAAATTAAAGTCGAATTGAATTTATACAAATATCAGTTTTTGATTATTGAATTGAAGTGAAAAGGAAATAGAACAGAAGGTAATCAGTTTTGAATCTAAACTAGTACTGTGAGGATATAGAGAAAAAATAGAGACACCATAAGGAAACAATTCTTTTTTAATTTTTCTCAATTTTTAATTTCATCATTTCAACCCATAAACGTCCCACCGCTGGGCATGGGTCTCCTCCTAACATTTGATATTAGCCTACTATACCACGCTGGCCAGACGGGTTGGTATAGGGTTTTGTTTCAAGTTTTCTCTCTCTTGCGGTGGATATTGTCTGCTAGACTTACTCCCTTAGTCGGCTCTTACGATACCCTCGAGATGGAAGGGGTGGTGACATTTGTATTCTTAATCCGTCACCACACGGACATTTTTAATTTATTATTCATAAAATAATTCTATATACGCCTTATATTATTTATACAGATAGATCTGTATAAATAATATAAGGCGTGTTTATGTGACGCAGTTTGCACTTTACTAAAAGCTATGATAAGCTCTGCCTAGAACCACACGTTCTAGGCAGAGCTTATCATAAAGTGCAAACTGCAAAAGTGCAGTCAAGTTTTAGTAGAGGACTGGTATATAAAAAGGTATGTCAAGTAAGAAAGAGATGAGTTTATTTTGTGTTTATTCCAACAATAATATAAAGTTGAAATCTTTTTACATGTCCAATCTCACAACAGCCTTAATCGACGAAAACATATTCTCTACACCGCGATATTAACAAACTATGCCAATGTAACAAGCTTTTAAATAAAACCACATTGAAACACAAACATATACTCATATATACGTTTTTACGTTGAAGTTTAAATCGTGTGTATGTTTAATATTTGCTCATGCATCTATCGTTTTCAACTACGATGTTCGATTTCATAGATGTTTACTGACAATATGAATAATTCAAATGGATATATGTGGCGTGAAAGAGTCTCAAAGGAAATACGAGCACCTATAGAGTTTAAAATTGACGGTGCTGTCTGCTCGTCGACGCTTTACCATCTCGCAAGCATCCCCTCGCAATATGAGAAGGAGTACTTCGACAACGCGCCTCTGTCGAGACAGAAATCTTAATGATAGTTATTACTTTGTTGAAAATAAGTACGTACTACGCTTCGTAGACAACGGGATATTAAGTATAATAGACATTTATTTTGTACTCGCTTTTGCCCGCGGCTTCGCCCGCGTATGTGTTATCGAGGTAAAAAGAAGGTTATTACCTAGTATTATATCTCCCCCTTGCCAAATGGTTTAGCCTTATTTTGTATATCAATAAAATAAAGGTTGCAAATAAATTGAATAATCGAAAAGTTCGTGTTACGCTACACTATTATAAATTTGAAAAAACCCATTTATAACTTGGGACAACTCACACACAGCCATCTGATTCCAATTACATAGAGCTGACCAAAGATGGCAACCAGACATCTGGTAAACATTTTTATATAGGTATGTATTTCGGAATACATACATATTATACCAACATACAGAGGCAAAGTGGGACGGAGCTATATAGCGTGTATCGCTTTGTCCCTCTTTCTTGCTCGAAAGACCTGAACAAAGAATAGGGAATATGCATGTTTTTTTTTTATTTCCTAAACAAATAATTTACACCTTTATAACATAGAAAAAAATATAAATAGGCTTGAAATTAGTCAAGTTATTTTACAAAGTAAAATTTAAAACATTGAATAAATTTGAGCCTTTCAAACGCCACCATTTTGCGCGCGCTTATGATGACGTCATTGGATATGTCCTGTTTGTTTACTATAGTAGCGTTTCAGCTACTTAATACTTATTTTCAGTTTAAATTGCTAAACAAATCATGGAAGAAGTTAAAAAACCTTCTTACAAGTATTGTATGGTACCGAAATGTAAAAACACTCCCATTAGTATAACAGATAAAGTGTTTTTCGTATTCCACGCGATGTAAAATTACGAAAACAATGGTGTAAGGTGATGAAAAGGGATGATACATCTCTAGTATCGGTTGTATATTGTTGTGAAGATCATTTTAACGTAACTATTTTATATTTATGTATAGCTTAGTGTGAATTAGCTAATAAGCAGTAGAAGATTCGGTCAAAAACTATTAACTAACTTATTTCACAAGTTTACAAAAGTTCATTAAATATTTCTCTAAAGAGCTTCCTTATTCCTTTTCCGGTTTTACGAAATTTTGATGATTTGAATTGAGTATATAAATATAATATGTTTATAGTATATTCTATATATATTAATATTACGTTAATATAAGAATAGGTATAATGATATAGACGTAAATTAGGACTTTAGGAACAATTTAAAAGTCAAATTGTTATGTGGGCCTTTCTCTACTAACTGGAAACTTGTCTAGTGACAGTTGTCCCAACCCTATTTTTCTAGAAAATTAAAAATATAATATGTTAAGTCGATAGATAGTTATAATATAAATACATATAAACAAGAAACCATTGTAATTTTCCCTTATTTTTCGAATTATAGGCAATTTTGTAAAAAAATGCGGCAGAGGACTGTTTTGCCACCCAGAGGACTGTTTTTTCCACCCAGAGAACAGTTTATGTCAATGTTTATATAAAGAAAAACACAATATTAATTATTAAATGTAATCAAATAAATTCTCTTCTTTATTGAATACAGTATCACCTACAGAATTTAAATATATATTTATCAAGAACAAATTGCGAGCTTAGCTCTCTAAATAAAGAATTAAAATAATTATAATCAAAATTAAGCTTAGGTACTAAGAATCAGCCTTGGTTACTTATCAATGCAGACTTATTTCTCAAAAACAGGTACAGGTATATTAAAATAATAAAATATTCGTTTCCCTTTTAGGGCAATATCTGGGTTTGGCAACTTCTTTAATACTTGGTCAAAGGACACATCAGAAACATCATTTTCATCGACTCTGAATGTGTGTCCTTTGTCATCACAAATTTTTAAGAAGGTTACTGTTAGTTCGCCTTCTTCCGTGTCTATCTTATTGATTACTGCAGCATAACAATATTCAGTGTTTCTTACTAGAAATTTAACCAAGACGTAATCACCGATGGTGTAATTCTGTTGGTTGATTGAACTAGGTCCAGCCAGTTTAGCGTCGTCGTCGGTCTCCATTGTGGAATCCTGTGAGTTGTCCATGCATCCACTTTCAGAGTCTGTGTAAATATCATCTACGTGAAGTCTTGTCTTATTTTTGTACTCTAACACTCCTAAATTGAAATGCTGGCACTCCTCTTCACAAGTGCAACTTAAACTTTTCATTATGAGTTTAGCGGCACTTGGAGCTGATTCCAGAGGACTTCTTAATATTTCAGCCTTTACTTGATGTATTTTTAGAGTGCCATTAAAGCTTTTTAAATTAACTATTTCATTTTGAAGGTCATCTGTCAATTCTTGGATGGCTTTATCGTCGATTGTGAACAATGTAATTGCGGAACATCTTCGTTGAATGGCCTCTACAAATGATTCCAAGCTATCAATATCACCTCCTGTAGCGACGACGGCATCAGCGGTTCTCTTGCAGGTCGCTCCAATGCCATCAGGGGCTCCTTTGCCATGGCCACTCTCTGAATAGTTCCAGGTAAACTTCTTCACATTTAAAACCTCTTGTTGAAGCCTTAATGCCAGGATATAAAACATCGTTTTGTTTCTGTATTGAGTTACGGGTCCATCGCTGACGAAGTGGATGCTCTTTATGTTAGGTGGGAGAGTTTTAAAGATTGGCCGCAAATGTGCCCATATAGCAGCTGGTGAATGTGTGAGATTTTTGGAAACGGTACAATAAGACTTGATAGAGTTTTTGGTATACACTACCACAGTATGAAGACTTAGCTGAAGTCTCGACCCTCCAAAATGAAATGCTTGTATTTCTTGACCGTATTTGGAACAATAATTTTCTGAAAAATCCATATGTATGATAGCGTCTTCGTCGGTAAGGTTTTGTTTGTATTTCTTGATAGCATTGTATTGATGGGTAATGTTTCTCTCGTGTTGATAATAAGCTTCCAAATCCTCGTGCAGCTCTTCTATTAGTTCTCGAGGGCGAACCGTGAAGGTTTTCTTTAGGTATTTGGTAACTGTTCGAGCATTCTTGGTCTTGGGGTCGTTGTAAGTTTGTTTCTCGGATATCCATTTTTTAAATTCAATAGGCTTGCTGTCATCAAACTCCCTGTAGTCAGGATTCTTGTCAATACAGCGTTGGCAGGTTCGTGACAAACATAGCTCGTCATAGCGATTACAACATGTCTTTTGAAGCAGTGCAGTGTGACTATTGTAAGTCAAAATTCTTCGCCTGTGCAATGCTGATAGTTTCAGATCGATGTTCGCGTGCTTTATGCACAGGCACGTGTCACGTTCGTTTACATTTGGTGTTATGACCCAGAAAGGACGTAGACGACAAAACGTTGTGTAGCTTATTTTAAAATGTTCAGCTTGAAACTTCTTGTATAAATTTGCGATGCTATCCGATAGATATCTTTTCTGTTTTTTAACCCCTTTTCTGGTCAGGCATTCTCGTTTTCCTGCGCCAAGTCTGCTGTTGTCATCATTTTCATAGAAGGTTCGTACAGTGTTTATGCAATCTGATGAAATTTTGTCTTTACGAGTCCGAAGCTTGGGTACTAAAACTGATTGACGCGCTGACTTCTGAATTGTTTTATAAGATATACAACTATCTTTGCTTCGCCATAACTTGTACTTGTGAATTAGTTTACCGAACACGACTTTTCCGAATATTTGTTTTTCTTTGCAGGTTTTTAAATTAGCGTAGTTTTCTTTCAGCTGGGCATTCAACACTTCACCGAATAGCGCCTTTTTGACTACTTCTCTGCGAGTTTCTGACGAATCACACATTGTGGTAAGTTTAGTGTTAGGTGTGTCTACATTTTTCTTTGTCTTAGCTTTTTCCAAACGTTCTAATCTCTTCCTATACTTCTCGGATTTTTTTTTGTAGTACTCGATCTTTTTGTCTTTATCCTTTATAATTTTGTCACGTTTCTTTCTAGCATTACGCTTTCTCGTATTACTTGCATCACTTCGTGGAGTGGTCATAGGTAGTATTGATGGAGAGACAGAACTTTGAGGAGAAGGTGAACCCTCGGATTCGGGCGTATTTTGTCGTACAAAATTGTTTGTAATTTCTTTCAAAGCTTTTTTTTTTGCGCGGTAGGTAGCACAGTGCTTTCTCCATTCTTTAGTCACAGCTTTGTGTTCACGTCGACTCATATCTTTAACTGGCTTTCTTGTACCGTTTTCCTTCTTTCTTTGGTAGTTTCGTCGTTCTTTTTCCTTCAATTGCTCTCTTTTTACAGGGTCATTTTTTAGCCGTTGATATCTTAATCTTTCTGCAATTCGTTTCTGCTCTTTTATTTCTTCTTTGGTTTTAGATTTCTTCTTTGGTGGCATTGCGGCAATACTAAAACAATAAAACATACTTTCAATATTTAAAAAAAACCGTAAGGGTTTAAAAACAGGTAGGTACTGGGTACGTATTATTTTATATTCCAAAATCCATAATAATAGAAAACAAAAGACCTGAATTAACGTGACAGGCCAATGTAAGAAAGAAAGAGGCTATCGGCAAGCAGTAGGTTAGTGCAGACTATAAAGAATATTAATAAAATACACGGACGTCAAATAAAACAGTCCTCTGTCACATTGAACAGTCCTCTGTGTTATAAATTTCCAGAGGACTGTTGCACAGAGGACTGTTATTTTTACGTAAAAAATGTCATACCACGTATCAGTTTAAATATTACTTCATAACAGTGAAACAGCTATAAATTATCACACTGAGCAATTTTTTTGTTAAATAAATATAATTATAACACATAAAACACCGTAAAATAGACTTACCAGAGGAATGTTCACTTGACACTACAGAGACGTGGCTCCCACACAGACGCGGAGTTGTCACTGCGCAAAATGGCGGCGACTTGTTTAGCATGGCGACCGAGCAAACTTCACACTGTTAACGTTCCGTTTCACGCGAAATGTAACCACAATAGTGTTTAATATTTTAGTGGCGCGATATTCTAATTGTGACAGAGGACTGTTCAAAAATGTATCGGACAAAATTCGAACACTAGTTTTTAGTACTAAAAAAATCTCTAAAATTTTAATTGTTTTTTGTTTACATGCATTCAATATTCTTTATGTTTATAGACTTATAAGATTTTACATTTTTAAATACAACTTATAAAAACCGAACTGAATCATACTCGATCCGGAATTAGGACATAACAGAGGACTGTTTTTAGTGGCTTTTAGACCGAATTTATGAAATGATTATGATTCTAAATATTGAGAAAAGCTTGGTTTCTTAAATAACAGGTTATATATTATGTGTTTTAATAAATAAAACTATGCATTAATATAGCCAAAGTAAAAAAAAATGCTTGGACCATGGTTTTCCTGTTAGTAGAGAAAGGCCCATGTACAGGTTATGTTTTGTTGTATTATATGTATAGGTTATGTTTTGTTGTATTATTTTTTAAACATGAACACAAATCTATGTTATTTACTAAAATATACCGTGTAACATAATAATCACCTTGCCGCTTTCACTCCTTTGATCTCTGCGCTGGTAAAATTGAGATTTGATGCAAAATATGCTGACTACATAAATGCCTCTATTTTTGGTAGATTAGGTATCTGATTGTGCTTTAACAAAGCCAGTTCATCGTCTTAGATTGACTAAAAATATATATTCACAAAGTAACCACACAGAAATACAGTTTTACACAATTTTTCTCACAAACACTATTGACACAGTATGAATATCGACGCCGATAAATGCGGTAACCTAACCATTGACGTCACATTTCGTTTCGACCAATAGTGACGCGTTGTGTAAGTTTGAATTTCCCTCCGTTATTTTTCACTTTTTATATAATATTTTCTGGGTTTAAATAATAACTAAATGAAAAAAATACCTTTTAAGTATAATTTAAAGACAATAAAGAATCTAGAAAAAAATATTTGGGACAAATTTAATTTTTATGCATATTCCCTATTGTGCTCATCACACAAAGATTTGTTCTGGGCGGGAATCAAACCTTCGGCTTAGAAGACAGGATCACTAATTACCAACAGGCCATAGTCAAGTCGCGTTCTTTCTCAGTATTTACTTTTTTATACTACTAAGGAGGCAAACACGCATAAGCGCTTAACGGTAACGAATTACTTCTGATAGAACTAATTTATATGTAAAAATATTGGAGGGAGAGCCAGTGACCTTTTTACTTTGGTCATTTTATAAGTCATGAAAATTAGCTCACTAACTCTTCTTAACCTGTAGAATAATGAACTGCTGTTCTGGCAAGCCTCCGCGGCCGGAGTGTTTAACCCTAACATGACAAAGATGGTAAGAAATAAAGTTCAATTTAGTTATAGTATCAGTCCTAAAAATTTTAGTATATGATATTGGTACTATTCTCTATATAGAAAAATGATTGCCAGAACATTTCTGACCCTCCTACTGGCCGCCAGAACGCTGTAAATATGTATAAAAATAAAGTACAATTTAGTCATTTTATCAGTGTTGAATTTTTTACAGAATTATTGGAAATATATGTAGGATATATGATTTCAAACGCCAGAACAAAATTCTATCACCAACTATTTGCCAGAACAAAAAATGTTTCCACATGAAATCATTTTTCGTACATGTCTCAGGACAGTTTTAAAGGAATATCAAGCAATTCTTTAAAAAAAAAAGACAACTCCCGCACTAGGGAATAAGCCCTGTGTCACGGGGGACTAAGTATACAAACATACAATTCACAGACACAAACTACACCCAGACTAATGTCCAGAGAAGACAACCATTTATGGACCGCACAAAGTTCTGTCCCGTGTCGGGATACAATCCACGACCTCTAGCTTAGCAGTCAGGGTCACTAATCACGAGACTTAGGTTGTGAAGTAGAAGTGTGAGACGTAGGTAGAGAATTAGGTATATAAATGTAGGCCTACCCATCTTCCATGGCGGTAAAGACATACATCCATTTGAAACAAATTTCACTCAAAAATCTCAAACCATGAAGGTTCTAGGTCAATTCGAAGTACCTATACAATAAAACAGCACGTTTCTACTTTAGACCCTATTATTTATATCAACCCACAGCCTAAACGGCTGGTCCATGAGACATAACATTTGGAGGATCTTTATAAAGAGTACTCTTTATAAAGCGTAAGTATCCCCTAAGAAAGGGTTTTCTAGTCAAAATTACACTTGTATTACAGTTTTCCTAAAATTATTTCTACTGGCCTGTTGGTCTAGTGTTTAGTGACACTGACTGCTACGCCAGAGGTCGTGGGTTCGATTCCCATCCAGGACAAATCTTTGTGGGATGAGCACAAATGTCTGTTCTGTGTCTGGATGATAAGATAAGATATTTATTCGCTCAGAACATGGTACAAAAGATGACAGAATACAGAAGTGGCCCGACATATTCACCTTTGGAAGGCATGTGAATTTTTTAAATTACACAAAGCAATACATAATAATTAATATGGGTTGTGATGTAAATATAAATAAAAAAATAAATAATTATAATAGTTTATACACAATTCATGTCTTACACTTAAAAAACTCATCTAATGTGTAAAAGCACTTTTCAAGTTGCCAATACTGCCCTGCTAAGAAAGAACGACGTAACTGCATGATAAAGGCTACGGTAAAAAGACATGTATAATAGCAGATTTAAGACATGTTTTGCTTTGATACTTGTCTTGCACTTGCGTGGTTCCTTGTAAGCAGGGCAGAATACTTAAGTTTAGTCTTAAAATGTGTTAATGGTAGCTCTCTTATTATTTGAGGTATTTTAGATGTTATATATCTATAATATGTAGATATGTATTTAGAAATATATAAGCATGTTTATCAGTTGCCTGGTTGCCTTAGTGCAACTCTGCCTAGTTTAGGATCAGTTGGCAGTGTGTGAGTTGTCCCAAAAATATTATTATTATTCCCCTAACAGAGTGAAATAAGGCTTTAAAAAATCGCATGGAGGGCAGTTCTGGTTAGTAAGTAGGTAAGATTTTTTAATACAACTCCTGCACTAGGGATCAAGCCATGTGTCGGGGGGGGATTTTACAACCATACAATTAACGGACACAACGTACACCCAGACTCGGCACAATCATTAAGGATCACACAATTATTGGGGATTGAACCCACAACACCCCAGTATAAAAAAATAAAGAAATGCATTCCACAAAATTAACAAAGACTCATTTCATTCTACTTAATTGTTATCTACATTTATTAAGTTGATACCTAATTGAATTTAATGACTTGTCTTCTCTGGACATTAGTCTGGGTGTAGTTTGTGTCCGTAAATTGTATCTTTTATCAGTTTTTGCGGCGAGATTAAAAATTAAAGCAAGAACATATTGTATTTGATAGGCAATTTAGTTCCGCAATAACAAAGAATACCATTCCTTCCTTGCCTCAGCTTCCCCAAATTCCTCATACAACTATAAACTAGAACTATGTCTTTTGCTAAAATAAACAAGGAATGCAAAGTGATGTTGCATACTATACAAAGAGTACTCTTTATAAAGATCCTCCAAATGTTATGTCTCATGGACCAGCCGTTTAGGCTGTGGGTTGATATAAATAATAGGGTCTAAAGTAGAAACGTGCTGTTTTATTGTATAGGTACTTCGAATTGACCTAGAACCTTCATGGTTTGAGATTTTTGAGTGAAATTTGTTTCAAATGGATGTATGTCTTTACCGCCATGGAAGATGGGTAGGCCTACATTTATTAAGTTTTATACCTAATTCTCTACCTACGTAACTCACACTTCTACTTCACAACCTAAGTCTCGTGATTAGTGACCCTGACTGCTAAGCTAGAGGTCGTGGATTGTATCCCGACACGGGACAGAACTTTGTGCGGTCCATAAATGGTTGTCTTCTCTGGACATTAGTCTGGGTGTAGTTTGTGTCCGTGAATTGTATGTTTGTATACTTAGTCCCCCGTGACACAGGGCTTATTCCCTAGTGCGGGAGTTGTCTTTTTTTTTAAAAAAGAATAGCTTGATATTCTTTTAAAACTGTCTTGAGAAATGTACGAAAAACGTTTCCTTAGGGAAACATTTTTTGTTCTGGCAAATAGTTGATGATGGAATTTTGTTCTGGCGTTTGAAATCATATATCCTACATATATTTCCAATAATTCTGTAAAAAATTCAACACTGATAAAATGACTAAATTGTACTTTATTTTTATACATATTTACAGCGTTCTGGCGGCCAGTAGGAGGGTCAGAAATGTTCTGGCAATCATTTTTCTATATAGAGAATAGTGCCAATATCATATACTAAAATTTTTAGGACTGATACTATAACTAAATTGAACTTTATTTCTCACCATCTTTGTCATGTTAGGGTTAAACACTCCGGCCGCGGAGGGTTGCCAGAACAGCTGTTCATTATTCTACAGGTTAAGAAGAGTTAGTGAGCTAATTTTCATGACTTATAAAATGACAAAAGTAAAAAGGTCACTGGCTCTTGGGCCAATAGGCTTATTAGAGCTGGAAGTTATTAAAAATCATTATTCAAAGTACCCTTATAAAGTTAGACAAAAATAAATCGAATGTGAGGGTACGAAGCTTTATTAAATAGTCGATGCAAGATTACCTATTTATTATTACACCGACAATATTAAAGGTAATATCGGCAGTAGTTACAAAGGATTATTATTTAAGGGGGGTATCCGTTAATAAATTCAACAGTTTAATTTCCTTTGCGGTTGATTGGATGCCGCAGGGGGTGGTGTGAGATCGGCAGTACCGAGCCAGGCGACCGACTGAACGGCCAAGAAATTGGTTTGCAACGTTACACACCGGCAACCGCTACTGGATTTACTTACTAACGAAATATCTCAGATATATCTAGTTGTGTTTTGTGGTTACAAATATTCTGTTCCAATTTTGAAATTTAATAGATGAACAATACGACACGACACACTAGGATACTCACTGAAAAAATAAATATTTTAATCTTTATTCCGAGATAATATTACGAATATTAATCTTTATTCAAATAAAAAGTTAACAATCAGCATTTATTTAGTAACTAGCTGTTGCCCGCGGCTCCGCTCGCGTGGATGTCGGCTATCGCTGCAAAAAGTAGCCTATGTATTATTCCAAGCCATAATCTATCTCTGTGCCAAATTTTATTCAGATCCGTTCAGTAGTTTTTACGTGAAAGTGTAGCAAACATCCATCCATCCATCCATCCATTCTCACAAACTTTCACATTTATAATATTAGTAAGATCACTCTCCCGCACTTTGTGTCGCGGGGGACTATATAAACGCATTATTCACGAATACAGCTTCGAAACCGAAATCAAACAAACTTTTGTTTCAAACGTGCAGTCTATTAGTATTACTATTTTGTATTTCTAATGTTTTAGATAAAGATGTCAGTCACACAGACAGGACTGTATAAAATTGCAAGAGAAACAGAGGCTAGTCCTAAACTTAACAGTAGGTTAACAGGTATATATTGTAACTAAAACCTTAATATTGTAAATGAAACAGACAGACCGACAGATGGACAGATGGACAACAAAGTGATCCTATAAGAGTCCTTTTTTTTTCTTTTAAGGAACCCTAAATATATATATAGATTAACATAAAACCTCTTTTTAGTAAGTCGGTTAAAAAGACAACCCCTTGGAAACTACATAATAAATAGTAAAAGGATTACTGACAACAAAAATAGATAGATTAGATAAAGGTCATGTCTTTCACTTACTCGTATCTATCTATATTTGTTGTCAGCAATGGCTCTAGGCAATACGAAATCAAATTAGACTTCATGTACCACCACATTTTTCACCAAAAATGAAACTGTTTCTTGAAATACCCATTCGCAATTATTGTATTCTCATCTCACTTGAAATAAAAGAAGATTTACTGTAAATTGAACATTGCTATACACTGTTCTTTATAGAAATGGATACTCCTTTGGACTTTATATCATAGATTTTATATAAAATATCTTATAAGGTATTCTAAACCAATGTAAGGTTAAATAAAGGTCATCCATGAAGTATTTAAGTGAAAACGGGACTACAGGAAAAATTGTAAGTAAAAAAACAATTAAAAATGTGACGCGTACGACGAGAGGTTGTCACCCAGACCAAGACCAAATGTTAAAGGTTCAATACCCACACGGGATAAATATTCGTATCGTCCACAATTTGTTGTTTAGGGTCTGGGTGTACTTTATATCCATGAATAGGATATTTGACAACAGCACCTATTTTTGTGTCTGTCTAATAAAATAGCTGCACAGTAAAATAAAATACTTTTTATTTTTGTTTTCACTTTGACATATGTATGTACTTATCCAGACTAAAAACACCACTGCGATAAAACTAAATAAACTATGCTGAAGTATATCCGTATCTATCTATTTCATAGTACTTAGATTGTATGCAAGACGTCGGGAACCCGTAACAATAGTTAGTATAATAAGTAGATAGTTAGCGTCGCATCTGCCTGAAGCGAGGTGCCGACAATCAGCGAGGAGCAACTCTCGCGCCGAGTTAACGCTGCCTGCCAGACGTTTGTCTAAGCTTAGGTAATTTCTACGTCAACCACGACGAGAAATGGCGTTGTATAAGGCGCCCTATACACCTACAAATAATGTTGCGCAACAATCATGCAAAAATATTGCACAATAAAATTAAAGTTTGGGTTCGATTTCACACGGGACAAAACTTGGTGTGATTCATAAAAATGTTTGTTTCGAGTCTTTGTACTTTTATAAAGTCTTTCGCGACACATAACTTGTTCCCAGTGTGTTAGTTGTCTTTAAAAATAGATATATTTATTATTAAAGTTGGTAATAACCCTTATAAAAAGGTGCTGGATGAGCAAAATTTAAAGAACATAACAAAATATCTTCAAAATGCCCTTGCCGCAAGGACAGTGAATTCAAAAATATTGCATAGTCAAATTTAAGTTTGCTCAAACTTTCTCTTTTTATCATTGCGCAGCTTTCAATAATACCCCATTAAAAATTCAGAGATTTAGTATTCTGCAATCATCAGAATGGCGCGATATTATTGAAGGTGTGTAGGGCGCCCAACACTAGGTAAAGCTTTCTGTTAGACTGTCAAAGGAAAGTGAATTATATATACAGAAAGATCAGAATTGGGATTTTGTAGATATATGACTGCGATGTTGTCCTAGTAGAAAGTGATCCCGATTGCTAAGTCGGAGGCCTGTGGATTCGATTCGAACCCAGGACAAGCTTGTGATGAGCATATTTTTTGTTGTGTGATTGGGAGTAAATTATCTTTTCTGTTTATTGTGTTTCTAAGTACCTACAGCCCTCTTACGTAGGTACCTACATACATGTTTAATTAACTTACGTATCTATCTAATATTATTTAAATTGTACAGGTAAAGTTAGGTACCCACCTATTTAATATTTAATCTGTCCTATTCACTGTCTAATACCGGATGGATAGTGGCAGTTTAAATATTAAATACGTACTTGCGGCTGAGAGAATGTGTACAGCCGTTCAGGTAGACGGCTACCTATCATGCCAACGCCTGCCCACCTAAAAGCGTCGACGTCGTTACCAGGAGGCACAGCCTTGAAAAATTCAATTGGAAGCATAGACTTAGAATTGTTAGGTTGTCTTTCTTTTTTCTTTTAGCAATCTGTTACCGTATATCTCCTACCAGTGCCAATTAAAAATTATTGTATAATTTAGTTACAAGTAATTTAATATAAAATAATGATAAAATATGTAAATGAAATGTTCACCATCTGCCGAGAAAACAAAAGACGACCATGAGTTACAAGGAATAGACAATATCGATATTGAGAGCTTACAGTAATACGAATTGTTACACATTATTATCTAAAATAACGTAATATACAAACAATTTTGTATTCGAAGGTTCTAGAATCGAGACAGTATTGTGAAATGCGATATAAGATCCGAGTTTAAATTGTTCGACTTTATAATTGGAAAACTAAAACTCCGTCTTCACAGTACATTTCGTTTTATAATCTAAAATGAAATACGTATCTACTGGAATTACACACGTACTTATTCTATGAAAGAAGAAAATGTAATTTTATTCTTTTGAAATTTTATTACACTGTTAATGGTTATGCCCCGGGCGTCGTGTGGAAATGTAGTTTACTCGACTATTACATATTGTAAGTATCAGATTTGTCACCACTTTATTGGTCTTCGTGTCTGTCAGTAATGTGTCGCTCCCGCCCATGGTCAATTGCTATTATGTTTTACGATCCAAAAGTGCTTCAGTATCATGAAGGAGTATGACAATTCCCGCACTTGGAAACAAGCTCGGAGTCGCGAAGGACTTTAAAAGCACACATTTAATTAACCAAAAGTACACCCAGCTTAAAAAAACATAAGTGTACCAGTAATATCTTGGGAAAATTCACACACACGGCCATTATGACTTCTGTTGCCAGCCAGTAAAAAAATCAGAGGCCAAAATTCGTTTAAGAAAGGTACTGAAACTTTTCCGAACTAGGGACATTGTAGGTAAGTACATATGGTATTGATTCTGTAGAGGCAAGATTCCGACATTTATAGGCGGCAATAGCAACATTGTTACAGTCAGTAAGTGAGCGTACGGTGTCAGCGACGCGGATTTGGTCGGCTAGAACCGTAATTAGCGAGCGCACTAATGGCCGCCACCAGTCAGCTTTTACAATGCCTTCCATTGCAAAAGTTCAGCATGAAAATCCCGAATCCGCACAGGTTTACACAGATGCACAGTGGAACGGTTTGTAAATAGTCAGCGTTGTTCGTTTTGTATTCGCAGTTTAAAATATGCATATTGTCGATGTTAACGATACTCGATCTTTATGTTGAGCTTAGCGTTTAGAGTTTTGAATATAAATAATACATATTTTAAAGCTACTATATAAGGTGCCTCAACATGAATACCTCAACAGTTAATAAATAGTCATAAGATGTCATAAGTGCTATTATAAAAAGTAACTATGATTTCTGAGGACCGTGAAAGAACTTTTTAAAAACATAAGCGAGTAAGCAAACATTCAAAATATAATATACTAGCTGTTGCCCGCGGCTCCGCCCGCCGTCGGTTATCGCTGTAAAAAGTAGCCTATGTGTTATTTCAGACCATAATCTATCTCTGTGCCAAATTTAATCCAGATCCGTTGAGTAATTTTTAAGTGAAAGAGTAACAAACATCCACCCTTCCATCCATCCATACTTACAAACTTTCGCGTTTATAATATTAGTAGGACTCTAATGTGATAATATTACAGTATATTATATTTTGAATGTTTAATCATTATTCAAAAACGATCGAATCGATTTCAGCAATTAAGGTGCCATTAGTGGCTTCGCATGCTAATTCATCATGCTGAAGCGAATATTAATTTATAATTGACAAATATCAGAATCGCCTTCAAACAAAACATTACTGAAAAATATGATATATAGAAGTACCTACCTAACTTTTAACGTAATCAAAGTCTAACTCATTTATATCAAATGCATGATATTTATAAACTTCATGATCGATACTTTTAATAAATAGTAAAATGCTTCATGCTTGTATCAATATAAAATGCTTCATGTAACATTGCAGTAAGTAAAACAAAGATACATTAAACTGAAACTATACATATCCCCTATTCCAACAAGAAAATCTAGAAGCAAAATTAATATTTGGATGTTTACTTAGCTTTGTACACAAGTAAATACATAGTACATATAGTACGCGGCGGTATTAGACGCTGATTAAGATCAAAGAAGAGAGAAATCTATAGCAAATAGTTTATGTTTAAGGCACTAAATAGTCTGAGCTGTTTATGGTAAATCCTTGATATATGTATTTGCTTGATATTTTATACTCGTAGCGTAGTTAAGCAGCTAGTTTAATAGCTGACTTTACTTTTAAGTGATTTTTATTAAGGGGTTATGCAGACAAATGTGGTCTCGAGGCGCCATACAAAAAAAAAATCTATCATAATATTCATAATTTATAAATGTGTATAAAAGCACATTTATGAGCACGCTGGGAATACAGGGAACTTCATAAACATATTTGGATTAGCTCTAAAAAATACCTAAGCCTAAATCTGAAGACGTAACTATTGTATTTAAAATGTAAAACAAAATGAAAAAAAAAAGTTTCTTAAAATGTGAAAGCCAGATGGCTATAAATCTTAGATAGTTGTTAGAGATAACACAAAGATTCCGTACAAATTCATTTATCTTAAAATATTTGGAAGAACAAATATTACTTGTTCTATGAAATTTTGCTGCCATATCTCTTAGTAAGCAAATGTAAATACAGTTTATAAAGGATATTTTGAATAAATGTCTGGTCCATGTTATATAGGATCTCGCATACGAACACTAGGTTCCTGCAGGTGCGACTTGTGTGCTGGGGTGTGGGGTTCGGCTATTGTGCCCGGATTTATTAGGGGCTTTACACAACTATTGCCGTAGCAAACAGATCGTACGGATATGCCGGTTGTAAACGGAACTGTATGCACAGATCTCCTTTGAAATTGTTGGTAAACTTTGGTGAATGTCGAAAATTATTCAAGTTATGTTGCCAACGCTTATAATAGAAAATAATTCGCTCAGAACATTATTAACCTATAATATAATAATTACTTGTTATTTTTGTTTCAGGTGGAAACAAGATTACGTATACCTAGGTTAGGTTTATACTAGTAAGGTGGCAAATAATGGTAAGCAGTTACCGTAGCCTATGGAAGCTTGCAATACCAGAAGAAATACTTCCTTTTCGTTTTGTCGACGTAAAAATAAACACCACAGTTTTATGATAGAATTTTCCAGGGATAGGAAAACGTTCGGTAATAACGCATCCCTAAACGAGCTCTGGATACCTGTACTTACACACAGGAACACAACACCTCCGTGTGTAGTCATTTGGTCGTGGTCCTCTGTAAGGTAAAGGTCCTTCTCCAGTCAGGCTTGCTCACTAGTATGGTGTCCTACCTCTCTTAACGTATACATAATAACTACCTAACTAATGCTTAATCGATTGGTGTTGTCGATACATTGCTTTGAGATCCAAAAAAATGTTCACTAACGTTTTATTAATAACATGTCGTACATCATATACATATGTCTGTGTGTATGAACCCTAACTTCAGTTTAGAGAGAACAACAATGTTCGTGATGCAGTCACATCACAATGTCCGGAACAAAACCCGCGCCCGCACTATGACGGTGAACGTTTCCTCTAATCAATGCGTTTGGTGTTCCACCACTATTCGACCAAAGTTTGTATTTCACTGTTACAACCAATATCGTTAATATCAACGTGATTAGTATTCGTAGGCATTACTATAAAGCGATAATATTCATAGGCACGTACGATTGCACCATTTACGTTGTGATAAATCAATAGTTAATGTTTTAATGATATCTATATCGTATCGAATAACAGGGTAATATATATACAATGTTAATTATGATATAGGCGAAACCTGAAAGAAGTTTGTTCAGAAGATTCGAGTACGATCATTTTTAAACGGTGTTGTATTTTGTTACTCATTTTTAATGGAACATGTTTTAATTTTACAAGTGCACAATACACCGAAATAAATGCTTTGAATTCTGGTATACGCAGTGCTAGCAGCACTACGCTAGGTTGGAAAAACTACACAATGAAATCAGCTTGTAACATTGATAGTATTCATTTTTTAAATTCGTACTTAGGTGTGGGGTGTTTCGGTATTTCACTATATACCAAGAATAGCATTGTATACCTAAAAATAGTACTTAATATAATTTTTGTTTGTCTGCGTTCTCTTGAAATTTTATTCCATTGTAATGGGATATTCTGATAATATTTGCCTATCGGTTATTACCTAGGAATTCGTCGGTGTACAATTTTAGTTATATTTAGAATGTATCTCATTTCAACATCAAAGCCACAGAACACTAAAATGTACACAAACGAGGTTAACATTTTTGGTATATCAATATATAGGTACATAGAAAACTTCTTAGTTTTATATTCCGTTTAATTAACAGAGCACAAAAGTCCACATAACCTTACATACAGCAAGTATGGGGAAAACGGTTTTTCAAGCAACAAAGCACTTCACTTATTGGAAAATCCGAGCTAAGGCTAAGAAAATTCAATAATATGAGGGTAGCGGGGTCGCAGTTAGCAGCGGACTGAGTCTAACAACGCGTCGCTTATTGAAAGTTATTTGAAAGCCGTCTGCGGTGACCGCCTGCCTATAAGAGGTTTCATGTTATTTACGAGTTGCTTTCCAAAGCATTTTCACTTACATCATACAGGTATGGTATTTTTGATACTAAAATAAATAATATATCATATAATACTTATAACCGTTTATCGTTGTTATATAATAACTTTAAACAGGCATTGGCCTCGTTGTATAATACCTAATAAATATAATTATGTATAAGTATAATATTTATTTATTTAAACTTCCTACAAATTATTTGCACAGGGCGGACTCAATGCCTAAGGCATTTTATGTCAGTGAGCCTTTGGGTGATGAGAAGATAAGTATGACAGGTGACAATATTAATAATGTAAAAATTGAAAAGAAAGGATGGAATGCAATACAAAACAAAATACTTAATATATAATAGGTGGTACTTAATCTATAATACTTAAGTAACTATACTATTTAAGTATCTCTACTCTAAGTATCTCAGAAACGGCTCTAGCAATTAGGATCAAATTTAATATTTGGGTACGTTATTACTTTTAAGCTTATATATGTGAGTATATAGGTTTTTACTAAACAACGCTATTCGAATTCAAATTCATTAGATAAAAAAAAACAGACGCCCAAGTACAATTAATATTTCGTACAAACAAATAACAATTAAACCAATCCTATAGTAAAAAAAACAAAATAAAATCACCTTTCATGTGTCTTGATGATTCACAAAACAATTCATGAATTTGGAAACAGATAAAGCAATCCTTTGTACTCGAACGAAGGGCTTATAAATTGTCAAGGGTGAAAACAAACGGCAATGCCTCAAACACCGATTGTCACCTGATCCACATCCCGACGCACACACTGCCACCGGCGCACTTGACACAATGCCGACAGAAGCTCACCGTGAGCGCTTCCAGATACCACTTATTATTCACTAAGATAAACCGTCACACTTCTATAAATAGCTGATTCTACAAATCAAAAACAGGATTTATGTTAGCACGGATTATAGTTTCACTTAAGCCTTAAATTTTGTTGTTAGAGAAATTAATGGTTGTTCAACTCGCATTTTTTTTTGTTAAAGGACAACTCACGCACTAGAGGAAACAAATCTTGTGTTGAATGAGACTTTACAAACATACAATTAACGGAGACAATTTCGTACACCCAGATTCAGAACAAACATTTGAGGATCACATTTTTTTGTCTCGTGTGTTGATCGAATCCATAACGCACAGTGGAAAATGGCGAGGTTACCACATAATAAGCCACTAAAGAAACCAACCAAATATATATTTTTTTATACCACTTTGATGGAAAACAAGCATGCGGTCCGCTTGCTGTTAAGCAGTTACCGTAGCCTATGGACGCTTGCAATACCAGAGGTATCACTTGCGTGTTGCCGACCCATTTTTTACACGAGGGCTTTAAGATGGAATATCCTAGGGATAGGAAATTGTTTCTTTCAAAACGCAGTTATTTGGCTGTAGTCTTTTGTAACGTGGAGGTCCTTCCCTAGTTTGGCTTGCTCGCTAGTATGGTGCCCAACCTCTCTTAATGCATATTGTAGATAATGAGGTAACGAAATCAAAGTTAGTGTTTGTGCGAGCTCTCTGCTGTTCGTGACATACGATAGGTACACGGAAGCAAAACTGAAAGACGCTGCTGACTGAACACCTGCCGTCTTATAAAACTTTATTGCGTACCGTCTTCATTAATTTGAGTTGCTTCGAAGTTTGCATACTGTGCTTTCACTACTCACTTTGTCTGTTGCTCTGATTCTATTTGAACTAACTTTAATTCCAACTTATCCAACTATGTAGTAACTAAGTAATTACAAAATGGAATTAACGAAAAATGTGAACAATTTCGAGGTTTCCTCCAAGTAAAAGGCATTACACAAAAGAGGAAACACGACCTGAATATTTTAATAATTTTTGGGAGCAAAATAAATTGAAATTACGTCACGAACTTGAAATCTTAAGTAGGAATATTTGAAGTCAGTGTCTTTGTCTGGATTTAATGTGCTAACTATCAACTACAGTGTTCACATATTCGTGAATGTAGATAGTATATATAGAAGCTAAGAGATTACGGCCCCGGGGAAATCATCTAAGAAGATTCCTATGATTGCCAAATTCATGTAGAGTTTCGTAACTAAATGTGTGTTAGTTATCAATTTTATTACAACTGTAACCGAGTCCAATACCGTCCGCTTTGTCTAGACACTAAGCAAGCACATTTCGACTTTTCAAATACACATTGTTTATATTCGTCATATTGTTTATCTAGATTGGTCTGGCCAGCGTGGTATTGTAGGCTAATATCCCTCAAAGCGTATGGAGGAGACCCGTGCCCAGCAGAGGGACGTTTATGGGTTGAGATGAAGTTTATCTTGATTGGTGAAACCTACAGTCACAAACATTATAAGGACAAGTAAGGAAATGCGCTTTTAGTTTATATTTAATATTTTTTAAAGTTAATTATTTTTTAACTGCATCAGTTACAAAAAATGGCCTGAGTTTTTTTAGTTTCCGTTGACTCTACGCTCTTTAAAAATTAAATATAAATTAAATTGGTTCTTATAATCTTTATTTAAAATAAGAGAATAGAATTATAGAATGCGCTCAGTGTCGCTGGGAAATTTTACGAATATAATCAAAGGACACAAATTAAACCCAGACTCAAAACAATCATCTCTGAATCACACAACATTTTGTCCTGCGTGAGAATCAAACCCACAATATTCAACGCAATGTTAGTGGTAATGTACCCTAAGCATTAGGCCACTTGCGCGATGCTAAGCTGTACAAAAACAATTACAAACAATATTTTATAAAATATTTCATTTATTTGACAAGAGTAAAATTGTTAAACATAAAAGATGGCGAAAATGTTGGTGTTGAAAGCAAAATGTTATCATAACGATAGAAAAAGGTAACGGTACTCTGTGTACCTACGGACGCTTGCAATACCAGAGGTATCACTTGCGTGTTGCCGACCCATTTTTTACACTAGGGCTTTAAGATGGAATATCCTGGGGATAGGAAATTGTTTCTTTCAAAACGCAGTTATTTGGCTATAGTCTTTTGTAACGTGGAGGTCCTTCCCTAGCTTGGCTTGCTGGCTAGTATGGTGCCCAACCTCTCTTAATGCATATTGTAGATAATGAGGTAACGAAACCAAAGTTAGTGTTTGTGCGAGCTCTCTGCTGTTCGTGACATACGATAGGTACACGGAAACAAAACTGAAAGACGCTGCTGACTGAACACCTGCCGTCTTATAAAACTTTATTGCGTACCGTCTTCATTAATTTGAGTTGCTTCGAAGTTTGCATACTGTGCTTTCACTACTCACTTTGTCTGTTGCTCTGATTCTATTTGAACTAACTTTAATTCCAACTTATCCAACTATGTAGTTACTAAGTAATTACAAAATGGAATTAACGAAAAATCTGAACAATTTCGAGTTTTCCTCCAAGTAAAAGGCATTACACAAAAGAGGAAACACGACCTGAATATTTTAATAATTTTTGGGAGCAAAATAAATTGAAATTACGTCACGAACTTGAAATCTTAAGTAGGAACATTTGAAGTCAGTACCTTTGTCTGGATTTAATGTGCTTACTATCAACTACAGTGTTCACATATTCGTGGATGTAGATAGTATATATAGAAGCTAAGAGACTATGGCCCCGGGGAAATCATCTGAGAAGATTCCTATGATTGCCAAATTCATGTAGAGTTTCGTAACTAAATGTGTGTTTAGTTATCAATTTTATTAAAACTGTAACCGAGTCCAATACCGTCCGCTTTGTCTAGACACTAAGCAAGCACATTTCGACTGCACGTGAAGTCTAGCGGTTAAGGTGGTTACGTCGCCGTCAACATCGCACCGAATGTTGTGGATTCGATTCCCACTTGGGACAAAACTTTTTGTATCTACTTCGATTATCTCTTCATCATAGGGTTAACTGGTAGAGGGCATTAACTCCGCCTATGTACCTGTGCGCTTTGTGTATTATGATTGTAAAGTCCCCCCGTGACGCAGGGATTATACCTTTTTGCGAAAGGGAGGGCGAGGTGAGATGCGTCTTAAAAATATATATTTTTATATTTATACCACCTCATTTCTGATTAAAATGCTTGTCACGACGTATATATTTGTATTATTGATTTATTCGTACCTCCATTAAGTTTCCAAGACCATTTTGCCATCTTATCCTACGCATAAACCTATTCTCTGATCCGCTTACCGAGTGCCCCCGCGCCCCGTCATTCACAAGCTTAGCTAATGGACGAAGTATATATATAAAAATATTATATATACCAATAATTCATCTATATTGTTTACACTTCTTTATTTTGTATGAAATTGAATTAATTTATGATCTTTAAGAGTGAAAGAACCTACTTATTCTGGATTCAAGACCAGAACATTCGTGCATATTAAAAATACATATATTGATCTTGAGTGAGACAAGAAACTTACGATCGCCGGTTAATCAGCCAAATACAATGTAATATCCAATAACTTACGTTACACGTTATTTATTTACGATGTCTGTAAGAAATTGTTTAAAACCCAATATACATAATTATACATTTATTATAAAAGCAAAATATAACTTGATATACAATCAATCATCTACATTAAATTAGTTACATAGTTTGTTTCAATCTGAAACCAACTTAAACGTGTGTAGACCTATACATAATTTAATTACGTGAACATGTAATATTTGGCTTTGCGGCTCTGTCACACCAAATCCAGCCCCTACAAGTCCATTAATGAAATATTTCACGCAACAGTACCTTTATAGTGACAGAACAGATTCGGTTCACAATAATTCTCTGTGAATAACGAGCGACTGATAAAACTGATGTATTGCACTGATACAAACAATTTTAATTAAGGTAAAATTTCAGTGGAGGTTGTCTGTGACGCGTTTGCTATGAAACTTGTTGAAATATGCATCAAAGGAAGCGAGCAAATTGAACGCATGACGAACAAGCCCGATTGCCGATGGACCGTGAATTGAAGCGCACATGTTATATTATATAACAGAAGCGAAAGCACTAACCAATCAATCAACCGTTCACCAAAATTAAAAGTTGAAAACGATACTTTATTTTCGGCTCTTCACTTTTAAGGATGCAGATTTTTTCGACGAAAATGTTTTGATAAAATTATTTCGTTTTTTTATTCTATTAAGTATTATGAAGGAAAACGAGTTATAATAAGGATCACTATTCACATATAGCCTTATCTAGTGGCTGCAATTAAAAAAAATGAGCTGGACTCAAACATTTTGTAGGTATATAACTTAACATATAGAAGCCACTAAGGTGTATAATTATGCTAAGTATTCAGTCAACGTCGATCACAATAATAACTGAGTTAGTTTATAATAATAAAAGTTAGGTTAAACATAGTAGGTATTTGCAACAAAGCTAAAACAAATTAACAAATAGAGAAAGAAAAACAAAACAAAAACAGACAAGTATTGGACAAATACATATTGTTTCTATTTGACATATTGTTTATCTAGATTGGTCTGGCTAGCGTGGTATAGTAGGCTAATATCCCTCCAAGCGTATGGAGGAGACTCGTGCCCAGCAGAGGGACGTTTATGGGTTGAGATGAAGTTTATATAAATTGGTGTTACCTACAGTCACAAACATTATAAGGACAAGTAAGGAAATGCGCTTTTAGTATAAACTAAAAGCGCATTTCCTTACTTGTCCTTATTTAACATTTTTTAAAGTTAATTTATCCCGTTATTCTGAAGGATCCGATTTTAACTGCATCAGTTACAATCTGGCTATTTAAAAAAATGGCCTGAGTTTTTTGTTAGTTTCACTTGACTCTACACTCTTTAGAAATTGGTTGTTATAATCTTTATTTAAAATAAGAGAATAGAACAATAGAATGCGCCCCGTGTCGCTGAGGAATTTTACGAACATAATCAAAGACTTAAAACAATCATCTCTGAATCACACAACATTTTGTCCTGCGTGAAAATCAAACCCACAATATTCAACGCAATGTTAGTGGTAAGGTACCCTAAGCATTAGGCCACTTGCGCGATGCTAAGCTGACAAAAACAATTACAAACAATATTTTATAAAATATTTCATTTATTTGACAAGAGTAAAATTGTTAAACATAAAAGATGGCGAAAATGTTGGTGTTGAACGCAAAATGTTATCATAACGATAGAAAAAGGTAACGGTACTCTGTGTACCAACGGTTTTCGATCGGAGTCGGAGATGGCGTGCATCCGGTTCCGGGAGTATAGCGACTATTTTCAGCTCCCCATGATACCAAACGTCAAACGACCTCTTCTCATACCATCTCATTATTTTTACACTCAAAGGTAACAAACATTGAGTGATATTATGTACCTCATATGAATATTCTATTTTCAAAAGCAGGTTTCATTTTTAATTTTTACAATGACTGTTGCAAAATGCAATTTTTAAGTTTTTTTTTTGCCTCGGGCAATAATAAATATATAAAGTAATAATAAAAAAATATAAATTTATAAAGGGTATGCCTTATTAAATAAACTGTTAAACTGTCACGTTGCATGATAATCTTTAGATACATAAATAATTAATTGATTTGACTGACTGACTAATTAATGAATACAGAGCTCAAACTTGAAAATCTCCTTTTTTTATTCCGATTATGACGTCAGTCACAAATAAGGGATTTTTGGCAATCTTAAAAATTATTCAATCTTTCTTAGGTAAAAAGTAGTTTTTTATAACACGATAATTCTTCATATGACATTTGCTTGACGTTTCGACCAGGCTTTACCTTTCGATAGTGATTCGTGAGTGTTATACATCCTACTTCTTCGATATAAAGGCACGATACTTATCTATAATACGTAAACGTGTATTTAGAAATATACAAGTATGTTTACCAGTTGTCTGGTTTCCATGGTACAGGCTCTGCCTAGTTTGCGATGGAATATAGACTCATTTGCAAGAAAACATAGGTACATAACGTAAGTAGTAGAAATACATTTTAAAATTATCTTCGCCATGCAAGCAGACGATCGAATAACGTGGTGTTTATGGACTTATTGTATTTAATAAAAAAAGATAAGATACATATATATATTTTTTAAACATATGCGTTCTATATGCATGTGTTTAAAACATATACGTAAGTAGTAACATAATAACAAACAACAAAGGGTCACAGGTGTTATGAATAAGTTAATAATCACACAGAAGTACTCAAAACTGGCTCACTTATATGTTGTTTTCACAACAAAGTTATTATAACTACGACTATAGCAGTGTATGGGGTGTGTCGTATCTAAAGACGCGCGAGGCTATTCGACGGTTCATTCCTGTTATAATAACAACGAAATTGAGTTCAATTATTATCAGATTAAGAACGAAACGACAAAGGCTTTGTACCTTTGGATCTATTATTGTGTACAGCCTCCCCCTATTATCCGTATTTTCGCATCTACAAACTTTATTATTCCTTCCGTAGATAGCAGTGGGGATGCTCTATTAAAAGATTTACAAAGGACACAATCTCTTTGTCCGTGATTGTAGATAAACCCCTATAGTTTAATAATTGGCGATTGTGCATAGTCCATTTTTCTTTTAAATGAAATGCGAGATCACGTTCCGATCGTCCAGTGTAGACTCATAGGCAGGATATCGACGTTATTCTAGCAAATAGGCCGGAATGAGCACGCATACTCGTTTGCTGAGCGCCTGCCTGGCGGCGAAGTTCTCTATATTACGTATCTCCCAAATAGGATAGCTCCAGTTATGATTGTGCCAGCTATCGATAGGATTTAGTTATTTTTTCTTTACTGCTTCTAACAATATCATATTTTATTTAAATATAAAAGTGTAAGAGAAGAAAATTGGATACCTACGCGCGAGCTTACTTCAAATGCATAGTTTCTCACTCAATTCTATATACAAATTTCAACTTCAGGCCCGTCTCGCTGATACGTACGTCACGTTTTCAGCTTATAAGCTAAGAATTTTGCAATTCAAAACAAGTTTCATGTAGCCAACTTTATAACTTACCTACGAAAGTTTTAATTAGAATTTATTAGACGTCCAGTATTTTATTTATTAGCTAACGGTGAACAAATTTAAACTTTTCTTTTGTAAACAAAGTAAAAACGTGGAAGAACTGTTGGGTAGGTGAATAAATGCAAGTTTAAAAGCAGCGAGTGTATGTAGATGTAAATTAAGGAGTGTGGGCAGATAGACATCGTTTCCACTCGACAAAGATGTGGGGTTTGAAGGCGATCTTTTCGTGGCTCGTAGAGATAGTGGCGGCGAATTGAATGTTGCCAGTTTGCTGGCTTATCCCCGTGTAACAGATACTTTGTTATTTTTTATTTGCGTCCTCAACGCGGTGGCTAGTGATAAGACTATTTTCCTTAATACAAACACCCAGCGTATCTTCTGTATAACAAAGAACTTTATATATTACTCTATTTTCGTTTTTTGTTAACGAAAGCATTTTGTGAAAATGGAACGTCAACGGGCGAATTATTAGTGGGCAGGTAACCAGGGTGAAACGTATATTATATATATGTATCTACATTTATGTAAAAAGTAGGTTAAAGTAAAATATAACATTTATACCAAATATTTCAAAGATCGGCAAATAAAGTTTCGTGATACGTTGGTGTTTAAGCTTAGAACAATTATTTAACTGCCTCATTGGCGCATTGGTACTGGCGGAGGTGCAGTATATCATCATCATCATAATCTCAGCCAAAAGAAGTCCACTGCTGGACATAGGCCTCCCCCAAGGATTTCCACAACTCTGGACTACTGTTCATTAATGATTTAATGATGATGATGAAATTATTCTGAATTTATTACGTAGGCAGTATTTATTTCCGTGTCATCGCATACTAATTAATAATGCTACCTAATTGGTATAGATAAAACGAATAATTGATATAACCCTACCTACGTCGCGTCGTAAACACTATCGATTCACAAAATTACGTTATATTGAACAATCATTCATCGCGTCTTATATCGCACCCAAAAAGTCTACGTGATATCGCAGCGTTAGCTTGTTTGTACTTCTAACAGGTGCGAAGTGAGAGCACGATGCGTGGCAGTGCGGTAACGCATGAATTAAATTCGCAAAAAAATATTGACTTACGGTAAATTAATGCGAATGCTAATATAATTAATCCATAATGTGCCCGGTATATAGCATAAAGATCAGGTCCTTATAACATGTAAAGTATCTAACGACACATTTGCTACAGCTCTGCCTATAAAAATCACGCTATGTTACATCGTTTTCTTTAAACTAATAATTTTGTTTAACAAGAGAATAATAATATACTCAAAACCAAAGTAATGCAGCTGTTACATAATTTAATCATCTACAGTAGGAAGTCTTTGATAGAATAAACGGTAGATGTAGTTCGTCATTACGTAGGTAGAGGGCGGCTACGGCATCCGTGGGCGACACGACATCGACGTAGAAATAACAACGTTCGCCCTCTGTGGAACAAAACACCGCTTGATGCCACTTTCGTAGCCCGTAGTACTTTCGTAGTACTTGCAAAAACGCATGGTAATACGAGTATTTTGTTCAAGCCTCTGCTTTAGTACTGAGGCAAAGTATTTTGTACATGTAAAATATTTTAAGGCATAAAACAAGATATGCCTTTTAGACAGGTGTGCTAAGCTACAAATTAATAGAAGTAAAAAACTTTGTATACTCTTTTTAAGCATAATGCGGAAAAATGAGATTTGACATGGTTAAAGTTAAATACGAGAAAGGACTGCAAAAGCAATTACGGTCGAATTTCGACCACCGGGAGACCTCTAGTATTCTTTAAACACCTAGCGCATCGCATTAGGTAATAATTCCTGTATCGCGACGTATTAAAAAAGAAGGATTTCCCTTGTCAGGAATCGCAGTGCAGTCCCTCATTGCCAGTACAAATTCCTCCATGGCATGGATCAGTTAAAAATAGTCCTACAGCTAGAGCAATTCAATTAATTAATGATTTTTTACAATTCAATCCAAAAGCTGATATATTTTATGATAAAATTAATATAATGTCTAATTATGTTATGTTATATTGCAATAATGTATAAATAATAATAATTTACTATATTTCATTTGACATTTGTATTTTAGGTAATAAGTGATTTTTTTGTGTAATTCAGTGTAACATATAAGCGATTTGGTTTATAACTGTAAGCTTGTATGGTTGTGGAATAAATAAATAAATATGTAGTACGTAAAGCTTTTCCAAAGAGTTCTAGAAAAATCCGTGCTAACTATTACCGACACTAGACACCTATTTAGATCAGATAGAGGCAAACAGTGTACTGCAACTTGCATCCATCTAGAATCAAACTAGCAGCTTATGTGTTCAAGTCAATTATTTCCCCACTCGACTACCACCAGTCTCAAGAAGGTAGGTAAAACCACTGCTGGGCACGAGTCTCCTCTTAGAAATAAAGCTCGTTAAGACAAGAAAATAGCACATTTAGTACGAAATTAAAATAATTTCATTTTGTATTCGAATGATGTGGTAACGAGTAACATAAAAAATAATGAAGGTCAGGCACGTGACCTACACTCGTTATGTTCTCTTTATTGTCAAGAATTTCTGAAAATACAAGATACCTCTCTTTATATAATGTCTTTCTAACCGAATTTTGATCACAAGCACACACACAGCTAATCTCAATCGAGCCTAACCATCAGCGCTAGAAATATTATTGTGCGTATATGCGCAAACACAGGTGCATTCTGGATATCTTTTTATTTGTGTCACTCTTGCTAGAGTGGTTATGGTTAGGATGATGATTTTTTATTGGGTGGCAAACAATCATACGGCCAGCATAAGCTATGATGTGAAGCAGTATTTTAGTTGGACCTATTGGTTCACTGGATCGACCACCCTGATTGCCTATTGGAGATCTGTCCACTGCAAACGCCGTCAATAAAAAAAAATCTCAGTATCTATATATGGCCCAACCCAAACATCGAACCTCGGATCTAGTAAACAAGACTCACTCAACGACCGAAATAGTTAGCTATGTATAAAACCTTTTACCTCTTAATATTATCATAAGTCTAACGTAATACGAATTTACTTTGATATAAAGTACGCTACTCATAAATTCCTATAAAAGACTCTCGTATATTTATTTACAAAGATGTTCCTAGGTTCATTACTTGGCTTGTAAGAGCTTAAACTGCTTTTAGCGAAGTCGGTACAGCGGCTTCGTCCTGAGGGAGTTATGAAGGCTGTGTGGTAGGTCTGCTTGCTTATTTGTACAACAAACCGACAATGCCGTCGAGATCAAAGGTACAGGAATTAATTTGTGAACGGTATCATTCGCCCTCGGCGTGCACTCCCCAGACCGCGATAAAGCCTAAAAAAATATTATACTTTTTCGTCAACCCTTTTGCTGTATTACGGTTCGCTTCATATGCGTTGGGAGGATTAACGTGTGTTTTAATAACGGTGACTTTTATTCATTCAAATAGGCAGGTATTAAAGGTTATAATCTTTTAATTATTTAATACTAGCTGTTGCCCGCGGCTTGGCTTTGTGATAAGATGTATTCTATGGATACGATCTATCTCCTTGTCAAATTTCATTGAAATCTATTAAGTCGTTAAAATGTGAGTACCTACAGGTCTTTAACAATTATTTAGGAATGAGTTATCTATTTAGCCAAAGAACATCGTTCATTGGCTACGGTAACTATCGACTACCATGGGCTTATTGACCGCCTTAGTAATATAAAAATGTATAAATAAACAAAAAATAAAGATAAAAGAAAAATAAGTGACTTGATTGGGATGCTAGAAAGAGAGAAAATAAAGCATTTATTCGACCAAACACAGGACAAAAGATAGAAGACAAAAAAATAGACACATTATCAGAACAAAAAATATCCTGTGCGATGCCAGAAAGGTTCATAATCTCAGCTCTGTGCTACGACATTTTATGCCGCAGCGCTGACTTTCGGATCAGGCCTAGCTAGCTCTAGAAGTTAGCACCTACCCAAGATATAATATGTAAGTGCTTAAGTATGTGCAATACAGGTTTACTCTAGTCCGATGGCGTAATAATCCGACACGACTAGGGAGAGATTAGGCGCAGGACTGACGGCTTAACGTTCTCTCTGAGGGCTGGGGGTGAAACACCGCAAACATCAGAGCAAACTTATGCTGCGGTCAAACTTAAGCCATGACAAACTGCATAAATAATGGTAAGTATTTGACTTTTATCGGTCCAAAACAAACACGACAAATGAAAACTAAAATTAAATTACTTAAAACTTGGAAGTTACAAGCTTTTCTAAACTAGGTATCTAAACAGGAAAGATTAAATTTTTTGTTACGATTTAACTCAAAACGACTCGTGCAAAGCCGGGACGTGCAGCTATAATCTATATTTACCTAATATCTTTATTGATATTTTTTTATTTTAATCTATATAATAATATGTGAAGACAAATTTTGTACCCATTTTGAAACACATTGCGAAAACAGAAGAGTGAGATTCGGCACAGTTAAAGTTTATGCGGAGAAAGACTGCAGAAAGCAATTACGGTTAAATATTGAACACCTCTGGTGGTAATGAAAATTAGAAAGGGACAGCATTAGTGTTTTGTGATGTACTCTAGTAATTGACAGTTTTGCTGTACTGATACCCAAGATACAGGCACTAAAGTCATTCAATATATATAGTCAAAGTCCAGGACTAACCTTTAATAATAATAATTGATAAATATGCATTGATTTCTTTTACAGTTACCCACATAACATGAATGAAATCAATCAGTTTAGGTAAATAAAGAATATGTATTTAATACATTTTAAATATTGTATGTGTTGTCATAAATAAGTAATAAATATATGTACGAAACATTTTAACTATAAATAAATAAAGTCCTGAATACAGAACAGTTTCAATTAAACTCTAAAAGGCAAATAAACACTGAAATAAAAACATGATACATTTTATATCCAATATGTTCAGTGTACATCAATATAAATTATGTGTAACTGTACGCACGTACAGTACATAGTGTGCACATCAGCATTCTCTGTTGGGAATGTTATTAGAGTATTCGAAATTAATAAATGCGTAATGAAAAAATAAAATCCAGAAATTAATGTTAAGTAAACAAATGTCGGACTTTAAGGCGCTTTTTGTATAGATCGACACGACACAATTTAACACAATACTAGTATTTTTAGTTATACACAATATATCATGACACTTATCGAGTCGCACAATATCAAAATGATTAGTCAGTCAAAAGTTTGAAATGAATAAAATAATATCAAACGGTTTTAAACTAAAATTGCACCATTGAAAATATGAACGAGCTACAAAGTTAAAAAATAACAGAGCAGTTACAACACTAAATATATCTGCCTGTGAATTTTGTAAAGTCCTTGCTAGTCCAGGGGAAGCTTTATGAAACTCATACAATCAAATAACGATAGCCGATGTGCACATTTTTGTTGCACTACCAAACATAGTGAAATATGTACATTTCATTGCGAATGTCAAGTCTAGCAGCAGTACGTTGACATTATATCTACTAAATTAGGTATTTCAAAAAGAGCAATACTTACGGAGTTTTGTTTTGTCTTCACCATGTTAAAGCAAGATGAGACAAAAATTTGAAATACAAATATATATTTAACTCTTTTCTTTAAGCCGCAGGGTTGCCCATTGTGCTATCAGACGAGTTGGCGCTTAACTACTTATTATATAATTTATTTACAATATGGTTGTGTCGTGTCAGTCGTGTGTGGGTACGCAAGATTTAACATAGCAAACGGATAAAAAAAGTGCAATTTTGTCCGTTTGACTGCAAGGTTGGTTCAGCCGCTTAAGTGGTTACCTGGACATTTACTACTGCGCAGCATGTTGTGGGATCGATCCCAACGCGGGATCCAGAAATGGTTGTTCCGAGTCTGGGCGTACTTTGTGTCCGATAATTCTATGCTTGTAAAGTCACTCGCGACACAGAGCTTCCCTAGTGCGAGTAGTAAGATCAAAATAGCTAGATTAAAATGTACAGAGTGGTTGAGTGCCAGCAAGGCTGATCGTAATAACTGTAAAATAATGTTGGTATCAAAAATGTAATTGGTACAATAGAACTTTCTATCTATCTACAAATGTACGTATGTTCTTGCAGTTTAAGTTTTGTATTAGACTAGCGTTTCTATTTGCATATTTAAAATGATATGTAAAATAGCAAATTCGCTCTTACAGTTGTTGAACTCCAAGTTTTTGGTAATAAAACGTTCTTATTTTGTTTTGCGAATAAATTATGTCTGTTGAGTAGAGTTTTCGAATAAATACTGCGTTATATTCGAAAATGTTGTGTTAAATAATATTTGCAATCCATATGTGGCCCACTGCTGGGCACGGGTCTCTATCAAGAAGTATCCACACACGTTGGCAATGCAAGTTGGTGGGTCAGACACCTTTAGAATTTCTATTAAAACATTTGTTTCCTTCTCAGTTAGCGCATAGTAGGATACTTATCCAACAAATATTACATAGGTACCTACTATTATCTATACTTTATATAATAAAGAGGTTAAGTTTGTGAGTTTGTGACGTGGTAAATTCTAGATCTACTAAACCGTTTTTGAAAATTCTTTTACCAACAGACAGCCAAGTTATTTGTGAGTATCATTGGCTATATTTTATTGAAAAAACATTACGGGACCCCGGGAAATACCACCCTTGCGAAATGCGATATATAATATATACATTGGTACGCACAAACTTTTTGGGATTGCGCAGTACGAGTGGGTACTCGCCAATCGGAAATACTCATTATTGTTAGCTTACTGAACTGTTTATAATTAGCGGAAAATACGCTACACTGAATATTTACATCAAAATAGATTCATATTACGAATTTCATTATGGAGAAAAGGAGAATTACATTCAACATAAATATTTTGAGAGAGGTAGGGCACCATATAAACAAGCAAGCCCTATTGTGGAAGGACGTTCACCGTACAGAAGACCACAGCCAAATAACTACACACAGTGATACAGTCGTGTTTCTGTTTGCAAGTACAGGTCGCATCTACTCATTTAGAAACTGCTTACTTGTTTGCAAACTAAATAGTATACCAACACAACTAATTAGTACAACAAAACCTTTCATAGTATTAATCTAAAAATAGAAACCAGAAACACAATTATTTACTTTTGCTACTAATAAAATCTGTAAGAAGGTTTATTAAGAAAAAGGTTTTGTTCTAATTAATTTTTCAAAGGTCTCAGAGACTCTCCCGGATAGGTAAACGTAACTTAATACACAGTACAATGTATTTCAGGGTCTTGATTACTAATCTAGTAGAGTAGATAAATAAAATAGGTAACAAATTACATCTTACTTGAAAGTAAGGAGGGGAATGATGTTAGGTGGTTTACACACTATACAGACTTAATAAAAACACATGAGAATTTCTCGTGTCAATCGATTGATCTTATAAGTTTTGTGTTATCGGTAGGTAACCCTGAGACATGTAGGTACTTACGTACTATCGTGTAGTTATTTAGATGCGGTCTTCTGTAAGGTGTTTCCCCATTTGGGCCTGCACGTTCATATTCCAATTTTAATTCTTAAGTTAAGTTTAACTTCAGAGAGGTTACCTTAAGGTTAATTTTAATAAAATAAAATAAAAATATAAACGTAATTGGAAAGCGTCAAGCGAAACGCTTATTTTAGCACGCCACAATGAAAAGAGAGAATTATGTCATGCTTGTTGCGTCAGTTTGTAGCTGGATTCATACCTAAATAAGGCAACCGAGCGAATCTCGCTAATTTGAATAATTTCACACAAATTGGTTTAAGCAATCGCCACTAGTTAATTAACATGCATTACTAATTGCCTTATTTAAAACTAGATCTATATAAAGGCACACTTAATGTTTGCTCTCGGATATAAAATTCATAACCACAAACATCTAGACTGAGGACAAACATTTATAGATTAGACAAAGTTTTGTGCTGCGAGGGAAACGAACCTCCGTGCAGTGTTAGCAAGTAATGAGATGACCACCTTAACCACTAGACTACACATTCAGTTAATTCCATTTTTTATAATTTAAACAATCGTATAAATATAAAAGGCCGTAAGCGACATATGACGTCATTCGAACGGTTATGAACATATTAATATATAGAAAATATAATCTACATGCCATGAATGAACTATATTTAAAAAACAAATGAATAAAGGACTCGCTGAAAATATCTATAGCTATACAGTTATTGTATTTTGTTTGTTAAAAAAAAATGTATACAGGTTAGTGAATTTTCCTCCTTTCGTTCACACGCTCCATAGAGCACACGAACCCCACTATTTAGACAAGGCGAGATATCTTGACTTAAGCATGTGTGCGCATCTTAAGCTGTCGTAGAGCAAGCAGTGGCGACGGTCGATGGAGGCAATATGTTAAGGTAATGGACCGGCCCTCGGAGTGCACTTGATTAAGTCGATCCGTGATAGCGACGCGATGAGCCTATCAACTATCTACTCAGCCGGCTACAAAAGTAACTATGTGCTGATGTTATACTGTACTACATTCATGTGTAGTGTTGAATTATATATTGCTTAACTGTAAATTAATTAACGAATGTAGGTGTATCATACCAAAATGTAAACAATTCACATTTTTATTTATTTACTAAATTGATTAACTCACAGGATATATGTATATGTAACATTAAGGTAAACAAAGTCAAAGTCAAACTCATTTATTCATTTAGATCAAATACATGATACTCAGGAACGTCATAAAAACAAATGCCAGCATACTTTTTTCCTACAGCCAATTCGCTGACTAGGGTTGGGCCTCGAGAAAAATTGGCAACAAACTCGGGCCACTCTTTTTAATCGCCAGAGGATAACATTTACAATTTGGTATGAATTACAATATTAGTGTTAACAAAAAGAGACGGAAACCAATATACCATACAAAATTAAATTTAGTTAAAAATATTTTTAATAAGGAAACTATGAAAAGAGAAAAAAAAATGAATTTAGCTTTCTACTGTATGCAATGAGAGATCCTTTTCTTTTTTATGTATAAGAAAGAAACGTGTCGAGATCACATTGCGATCTTAGTAAAAACTATATCTTTGTTATTTAAAAATAAATCATGCCAAGATTGACCAGCCACCCCAAGTAGCACCCGTTCACGAACAATTTAGATGATAGGATTCTACTTTTAACTATTTTTTATTTGTAACTAGCGAGCTGCCAAAATTGTGCCAAAATGCCGTTTTAGATTGTAAAATTTTTATAAATATATCCAATATAATTAAATTCAATATTATTGTTTTTTTATACTATTTAGGTGCAGAATAAGCTATGGACACTTGCGTGCTGCCGACCCAAAAATGAATACCAAGGTTTTATGATGAAATTTCCTTGGGTTAGGGAATTTCCTTTGTTAAAAAAGCAACAAAAAGAAGATTTACAAATAATATTCAAGTATAAATGTAAATTATATATAAGGGCCGTTGTGATTGACGAATATTTCCATTTTAATATAAAGTGCATAACTTACACAACAAGCATATTATATTATTTCTCTTACGCATCTGGTAACTATGTCTGTCTCCTCGCTTTTGATATCGTTCTAAGTATCTATACATAGCAATTTAAATATAATGCTCTGTAGCTATCTACTTAAAGTATTCTGTAAAAATATCTAACAAATTACCTTCTAGCTATTTTTATTTGCAACTTGATTTTTGTTCGTTGCATTTTCCGTACAGTTTTAAGAAAAATATTTTCAGCTTGTTTGGATTTTTTATGCAGGCTACATATTGTATACTCAGTAGAATATAGACATATGATGAAAATTGTTTTGGCTATTTTATACCTACCATAAATATAAAATTAAAAGTAGTACTTTTAGAAGAACAATAAAGTTAATTGGTTCGTCTTTAGGTAGATTGAGCAGTACGCTCTGATCCACATCTATCTTTATATATAGCAATAGGTAAAGATAAAGCTTTGCAGATATTTTTAAGCACATTGCGCGCATGGAGGAGTGTGAGATTTGGAATAGTTGTAGATAATGTTGAGGAGGATTGCGAAAAGCCTAATTACGGTCAAATTTTAACCACGGGGGCTTCTTTAATTTAAATTATTATCTATGTCGAGCTAATTAAACTATGCTAATTCGGATTGAAGCACCGATAGCATCAAATCCGACCTGAAAATTTAGTGCACTGACAGTCTAATTATGAAAGTAGCTGTAGTAAGTCTGCCAAGCAAAATAGCAGAGTCGCAAAACTTCATATGTAAAATGTCGATTTCGCAAAATGACAAACGCGAAATTACAAATTTTAAGAATTACATTGACAATTGCAGTGCACGCCAGGTTCATAGTTCAAAACAGTCAAATGTAACGAACAAAGAAAAAAATGTCTCGAATACTAAGCATTGATGTATGCTTTTATAGTAACTAAAAACGAACGTTTGGAATAAACTGCGAGTGTTTTAAATAAACTTTATAGACTTAATAGAGTTTTTAATGAAAAATAGCATTTTCCACTAGATCCCCAGGGTTAATCTGCGTAAATAGCCGGCCATCCTGTTAAAGAGCGGAGCCGGGGCGCATGATGGCGCCGAGTGTTCTTCATTAAGTCGATATCCGGGGACCAGCCCGCCGCCAAATGTGCTTTAGCTAACGATTATTCTCTTCATCTTTTTACTTCTAACCCTGTTACATTTAGTTATATTTACTTTTTTAATGGTCTGTTCGTCTTATGTTACGCCAAAACCAATAACTAATATAGCGTTACGGGAAAACTATTTTTTAAGACATCTATACTATCTATATTAATATCTTTAGATTTGTATTTTTGTTTAAACGAATAAACTTAAAAACTACTAGACTGATTTCAAAAATATACATAGATAGATTTCTATCACACAGAGAAAGCTACATTATCAACAAGTAACATAGGCTATATTTTATTAAAACTCATAATTAAGAGATGCCTTTAAAATCTAAATAAATAAACCCGTGTGCAGACGGAATGTGCTGCTAGTAATATTACATAAAAAACCTTACACTTAGTGCCTCGTCGCTGGTCCAACACCTGATCTCTCTTGGGTCGTGTCAGATTGTTGTCTCATCAGAGTGAGTGAATAAAGAGAGCAAAAGCTTTTACGCACACGATTGTGCATTGTTGTATTTCCCGCGCTAATTGCTAGTCTCCCTCAAGATATAGCCACCGTCACCGAAATTTAACTCGGAGGGCATTATAAACCCCTGCGACATAATTGACAAGCTGCAGTGAGTGTTAGTATGTCTTCGATGTCCGCTTAAGTTGGGCTACGTTTATCCCAGGCTAATGCTTCCCACTCACATAGACCGTAATCACTATGACACAGTGCAGTTCTGCAGAATTCTCCACAGGGGAACTAATACTCCAGTATAACCCTCCAAATTGCAACACATTTAATAAATAGCGTGTCCAAATCTCAGTTTTGTTATCTGCTATAGTAAATACGAATAAGGCCAGCTTAGAGGACTCACTTTGCTAATAGATGTGGCCGATAGAATGAATTGAGACCCCTCTTTCTCGATACGATTGATTCAGTTTTATTGCTTGTAATAAATTTACCCCTCACTTGCTATTTTATTTAGACTCTTACATATATTTAGTAAAAACATCAGAGCCACTTCATTTTTATTAGATTTTCTACTCGTCTGTGATTAAATTTTCTTCGTTGCGTATTATACTTGGCCGGAGTAAAGTATTTGTAGTAAACTTTGATGGCGGCCATTGTTGTCTGGGTTTTATACTGTTTTCGGTGACATTGTTGCAGGCACATACTTTTTTACGATTATTCGGCTGTGTAAGCATAAAGTTAGATCTACCTGGGACAACCTCAGACATGGCTATCTGATCACAAACTAGTCAGAACCTGCACTGTGGCGACCAAGCAAATAAAAAAAAATCTCGTGTATTTCTAAGTAGTTATATCTATTCTGAATTTCAATAGTATTCTGTAAAAGTACATAATGTAACAATCTACCTACATGCAGCTTTTATTTTCAACAATTTTTTTGTTCGTCGAGTTTACGGTACAGTTTTAGAAAATACAGTATTAAAACTGTACGTATACGAAAGTTGAGAGGATTTTATCCAAACACGCTTATGCAATGCCAATTGGTGGATCACACTAGTACATATTATATTCTCATTAGTATCTACTACCAGCCCGCATCGAGTTATACCCCTCCATTTTCATTTTTCAAATTTTGTCAGTAAATTATCCCCTGCCATTTTCATTTTACAAAATTTATTTTCATGTTTGTCAGTTACTTTCCCATTCACTACACCCTAAACGGTATAATGAATAAAACCCTTATTCCACTGCACTTTATAGTTCTAACGCTTAAAATTCTTTTGGCCGTACGCCAGCTACCTATTATTGTACCTATTATTTCGTCCTAGGTACCGAGAGTAATGAATGTAAATTGTATTTATAGGAAGTAACCGTCCGTGCGCGTCTGTGAAGTTGGTGCAGAACAAAGGGCGTCGAAGACGGTGAGTAAACAAGTTGCAATAAGTTTCACGGCGAGTCTCTGACATTTACTCACTCTGCACCTTCCTACTCGTCGCCGTCTCGCCCGGAGCTCGAAGCCCACCGCCTTGCTAAATGCCATTATTGCACTACCTACTCCAACTGTTGAACACAGATGACTTTGTTCATCTACTACTTAAATCTACTTGACAAAGGAGTCACTTTAAAAGTACCTAATTCTTATTATAAAACTTTTTGTTACCCAATTCATATTTACTATACAATGTCTGCTTAAAATTTTATCATTATAAGCATACATCATAGTAAACACTATAATGATCAAATAGCTGTACTATGTCGATGTCGATGATGATTTTAAGAGAGGTAGGGAACCATACTAGCGAGCAAGCCCGACTGGGGAAGGACCTCCACCTTACAGAAGACCACAGCCAAATGACTACACACAGCGGTGTAGTTGTGTTCCTGTGTGTGAGTACAGGTCTCCAGCGCTCATTTAGGAATGCGTTTTGAAAGAAACGTATTCCTATCCCAGGGTTACTTCCATCTTAAAGCCCTGGTGTAAAAAAAAAGGGTTGGCAACACGCAAGTGATACCTCTGGTAATGCAAGCGTCTTTAGGCTACGGATACTGCTTAACATCAGGCGGGCCGTATGCTTGTTTGCCACCCAAGTAGTATAAAAAAAAAAAAAAAAAAAAAAAAAAAAAAAAAAAAAAAAATGTAGTAAACTAAACGCATCTAGATGAAATTTGGCACAGAGATAGATTACCGACGCACGCGTTTCCCGAGGAACCCCTTCCTGGAAAACGCGTAATCTATGCGCAAGTATGTATGTATGTACGGACTGACAATGGCCTCTTTTTTCGAAGTCAGTTAAAAATAAGGCTACATTTAATTTAAAATTCAGTACATTTTTTTGGGTAGGCTTATGGGTCAGGGCATGCGGGCCCCAATACTACTTTTAAATTTAATAATTTTTAGTAGTCTTTCGGGCCCACGAATAAAAATAAAAGAGTATGTCTTAAGAAAGTACGGTCAACCAAAAAAAATTGAATTTGTATAAATTTCCTGTTATAATGTATGCACTCTGCTATCCAAAAAATACTAGGGGAGCATAAACTGGCAGGAGTTCGTCATAGTTTTATTTATACAATGTTTTTGGTTGACTGTACTTTCATAAGACATACTCTTTTATTTATATTCGTGGGCCTGAAAGACTACTTCAAAATAATTATTAAATTTAAAAGTGGCATCGGGGCCCGCGGGCCCGGGCCCATAAGCCACCCTGCCCATTTTTTTTTGTCAAAAAGACAACTCTCGCACTAGTGGAACAAGCTCTGTGTCGCGGGGGACACAAAGTACATCCCGACTCGGGAAAACCATTTATGGATCACTCAAATTTTTGTCCCGTGTGGGGATCAAACTTATCACAGGTCGCGCAATGGTAAATAGCGAGGATATTAACTACGAACCAACCGTGCAAAATCAAATACATATTATATACAATAAGTTATTAAAACACAAGTATACAAGCTACGTAATTATGTTGGAGGTAATGACGGCAGCTTTTCACGTGTTGTAGGCCAACTAAAGCATAGTACAACTTGTCTGTAACGTCAAGCAATCAAAGGATTAAATACAAACGTTGGTCGCATGAATTCTCATCTAATCGTGTACTTAAGTCTAGCCTTATCTTACCCAGTATTAGCCTAATTAGCATCGTTAGTAGTGGTCATGGATTTACATACATAATATCATCACGGCCGTCTCCCATTAAGGTAGGCAGAGACTATGGTATGCCAATTGCTTCCATAATTCTAAAAACAAAAAACATATGAATTGATAACCTCCTCATTTTTGAAGTCGGTTAAAAATACATTCCTCACTCTAAATTACCTAAGAATCAAAATGCATGCCGTGTAACTAACGAATTTTTACTGCTGAAAAGGCTACCCGTATCGATCTGCTCTAAAGTCTCGTACATTTCCAAAAACGATGACAATACTGTATGTACTGAATTTGACGGAACTGTATATTGAGCGCACAAGGCAACGTTGGACCTTTTGTGTTTGATACAAATAAAACAGGAAGTATTTAGGGTACGTGAGGGAAAGTTCCATAGGTGGACGTGTGTGGGAGCTAGTCGCCGCGTCGAGATAAGGACAGACGGAGGTACAGAGCAAAGGTTACAATTCAATTTTCCGCCAGAGCCGCGTCGGCCACGAAAGGGTTCTCACTCTCCCTAAAGTCCGATAACAACTGCGTCCACGGATTCCTTTACACGTATACCCTTTTCTTATCAGAAACATTAGTTTGATATATAAGCAACAAATTTGTTTAGCCATTTACCTGTTAAGTATAAATGTAATTTAAAATAATTACATTTATACTTAATAACTGTACGATTTCAGCACTATTTTTGTAGCGCGGAGTTTTAGAAGTAATGAGACTACAATACAATGAATACCTAACCTCTGAACAAGCATTTGTAGATCAAACTTTTTGTGTATGTTCAGATTAGTGACACAGCATGCACACTCAAAATAATGTCAAACTAGGCAGAGCTTGACGTATACCCTTTATCAATTGAATATACATATAAATAAGGTAAACAAAACTTATCTGTTTAAAGTTATCACACATAATGTCAATAAATGGAACAAGTAACACATTCACATGAATTTCGAAAGATTCAACTTGACAAACTAGCACTGTTTATACCAAAATTCGTTTTTAATCCATTAAATAAACTAATTTGAAAAATGTAAGTCGTAAAATTTGGATAACTGTCATTCGCAAAAATTATGTATTGTCTATGTCCCATTGTATAAAATAGTGATGTGCGAATAAATATAATCGATGCGCCCAATTTAAGTTTTTAGTAATCGATTATGTCTGTAGTAAATCGAATTTCGCATTTCCGATCAATTAAAAGATATAAAGATTAACAATCAACTAATGTATATTGCCAAAATTTAAGCCCGCCTTTATACATTAATATTTTTGTGTATAATAAAGTTTTAAATAATTAAGAAATAAAGTAATTTAAATTATTTTATTTTTATTATATATATATATATATATATATTTATTTTTGTTGTTTTTTTATATTTTTAATGTTTATGTTTCTATATCCCAATTTATTTACGACATGAGGTCGGCTTAGCCATACGTCAGACTTTTTCCGTACTTATCTGTATATTATTACACCTGACTTTATTAATTAAAAAAATATATATACATACATATTTATACTTGAAGAACATTTTTATTTATTTATCCCACTTATTTCTGTCTTCGCAGCGGTCAATGTGCAGAGTTTAGTACCTACCTACACAACCTATAAGTAGGTACACATTATTATTTCCTAATTCTATTGAAATATTATCACTGAGATCGAAATAAGTTTGTTTGTTATTACCTATAATATAATAATAATAATATTGACTATAAACAAAAAAATAAAAAAAGCCTGTTATTTCAAATAATTGAATTTATCGAATCGAATAATATTATAATTATATCATAATTATTTGTCAGTGCAAGTGGACATCACTAAAATGTCAATGGTCGGGTTGTGTTTACCTTATTTTTATATTCAACTTAAGAGTATAGAACAAAAATCGTGCATCACTTAAAAAAACAATGTCTTACCGATTAACGCTAACTGACCACTAGACCAAAATACTCGTAACCCGTAACAGTAGAGAAATTTGCGGCCAAAACCTCAATTTCTAATCCTATATCCCCACGGATTGTGTATCATAATATAGATTAATAACGAAACGCGCCACTGGTATAATAAAGTAATACATTTGTTTTACAAGATTATGAAGATATTTGGAATTGTTTTGCTCAACAACCTGCGAAATACGATTTGGGTGGATCCAAGGGCATTTTCATGAATATAAAATCTCCTTTAATTTCACAGTAGTGTAACAACGGTCTTAATCCATGGAATGACTCACACAGAAACAATATAATTCAAATATACATTAGATAAATAAATAAAGCGGTGGTAGCCGAGTGGAAAATTGAATCAAGTGATTTACCATCTGCTAATGTCCAAGGAAAACATCGTCAAGAAACCACATGTCTTAGAAGAAATTCTACAGTTCCAACCCACATTAGGCCAGTGGCTCTGATATTTTGATAGAGGTAAGGAGACCTGTGCCTAGCAGTAGTTACAAATGGTTTGCTATTAATGTACTAGTTTGTTGATTTGGCTCATGTCTCATTAGTTTGCCTACCAAATTTCAAGATGTTTGTTCCGATCATACTAGAGGTATTGTCGAACAAAAATTTATACATACATACAAACCCAGTAGACTCTGAGATCTTCACTCGCTCGTTTAATTATATACTTTAGATTACAGTCTATATTATCGAACAATCCCAGGCAGGATTAAACGCATTCTAATTTAGACTTTACTTTGCAAATCTTAATGTGTATTTTAACTTTTACAATAAAAATAAGTTAACAATACGAGTCCTCAGATAGTAATAAGGTTTGTTATCCCTTTAGCGTAGCTGCTTAGCTGCGCGAACACAAAGCTCCTCAGAATCTCTTCCTTTAAATATGAGGTGAATTGCTTGTACCTATCTGCTTCTATGAAAAGGAATTCATTCCTTTTACATCTGTAAAGATATCTTTAAAGTGTATTTGTGTTACCAGAATAGATTGTACTGTGCCCAGTTACATTTAAAACAACGATTTTGCATTTAAGTTTAGATGTAACTAAATTGTTCGCTGTTTGCCCAGAACTGAACTCGCCATGTACACACGGCAACGGAGATACGAGTAGCTTGTACAGGGCCGGTATATGAAGATCAGTTTTCTAAGAATAAAATATATATGTTTTACACTACACTTACACTGTTACCAAATTCCACAGAAATATATACAATATATTGTACATATTTCTGTGGAATTTGGTAACAGTGTACAATAAGACTAAACCTACCGATAAAAATATACACAAATTCATACAATGGTTTTCCTAAAAAAACTAGACTTCAAATAGCGGCCCTGTACAGCTACTTAGCTAGATATCGGAGATCCGGTGATCACTATACCTACTCGTGTTACAACCATCTATATCTCAGCAATCCCCGGGCAGATTGGGCTCATGTTCGGACTTAAAATTCTTTTCGTCTCATCCATTCGCATTTAAATTTCACTACGTTTTGAACAACGACACTGGAGTTATCGTTAAACAAAAAAATATGATACACTAGCTGTTACCCGCGGCTCCGCCCGCGTGGATGTCGGTAATCGCTGTAAAAAGTAGTGTAATATGTTATTCCAGACCATAATCTATCTATGTGGCAAATTTCATCAAGATCGGTTCAGTAGTTTTTACGTGAAAGAGTAACAAACATCCATCCATCCATCCATACTTACAAACTTTCGCGTTTATAATATTAGTAGGATACAAACGCCAGATTGTTCCAGAAAACTGAGAACTTCGCTCGCTTACTATGATTTAAACATAACATAGACTCACGCCTTTTCTACAAAAAGGTAGGCAGAGTTATGACACCTACGTTTTAACATAGAAGTCCCATGTAATAGGGGGAGAGTCTTTTGTCACAACTGGAGACATTCTAGACTCAGTGTGGTTCTTTTTGTTAATCTTCTTATCGTTTGGTTAGTGGCCAACCTAGCGACAGTTATTTAGATCGCCCATATTTAAACCGTATCGAGGTCTAACGACCATTGGGACAGACTTAACGTAGCCTCCGAAGCATGGCGACGACGCTCAGATGAAATACTACTAAGCGGCCACCTATATATCTATGGGATTACAACACTCTTGGTAACACCCGCTGGCTATGACTCAGTGTTGATACTGTAAATGGAAGAGCTTGACACAGAACCAGAACAGATTATGCGTAGAAGAGGAGACATATAGGTACCCAGCATTGGGTGCAGAAGGGTTGATGAAGAAGAAAAGAAAATCTAAAGATTTATTTCCGACGCCAACGCGGGCAGACATCAATATTTTATTGTTTTATCATTTATGTTTTTTCAAAGGGTTTCTATAAAAAGGTCATTATTTTTTTAATGTTCAAAGAGAGTTTTAGGATCACAACGACATTTTACGTGAAAGTTTAAAGGTCAATTAAAGCTAAACATTTTTTTATAATGTCCTTTCAACCAAATTTATGACTTTATAATAAAGCTTCCGCCAGATTATTATAGCCCGCGCGTAATTAAACAAAATAACACCTGAAATTGACATGAATTATATTTGACCTATTATAATTTGTATCGAAAATAAATTAAAGTTGTGTTCTGTAATTAATCAAACAATGCAAACTGTGTTCAATCATACTATAAGGAGTAGGTAGTAGAGAATCTCCTTTATAGTTGCGTAAAAATGCGTAGAGTGCGTCTTACCCGCCCCTTTCAAGTCTCCTCGTAAAGCAAATGGTTGTCACAGCACAGTAATAAAATTTAATTGTTAATATGAGATAGATATCATTGTCATTGTATAAAAATATATCAAAATAAATATACAAATACTTGCTATAAACCAATGCGATGCCTACAGTCAGCTTCCCGGCGGACACCCCACCCGTAACGTTGCTAGCGTCACTTATACATCGATTAAATCTGTGATGATCTTTGGGTATTTCATTGGATATTTCGGCTCGGTTTCTTTACTAGTTACTTATTTATACTATTGTTCAATGTTGTACAGTCGCTTAAATTTCCAATTTAGTATTTGATTAACGAAGGCCTTATGTAACTTGAAGCCTTTCTCTCCTCATTTTCTACGTTTATAAGACTTGTTTGGGTAAATCGAAAATGTTATAACATTTTAATTGGACTTCGATACGAAATAAGTTTAACATGCTAAGTCTAGACAGAATTGAAAGTGAACATTTTTATTAAACTAGCAGTGTACCAAGCTTCGTACGGGTATCATAGAATTTTTTGCTTTTATTTTCGTAAAGATCATTAAAAAAAATGATTATATATAGGTTAATTAAATAATAAATAATAATCATTTATTGGAAGGCCATAGATCCAAAGTGTTAGAAACATAATATACTTAAAAACTAATGTTAGTAAATTCATAGATCACACACATCACACACACAACATCAAATAAGAAATAAAATACAAAGTCGTGGACTAGGGTGTACTCACTATGTGAATTAAAGACGTCGTTTTTCAGTTTATTCATTATAAATAAACATAATATAATAAATCTAAATCCTAATCTCTTTGGTTAAAAATGAAAACGGTAACGTGGGTTTCGGCCAGTGTTACTGGGATTTCTGTTAAAATATTTTTTTTTTAGCTGAGCGGAGTGTGGCCCCATAGGCATTAGGTATTGCATAGAGGTTTACTAGCTGGTCGTGTGACCATAGTAAAACCTCTGGCATTTAGAAAAACAAATATGTTCAATTGTTTAAATGTTGAAGAAAAGAAATGACAAGACGAGACTTGATCAGTTGACGTGATAATTCATGCCCTAATTCCTTGAGTTGGAGTCGGTCTTGATATGTAATAGTAGTCATAAGTTGAACTCAATATAAAAGTAAAAGTCGTAACGTTGTTTCATTTGTGAATAGTAAATTATCGCTGGAGCATCCGACGCTGCAGATAAGGACCTCTTGCAGCCATCGAGTTACCAACCCCAAACAGTAAGCAGAGGAGAAGAAAGGTTGGCAGCGGCAGGCTCTACAGTACTGACATAGCTAAATCTTGGATAGTATTTTGGATAGCATTCAACACTGCCCACCCCTTCGATGGAAAAGATATGACGCCGTCGTGTTTACCTAATTATGTATCGCTATATTTGACACTAAAATGCTAAATGCTTTGATACAGACCTTTTGTCCTTTTGATACTTAACTAAAGCTAGAGTGACTTTATGTTAGTTTGGCTTTAGAGTGTCATAAACCTCTGCCTATCCTTAGCAACTAAATAAACGTTAAATCCTAGCATAAAGCAAAAGCCATTTTCAACAAACTCACCACATGCTATTCCATTAATTCTGTAAAACATTTTTGTCTAATTTAAATTATTCTCATCAATTCGGTGCTATCGACAGAAAATCGATGAGGTCCATTCCACAAACGCTGTTGACTTTCTCTAATTAAAATCAAACTGCAATGGACTAATGAATTGAAACAGAATTTAATTGTCATATACCTGTGTGTTTTATGTAATTAATGTTTAATATTACTATTTATATAGGTAGATACTTGTAGACCGGGCACTTTATGTAATGGTTAGTGGACAACTTGGTGACAAGATTTATTTAGATTACCCATGTAGGCATCTGTCGTGATATAATGACTCAACGGGCCCGACTTTCAATGGAGAGCGTAATGGAACTCCGAAATATAAACGTATAAAAATGCTAGTTCGAAAGATCGTAGTTACGATAAATTGATGGACTATAAATTGCTTCTGCGAAAAATGATGATACGACGGAATATAATATCGATGAACTATACCTACGACTTTCTGCATTAACTGCATTAACAAAGTACTGAATTCCTTTCATTTAAAATATTTATTTAAAATGCAAACATTTCCAAACCAAACATAGCCTGCCCAAGCCTCGGGGAAACAAGCATAAGTTATGCTTTATGCATGTATGAGTATATATTCGATGAATTCATTTTTTCAATAAAACAAAATAGGTACATGTATAACAATAGTGAGATACAGGTATATGGGCTGGACACAGGTTGATTAATTAATTTAAAGGCAGATAGTTTGGAAGTCTATCTCTACTTTGATGCAGTTTTTATATCCGTTAGTATATTTAACCAGAAATTACCTTGTTAGTCCCCATTGTGATGGACATAAACGATGTTAACGGCCATTTTCATAAGTTCTTTATGATTACTTTTATGGCTCTATTTGAGCGCGTATCGCCGATAACTACTAAAGTTAATAGATATTGTAACATTACATTAATATATTATGATATTATCAACGTAACAATGGCTACATTTATCAAGATAATAGTATAATTTTGGATTTACTAAATAATGTTATACATATTACATTTTAAATTAATATTAAGATTATATTTCGCCAGAACATAAATTGTGTACCCTTACTCAAAACAACGCAAGTAGAAGAAAATAGCAATTTACTAATAACTTGCTCTTGGTATGATAGAGGAGTCATATAATAGGCCATTTTTTTGTTTCACAAAAATGGCTTTGTGTAAATGAAACTACATTTATAGAATGCCAGTTTTGTTTAATAATACTTAATATTAACAATAATATTAATGCACGTAATTTACTTCAATTTATAACAGCTTTTTAGTAACCTAAAAAGTTCTGTCTGCGACACGCGCATTTATTTTCATTGCTCTATTCAATGAAAAGTCAAAATGTTAAATATTTTGTAAGCTGAATTTAAATAGAGTGAATTATTTCGTGATTAAAAATGCGGGATATTTTGTTTGGTGTACTGAGCAATGATTTATTAATACGACATATGGCGGCCGTATAATACATAACACTATATACTTTATATATGTTGTTGGAATGAATTATGGGGACTGAACGGTGTATGCAGAGTGAAAGCAGGCTTGGCCACAATGCGCAGGACTGTAGGGTTCTTGTGGGTATGGGAGTAAGGGTGAAATTCGCACCTTCGTCTGGTGGTAGAGACGGGACAATTACCACAATTTGCAATTAATTACAGCCCGGCGGTGACCGTCATCGCGTCATCAGAGCATCTTGTTTATTCACTCACAAACTAAGTATTATTAAATTTGATCAAACAACGTTTGGTCGCCACGGTAATGAATATTATTTTATTAATACGTGTAGCGAAAACTTTTGATTCCTTTTTAAGAATATTGGCACGCGGAATGTGGAGACTTGGCAAAAGTTAATTCGAAGAAGGCAGAGTGCAGATAGCTAAAATTTATATGTTTGGATAATAAATATATTCGCTTTCTTGTACAATTCCACGGAAACAGTGTTTTTTCCTCCGGGATATGCCTATGTGCTATTCTAGACTATTCTATTTCTGTGTCAAATTTCATTCAGACCCGTTTCTTATTTGGCGTGATTGTATAACAAACAAACGCACCTACGCCCTACATCCATCCATCCATCCATGCATCCAAATAACCTTCCCCAGAATACTTTGTCAAATTTCATTAAGATCCATTCAGCCCATTAGACGTGCAAGCGTAACAAACTCACACTTTTCATTTATAAAATAGGTGTAGATAGATTACTATTTTTTTAAAACTTAATAATTTAAATTACCCAACAGTTTACTATAGGCTAGCCGATATGTTGGTATGCCTCCTTAGTAATATAAAAAAGTTACAAATAAAAGACAGCCGAAAAAAATATTTTGATCAATTTCAAAGGGATCACCTTGACAAACAAGAAATACAATTTAGGTCACGTCTCAATATATTTGCGTAAGGCTTATTTATCTGGCAGTACGCCTAGGTTTATCCACGACCGATCTAGTTACTGCGGCTCAATCTAAAGGCTCAGACTATTTTGTTACAAACTAAATTCGTTGGTATTCATACGGGAGTGATTTTTCTATTTTATTTGCACGAAAATTGGTACATATATACTCGATATATGATGTTATGTACAGAAATAAGGTCCTCATAGTCCTGCTTTGGTATTCAAAACTTATACTATTATATGTCACCAACACCTCCATCTATGGATTGACCGTGGCAAGCTTGCTTAACCTAGCAGATCAAACGATCCGCCCGGTTACTACTTAGCACAGCCTTCATACTACAGTAATATTTACCGCATGTGACAACCCTATGAGTATGACGTCATCGAAATCAAAAACAATTAGAAATGTAAACCAAGTTTTATAGAAATAGCAGCTATTAATATTATTTTAATTACACGTTAACGAAATAGCACAGCCTTAATACTACAATAATATTTACCGCATTTGACAACCCTATGAGTATGACGTCATCGAAATCAAAAACAATTAGAAATGTAAACCATATTCTTTAGAAATAGAAGCTAATAATATAATTTCAATTTCACGTTAACAAATAAAGTATCTTTGATACCGTTACATCTTTATAAAGAGCGAGGGAGTTTTGTTTTTCCTCTTCGTACTATCTGGTTTAATTACAAAGTCAGACTCCGGTAGTGCTCGTTCAAGCTCGATACTTATATTATTACTACGTGTGCTTTCTCAACTTTAATATCTGCTAATATTTTACTTAGCTAACTGTAATGAAAATGTTAAATATTCTCACATTCTTACTATTTTTTTTTTGAGACTGGTGTTTTTTTTTAAAATAGAATTGTTAACGACCTGCTTTGACTTTAAAATTTATGATAGGTCAAAATAGTTTTAGAGAATGTATGTGGCAAATACAAGCGGTTATCAAATAATTGGTCTGTTGGTTGGTTCCTCTTACTGCTAAGTCGTAGGTCGTTGGTTCGATCCCCACTAAGGACAAATCTTTGTGTGATGTAAATTAACAAGTCGTGCTTATCGCACAAAAAATTGAGATTTTTTTATACTATTTGGGTGGCATAAAAGCATATGGTCCGCCTGATGTTAATCAGTTACCTATATAGTTAGCCAATGGGCGCTTACAATACCAGAGGTGTCACTTGGTTTTTTGGAATTTTTTTACGCCAGGGCTTTAAGATGGAGTATCCCTAGGATAGAAATAAGTTTTTAAAATGCGTCCTTAAATGAGCGCTGGAGACCTGTACTAACACACAGGAACACAAACAACTACACCGCTTTTGTAAGGTGGAGGTCCTTCCCCAGTCGCGCTTGCTTGCTTGTATGGTGTCCAACCCCTCTTAAATTTTATTGTTTATATCGATGACAAGCATAGAAAGAAAAAAAGACATATGCGGGGCAGTCTTTGGGGACTGCTGATAGAAGTGAAAATTATGTTTTTGGTTCATTTTTGAATATGGAAAGCGTTAGGTGATGATGACGCGAGTGCCATGAATTTTGTGTTCAACAAAAGTGCTCAACGCGCCTATAGAAGTTTTCACTTCAAAAAGAGACACATAATGAGAACACAAAAATTATCCTGTGCGATGTCACTAATAAATATAATTTAATGTAATCCTGCAGCTAGAAACCAAGCTTTTGAATATATCACACGTTTATAGTTTAAATTTAGTGCTTCCCGAAATCAAATTTTGGGTGTGCGCGTGTGGAAAATCTAAAGTTTAATTTTAGGTGTGATGGCATGAATAGATGTCATGTTCGTAGTGTACAATGTCGAATAGGGGCTGGCGTTGCTGGTGACACAAGAACAACTAGTAGCAATGTATCCTGTGTCTCCGAAACCAGTTAACGGTACTCGCCAAGTTATTCGAGCGGGTAAGTCATTAGCAATTCAAATACCTAACCACCTACCTACCCCCACCAATGAGGGGAATCCTCTTTCACATGACTGCTTTTGTAAATTTATTTATTACTGTTTGGCCAGTTCCAAATACCGTTTTGTTTCATGGGCTAATATGAACTTTGCAAATGGATATAACACGAAATATTTGGCTCTGCTCCTTTACGCGATTGTCCTGTTTATGTGAAGGTTTGTTTTATGTTAGAAAACTGTTTTGTGCATACAAATAATAGTTTCATAATGTTAAATTTGATTCAGCGATAGTGTAGGTGTATCGCATTTTGTATTATGACTTATTTATTTGCCGGTGGCTCCCCGCGTGAATGTCTCTATGTCCTTGGTAAATATCATAAAGATTCGTTCAGTCATTTAGTTATAAAAAGTATCAGACAAACTCACAAACAAACTAATCAATAAACTAAGTAACAAACAAAGTTACTTTGGCATTTATTAGTGTGGATAAAACATAATTTTTTAGTCTGGTTTTTACGGATAAACTACTGAACCGATTTTAATAAAATTTAGTACAGAGTAAGCCTAAATCTAAAGAAAAGAGTTTTTTACCTACATGCCACCCTGGCAAAGCCGTGGACTGTAGCTAGAACTTTTATAATTTAAAAGTGTATTTCAAATTGTCTCACACGAGGCTACATTGTTCCTCAGTCACATCCCAGCACTTTGTCGGAGGAACGATAAGAATTCCAATCATAACGGGCGGCGGATCTACGAGACAAATTGCAGACGACTTTGTTACACGCCACGTCTCAGCTCAACCACACAGGGATTGTGCAAAGCTAAGAGGTTCTAACGTAAGGGGAATACTTGACGTATGTTCTGAGTGATCGTTAATTTCAAAGGTAATGTACATGTTTAATATATATGATAAATTAGGTGCTTATCGCTCTTTGTACGTGTTATGTGTATGTGAATTGATATGAGGTTTATAACAAGTAGGTTGTAATATAGGGTAGATATAAATAGTTTTTTAGTAGGTATGTTTAATTAGCAGAAAAGTGGCAGCAATATGACGAATAACAAACTTTTAAAAGGTTACATAACCTTTATTAATCAAACATTTTGTTAATACTTTTTTCTATTTTACTTCTTTTTTTATTTGACTGCACCTTTTCGCCAACAGAGTGCCGAGTATTATGGGATCGATTGCAAATGCTCCCTTCCATAAATGTTTATTGGGGATCACTCGGGGGCCGTGTGGGGTTTGTTTTCAACCTAACCTATAATTTTCTAACATAGTATCGCATTATGAGTCATATACAAACACCAAGTCTCATAGCCTTTCAAGCCTTAGTTTCCAATCTTCCATTTAATAAATAAAGAGGAAAAGTTTCTATATCTTTGAAAACACATAACATTCGATGGTGCAAAGTTTCTTCGCACTTTGGAAGAATGGAAAGTATATAAGAGACTAAACAACACCAATCTCGAGAGAATATTACATATAGAATTTTTAATATTTGCAGAATTCAATATGTACGCAAGTATTTCGCTTCTAAATGTTCAGTCGAATCTGCTCGCCGACGACTCAATGAAATATATAATATATAATTATAACCTACTCTTGTGCAGCGAATATCTATTAGCTGACTAAAGTATAAACTTATGCAGAGTAAATGTTAGACAATATTCGACGTTCAAAATGTTTTTAAAATTCGTGTGGCTTAATTGTTTGTTTTTATATCATCAAGCTACGACCCATGGTAAGCATCGCAGTAACAAACGTAACACGGGATGAAATCCAAATATATACAATCCTATTCACGGTATAGGCGAAACCTGAAAGTAAGTTGTTCAGAATCAGTAGTAGATTAGAGTACAATAATTTTTAAACCATGTTATATTTTGTCCCAATAATTAAGTATATGAAAATTGTTGAAAGTCTAGCCATATTTGACGGGTCATATTTTAATTTTTCAAGCACAATACACCGAAATGGTTGTCAGAATACAAATCATTTCGGTATATTGTGCATTTGTCCGTATGCGCGATGCTAGCGGCATTTTCCACTAGGTTTCCATAATTTTACAAGAAAAACTACACAATTAAATCAGGTTATAACATTGTGATCTTTAATATTTTTATTTTTCTTATTTTTATTCTTACTCTACTAATAAAAACAATTTTGGGATGTTTCAGTAGTTTCCTGTATCAAGAATTCCATTGTATAATAAATAAACATTATATTTACCTAAGTAAATATTATTATATACTTGACACTGGCTTAGATATAATATACTTGTTCTTCAGGCTGTTTGCGACTATAATTTACAACTTCCTTAAAAACTTTATACCAAATTTTGAAGAGGAACCTTCATTATAAGTTTTAAAGATATCGCGGTGTGCTTTTCTCTGCGCCAAGATATCAATTATTCATAATATAATATTCACAAGTACATAATAGTATATACCTCTACCTACAGATATTTGAGCCATTTATATAAAACCAGATTATATTTACTATCAATTTATGGGTAAAGTTAATATACATTTTTAGCTTTTTGCGGTTCATTCGACAAAAATCTCGAAAAGCTAATAAGTTTATATTTTAAAAAATATTTTTAAATACAAGCTTTTTTAGTGTATTTATGTAATACATGGGTGTTTATGCATTAAATATTCTTAAACGAATATAGTACTCGTCAAGATAAATCCAAAAGACCCAAACACGACACGGCTATCTTGTTTCGTTGAAGAGTTACCATCACCACCTTTCGACTTCATCATCACTTCTTGAACACCCATCTAAGAAAATAGTACATGTCAAGATAAATAAAAAAAAAACTCAAATACGACACGGCTATCTTGTTTCATTAAAGATTTGCCATGGCCCCCTTCCGACTTCATCATCAGGTCCTCAACACTCACCTAGGAATATAGTACTCGTCAAGATAAATCCAAAAGACCCAAACACGACACGCATATCTTGTTTCGTTAAAGAGTTGCCATGACCACCTTCCGACTTCATCATCACTTCATCACGTCCTAAACACCCATCTAAAAGAATAGTACTTGTCAATATAAATTTAAAACACCCAAACACGACACGGCTATCTTGTTTCGTTGAAGGGTTGCCATGGCCACCTTTCGGCTTCACCATCTTGTCCTGAACACCCATCTAAGAATATAGTTCTAGTCAAGATTAATCCAAAATACTCAAACCCGACGCGGCTATCTTGCTTCGTTGAAGAGTTCCTATGGCCATCCTCCGACTGCATCATCAGACCAGCTCCATGGTACCATATTATTGTATTGTCACCGAAGTTACATAGGTATACCAAATTTCAGCTCCATCAAACACCGGGAAGTACTTCAAATCTAGCTCACAAGATTTGCTAACATACAAACTAACCAACATACATTGCAAGCTAAATAAAAGCTTGTAAAAAAGTATGCTTGATTGCGATAATCGCAGAATGTACTTAATTTGTAGGCAGAGACAGGTATATAGTCAATAAAAAAAAAGAGTTGAAAAATACAGAAAGATAGTAAAAGACAAGAAATTAGGGTAAAAATAAATAGCATGAAAACATGAAATATAATAGAAGAGAGTAAAATATTAGAACGTAGATTCCAGATTCCGTGCTGCTACTGAAAATTTTCTAACAAAGATACCCAATATCACTGCCCGAAAACAAGATTGTCTACGGCTTCATTAGTCAATGGGAGTGAAGCATTGACTTTAACTGCTAGGTAGAAACACTAATTAGACATCTTATCCAATTCCAGTGCTAAATTAGATCCACAAAGCAAATCTATAAATTAATTGTTACCCGCCTCATGTAACGTGTACCTACCTTCCTACAATATGTAGGTACCTATGTACGTTAAACAATGTCTCTACGTTAGGCATCAAACAATAACGTTAATATGCGCACTAATTAGATCATCTACAGATTAATTATATTATCTAGCTTGGAGTTATTGAGCAAATAGGTGGAATCCTACAGACGTAATGGAGTGATTAGAGAAATTATATTATAGAGAGTGTCGCGAACAGATTTTTAAATCTTTTTATAAAAATACAGCAAGGGTGTATACATATGTAGGTAGGCTAGAACCCATATGACCCGCAAGATCTACTCTGTATTTGATTTTAGTATCCCAATTCGCCCCTGAAATATTGACGGGGCGAATGTTGTGGGACATACGGGCTCGTAGCCACGAATCTTGTGGGGCGTATGGGCTCGTAACCGTAGGTACTGAATTAAGATATTTTAAAGTATTGTATATGTACAAGATATTAATATTTTGAGAGGCAGGGCAAACAAAGGAGTAAGCCCGACTAGGGAAAGGCCTCCACCTCACAAAAGGACAGCTAAATAACTTATTTTCTTACTAAAACACGCGTTTATATATTGGGGGTATTTTTAGCCTCCTGGCACCACTAAAATAATTATATAATAGGAATCTATTTATGAATGTTTATGTGTTTATAATTTTAGTTTGTAATTTTGTTTGCAATTAAACTTCAGAGAAAAATAAAAAACAATGAACGCCAGTACTAGTACCTAAATAGAAAATGGAGGCTGTGTTGAACCGCCTGCGGGCCCGTTGACGATATAATTGGAGATCCGTATAAGGGCATTAATAACAAAACAGATAACTATTAGACACAGGGGTCCGGACCCCTGCCACTCGTTATGTACGAAACAAGGAAATTGTAATAAAGTTACAGGATTCTCTCCCGTTGCCCGGTAATATTGTTAAGGAAAATCGTTACAGGTTGTGTGATTGAGACCGTGGCGGGTGACAGCTCACCATGTCACTAACAAATTTAATTATGTTTGTAGATGTTTCTACTACAAGTTGCTCAACTTAATTCTAGTTTAAGTACTTAAATAAAAAGGAACTAATCGCGTGTAAGAGGCAAAAGCCAATGAGCAGTACGATTGTGGAAGAACCTCCACTTTAAGGCTACGGTCATGTATCTATAATATTTTTTTACATAGCATAGGCACCGTAACGTTTGACATTGACGATGCAGACAAATTATGATTGATTGATCAAGAGCAAAGAGTATTTAATCGATCTATCATTTTCATTGATTCATATATAGAAAGTCACAAAAAAATACTATAGTAGTGTTCTTGTGCGTGAGTATGGTCGTCTCTAGACAAAAAAATAAGAAAATGAAAAATATATCTTAAGTAATTTGCATTTCAAACAATTACCACCTTATGCTTGGTATTAACATTAAAATCTTACCTACGAATTTCAAATAAGGACCGGAAAATACATCGCTATAAGTGGCGGCCCCTGACCATTTTATATATTTAACGTAACGTCAAACAGATTAACTGACAGTTTATTTTATCAGATATATCCTATATATATCCATTGACACATACGCAATGTATGCATGAAAAAATAACAATTCCAAAAGTTAAAATCGCCAATGCGACGAACAATACCTTACTATGCTAGTGCCAACTGCAGTGTACCATAAATTATGAACAAAATGCTTTCTATGAGACAATGGACCAGTTTTATAGTGTTAACGAACAGTGTTTCAAGCGATAAAGCGATTAGATACCCGACCTCGATAAGTATTGTAGTTTAGTTACCTCTTTAGGGGATTCTCTGCTGAATTTTGTTTTTAAAGACAATTCTGGCACGAAGGAAAAGCTTTGTATCGCGAGGGACTTTATAAATATCAATTCAAAAACACAAAGCATACCTGGAACCAGAACAAGCTTATGGATTACACTTTTTTTTTTGAGAATTTGAACCACTTTTGAGCACTTGGTACCCAATTTTAGCTAAGATTCCTTTGCTGTCATAGTCGGATAGGATGGTAATCTGACACGATCACGGAGAGTTTAGGCGCAAAACCAGTAGCCTAGTAGTGTAGTGAATACAAGCTCCCTTATACAAACAAATAAGTATGCTCCTTTGATAATAGAACAAACACGATTACCACTAGAAATAACTCTAGAACTTTTTCAACCTTTTGTTGCGGAGCTCCAATTTAGATTAACGGGTAAAAATGTCGAACGCGCCTTTTTATAGTGCTTAAAATAACTGACATTGGCAGTATTGTCAGTGCAAATCACAATTCCTACATTATATGAATGGAATGAACATTAAGTCTTGGATAAAACTATAACATAAAGAGAAATATTACAAATTTGATTAAAATCATCGCACTCCTCAAAATTAAGTCTTAAGTTATAGTCTATGGTGGCCCAGTGGGAAAGTAAACGACTTGCTAGCAAGAGGTGCAAGTTCCAGCCCGGGTGAACTAATCAAATGATTCGCCATGTGCTAACGGTGAAGGAAAACATCCTGAGGCAACCCAAATGTCATAGAAAAAATTTAAAAGACATGTCTGATTCACCAACCCGCATTAGGCCCGCGTGTGTGAATTAATGCCTAAACCCTCTCTCTCTCTCTCTCTTAATAGAAAAGCGTCTCCGTTTCCAGCAGTGGGACATATATGGGTTGCTATATATTGTCTACGTTGCGTTTTGCCTCAACATATGTGTTGTATAAATTTATATTGTACTAGCGGTAAACTTTAAAAAAGATAAAGTCGTTTGAAGTTATGACGTGACCAAGGAAAATAGGTAACATTTAGATAATAGATAGATGATAACATTTTGAATATGGGAGCCAAGCAGTAGCCTTTTATTTCCACCTCTGCCTCTTGCTATGTCAGCTTTACGTGCTGTGTATTGTTTTGTAGTAAATGGTTACATATCTTAAAACTGACCGTAACAAGCTTACTTAACAAAATATCGATTCGCGCGGCCATTACTTAGCTACGAGTCTACGAGCCCCTCAAGCTTTGAAAGGTGCGATTTATATAAAATCAGTCCGCCTTCTCACTTTATTGACGGATACTGCTTGCCCATGCATAAATCTTTTGTAAATTTGTTTCGCCTTCGGGGATCACGGGTATTTTCCTTTTGGAAGCTACCCGGTGGAAGGTTTGACACAAGATCTTTGGTGCGAAAGGTATACCCTTGAGAAGATTCAAGAAAAAGTAAGTTGCAATATATGTTTTGTTATAGAAAAACTTTTCCGCGATATTTCACAATGAAGCGTTGCACATAGTCAGCAAGTACATAAATGTCCACCAGTGGACTGAAACATGCAGACTGTTTAAAAAGAGGTTTTTAGTTAAGATTCGAGTCGTTTCTAAAAGGCGACTCTAGCACTAGGGACTTTATAAACAATAGCTGACCACTACGTTGGACGGTAAATACTTTTACAACATATGACACTCATTAATAACGTAGCTATCTATTGGTAAAAGAATTTTCGAAATCGGTTCAGTAGATCCAGAGATTACCTCCTACAATCTCACAAACTCACAAAGTTTACCTCTCTATAATATTAGTATAGATTAACAGACAATGCACATTGCACACAGACTTAAAACAATTTTTTTTTGTGGATAACATATTTTTTGTGACGTCACAAACCCGCAAAACAAACATTGCAAGGTAAATGGCGAGCCATAACCACTGAAGCCTCTACTAACCAACTATACACACAAAAATAAAACCTTTCCAATATAAACCAATAACAATCAAACAATTCTCTAACATAGTATTGCTGTTACCGGAGTACTAATCTCGCGATACTTGCGAGTACCACAAAGCGAAATCAAACGTCATTTCCACTGAAGCCCTTAATCAACCCGCAAACCTTTGATAAACTGAGTATGTTGCTGAACTGAGTGTAAAACGACCTGTACAACTACCCCTAGTGTTTATGTTATTAGATCAAACAAGTATTTACTGTGTTAGAATTATTTTTAAGTAAATTATCGACTTACGTATAGTTCCGAATCACTAAAAATGATGTCTTGGGTAAGTAATTTATTATATTTGACTGCCCTGTTGGTCTAGTGGTTAGTGAATCTGACTGCTACGCCCGAGGTCGTGGGTTCGATTCCCACCCAGGACAAATCTTTGTGTGATGAGCACGAACATTTGTTCTGTGTCTGGGTGTAATTTATCTATAATATGTATGTATTTAGAAATATATAAGTATGTTTATATATATATATAAAATATATATATATACATAAATAAATGTATATATATATATAAAATAACAACTGTACTCATAATTTTCTTTATTCTAGCCAAAATAAACAATAACAAATTAAAGTTTAAAACTAAAAGCAGCACATAAACTTAGCGGGGTGCTTTTTACTATATTTTTATAGTTAATCTACTTTTACTAAAAGCTACTAATAATTATATTTAAAACTAGCCACCCGCTCTGGGTTCGCACGGGTGGAATTTCCCGGGGTCTCGAAATGTTTATGTCAATAAAATATAGCCTATGACATTCACAAATAACGTGGCATTCTATTGGTAAAAGAATTTTCAAAATCGGTTCAGTAAATCCAGAGACTACCCCCTACAACATCTCTAAATAGATAATGAACTCTAAATATTGTTTAGTTAAACAATTTTTGACGTTGCAATCAAAACAGCTTGGCTAAAAGGTTACAAGTTGTCGACCGCCAACTTTGTCCATATTATTTACATCTTCTTATGACTTTTAGATTATTACATAAAATTCAACTTAAAAAGCAGTTAAGTCTCGTAGATGCTTATAAACGTACACATTACGTACGACTCTCCGAGTTGATCCTCGATTATAAAGTTTCAATTGTGTAGCTTATTTGCGTATATTATTATTTAAACTTAAAACAATTTGCTGGCGTCGTAGCAAGGGCTGATGGAGACGATTGGAACAAGAGCTGCTTGTTTAATTGTTTAGTATTCTAACTTTGAACGATTAAGAACAGTGGATTAAATATTTGTATAATAAATTGTGATTAGTTTATATTTATAAATTTAAGACTAAAGTTTTGTATTTTTTTTTATTTTTGTATTTTTAATACTTTTTTAATATACATACATCATACATCTCAACCCATAAACGTCCCACTGCTGGGCACGGGTCTCCTCCAAACATTTGGAGGGATATTAGCCTACTACACCACGCTGGCCAGACGGGTTGGTATAGGGTTTTGTTTCGAGTTTTCCCTCTCTTGCGGTGGATATTGTCTGCTAGACTTACTCCCTTAGTCGACTCTTACGTCACCCTCGGGATGGAAGAGGGTGGTGACATTTGTATTCTTAATCCACGGACAATTTTTTTAATATAATAAAATGAAAAATAAATTTCGTCAAAATAATTTAAATATTGTGGTAAATGACTATTTTTATTCTAAGTATATCGGACTGAGCCACAGCGAAGCGGGGTCGGGTTTAGCTACTTGTTAAATAAATTTTGACGGTAAAATATTTTGTTAGGGGAGAAGGAGCTCGCTAATTGGATTAAAATTTTAGCACTTCTTGCGGCTCGCGATATTGATTTTTGATTTATTTCTTTGCGAATAACAACCTAGTAGTATCTGAAAGTATTTTTTTCCTGAATATTTTCGTCGTACATTATAATTTATAAAAGGCGTAGTAAATCAAAGTTCAATTGGTAAGTTACAGAATGAGTGAGTGATTTACTGATATATTTTATCCATACCATTGACCAAATCGTACAGTATTATAGGTATAGTACATTCAATATCTTAAATGAATTTTAAATCTTATTTTGTTTAACTATGTGATGTATCTTCTACTTTTAAACCTATTTATGCCTACCTACACGTACCAAATACCAAAATATATTAACGTGCAAGTGCCCCTTATAAATAAATGAGTATTAGCCTCCAATTCAACACGACCTGAGAATGTTTAGCCGTAAGACCAACAGCTTTATGTGCTGTCAGACACCAGCAATTTCAGGCATCTATGTGAGTTTCTTAAAAGAATAAAAAATGTTGGCTTGACCCACGAATAAAACCAGCGACTTGATGGTCAACATTCACAGTTTACGACCAAAGAGCTATTTATTATAATAACAGAAACACCGTACTGCAACTGAACTTTGAATCACTATGTTTATAATAACGAGTCTTTCCTAGTATAAAAACGCAAAAACAAATTACAAATGTCTCGCAAAGTAAAAAAAAAAAATCTGACAACTTTATGTAGCACTGAAATATTAAAAGGAGTTTGTAACGAAGTTCGAAAAATAAAAGGCACCGTGTTGATACGTCTACTGCAATATTTCAGAGTTCTCTGTAAAGTTATGGTAAAGCTGCAAACACATTGGTATACACTTCACCAGTGGTTCGCAAAGTGTGTGCCCTAAAAATCTGACTATAGACCAGTGTACCACTAGTGTATAGTCTGATTTTTATAACTGTACAGCTGTCAATGTCAAAATATTGTCATGTTGGCTGCATTGAAACAAAATTTTGATGTTATTATCATAATTATTTTGTTTGATAGGTATCCACAGTAATGTGAATAAAAGCAGCGATTTTTCTGATATAACAAAGGATATGGATACTCAAATAGCGCAGACGATACGAAAGTCCAGTTTTTTCAAAGCTACTTGTAGTCTCACAGGAACACAATTACACCGCTATGTGTAGTCATTTGGAAGTAATGGAGAAGGTGGAAGTCCTTCCTCAGATGGACTTGCTCATTTGTATGGTGTACCTCATTAAAAAAATATATATATATACATATATATATAATGTACTATAATGTAGGCCCGAATCATGAAATTTGTATCACATAAAATTAAAATAATACAACCAATAGATATACATACATGTTACGTTAGTTATCGTACAATAGATAAATTGGTACAAAGTTGAGTACCCGCGCGTTACGTCCCACTGGACATTTTCAATGGCTATTGTTAACAGCCGTGATTGGACAAGTTTGTTCTTCAATATTTGACCGCAGTTTGTATGTTTCACGGATTATTGACTACTAGTTTATGTACTTTTAGATATTTACTTATTGGATTATTGATTTTATAGAAATAGGTGGCTACTAGTGGCACGTCCCAATTTCGCACGGGTCGTCTTTAAGTTTTCGTAAGGGTCCTTATATTTTAGAATAAAATATAGCCTTAGTTACTCGCTGATTATGTAGCTTTCTATTGGTAAAAGATTTTTTTAAAATCTGTCCAATACTTTAAGTTTAATTAGTAAGTATCTATAAATAAAAGTACAATAGGCTTGTTGCTTGTAGTGTGTGACTCCAAGATATTAGTAAAAAAGAAGGTACAAAGAAGTGGTGATCAGATGACAAATAAAAAAGTTGAGCCACTATGGAAAAGTTAGGCAAGAAGTACTGAAAAGAATTGGAGAAACATACAAACATCACATTCAGGATTGACAACCAGTATGTCGATAAGCAGCTGAAGTACGATACACTGGGGACTCACATTTCGCGACAGTATACAAACCGTCTGTGCAAACAGTTGGTGTCGACGGGTTTGACGATATGGGAAATTTAACTTTATGCTCGAAAGTAATATCGATTCATTACTCTTTTTGACGTGAAACTTCGTACTATCTGACAAGAGTACGATCCGTCAATTGGATATTGGATATAATTGTCAGTAACAGCGTTATGCACTCAGGAAATATGTGAATTTAATTCTTATTTTCCTATTAAGCTACAATATCTCGAATCAAAGTAGCTAAAAGTGTGTGCAAAAAAGCAGATGCACTATCTATTCCCTTATACTGATTTACGAGTATGTAAGTGAGTAATGTTTTCAGAATTATTACACGTTACAAATTGTCGTGTGATATCCGAGCACAAAGATATTACAAAGCCGTAAATGCCACAACAAGAACGTGCCTAAAATATGGAAGTCGTCGTAACAGTTTATTGTCACATGAACATTCTCCCAGATTGTATTATTATACCAACAAATCAAGTTGTCAGAATATACACAATATATGCGGTGGAAGTAGTATAGTAAGTAGCAATTGTGGGGGAGGAATGTTCGTATTCAATGTGCTCTATTTGCACACGTTTTGAATGTCATTGTCACGGTGCTAATTGCCGGCGACTGCACGAGTGCGCGGCGGCGCGGCGGCGCGGCACGCGACGTTTCCATCACACTCACCTATCTACATACATTTACAATACCCCTCTATTTTCTCCTGAATATGCAATTTCGGCTTTTCATGCTACACCACCAGCTGTTCTCATTAAAACTTAAATGAGGTATAAGGTAATATTTATTCATATCTCGGCGAGATTATTGCAACAATATTACAAGCGAGAGGGCACCCCTCAGGCGGAGGGATACAAGTATGATATTTTAAAGTCTTGTTTATATCGTTTATGAAGAACGAAAATGATCATGAAAAGAGAAGGCCGCACGCAGTTGGTTCGTAGTGAGGGCGCTCTCGTCGCCGCCACAGCTTCGAATTAATTTTTCCAGGCAGTTGAGTTCGAATGCGCTTCCGGCTTGAGTTGCCTCAACTCGAAAGCAAACTTTTCGTGTTTACATTACTTTAAATTCTTTTACCTCTTAGCTTTGCTTGCAATACTTTGCATAGTATCATTCGTAGTATATTTATTTAATGTTTCACAGAGAAACTTTCCCGTTTTACAAAGTATAAGTACTTTTGAAGCACGTGTGTATTTTTTCTTTAATTTATAATTTCAGGTTTCGGCCCACGTAAGTCTCCAGGGATCGCTACCGTTAAGTTTTATATACAAAACAGTGTTTACATAAAAAAAATAAAAGGAACCTTCACATTGTGTAATTATGTGAAGACATGCCAAAATAATATCACATAAAAGTATGTATTGCGGCACAAATTAGTAGAGACTTACGAGTATGTCCAGCAGTGACCTTAAACAGACTGATTGAAGTTTGTTTGAAAAACGAATAAACTTTGAAACTACTACTCGATTAAAAAAAATCCTATAAAAAGATACCTACTTTGTAACACGGGCTATATTTTATTTTTTAAATAATAAAGATTCGAATGCCAAAACGAAATAAATGTTGAGGTTTACTAACAAACAAGCATACGGCCCACCTGATGTTAATCAGGCGGTCCGTATGCTTATTTGCCACACAAATTGTATAAAAAAGTTAGACGTGGCATGAACATGAACGCAACACAATTTTGATATATATAGCTAGGTATTGTATATAGCTTATATACAATACCTAGATATATATATCAAAATTGTGTTGCGTTAAAAGGCATTCATCAAAAAATGTCGACAGATATAACTCGATATATTTAAATGTATGTATAATTACCTCAGACTAATAGAATAAGATAGACGGAGCGTGTAGAACTCGCGCGTGAAGCCGCCAAAAGTCATACTAAATAGCAATGTCGTACGTTTTCGTTTTCGCGCGCAGTCGATTTGAGCCGCTCTGAAGTATTTTTACAACGTTTTACTACACAATACGGCATTATAATAATATTTTGTTAAGTAAAACGTTGTAAAAATACTTCCGAGCAGCTCAAATCGACTGCGCGCGAAAACGAAAACGTATGACATTGCTATTTAGTATGACTTTTGGCGGCTTCACGCGCGAGTTCTACACGCTCCGTCTATCTTATTCTATTAGTCTGAGATAATTACATATATTTAAAATGCATAAATACACGAATCCAAATAGACGTAAGTTATATACGTATAATATTGATGTAGCTTAAAATAACAAATTAAACGAAACATTGAAGTCAAACGAAACCCATTAAAAGCACATGAAGAGTAAACTTGATTCACGTTTCAATATTGCCCGACTAAATTGCGTTTAACAAAGGAAACGCTATAGCAAATATGATTTGGTGACGAGTTGTATCAAAGGCTAATTTTCAATATTATCAACGTGATGCGTTTTAAATACCATTACCATTTCATTTTATTAATACCATTTACCTTAAGTATAAACTTGATATTTAATTTTGACCAAATTATGTACATTATTAAATATTTCATCTGAATGAGCTTGAAAAGAAACTAATTAATAAAATACTTTTTCTTTTAAGTAATATTTAGTAGTTTTAGTTTATTTTTTAATATGTACTAAATTTGTTTAACAAATAAAGAACACCCAAAATAAAATAAACCCAAATTAAATAAAATGCTTATTTTGTAACCTTAATTAATTTCTTATTTTAAAAAGTTAAAAATAAAAGAAAAAAGAACAACATTAATGCAAACATACAGAGAACAAGAAATAACAACAATAGGCACAAAAATTACTTATTAAATTTAGTAAGTTAATAAGGAGTTCCTCATTCGCCTCACGAACTAATGCTCCACGTAAAAAATCCGTATTTGTCGTTCATTTTATTAAATTTTAAAACGGAAAAAATCAAATTTAGATTTATTAAATAAAAAGTTGTTCAGGGGAAAGTGGCTCCTATTTATTTAGTCTTCGAATAGCTAAGAAAAGAACAAGATATCGCAAAGTAATCTTTACGGTCAACATAATTTTTTTCTGAATTTCAAAGTTCAATAAGTCTAAAATACAAAGGGGTACCAGACCCCTTTCTATTCGTATTATTCTTTTGTTTTCTTACTAACATATTATATCCTTATTTTATGCTACTTACAGGTTTATATACGACCTACTTGGATGGCAAACACAAACATGGTCCATCTGATGCTAAACAGCTACCGTAGCCTATGGCCGTCGTCGTGTGTCGTCGACCTGAACAAGCATGTCATCAGGGTTTTGTTATGGGGTAGAATAAAGTTAGTATCCCTAATAAGCACTGGAGAGCAATACTTACACGATACACCACGGTGTGTTGTAATGTAGCTGTGGTCTTCTGCAGGGTGGAGGTCCTTCGTTATTCGGGTTTCATTGCTTTCGATGAGAACGGCTAAGACATGTGGGAAAATCTCTTAAATATTGGGTAGGTACTTAGTCAAAGATAAATTAGTATTTTATCTCTGCACCCCTAAAGGTTGACTAGTAGAGAATGCTTTGAGGTATTAAGTCCACTGTTGTACAATTTATTACGTAAAATAATAAATTACAAATAATAGCAACTCATATATGTCCCACTGCTGGGCACGGGTCTCTATAAAAAGAGAGGGTTTAGGCCTTAATTCACACACGCTGGTCTAATGCGGATTGGTAAATCTGCCATGTTAAAATACATTTATAAACCCTCTCTCTCTTTATAGAGACCTATAGACGCTTACTTTTAAGACATGTGGGTTTCCTCACGATGTTTTCCTTCACCGTTAGCAGATAATCATTTGATTAATACATAAAAACTCCACGAAGTGAAATTCACATTGGTGCTACCACCGCATTTATTAGCCATTATATATAAAATTTTAAATAAATAAATAAGTTATTTTTCATTGTTTAGCATTACTTTATTTCTACATGAAAGTATCTACAATAACAAAAGTTCACCACGTCATAAACAGCGACACGAATATGAAATTTAGTTTCGGCTCACGTTAAGCTTTAGCAAATTTCAGAGCAGGTCGTAATAATAGTAACTAGACGTAACTCTCTACTTTGTAATAAAACAAATTTCAGTGTGGGAGCTTATTTCGAAATCCTGCCTGGAAATGCTTTGAATACGGCTGGTAAACCCCTCCCCCTGAACTTAATATATGGCGACAAGCACTCAGCGTGATTAGAGATGGTAGTGTACTATTACGTATTTATGGTAAACATTACATTCCAAAACAATGAGTTTTCTATTTTCCCTGCGACTTGAGATTGAGGCAAAATATACTTAATTATAGGTGGAAAATTATTTAATTGAGACTTTTATTTTGCCTGATTTAAAAAAGGAGGGGTTTCTATGATCGTCTGTATTTCGAGAATTATATTATTTTGGTATTTTGGTAATCAGACAGTACGCCTCATGTCGGGCAGCTACTCATCTATGGAAGCTTGCAATACCGAGGTATCACTTAAAAACGCTTCCCTAAATAAGCGCTGGAGACCTGTACTCACACAGAAACACAACTACACCGCAGTGTAGTCATTTGGATGTGGTCTTCTTTAAAGTGGAGGTCCTTCCTCAGTCGGGCTTCCCTCCATAGCAAAGTGGGAGACAAAATGAATCTGCATAGGTTTGTAACCTATGAAAAGGAGCACCAAGGAGGACCTTAAACTACGGGAACTATGTGAGCTAAGTTTCATTGTTATAATATGTATGGCAGAAATGTTTAATTGCACGGAAATTCCCTCCAGATGACAGTCAATCCCTATAGTAGGCCGGTTCAGATGTTACATGTAAGCTGTTCAACATAATAGTACGATCATTATGCCAAAGACTACACTCCCAGAGTTTGTGATGACCAGACTGCTCCTGATCGGAGCCAGGTGTTTAGCATTGACAGTTCGGCGAATCAACTAGCTTAAATGAGTATAACTTGCTCCGAAAGTTACTATGACCCGTAAGGAACTGAGCGACACTGTGATCAACCTCCAGCCATGTCTTCGCAACCGATTAGTAATGGAAGTAAAAAACTGGTAGAGGTGGCGTCCCTTAGTCGGTCAGTCGGGTTTGCTCACTTGTATGGTGCCCTACCTCTCTTAACTTTCATAGTCGTGTGGCGGCACTTCACTAAGTCCGGGCCACGCAATACCCTAAGCCAGCCATTGGTTAAAACAAAGCAAACACTTACATTAACCGTGGTTTTATTTAACTTGAACTTACTTAGTAGGTAGGTAGACTCTTGATTGCCTTTACCTAATCGAGTTTTATTTTAATCATTTATTGGAGGCACTTACATTTTCTCTTTTATTCAATTGTTTTTTGTGTAACATTTTCTATCCGAAAATCAATGAATGTTTGTATTGCTTAGTCACGAGTCGATAATTTATTTTGTTCTTTTTTATATGATTAAGGTGACATACGGTCCATATCACAAGCAGTTAACGTAGGTTATAAGCATCCACAATACCAGGGGTATTAATAGTTTGTTGCCTTCTGTAAGGTGTGACCTCCACTTTATTAAAAATTTGCTTTAGCGACTTTTCTATTATGTCGATAAAAAGTAGTTTATAACTTAAGGATAATGTATTTTCCTATTTCTAAAATAATTTTGAGAATGGGATTAGCAGTTTTAGAGATTATACCCTACATTCAAACTAACATAACTTTACCTCTTAATAACATTAGTATAGACGACCACACTTAACATTAAAATCCGCTTGTACATAATAATATAACAGTATGAATAAGATAACTTTATTCGTCGCCCTCTGATTTTCTGTCCTCCAATTAACTAGTAATCATACACGCCCCGGGAACCCTTTCATTACTGGTAATGAGTTTTCACCCTTCGCTGAATAGTGGACATTGGAGCTTTGATGGACTGACTACCACCTTATTTTGTCTTTTGCTTTCATGCAGGCAAATTGAGCACGAGTGAGGTCCGCTCAATTAGCCGGATTTTAGATTCGATAGAGAGGCGCGGCGGTGCCATGAATGTGAAACTCAGTATTTAATTTTACCCTTGTATGGAGTAAACGATTGAGTTTGACTTAAACGAGTTGTATGCTGAATAATATAACAGTTTGCCTATTTAACCTTATTTTATTTGTTGCTTGTATTGTCTCAATTTGTGTCCAAATAAATAGTTTTTATTTCTTTCTATTTATTTGTAGTTTGTTAGTTTCGTTATAATGCGTTTTCCTATTACTTTGATTGGCCTGTTGATCTAGTCAGTGGTAATGACTGTTGTCATCAATCAATCAGCCTATCGCAGTCCACTGCTAGACATAGGCCTCTCCCAACACGCGCCATAGCACACGGCCCTCCGCCGTCCGCATCCAGTGCGACCCAGTGTTATCATATTTAGATGCAATTCCCACACAGAAAAAGAATCTTTATCTTATCTTATTTATTAACCGACTTCAAAAAGAGGAGGTTATCAATTCATGTGTATTATTTTTTATGTTTGTTGCCGCAGAACTCGGTCATTTATGGACCGATTTGAAAAATTCTTTTTTTGGCTGACGGGACATACTTTCCAGTTTGGTCCCATTTTCATCAAAAGAAAGTTCTGATGATGGGATCCATGAGGAATTGAGGGAACTCCTCAAAAGTTATAGGCACACATATAGCAATTTCAATATTTTTAACAACTAATGCAACATTTGCATTCAGAAAGTGTAATTTGGGGAAGTACAACTGATGAAGAAGACCACAGATGGCCATCTGAACTTCTCAATAATAAGTGTTTCACTGATGGCGATTAGATAAGTTTCGATTATGGTTGCTAAGCAACTATTAATAAGCAATAATGACGTAAATGAATTGAGCGCGGATTGCCCAGATTAAATATTTTTTTACTACGTTATATTTGCTTTACCATTTACCTTTTATAACTATTTATTTATTTACTGAATGACATATTAAACATATTCGTTGTCGTTTTTAGAGTAAATTAAAAGGAGATTTCATTTCTAGGAAAATTGAATTAAATTGACGAATCACAGATCCAGATGCTTTATATGATAAAAAGAATTTATAGAGAGAATATCTGGATTATCGTTTTGCGAAAGCGTACCTATACAGAGTGTCCCAAAGGTGGAACGTACAACTTAAAGCGGTAAACCGAAGTTATTTTTTTAAATTAAAACTTGTAAACAACCCTAATTGAGAGAAGAAGACACTACTAAGTAAAAAAAGACGTGTGGCACTCGGGGACTGCCGCGGTAAAGCTATTGCATATTTTTTAGTATGATTTTTTTATCGAAACAAATAAAAAAATACTTTACAGAATTATCTAAATCATTTTATTTTATTCTCAATGATTCATAAAAATATATAATAATAAAAATGAATACTTGTAATAATTCCTTAAGACTCCTTATACTATAATCTTTTTCACATTAATATTCTCTTAGATCAAAACCTCCTTACACAAATTTGACATATTATTATTGGCCGTTTAGAGAATTCGTCATTAAAAAAAGTATCACCGCTGTGCCGGTCGGAGTGGGGGGGTGTTAGGTTTATTATTTTCATTACGGAATTTCTGGATTCAGTCTCCAAGCCCAAGGCCCGCGATAGAAGCTATGCAATAGCTTAAAAATTAAAAAAAAACATGATTTAATAAAAAAACTTTTTACGTTTCAAGTCTTAAAAAAATGTTTCACGCCATAATAGGTACATACATTTCCGTAAATTTATTTACGGAAAAAGTATGTATTAATATTAAAACTTAAAATTTAATCCAATTCTGAAAGAAACTAGAATATATACTAGAATATATAGTATTAAAAGTTCTGTATGTACCGTTTCAATTTGCTGAAACACCCTATAATAATAGGTAGGTACCAAGTCATCGTCATTAGTGTTAATGGTGGTCGGACACAGCCGATATCTGAGACAGAACGGCTTAATTAATGCCAAAGCCAGACTCTTTGTCAGATAATCGATAAATCATTTGTGATGTTGTATGGAGCTCGTTAATAACTAGATTAATAAACGGCTTTTATTATGTCATGTTATTGCTTTGTGCGTATAAACGAGAATTCAGGGAATCGAGAGTGATTAATATATTGATTTATATTATATCACGCCTTTACACTGAAGGTGTAAACTGATATAAATAATAATGTCCTCCTAACCGAATTTCGGTCACGGCGGCTATTTTCAACGGAGACTAGCCATCAGCGCGGGAGATATTATAGTGCACTAGTGTGTGCGCAAACATAAGTGCACTCTTTATTCCCTCACTCTCTAGTCCGATGAGATAGTAATCTGACATGATCGGACAGAGATCAGGAGTAGGTGTAAAATACCGCCAATCGCCGGGAATCTGAATTTCTTGACAGAAAACTCGTTATAAATTTTTGGTCCGGCGCGGGAATCGAACCCTCGTGATCAGCAGTCACACTCATCGACCAGCCACCGAGGCAGCAGGCTTACCAGATACTTATAGATAGAAAACTCTTTATACTTAGTTTATACATACCCCGTTTTTTTATACAACTTCGGCCAGAACGAGCATACGGCCTGTCTGATGGTAAGCAGTTACCAAGGTGTAGGACCCTGTAGCCTATGTACAATTGTAATACCATCAGTCGCGTGTTACCGAACCAAATTGTTACACTTGGTACAAAATTTTCACTGGGCGCTCTTGACCATGGCCAGTGTAACCTGGTCGAAACGTCAACCAATCTAAAGATAAATAGTTGGCCTATTATTATTAATAGTGATCCTGACTGATCAGCAGAGTAGTGGGTTCGATTCCTACACGAGACAAAACTTTGTGTGACTCTTGAGGGTTTGTTCCGAGTAATTTGTGTCCATGAATTGTATTTTTGTAAAGTCCCCGAGATAAAGTGCTTGTTCCCTAGTACAGAAGTTGTTTTTTTTTAATTTAAATTGTGCATGACCGCGAAAATACTCGTCGTTTACACTAGGGTTTTGTGATGGGTTGTCCCTGAGATAGAATAACGTTTAGACCTATACTTACAGGAAATACAGGAGCAGGAATACACTACATCACCGTGTGGTAGTCTACAAAATCCGTGTAGTGATGGATACAAATGTCACCATCCTTTTCATCCCGAGGGTGTCGTAAGAGTCGATTAAGGGAGTCAAGCCGACAATATCCACTACAAGAGTGGTATAGTAGGCTAATATCCCGGTGGGACGTTTATGGGTTGAGATGATATTGATCATTCTTTAAGGTCAGTCGGGCTTGCTTTCTTGTATGAAGCCCCACTGAGAACTATTGGGACTAAGAAATAATAACACAAATTGATATAGATCGTTTATTATGAACAATTGAAACGATTTTGAAAAAATACATACAAACTGTTAGGTATTGGTTACAAATGTGTCTTGTGTTGCTTTACACTCGCAATTGAATCAGTCTTGACATTACACAATTTGACCGATTAATCGCAAAAAGGTTAAGTTATTTCATATACAAATGTATTTAGACAAAGTATTATTATATCCAATGTGACTGTAAGGTTTAGACTAGGACAGAATGAGCAGTACTTAAATATTACAGTGTGTATCCAAATCTGAACTGCTATATACCTATTTACATGTATCGATACCAAATATGTACCAATCATAGATTAAAGTGGATAAATACCAAAGAAAACTTGTTGAATTGTTCTTACAAATTTCAAATTAAAATTGAAAATAATTTCAACTTAAGGACGTCATAGTATGGGTGCGCTTCTACCTTTTTTTTGGTAAGTGTACTGGCAGCTACCAAGGGTGCGGTTACCGTATTGATGACTGATCGAACTAGTCTATGTGTCGGTCTCGGGCAGAGGCATACATATGTGGGTGATCTATCACCAGGTTGGCCACTAAACAATTTGAATTTGAGGAGTAGGTTGTAATGTGTGCGTTGCCCCAGCGGAAAAGGTTAGAATTTCGTAATTTGAAATATACAGATTTTCAGTGTATGACGTCGTGTAATTGTGTATGGTAAGTAATCAATTGTGTATCCAGCCATTGGGAAGTTATTGAGCAAAATCTGATTCCGCCAGGACAACGTTGTCCCAGCGGAACTTTTTTTTAAAAATGCGCCTAGTAGAAAAAAGTTAGGTTTAATTTCTTGTTTGTGACGAGAGGTAATTGTGTATGCCTAAGGGAGATTTGTGTGTCCATAAACACCGAAGATATTCAAGTTTCCGCTGGGGCAACGTTTGGCAATTTGCTAGATTTCATATTAATCGTTTGTATACAGAGCTGTAAATTTTTACATACGTTGTTATCCATTTGTGTATAATGTTAGTAGAAACAGATTTTGTAATAAACATACCGTTCAGTAGATAAAAATCTAAACATAAAATAAGCTTATTAGGTCCTAGTACTTCAAGTATGTACTTCTGGGTCTAGTTTATAGTATTTATACAAACCTTGTAAGAATTTGCAATTTCTTACCAAGTATCACTGATGAACTTTTAGTAATTAATGAGTTATGGGATAATTAACCATTTCTAGACCACTGTTTTTAAGCAGTCAAATTACATGAGATTCTGAATGAAATGTATAATAAAACATATACCAATTACTTGTGTATTAATTCAACTATTTACATGCAAATGTGTATCTCATTACACTGAATAATTAACGAAATACTGATAATAATCGATAACTACCGTAATTCGTACATAACTCGACCGAATTCGGAAGGTTACAAAAAAGCGGACTTATAGTATATTTAAGTAACATTCTAAAATTTACGGTATAATACGGATATTAAATTGGTACAGACGATTACAAAAACTGTTTACAGGTTCTCAGGTTTTTTCTGCATCTGGTGTTTCCAGCTTATTTGGTTAATACAGTAAGTATTATTTCAAAATATTTAAGACAAAAACCGATCAACTAGGTTATCAAATGTAAAATACATAAAGTGCAATTCAACATATTTCATTGCATATATTGGTACCTTCCTTCCATGGAAACCTCTCTAGATACACTATCGTACCTAAATAAATAAAAGTCTATAAAAATAAAAGGTAGACTTTTGAAATTTGAAATAAATCATAACATTTGTCAGTTCATGAATAGTGCGAAAAATAGAGAATTCGCGGGCGGGCGGCGCATCCCGCAAGCAACGGCACCACTTTTGCCGTCCTTTTTATTCATTGAAAGATGAAAAAAGAGCGCGCTATGTTTTCCGATATCGCGCGTACCTACTTACTGGCTAATGGGCTTACTTTTGATCTTGAGCTTTAGTTACACATACCGTAGTGTGTAAATGATGTAGGTAGGCATTCCATTACAAACCTACCTGAGTCAAAGATTATTGAATTGTGATCTGTGATTTTACTTTATTGTTAGCGCTCGAAATGAAGAAACTTGTGAGCTATTTTATACTTAACAATAAAAAATCCTTTTTTATACCAATGTTTTACTTATTGGAAAAGTACTTTGTTAATGTTGATTATTTTTTAAAGTGGATAGTCCTTTAGTTTTAATAAATATTTTTTCATTAACACAGTTGTTTTATTTTTACGGTATAACATTTGTGTACGCAACTGTACAAAATGCTTAATACTATACTGGGTGTTTAAGAACGTTGACTCTATATATTGCACGTCCGCTTTTTTGTAGCCTTCCGGATTCGGTCGAGTTATGTACGAATTACGGTAGTTATCGATTATTATCAGTATTTCGTTAATTATTGAGTGTAATGAGATACACATTTGCATGTGAATAGTTGAATTAATACACAAGTAATTGGTATATGTTTTATTATACATTTCATTCAGAATCTCATGTAATTTGACTGCTTAAAAACAGTGGTCTAGAAATGGTTAATTATCCCATAACTCATTAATTACTAAAAGTTCATCAGTGATACTTGGTAAGAAATTGCAAATTCTTACAAGGTTTGTATAAATACTATAAACTAGACCCAGAAGTACATACTTGAAGTACTAGGACCTAATAAGCTTATTTTATGTTTAGATTTTTATCTACTGAACGGTATGTTTATTACAAAATCTGTTTCTACTAACATTATACACAAATGGATAACAACGTATGTAAAAATTTACAGCTCTGTATACAAACGATTAATATGAAATCTAGCAAATTGCCAAACGTTGCCCCAGCGGAAACTTGAATATCTTCGGTGTTTATGGACACACAAATCTCCCTTAGGCATACACAATTACCTCTCGTCACAAACAAGAAATTAAACCTAACTTTTTTCTACTAGGCGCATTTTTAAAAAAAAGTTCCGCTGGGACAACGTTGTCCTGGCGGAATCAGATTTTGCTCAATAACTTCCCAATGGCTGGATACACAATTGATTACTTACCATACACAATTACACGACGTCATACACTGAAAATCTGTATATTTCAAATTACGAAATTCTAACCTTTTCCGCTGGGGCAACGCACACGGTTGTAATAGTGGCTCCTCAAGAATTTGTTTGTCAGCAAATTGTAATGATACATAAACGCAGAACGGGAATAATACTAGCTCAACACGAGTGCATAATGTGAACCATGTTTTTAAGGACTTAGCTCCTTGACATCCCTCCCCTACTACGCCGTATTCGCTGTTGAGCAGCTTTCATAGCATATATGGTAATGTAGGTCTTTTATGTACAGTACTACGATATAAACTATAACTACGCATCAGCAATCGTGTGTGTATTTAATTGCCGATGGAAGTAGATGAGCAAATGTCCTTCCTGATTGTAATCCGTAACTGCGACTCATGAACAGCCTACAGAACAGGCAAGCCAGCAAACTAGGGGAATGTGTGAGAGGATAGAGCTATGGTAAAGTCTAAAAAAAAATTTTTTTTTACTTTACTCACCATAGCATGAGTTAGTGATTCCCACACGGAAAGCGGGAAGAAACTTTCAATAAACTTTACTATAAATGAATGTACACTTTTAAAGTCCCCCGCAACACAGAGCATACAGCACGTTCCGTAGGGCGCAAGTTGGCTTCAAACAAACCATTCTTCGTATAAATTCAAACAAATAACGCCATCGCACGAGAATGCCGATATTAAAACTTTTATCATAGTACTGTAATGAATTGCTAAAAAAAATGTAATAACAATAACAGTTCTCGCAGCAAAAATATTTAATTTTGGAACGAACTATTCGCAAACTTTGCAGATATTAAAATATACGACTCGATAACTATGATTGGCATTCCATATGAATAAGGAAGATATCGGATATCAGAAATTAACCTTAGTAAGATGTGTTTTGGACCATGAATTGTACATATTTGTTTATGATCTTTTGATAGTATCATACATAATATTATACAATGCTATTCTTGATATAGTGAAATACAGAAACACCCCCAATTTGTTCATGAAAAGAATAAGAAAAATAATGAAAATTCACGATGTTATAAGCTGATTTCATTGCGTAGTTTTTCCTGCACAATTATAATCAGGGCTGCGTGTACCAGAGTACAAACTATTTCGATGAATTTTGAATTTTAATAAAATATAGGAGACCCACTTTAAACAATTTTCATACACTAGGTACTCCTGTATTACCTACTGATTCCGAACAAACTACTTTCAGGTTTCGCCTATACAAAGAAAGAAAGAAACATATACCATGAATAGGATTGTATATGACAAATGTTTTAGCAACTAGAGCTAATTTACTTGTGAGTTTATAAACACTAATCTACATAACAACTGTACAGGATTTTGTGTACTTATGTAAGACGACTTATGTACTTACTAATGAATGGTAAAATATTTTTAATTAATACCCGTCGTAAATTATTGAATAAATAAATACTCAATATATTAATTTGAAAATTTGGTGATTCAAATATCAATATCAAAGAGGAATAAGAATAATAAACACATATAAATGTCTATGTGAATGGTAAACGATACTTAAATTGATTTCCATAATTACACACACGATTAAACCACTTTTCATAACTGATTTTCCTTTTACAAAGTCTTTGGCACGAAATATATGTTTTATCTAAATGTCTGTGTGTTAACTTTGAAATACGATGAGAATTTATAAAATATGTACTTATTTACAAAAAATGTATTTACAAATAAATGAGAAACGATGACGTAAACGATATAAATTGCATATACAAAATACATTTTGTATCAAATAGGATGATTTGATTTAAAACATCACTTAAAAAGTAAAAAAATATAACATGTCGAACAGTCTAACTAGGCTTGCTAAGCCCAAAAACCTAACTTTTTTTTAATAATAAATTCTTTATAAAAATATCATAAAACTATAATAACGTACCACTAAGTCCCAGATTTTCAAAAACTATACAACAACTTAACTCAGCAAAATAATAACTTAATATTAACGTGAGTATTTATCAAAGATGTGATTTAAATAAAGAATAATATAATTACAGTACACGTAATAAGGTTTACAGTTCAGTGCTCATCTCGGTGGGTACCGGCTTGTTCCCGTTGCCAGATGTGGCGGCGCCGGTGTTCGCACACCCAGATGTAGCTTCACCCAGCCCGTTCAGTTGCTCTGTAGCCTGAGTTCACATACATAAATCTTATGAATCATTCAAATATAGCATGTTTTAGTATCAAAAAGAAAATACTTAATGTATGATCGCGTTATTACTCGAAGTAAGTATAATACTGTAGATTCACAAATATTATGCTCAAAAAAGGTAAACTTTATTATACTTCATCAGATACTATAATATATTTGAAAACGAACAGGCTATATTTAAATCAAATCAAAATGGTTATCAAAAGTTTAATCACAAAACATGGTGCAACATAAAAAGGTAAAACACAAATTAAACACAGCTTAATCAAACGGAATAACACAAAATTATTTGGTGGTTAGATATGGGTTAGTTAAGATGTTAATATATATACACAACATACCACTGAACCAAAACCAGCATGCAAAGACAAACAAGAACAAAACAAATCGTCGGATAGAGACGAACAACAAAACAAACCAAGGGATGCGTGCAGCTACTCATTCCGCTACTTGTTGCGACACAAACATGGTGGTTCGACGGTGCGTGCCTTACTTACTGCGTGCTTTCTATTAGAGGTTTTAAGATAATGTCGAGGGTGTTGTCGTGTCGGTGCGCGTGCGCGAGGCGAGAATGCGTGCGCGCCAGGTTTGCATTGTGGTCGCGCAAGTGGTCGCGCATGTGGTCGCGCACGTGGTCTCGCAAGTGGTCGCGCATGTGGTCACGCGTGTGGTCACGCGACTCTCTCGTCGGCCGCACGTACCGCCGCGCCAGCGACCCGCTCTCGCCGACCAATATGTTGTTGTTGCTAGCATGTCTCTGCGTATCCCAATAATCATACACGCTAGACAAACTACCTGTGCATACCTTATAGCTCTATACATAAATTTAACAGGTGAAAATATTTATATTATAATATACATATTGTGAATGTATATTTGGCATAGAATTATAATGAATCTCTAGTTCCCAAAGGCAAGGCACAATACAAGGTACTAAATTGGTAAGATTTGTCTAGTCAACTTCTGGAAGATAGATATATTCGTTTTGTTGAGCCATTATGTAATAATAATATTACTTTGGAACTACACAGGTGAAACAAAAATATATCTGAGATATATGGCAGTACCTGCAAGAAAAATGTCGCTACTTTTTCTCGTTCATTTAGTTACATGAATGCCAATAAATCACGTCAGTCTGTTTGTGTTCACATTAAGAAGTAAACATAGCACAAATATAATATTATATTGCATTGAATATTTCCCCGTGGGGACGATTCACGACGACATGTCCGTTGCGGGCACTGCGCATCATATACTACGATATAAGTAGTGTAACTTCATTACGATTTAAATTGGTGCCCAGTTTAGTACATTGCATGTTGTAAAGCCCCTTAAGCAAGTAAAGTTTTGAGAATATCTTTGAAAATTTAAATAGAGAAAAATATAATCGTCAGTGAAATTAGACTAACCTACTCAAATATTGTCTATCTACTTTTTAGTTGAACGGAGTCCCCATTAATATAGAGGTTTGAAATAAAAATTCACAATATAAAAGTATTCTCCAATGTCAGCAGCCTGTACACTGTTAGCTTTTTCAGCGACCCAGAAACAGGAGCTGCGGATTACTCCGACGGCCCTTGTAAGTTTATTTAATTCCGATGGCGTTTTTCGTTTTGAGAAATATCTCATGTATCTAAAATCTTTCAGCAACAAATATGTTGCTGAAAGTTTTTTAGATAATATTATGATTATTTTTGGTTTACAAATAGTTTACCTATTTGTATAGAGTAGAATCGAATATTATACAGATAGGTATATCAATAATCTGGGTCAGATTAAATGGTTAAACTAAAAACAATAAAAAATGGTCGTAATATCGTAGAGACAACAAGGGCCGCCGAGTAGCGGAAGACATGTTAGGAAGCGAAGCGCCCACTCACGAAGAGAGAAAAGCCACCATCCGCCGCGTGAGGGTAGCGCGGTGCGACGTCACGCGGGCGCCGCGAGGTGGCGCTGTCGCTCGCCACGGACAGCAGCGAGCGCTGCGAGCCCGAAGCCGAGGCGCGAGCGCGCGCGGGCGCCGCCGGCGGCCGCTGCGTCACCGCGCCCGCCGCGCCGCCGCCCCGCGCCTCCCCTCCCCATCCCCTACTCACAGGCGCAGCGCGCGACGAGCCTCCCGCGCCGCACTTGGCGCTGTCGCTGGACCTGCACCCGATAGACATGAGCCTTACATCAGTTTCGACTCGTCTGCTGCCAATAAAGTTTATACATCAGCTGATAAGCCGTGATTTATGTTCATAAATATATTTGACTTTATGAGAACGAACAACTAACTACGAACAGTTACAGCCGGAGATTTAACCATGTAAGAGCGTACGTTGGCATTTGTTGATTTTCATTTGCACACACGACGGGAATTGTCAAGTAATTACCTCTCTGACGAATACGCGTAGTCCTGATCCGCCCCTAGCCCCGAATCCGTGTGTTCGTGAGAGACGCGTGCACTTCCCGAAATTAGTTCCCCACTTGAACTATTACTGTTGCTGTTGGTCACAGGACTATAAGGGTTGTTGTTGTTTGACATGGGGGTAATGTTGCCTTTGTATCCATTATTTGTTAGGAAATCGTCGCCCGCTCGTCCGACGGTCTCATCGTAGCTCGGATAAACACGCCTGCAAAACGCCATAACGTAAATCTTTATATATGAGCAATAAATCGTAGTTTTTTATTGCGATGCGTACCTCCCATGTTTCTCGTGACCGGTCCGATGAGTACTGAGTGTACTCGAACTAGACCGCAGAGATCCTTGGGTATGATTGTCATGGGTACTTTTGCCGTGAGATGAGGAACTTTTATCTCGCCTCGCTAATGATCCATGTTCAGTCCTGTGTAAAATAACATGTCGTAAATAGTTATGACTAAGCCGAACATATGCATTTTACATTTAAAAATATTATTCTTACTGCTTATGCTTTGATGAGGTTCGTAGCTTCGTCTGTCGCGCATGACTTGTTTGGACAACGGTATATGGAATTTCCTTGAGTTGTTCCTCCGTCATGCCGGTAGTATCGACCAACGAGAACTCCAAATGCTGTTTCAGTTCAGTAGGAAGCCATTTCTTTTCGTTTGGAGAACCAGATCGGGACCTAACGAAAGATATTTAGGTAATTTATTTATCAAATTAACTATACCACAAATAAAGGAAATAATTAGGAAGACAAATGATGCTACCGATGTTTCCTGTGCCTTCGGTGCCTGTGAGATGATCGATGTGTCCCTGTCTCTGGTTCCATTTGTGAACGACGAACGCTTGCGACCTACAAATTTCATTCAATATTATTCAAAAAAAAAACAAAAAGCAAATAACGCATAATTTCATTACTTTTTCAAGAAACTTACTTGGACTCCGCTACCAACAGTGGTTTGCCGTAATACCTCCTTCCACTGAGACTCCGACTCAACGAGTTCGTATTCTCTAAAAAAATAATTTTGTAAGTATAAAATGTTTTCTAATCTTATTGACAGCATTCTAAATTGTAATACTGACTTGGCCTCTGGTTGCGAGTCATCTCTCTCTGAGCCTGATTCATGCTTGTGCCTAGAACGATGACGTCTGTGCCGTCTTCCAGAGCGACCTGAACCGCGTGAAAGCTCACTTTCCGCGTCCGACTGCTGTCGTCGTGAACGATGTTTATGTCTATAGAATACAAAAACAAATTTGTAACAGCCCTATAAAACTTTTCGGCGTCTTTCATAACAATGGCATCTGACAAAATGATTGAGCTTCATGTCGCATGTACTAAAAGAGATTTAGATAAAGGAGGGGTGTGGTCACGTAAAAAATGGGCGCTGACAAAAGTTGCCGCGTTACAATAATGGATTTGGAATTTTAGTTTCCAAGTTAAAGAGTGGCTACCATTATTTACCGCGTTAAAGCACTCGAAGTGGAAATAAAGTAATAAAAACTAACTTGCGGTTGGAACGAGAGTCGTTGGAGCTCTGGGAGTCGACGGAGGCGGAGCGGTGGCGCGGCGCCGGCGGCGGCCGCGTGCTCGTCGGCGACGTCGAGTACAGGCCGCGCCGCGCCGGCGCCGAGCGCGTCGAGCGCGGCGATCCGCCCGCCGCACCCACCGAGCTACCGGGCACTACTTCACCACTCATCCTAAACCATTTATATTAAAACTCCATTAACCATCGGTATTTTCAGTTAATAAATAACTAGTCAATAACATAAATGAATTAAACTTACGAGTTAGGACGATGTGTAGGTTGTTTTACTTCTGGGGGGCAGTCTTTTATTCTCAAGTCTTCTAGTTTTGGTACTGAAAAACCAAATCAATGAATATTGCGTTCTTTACTCTTACACGTTCATACGTACGTACATAAAAATATAATAAAAAAATCTGATCTACTGAAAAATGCAATATATAAAAAACGTCTACAGATAGACGTTTTGTATATATTGCATATTTTTATTTTTTATTATAAACTCCTATTAATAAATTACTCGAATGCCGGCGACACAGTTCCGCGCCAGCTGAACGCTTGAGCCGCTCTGCTACGTATCTACGTACCGCTCGGGCGTAGATACGCTACGCTGCGATAGGTAAGGTAACCCCGCGCTTTGTATCAAAAGTTACTATCATCTCTTTTCATTAAACTATTTTGCATAATCTACTTATATCTTTAATACGAGTACTTATATCACTGAATGCGGTAATAACAAAAAGTATCGACAGTAGTAGTCGAACGCAAAGTAGAAAGAATTGACAGGTTTTTTTTATTAAAATATGAAGATAGATAGATAAAATATGAAGATTGTAATTAACATTTTTTTATTCGATTTTCTTAAAATGAATGTGTCACGTACCATCATGGAGCGTTGAGTGTGAAGCATGGGACGGGCGTCCGATGCGTCTGGACGGTGTCCGAGTAAACGTAGGCGGAGGTCGCGGTCTTGTTCCTCGACCACTGACACAAAAAATAAATTATGGCTTTGTACAATAACAATATTGTATGTTGTATGTACCCCTTACATTTGTTTTCCTGATTCGTATTTTGGAATTGGGCTCTCCAAACGCATCAAATCCATACAAAATTAGGGCCTGTCATCATCAAATGCATACACGTTCGTTTTTTTACCGTACAGAACTTTTCCGTTTATTGGATTGGTGTTTGTACGAAATTACGTATACGATTTCCGTATAAGGTTTTCGAATCAGGAAAATGAATTTATGTGGCAGCCCTTAAATGTGTTTTTCCCGATTTTTCCGACCTGTGTAGTGCAATTACATCATACTTCGATAGCAAGGCAGTATGCCTTAGCCAAAGGTTTATTTTCGTAATAAATTTATAGCTCTTAAATGAATAATAGAAAGTTAAATGGTGTATAAAATAGAAATATAATTCTATATACCTATTTCTTAGTCTGGTTCCTAATGCGAAGATATCGGCGGACGCCGGCGAAGTCTGCTGCATCCGGAAGAAAGTGTGGTGATCCGAGCAACAGCGCCATAAGTGACGACATGCAGATCTCGTCGGGGATTCGAAACCATACGTTGATGTGTCATTCTAGACAGACATTATAAGGATTCAGAAACAAAACAGTGCAGTAAATGGGTATTCGACGTGACAATAATATTTAGGTTATCAGCTAAAACATCCTAATCCCAGCTGTCAGTTAGTGATAAGCAATCAATAATAATGAGTCTTAAAATATAATATATTATAAGGTCTACCTATCTATATTTTTCGCAAATCTATAAAGCTCTATTTTAGAGGAAAAAGTTTTAGATATATTAATGGAGATAACTGCAGATAACTGTTGAATGTGGTTTTCGTGTGGGAAAATTTTCAACCATCAGAGTTACTCATCATGCCAAAATTTTTGGATTTACAACGCAACAATTATATCCCTCGTATTGCGATCGTCTATATTCTACGGCAACTGCTTACTATCAGGCGAACTCTATGCTTGTTCATCAACTTGGTGTTATAACAAAATGGCAAAATTACTGTGGTAGCCGGTGGAAATTATAATACAAGTTGTTTTCAAAGGAATATTTTTAAGCTCTGTCCTGTGTTGCGGTTAAACTTTGTAGTTTGTAATATTAAAACATAAGTACAGCAAAGTCCTTAGGTTTAAAATAAAAATTAAAAAGTAAAGTTGGGTAGTGAGGAGGTCGCGGTAGGACGGGCGGCGGCGGCGCTCGGCGCGTTATCACCGCGCCCACAGCGAGCGGCAGCGCTGTAAATACCGCGCTCACTTGTACGCGGACTTATCTGTAATTGCCTGCCTACGAATGTCTTTCAAGGAAGCGTCGCAAGGTGGACTCTATCTTGCACCACTATTCAAAGTACGACTGCTATCACTCCCTGCGATCCGAAACGAGGAATAGGTCAAGTGGAGCGCTCGATTTTTGTTTACGTATTTGTTTTGTTATTGTTTTTTCTTGCAAACAATTCTTACGTTTTTATCCGCTACACGAAGCATGAAGTAGCGTCCCTTGTAATAAAGTTTGGAGACGCGCGGCCAATAATAGTTCGCAACTGTGTGCTTTCCGCGTAAAAGTAAAAGTCCACTTGGCGCCAAACCAAGGAAATACTCCACACTGTCTTCACCCTGTCAACATAAAGAAATACCTTGAGTATTCAAAAATAATTGTTACAAAATAAGTATAGATTAACGGTTATAAATATTTACCAAAACTGGATGTAGATCTACACCATACATGTCTAACCATTTCACTTTGTCCAGGTAACTTAATTCAGCTTGTGCTGGCGAAATGCCTCTGTAAAAAGCGTGATTATTAACATTTCTTCAAAAGAAATGAGAGTTAAAAGTCAATTAAATTGTAATCCTTAATTAATAGGAGGCATTAAGGACGAAAGGCCACAAAAGACTAAGCAACAATGAATAATCCCGGTGCGGTGGTGAGCCCGGGTCGCCGCCCTAAGCTGCGGCTCACTTGGTGTTAAGTAGGTAGGTACACATAATTTGCATGTAATTGCGGCTTTGTGACGCGCCAACGGCCGTAGACTGCATCTTTGTTCAGTTAAAAATTCATTCAATTAGGCGAGAAAGGCGACGAAGTTTAATATCCGGGCGAACGGCGACGACGCTCTCGGCGTGTGGCGTGAAAATGTGCCTCTAAAATCTTAATTTTTAGCAACTTGCCTTTATTCAGTTAATTAGTACAATGACACTATACCGTCTATAGAAAAAAATCTTGACTCGGAAACATAAGGTTTTAATTAAGAAATTAGCTCAAAGAATACTTATTTAAGTAGTCACATAAATCGACCATTGTTATATTTGCAGAAAATACCTCAGTAAAACAAAAGTAATCCCTGTAAATTAATAACTGTAAAATGAAGGATATAACTTTGTAACTTATTTATGATTTCCTACTGCAATTTAAATGCAATTTTGTAAAAAGTACCATCTCAAAAACTAATAACGAACGTGAGACACTTTTTATAGTATCTCATACGACGCACGCGATTGAAGTGGCTGAAGTGGGCGTCAGCTCGTTAAAATAAAATAGAATTAACTTACGTTAAGGTTCGGTGTATTTCTGCAGCTCTTGTCTCGAGCTCAGGGGTCTGATGTGACAACAGACGGAATTCTGACACGTAGCTAGAGCCATGTCGCCTCGGATCGTAGTCACCAAGCTCCGCTGCACATGCAATATTCATTAATACTACTCAAACAACTATAAAAATCATAAGCTTGTTGATACTTTCACCAAGAAAAAAAGAACACGACAGTTGTTGTCATGGTAAACTCGTTTAGCTGACAGGATACTTTAAACATTGAATGAAAATAGAATGGAGAGCGACGCTATTCCATTTTTGGAACAAACATCTTGTTTAAGCGCATGCATTTCACTAAAAATATCTTAAACAAATTCTTCATGTGCGTTGTATTGGTATTATGATAGTCACTTCAATCTTTAACAATCGCAATTAACTGTGTAGGGGTTCGTGTCCTAACCAAATACACGACGCAATGTAAACACAATAAATGTATCTACTCGTGTTGATTACAAAATTGAAGTTTACTCATTCTATAGTGAATAACATCACTTTTGGGGACAAACCGTAGGTAGTTAGGTAGGTAAGGTAAACATTGTTTAAACAATAAACTAATTAGGTAGTAATCGTGTAAAATAAAGATTCAATGTCTAAGTATAACTTGTACACGTCTTTGTAATTTTCGTATATCGTTAACTTACACTTATAAATTGTTCCTAATTTAGCGTGATTATTATTGTAGATATTCAAATTTTGTAGGATATTATATACGTTCTAGATTATGTCTAATATAAACAAATTTGTACAAACGTTATACGAATTCGAAAACGTAATTTTCCATATGGAATCAAGACCCATATGGTCTTTGTAGGGTGTAAAAAAGCTCATATTTTCTATTCTTCGTATCACTGAACATGTTATCCAGATTGGGAATGAAATATTCCTACATACGGACATATGGGGCATAGAAAAACTATGACCAGTGAGCGGAGCTGACAGTCATTTCCCGTCGTATATCTTTTTTTTGTACTCGGAAATCGCAACATCTGGTACACTAGCGGCATTCACATACATGTTCGGACCTTTCATACATTACGTTTACGCTTGTCTGAAACTTTGTCGTTGAGAATCACACGCTTCTAATATTTGATACACACGTGTTCACAATGTTTGTATAAAGCACATGATTATTATGAACAGATTATAAGATAATAATAATTATTTATTTATGAACAGATACCTTCTCAGAAAAATCCTCAAATGAATGTTCCGAAAGAATACCTAGATTAGTATATTGTTCATTAAAAACTTATAAGTAAGTAATTAAAAATTATAAATGCCGCCTTTTACGAATCTGGCTCATTTGTGATACATTCCTATTCTTCTGTTTTCTTTGTCCAATTAGTATTCAATAGAATTTTATCAATTTTCTTTGTCGATTTCTTTATAGATAAGTTTATTAAATATAATATCCCACAAACTCCTGAGGCTACCGTCAGAAAAACAAGATAATCGTACTGTGGGAGGGACTATATCTACTATATTATGTACTTACAAATTAGAAATACATTTTTGTTTTGAACTTACTTTTGTCCGCGACTTCGTCTGTTGTTTTTTTTATTGTAGTCTATGCTATTCTGATGTATAAGCTATATACGTCCAATAGTTTTTGCGTAACGAAGTAAAAAATATTTATACATGCTCACAAACTTTCGCGTTTATAATATTTACGTAGTAAGATAGAGTCTATACTTACTAATATTATAAACATGATCAAAATGTTGCTTTACAATTTATTGTAATAAAAAAATGTTAGCTAGTTCCATAAATAATGTGACAACAAAATTATATATTCATTAAAGGTCCCCACTGTCGTCTAGCCATGTGTTAAACGATTTTCGCTTAGAACGAACCTCATCATTACGTTGAAGCCCCCATCTGTCTGAGAATTTTTATATACAAGTAGATAGGTACCACGTTTATGTTTGTCGTTTTATATCCGTGTAAGTAGCTGGGGGCGACCATAAATCTGATTATTTTTAAACTGAGCAGCTTCAGTTTATGTTATGGGTGCTTGAAAAATACATGATACACAGAGAATTACGCGTGTCGCTTTTAAAATAAATTAGTTTAGGACGCAGTTGCTTTGTGATCAATTATTGTAGATCTAAGAAAGTTGTAAAAACGATTAGGCTAAGATTAATGAGTTGTGTATTGTATTTTTAGCGATATAACTAATAGTAGCTATAAAAATCTAAGGTTTTTATAAACCTTGTTAATTGAAGCAGTTTTTTACAAAATGGAAACGTTTACCCATTTGGCGTTACGTCTTTAGAAAGGAGTGGATATTTTTACTTGGTAGCAACGCGGTTGCAAACGTCCATAAGCTAAGGTAATTGCTTACCATGGTTTAGGCCGTAAGTATGCTTGTTTGCCACTTGAATAGTAAAAACATACTAATTCTGGACTACGAAACAAGCCCTGTATCGCGGTGTAAAAACATAAAATTCAATGACACAAAGAATACTCGAATCAGCCTCGGAACAAAAAAATATTACACATACATATGTAGTTTTTCACTTGTGGGAATCGAACCCATAACCCATCGTGCAGTCGTAAATGGCGAGGGAGTACTCAAAAATTCATAAAGTCGCACGTATGTAGGTTTTTATTATGTTAGTTTAGTAAGAGCAAAGTAGACGCAGCAAACAAAACAGGTAAGTACCAATATTTAGGCCACGATGTGAACGACTGACTAATTGCAATAAACATTGATAGATCCAACACTATGTGTAAATGTTCACAATTTCAAAGAAAATTTCGGCATCGATTTTCATCTTGTCGATACTACATTTAAGTCAGAGCCGCAATCTGTTTTACGTTAGATGTGTGAGTGATGTGTATGGACGATCTATCATTGGCAAAGAGGCGAGCCGCCCACCCGTCGCGGACGATAAATGAGGACCATGGTTCTAGGTACTTAGCTACTAGCCATATGTAGGTACTAGCGACAAAGTTGGTACTCGACCCCTAAAATTGTAACCAAACGATTATGACCTACTCTTCAATTTTTTCAATGAATTCAATGTCTTCGTTGGTATGAATTACGCCTTTTAATTCTTCCAAGATGATAATGAATGGTTTTGCAATTTTAAGAATTTCGGTAAACTGCTTGTTTACTTTATTATATTGTTTAAGAACGTTTAAAAATGCTGCACTAAAATTGTATAATGTACAATCTTGAGTTGTTACACCATATTGTATCATGCAAGTGATATCTCTGATATTTCAAGCGTCCAAAGGCTACGGTAACTGCTTAACATCACCCCAATTGCTGGTTTATTTGTCAACTAGTAGTACTAGTAGTAGAGTGTTTAATTAATAATAAAATATTTTACATGTGGTTAAGCGCCAACTATTTCGATAGTACACGGTTAGAATCTGTACAGTATACCTACACATGTGTGCACAATGTTATAGAAACTATATTCACTGTTACACAGTGCATGACGATTTAATCTATTTCCCACGGTAGCTATATATTTTAGGGAGTCGAAAATGTTTGAAAGCCGATGTATGGGGGCAGTAAAGGACTGTTTGCTGTGATTTTTTTTTAACTAAGCTCGATGACAAACAAATTTATGACCTGCCTGATGGTAAGCAGATATCATAGTCTATAGACGCTTGTCATACTTGGAGTTTTATGGCGCATTCTACATCTGATAACACCTGAATTTCATGTTCAGTATAATTCCTAATAAGTAATGGTCATTTGGTGGTAAGACACAATGTTAAGATGGTTTTCTCGCTGCGAGCCGACATCGTCGTATTTTTTAATGTAGTAATGACTTTATACATTATTATTATACGCACAGCAGTTGTAAGAATTTGCCAACAAAAGATAAGACTATATTAAAAATATGACGTTGCCTAGCAGCGCGTAAAACCTTATAGTATTAATCCATCAATTTTCGGATGTCTACAATCCATATAACTGTACAAGAATAATAAATAAGAGAAAATGTAAGTGGAACTTAGCAATTTCGCACTTGTTGTTGACTAACGACCTATTCTGATCATAATAGAGAGAAACTTTGTGAAAAGGCATAAAACATGACTTGGTGCTACATCGCTACCTCAATAATACTCACAAACACTCACTAATTACTACTTCAATGATGTTGATGTTATTGTTTCAGAGCTATTTAACTTCACCGTGAGTACACAAACACCAGCTTGTAATTAATTTACAGAACTGTTGAATGAACGTTTCGTAATGATAAATAGAAATGTTTTCGGGAATCAAAATCTTACATATATATTTATATATAATGTCGAAATATTAAAATGTCAGTATATAATAATATAAATAATATCAGAATGTATGTAGGTAATCTACATTTATGTCGGAAGTATATTGATATTATTGATTGACACATAAACTACATCAAAGTACAAAACATACTTTTAAAAAACTGATTCAAAATTAATTTATTCATTTAGGTTACAAAGTAATAGTTATAAAGGTTATAAGCATGAAAATAGTAGGTAAGCCAGAAAAATTAATATCAGCAAATTTACCTACGACTAGTTCGCTAAAACGTTAGTTTTTTTTCATTGTACGCTAGCAGGAAATTCCGGCCATTTTTTGTAATCCAGACAGTGCTGAAAATGTTTGCATATTTGATAAATAAGTAATTAATTCATTCAGTAAGTAAGTAATAAATAATAATATTACAAAAGATAGCAATCTTTTTTTTATACTACTAAAGTGGCAAACAAGCATACGGCCCTGCCTGATGTTAAGCAGTTACCGTAGCCTATTGATGCTTGCAATACCAGAAGTATCACTTGCATGTTGCCAACCCATTTTTTTTACACTAGGGCTTTGTGATGGGAGTATCCCTGGGATAGGAATACGTTTCTTTCAAAACGCATTCCTAAATGAGCGCTGGAGACCTGTACTCACACACAGGAACACAACTACACCACTGTGTAATTTGGCTGAGGTCTTCTGTAAGGTGGAGGTCCTTCCCCAGTCGGGCTTGCTCGCTTGTATGGTACCCTACCTCTCTTTTGTAACATTTATTTTCAGCTGCAAAACTGTGCCCAACCCTCTGATAAACAGGTGTGAGAGCAGATATGTAGGTACGTTGGTACTGACACAGAATAATTAATTGATGGAAAGGCTAACAATTTGTAAGTCTATCTCTACTTTGATGCAGTTATGGTATTCGTCATTACATAGATTAAAAAACACAATAGCAATACAATTACGTTAAATAGTTTTATAATGACGTAATAAACGTTTAAATCTAATTAAATAAAGGGAACGCTACCAAGGCGTGACGTAATTAGCCATGAGCGGCCCGTAGTACCTTCATACTGATGTTCATTTTACGTAAAAGAGACAGATAATGGTTTCTGCAGATACTATTTAGAGATTAAACTTAATCAATATTAAATACAAATAGGTACTAGATTGCCTTCGGTATCGCTAAAAAGTGCATGTAGCACTTGAGAATGATATAGCTTCATATAATACCTATATATGTTATAAGATTTTACCGTTTTTGAATTTTAATAAAGATTTATTATTATTTATATTATTATTATATTTGTGAAAAACTTTCAGAATTGGATTAGTTTTTGGTACACAAACTTACTCTATATAATACTATAGGCACGTCCCGGTTTCGCATCGGTGGAAACTTATTTAGTTTTCATCCTTACTTATATTATAAATGTGAAAGTTTGTAAGAATGGATGGATGGATGGATGGATGTTTGTTACTCTTTCACGTAAAATCTACTGAACGGATCTGGATGAAATTTGGCACAGAGATAGATTATGGTCTGGAATAACACATAGGCTTTTTACAGCGATAACCGACATCCACGCGGGCGGAGCCGCGGGTAACAGCTATAGTATTATAAAATATAGCCTATGTTACAAGCCGATAAAGTAGCTTTTTACAATTATTTTTTTTAAATCGGTCCATTAGTTTTTAAGTTTATTCATTACAAACATACAAAAATTAAAATCTTATCCCTATATAATATTAGTATAGATAGTACAGATTTCCGCCCGTTTCTATATTTATTTTTATCTTTGATGTTCATACATTTTGATGTTAATAAACATCCCTATTCGGTTATTATAATAATACCGCGGTTAGATAAAGTGAGGTTATATCTCATTTCGTGCGGCGCCTGTACGATTGTCCATCTTGTTGATTAATGTGAGCCACCGTACACGAGTCCGTTAACTTGTTGCGAACGAAGGATTGTTTCGCTTCATTCGTCTTGAGCTCGACCAAACCGACACTACAAACAACATAGAATAATAACACAATATAGCTTTGATTAATACGAAATTGAAGCCGAGTGGTTAAATAATCGGCTTGTACATTCTTATAAGGTGTGGGTTTGATCCCAGGTGACACACAATGTAAATTTCGTGGAATTTAAATGTATGTGAGTTAGATGTCCTGGCAGAAATTCGAGAGGCATGTTTGATCCACCAAACCCATTAGGCTAGTGTGTGTGAACAAAGGCCGTTCTAAGCTCTCTTGCTATAAGACAGGAGATCCGTGCCCAACAGTGTACTTAAATATAAAATGCAATTTTAGTTTTGTATCCCAAATGTTATTCTTCAAAATATCGTATTTCAAATAAGGAAGTTTATACTCATCTACAGATTACTAAATCATGATCAACGCATGAAAACTGATACTTCAAAAGATATATAAAAACAGGCGTAATAAATACGAAGTTGAAATATGCGTGTAAGTTTTTTTTTAATTATGTTTAGTGCCGTAATAGACTTTCAGTTTCAACGCATATAGCATCTGAAACCCTTTGTGATTTTGAAACACCGCGTCGCGTGACAGAGTAAAATGAGAGATGACGCACGCAAAAATTCACGTTTCAACTTTTACATAAGAGAATGAAGGCTGATAACAATGCTTTATTTTTCCTATGTATAAAGAACAAGCATATAATAAAGAGAGATGATTTCGCGAGTGCAATTTATGATGGTAAGTATATTATAAACATACCTACCTGTGAGGCTGTAGCATGCCTACGGTAATGGGAGTGGATCATTTGGGGTGTAAAGGGGCGGAAAACTCAAATGTTTTACGTTCCTTTTATAAATATACAAACGAGCGTTTTGAACGCCGCATTAACCACTTCAAAATGGGGCTAAATAATCGATTTGCTTTTTAATGTCTCTTGAAATTTTGTTTTGTTTTTAACCGACTTCAAAAACGAGGAGGTTGTCAATTCGTGTGTATTTTTTTAAATGTTTGTTACCGCAGAACTCCGTCATTAATTTGAAAAAAACTTATTTTGTCTGAGAGGACAAACTTACAGTTTGGTCCCATTTTTATCAAAAGAAAGTTCTGGTGATGGGGTCTATGAGAAAATTCCTCAAAAATTATAGGCGTACATTTAGCAATTTCAATATTTTTACAACAAATTAAACAATTGCATTCAGAAAGTGTAATTTGGTGAAGTGAAACTGATGAATAAGACCACAGATGGCCATCTGAACTGCTCAATAATAAGTATATCACGGAGGACAATTAGATAACTTTGAATTATGGTTGTTAGGCAACTACTACTAAGCAAATTTAATGTAGCAAATTAAAATGGTACAATTGAACTGAACTGATGATGAAGCCGGAAGGTAGCTAGGCGATGGAACTCCATAATTAAACAATGTAATCTAGCCATTTTTAGGCTTATTTGAAATATAATGAGATGAGATCTTAGATCAGATTTAAAAATAAACCGTCTTTTAGGGAATAAAAAGGACATACGAGTTTGTATGAAAGTCATCCGTCCAAATACGCTACACGTGGAATTTTAAGGTTTTTAAAAATTCAACAACTTGCCGCATTTAAGTCGGTTTTTTTTGTTAAAATCATTTATATAATATTTACGCGTTTATGTTATGCTCTCACCACTCTTTTTATTAGCCTTTATTGTAACTAAGAATAGCAAAGATACAGTTATACCTACCAACTCCGTAAAACTGAAAATACCCTGAATTTAAATATAGGCATGCGCGACTTTGTAACGCACCTCTATATTTGCACCGCTACGAGACAAAAAGTAATACTTATTTTCTACAAATTTCTAATATTTTGATAGTCTTTCTGAAATCTTGACAAGTGCCTAATAAACTTATCACCAGTATAGCCCGCTGAAATCATAACAACTACCTACCTAATAGTCCTAATTATCCAGAGTCACCAGTACCTATAGATGGCTTCAGGCTGGTAAAGATACTTTAAGTTTATGAATAGAATATTATATTTAAGAATTGCTAAACTAAATTATTTTGTGATTTTACTGTATCACTTTATATTGTGTCCGAAATTAACCTAAGTGTCACACCATCGCAACTCTAATAAAATATTGACTGGTTTACAAAACAGTAGAAGAATGACAAAGTCAAAGCCATGTAGGGACCTAAGCACAAGTTACCTTATTCACCTAGACTGGTAGTCAAACCAAGTTTTCTTTCTTCAATCACCAGAAAGCTGTTTGTCATACTTTGTAAGCAAGAACATACAATGTACACAAACAACTTCTTGTTCTACTTTCTCATGCACACATTACATCGAGATATTTATAATGAAACCAGATATAATCATAATAAAGCTAATAGAATAGCCGTATTATCAGTAATTAGCTGTTCCTCGTAGTTTCACACACGGGACGCGTTAAATTTTGATTTAACGCGTCCTATGTCACGTTTATTGTTACTGCTATGGTATGGTATGCGTGGATTTCGGTTATCGCTGTAAAACTTATTTATTACTATGTGTTATTCCAGACCATAATCTATCTCTGTGCCAAATTTCATCCAGATCCGTTCAATAGTTTTTACGTGAAAGAGTAACAAACATCCATTCATCCATCCATTCATACTTTCGCGTTTATAATATTAGTAGGATAGTAAATCTTACTTAAACAATTGGGGTATCAAATGTAAAAAAAAAACAGACTGGTAGTTCTAGAGGTTGAGCGTGTTCAAACAAACTGTTCAGCTTTATTAAAATTAAGTATAGATTACAAAGTGTAACAGCACGCAAAAATGTAGGTAAACACAAGTTTGAAACGGTTATAACGCCGGTATATGTCCCTTGGGTCGTCAGAGCGGCACAAGGGTCGCTGATGTTGGTGAGATTAGATGCAAACGATGCTCCGTCGCTGATGGCTCATTTACCTCTTGAATAACGCATCGATATTAGACCTTCGCCGCCCCTACTTACCGAGCTAGATTGCCCTTACCACAACATAAATGTTACTTTGATGCTTCTTTTTTGTTAAAAGATTCATGGCTATAAGCCCCTCTTTAAGTGTTGTAAGACCCACGTATATCAGTTTTAAGGACTTTTGGGATCGCCAGTGATTTTAATATTCTACTTTTATTTTAAGAGTATTTTATTTTTGGAAGACTTTAGTGTACTCAAGACCGAATGCTGTGGAAATCTTTGGAAGAGGCCTACGACTATGTCCACAAGTGGACGTGTTTCGGCTGAAATAATAATGATAATGATTTAAACGATAATGAGTTAAACTAAAATCTCTGTAAGGACTTACATTATAAAATGCCAAATGAAGTGACACTTGACTTATCTTTTAATTAAATAATAATGTGATATTATTATTGAAGTATAACGAGATCATAAGAAAATAGCAATAAAATTAATTACGTACTAAAGTCAATTATAAATATTGAAGCGAATATCAAACTGAGAGAGTAATTAATTACGTGAATCTTCAAAGGTAAGGGCGGGACGAGATATAATTATCTTGTAATATTTATAAAAATGAATTTGATTGGGAAATTAGAACTCAATAAGGGCCTCACCTGAATTTGATTATTTAATATTGTTACAATTAATTAAAATAAACGCATCCTGACATACACACGCACGTGAGGTACTGTTTAACTCTTTTTATTAATTACTAGGGATCGCCCGCGACTTCGTCTGCTTGGTAATGTGAAACGTACAATATACAGACTTTTCCCCGACTTTGCAACATATCTCTTTTCTGCTCCGCTCCTATTGATCATAGCGTGATGTCATATATCCTATAGCCTTCCTGGATAAATGCACTATTCAACGAAAAAAGGTTTTTTCTAATCGAACCAGTACTTTCTGAGATTAGCGCGTTCAACCAAACAAACAAAGTCTTCAGTGTTATAATATTGATAAGTTTTATAATAAATACTACATCTGTAACTGGGCTTTTTAAACTGTAAGCCTATGTTAAATGTTTCTAAATCACATGACAGTACACAAATTATATTTTTTTTACATTAAAATTGTATCCATAATATTCTAACAAGACATTAATTCACCGTCATATCCAGAAGTGCAAACTATTAGCTTGAGTTTGAAGTAGCGAAGCGGAATGTCTGATAAATTTTACTGCGTTTGTGGTAAAATAGCTCCTCGTCTCGCCGATAGAATCTCAGAAGAATGGCACTAGCTATTACTGGCGGGGGAACGTAGTTTGAATGAATAGCATTCAATGAACCACAGCAGTAATTCGGTTAAATAGGAATGACATAGATTGAGTAAATTCTACCAACTACGCAGTTATATACTGTAGATTTTTATATTGTCCTATTATAAATATTGAATGCCACCTTTGAAGGCCGAAGGCGGAAGGATCTTGATAGCAAACAAGATGCTCTTAAAAACAAGCCACCATCTAATATTTTGTACAACTACGGGAATGGTACCCTAACATGTCCTCACTGTGCACGTACATTTAGAGGTAAAATAGAATACATAAGCCAGAACTGAAGAGTTACCGTTGCCGAAGCCGGCTTGGGAGACATATATGTACGATTATCATATCATCGCAATTGTATATAAAGTAAAAGATACCTAGCTACATTATAGGTATATTTTAATTCTAGCTTTCTTATACCTAATAAAATACATATAAAATATAATAAGTAGATTTATCTACTCATTAAAAGATGCTAGTACATAAATAGTGTAACAATTATGTAGGTATCTACCTACGCAAAGTAACTATAGGTACTTTACTAAATTCTATTCCAATTTAGTGACATAAGCTTATGAAGAAGGCGTAAAATGAAGCTGTCTTCATTTTACGCCTTCTTCATAAGCTTATGTCACTAAATTGGAATAGGCATGATACAATTCAAAATCATTTTGCATTCTACTCGATACGTTGGTTTTACATTTTAAATTTTTGCGTAAATATGGATAGAATATTGATTTAATACACCATTTGAACTAAATTCGATTCGTGTTCTATCAAATCAAATATTTGTATACATATCAATATTGAATGTCAGATTTAATTAATTTGTTATGCTTTTGCGTATACGAAAAAGTAACTCCGAATTTCGCCTGCATTTATTCGTATTCTGTGAAATATTTACTGATATTTTGTTGTGTCGGAAATTCGTCGTTATTATGATAGTATTATTTTGATTCATTGTGTGTAGTTTGTATGTAAGTGTTCATTGGCGTAGTGTTCATTGTGTGTAGTTTGTATGTAAGTGTACTGTTGCGTCGGCTATTATTCACCCCTCTAGCGATGAGTCAATGGCCTTTGTTCACACGAGTTATTCTTCTAGTGCGTGTCCTAAACAATTTTATTACATCACCAAACATGATTATAGCTCATAGAGCTTACAATAAAAGTATATTGTTAAGTTATTTCAGTAGCTTAATGTAATAAGAATAAAAAACGAAATATCTCACAATGTACATTCAAAGTTGAAGCATGTTACTATGCTGTTATTTTACTGAAGTGGCATAAAACTGCACTGAAAAATTTATTACCTACACTTCTTCAGTACAATCGGCCAAGTTGGCGCTCGGACACTCAAAGTATTTTAATTTAGCGATTTTCGTACTGTAATTGTTTTAAACTTACATATCTTATTCATTAAATTTATCAATTCATTCTTTGTTTATGATTTGACTTTATGAATTTATTAATCCGTAACCATGCTTGCAAACTTGCGTAGATATGTGTATATTGTGTTTAACATACATACATATCATCACACCCGTCTCCCATTAGGGTAGGCTGAGACTATGGTACGCCAATTGCTTCGATCCAGACATACTTCCTTCGCCTCCTCTACATTCATCAATCTTTTCATACGTGAACGTCGATTCTAGGTACTTTAAATGTAAAATTAATTTTCTATGAGTGGTAGAGCGCCAACGTGGCCGATCGTACATAGTGAAGCGAACTGTACGGCGTGTATCTCAGAAGATCACATTTCACAAAGTCGACCGTAAAAGAGCCGTTTGCTGAGAGTGTTCACAATCAGATAATAAAATAGACACGTTATTACATGAAATAGTGAGCCTTATGTATTGTCGGATTGTCGACCACCGTTAAATAGCTAATAAGTTTCATATTTTATATATCTTTTATAGGTACGTACTTAACTATCAACAGTATATTCAAATTTTGATGTCATATCTGTTTGCAGTGTAACGGTATCAAATAATTGGTTTTAGAACAGAAGCGGTGTTAGTCGAGTGGAGAAACAACCGTCTTGTATACATGAGATGTGACTTCGATTCCAACCCACAGTACCTACCAATGATAATTATTGATTTTGTAGAATTAATGTAGGTAAGTACTAAGGACCCACCCTCACATCGCTTCAGGTTTTTTTTTATTTTATGTTAAAAAAACATGCATGTTTTTCCTATACATATAAACCTTTCTCTTGAATAACTCTGTCTATTGCTAAAAACTGCATTAAAATCCGTTGCGTAGTATATAAAGATTTACCTATTAATCTAAAGATTTGCCATCCGCTGATTTAGAAAGATATATCTTAAAAATTCTAAAGACATAACCCGTGCTCAATGGGCCACATTAGAGTTGTTATTATTGCTAGTATATTAACAATTATCGGATTGTAATTAGGTATCTAGGTACTTATTATAAAGTTGCTATGGTAACCGAAATCGAATCGAGTTTCGGAAATCGCTTCATCTGCAGTTGCTAATAATATGAGTGGGCTGGGTACGTCCGTACAATCAGATCTCCGCAATGAATATTGGGATTACTATTGGTTTTTGGTCGCGAGAGTATTAAACTGGGGATCTGAACAAAGTGCTTTGAATAGAACACGTATACCTACATAGAGTTTGTGTGAGCAAATGAAATATCACAATTTTTATGATTGACTAGCTACACGTCCCGGCTCCGCAGGAGTGGCCATTTATAAATTTTCTAGGGTTCCCTTATTTATTTTCGATAAAATAAAGCCTATGTTACTCCCTGATAACGTAGTTTTCTATAGGTGGAATATTTTTTTAAATCATTTCAGTAATTTTTGGGTTTATTCATCACAAACAAAAATACAAATAGAAAAGATTTGTATTTTTTTTGTAATGAATAACCTCCCGTGCTGTTGGGTAGTGTTGTGGCAGTAGTAATGTTAAATTAATAAAATAGGTTATTATGTGGTTGGCGAACTATGACTCGTGAAACTTATGTATCTGTTTGACCCTTTGAGTATGGCTCTGCCGCAAATGGTTGCCTATATGCGGGCGTGATAAACACCTTTGTGGTACCCATCTATACAGGTTTGGTTTTAGAAATTAGTCTCTCAATAGGAATCTCAATCGTTATGCTTTTAATATACGAATTTGCCGACCACTGGATCATTTTATAACCTAAGCTCATTCTTTAATATTCCCCCAGTGGGTAGAGGGTTAGTGGCCTCATAGTCTCACAGGCACTTTGTAATGTAACATGGGTCGTACTTACGGATTTTACTGCCACTAACCCCACACTACAACGACAAACTCTAATTTGTGTCGCCGATGTTTACAACGAATATATTCCCCAAGTACCATCGGATTAAGTCCATACCGCATTTCGTTATTGGTCTCCACAAGACAGTTTCAAGTCGTTTTCTTTAATGTACCGACTTGTTTATCTCTAACCACAGTAGTGAAAAGTTTTAAGAGTTTCAGCAGTATTTACGAAGAGGTCATAGGGAAAAAAGTATTTTATAGTTACAACAATAACTATAATTATATAGAATATGTCGGTGAAGGGTTTCGTTCCGTCGACTTTCACAGATACCTGAAACGGCGGGTATTCGCACACGTATACCCGACCTTAATCCCCCATATCCTGTTTACAAGGGTCGTTATGAGACGCTGACAATGTAAACAGAATATTGCTCGCTAATTATGATATGTTACATAATGAAGTAGTGACTCACATTGTAGGACGCACGCGGCGAGCTCAGCAGCGAGGTCGAAGTTGACGGGCAGCCGGCCGCGCAGCACGTCTTGCTTCAGTTGCAAGAACAACTGGTACCTGATATAATAACACAATATTACTTTACACATAATCCCATTAAATCTACTGTTTTATATAAAGGCCCATAAACTACTTAATTTGAATATAAAAAATAATAACTCTACCCTATTTCATATTTCTTTTACAGCAGGTTGGAACTTGGTAAAAGCATTGCGAAAAGATTGCCCTTAAAGGGAAATTAAATATTAAAAGACCATCAAGGCAAAGGTTTTCAAAGAATTTACGAGTATTAAACTGCGGCCCTTACCTACCTACAAAAATACGTTTTCCTCGTATTGTAGGTACTGATACAAGACGCGGATTGGGCCAGCCGCGACGGGCGTCAGGCGCCGAGCGACGGGGGTGCACCGTCAACACCGTAATAACGAAATTTTAATAAAACATCCCCGTACCCACCCAACATTCGCAGCGAATAAAATAAAGAATAAATGAAAACTTCAAAATTCCACTTAACTGGCTTCAATAATTGTAGCCTTTGTGGTAAACTTTAAGGAAATACGAGTAGACGAAAGTTTGGACGAGCTTTTCAAAAGATATTTAGTCTGTAAATTAAATTGTAGCTTCATAGAGAAAAAAATTAGCGGCCTCTTGTTCCGTTGAATAGCAAATATTACAGAGAGAAGCCAATTTTATAAAAGGTGTCCAATTAAAACTGTCCATGGAATGAAATTCCTCTGTTTATGTTGTACCATTGACAGTCGAGCGCTGCACGCCACCGCCTAGCCCCATTCATTTCATCAGAGCCACGTCAGTTTACGAGCTCACCGGGTTTATTGCGAGAGCACTACACCTTCCTTTGTATCCTTACCAGACTTCACTCTTTTATGAACACATTTTAATAGTTTGAGGTGAGAGAATACTTATCGCATAATTAATTTACTAGAGTACGTAAAGCATAAAGCGTGTCGTATTTCATCACAAGGACGATAATTATATAATATGATGTCTCTGTTGTCATCGTGTAAGTATACAGTGCTAGTGTGTTGTTATTTCAGCTAATGTAGTTATGTAGCTGTAGTTATAACACAAATGTACTTATGAGTGTCTCTACTGCCCTCACAACGTTACACTAATTACATCCCTCTATCTCTCAGCTTTATCTTGTTATTTGTAGGAATAATGGGCCACTCTGCGACTCCTGTTATTTCTTGATAATGAGCTAAACTTTTTTATGGGACAAACACGTGACATAACTATGCTTGCTACGGCAGTAACAATGTTATTTATAGAGGTACTTCTTTGCCTTGATATAGCAGTAGTTGAGAATTCGACTGCCATAATAATATGTCATGCTGAATTCGGAAAAATAATATAATCATCATCCGTCAAGAAATAAATGCACATTATGGAAACAGGCTTGCTATTATTACATAGGATCTGATATAACTGGTACTGTGTTCTCTGCCTATCCCTTCAGAGAACAGTGTACAAGTGTGTTTATAGCTATGGTTATGAGTCATGTTGTTAACTGTAAAGCTCTGTTAATAAAGTTATAATATATCTTCATTCACATAAACGTTCGTTTCAAACGATTGTTGTTATAGTGAGTATCGGTCGTTAAAAAACGAATAACAACCAATGATACGTAGTTAAGTTTACTTCATGATTTGTCACTTCACCACCACTACCGCCTCTAGTGTTGTGGGATTGATTTCCTCATAGGACAAACACTTTGTGTGTTCTATAAACGTTTGTTGAAAATCTGCGTGTCAATACCTTATTTAATTTAAAGAACTAGATGCATGCTAAGAATTCCTACCATTTGACATTGATTTTTGACCGCTCAACATAGTGCTCTAGTGGCAGCAACATGCTGCTATGCTACCAAGCACTGAAACAGTGCTGTTTTCAGCAGAGATTAATTCTTTATTCTTATCGTTTGGTTAATAGCCAACCTGGTGACTAAATTATTTAGATCACCCATATTTAGGCCTCTGTCATGATCTAACGACTCCTGCAAAGCACGGAGACGCTCAGATGAAATAGCACTATGCAATCAATCAAAATAAGGTTACCGCGCCTTTGGTAGATTATCCCGCTAATCGTTTACCGAACAGTGAGTGCGGTTCAATTAAGAGTTGTGGAAATCCTTGGGGGAGGCGTATGTCCAGCAGTGGACGTCTTTTGGCTAAGATGATGATGATGATAAGTGCACTTGGCTATGAGCGCAGGCAGCAGAGGTAAGGAGAAAAGAGATAAGGAAAGTTATACTTTCCTTATCTCTTATAATATCGGGTAAATCGCTGACGTACCACCGTGTGACATAGGGTACGAACACAGATGTGTTTTATTATCACTTCCTATTTCATCCACGCGCGCCCTCCTGAATTTAATGTGCTATTTGAATGTTGTTATGAAAGCTGTACGTACATTAGTATGTTCCTATCTGCGCACGTGGAATTTACACACATACATTCTCAACGCTTTGATGGAAAACCACATTAATAAATATAGCTGTGTAATTTGTTAATGTTCAACTATTAATTTGATTTTCACATGCAGTTAGTGGTTTTGCTGGAACTCATTATAATAACAAATATTGTATTTATGTAAATATAAGTATGGGCATATGTTACGGTTATCAAATGTAATAGTGAGTCCGAACTTCGCACGTGACAGTGTATTCTCGTGTATACTTATATATACTCGTGTATTGATACATTATTTTTGTTTTGTGCCAGTCACCATGTCTAGAAAAGTAAATAATGTATTTTTAAAGACAACGTTCTACACGCGAGGGACTTTACAAACATACAATTCATCATTTCAACCGATAAATGTCCAACTGCTGGGCACGGGTCTCCTAAATACATTTGGAAGGATATTAGCCTACTATACCACGCTGGCCAGACGGGTTGGTATAGGGTTTTGTTTCGAGTTTTCCCTCTCTAGCAGTATTGTCTGTCTGACTTACTTAGTCGAGTCTTCCGACACCTCCGGGATAGAACGAGGTGGAGACATTTGTATTCTTAATCCCTCACCACACATACAATAACTTGGTGGATGTAATTCGTGTCCTTTAATTGTAATCACACGGACATACAATTAAAGGACACGAATTAAACCCAGACAAAAACATTTGTGGACTACACAATTTCCCACACGGTTAAAAAAATAGTGATTCATAAATGTTTTTTTCGAGTCTGGGTGTAATTTGTGTCCGTGAATTGTATATTTCTAACATCCCCCAAGACGCAGGGCTTACTCCCTTGTGTGGGAGTTGCCTTTTAAAGAAAGAAAAACAAATAAAAAAGAAATAAAACTACACATGACGTCTAATAACTAGTGATAAGAGGATAACCCAATGTATGTAAGACTGAGTGCTTTAAATGGAGGTCAATCCTAAAACGTTCCTATTAAAACTTGAACACAATTGAGTTCCATAAACGGGAGGAATAATAATAACATATCCATATTATACCCGAAGTATTAACAAGCTTTATAAACTTTAAATGAGGTAACATTTAAGTTGTAAAGATATATTTTACATCTGACGTGCCTGTTGGTCTATTGGTTGATGACTGCACGGTTGATTCAGAGGTTACCTCGACATTTACTACTGCGCGGCGTGTTGTGGGTTCGATCCCCACACAGGACAAAAAATGTGTGATTCATGTGGATCATTGTTCAATGGTTGTCCCGAGCTGGCTGTAATTTGTCCGATAAATGTATTTTTGTACTCGTAAAGACACAGACCTTGTTGTCTAGTGCGGGAGTTGTATTTTAAAAGAAAATCAAATTTAAAAGAACAATTAAAAAAAATCTCAACGAAAGACGTTGAGGCTAGGTTGCACCAGGTCGTCGGTCCACACATTCATCATCATCATCATCTCAACCCATAAACGTCCCACTGCTGGGCACGGGTCTCCTCCAAACATTTGGAGGGATATAAGTCTACTATACCACGCTGGCCAGACGGGTTGGTATGGGGTTTTGTTTTGTTTTGTTCCACACATTCATTCTTTATTAATAGGGCTTTCATAACGTGTCATTATAACCTCACGTTAAAAACAAGTTTCATATTAATATTAAATCCAGATACTGCTTGTCTGTCTCATTAGTGATAATATATTAATTATATTACCCAAGTAATTAAACGTTTGAAAATAAAGAATGTTATACGATTTTATAATTGTTTATTTCCTGTGAAACTAGTATTTGGTTTACCGACGTAGTGTCCTTCTTAATTTTATTTGTAGAGGTTATTAGATTTTAAAGATCTTATCAAGATTAAAATCTTGAATAATCTAGATAATACCTTAAATATCAAGCCCATGTTTGGTAGATTTACTAAATCGGGACCAAACCGGTGACCAGTATTGGTGTAATTTAATATCACAAATATGCAAATCCAATTTCGGTTGTTGGACAGACAGACATGCATATAAAAAAATCGTAGGTCATTTGGGTTTTCTCACAATCTATTTCTTTGGAACTGTGGCCAGTCTTTTGGTCACGATTACTTAGAACTGCTATCTCAATCAGATATTGTATTTAAAGGTGAATACAATCAGTAACTGATTGGTTAATATCGTTATTCTTGTAAATATCTTTAACTTAAATAAATGATTTCTTTAATAATATGATTTACTGTTAGCAGACGAAACTTATTTGTAATTAAATTGATACTGCCGGTCGTGATCAAAATTCGACTTCATAAAATCAAGAATATATAAAAATATATCTTTCGATCAATTCACATACGGCCATTTGATCCCAAACTAAGCAGAGGCTGTACTATGACAGTCAGTAAACATACTAATATGTTTAATGAAATACATAGGCATTATAAATAAATTACACTGCTCATGACACAAAAGTTGAGTTGAAATCGACCACTCCGGCTCAGCAATTATCGTTACTAACCACTAAACCAATAGGCCAGTCAAGTGTCCTAGTTACTGTCAATCTGTACATACCGAGTAATTTCTTCTAGAAGCTTGCATGGATCAGCGGCGTAGAACTTTACTCCGAAGTAAAAGGTGTGAGGATCTGAACCTCGGAGCTGCCTTCTCAGTCGCTTGCCTGCGTCCAGCCAGTGCTATCAAACAAAACAAGACATTTTTAAAACAACATACTTACAACATGTGATTTAAAGAACGGTAGGGTAGGAGAATAACCTCCACATTACAGAAGTCCACAACCAAATAACTACACACAGTGGTGTAATTGTATTTCTGTGCGTGATCATAGCACGGTTTGCAATGATCATTTAGGAATGCCATTTTAATGAAACGTTTTCCAATCCCAGGGTAACCCATCACACAAAACGGTGGTAGGGTCGAAAACACGTCAGTCAAACTCTTGATATTCGAAGTAAAGGTTACAATTTCTTTTTAATAATAATAATAATAAATTTTTAGTTCTCTCTTCACAAAGGCGTTACTTAATTTAGTTATGTACATGTTTACAAATTAAATCCTTTGTGAGAGACTGGACAATAATGGTAACTGCTTACTATCAGGAGGGCCGTATAATTGTTTGCTACTTTAAAACTTAAGTCTTATAACTGCGGTATAGTTTTAATTAATAGCAGCGTTCTTGTGTGGTCAAGAGGTCATTGACATGGCAATGCCAAAAATCCGTTTGTTAGGCAAACCGTTGCAACGATATCCTACTAACATTATTAACGAAAAAGTATGTGAGGATGATGTGTAGGTGGTTGTTATAGCTTAAATACTACAAGAGCACAGCAGTGGTCTTTTTTTTTCAAATAGTTTTGCAAAATATTTTTTTACTTATTTTTTCCGCGAGCAAAAGCCAGTAAAGAAACATAATCTGCTGCGTAAAAATAAAACAAAACCAACGAATTGGAACAACCAAACGGTTTGATGACATTCACAAAAATTGGCTAGTGTGCGTTTTGGCTCATTGGGTCTATGTTTGTATTGTTAGAGTACAGACAAAGCCGTGGTGCCAAATCAATCTGGCTTTGCTGTTAGTCGCCATTTGAGTCATTAGCGTTGGCTAGTTGTGTCTTTGTTGCGTAATTATACCACTGAAGTGCCAAACAAGCATACGGTCCGCCAGCAATTACTGTAGAATAATAATAAATAATAATAATTTCTTTATAATATCATTGGTTTAGCGATTGTTTATTATTATCGATCCATAATAGAAATTCGCAAGTTATCGAGCTTTAGGATTGTAATTTGCAAAAGACTTCATGATACACCACCGGTTCTACTAAACAGCAAGAAAAGTCACCAACCCACGGTGGCCTAGAAGAAATCGCACTTAGCGATAAGGCAAACGGCCATACTTGGTTCTTGTAATTTTTTTGATGTAAGTACCTACTTAAAATAAAAAATTGTGATATTTTTTTAACGTGGCGTAATTTTGAGTTCCGTTGTCGTGTAAACCAACCGGATTATTAAAAAAAACTTATACATAAAATAGGGGCAATGTACATATTTCCGCTATACCTTAAGTCTATAAGGAAAAATATTATACAGCAATATTTAATATCATACCTTCCTTACAAGATTTAAGTCAATTAAAGCGTTATAGATTTCTGTTGATAATAATACTCGTTTTTGTCAAAGTAACTTTAAGAGTTTCGTGGTAGTTATTAGTGACTATTAAATTATTTACCAACAGAAAGAAATAGGTTTTTTAATCACAGGAAATTGGTTGAATTTCTAAGAACATTTTTTTATCATCATCATTAAAAAACACAACTCCCGCTCTAGAGAACAAGCTCTGTGTCGTGGGGGACTTTACAAACATACAATTAACGGACACAAATTACACCCAGACTCAGAACAACTCTTTGTGGGTCACACAAAGATTTGTCCTGTGTGGGAATTGAACCCACAACCTCGTGCACAGAAGGCGCACCAACATTAAAAACATTCGAAAAAATTTTTGGTTATTCAATTATCAAAAAAACGCGGGTCTTTGTATTATTTTATTTCAAGCACATTTGAAGACTTCATGAAGTTTTTGAGTTTCGAATATTGCAGTTTTAATATAAATAAGTTTTAATTAAGTATTAAGTTATTTAAACACACTGCCTCCAAAATTGTTCTATTTAATACATTAGTGAGAAGTGTGCTTGAATTTGGTAGAGTGATTTGGAATCCTCTATATTCTGTTCATTCACAGCGTCTAGAGTCACTCCAAAGAGCATTCACTAGACATCTGACATTCATGATTCCTGGATTAAACTACTGGACCCCTTACAATGTACGGTTTGAATACTTTAAACTCAACACCCTTCAAGTAAGAAGAAAAATGCACGATCTGTTGTTCCTTCTAAATATAATTAACGGTTCATCTTAGGATTTAAGTCTTTTGGGGCGTCCCGAGACCAAATTCTAGGATAAGGATTTTTTTTTCTTTTTTCACCATACTAGAACATCGAACTAATTTGGGAGCTCAAGCACCTTTAGCTTAAATGACGGCAACTTATAATAACTGCTGGAGACAGCTGGACCTCGACATATGTCATAACCATTCCAGGCACTTTAGGTCTAAAATATTGTACTAGATTCTAATTTTGTTTTGCTTGTATAGTTTATTAATTTAGAGTATTTGTTTAAAATATATTTCGATTTTTAAAATTATATGTACACCTAGTTTAAGTTTAATAATACTGTAATATGTTCTTCTGTGTGTAATGTTCTTTACAAATGCTGTGCATATTTATAATATAGTGTAGCACTTAGCCTTTGTCGCTTGTTGTTGTATTGTGTGAATGATTGTGTATACACTGTCAATATGCCTAAATAAATAAATAAAATAAAAATAAATTATGTACTATAAAATAAATAATAATATTTGAAAATGATGTTACCTAATATGTACCTACTTATTTAAAAAATTACTAGGTACATAATATTGCTATATTTTTATTTTAATAATTTATAAACATCTAAGAAAATGCTCTTTCTTCTTAATTTTATTTTCCTTTATGTATATGATTCGTATCTTTAGCATCATGAAAAAATCTTTGATCTTACTTCCTTTTTATGCGAATCCGATCAAACGAGTTATCTGCGTCTCGGCCAGAATGAGCTCAAAGATGGATTTGAGTACTTAAGTAATGCAATTTTATTATTGAAATCTTTTAAAAACGAAGTAAAGAAGTCTTGAATGCTTAAGTTTTTTAAAATATACTTACATACGTATTATACTTTTTGAGTGCCAAGGAGGCAAACAAGCATATAGTATGGTAAGTAGTTACTGTAGCCTGTGGACCTTGGCAGGGAGCTCATTCCACAACCTAGTCGTACATGTAAGTAAATTCCTCTGAAACCGTACAGTAGCGCACTATAGAGGTTCTAATGTGAGAATGAACTCACTGCCAGTGGCGGGACGTGCGTTGATAAAATGTGGCTGTGGGCATCATATCAAACAATTTCTCGGAACACAGCCCCTTGTACAGACGGTAGAACACACACAGGGAGACAAAGTCTCTCCTTAAACTTAGTGGATCAATTAATTGTTTACACTATTCTAGACAGCTTGATGCGACCCTGTCTACTCAACAGACTCCGACAGCTCACTTTGCAGAAGCTCAGACAACGCCTGCCTATATTTTGATAGAATGCAGAGATCTAAATACTGGACCAACTCCAAATAGGGCAATGCGCTGAATAAACCAACTAACACTATTCTAAAATACTATTATTTGTTATGATTTTTCTTTTCTATGATTTAATTCAAAACCGATGCGCGCCGAATATACGCAGCCCATTTTACAACCACTTAAGCTTATATAAGAAAAAAAGTCCCTGATTTTTTAATCAATACTATTGACTATTACTTTTAATTAATTAGGAGTCTACGCATAAGCATAAAAAAGTTCTTATTACTTACAGTTTGGTTATCTTGATCGACGTAACGAAGTCCAAAGTACGCTGTCTCCAGCAAATCCAAGTGTCTAAACACCACGTCCAACAGCGCCTGACCAGCGTTGTTATCCTGAACAAATACAATTACATTTAATATCTAACATAAAGTAATAAAATAAACGAAAACCCCTCGAAGCGAGAGTTTTATTCTCCCATTACCATTGTTAAAAAATATTATAACGATACGCCATAAACGACGTTAGATATCAAAACGTTGCCTTTTCCTCTTCCGCCTTCGGCATGTATTTGCTATGTGTTTTCATTTATTACGACCTCTTATTTAGATTATTATTTTTCATTATATTCCTGAATATTATTAAAGCAATGGCGGTTAACATTTATGATGTTACATGGCAACATGCTTACCTACGCCTTTTTCTCCTAAGGTAGGTAAAATTAGTAAGTTACCGAATGAGGGTCTCGTGGGCTCGTATAGGCGTGTGGGTCAATAAATCTAGAAGGTAAAGTCCGTAGAGTGGAGATCATTTTCTTAAATGTTGCTCTTTATAACAATAACTCGATACTCGATTGGTTTCAGGTGTGACAATTTGTCACACCTGAAACCGAGTCATTCAGGTTTTACCATGGGATACGTAAGATACGTTATGTTTAAGTGTTGAATGTTAAAGGTCAGTAACTAGTACTATTTTCTTTTTTATTGCTACAGATTGTTTTTCTGTGTATACATATTATTACGTTGCAGTCCAGTTCGAAACCATGTATCTTCTATTTTAGATATGTTTTTGATTGTAATGTGTTTTGTGTACCTAAATAAATAAATAAATACAATCTTACCAATGCGACGCAAATTTACAGACTAAGTAACTACCTACTTTACTATGTGGTAAAACCCCTTCCAGTTTTAAAGTGATGGATGAAATTATATACCCTAACCACGCTCCGGATCAAACTTACATCAAAAGCCTTTTTGGACGATTAACTTTAACCACAAGTCACAAATCGAGGATACACACCACTGTTGTTATTGAAGACCCCTTCTTATTAAAGTATCCGTTTATATAAATAAGTATATACAGTTCTATTGAATATAGAAGCATTTGCAGTTTCCAAGGAGGATTATACATCGGGAATTGGAGAACTTCTAATCCGTCTAAATGTAATGAAGTTTTGGCATCAAATCAAGGCAAAGATTCGTAAATATATTTTTGGGTACATAACTTGGTTTTTGGTTTTGGTACACATACTTACATACACAACATGATCTTTTTAACCGACTTCAAAAAGAGGAGGTTATCAATTCGTGTGTATTTTTTTTTATGTTTGTTACCGCATAACTCCGTCATTTATGTACCGATTTGCAAAATTCTTTTTTTGTCTGACTGGACATACTTCCAGTTTGGTTCGATTATCATCAAAAGAAAGTTCTGATGATGGGATCCATGAGGAATTGAGGGAACTCCTCAAAAGTTATAGGCACGCATATAGCAATTTCAATATTTTTAACAAATAATCAATCATTTGCATTCAGAAAGTGTAATTTGGTGAAGTAAAACTGATAAAGAAGACCACAGATGGCCATCTGAACTTTTTAATAATAAGTATTTTACTGATGGCTATTAGATAAGTTTCGGTTATTGTTGCTAAGCAACTATTAATAAGAAATAATGACGTGAATGAACTGAGCGCGGATTGCACAGATTAAATATTGCTTTTAATACCTACTTGACCTATGTTCAGCCCGACGCTCAGTCGATTTTATTCGATTGTAACAAACAAATATTTGAAAATTTTACAACTTGCCGTACTGAAGTCGGTTTTTTTTTTGTTAAAATTATTGTAATAAACGTGATGTTTGTAAAACGTATTTTTTCGCTTCATTCATACTTATAGTATTTTTCATGTATGCTCATCGGTCCAAGGAACTTTTTACCTGGACTTTCGTAAAAACGTTTGCACTTGTATTTTAAAAAAGTAAAAGCTATCTGTTGTCATCCCTAATAACTTTATAACGTGATATATTTATCTTGATTAATGTTATCAGTATTAGACCTTAGGTTCAAGGCTATAATGCCCATTTAGGAACGTTTAGACACTAAACAAAACTTAATCAATACTTAACACGTGAAAAGACCATTTGATTCTGGCATAACGACGTAGTTACCTAAATTTATAGTTCTATCTAATTTAATTTGCCTAAAATAAGAGAACATTATTCGTTTAACGCCCAAGGAATGCTTTCCTAGAAATTCTTGCCGACATTCATTTAGTTGGATCCTTATTGTTGTTGTGTTTGATGTGCAATTAAGGTAAAACCAATTTTAAATTCTGTTTAGCAAGGTGTAATTTTACTTGTTAATTATTAACATTACCGTAGCCGTCCTCGTTGCTTCGTCTAGATTAATTCGATCGACGCGGCGACGTAAATGTTTCTACAAAGAGATTTTGCAATTCAAATTAATCATTGACGGCACGGAAATGTAGAAGTTCTGATAAGAAACAAGAAACTGATCAAGATTAACCGGTAATTGTAATAGTTGGAAATCGGATGGTATCGTGAGCAATAATGCAGTCCGGCTATCTCTGATTTGCATTTCTCGATGCTCAGGTTACCACAATTAGGTTAATGCGGCCTCAGTAACACCAGTAGTCGGAACTGCCAAGTATTGCTAGCATAATGATTGGGTTGGCGAGCAACGAGAAGGGCTCTCACGCGCATCTCGGAAGGGCTTGCGTGCGCATGCGCTCCGCTTGACGTGATAACTATACCCCAAGGTGATACTTTACATTTTTTCAAAACAACTCGAAATTTAAAAAGCATTATATAATGTTTTATTTTCTGTTTTTAACTTGGAACACGTAGAAATCATTTTTGTAGAAACCCATTGAAATTGAAAACCTATAATTTAAAATTCGTGGGACTTCTCTCCCATGAATCAAACCTGCTTCCACATTAGTTGTTTAAATAATAAAAAAAAGCTTTTGATCCCATCCGATAGCGAGTGCGGGCACAGATGAGTGCGGGTTTATCCAAGTGTTAGCTAAAGTTTTAATAAGTACTACACGTGTTTGTTCCGGCAATGCTGATCTATAAGCAAACATTGGAGTAAGTTGAACGTGTAGAATTTAACAGTTTGTGATGTAGACGGTGCACGGTGCAGTGTAGGTTCTATAAAAATCTATAATAAACTGCCAGAAGAATTAAAAAATGAAACAAAGTATAATACTTTTATTAAAAAACTAAAGATATTCCTATTACAAAAATGCTATTACACCATAAAAGAATACTTGGATGAAAAATAATAATCTATTTCTAAGACTTTCCTATACACGTGTGACATAATTTAATTTTATAATAGCTATTTAACATTCTATAATATGCATAATATTTGACTGATAATGAATTTCCTATAAAACTTGACATTCTAAAATATTAATTTGACAAACATTTCTCTATAAAATCTGACATTTTAAATTATATATCTGCCATACATACTTCTATTTTAATTCTTATATACCTATAGCAAAACTTTATAGCAAAACTTTATTTTAACTTCTAAAATTTATAATAACTAACTAAAACTATAATTATTCAATTTATTTGACAACAATATCTCTACAAAAAAAAAAAAAAAAATTAATTAATAAAATTTAAAAACAGTCAGCTGTTAAAGGAACGCAGTGACTGTGAAGAAGAATTACATTCAATTAATAACAGAGTAGCTGAGCTGAAGGGGGAATTATCTACACTACACCATCAATATGTTGAAGTATTGGACCAGCGAGATAAACTACAGGAAGAAGTGGAGTCCTTCAGTAGTTGTAGTGATATATACTTAAGTTCTTTGTGTCGCATTAAAGAGTTAGAATTGAATCTAAACTCAGCATTTCTAAAAATTAGTTCTCTTGAAGACACTATTAGGGTTCTCAATAGTAGTGAAACTCAAAATCTTTTTTCAGAGCTCCTGGGTGATAAAATAAATGTGTTAAATGTTTTGAAAAATAACTTTAAGTCAACATTTGTTGTAAATGGTAGAAATAAATATAGGAAACATTTGAAATTAAGAAAATTAATTGGAAAGCTTGAATTTAACCTTAAGAGGTCAACAAACATTAAAAAAATTTCACAAATTAACTGTGATTTAATCAAAGAGCGTGTGACATTTCTTTCAGATATTGATAATTATAGCCAACAGTTAATTAGCAGTAAATTAATGTATGAGCAGGATACACATGAGCTTGAATTAAAAATTACAGAGCTACAGTCCACGCTTACTAGAATTATCCATGATCATGAGGTGGAAACACGTGAGTACATACTTAAATATGATGAAATTGCAAGGGTTGGTAACGAGAACCTGAAACAGGTGATTTCTCTTACCAATAATAAGGTGTGTTTAACGTGTTCACAAACAACACCAAACTCTAATATGTCACCTATGTGTCAAACACAGTCGCTCAACTGTGAACAACTTTACAATGATCCTGAATGTGGTTCCACTGACTCAATAACACATTCAGCATCTGATAGTAAAAATGTTATTATTTTTTCTGACCAATTAGGCAAAGGTTTGGGCAGTTTAATTAATAGTCATACTAAGCACCGCGTCACAAATATTTGTTCACCTGGAAGACAGTTTGCTAGTATTATTAATAGTGTTAAGTCTGCTCAATTTAATGATCAATCCACAGGGATTATTTTACTTGGTGACAGCTTATCTGTCACAAAAAAAGATATACTACAGTTAACTGAAGTAATGATATCACTTCATGATAGTTTAGGGTGTAGGTTTATTGTTTGTGCCTTGCCATATTCTTATGCCTTATCACATAAACAAAACAGGCATATAGAAAATCTGAATCTATTAATCTATAATAGTACATGTCGCCTTCGCGACTTCATTTTATTTTTCGACACTAATATATTTATTAGTAATTTCTTATTAACCGAAGATACTATGTATCTTTCTTTATTTTATAAGCGACAAATTGCTAAATTATTAGCATTTAATTTATTTACCGACACAGGTACTCATAGGGTATTGCAGGATTTGGTAGAACTCAGTAGTATGAACACTACCAATAACAATTTACATACATCTAATAGTTTAAACTACTAGATGTGACAAAGGATAGGCAGACATATAGTCTAAACATAGTGCACCAGAATATTCAGGGCTTATCCGGCAAGGAATTAGAAGTAGATTTATTTTTAAACAAACATAGTATTAATGTGCTTTGTGTTACTGAACATTGGTTAAAGAGTGATCAATTATTATTATTTAATAATGAACATTACAATATTTCTAGTGCATTTGTAAGAAAGAAGGCTATTCGTGGTGGCTCTCTAATATATGTTAAAAATAGTACAAATTGTAAGGAACGTAAAGATATAGCAAATCTTTCTATCGAGCGCACTATTGAAATGTCTTGTGTTGAGCTTGAAGAACATATCATAGTCTGTGTATACCGTCCACCTCAGAGCGACTTCAACTTATTTGAAACAATTATGGAAGAGGTTTTAAAGCGTTTAGGTTTTGGAAAAAAGCATGTTATAGTATGTGGTGATTTTAATGTTAACTTACTTGAGCAGTCACAATTTTGTATTAGATTAATTAGTTTATTTAAGTCTTTCAATTTAGATTTTTTATTTTCTGAACCGACCAGAATCACCTCTCATTCTGCAACATGCTTAGACAATATTTTTTATAACTGTCAGTATCTATATAAGACTATATTAAGTGACTTAACTTCAGATCATTGCGGGCAAAAAGCTGGATTTCCTTTAAGTACACCTGTTAAAGTGAACAAGATCACGTGTAGGCCAATGACCTCTGTTCGCCTAAAACGTTTCAATGAGAGTGTTGCCGCTAAAGTCACCAATATTAGTCTAATCCAGAATGATCCTAATGATCTATACGAGTCATTATTGAATGTAATTCAATTGGAATACAATACTATTTTTAAATCTAAGACATTTACTAAACAAGCTAACATCAAATTCTGTGACTGGGCAACATCTGGAATTTACAAAAGTAGAACTAAGTTATATGAGCTTTATGGCATGAAAAAATATAATTTTGAGCCAGAATTTGTTCAGTATGTCAGAGACTATTCAAAAACTTTTAAAAGGACATGTGCAGCTGCTAAATCATTATATTTAAGTAACAAAATTAAGCAGTCTGACAATAAAATAAAAACTACTTGGAATATAATTAATAATGAAACTGGTCGTATTAAATTGCGAGATAATAATTTTCAATTGAATATTAACAATAAAATAATTTCAAATAATGCAGATGTAGCTCAAACCTTCAACAACTTTTTTGTAAACATTCCTTTAAACACAACCAGCAGCTTGAATTCTTGCCCAGTCATAGCTGAATCCTTGGTTAGGCGGAGCGTGAAAGAGTGCAGTGACCTATTTAGTTTTAAATATATATGCCCCAATGATATAATTAAAGTTTTTAAGTCGCTTAATTCAAAAAAAACTGCCGACTTATGGGGTATTTCTGTTAAATTAGTTGAAAATATTATTTTTAATATAGCGCCACATCTGGCTGTAATATTTAATAGATGTGTGGATGCAGGTGTGTTTCCCAATTTAATGAAACACAGTAAAGTGATACCGTTATTTAAAAATGGATCTAAGAGCGACCCTACTAACTTTAGACCAATATCTATATTGCCCGCTATTAGTAAAATCTTTGAGAAAGTTATACTGCAGCAATTAGAGAGTCACTTTAACTTAAATAAATTATTACACAAAGAGCAATATGGTTTCACAAAGGGTCGCTCCACCGTAGATGCAGGTGTTACATTAATAAAACATATCTTTGATGCCTGGGAAAATTCTATGGATGCTATTGGTGTATTCTGTGACCTTTCTAAAGCTTTTGACTGCGTTGATCACAATACGCTTTTGCGAAAGCTTAGTCATTACGGTATTAGGGGCGCTGCACTTAATCTTGTTGCTGCCTACCTGAGTCACAGGGTTCAATACGTAGATGTAAATGAAAATAGGTCTTCTGGATTACCTATAGCAATGGGCGTGCCCCAGGGTTCAATTCTAGGTCCTTTTCTCTTCTTAGTGTATGTAAATGATTTACCTTTCTTTGTACAGGATTTGTGCGACATAGTGCTATTTGCAGATGATACATCACTTATCTTCAAAATCGACCGTAAAGAAAGTAACTTTGATGTTGTAAATGGTTCTCTCGCACAAGTCCTGGACTGGTTCACATCAAACAATCTACTGTTAAATTCAAAAAAAACTAAATGCATTAAATTTACCATGCCTAACGTAAGAAGTGTTACCACTAATTTGAGTCTAAATAATGAAGCTATTTCACTTGTTGAGTCTACAGTTTTTTTGGGTTTAACTTTAGATCGTAAACTTCAGTGGGGAGCCCATATATCATGCCTCGCAGGAAAACTTAGCTCTGCGGCTTTTGCTGTTAGTAAAGTAAGACAACTTACGGATGTAGATACGGCTAGATTAGTTTACTTTAGTTATTTTCACAGCGTCATGTCCTACGGCATATTGCTGTGGGGCAAGGCTGCTGATATTGAAACCATTTTCTTAATTCAGAAACGAGCTGTACGCTCCATTTACAATCTAGGCTCACGAGTTTCTCTTAGAGAACGTTTTAAAGAAATAGGTATTTTAACAGTTGCATCACAATATATATTTGCGAATATTATGTTTGTTAAACAGAATATTGAACTATATATTAAGAACAGTGATATTCATTCAGTAAATACTAGAAACAAACATAAGTTAGTTGGCACGTACCATCGCTTACACAAAGTACATAATTCTTTTGTAGGACTCGGTATACGCTTTTTTAACAAATTACCGAAAGAGATAATGAATTTGCCCTTACACAAATTTAAACCTACTATTAAAAATCATCTCATAGGAAAGGGCTATTATACAATAAATGATTATTTGAACGACAAAAAGTCTTGGAATTAGTTGTATTATATAGTTGTTTGTTTAATTTAGAATAAATCAGCTTAGTACTTAAGTTCTAATTTGTGACGTGAGGCACATTGTGAATTCTAGTGATAATTCTGTACTTTTTCTTTTTTTTCGTTGTTTTTTTATTTAGTAGCAAAACGTTATTTACAAAAAAAATTGTCACTATTCACATATTGCCTTATTCTTTAATAGCAATATGTAAATTGAAGCAGACTTTAACACATACTTTAGGTTTTTTTTTTCTCGCAAGACCAGTACTAAGTACGATTATCATATTTTACCAATATAGTTAGTATCGTGTTTTGACTGCATCAGCTTGCATGCTATCATACTTGTATTTTACAAAAGATTGTAACTATCTGGCGATTAAAAAGAGTGGCCTGAGTTTCTTGCTAGTTCTTCTCAAGGCTCCACGTCAGCGAACTAGCCGTAGGAAAATTTTGCTGACATCATCTTTCTGGTTTATTCATAATTTATGACCTTCATAAGTGTTACTTTGTAACCTAAATGAATAAATGAATTTTGAGTTTGAGTTTGAGTTTGAGTTTAGTAAAATCCGTCACAGTACATTTCATAATGATAGAATAGACGCCACCTTCCTCTCTCCTATTATACCGACTATGCTGTGCCCGACAGGGTCCATGATTGTTACATAATTATAAGATACCATCTGTTATACATTGTGGAAGCAATAAACGATTGAGTATTGAGTATTGAGTAGGTATTTACTTGTGAGAAGAACCGAAGATTATAAATGGATTATTAATTTAAATTTGAATGTTCGTGTCGTTCGGGTCAATTCACCATTAAAACCGCGTCGCGGTTAATTCTGCATTTGTAAAGTCTAGGCAAGGGGACTTTGCTCTGACGCTGACTTTATTGGTAGAATAGAATAGAATAGAATAGAAAATTCTTTATTGTACACCAGTTACATGGTACTCCAATTTACTCCAACAACTTCCGAGTTAAGAAACAAGCCATAGATTTTGTTTAATGCTAACTTATCTCTGTTTAAAATAAAGCAAATAGGAATAAGTATAAGTGTCGCACGCTCAATGATAGAAAGGCTTAAGTCGAGTTGCATTTTTATTCTTGTGCTTAGCTTAACTCAAACTCAAAACGTCTAATTATTACTTTGTCAAAGTATGTAGATTACCTTGTTACACCGGTACAAATCGTATTTTCAAGAAACCCCTTAAATATGCAAATTATAAAACTAACGTGACCAAAAAACCAATTGGTCAAATAAGTCGCAATTAGGCGATCTTCGTTCGTTTGAAACATCATATCACTAAGTGTACATTTGGCTGTAGGAGCCTCCGAGCTTGTGGGAAAATTGCGAAACAGTTCGTTGGGTTGAATAATAAATGATTTAATAACAGAGCGCGTTTGCTCCCAGTAGCGTACGTGAAGCTCGAAAAATAACAAACGATTCCAAAATCTGGCAGCTCAGTGTATGTAGGTAGAGTAGAGACGACGGGACGTGCACGCGATGTGTGGTACCTCGCCCCGCGGACTCGAGCATTGGCCTGTGGGCCCCAGGCATCGCCGAGCGGTGTGATCCGACCGTCCACTACACGTAGGTTCCATTTATCATTCAAAGCATTTTACCAAACAATTAACAAACACTACCTGGCAAGTTTTCTATTAGAATTTTGTGATATTGAATTTAAAAATACTTTAGGAATTAGTTTTGTTATCTTTTCTGGCTGTTGATCGCATACTTTCGATTTAATAGTGTAATACAACTTTCAAACATACTTTTCTTTAATTCATCATACGAGAAAGTAATTCTGATTTATCATTATTATTAGTATTATAAATCTGTTGCTTAGTTAATCATGCTTAATTTATTTTTACAATTTATTTCTATTTTATACTACTATTCTATAAAATACTATCTGGTTTGGTTACGTTTGAGTTTAATTTGGATATCGTTACGTGTCACGTGTATTGTTAATAAAAGGGCTATAAAGTGCAATAATATTTTTTGAATCAGACTAGTACGTACTTAGATGCTGAGATTAGTGCTTACAAACTTTTCAATTTATAATACGAGTATTAGTTTAGACAGATACAAAAGAACTTTCTCCATGTTGATACATTGAATGAAAACACACACACGTTATAACGTATTCACATGCTATGAAATTCAAAACGTTCCATCGGTGCTATTAGCATAAATTCAAATGGAGAACATCTCGTTAGAAACGAAATTAATCAACGGCCGACAGGTACAAACAGACAGATAATTGGTTTCTCTATTGTGCCGACTGATTGTCAAGGGAGAGGTAATGAAGACGTCATCAATAAAGCAGAACTTGGAACGAGGTGCATCAACGCAGTAGACCGTGAAATGCCTCCGAGTCAATTTGCCGCCGCGACAATACACGTCGAAGCCCGCACCACTTGCCGGCGACACTAGGCCCGCTTCATAAATTGCTGTGCAATTCCTTGTCTTCCCCTTTACTATCCGAGCCAAATAAAATGCTTCGTCCGCCTCGCTCGACACTCACAATTGTCTTGACAAAAGAAAAGCTTGTTGCTTTTAACAATTCGACACTCAATACCTTTTCAGTAATAGTGATTACGTAGTAATCTTTGTTGTAAAATTGTTTTATATAGAAAGAAAAGTTTATTTAGTTGACTAGAGATACATAAGAAAGACATTATAAGATTATTTTTTATTCTAACAAACATACGACCCACTTGTTGTTGAACCCAAGATCCCACTATCGGCCGCAATCACAAACATAGGTTAGCAAGTTACAAAACCTAGAAGTTTTTATTTTTATTCTAATTCCCTACGACTCACTTTTGCACCTGGAAATTATGCATACATCTTAATGATGCATTACTTATATATTTAAACGGTCATTCTCCTTTCAAATTATGTACCATTGATAACATACTAAGGGAAATACTCGCCAGTTTAAAAATGATGATCGATTTCAGGCATCAACGTAGTCACGAGATGAGATCATCCGACCGAGTCCCCTACCTATAATTTTCTATAATAAACATAAGCTGGGAGCTCGACCAATTATGGGCTGCAATAGTGGACTTCGACGATTTAAACCTTGAAATGCGTCGACTGTGTGGTTACTGGGGTAGTACCTTGACGTTCTAGCGAATTATATTATTTTCGATCTTAATTTGAAATTCATAAGATAAAAATTAAAGTGACGTTGAAGTTGTACGAAATTTAAACTAAAATCGATATTAATCGTTATTATCCTGGTAAAAAAGCACGTTATCTAAAATTTTACGCAACAAACGGTGCGTAATTTTTTTTATAACGTGCTTTTTACATTATTAGTTGTGGCTCATAAAAGTCAATACATAAGAGTAATTCGACAAGCTTGCAAGCAAAACATAGCGCAATTATCTTATTGAACTGAAAAGGGAACAATTAATTAAATAGTTTGATATATTATATGCAGTTCACTATTCAACGTTAAACTCTTGATTGTAATGATTTTTGGCCTCAACGAATCCCATAGGAGAAAAGTCTTTGTCATTGCGGCCATAAATCCTGGTAGGTATTATTTTTATCTCTAATAAAAAAAGTCCTCACTAGATCCGTTAAAGACAAATGTTCTTTTGTAGATAGGGGAAAACTTACGAAAGGACGGTGATTTATCTAAAATATCCATACAATTTAGCAAGAAATGTCGAACTCTCCTCGGTTCCACTTTACCCAAATTGGATGATTTTAGCCCAATATATCTCGAGAATTTGTTTGACGAACAAGTTGCGGGTCTTCATACAGACTGAACAAAAGCATTTCTGGCATAAATTCCTCGGTTGTTTACGGTTACAATGGAGACTTACTCGTATATGAGTATTATCTCACAGAAGCTTAGGAAATGCGAAAGACTTACGTATTCTTAAAGTTAAAGAGTGTTTTGGGGATTTCCAGTATTTTTGCAAATAAAGAGAGTGCTATTAAAAACGAATCAGCATTTTCTAGTAGGGTTTGTTTTCAGTTAGTGATTGATGTAGTAATAGTGGCAAAGGTAAACACGAGAAGTGCGTTGATAGGGCGCGAGGTGGGCCGGCGCGCGGCGCGGGTGCGGTCCGCGCGTCGCTCGCGAGCCACTCTCACATTCACCACGCGGCGACAATGCGAGTCAAATAGAATTTAATATTCATAGAGCCGACGTACGATTCAGTGAATTCATCGCCCGCACCTTGGACCCGAGCTTCGCATATAAAAGACCTTCCTTGAGCCCCTGGGTGTACTTCAAATAATTCGTCTCGGAATAGCTGCATTTCAAGAGTGCGGGTTGAGAAATGGAGAAAAATCCACGCGTTGTTTCATGTATAAGAGAAAATTGAAAAATACTATCGGCATCCTTCGGGACGCGAGTGTCGGGGACGTCCGTTGCGGTTATAGCTGGATTTATAAAACTCCCTCGTCGGTTCGCACTGTAAGATTTGTATTATCGCTTTTGTATCGGAATGAAGTATGAGGCACAGAGTCGTAGTAATGCGAGAAATATAAATGGAAAATTTCCGAGATAGTTTTGCAGTCATACGAAGTTTATTCTTTATTAAAAGTTGTTGGTTTTACCTGTATCTCGTGCAGTAGTTCCCGCTCGTCGAGCAGCACCACGCGGCAGGCCAGAGTGCGCGGCGCGGGGCACAGGCAGTCCATCATGCCGCCGCCGCCGCCACAGCCCGCCAACCACCCACTACACCTGCAACAAATTACCCCACTTTGTAAGAAAGTCAACTGTACTTGACAATTTATACCCTAAAGCGACACACTACGTAAACAACAAGGAGTTTGTAAATTGTTGCTTTGTACTGTATATTACAGACTAACTTCCGCCCACGGCTTCACCCGCACGTACATTCTCACGGCAGCAGTGTTATTTTTTCCGGGATACAAATTAACCTATGTCCTATTACAGACTATTATCTATCTCTGTACCAAATTCGGATATGTTCAGCTGTTCTGGCGTGATTGGGTAACAACATTCATACATCAAAATTTTCGCATTTATAATATTAGTAAGATTGTAAGATATAGTGTAACTGCAAACACATGGGTTGTTACTAGAGACTAGAGTACATGCAGTATCTATATTTGGTCATTGCACGCGAGTTATTCACTTGTTAACAAAGCAATCGGCAACATAGGATGTAGGTAGAAATGTATTGAAACAGTCCGAAAATTGTGTCGGAACACCAATTTTCCAGTTGATTGAATCGAAACCTAACCCGTATCGACGTATCCGCACGATTATTAACTATTCTGGTCACCTAATACCTAAAAGGAAAAATGGGCTATCAATAGATTCCGGTACTACACACCTATGAGAATAAATTAGGATATTAAATCGCGTCAGCCAGTAAAGTTGAAAAACTATGAAAATGAGAATCATCCGAGTTCATAGCAGCTGTAAGACCATCTCCATTTTTCTTATTATGAAGGTGGGTTGAAAAACGTTTGTGATTGTACATGCCCTTGGAGATAAGAATAACTTGGCCAGTTGACTTTTTTTAGACAGTTCTTCTCATAACTACATTTTTGTCAGTAAGATACATGGGTAACATTGTTTTTATGTTCTTGTAACGTTCATAAGTTTTATTTTATGATCTAAATGACATTGACTTTGACTATATTCTAGTACCTAATGTCAAAACCCTCTGCCATAGTAAATCGACCTTTAGCGCCATTCATTACTCAATGTAATCATGTAATTTGTTACCATATACAACTAATTGTGTTTGTGGAAGACTTCCAACGATATTCAGGTAGGCAGTAAATTTCAACACAAGAGGTAGGTATTACCTCGGTTTTACCCACAAAGCCAAAAGTTGTTTGAAGTCAATTAAGGAGTTATTTGCAGTCAGACTCAATAGTGAAATCACCAAAGGGTTGGTCGAAACCAAATATATCCTCGTTAAAAGTTAGTCTGGCATAGGGAGAGAGCGGGCGCGCTCTGTGTTTTAACAATTTTATTTTAATTAGTAACAGCGCCCTCCCTAATAGGCGGATTTGATTCGGCTGGATTTTTTACGTACACAAAAAAGGAAACGTTACGTAGATTGTACCTATACGAGAATTAGGGTGCGAATTCATAGTCGCTGGGTGGAGCGGTATTTTAAAACGCAATCGGGATTGAGCTACAACATAAAACAAATGAAGCAAATAATTCTCTTCTTTATTGTATTTTCTGACCACTTTGCTATTATAAGTTCTTGTATCAATAGTAGGTACATAGTACATACACTAAAACAACAACAGCAAAAAAGTGCACCGACGGATAAGGTCAGTGCAAGGCAAAATGCTGTGGAAATCCATGTTAAAGGCCTACGTCGAACAGTGGACGTCTTTTGGCCAAGATGATGACAACCAATTAGTGTAGTTTTCATTGTCCTTATTATTAAAGCACATATTAATAATCACAATAAGGTTAGGAATTCTGCTAGGTCTATGTGCTATTCTGATGTATACGCTATAATATTCTGATGTATACGCTATAATAATATACTGGGACATTGAAAAACGATGAAAATGAAAAGCCACCGAGCGAGTCCAAGCGCACTTGACCGACTTGGATCGCAACACCAACCAACAATGTACCTTGCGTCAAACTGAATTTTGATCTAGTGCAATGAAGGAAAAAAAACTTAACATAAAATAAGTGGGATGGAAAGATTTTGTAGTATCTATATTTAAATAAACAGCAGTACAGTCATAGGTAGCTAATAAGCTGTAAGATGATTACTTAACATGAAATGTAGTAGTTAATGTTTATTTGTAACCATAAAAAATATCATGAACAAGTCAAAACATACCATCACATGAAAATATTACCTACAATGTAGATATAACAATAACTTCAATTTGTCAAAGAAATTCCAAAAAGTTCTATAAAGAAAAACAAAAAACGATGCCCCATTCTACGAGTATAAAAGTACAAACATTGTAATAGCTTCAATGTACCGTATTAAGAAACTTGTAAAAACTAAAGAAGAGGAACCAAGAATTGTGGAAACAAACAACAGACACGGCAATACGAGCCATTAATCCGAACGATCCCGACAGAGATTAGTGCTCCCGCTATTGACCCCACAACACCCCACTCGTCCCCACACGTAGAAAACATTTTCCCGCCATTGTCTGACTGAGCAGGAAGTAAAAAGAGGAGTTCGCGATTGACATCGTGGCTGCGCCGCGACCGTCCCCGCGTCCGCCGCGCCACCGTACACTGCGAGTTTTATCGCGGTTACACTCGATATTTACGATTTTCTTTTGTTTACCTAAGATACTCACAAGATAGTATCGAAGACACATGATTGTGTACGTTAACTGAACCCGTTCAAAAGACGCGATGACAATAAGTTCCCGGCTCGTGATACTTAATGTCGTTCAACAATAACCAGCCACGTTCTCACGCATAGTATTTCCCATGTGCATCGAGGTAACGAGATTTAACAGTACTCAACAAAAATCTTTGCTTACATTTTTTCCAAGATTTACAATGTAACACGCAGTCTGTTTAGAATTATGCCTTGTTGTTGCGCATAACAAGCGATTTATAAGAAACAGAATTTATAAGGCAAAGACAAAGGATTTATGAGACAAAGGAAGAGAGAATTTATTTATTCTAAGAAATTCCTCCCAAAGCCTTACGATTTCTATTTTTTAGAACGATTTCATTTCTGTAATTCCTGTGATTACGGAAATAAATATAATTTAAGGGACATCAAAGGGCGCGTTTTTGTAAGTGTCGTGTAGCTTTTCATCCCGCGAAGAGGACAAACGACAGGCGAGGCAATTAAGGAGTCGTTAGCGGCACTGCCGGTGTATGCAATGCTTGTATTTAAATCCTTTTGAACAGCAAACTAGGTTTGTTATCACGTTTAAAAGATTAAAATACAGACTGGCGTGATGGCGTACTGCTCCAATGAAATATAATTGCGTGACTTAATTGGAACACTGGTAGTAGGGTTGCTAGACGTAAAATTGAAACGTCCTGGCTAAAAACCTAATTTGTATAAAACGAGAGCGCATACGTATACATACATATGCAACTTTCTTAATCTAACAAGTAGCAACAGATTTTTTTGAATCAATTGAATAATTACTTGAACCAAATAGTTATACATAAAACATTTTTAAATTTGTACATTCTATTTATATTTTATTTTCAAATTTTATTTTAAAAGCATTTTTAAATTATTTTTTGTGTATTTCATTTTCATAGAAAATAAATTTTAATTCATTTTTGACATTTTCACATTTAATTTTTATGGAATTTTCCCAATTTTTATTTTTTGCCTTTTTTTTCGTTGGAACTCGTTAATCTTCTTTGAAATCTAGACAAGTGTATATAAACCCTTACAAGTTACGCCGTTAACATTCATGTTAACGGCTGAACAGACTTTAGTCTGTTAACTTTGATTAGGAGGGCTACATTTGATATTCATTTCTATCAAAATGTTTGCTATTGGTGATATAAACATAGAGGTAGATGCTTGGAGCGGACGGCGTCGCATGCCAACACGCACTCACAGCGCGCATACTGATGTCGACGCGTGAGTCTTGTGACGCCCCTGCCAGAGGCAAAGTATAAAGAAATAGATAGTACAGAAACTACGCCAAACTGTCAAATTAAATACTTACCTCTCAATGCCGATCTAATCGGCGTACAAGAATTGTTGGGAGCGCCCACTGCGGCGTGTAAACATTCGGCGTTAGTTTATCGCACGCAACTTGTATTATTTACTTCTACATAATATTTTATAATAACAATAATATTAGGCACCTTAAACTTATTTCATATTACCAATTAAATGGTCTTTTATTACAATAATTATGTTATTGTGACAACCCTATGAGTTACGAGGGGCTTGTGTCGTATGACGCGCATAGGTATTTATTTGTCGGCTTTTGCGCAACTGTAAAGGAGATTTCCTACTACTTATTTCTTTATACTATGGCAAAGCAGAGCCATCAGCCCGCCCGCTCCGCGCACATAATCTAAACTGCTTTATAATAGTGTAAATACTGCTTATCAATTCTACGCGTGAACATATTGTTGAGCCCGTTCCTACCAAACACATACAGGTAACTTTGACTATTCAAATGATGTTTAACACAGCTGACCACTAATCAATTAAGTATTGACATTTTAGACGTTTTGGTGACTGAATGTATAATGAATTTGTTCAATATATTGAATAAACATTAAATAGCATCAAGTCTTTCTCCCTCCAAAGAGGTATATAGAGAGAGAGAGAGTGAGAGAGACTTTGGGCTGCTACATGCGGACAAAATCAAATAATGATCAGCTGACAAATATCTCATATTACCTATAATATGAGATATTTGTCAGCAAATTGAAAAAATAACTGTAACTAACGTTAAATCCAAAGTTTGTTTAAAATTACCCACGGGCAAGATTTGAGACCTTATATGCAAGCTTTATTAACAGGTTAAATTGACGTTCGATTCGATAATTAGATCTTAATTTGAATTTCAAACAATAACAACTTTAAATCGATGAAACTGTTATTACACATTTCAAAAAGTAAAGTAGCTATAAGAAAGTCGTAGTGTGACTTCAGTTCAATTTAACCTTCAAATAACAATGCTAGAAATCAGATAGATACAAAATAACACACATCTATGGTAGGTACATAATATACGGTATAAGTAGTATATTATTATATGTATTTACATTGTGATGTGAATGCGACATTTCAACAACAATAGATAGACTGGCTGCGAGTATACGCCATTCATTATACTACGAGTGTGTGTACGCTTTGACTTGTGATCTGAGGGCTGCGAATACAAATCCTTCTTCTATTCAGCTGTTATTTTAAACACATGTATAATAGGAGCTTATGAATATAAGCTCCTATTGTTTTAATGTATGTTGTCATGTACGATCGGCCAAGTTGGCGGTCGACTACGCATAGAATGATTATTTATTTATTTCACAATAATAGATCTATCGCGGGCAACCGATGGACAAGGTCAGCTCAGGACCGAATGATGTGGAAGACCTTGGGGGAGGCCTATGTCCAGCAGTGGACATCTTGTGGCTGAGATGGAATAGATCTATCTATTAAGTAAGCTGTAGGAACTTTGTGAGGAAACCTACATGTCTTAGAAGAGATTCTAAAGATATGTATGTCTGATTCACCAACCCGCATTAAGGCCAGGCTGTGAATTAAGGCCTAAACCCTCTCTTGATAGAGGAGAGTAGACCCGTTCCAGCAGTGGGACATAAATGGGTTGCTATTATTATTTTTATTAAGTAAGAAAATATAGAGTGCATAGTAATATCTCCCATATTTGGTTAAGAAAGACATTTAATAGATAATAAATAAATAAATAGGTACGGTTATGTTTATGAATCATTTAGTATTTGGAAACGCGCTAAAATGGTATATTCGGAAAATTTATTTTAATGCAATACTTGAAACCTTATTTCTTAATTCAATTTCGCCCTCTGCTTCACTCGCAACAGTAATTTATGCAATGTTAGTGTTCAAAATGTGCTTAATTTCATCACATTTTTATGATCTGTGGTTTTAACTAGATAAAATAGTTAACTATGAATAGTTCAAAGTTTCACATACATCTGTCTATATTATATGTAGGTAACAAGTACATTTAAAAAATGGCCTTAAGCAAACGACTGAAATTTTGCACGAACACTTCTTTAACTAAAGATTTCCTTAATTTTTCAACTTAAACTGAGAAAATTTCTAATAAGTAAAGATACGGCAATATCTATTTTAAAATATAAGGTAATAGCAGTGTAAAGAATAGACAGAACTCAATAAATACTTCCAAGTTCCACCTTATGAAAGTATAAAAGACCACTGCCTCAATGACTACACATGGAGATGTAATTGTGTTCCTGTGCGTCGTTACAGGGCTCTATGGTATATGTCCATGTATCTTTGTCCTTGTCTTTTCCGGATACGTTTTTAAATAAATGTGTTTCTATTCCAAGGTTACCCTATCATAAAACCCTGGTGTAACAATTTTCGGGTCGTCAACATGCGAGTGATGCTCTAGGGATACCCTATTACAAATCCTTGGTGTTACAAAGTTTTGGGTCTGCCAGACGTAATGCCTCAAATCACAGAAATATTTCTATGCCTAAATACTGAAAGCGTCCATATGCTGCTTACCATCAAACATGCTTGTTTGCCACCTAAAAAGCCCAAAACTAATAAATGTATCAGAGAGTATTAAACAGGTGTATATATTCGTTCGTTTGACTAACGGCTCGTGAATATTTCGTCCGGATTCACTGCATGAATGAGTAGCTTTGTACCAACTGCTACTAAATGACGCCCAAACTACGTTTTATGAATTTCAATGGTATGCGTTTATAGACTGCCTAGATATTCAATAGAAACTCACTAAATTAACCAGGCATATTTAATAGGGGTGGACGTATTCGGGTATTCAATATTCGAAGTATTTTAATTTAAAATTGAAGTTTCTATAACGTTGCAATATGTACGGTCAGTAAAAAATAACATTAATTGAAAACCTTTTGCAATCGAATTAAATAATTAAAAAGGTTGTATTGTACATAAAATCGATTTTATTAAAAAAATAACAAAATTGTCGTTGACTGTACCTGTTTATATCATGAGGTTGTTTAGGAAAAAGCCTACTACTAATTTATTACTGTAATGGGCAACTTATGGGTCTAAATCTAAATAAATATTTTTAAGCTTTTCATACAATTTTTGTCTATTATTATTAATTTGTGTACAAATCGTTAAACTAAAAAACCTATTACACCCACACTACTAATTAATTCTGCATCATTATTTTCATAAATTGCAAAATTATACGATCTCCATAATACCAATATGTATTCCCATTATGTGAAACGGTCCTGTTCAAATTTTATACGGCAATAACTCGCACGCATGCGAGATGCATACAGCCTCATGTGTGGATGTGCCTTACGTATACATACGAGTACATATACGTGTGATGTAAAAGCATTAGGGGAGAATTGATCAGAGGCCATATCTCGGCGGATGGACGTCGTAAAGTTTGCACAACACCGGCCGCACTTTTCTCGCTTCAACACGATAAACCTTCACGTACGTAGAGAATTGCCACGATAAACCGACTTATCGACAATATATTCCTACAAATAGCTCTCTCACAGAGACTAGGGAAATGATAAAATCATAGATTTGTTTTATGTCTCTTTTTATATGCGGTTTGCGGTTAATCTACAAAACCCCCATTATGCACCCACTCAGCGCTATTCAATAGCCAGTTCTGAATATAAAATGTAATGCATTAAGCACTATATCCTTGAAATAAACTTAACAGATGACTTGGATCCGAGTACTTAGCTGGAGACAAGCCAAAAACAGCGTTGCGAATAGCGTGTCACACACACAAACATAACATATGAGGTACAGTACTTGAGTAAAGCTATCCAACATAATGTTTAAAACATTCTCGCAATACGAAATAATCATGTGAACATCAAGAGGTTGGGATATCGAGTTAAATGATTTGAGTATGCGTCATAGGGTTAATATGTTTAAAAGTACTCCCATCCCAGGCCACGAAACGAAACATTTTTTTCTTTCACTAAAAATTAGTAGGTACATTTATTATTATGAGTAATTTCTCGAGTCTCAAATTAAGGCACGTAGCCCGCGGCGGTTCGTCTCGGCAACAATCAGTGTAGCGCCGGAGTATCGTATCGCATCCCATACGAAGTTACGAAGGCTCACCTCCGTTTGCCCGGCCCCGCCCCCAGTTTAACATTTTTCAACTCGCCTGGGAATTAATACTAGTTCGTTGTATTGTTTATTATAGAGCACACTAATTATACTGTCATTATTATTTTCGACTTAAGCCGAAGCGCGATACTGTGGTTTTATTTCGTTCCCGTAATTACTATGTAGGGGTCAATGGCTTCATGTTATTATGTACCAATTTATCAGGGTATTTCTAGTTCATTATTTTTTACTTATGCTAATAAATAGGTTATTTAAAAACATTGATTTAAATAGTACATTTTCCTGTGCCTTTTATATGTATTGGTTTTGAATAAAGCATGGAGTATATAGGTAAATATAAGATATATTTACTCTTTTATGTTTTTATTAATTAGGGGTCCTTCGCTGTTTGACACCACGGATTATTGGCACCATGGTGTCAATCGCAGAAGGACGTTTTTTGACTTACCTGTTTGGGACCACGGTGTCAATCGACGAATATCTTATTTGTCTTCGTTGATTGACACCATGACGTAAAACAGCAAAGGACGGCCGCATTGGTATTTTATTATAACATAACAATCATGCACAAAAGTGTTTACATGATTTTTATTTAAATTATATATTTTTTCTGAGAGTGCTTGGCAAGGCAAAACTGTTTAGATACCCACAACAGTTTTGCGATAGCAACAACTACTACGTTTTACTACTACATCTCTTAAAATTTAATTTTAATATTCAAGACATCAGCAGGTAAAAATAATTAAATACAAATTATTATTATTACATGCAAGAACGTTTAAGAAAGGGTAGAAATACCTGAGTTAGAACAAACAAAAATCTTAAGTCAAAAAACGAGTGTGTGTTGACCACACGGCAGAAGTGAAAACTTCATTGGACTGTCAATAATGGATGGAGTAGGTATTAGCATTCTGTGGGATTAGTCCAACGCGAACGATGCGATGATACTGGGTTGGAATCCCATATTCAAGTCCACTTTTAGGAATTTGATTTTTGTAGATGGTTTAGATATCAGATAATATTTATTATAAGTTCAAATTCACAAATAGGTAATTTTCTCACAGTACCGTACGAAGGTAGTACCGACCGAACAGGGTTCGAATCCCAACATCGGATACACTTTTTTTTTGTATTTTGTTTTGGTTTAAAGTGGGTCAAAATCGCCCAAAGAAGTCGGTTACAAACATACATACATACAGGTGAAGCTAATAAAAAGCGTGTAATAAAACGTTTAAACTTCAATAACGCTCAATTCATTGTAAGTAGCTATAAATAATGTATCATCGAATTATAGGTAAAAAAATAAACTATAGACATGTATATTTAATTTTTTTTAAACATCAACGACTTTAAAGAAATTAATGAATATAGGTACAACTATTTTTTCTTACTCTTGTGAAATTTGCATGACTAGCACAGTAATATATCATTACACGTTTATTTGTGTAACGATACATAACGAATATAACGCACGGTAATGTTACACTATTATTCGTTAAATCGAGTCGAAATACTTTAATTTTAATAACCTATTTTTATTCAAACTTCCATTTTGTGGGATAAAACATTACTAATAAAATTTGCATACATTTTTCACGAATAAACGTGTAAGAAGATTAGAAAACATTACTTAAATTTGAAAACAGTCAGAAATTATCAAATCGTCTGTAGGTTTTAACATGTTTATTCTTGTATACTTGGTAACTCAAAAAGCATGTAATAAAAGCATAAACTATTATTCCTGTATTTTTTAATTCCTTAATTTCCTATAATAAAGAAATTCACTATTATAATAGGCATGTTTTGAGTCTAAAATTCATAAAAAATATTAGGTAGGTGTAAGATAGGCAAAATGAAAAAAAATCGTGTAAGAACTCTTGCACGTTTATTCGGTGGGGCCATCGAAAATTGCTCACTTCAAAGTGGACGGTAAGTATGGATTTGTTTTCACATTAAAATTATTAGTTTTAATCATAAGGTCTGGGATATAATAGGCCCAGGCAATAATAGTGAAATCAGTTAATTTAAAAGGTGAATCAGGTAAAAGTTTACTTATTCCTATTTCGAAAATAATGTTCATGCATTTTTGACACAATGCAATATTTTGTATTTCTAATACATTCATTTGTATTTCATATATTATTAAGTGCAAATGCAAATAAATATAAAGGCGATGTTTCAGAAATGTATAGAACCTGGGCTAGGTCTTGTACAATACATTTTTATGTGTTTTTTGTCCGAAAACATTGTTGATGCTAATATCATAAAATTATAATATAATTGACGAACCAAACAAACTGTAAGACTATTTCACGAAACTCAAAACGAACACTTTTGACTTTTATTTTGGTCTGTTGAAATGTCAAACTGCATTCGTTCAGTTCTTAATTTTAACTTATTGTTTGTTATTCCCTTTATTAACGGTTTATTAAAATATGATTTGTACTAATAAATATGTATTCCATAACAACCAAGATTCCATTAAACATTTGATTGTAATTGTTTGTTGTAATAACCGTTTTCTTTTCGTCAGTACACAAATCACACTTGACCTTGGTGTCAATCGACGAAAACAAAATAAGATATTCGTCGTTTGACACCACGGTCGATAATTAATATGAAAATGGTGCCAAACAGGTAAGTCAAAAAACGTTTTTCTGCGATTGACACCGTGGTGTCAATAAGTCGTGGTGTCAAACAGCGAAGGACCCTTAGCACTCCTCCAAAATACTCGTGCCTTGCAGTGCAGTTTACAACTTTGATTGTAGTTAACAGAATTTTAACCATTTTACTGAACTTTTTATCTCTTTTTTGGCAAAACTAACTAGCTACGATTTATATGAATAAGCATCGTACCTATTTGTGATATTTTTCTACCCTAGGTGACCTACACTTAGGTGGGTCTAAGTAACAAAAAGTAATAAAGTAATGTATAGGTTTTTACAATAATATAATTGTTGGTTTTCTATTGTACAGTTCATTGCAATCATTTTAACGTTTTCGCTTATTTAGCCGTTTTATCAGATTATCCTGCGACATAAAGGTAGGTACATACATGTATATACGTTTTGTGATTATACATACATAATAATAAATACCCAACTCTTCCAAAAACAAAACAACAGTCACGCTACTACAGCGTCATTTGAAACATCAATAAAGATAAGAAACTGTGAAAGTTTTACGAAAATGTTAAAGCCAATAAGTACCTAACTACCTTCAATGAACTGTAGTTATCCAATATCCGTGAAATAAAGAAATCATTATAATAATAATCGAAGCAAAATAAAAGAAAACAATATTTTTTGTTGACCATATCAAAACCAGGTATTGTTACTTAGGTCGCAAACAAGATACCGTAGCCTAAGGAAGCTTGTAATACCTAGATTATGATTCGTACGTTGCCAATAAAACAAATAAAGCACCAGCGTTTTGTGATAGGCTATAATATACTGGATCGCGACCTTTACTCAGACACAGAAATACAACTACATCGCTGTGTGTAGTTATTTGGCCGTGGTCTTCTGTAGTTGGAGGTCCTACCCCAGTCAACCTTACCGCTCGTATGATGCCCTAGTCTTAAATACATTTTAATATTTCATCACATTTCTCCGTTACACTTTGTATTACGTAGATACCTACTAAAAAGCGCAAAACTTGGTTTGTTTGCGTTCTTATTCGTTAGTGACGTCGCTGAATCGTCAGGCGGTACATTTGCATTAAATGTATATAAAATTCGCACGCTCATAACTGTGTGCCTCAATCCGCTCCGGTGTGAAACCATATAAACGCGGAAACTGTGGGATCGTTTTTTTTTGTCACCTAATAACAACGGCCTTCATTATAAAGCTGCAGTTATCACATAAGGATTCTTGGGGCAATGTCTGAGCTTGCCCGACATTTGCATTTTAAATGAATTCTTTGGAAAACAATATCTATCTCTCTTTTGCATTCTCGTTATAATATTTTAATTGAAATTGTAACGTAGAATTTCTTTATGCACTGCAGACCGTGCATCAACTTATGAAGGAAAATATTTAGATAAGCATTTTGCAAGCAGGCAAATAAGACAAGATATAACTACTACGTGGTCTCTTAAACCGGGTATCGACATTGCGAGGTTACTCATCTGGTGCTCGCAATGATCAGGTAGTCAGTCAGTCAGCCTGCCTCGCGCGGCATTCGTCGCGAGGCAGCCTTTTTTGCTTTCTAAACTTCTACAAGGTAAAGTTTAAAACAAAAAAGACGCAAAATTGTGTTGAGTAACGTAGGTACACACAAATGAAATTGCTTCAAAAATATGCAACTGCGAGTATTTCAATATTTATAAAAAAATATAATACTGCTGTATTATGACGTCACACTACTGTAACATGTCAATTTTGCTGTACCGTAATGTAACATGTTTTAAGCAAAGAAACAACAATATACAAAAAACTGAAAACCTTAAAAGTCTATTATTAATATATACCTATATCTTTATTAATCAACCATTTTGTATATGGCGTCAGGCTCAATCCCTATCAGATATGTTCTAGTGCCCGCGCGGGAGACTAAGGAATCTAGATGAAAGAACGCACAAAAGAAAGAAGGACAGCCTAAATATTTTCTCTGTTGTTTAATACGCTTTTACATACCTACACTGTGTGATCTTCAAATTTAGGACAACATAACATAACACATTACTTTTTAACCTCAAACCACGTTTGATGTGTACAAAAATCATAAACATGAAAAATGATGGTACTAAGTATAATATAAACGTCCGTGCCCTCACCTGCGCCCGTAATGTTACATATCACCTCATCATTCCTTCCTAACTTTATATCGTAGGTATAAACATCAAAACAGGTCTACGAGGCCCTTTATAACCCGCTGACGTAAATATTTAAACATCTTTATCGACATTTATTAGTCAACTTGAACGGGTATCTAAATAAAGACAAGTAAGTATATATATAAAGTTCTATTGGTTTATGCTTGCAGCTTTGCTACCATGGTACGAATTTTAATGAAAATAAGTTTACATCACTCGAAAATAGGTTTTGATCAGCGAAAGATCTTCTCAATTGAGACCGATAGTTCCTAAAATTAAGAGCAATCAAATTTAATACTTAATGTTGATTAGCCTTCTGCGTAGGATAAATAGGGCATAAGACTAAGGATGTGCTCAAACATAGGTGCACTTTTTATTTTGTTACTCTCATATTCTAATGGGACGGGGAATCCGACACGACCGGAGAGAGAACAGGAGCGCGCAACGGTTTTACGTAGCTCTTAGAGCGCGAGCGCTCTAAATGCTTTAAGACGCAGCTTTATAATTAACTTGCTTTCGTCTGCGGCTTTTTTGAAACTTAATAATAGCCTATAGCGCTCAATGATATTGTAGCTTCCTATTAAAAAAAAACATTTAAAAAATCGGATCAGCATTTTCAGAGATTACTTACCTCCGACAAAAATTATAAGTTTTAGCTCTTCATAATATAGATGTTTAGTATCAGTCTGTGTTAATCATAAAACAGTCTACAGTGAGCGATAGTTAGGGAGTTAGAGTACTAGGTAAAGTTAGACCTGTAAGTTCATAATACATAGGAGGTACATAAAGAACGAAGTTGAAACATGTACCCGATTAACATACTCAGTGCGCCGTGCGTTTCGTTGGGGCGCGCTTCTCCACCTTGTATGAGTGAGCAACTAACGAAGAACCCCTCTTAAACTTTGTTTTACGTTCGCACCGCACTCGCTTTGTGAATTAAAAGCGGTGCTCCTTTCGCACTAAAACGCCCCTTAATGAAACGCGATCGTCGCAAATTCGTCTAAATTTCCGCAACAATGAGTACGCCAGGCGTCGTTTCGCAGACTACGCGTTATTCGTCCGCCCGCATAACGAGAGCGAGAGGTTAAATTAAATAACAACCAAACTTTGAGATTCCCGAGAGTCGAGTGTTGTAACGAAGGAGCTGTGTTATTAGTTCGATTCCTATTGGAACTTTCTGACCGCAAACAGCTCATGACGGGGTTCGACTGCACGCAACCAACTCACCTACTGCTGAGCAGTGCTTTTACAAAAACATTCAACTACTAAGCAGCGTTCGGGAAGCTAAGTCATATCTTCTCGTCCCAAATACCGCAGTGTCTCAAGACAAAAGTCTTTGACCAGTGTGTGTTGCCAGTGATAACATATGGATCTGAGACGTGGTCGTTCACTATGGGCCTCGTGCGAAGGCTCAAAGTCACCCAACGAGCAATGGAGAGAGCTATGCTTGGAGTTTCCCTGCGAGATCGAATCAGAAATGAGGAGATCCGTAGGAGAACCAAAGTAACCGACATAGCTCGAAGAATTGCTTCCATTAAGTGGCAATGGGCCGGGCACATAGCTCGCAGAACTGTTGGCCGTTGGGGCAGAAAGGTTCTAGAGTGGCGACCACGAACTGGAAGACGAAGCGTGGGCAGGCCTCCAACAAGGTGGACCGACGACCTGGTAAAGGTTGCGGGCAACCGATGGACAAGGTCTGCTCAGGATCGAGAGTTGTGGAAAACCTTGGGGGAGGCCTATGTCCAGCAGTGGACGTCTTTTGGCTGAGATGATGATGATGACTAAGCACTTACAAAGTCGTCGCAAATATTTTGCTCTGGTATGTTTTGTATATCAATAAACTGAATTTATAAAATAACTAGCTGTTGCCCGCGGCTCTGCCCGCGTGGTTGTCGGTTATCGCTGTAGCCTATGTGTTATTACATACCATAATCTATATTTGTGCCAAATTTCATCTAGATCCGTTCAGTAGTTTTTACGTGAATGAGTTACAAACAAACATCCATCCATCCATTCATACTAACAAACTTTCACATTTATAATATTAGTAAGGATTTATGAATGAGCCAAAGCATTATGCGACAAAACAATTAGTTTTTAACTATTTTATGACATATGTTTAGATTATATAATATCTATTTACTCTACAAAATAGGTACCTATTCAACCTGTTTACAAACGGCACGAACAGGTTTCACGTTTATTTATCGAAAAACTATAACTATCACTTTAATAAGTTTTTATTTTATAGCCAACAGAATCATTTTCTCTCCCCTTCTCCATGATAGAAATCAAACTTTTCTCTTGCTGTTTGTTTGTTTCGCCCCTTTGAATTTAGCGTTTATATTGTATATATATAAATGTACCTACAACTTTTCATATTGTAGATGTATAGATATGCCAGTTCGGACGGTTGTTGTTTATTTTGTTAAAGTTCAGTTGTCGATGAGAATTCTGGTATCATCAGTACGATAATATTTTTGGACCAATGCTTGTGAATCAAATTTCAGTGGCAAAACATATTATGTTGATTATGGTTTTTTGGGTCTGAAAGAGAAAATATACATTTGAACCTACACTTTGAAAACGCTTTTTAGGGACTTTTTTGGATTGTCTATCTATTTCATTTATCCATATATTTCGGCCAAAAGACGTTCACTAGTAATTAAGCAACGAAGAGATCCGTAGGAGACCCAAAAAAACCGTCAAAGCTCGCATAATTGCATTACCTAAGTGGCAATGGGTAGGGCACATAGTTCGCAAAACCGATGACCGTTGAACAGATAGCTACTATCTATTTCGCAGAAAAAAATCTACAGCTGGACAAAGACATGGACAAACATTTATACAGCCATTGATCCTGAGCTGTCCTGATCAACCTGCTTACTGCAACCTTCACCAGGTCGTAGATCAAAACACTTGAATTTTGCAACAAAATATAGCAATAATTCTACCAGAGCTTATTGGAATTGTAGCGCTTTGACAGGCACGGTTCAATCTGGTAATCGGAAATGGGCATTGTTGCAACAAAGGTTCCATTGTCCTCTGGCAGAGGCGAACTACCGCGTCAGCACCGCTCACCGCTCGCCCACACCCCGCATGCCCGCGAATATTCATGCCAATAATACAACACCGTGCATACAGATTTCGACATGTCCGTCACAATAAATAGAACCTATTGGAAGGTACTACACTGACGTATTCCATATTGAACAAATTGCTAGCTCCACATAGTACCCGCCTACCTACGCTATGTTCCTATAAAACAAATGAAAAAGTACTGCCTGGAGCGTTCATTGTTTTGTTAAAAAATGTTATTGGAATATAGGCTTGTTTTCAAATTCGCATACAGAAAATTCGTTTTATTTTCTTTTGATATAGGTATTTTAATTAACCTTGGTAAAAGTTGTGTCAATGACAGAAACATGAGACTTCAAAGAATTATAAAATATAAACCTAGATGTACTTACTTATTTTAAATTAAGTTTTGCCTTATATTTTCTACGATGTATGATACGATTTTTTTTAATATGAGCACCAATTTTTTTTATATATATATTTTTAATAAATAAACCTTTGAAGAGGGATTTTTTCCGATAAGGGTATGACTTCCACCTTACAGAAGACCAGGGCCCAAATGTCTACTATCTATTACTCATAGGTCTCCAGTGCTCATTTACAAGGTACCTAACATGAAAATGGAAACAGAACGCATGAGTCTCTAATGCTCCAAGTATTGCAAGCGTCTCCAGGTCCTAGCTGCGTTTCCTCCAGAGATGCGCCAGTAGACGTTTGTTTGTCATCGTACCTAGTAGGTACCTACCCCTAATATAAATATATATACCTACCTAATATAAGTATATCAAATTTATAATCTCTATGACGTTAATAATAATAATATATCGGTGAAAATTCAAAATTACTAAAGCGCCAAAATAGTACTTTTAAGTAGTTCCTACTTATGATTTAAAATTTATTAATTTAAAGCTCATTTTCCAAAATAATCATTTTGGCGCTTCAGTAGTTTTGCCTTTTTACTGTCAATTTTCTTTTCTCAACAATAAATCTCACTGTTATTATGTTATATTTAAGATTATAGCTATTTTAAATGTTATTGTTCATTAATTTAAAAAAATAATGGGATACATAAAACATACCTAACTAATTACAATTAATTAGGTAGGTAATTTTGTTGTTAATTAAATACAGACTTACGAAAGCTCGACATTAATAGGATCCTAAAAGCCCAAAATGAAATAGAAGATAAATATGGCAAGCACTGGCATTAGCCTATGTATATACAAGTAATCCTAACAACAAATAAAAAAAACAGTAAGTTCAATAAACATTGTTTGTATCATATTGTTATATAATATAATAGGTATATAAATGTACCTAAATACTCTTTTACACTTTTAAGTCACAGTCTTACCATGTTAAATCTCAATTCAAGACTTAAGTCCAGGGCCCCAATTCTGCTAATTTACAGATGGCTTAATTGAATCTGAATTGATTTATCAATTGAATCTCAGTAGCATTTTTGGTATTATTAAAAATGCTAATAATTTCCAATGGTTTTCCAAATATTGGTCTTAAATTTATTAGCATTTTTGGTATTACATTATTGGTATTCCGCTCAATAATTTAAGACCAATGGTATTCCAACTATTCGTCTTAAATTTATTAGCAGAATACCAAAAATACTAGTGAGATTCAATTGAGAATCCATTCAGAATCAATTGAGCCATCCGTAAATTAGCTGAATTCGGGCCCAAGCATATTGCCGTGTCGGTCGCGTGCCAATAGTAGATCTACTAATTATAATGTAGCATTTATATAACTAAAATACTAATTAACTAACTCAGAACTAATTAACTCAAGAACTCATTTCACCTTTAGCGAAAAAATTAAACAAATTCAGAAAATGTTACCATTAAGTAAGAACCTACCTACGTTATCAACTGAAAATAGAACACAGAAACGAATTCTTATTTCTTATAAGAAAATAATAAGACTAATTAGTTGTGCCAAGCACCAATGTAAGCTTGCTAAAACAGAATATTAAACTCTTGAAACATCTTAACGAGGGTAGGACAAAGAAGCAAAAGTACGTAACGTAGATTTTCGGTGGTTTGAAGTGGGTGGTCCGTTGAGTGGACCACGATTTACAAATCTCTGCGGAGGACAAGAACCTACTTGACCCTCTCGTAAGGTGCCCGTATCGCTCTCAGCCTCAGCTACCGACTTTCTATAATTTATACGACAAACTTATCTATAAACATCCGAAGATCCCCATAGTACCACAAACAAATTTTAATTACGTATGTCTTTTTTTAACTGTTAATATCTTTGACGACATTATAATAATTCGAACAGGAAACCATTAAGTATTGTAATGATTACGCTTATTAAGTATGTTGAACTTTACATTCATTGAAGATTGTTAGCTGTATGGAAGTAAGATAACAATTTGAACACAAAGACATGATTCCAAGCGAAAGCTATAAATGAGGAATGAGATCGACCTCGTTATCACTGACAGCTCCAGATAGAAAGAAAGAAAGATGGCTATATCCCTAGAGACCGTCTTCAACGGAAGATACCAATATGTTACTACCTACTTACTTATAAGAAATCATGGACTAGAAAAATTGTAAGTACGACTAAAGAATGTGACTGGCTGACATAATATATAAAGTAAAGTGCGGTTCCGTTCAGATATATTGCCTCTCTCAGCGTAATTTACTAACAAATCTGTTTGAAAAGAAAACTCGTTAGCACACCAAGTCTTAGTAAGTATACTATAGACGCAAGTGGCAAACGTCAAGTCATGTAATTGGGGCGTAAGAACTCTTGAGGTTTTATCTCCGTCTGGAAATTTAAAAACCTGGTCGTAAATAAGCAGGGAGTACATGAGGCTACTGTATAATCAGTTCCGCTAAGAAACAAAATGAGATTATTGCCAAGGTGAGGTAAGTGCGGCCAGCGATGGATGTACGGCGCCGCCGACCGCTGCCGCCGCGGCGGCCATTCAACTCAACCGAGGCCTCGCGGTGTTCGTGCCGGGCTTCATGGAAAACATTGCCGCTGGACAATTGTCCACTACATCACACTCTCCGTACCACAATTCCTACAAGCCCGCGACGCACAACGCGATAATTAACGCGGGCCGAACGAGACCGTGCACGCATCATTAAACTATTATAGGTACCCAATATGTGACTCAAGTTATCATTCTACCATTCATACTGTACTATGTTCGCTATTTTGTAAATTCAGTTACGTAGTGACTCTTTAGTTATCTGTGATTCAGTTACTTAGTATATTAGTTGCGAAATCTACTTACAAATAAACATTAAACAAAGTTAATAAGAAGATATATGCTTACTAGTAACTAAGTCCAAAGTTGTCCTGGAGATTCACGACGAACAAAAAACATACGGTAATTGTGTATATCGTCAGTTAAAAAGCTGAATAATATTGCACTTATATCGTACTTGACGACATGACTGACGGAGCCGGTATTTCTCCTAACACTTCACGACACTTTTACTAAGTTCACATTTTATAATGTTGCAACAAAAACTTATGTCAAACTCTTCCGTTACTCAACTTAACACAAAACGGAGAGCACAAGTATAATATACAAAAGGTATGATATCGCGAGCGCAAGTTAGGTGCTGGGACGGGGCACCGTGCCACCTGTCACTGTTAGCGAACACGAATCTACTGCCGCCGGCTACTGGCTGCCGGTCCCGCGTTCACAACTCCAGCTCACCATGACATCGACTATCTACAGATTACGATTACTTTTATAAAAGCTTCTACATTGCTGCTTTATATAGAAGTATGCAACAAAACGAATGAATCCGACACGCAATGTATTAGAAACAATAATATCGCCAGTCAACCAGTTCGTTGTGTAGCAACCGAAGCTTTGCGTGGGAGGGAAAAGCTCGCATCCTACATTTTGTGGGTGTGAGATCAGCGCCATCTGTTTAAAATATATAAAATTATACTATCGCCATCTACCAATATACTTGGAACTAGGAATGTTGCTTGAGCAGCTGCTCAGTAAAGTTACGAGTATGTAATAGTTGTGTTGAACAGCTACAGAAAAGTTACGACTAATAGCCACCATACGGCTAAACAGTTCCCAAACTGTACCATAGGTGGCAGTATGTGAGATAACTAGGATGAAAATTATCAAAGGTGCCGTTAAAAATTTAAGAATAACTGTTTCATACCTTGCACTGAAACAGCTAAAAACGGTTAAGGCAGTTATAAAATTACACGCCTTCAATGTACCACTTTTGTAGTATGACTTGATATTAAAACTTGATATTGACAGTTAAAATGTGTGAAAAAGGCCAACCATGTGCGATTTACGTATAGGTACAGTTCAACATTTTTTATTTATTTTACCGAGAGGTTATAGTGACCAACATGGCTGGTAGAATTATTCAAAAAAATTATTTCATGAAATATTTACAAAAATTGTTATTAAAATAAAAGTTACTTATACTTATACCATTGCTTGGTTACAAAGGCAGCCCGTAACTCGGTAGTTACATCCTATGTAAGGTATGGTGTGCTATGGTCAGATCACTATCCTCTTGTCGTTGAATGCGTATTTGATTCTGTTTGTGTTAAGCAAATAATGTGAGAAATATGATTGTATGGGGAGATCGAAGTCCAGACCAAACACATTTGTATACTATGGCTTGCCATCAACGGCTTAGATGTATTGACTTCCCTGAAGACTTCAGGAATTGTTGCAACACATACTGTAATGACCATCGGCACCACAGTATTATTGACAAATTGTATGACGATATTGTTAATGCATTATGCCAGTCCGCTGAGATAGGTCGGGGATACAGTAAGTGTAAGGGAAAGAAAGTTGTAGTAGGATGGAACAAGCATGTTGCGCGGGAATACTGCGAGGCCAGGCAGAAGTTTAATCTGTGGGTAGAAATGGGCAAACCGTCTACGGGCCCGTCGTTTCAGGCGATGTGTGAGGCCAGAAGAATTTTTAGATCACGTTTAAAGTGGTGTCAAGATCATGAAGATCAAATCAAAATGGACATCTTGGCGTCACATCATTCGAGAGGTAGCTTTTCTCAGTTTTGGAAATGCACGAACAGATTAAACAGTAAGCCTGGTCTCCCGGTATCTATTAATGGAGTGAGTGATCCTGTGCACATCGCTAACTTGTTTATGGATCATTTTAGAGTGTCGTCACCGCTTGGTCCCTCTCCATCGTTGCCCAGTGCTCCTGGCCATGGTGACCTGGAAGTTACATTTACTACCAAAGAAATAAAACATAATAAATACGATGTCTAGAGGTAAGTCTCCGGGTCACGATGGTTTGAGCATTGAGCATTTAAAGTTTGCAGGGCCTCACTTGCCAAGAGTGTTAACTATGTTGTATAATTTATGTTTAAGTCATGCATACCTGCCTAGTAAATTGACAAAAACGATTGTGATACCTGTTATTAAAAATAAAACAGGCGATGTTGCTGACCAAACAAATTACAGGCCTATCTCCCTAGCGACGGTGATTGCAAAGGTGCTTGACGGCCTTCTTAATACATGGCTACATAAATATATCGTCTTGCACCCCAATCAGTTTGGGTTTCGATCAAATCTGTCCACAGAGAGTGCCATATTAAGTCTGAAGTGGGCCGTCAAGTACTACACGGAGCGGCAGACACCTGTATACGCCTGCTTCCTCGACCTCTCCAAAGCCTTTGATCTGGTTTCATATAATATACTCTGGCATAAGTTGGAACAAACGGGGTTACCTCAGGGTCTCATAAATACTTTTAAATATTGGTATGGTAACCAGATTAACCAGGTTCGGTGGGCTGGCGCCTTGTCGGAACCGTATGGGTTGGAGTGTGGGGTGAGACAAGGTGGGTTGAGTTCACCTACACTCTTCAACCTTTACGTCAATGAGCTGATTGAGGCGCTCAGCAGTGAACATGTGGGGTGTCATATTGACGGCGTGTGTGTAAATAACATCAGTTACGCGGACGACATGGCGCTGCTGAGCGCCTCGGTGTGTGGTCTTCGAAGATTAATAGCCATCTGTGAAGAATATGCTATTCTTCACGGATTGGTCTATAATGTTAAGAAAACGGAGACTATGGTCTTTTCATCCGGCAACAAATGTCCTGACACTGTGCCCCCAATCAAATTGAAGGGTGTAAAATTGGCGAGGGTGTACAGTTTTAAATACTTAGGACATTTTGTAACTGCTGACCTCAAGGATAATGAGGATATTAAAAGGGAGCGAAGGTCGCTGTCGATCAGAGCTAACATGATAGCCCGTAGGTTTGCACGTTGCTCTAAGACTGTTAAAATAACATTGTTCCGTGCATACTGCACATGTTTCTACACGTGCAGCCTATGGGCGAATTATACGCAAAAATCGTACAGTGACCTTCGTATTCAATATAATAACGCGTTCCGGGTGTTAATGGGGCTGCCCCGTTACTGCAGCGCATCAGGGATGTTTGCTGAAGCACAAGTAGACTGCTTCTATGCAGTGATGCGAAAAAGATGTGCCTCCCTGGTGCGCTGTGTCCGGGCCAGCTCCAACATCATCTTGCGCTGCATTGCAGACAGACTTGACTGTGTGTATGTGAGTCGCTGCTGCAAGCTTTCCACGTCAGTGATAAGCTTGTAGCAGGGACTCATATCTCATACGGTGAGTCATAGTAGTAAGTAGGTTTAGTTATTTATTGTTACTAACATAGATATAAGTGAAATTGTTACTAACCAAATGAGTATTGTTACTTAATAAATAAATAAATTATTATTATTATTATTATAAACAATCAGATATTGTATTTAAAGGAGTTAGATACAGATATTTTATTCTTATAAATAAAATATCTGTTTTTTTTTCAAAATAATGTATAAAAATATAAACAGAAAGTGTAAAAAATATATTTATGGGTGTAATAATATATCTATCTGCATTTAGAGTTCCTCGGTTTATTTTTTTATACAAGCATGTGGCCCGCCTCATGTTATGCAGTTACCGTACCTAGCCTATTGACGCTTGCAATGCTTCTTATACTCTAGGACAGAACTTTATGACGTGGTATCCCTGAGATAGGAAACGTTTCTTTCAAAACGTTTCCCTAAATGATTGAGGTCGCAGTTCAGAGGATAGGTCCCCAAAAACTGGCCACATTACCACGCTGCAAAATGTTATTTAAAAAACATGTAAACTTAAACACACATACAGGACCACAACTACAACGCTTTGTATAGTTAATTGACTGTGGTCTACTTAAAGGTGGCTGTCCGTCTGCAGTCGGGCTTCTTCACTAGCACTGTGCTCTAGGTACCTCTCTCTAAAGAGTTAGTAACAGCATTTTTTTTATATTGCTAAGATGTCAAGCATATAGCCTGTCTGATGGTAGCTGTTACCGTAGCCTCTGGCAGCTTAGAATATGGATATCACTTGCGTGTTACCGACCCAAAAGTTTTATCACCATCGTTTTATAATAAAGCACATGCCTAGGATAGAAATTCGTTTCCTATACGCATCCTTAAATGAGCACTATAGACCTAGAATATTAATATTTGTTCCCAATGCACTGCTTCCTTAACCTGAGCCAATTCAAAATACGTCCTTATGCGATTCACATCGTTGCCTCGTGGTGTCAAACGACGAAGTACCCAGCTAAACGCATGAGGAAAACATTAAAATAAACATAGATTTAAATGTATTTGTACCTATTAAATTTCTGTAACCAGATGTAGTTAAGAATTAAAAGCAAAATTAAAAATACGTTACGTTTTCCTGACCGCAATACTCAGTCATATTTCAACGGTCGTTTGATATTATTTATGTAAACGAATGAGTCAGCGATTCAATGTTTTAATATTCTATAGACGGTAAACAAGTCTGACTCACTCACGTGCTTATTGGCCAACGTGATACTATTTTACGACTGTATTCAGGTACCTATTTTATCATGGTGTTTAAGCACGGATTAAAATTTCTAATTTAGTTTGCATTCAAGCAAAACGTATGAAATTAGGTACAAATTATAAATTGTTGTACTATTAAAGTATAGATTCAATTATTTTCTAAAGAAAGAAAAGATAAATCAATAATCGTAACACATAATCATCATCACCATCACCATCTCAGCCAAAAGACGGCCACTGCTGGTCATAGGCCTCTTCCAAAGATTTCTACCTTCCCGTAATATTTACCTGGTTGTAAGTCAACTTCGTTTGAAGCTGATATACAACATCAAATAATATTTTTATTTATTTATTTAACTTATTCAAAATAAAAGCTAAGGATTTTTAAGTAGCATTTTTTTTAAAGACTACTCCCGCATTAGAGAACATTAGAGGACTTTACAAACATACAATTAACGGACACAAATTACACCCAGACTCAGAACAATTCTTTGTGGGTCACACAAAGTTTTTTCCTGTGTGGGAATCGAACCCACAACCTCGTGCACAGCAGGCGCATAATGCGGCCACTGGACCACCGAGGCAGTCATATCGAGGCCATTTAAAAAATCTTAGCTATATATGTATATAGTCAGTACATAATAGACGTAGAGCCTTCCAGAAGACTATACAGCGAAATATCCACACAGTGTGGATTGATTTGTGGGTCAGCACCACGTGAGGGATGTACCAGGTAATGCAAGCGTCCATATGCTACAGATACTACTTGTCATTAGGTGGGCCGTATGCTTGTTTGTTACCTAAATAATATAAATAAAAATTCAAACGTTAGTAAGTGGTTCAAATATAAAAATGTTTGTTAATATCACTATGAGACTTGACACAATCGAGACAGGCATTGATTGTTCGAAAAGTTTCTTCAGTCAATGAATTGATTAGCTTAGAGCATCTATTTTAATCTGATGCAGAATACCGCGCTTCGTGAGGATCTTTCTATCCCTTATACCCTAATTTCAATGACAACCTTAAAACTAAGTAATAAATTTGACATCTCACGAATTTCAAATCAAGTTAGAAAATAAATTTGTATAATGACATCATGTTATAGCTTCTGTACTTAATACCAGTGTTATAAACCCGCGGTCAAAAGAAACAAGAGAAAATATATATTTTAGGTACCTACACATTTACAAAATTAGATATCTATAGTTATGTTGTAAATTTATTTTTTTATTGAATATATATTTTTCTATTTTGTACCTATTTTTTTTCTCCATAATGTCCTGTGTATGTTCGAATAAACGTTTTTCTTTCTTTCTTTCTTCTTTCTATATACCTACGGAAGGTATGTTCATCATTATATTCGAAAAAGCCACAAACAAAACTATGATACGGTAGTTTAACCTTAAAACGCTAGTCAACATTTAGCCATCTATCATGTCACAATGGGACGTTTTGCGTAACGCTTTAAGTAGCCGTGCAACATGAGGGCGAAAGTACGTATGAGAACAATGAATAGGCAATATCCTTTATGGTCCAGAAACTGCGTCCGGCCGCCTCCGGCCTAGATGTGCGTGGTCCAAGCTCTAGTGAAAGTGTACCATTGTTGTGGTGACATACGTACCTTGTAAGTGCAATATTCTGTAATAGCCGTGTTGCAGGCAAATAATTTAATTGTGTAAGGGTTAACGTGCGTCGAATCTACAATTTCTTTAATGCTCATGATGTATTTAATGTTTATATGTATGTATTTTTTCGTTTGTGTGTTAATATCACCAAACATTGCCACTGCAATGTGTCAGCTCTGCACCTATTTATATATATTACTAGCTGTTACCCGCGGCTCCGCCCGCGTGGATGTCGTGTTATAAAAAGTAGCCTATTCGCTATTCCAGACTATAATCTATATCCATGGCTAAATTTCATCCACATCGGTTCAGTATTTTTTAAGTAAAAGATTAACAAACATCCATCCATACATCCTCACAAACTTTCACATTTTTGATATAGTAGGATTTACTATAAATGCACAATATTACAATTCAACAGTACATCTTAAGGATTTACAATATTTCATATATAATTTATTATTAATAGTTTCAACAAGAGTCTGGTATATTCAAAATCAAAAAGAAAAGAAAAAGTAAATTGTTGTACTTGACTTACAAGTCCTTTTTGTGATATACCATTGCTAATGCCCTAGGTAGCCAAATGCATGTTTTTTGTTAGATTATCTACGTTTATCCATACTAATCAATAATCATTTAAATCGGACCACTGCTGCACTAGTTTTAGATTTATAACCGCAGAAAGACGGACAGAAGTTGCGTTATATTATATGCATTGGAAATGAGACATAGGTACTTATCAATGTGTCATCGAATACCTGGCACCAATCTATCCACAAAACCTTGGCAGCTGAACTAATGACGTCCTTGTAACATAAGAATATAATTACTTTAGAGTACCATGTGTGGTTTTCACTTACAAGTTTTCTTGTTTCCATTTTCCAATCAAAATTTTTAAAAAGGTTTGCGTGTTGGTACTTTGAATGACCATGTCAGTGTACGTTCTTAAATTAGTTACATAACGCATTATGCTATCTCGGGTATTTATTTACCTTCAGATTGCTTGTCGTTTTGACCAAGTTACGCCAGCCGTGGTCACAAGCTGACTGGTGAAGTAATGACAGAACTCCGTTAGTAGAAAGAATCATAATAAAGTATATAATGCAACGCAATAGTTTTAAACTTTGTATTATATTACCAGTATGAAGGTGCTATATAATACACTACATAGGTATATGTACATATAATAAAACATAGAATAATATTATACTTTTCTGTGTCATTAAACCTTTTATAATGATAGAAGTTTACACCTATCAGACACATAGAGGTATGCATCACACAATCGAGCAAGCCCGACTGGAGATAAACTTTTTTCTTACAGAAGATCACAGCCAAATTATTATAAATACAGTTATGTAATTGTGTTTCCGTGTGACAAATCATACAAAATCAATTTTACTATCCTAATTTTCTTACTTGTAATACAAAACCCAAAAGATGTTAAGTTTTTGGATTGGAAATACGAAAGCCAGCCACTTCACTCTCTTCACTTCAGACATTATATATAACGATGTCCTTGAAATATACGTACAAAAGAGTCTTTGAGATTCATACGTGAATTTTGCTCCTATGCTTTTTTTCCAGTGAGACTCTCAACCATTCATTTTAATTGCATACTTCAGTACGCACTTCTTCACGCACCTCCTCGTATAAAATCGCGACATTCGTTTCGTTTCACGTCTTTATAACAAGCGTCAAACTTTGGCCAAAAATTCACGTTCCACTTTAAATGCTTGACGAAATATCTGTTTGACAGAACGTCATTGAAGTAATTGTGTATTTATCGATACAAGTATCGTCTAAACACGTAACGGTAATATGACAATTGTTGAGGGGCGTTAGTAGGGCCAGTCAAGTGGAACTCTGGCAGGTTCCCATGCTGAAACTGTATACTGTTGGCGAGGCTAACGCTACGTAGGTATTTTTCACATGAGAACACATACAAGATATAAAATGTAGCCACAACAGTCAGAAAACGGTAACTGATTACCATCAAGCCCCGCTTGCTTGTTTGTCATCCAAGTAGTATAAAAAAGGACGTTACAACCGTTTTTAAGGGTAAAATTGGCATCAAATTGAGGCGTGTTGAAGACCTATCCCGAGTCAGTACTCGGGAAAAGTCTTCGAACGTAATGGGTTAAAAATAATAATATCAACAAGGTGATAACAAGCCATTGGTTTGTCCCATGGTAAGCAGTTACTGATAGCCATATGGACGCATATATAATAATCACAGACATTGCCAGAGACTTGCCGATCCACAAATTGTAACACTTTGATTTTGACGTTACTACATATAAACAACGTTTCACTTAAAATATAACAACAACTACACTTTGAAATGTATTCGGCGGTGGTCTTCAGTTCGGCGTAGGTCCTTCGCCAGACGTGCCACTTGCTCGTATGGTGCACTAAATCGTTTCTCTTGAAATATTGATTTTATTGTTCAATCAGAGAGCGTTTAGAATAAACGTTTTTTTATCAAGAGAGAAACCCCTATCCCAATGTTTTTTCGAACGCGAGTTTTTACCGGGGTTTTGCAAGCGTCCATAGGCTACGGCAACTGCTTACCATCAGGCGGGCCGTTTGCACCTAGTATTAAAAAGGACTGTGATAAGTCTCACGTGATCAATCAATGGCCGTTATTTAAAAAACGGGCAGCCGTTAAAACGCAATATACAAGTCGATAGAAAAGTTACTATTTTTTATGCATACGATGAACAAAAACATTAGAAGATGATGCTCAAACACAATTTTGATGTCTGCATATATAAACAAGTTAAACTTGTTTCATTTCATTTATCTAATATATACGGGAAGACGATTTAATTACTAGAATATCTAAAAGCGTTGAATCAGATCAAGATACTCTACCTAAATGTATAAAAAAACTACATCTTAATTTTAAATCCAAACTTGTTTATTTTCCTAGAATCTGCGGCTGATTAGCTGCTACTTCTACTTGCATTTGGATAGATAATTATCTCTAGATTCAAACAATACAATGCAAAATAATTAGTTTAGGAATAACTTCACACTTATCCTTACTTAATATTATAAATGTGAAAGTTTGTAAGAATGGATAGATGGATGAATGGATGGATGTTTGTTACTCTTTCACGTAAAAACTACTGAAAGGATCTGGATGAAATTTGGCACACAGATAGATTATGGTCTGGAATAACACATAGGCTACTTATTGCAGCGATAACCGACATCCAGGCGGGCGGAGCCGCGGGCAACAGCTAGTATTCAATATACATACATTAAGTATACAAGTAGCAATATCAAATTTCAATTTATAAGTAGGTTTTTTTTCCAATACATGTTTGTATTTTGTTTACAATAAGTGTTCGGCCCGCCTGATAGTAAGCAATTACCGTAAACCTACACTTGCCACTTTGCTACAATACCAGGAGCATTATTCGAGTCTGTCGACTATTCATCTTGTTATATTAAAGTTTTGTGTTACAGGTAACCCTGGCATTTAGAACGTTATTATAAAGACCATTTCCCTGAAATAAACACCAGAGACTTGAACCATAGTATAGGATAGAGAGAGATGAGATTATTTCTTACTTTATGCTTGTACCACATAAGTAAAGATCGTAGGTACTTATGCTGAAGCAGAAGAAGAAGAACACAACTACACCACTGTGTGTAGTGTATTTTTATTTTTAAATAGACCTATATACATCTCCCGCACTAGAAAAAAAGCATTGTAATTTACCATGAATTGCTACTAGTACCTGGATGACCGAGCTTTGGGCGGTATTTTTTGTTTTGAAAATTAACGTTTTCTAAAAATGAAACCTAGCTAGATCTATTAATCGCTCCCGAAATCCCTTGCATACTACATATAGATACCCTGATGGCAAGCAGTCACCGTTTATTCGTTAGCAATTCACACAAAATCAATTGCTAAACACCAATGAAAAGCACCGTTAAAGAACCTATTATGAGTTCTTCAGGCATTAATATTACTAGAACCTACTTATTATTTCCAATGCTATAAGTACCAGAACATACAGAGTCATGTCTGCTGATAAGTACCGGAATAAGTACCGTTTGTTTTTATAATTTTCTACACGTTTCTCACGGAAATGCAGGCTTCTCAGTACTTGAGTCTTCACACGAGTCACCCAGCGTTACGCTCAACACTACAGTAATGGAAAACTCTAGTTTTACAATCAGAAGCACAAAGCGATGGTGTTTTAAACTGTCACGTCCTACTTACTTCATATTACATAGATTAGGTACTTAGATTACGTAAGTGTTCTCGCAAACACAAATGTCCTTTTAACATACAAAAACTTTTGTGCTCGTAGCCTACTACTTTAACTTCTTAATTCTACATGACGCAATAATTTAGCACCAATCCTTGTTCGCTTAAGAGCAGTGGTGTTTGACATCCACATTTCGCCTAATAGGAGGCAAGGTAATTGCCATAATTATAGCAGGCACAAACCTAATCTCCTTACTGCCACTGGTCCTTTTTTTAAATAGGAACCTATAATCATCGTAGCTTAATCAGGCAATCACACAAAGCGCCGATCAGCTGCACACAGGTAACGCAAGGTCAAGTGAATTAATTGATTGCTTTTGTTAATTTAATTGCTGATTAAATAAGTTTATTTTTAACCTTATAAACTCCACACCATAGATAATGGTGATTTTAAAAAACCCTACCTCAGTAGTATATATTTCTGATAAAGAGTTTGATTTACAGACTTCCTTGCGAAAGCGCTGCTTTCACCGCCACAGGGACTTTATTTATTGGGCAGCAACCTCAGGTTTTCCTGTTTTATGGTTGATGAGCGTCCATATACGAGCTGTGAGGATTGTTGATGATCCCAAGCTCACAGGCGGTATTGATCCTCTAAGACGGAGAGGATTCGCCTCCTTGTGTGTGTTCTACCGCCTGTACAATGGGCTGTGTCCTGAGAATTTGTTCGAGATGATGCCCACGGCCACATTTTATCAACGTACCTCTCGCCACCGACAGGAAGTTCATCCTCACATCCTTGCACCTTATACATGCCGTACCGTAAGATTTCATAGGAATTTCTTACCGCGTACGATAAGGCTATGGAATGAGCTCCCTGCCGAGGTTTTCTCAAGAGACTATAGCATCTTTATAACTCCTACTTTATAACTCCTTTCTTGAAGAACCCCTTCTTCAAGAAAGCAGTTATAAAGTTTTTAAAGGGTCGGCAACGCGTGAGTGACACCCCTGGTGTTGTAAACGTCCATAGGCTACGGTAACTGCTTACCATCAGGCGAGCCGTATGCTTGTTTGCCACCTTGGGAGTATTAAAAATAAATGCAACGATAGCTGTATACCATCAAACGAACAGAATACATGTTTAGAACCTTAGTGGTAGTCTACGTTAATAATGATTGTAGGGTATGTAGAAATTAATACACGCTTAGCCATGAAGGCGAGCCGGATCAAAGAGCAATGATATCATCCAGATCTAGTTTAAAGATAACATAGCGAAACTGACCGTGGGACTTCGTCTTAACCACAAGTAAATTGTACTGATAGTTAGCATTGTTACTACATTTCGACTAATTAATATTGTTTCTCGTGGCGAGTGTAATTAATTGTCAAATATTTCTTATTTCAGTTACTTGAGACGGTAAATGTACTTTAGTTGACAATGACCAATGTGAATACTAAATACCTACTAACGTTGAAGGCCAATGTTCATTTTCATGACTTTCTTCTCGAAGGGATTTGGAAAGTTATATCAACATTTTGTATGGTAAACTTAATATGTACTCGTAGGGAGGGAATTATCCGAAATAATGACAATAGGCTTACTATTGTCATTATATCAAACACAATTCCAAATTTAAGTATAACACAAAAAAATATCATGAAGGAGCGATTATTCGCCCCAGCTTCTTGAAGTAGGATAGCATAAATTTAATGGCGGTCAGAGCCATACGCGGCTACCGCACCGTGTCCACAGACGCGGCGTGCGTATTGGCCGGAACTCCCCCGTGGGACTTGGAGGCGGAGGTGCTCGCCGAAGTGTATCGGCGGGTGGCTGCGGTTCGGGCAGAGCAGCGGTCCCCTCTCCCCGAAGAAATCCGCGAGTGGCGCGAGGCCGCCCGCAGGGCCATCATGGCCCAGTGGTCAGGTCGGCTGGAGGCTCCACGGGCTGGTTTCAGGACCGTGGAGGCGCTCCAGCCGATCTTGAAAGAGTGGGCGGGGCGGCAGTACGGGACCCTTTCCTTCCGGCTGGTGCAGGTTTTGTCCGGGCACGGGTGCTTCGGGCATTACCTGCACAAGGTCGCTAGGAGGGAACCGAGTCCCGTTTGCCACCACTGCGACTGCGGCGACGACTCGGCGCAGCATACGCTCGAGTCGTGTCCGGCTTGGGCGGGGCAGCGCCGGGACCTCGTCGCAGTTATTGGAGCAGACCTGTCGCTTCCGGCCGTGGCGAGGGCCATGGTCACCAGCGACAGGGAGTGGACGGCGGTCGCATCCTTCAGCGAGGACGTCATCTCGCAGAAGGAGGCGGCGGAGCGGATCAGAGAGGAAAGTATCCTCGCTGATCCGATCCGTCGCCGGCGAACTGGGCGGCGTCGGCGCGCGTACGAGCGTCTGATGCCGCCATAGTGAGGCTGCGGGGGGATTGGGGCAGTAGAGTCTCACCCGCAGCCTTCCGCGAAGGGACAGTGTCCCCGGTGCGCCCGGGCGCTGTCACTGGAGATGGAGCCCGCGTAAAGCGGGCAGCCGCTGGGTGGACCACTGACGTCATATCAGGTTCCGGTGGTCCACCCATGAAGGCGGGTGTAGGTGCACAGGGGGGTTTTAGTCGGTATGCCGGCCGCCTACCATCTTCGAGCCGGCGAGTCCGACATAATCGCCTCGCTTCCCCGGGCGGGGCGATATGCGTAAAGCATTTCCCCTCTTAAAAAAAAAAAAAAAAAAAGGATAGCATAAATTTGACGTTGCCAAAGATCTTCCGGAGAATATTTGGATTTCCAAAGTATGTGTGTGGTTTAAGGCCTCAACTTTCTTTTCTCTCTATCTCTAGCAACAACACTTCACATAGATTTCTAGTTTATCTTTATAAATAAGGAATAAAACTAGAGGTCTCTCGGTGGTCGAAATTCAACCGTAAGTGTGGCTGCACATGGGCCACACGCGACAACAACAAAATGCCGCCACCGACGTATTTCTTGTAGTTTTCATACATTTTATGTGGACTCGATGGGTGACGCCGGTGGTCGCTACTCGCTACAAATAAAATGTATGAAAACAGGTCGGTTTTGTTGCTGTCTCCTGTGGCCTGTGGGCGGCCACCCTAATTGTTTACTGCAGTCCTTCGCCGTATGAGCTTTAACTACGCCTAATGTCACATGCCCACAATATGCGGGTACAAAGTTTTTCTTCACATATTAATACACTAGGGGTCGCCCGCAACTTCGTCCGCGTGGTAATTTGGAATATTTTTCCCGATTTTGCAACATATCTCACTACTGCTCCGCTCCTATTGATCATAGCGTGATGTTATATAGCCTAAAGCCTTCTTGGATAAATGCACTATTCAATAAAAAAATATTTTTTCTAATCGAACCAGTACTTTGAGATTAGACGCGTTAAACCAAACAAACAAACTCTTCAGCTTTATAATGTAAGTATAGATAGATAATAATCTAAATCGGTATAAGTTTGCGTCAACATACATGTGCTTTCAGGAATAGATTGCTTATCAACAAACGCATATCATAAATGTGAACTAAAGAAATGGGTTTGTACCGCTAGATAAGAAATATACTAGCAACTTGTCACATAATGCACCTTTGTTGTTGTTTTTACACTCTACAATTACACACTGTTTCACATAGCGCTTTCACACTTTATATTAATTAATCCAACAGAGATTAAGACAACTCCTGCACAACATTAATAAGCCCTGTGTCACGGGGAACTTTACAGACATAGGTAGGTACGATTTACAGTCAAAAAATTCCTACACCCAGACTCGGAACTTACATTTATGAATCACACAGACTCGTGTGGGAATCGAATTCACAATTCTCGGTTGATGGCGAGGTGACCAGCTTCATCACTAGCCGTAGCACGTGCATGGTAAACTGGCTTCCACCCGCGGATTTTCCCTCCGGTACGACCCCAGGCGAAAAGAAGTATTAAAATACTTCTTACTAGGTGGCATACAAGCATACGGCACGCCTGATGGAAAGCAGTTACCATCAGATGGGATAAAAAGACTGTGTATTTATATATACATATGTATGTATATATCTGCATCTGTGAAGGAAAACATTGTGAGGAAACCCACATGTCTTAGAAGAAATTCGAAAGACATGTCTGATTCACCAACCCGCATTAGGCCAGCTTGTGTCTTATGCCTAAACCCTCTTTCTCTCTTGATAGAGTTATGTATTAATTGGACCTCAAAATCACGCTGTGCCTTACAACTTTTCAACTACCTTTCAGAATGATATAAGACCTTTCTGCGAAAGCAATTAATCAATATCAACTGGTCTTGTAAAATTTCATAACCATGTTATTCAATACATGTAAAATAAACCAAAAAGAAAAAGTTGTGAAAGTGATAACGTTGAAATGAGTACAAATATGTTAATTTCATTCATTCCAACCTACGCGACACTTCACTAGATAGTCGTGTATGGCATAGAAGAGTAAATAGAAACGCACAAACGAAATTGTTTTAAATGTATCCTATATGAGGCAAAGTGGATGGGTACTCGCGGAGACAAGAATGCGAAAGGAAATGCAGCCAGTTTGTTCCTTGTCACTTTTGATGTTACTACCATACTTCCCTTGAATCATAGAGTAATGTTAAATAACTTATTTGTATAGATATATGCAGCTGAAGCTGAGAGTCAAGACTTTGCTTTAATTATACAAATATTTTGTTTATTATTAGAGTATCTAATAATATTAATTACAAATAATTACAAGTCATAAAATGCCAATCATATTTATCGTAATATAAATAAAGTTGTTGCTAGATCATTAGATAGAGCGTATCCTGTCGAAAACCTTGATAAGTACAAAGTTCATGTGACACGAATGGCATAATTGGACAATGTGTTAACCTTCAAGCGGCGCTCCTTGTCTGGACCGCACATTGTGCACTTAAAGGTATAAAGGACTCGTTTGCGAAGGCTTTATTGAATTTTTTGTATCAATATTGCTCACGACTTTGATCATTGTCAAATTTAGCTTGCTCTATTGATACTGCGTGTGTAGTAAATAAATGTTCATTTGTCTGCCTTGGTGGTCCAGTGGCTGTAGTATGCGCCTGCTGTGCACGAGATTGTGGGTTCGATCCCCACACAAGACAAAACTTTGTGTGAATAACACAGAGTTGTTCTGAGTCTAAGTGTATTTGTGTCCGTTAATTGTATGTTTGTAAAGTCCCCCGTGACACAGAGTTCTCTAGTGCGGAAGTGGCCATATTTTAAAAAAAAGTATATAACATACATATCATCACGCCCGTCTACCATTGGGGTAGACAGAGACTATGATACGCCAAATGCTCCGATCTAGACATACTTACTTCGCTTCTACATGCATTAACCTTTTCATGCATGAAGGTCGATTCTGGGTACTTTAAATTTGGCCCTTTTTTAGCAAATCCCTACTGGGTTGCTGTATGTTCACCTATTTGTATATTAATTTACTCATATTATATAGGTGCCTATATACTATTTGTGACTATGGGCATAGTGATGACCTGGTAAAGGTAGCGGGCAGCCGATGTATAAGGTTAGCTCAAGCCCAAACACCCTTCCGGTAGGAGGCAACGTCTCTAGTACACGCGGACGCTATTACTGGTGATGGAACCTGCGTGGCGTGGTCGGCCACTGGGTAGACCGCTGATGTCATATGAGGTTCTAGTGGTCCACCCGCGAAAGCAGGTGTAGGTGGTTTTATGCGGTTTGGCGGCCGCCTACTATCTCTAGGCCGAGGAGCCCGACATAACCGTCCCACTTCCACGGGCGGAGCCGTATGCTTAAGGAGCACGGATAAGGAGCATTTCACACCTAAAAAAATAAGGCTTGTATCCGGCAGTGAGAGACATTATAATAGGCATTACAATTAGTTCGTCAATAATGTTCTTATTATAATTTATAATACACCGGGTAATTTAGTAGGTACTACATATGTACGAGTATATGAATTTAAAATCATGATGTACTAAGTAACTACTTATGTACATCGATGTCTGATAATTTTGAATAAATTTGGTTAGGAATAAAGTCTGATTACCTATAAAAAAACTTTCATAGCGGATTCGGTTACGGTGTTGAATATATTTTTTTATTATTATAAATTCGGAAGTCCGGTTGTTTTGGTCACGGTTTTGGAGCGCTGTTGCATCCCTGCTAATTTATAGAGAACGTGGCCGAAACGCGTAAAAAAATAAATACTGTACACTGGGTAAAACGTGCTATTCTATATAATAAAACGTGAAGAAAAAAGTTATACGTCTTTTTAAACACATTGCGCGCACGGAGTAGTAGTACATACCTATGAGATTTGGCATAGTTAAAGTTCACATGGAGAAGGACTGCAGCACGGTTATATCGATAATATTACCGTGACTGCAGCATTTACGGATAGTTCCCACTAGGCGTCCTATACATTTATTTATTCAAGAATCTAAATACCATTTTTGTTGTGTGGTGGATGTAATTATTAATCTAAAATATCCAACAATACTCGAGTTATAATCGAACTAACATGTATATATACGATCGGCGGATAGTTCTATTACCTAGACTTGAAGACCTTAGCTCGATTTGCTTGCTCGTTCAATAATTATTGATTAAAAGGTAATATTTATAATTATTACGCATGTGGAAAGATAGAATGATGTTAGTCTAATCAGTCGTATAAAAGTATACGAGGCCTATACTTACTTACCTACGTAGAACAATCACATTCCTATATTAAATAATAGAATAACGTATGTAGTAAGTAATTGTTATACATCTAATTGTCATTACAAAAGGAGTGGTAGACAGATTCCAAGAACTACTTGAGCGGTGTTTGTTGATGTATCTTTTGTTAATGTAACAACAACCATGACGAGTGGTGGGTGTTACATTAAATCAAAGAACGGCCCACCAAGCTTTTCCTGTCCGGCCTCCGGTACAAAGGATCTCTAATAAATCAATAGGTACAAGATTCTTTTGATGTTTGTTAGTTTCTTACGTTTAGAATTTTAGATGTAACATGCTAGGTGTCTTTTGTATGTAGTTTTGTAGAGAAGTAGCGGTGATTATATTTTAGTAGCTGAATTCGATTTACTAAATAAAATGAAAAAATATATAGCCATACTATTTGTATAGTTAAGTACAAAATATACCATATTTCTAAAATATAGAAAAGCTTTAATTATATTTGCAGAACTGTTTGTGTAAAATGTTCGCTAAACTAAATTTGTTAAACAAAAGCGCACGATTCTAAAACCGCAACATGAACGATCAACGCCTACGTAATACAACAAGTATAAACTTCTAATAATAATAATGTTAGCATACGTTTGTTTGTAGTTTAGAACGCATAATATGGTCGCCCGTCCCCGCCCGTAATCGTGATTACGGCAAAACGGCTTCCGTACACCGAGCGCACCCGCCCGGAACAATAACACGACCGGCAACTCTGAATTAAAACAAAGCTGATTACTCACACACGCAAAGTGAAAATTATTTACTTAATGTTACCTATATGTACCTTCCTTTATTGTCCTGAGCCGTTCTACAGATTAAATAATATATTAGACTATATGACGTTTATTTGCTTTCGATCCCAATTTGAAATTCTTAAGATGTCAACTTTATTACCTACCTTCAAGGATATCATTGTACGAATTTCAAATTAAAAAAGACTTAGGCTTTAGGGTTCGTTAGAAATACTTAATGTCCTGCATTATGTTCAGGATTGATTGTTAGTAGGGAAAGCCTACTAGAAAAAGACTACATCAAAGAAAAATATACATATTTTGTTGACAACACGTTTTTTAGTACGTGCGCTGCGAAGCACGGAGGCGCTCAGATGAAACACCACTATGCAGTTGCTATTAAACATTAGGGTAAGACTGCGACCTTGGTAACCCGCAAATCGTTAAACACGCACCTGGCTATGAGCGCCTCCCATTAAAGAGGTATGATTTACATAAACTCCTATATTATGGCTATTGGCATTAAAATGCAAGGACAGATTTTGCATACTATTAATGTAGTTTTAGTAACGTAGTACGCAATGTCATTAAAGTGGAAAATTACTTGGAAAATTCTACAAAAAGTTAATAGATTTGTACCGATATCTGCTGGGGCAGAAAGCTTCTCCAGAGACGGCCACAAACTGGAAGATGGCGCAAGTACAGGCTTTTAACAAGGTGGACCAACGACGTGGTCAAGGTTATGGACAGTCGAAAGATGGGGTTGGTTCAGGACCGAATTTTGCCACGATCCTTAGGAGGCGCTTATGTCCAGCAGATGATATATTTCACTGAATGTGAAATGAAATGAAATTGTTATTTTGTACCAACATACTATTTAAAATCCGGTATAAGGCCAATACCGTGTGAAGACCTCTTCAGTCATTACTTTTGTGTATAGAGAGGTTCAAATAAAATAAAGTAACCGCCCACACTAACATGCATCGTTAAAACCACACCATCACAATGTCACTATCAGTCGATCACATGTGGGTCTATACATAATCGATTTTTAAAACGTTCGAATTGACGTGGGTTACAACTGACAGATTTAATTTGAATTTCGAAGTGGATTAAAAACAACGTGTTAAATGTCAAAAATTTCATTCCTTTTTGAATTTATGTATCGAACGTGTTGTTTGACATAACAGGACCTTTTGTTTATATAAAACCTGTATATATGTGTGTGTGTGTTATGGAGGTATTGAAACATGCTATATTTGTTGTGGTAGTCAACACGCATTCTGGGAGTCGTGGTCGTACGCGTGCGCGTGTCCCCTCTAGACATGCTCGCACGCAGGAAACACGCGCCACTGCGACCGCTACGTTCCCCAGTCAACACACGATCGTTAAGCCCCTTTACCTTTATGGACTTGACAAATGCCTTATAAAGGTCATCCAGGTCAAGGAGGCCTGCTAAATATTAAACGTGTTTAAATCATATTTATTGATAGTATGGCTTCGTAATACATTTATAATGACTGCTTATTAAAATGTCTTCTATAATAGGGTATTTAAGAACAAAAGAATTTATTCAATACGCATAGTCTTAAATTAAAATAAAAGAATAATTAAAAAACCAAAAGAAGCTAACAAAAAAGTTATAAACTATGAAAAAGCTTCTTAAAGTGTGCGAATCGGCATATTGCTGTCCATATGACCAAAACTTTAAAAGTTTAATTGCGGTTTACGATTTATTCGAGACGTATTAAAAAAAACTACTTACTAGATCTTTTTCAAACCAATTTTCGATGGAAGTTTGCATGGTAATGTACATTATATATTTTTTTAGTTTCATCATTCTCTTATTTAAGAAGTTACAGCGGGGGACACACATTTTTCCACTTTGGAAGTGTCTCTCGCGCAAACTATTCACTTTAGAAAAAAATGATATTAGAAACCTCATAATAATTTTTGAAGACCTATCCACAGATAAGGGTTTGTGAAAATTTTAATGCGGTTCACAGAATACATCTACTTACCAAGTTTCAACAGTATAATTCTTATAGTTTCGGAAAAAAGTGGCTGTGACATACGGACGGACAAACAGACAGACAGACAGACATGACGAATCCATAAGGGTTCCGTTTTTTTACCATTTGGCTACGGAACCCTAATAAAAAATATGCTAAACTCTGTACTTTCAAAATCATTTAGATAAATATTGTTTTAATATTTTAGTTTTACATTATAAACTCATAATAATACTGGTAAAACAACCGTAGCTACTATCTATGTAACTGCTGGACGATTGTTGGATAACAGACTGATTCGAATTTAATGTGTTAAAATTCCTTTTTAATGCAGTATTAGGCCTAGATAAGAAGTTTCCGAAATAACTAAAATTCATAGACGAGTCAAGTGTGTGTACTATTTGATAAGACAGCCGCGACCTATTCTTAGAAGCATTTGTTTGCTCTTCGATAAAATATGATGACGCTGTCAGCCTTGCGGGCGCCGAAGTAAGCCGTGAGTGTGGGCTCTACACCTACGAACTTAGACCTTGTCCTTATCTTTCACTCACCAATATTATGAATTTATTATAAAGACTATCATTCACACTGAGTTACTAGAAACATCAATAGAACTATTAACAATGATTCTTTATATTTCAACGTTTGAATGATTGATTGGTGTTATTTCTTATATTATGTAACTACTTTTATACATCATATTTTTGGGTAGGATACTTTCTATGTACATATTTAGATAATTGTATTTCACCTCCGTTTTGGCAACATGCATGCCGAACAGAAAATATATTACTTAGAAAAAAAAAATGAAATTAAGTTGTTTACCGTCCAACGATCTGGTAGTAATGGATCGTCCAAATAACTTTAAGTTTATGTATTCTATTACATATGCCTAAGTTCTTAACTCTTAAAAGACCTATGGAAGCTTTTGGATAATCTTAAACCTTTATGTCTGCTTCACTATTTACTAAGAACGTAGAATTTTATTATGAGTTGGTTAAAAGTAAACAAAAATTTAAACATAACTTTAATGTAACAAACTAATTCTAAGAACATTGATAAGCTAATTCTAACTAAATCCTGATCAAATACTATGAAGGTAACGATTTCGACGGCTTAAAACAAAATAACATAAGAGACAAAAGAATTGAACAATATAAAGGCATTACAGATTATACCGAGTGGGAAGAATTTAAAGCAGGTATTTGTTAGCGGCAGTTTAAAATCATTCATTCCTCACGCTTCAATGGTTTCTATGGGATGGGAGTGGGACCCCTGGGAGACGCACTGCGCAGGTACAAGTGCGGTCGCAATAAAAGTATTTTTTTTACCATCAACTTGTCTCGAAACTCAAGTGCCGAGTTAGTGCCAGAAAACCGTTGGGAGGTTTTATTAAATTTGTGGCGGGAAAATATTGTTGGCTTAATGTAAAATATGCATATTAGTAATGTTATTTGGTATAGTAGTCTAGGTATTCTTGTAGCCCACTAGCCAAGCTTTCTATGCAAATTTATTTATATGACCCGAAATTCTGGTAAATTAGGATTTTTTTAATAATGTAAATTCATAACATAAGGTATAGGTATGTATTTTAAATAGGAGTTTTGTGCAAGGCTGCAAATGTAGAAAATAAAACCACTCCACTTCGTTGGGCATTTTCGGGTTAATATATAGCCTATAATATGACACTCACAAATAAAGTGCCTTTCTATTGGTAAAAGAATTTTCAATAACGGTTCAGTAGCTCCACAGATTACCCCCTACAACCTCACATACTCACAAACTTTACCTCATTATAATATAAGTATAGATAGATTAGGAAGTGTGATATTCCTTTTATTCTTTGTTTTAAAGTCTTGTTCCGTAAAAAAAATCCGGCATTTAAAATTAAACAAGGTGTTAAATTAGTATTTTGTTTGAAATAGTAAATGCTTGCCGCCGTTTACGTGAAACTTTGTCATAGTAAACGCAGTCCCCCATTATAATACACCTTTGTCGATACTCGCTCTTTGTCCCCCATGGGTGTTGGCGTATTTCCTTCTTATTCACAGCTGAACCCCATTTACGGGTGTACAGACAGCATAAACAATTTCTCGAGCGGCGCGCGTAAATTTGAGGTTATGTTAGTATTAAATCGACATTCGCTGTAGACGAACGTGCTGTAGCGCGCGGAAATCGCGTCTGTGATCGAGTGCATGTTCGTTACGTCACGATCGATATCTTGTACAATCGAGTGCATTATTGCAGTGTCTGTGCCGACAGTGGATGGAAATTATTTATCAACTTTAAGAACCGCCATGACAACATTTTTTAAATTAACGTGTCAACCGGACGTACGCGTTTTGGATAAATTCGGTTACACAGTTTAAAGTAAGTGCTTTCTAATGATATCCTTTATTTATTTGGTTGGTTACTTTGTTTTCTTATACGTTTTTAATTAATAAAAATATTATTAATTTCATTTTACATTGTTACTGCTTTGGCCTTGTAATCCTTTTTGTTTTGTGGGTCAGATGGTATTTTATTTGCTTGAATCCATTTGAAAAAATACCGTTATTTTTATTATTGCGAACTACATAATTTTATTAATTCCTATTAGTTTTATAGATATAGAGTTGTTATCAAACATTTAAATCCACTTTCAGCATTCAAATTTCAGTGTAAACATTCGATCAAATATTTATTTTTAAATTCAATAAAGAGTATTCCCCATTTAGTCACCTGGAAAGATAAATAAATGCTCGAATAATATTTGCACAAAAAATAACGTATCGTTCGTTGGTTTCCTACGATCCCTCATAGTATGAACCCTCACTCGCCACACTCTGGCAGACAGCTTCACCAACACTTCAGTTCACTTAACAAAGACCTTGTTGCGTTGTAATAAGGACTATAATACCATGACTATATGGTAATGTTATTTGTGCATAGTCAGCGCCGTGCATTCATCCCGCACCCTCTTTTATTACCTATACCGTATGCATGTTGCGGTTCTTATTGTGACTTGCATCAATCCATTAGAGCGATTAATCTCTAGTAGGTATTTAGTTAATGTATTATTGTGCAAACGATGTATAAGAATAATTAAGCTATTTTTGGCGGGAACATCTGTGTTGTTTTCCAAATTGAACTTGTAACGGCCACCTGCTAACACTTCGTTATACAGGACTTACTTTACTGCCTTAACAGTCTAGGGCTCGTTAAGTACGGCTGCTGATCACAAGGATCCGGGTACGATTCCAGGGTCAAGCCTAAGATAGATACTTATTGGGGTTTTGTTATCAAGATACCAAGTTAATAGAAAGCTTTTATTGATCGAAATAAATATTACGATCGGAAAAAATTGCAATAATAACGACAGGATTCTGCCTCCAGGATACAGGATAATTTTTTTATACTAGGTACCTACTTGGGTGGCAAACAGGCATACGGCCCGCCTGATGATAAGCAGTCACCGTAGTCTATGGACGCTTGCAATACCAGAGGTAATACTTGCGTGTTTCCAACCCATTTTTTTACACCAGAGCTTTAAGTTGTAGTATGCCAGGGATACTATATCCTTCCCCAGTCGGACTTGCTCAGTTTAGTAAATCAACATAAAATGTATACGACATTAAAAACCGTTACTGACATTAGCAAACGGATGTTTCAATCCTTATTTTATGTTCTAAATGAATCAGTTGCATTTAAAAATAAGTAGTTATTTTAGTTTTCTGCATCTCTTTAAAAGGAAACCGGGTTTATGGTCAACCGGACAAAAATAAGATTCACCAATTATAGCCGGCGAGTGTGGGCTTAAATATACATAAAAATCCGAAATTAGATAAAAGCAACTTATTTATTTTGTCGTTATGATACTTTGATTTACTCTTGCATGAATTTGTGCTAAGTATTTGAGGTTGTAGCTAACGTACCACTTCTTAACCTACTGAAGACACCTTTTATTCTTTACGAAGTACATTCCTAGAGAGGTAGACAATCATATAAGCAAGCAAACTGATTGAAAAAGGACCTCCTCCATTCAGTCCTTCTATAGGTAAATAGAAGGACTGCATTTTATAGTTTTTTTTAATACTACTTGGGTGGCAAACAAGCATACGGTCTACCTGATGTTATGCAGTAACCGTAGATTATGGACGCTTGCAATAACAGATGTATCATTTGCGTGTTGCCAACCCATTTCTTGACACCAGGGCTTTAAGATGGAAGTAACCCTGTTATAGAAATACGTTTCTTTCAAAACGCATCCCTAAATGAGCGCTGGAGACCAGATTAAATTTTGACAACAGAAAAACTTTTCTTATCTAGTGGTAAGTGGCTAACTTGTAACAGAGTTATACAAGTAACGTGCCTGCGTACAATCAATTATTATCTAATTACATTTTAAGAGAGGCAGATGGCGAGCTAACCGTCTGCCTCTCTTAAAAGTAAGAAAAGAAGGACGTCCACCTTACGGTATGGTAGAGCAGGTGATCTACAAATTCAGTGCTTCTTAATATGTTACTAGAAGGACTCAATTTTAAAGATTAAAGTTTGACAAAAGAAAAAAAATTGCGAGAGGTTAGAGGCTAACTTTAACAGAGTTATTCAGATAGCCCATATAAGTAGGCCTCTATCGTTATCTGCTCAGCAAGCACGGAATCATTCATTACTTTTATGTAATTCTAACCAGCAGACCGTTCCGGCTACGCACAGGGCGTTATTGATTTTACTACGTAATATTCTTAAGAACCTTCTATTAAAGTATTAGAAGACTTTAACAAAAATATGAATAAAATCGGTAAAATCGTTCTAAAGTTGTAGCGTGACGAAGAGCAGCAAAAGAAGTGTTTTAGTCTACCAATTCTAGATATGTAGATATTAAACCTTACAATAGTTGGTACCAGAATCAAACAATCCTTACCTTTCAATTATTATGTCTATATTTCGCAAGTCCTTGATCTATACCAGTCAGAGAGTGCACTGTGTTACTTATAACGGGCTCTATTATTCTGATATGAATTTTAACGATTCTAACCTTTACAAGTATCTATATAGTCACGAGTTATAAACTAGGTATAGTCAGCAACTTTAAGGTTTTCCACCCAAGGGTTTAAACATAAAAAGCAACGCGCAAATGATGCTCCAAGAATCCTCGTGTGTATGTATTATTAATTTTAATGTTATGTAAAGTAATTCAAAATATATTTTAAAAGCTGCAATGCAGTTTTGTACCTAATGACAGCTGTAGCACCCTGCAACGCCTGAGTGAATATCGCTTATCGCAGCAAAAATGAACCCTATCTCCTTCCCTAGGATTCCATCTTGTCCTTGCCAAATTTCAATAAGATCCGTTCAACAATTTAATCGTGAAATGGTAACTAACAAACAAACAGAGTTATATTTGCATGTATAATAATAAAATAATATGGAAGTAAGGATAACTTGCTCCATACTTCATGGCCGCCTCTTGCCAAATGTTGGTTGTCATACTTCTCTGTACACTCCTTCCAGAGGAAAAGCGTGATAAAATCATTAAATCACAGCATTTTATTGGCGAATATGGTACAGAAATGAAGGAGTTACAGTTTAGATATTTATTCAAATTCTACTCTTAGGCATGCCAATTACAACTTTGTGGAAATACAATAAGATATTTTATATTATTGACGATACTCTAATTATATTATACGTCATGATTTTTTTATCGTAATTAGCGTTCTTATATAATTTATCATTGCAGTAAACTTATTTTCCGTCGCCAATGTTATCCTACTCATACCAATGACACATGTATTCTTGCGACATTGTTAGAGTTAATCAATTTTCTGACCAAATCTACTTTTAAAGAACACATAACTCAATTTACCATATAATGATTACGTAGGTGTATTACTTGTTTCTTTCACCAGTTGTTCTAGATAACGGCCGGCTGATACGTATACGCATTTAATATATGCTATACTTGATAGAGTAGGTACAGTATGATAAACAAGACGCATATTCCGGGTCTCCCACGCCGATAATCAAGATGCCGCCGGACAATGAAGGCTTTGATTAACGGAGCGACATGTAAATAGAGCTCTCATGTACCAAGCACCGCTCAACAGATAAAATTGTAGATATCGAGACACTAATTATATCTTCATTAAATTTAAATTAAGAACAACATGATGAAGAAAGACATAACTACATAAAATGTTAAAAAGACGCAACTACATCTAACGTGACATATTAATGTTGCTCTTTGTGGTAATAAATAAATACATCTGATTTCATAACTAACCTTTGTGCTAATGTTCATTTTGCAAAACAATACACCTCGTCCGTTATAGTGATGTCATGAGTCATGTCACTCGTTATTTTTGTTTGAAAATAACTAATGAATATAATAACTAACAATAATATGTTACTGTTGCATGTTTCTAACATAACTAACTTAGAATAGAAAACGTAGTCAATTAGGTATGTTTAAGCCTTTTGTTCCTACTTGACTTACAAAACTATGGCATTAATTGCTATGTTTAATTTATAAAAAATAGTGCTAACGCGTGTGTAATACCAGGCCTGGTTCACTCCGCTGTTTAGGTATGAATCTACAAGTACCCGGCCGCAACATTTCCAGGGGTATTATTTAGTCGAGTGTCGCGCGCCGGTCGCGTCGTCGGTTCGACGTAAGTTTACCTACGAAACGCACACGAAGCCGTAATCATCACCGATTCGTTTTCGCTTTTAAATATTTTAAAGAAAATAAAGGCATAAAAATATTCCACAGTATTCGGCTGCTTAAATAGTGATAAGGATCCTAACCTCTCGTTTTTCAATATTCCAAAGGATATTGCAAAGTAAAGAAACACGTTATCATTTAGAAAAACATAATTGGTAGGTACCTATTTGTAGCAAGATTTTGATATGTAGACTATAGGTACAGCACAGTTTTTGTAGAGACGTATTATTTATTTGTCCAACCAATTAAGTAGGTACTTATTTAATTGGGAAAATATATTATAACCGCCTATCACTCAATAGTTTTAAATTTCAACTGGACAAATGGCTCCAAACAAACCAATGACAAACTCTAATACCTATTTTTAATTTAATCAAAAACATAATCATGGGCGGAGCCGCGGGCAACAGCTAGTACCCATTATTATAATTTGTTCTTTAGTGGTTTGACCAGTCCTGTGATGTGGACACACACTGCTCGTTCTTATAATTTAATTATTAAGTACCTACATTGAATATGTCCCCACATGTCCAGATTTATTTAAAAAGTCACTCGTTTACAAAAGTGTAGTAAGTACCTACCTAAACCTAACAGGTACTTCAGATCAAAATTGATCTCTAAGTGACAACCATAATGTCCAGAAATACGCAATACAAAGGGAGCCAATTTGTAGGTAAATAAACGAATAGGTAAGTTTTGTTCTGGGGAGCTGAATTGCGCTCTATTGTGTGCGAGCAAAGTTGATATTTGTTTAAATGATTTAGCGAAGTGAACCTTCTGTACCTGTACTATTAAGTATTCTGTGGTAATACGCCTAGTGTTGCAAGCATCCATAGGCTACAGTAACTGCTTACCGTCAAGCAGGCTGTAAACACGTTTGCCTCCTAAGTAAAAAAATGCAATATATTAAACATGAGTCAAATATCTGTACACTGCCTGTATTTTGATAAGGCAGCAATTTCACGTTAACAAAACTGTTTAGTTTTCAATTTCGCAAGCGTATCCGCATTAAAAAAATATTACCCATAAAGTTTTTATCGCTAACTTTAGATTTTTAAAACATCGATATGGTCTATGAACAAATTTCATACAACATCGAGCTAAACTGATATATAAAATTACTTTTACTGGGCTTTTACTCTTGCGAAACCTTGCATGTTGTGTCCCACATACGACGTTGTTACTGTGAGGCGAAAATTGCCGCTGTCAGTCATCCATCAGTTGTAACTTGACCCATACTGACATACTATATGAACACCACCTACATAACAGTTTCATATAACAAATATATTTATATAATTGCAATGGTTTTCATTCAAAACTATAACTTATAATAATATTATTTATGTATAAACGATTATCAAATTACAAATTGAAATTAAACGCTTCTTCTTTAGAATTCAGAATTATTAAATAGACAATACATTCTGAATAAGCACTAAAGAAGAAGCGTTTAATATCAATTTAGCAAATAAATAGTCTGGGTATACTTTATGTCTATACATAAAGTGGGTATACTTTATGAATAGACATAAAGTATACCAACTTTGAAGACTATTTGTGAATCACAAACATTGTTGTCGTATGCGAGTTATGACCCACACTACTTTTGACAGACTTTAAAAATAAGTTTTTAAAATTATTATAATAAAAGTAGGTGTTACAACGTATAAAGGCTCTCTCTTTTTCCTCTTTCATCCTTGTCTCTTTTTTCCACCACATACGCGATGACCGCAATGTGGACAGAGCAATCTGTCCACATTGCGGACATCGCGTATGTCTTCTTTATTTTTGAAATACTAGATACTGAACTAGGGAAAACGCTTGGTGTCGCGAGGGACTTTACAAACATACAATTCAGGAACACAAAGTACACCCCAGACTTGGAACAATATTGAAACATTTATTGATTACACAAACTGTGAGAATCAAACACAGCGCATTTAATGACGAGGTAACAATATTTAACACCATACGTATAGTCGATATTTTAACCGACATCAAAATAGGAGCAGATTTTATGTTCTCTACCGACATACATTTTATGGTGCAACAGATTTTCACCAAAACTCATACTTAATCCTGGCCGTAATGGCTAGTCACCTGACATTTCAAATGCTCAGTTTTGTCGTTACTTCAATATTACAACACGGTCATGGTTAGTGGGTGGTCACAAACGCACACGCAAGTCTAATTAGTAACGCGTAAGTAAACACAATAATAAGCCCATGCTCGTAGCTAAGTAATAGCAGCGCAGATAGAGATTTGCAAGGTAAAGCAAACTTGCCGCGGTCAGTCCGATCAGAAGATGGGTGACCAACGAAACCTTTCCGTACCAAGGAAAGCACGTAAAGCCGTTGGTCCTACGCCTGATTTCTCTCCGCAGGGGTATTCCGTAAGAGCAAAAACCGAGCCACCGCAAAAACCGAGCAAAATCTGTCTGTCAGATTGAAAATCGGTATTCCGTAAGAGCCCTTTTTGACGTTTAGTCAATAGATTGTGCCGTCACCGAGCAATCACAACAGTCAGTTTTGCGATCACAACTGTCGGTTTGCCATCGCTGTTTCTTAGAGAATCAGCCGGCCGGTCGTATCGGATTGCCGTCCTATCGGACTATAATATCCACCGTGACCAATATCGGTCTGTACAGCTATTATTACGCCCGATTTTGCATACATAGTTTTATAATATAAGACAGTTATTTTGCTTATAACCACATGGCTGTAAAGGCAGCAGAAATGGAATGCGGCACATCTATAACCTCGTGTTTATTTTGAGTTGCATGTGGATTTGAAGAGTAATGATAATGTGACCGGTAGCTGGGTTAGGTGGTATTTTTGCAGTACAATATATTATTCCCCTACAAATAATAGTGTTCAAATTCTATGATCTGCTTTAAAGTGCTAGCAAGTTAATGCTTAGATAGGTACTTTATCTTGAAACAACTCAAATCACGATCCCAAACTAGGCAGAGCCAGTACTATAACCAGACAACTGACAGCCGTGCTCATCACACTAAGGGCTGGCAATCCTGGGTGGGAATCGAATCCACGACCACCGGCTTAGCAATAAAGATCAGTAACCACTAGACCAGCGAGTCAGTAAAATAATGGACACTGCATAGGTGAATCTTAAAAAGTAGGTACCGAATAGCTTTGGTTAACGTTTCAAGTTCTATTTCTTTTATACAACCTAGGTTTTTTTTCCATCTGTAATCGGCTTCAGAACCATAATCAGATCTTTTCTCATTGTTTAGGCTAATATCCTAGATGAATTCATTCTATTAAATTATTTATAGGTTTGATAGACGCCACCGCTTCAGACGAGCAATTTGATCCTCCTTTAGTAAATCTCGAGCCAGATTATTGGGGTGGTGTCTTACTTTATATTTTTTTAAATACCTTACCTCTTCCTTAATAGTGGGCGTGTTAGGGTACTCATGTATCTCTCACTCATGTGTTTCTAGTAAGACAACCTAGGTGGCAAAGCATACAATTAGCGTGATGATAAGCAGTTAGCAATTGCCCAAGAATGCTGTGTCATCGTGTATTTGACATTTTCTACCTTTTAATTAACATAATATTTATTTATGAGGCTTACTATAGAAAGGAATACCTAGTCAAATTCGTGCGTATGCATTGATATACGTATATGAATATGGAATTGTAAAATATATGTTTTATTCATTAAGCTATCGACATATTTTATTAATCCTTTTGCAACAAAGTTAACAGTATTACTTGAGCTAATTTAGCAACATGTTCTGCCCACGTGCTATCACGACGAGATGCTCTAAATTTTAAAAAGGGCTTAGTTATTTGTAATTTTAATGACGCATTTGCCATTTTATGAATGTGTCATATTAGGATATTCTTAAAAAAAAAAAACAACCCCCGTACTGGAGAACAAGCTCTGTGTTGTGGGGGACCTTTAAAACATACAATTAACGGACACAAACTACACCCAGACTCAAACCAACTCTTTGTGGGTCACACAAAGTTTTGCCCCTGTGTGGGAATTGAACCCTCAACCTCGTGCACAGCAGGCGCATACTGCAACCACTGGATCACCAAGGCTGACAAATCAAACTCAATATGCTTGTTTGCCCCTTAAGTAGTAGGTACATAAAAAAATCAGAACCCTTTTTTGATTAAAATAATATTCATTATACAGGTACCATGAAAACTGTACAACTAAGAATCTCCATGAATCATCAATAAATCCTGACGTTAATGAACATTGAATGTTTGCATACACTCAACCAATAATATAATAAGACCGTCAGATACAATTACTCATTAAGTTTATCAGTTGTTCTGCTCTCATTGTACAAATCATTCTTCTAATATTTTGAAAGCGAAAGTGTGTTACTCCTTCACACAACAACCACTGGACGGATTTTGATGAAGTTTCAAACATTCGCAATACCAGGGCTTTTTGACAGAGTATACCTGGGATAGAACTCAATGAGCACTAGAGACCTGGCTATATTTTATTTCAAAACCCAAATACATTTGGGTGAAGCCGCGGGCAAAAGCTAACCAAGAAATAATTTAACGACTGGCTGTAATACAACAATGAAATCGGAGCAAACCGATTTCTCTCGAGAAAAAAAATGTAATAGTAAATAACGATGAACATCATAATAGAATGAGCGAGAAGCAATTTCCCAGATTCATTCGATGAGCTAAGATGTAGAACGCGGGTAGGTTCTAATTCGAACAAACAATGTTATGGCGAATAGAATACACCGTATTGCTATACCGTAGACGGCCTACTTCATCATTAAAATTATTACAAATAGCGCTATAAACTGTTAAGTAATCAAACATAACGACGAAGACGACAGTCTTCATAAGAGCCACATATTATTATATTTTATTTAACTTTGTTATATTTATGTAACTTCAGTGACAATACTACTGATACAGTCGGAATGTGGTCACGAGACACGATAACCCGCCGCATTGGAATTGTTGGATTTGTCTTAACAAGTACCTATATATCCCTGATGATATAAAGTTGGAAGGTGGAAATAGGAACAACTGAACGAAACAAGATTACCCAGTAGTGTTTGGACTCATTAGAAGAAGTAAAATTTATCACAATAAAATCAATTAAGATTTGAATATTAAAAACGTATGAACAATGCAACTATAAAAGCTAGTGTTTGTTTTGTTAATTTACTTATTTGTAGTTGTTGTTTTATATAAAAAAAAACAAGAAACGCCGCTTCGCTTCACACAGCTCGTCTCCGCTCAGCTTTTATGAATTGTCACCCTAAACAGTAGTTACTTCGTCAACGGCCGGTCTTATTGTGTCATTCTCATTTAAAGTTACGTTTATGACATCAGTTCCACTTACGTTTATTTGAGCAGCTTGTCTTGGGACAATATCACTATTATCTGATATATTGCTAGCAATTCCACTGGTAAACATGGGCATAATCAAGGGGGACGAAGAAAGGTCCCCCTTCTTCATGAATTTTATATTAAATGTTTGATAAACTAAATTTGTTCCTCACCCTTCGTCGTTTTTTCTAAATTGTTGTGGAGACTTCAGACAAAATTCTTATAAAGCGCGATTTACGTGATGATCCACACAGCAAATCACATGTCATCTATCTTTTTTGGGCCAGTTTTATATTTGTTTTTTTTAAAGACAACTCCCAATAGGTAACAACGTCTGTGTTGCAGGGAAACTAACAAATATACACTTAACGGACACAAAGTACATCAAAAGACAAGGCAAAATTTTATGTGATGTGTTTTTGTCCCGTGTGGGGTTCGAACCCAGCATAGAAAACAGAGATTTATCAAAAAAATATACACATATGGTTGCAAACTAATCTGTCAAAGTAACTGCAACGAGCAAGTTATTAATCCTAAAAAACTAAAATGTTTTCTGTCCTTCTACTGTGATGTACAATAAAAATACCTATATCCCATAGGTATTTTTATTTAAATTGATCTACTCTTCTCTCTACAATTTGCAACAGACTCGCCACCATTGTCGTTGACCTCTCAATTGCTAATTTATTTGATGATACATAAAAATGTCGCAGCTCTAAGCAAGCTTACATTGTATTCGTTTGCTACAACTTCAGAAGTAGTATATAAATATATAAGTACATTTTCAGGCTTATTCCATTATGTTTATACATATTTAGTTATGAACTTAAAGCTATATTTTCTTATGTCTAACTTTGAAAGAAAAAAATAAATTAAGAAATAGCTGCTTAGATTGTAAAAGCATAATAATAATATCACTCCTCTGTAGAGGTACAACCAAGAATTAAACTTTTCAATTCAAAATATTACGCTGGTAGACCCGTATAAAAAACGAAGGGGTTAAAAGGCAGGGGCGAGATAACGCGCAAAAACGGAATAATTGAGAACAAAACTAGTAGAATTTTACTGTAGAAAATGACCGATCAATGGTCTCTTCATGCACAATATTATGGATTTATCTAATAATAATAATTAGGTTCATTGGGGAACATTTACATTATGCACTCGTACATTGCAAAAATATAGGTACTTAATTTAATTTACGTAAAATCAAACTTTTATATGGTAATTCGTGATCACGTCTCAAATCTTTTGCAATCGAAGATGAGATATATCACAAGAACGCATAAATTATACTACAACAATATGCAATATAAATGTCACAATTTATTAAATTAGTTATTTGTAAAGAATTTCGCAAAAAATTGACCCCCATATAAGTTTTTAATAATAGACGGTTGATAACAGATGTGTACGTGACAAAATCAAAAGCAGAATTTGTGGCGTCAGCAGCTGGGTAGAGCGGGCGCCCCAATTGTTCTCCGTACGGCTCGCGGCCCTTTGAACTCAAGTGGATCGCTATTAAAGCCTGAATCCATTAGTTGTTCATTCCACAGGAGTTTAAGTGGTCTCAACCATCACAATGCGACGTGTGAACCGGCAAAATAACAGTCTGCATCCGTTATCAGCAAATCGAAAGTATATTAATTAGAATGCAAGCGATCTTTATAATGAGGAGCTTGAAATCAAACAGCAAACAGGTTTGCTAATTAATACCAACTTATATATAGATTGGTAGGTACATAATAATAATTGTAACTATCGCAGTTCATAATATATCAAGGTCGAGAGCATAAGGTAAATCTGATATTATTCTATACTAGCTTTTTCCTGTGGCATCGAACGCGTGTATTTCCTTGTCTAATGTCAAATTTTAAGATAATTCTTAAATTGCAATAACATAATGACAGTGTCGTATTCTCATGTATAAACTATAAACAGGCGTTCATAGCCAGGCGCACTCGCTGTTCGGTAAGCGATCAGCGGGTTAAGCAATCAAGGGCGCGGTAATCCTATAGATGTCTGCATAGTGGTATTTCATTTGAGCGCCTTCGTGTTTCACTTTAAAAGTCAGTCCCGACTGTTAAAAGTCTAAATAACTCTGTCACTAGGTTGGCTAATAACTAAACGGTAAGAAAAAGAAGAACTACCTAAAGCTTTGTGATATTATGGAGGTATTCCTCGAAGCATTTTGAAGCGCATCTAATGAAGCGCTCCTTTTTATTCCTCGGAGCGCACCTTTTAGGAGAAATAAAATTTTAATATTTTTAATTGCTATCGGGAGCGCTCCTAAAAGGTGCGCTCCGAGGAATAAAAAAGGAGCGGTTCATTAGGTGCGCTTCAAAATGCTTCGAGGCGCTTCGAGGTATACCTCATATTATGAACGTAAAAGTTTTTGAGGATGGACTGAATTAATACATCATACATATTGCAATCCACGTTCTACCCCTGAGGGTTTAACGTGTACAACGTTTAGGGGTTCAACGTGGCCGGGGGTACAAATTGCGGAGGTTGAACATGGACTAAACCAAAATAGAATTTAGGCTGTATTTTATTAAAAAATACATCTAAGCAGGCAAACCGCCAGACATAAGCTAGTATATGGTACAAGCTTAGTAAGAACGAATATACCAAGATATTGGCAGGGCCAAGTCCCTTGATCGTATACTATACATATATCTTATACTATAATAAGGAAATTTATGGGTTTATATATCGAAACTGTTTGGTGGCCATATTGCGCCCACTCTTATTAACCAAACTGAGATTTATGCGTAACTACGACAGCGATAGTGGGACAATAGGCCTTAAGGAATGTGACCCGCGTCTCGTTCCGTACCTACATCAGCGTGCCCCTTTCATATAACCAATTTGAAACATTAACTATCGTACATTATGTGTACATAATAGCTATGTTGTGTATACAGAACGTCACGCTTATGACCTTTATCATATAACTAGCTGTATTCCGCGGTTTTACCTGCGTTAATTATATTTCGTCCCGCGTCACGTTAATTCTGCTATGCTACCCTTAGGTCGTAGCGTGTTATTAAATAGGTAGCCTTAAAGCTTCCACAAGAATTGGGCTACCGAGTGCAAAAATATTTTTTTCAAGAAACGTTTTCCTATCCCAGTGATATTCCATCTTAAAGCCCTGGTGTAAAAAAGTGGGTCAGTGGTATTGCAAGCGGCCATAGGCTACGGTAACGGCTTAACATCAGGCGAGCCGTAAGCTCGTTTGCCAACCTAGTGGTATAAAAAAAAACATGCAACAGTCCCCAAAGACTGCCCAGTCTTTGGGGACTGTCGATAGAAATGAAAACTAAGTAACTTGTGAATTGTATCGTCGAGCTATTAGATTTATATACGTATTTTTGAATATGAAAAGCATTCGACTATGATGTGAGGTCCATGAGTTTGTTCATCCAAAAAGTGATCAACGCGCCTTAAGGCTTGTGATATCACGTATTATTTGATAAAAATTGAAGACATAAATAATTTGGTGCTGATTCGAATGACTATATAATTTATGACCAAACCATATTATGAAACACATCTCGTAGATTGATACTGTATTGGCAGTCATTTGTCTATAAAAGCCAACAAAAAATGGTTTTATTATTATATTAGAAAAAGAGGTGTACTCTTTTTCATCATTTTTTGAGAGAGGGGCCTTAAAAAGTTTTCACTTAGCAAATCCGACTAGTAGATACAGAGATAAGCGCGTTCAAACAAACGAACAAACTGCCTCTTTATAAATTTAGTATAGATAAGTAGGTACGTAAATAGATTTAAGAAGTACATGCTAATGTGTTTAAATTGTAAACAGGTTTAGAGAGGACATATTAGAAATTTAAAAAAAAATACTGTAGCAATTGCTAACGTTTTTTGCAGTGACTAAGTTTGTATACAATATATATTGATAGAAATATCTAACGTTATATAGAATATACATTAGTAGAAGTGGGTAATCGTGCCATTCAATGACATTGTTACATTGGAATATTAAAAAAAACTTTTCTTATCTCGTTTTTGTGTGATCCCGTTTTCACTTGTTATCTCATTTTCTTCTAAATTACAAAATTATTTACAATCACAAAATTATAATTGCGTTTTCTCTGCAAACTTGGACTCTGTATTTGGTGGGAGTTGGTGTTTCAGTCAGTCAGACCGTATAATTATATACGTATTATTTATAATTCAATTGTTGATAATAATAATAGGACTAAAACTAAACAGCGGTTATTCTTATTACTAATAAAAGCTATTTATTTTTATATGATTAATAGTAAATCTATACTAATTCAATAAAGAGAAAAGATTTGTATTTTTATAGTTTCTGTATGTTTGTAATGTATGTTACTCAAAAACTACTGGACCGTTTTTTTAAAATTCTTTCACGTGTAGAAAGCTACATTATTAGCGGATAGGCTATATAATAAATATATTTAATGTGTTTATAAAATTACATCACAAAATTAATAAAGTTTATTTAAAGTACAATAGAGGAAAACATAATTCTAATAGACGTATTGTTGTCGAATGAGGACGTTGCTCGTGCGTTCAATAAAAAAGTATTACAAACAAGCAAGAAGTGTGGGAATAACCTGTTACGATCTCTACACTTCTCCATTGATGTCTCTTAAACTGTGTTAAACTTATTGAGACCTCATTTACCACCTCTGATAACTTCATTCAGTGAACAAGAAAAGAAACGCTTCTGGGTAATGAAGGGGTTTTATAGTGACAATATCGGCAAGAAATCTTGCTAAGTGAGATAAATATTATTATTGTCAGTGGTTTGTATAACCTATAGATGCTTGAAACTCCACTAGGTTTTGCCCCGTGGTACAAAATAGTGTCAGTGGTACCATCAGGAGAATAGTGGGACATGGATATTTAAGTACTATTTTAAGATTTTTTTTCTATTTTAAAAGACAACTCCCCGCAATAGGTAACAAGTCTTGTGTCGCGGGGGGCTTAACAAAATGTACAATTCAAGGATACAAATAACCATTGGCGTAACTAGACTAATTTTCCAGGGGGGGCCCGGCCCCTGAGATCGAATCCGAAGGTCGATAATGCTATATGTACCTTGTCACTGTAACGTAATGTTACGTTTTTAACCCCCGACCCAAAAAGAAGGATGTATTGGGTCTGTCGGACTTTGATGTGGATTTTTGTTTAAAAGCTGACATGATTCCTAGCTATAATTTATGAATATGTGTTCAGGAGTTTAAGGACTATTTATGAAGGGATTTTACTAACTTCCCCAATCCAATTAATTTTAAATTTGGTTTACTGTTATTTCGATGATATTTCCATGACATGATAACCTTGAGCTGATGCTACAAAATCAAGTTGTTTGCGTGATACTCAACTCCTCGACAATTAACAGCAGATATAAAGTGTTTAGGTTAAGAATGGTCTCAATACGTATGCGCTAGACAGGTAATGATCGGATAGTTTAACAGTATGAAATAAACATTTCAACACCCCTGATAGAAAAAGCATATAAAATCGCGTGTCGACGGACCGCTAGAAAATAAAAATATAATTTGAATACGAATAACGCCGATGAAGCTTGAATCACATAATTTGTAGAATTTTCAAAAACCCTAAAATCCCGAGGCTATAGTATTTAAACAGGAAGAACTTTCATCTCTACACCCATTTTTTTTTCCATCATCAATTTTGAGCTTTTTCGTGATTCTAACGGATGAACGCTCTTATAGACGGTTTAAATAATCATTGCATAAAATATAGAGTTAACAGTGACTGGAGTTATATTGTGAAAAAATTACAGTGGTACAGTTCTTTTACATGCAACAAGTATTCAAAATGTTGAGAGCCAAGAAAATACGGGATGGATAAAATATGTCATGCAACAAAATAAAAATAAGAAATCTCTGTAAGACTGTTTCGAATTTAGTGTAAAAAGTTGACCTGACCTATCATATATATCAGTATGGTTGTGTGCAAGGAAAATATGAATTCATTTATTTATTTATTTTTATTTTACATAAAAATCCATTGCACAAAATAATGTGTACAAGGCGGACTTAATGCCAAAGGCATTCTCTACCAGTCAACCTTTGGGTGATGCAGAGAGAAAACTTAGTACATAGTTGCATTTCAAAGAAACCTAGAAAGTAAACTAAAACAATAACATTACTTAATAATTGTGATACTAAATAGATATACCTACATAAAATAAAAATCATATATACATATAACACGATACAATACATAAATAAATAACATACATCGTTAATATACTATAAATGTTGTGATGATTCTGCATAATATTTGATGTAAAATTGACGTACTCTAGCCTTGAAGATTTCACGATTGGTGGACATCCTGTATTCGAGAGGGAGTGCATTCCAAGGAAGAATAGCTTGAATATAGAAAGAAGAATTAACAAGACTTGAGTTATGAGCAGGACAAAGAAGGAGATTGTTAGACGAACGCAAGTTTTTGTTATGAGTACTACAAATATACCTATTGGAAATGGGGAGTCAAGTAAGTAGGAGCATTAGGGGAGTTCAGTAGAGGCATTTGGACGGATTGACAGCCAAACCGAACCGTTCAGGCCATTTCTGTAATATGTCTAGGTCTTAGTTCACGCTATCAATGGCCGTACTCAGATCATCGATTCTTGCCTGAGAGTAAAGCTGCAAGTCATCGGCGTATATGTGATGCGCATTATGAAGTTCGTGACTTAGAAGATTGATGAACAGTGAGAAAAGAAGAGGAGAAAGTATACCGCCTTGAGGAACACTAGAGTCTAGGTTGTGCCAAGTCGATGTATTATCCTCAACCCTTTATACATAGGAAAATTTATATATATTTATAATACATAGGAAAATTTATGTTTCCTATGTATTATTAATATATATAATTAATAATCATTTAATAGTCGGTGGGCCGAACACAAGCTGTTTTTTTAATGTTTGATAAAGTTAAAACACTTTTCTTCTGATCAGTACACATAGCTTTTTAACATGGGATTCAATTGAAATAGCAAATGGAATTCATCGTTAATATCTAAAAAATGGGATCTAAAACTGGGATCCAACTAAAATAAAACCAGCAATGTGACATCTCGTTGCTACTATTTATTATAAAATGATTTTTGTGTCTCCAACACAAAATTTTGTGTCTTTTAATTTATTTTTACTTAATTATTTAATAATGAACTTCCAAATGAATGCCTACATCAACGCGTTAGACACAATCATGAGGTTTAATAAATACATAACTACGGGAACGACGACGACGTTGGCACCCGACGTATGCACTAAAATAAAAGTAATTTCAAGTTGAAATTGATTAAATTGTGTGAATGTTGTACCTACTTAAATTATTATTATAGTTTTGTAAATCGTGTTAATTTTATTGTAAGTAAGTAGGTAGTCGTTTTTAATTATCTAGGTAAAAAAAAAAAAAAAAAAAAATTTACAATTTTAAAATGACAATTGCTCATCGCTTATTGTATTCTATAAGGGAGAAATTTCGAAAATTCCCTATACAGGTTTTATTTTTAACCTTTAGCAGGCATAGCAGCATATGAACTTTTGTGCATCTTACTTTAAAAATGACGGTAGTGCCATACAAACCGTTCATCCCTTATTTCAACCGTGTTAGGGCTAAAATTCTGAAAAACCCTATGTATACATTTATACCTAGAAGCAAGTTTGTGAAATTGCATGCCTAACTTTGAAAATGACGGACCTCCACACAAACGGAACTGGAATGACGAAGCTTGGAGTCAAGTGTTGTTCACAGACGAGTCCAGATTTTGCCTGAAGCCTGATGATGGAAGGATTAAAGTGTGGAGACGCCCAGGAGAGAGGTACGCTCAGTGCAACATTATTGGAAAAGAGGCTTATGGTGACGGGTCAGTTATGGTATGGGGAGGTATTTGTATGGGCACGTACGGAACTCTACGTCATTGAGAATGGGTCTCTAACAGCGATTCGCTATGTAACTGAGATCTTGGAAGAAATTGTAATGCCATTTGCCCCTTTTATAGGGGATGGATTTGTTTTTATGCATGATAATGCACGTCCTCATACTGCGGCCGTAGTTTTCGAATACCTTCGAGCCGTGGAAATCAATGTTATGGGGTGGCCAGCGCGCTCGCCCGACTTGAACCCTATAGAGCATGTATGGGATAAGCTTGGTAGACAAATTAAAAAAAGAAATCCTGTCCCAGCTAATCTGAGAGACCTTAAAAATGCTTTACTGGAAGAATGGACCGCAATCCCTCAAGATTTTATTGATAATCTGATTAGAGGTATGCCAATGCGACTGGAAGCAGTGCGAAGAGCTCGAGGGGGCAACACTAAATACTGGCTGGAATCCACGCCATAGCCTTTTTTATGCACTATGAAAAAAATGTAATAAAAGTTAAGCATTAAAAATGTTTCTTCCTAGTTATTTTTTCTCTTTTTTTTTTACCTTGGTTCATTTTTGTCATTTTGATCATTTGGTTTTCGAGGTTTGCGATGCTAAATGATCGAATAATAAGTAAAAACTAAATTTATGAACTGAGCTGTTACCAAACTGAACAAATATCCATAAGATTTTATTCTAACCACACTTTTACTGCGTTCCTCTAAATTTGTCCATGAGTGTATATTATTATGTATAATCTAATAGAAAAAGATAAAACCAATTTCAATTTACGTTTCTTCTTTGAAATTTTTTTTTATATCTACACTCCTTTGTACTTCGTAACACTGTGTAAGCGAGGTAGAGGCACAGATTACTAAATAGTTACTACGTAGTAGAAGGTTACTTTTTATTTTAAATTAAAGCAGATTAACTAAGGTTGTAATTCAAGTAAAAACATTATGCTATTTCTGTCATAAATTCATAAATACAAAGCATAAATGTGTAGCAGGCCGACATTACCCACATGCACCCTAGGTAACTGTCAAGATTCTCGTTTCAAGCAGACGTTAGCACTGCGCAAACGGCGTGGCATGGCAGGCCCGCCGGGCTACTGCTGGAGCGGGCAATTTGTCCGTGATTTTGTACGCGCTAACATAAGCCGCCACCTGCGTTCACGCGTAAAAATATATTGTACGATTATGAAAAAAAAAATGGGTCAGTCCGTAAGTCCGCCGTCTACGCAGTCTAGTGTTCACCCAATATTCTGGGGTGGGCACCAGACCATTCTGGGGTGGGCACGGCCCACCCGGCCCCCCCCCTATTTACGCCTATGCAAATAACACCCAGACTTGGAACGGATCAAACATTTATGAATCACACAAAGTTTTATCCCGTGTGGAAATTAAACCCTGCTTCGGGTTAGCAGTCAGGGTTACTAACCACTAGACCAACAGGCTAGTCTAAAATTGCAAATTAAATGTAAAGCAGATTGAAAATTAAATTACTTAAGTACATTTTGTAACAAATTCGGTATGGCAACATACATATCATCGATTACGCATAATATCTTACTATGATAAGAAATGTGCACAGTTGGTAGAGTGGCTTAAGAAGTTATTTTGGAGTTTAAGGTTCTTTTCACACCCAGGACAAAAGTTGTTCGGAATCTGGGTGTGCTTTGTGCTCGTAAATTACGTATTTTTAAAATTTCCCTTAGTAGAAAGCTAGTTCCCTAGCTTAGGAGTTGTCGTAAAAAACCTAAGTCGACAATGTTACCCGTTTATTCTTTCGAATCTGAAGCGAACACCATAGAAACACGGGCTCAATTGTTCACGGCTAAATTGTACCTATTTTGTTAATAGGCAATGACAGTGAGTAGCTAACTGACCGGAAGATCAGTGACCAGTACGGCACAACGGCAACCCGTTGCCAAATTCGGACCGCAACGGTACTGCGTCGGCGAAATTAACGCCAATTTCCTCCGTCATAACTACTATGAACTACATTGGTGGATGTTATACAAAACAATACTGTTGTATAATGACTTTGTGTGGAGATATACACGAAGTTATCTGTTATTGAAGATGACTTGACGGTTACTTTTTAGTCTTAATGGATAACTACGCGTATATACCTTAGCATTTTCCAATACGCAGCGTATTGTAGGTTCGATTTGACATATGATTGACCAGGTATTATACAGGGACGATTGTCTAGAGAGGGAAATAGGTTGTTTTTTTAGAAAAATATATAGATACAAGTTACAACCAACATAATAGTTAGTAGAGAAATAAAGATTTATCGAGTCTTTATTGTACCTATGTGCAAAAATAGTTGTGCAAGATGTTCTGACGCATGCATTTCTTTCAATATTATAACACTAAACAAATGCAAAATGATGAAACACAATTTTTGTTCGATACACGATTATTTTATCATTTCCTATGCCTTCCAAATTCTATAAACACAGAATGAATTTACTACCACGAAGCAGTTCTTTTTCATCTATACTACCAATAGATATATAGGTATACTTATATATAATGTAACATGGGTACATGTACCTTCTAAAAATATTCTGTAATATACATAAACAGAAGTTGTTACTGGTCAATAAATCTATTCCCCCCTTTGTTTTTTGTTCGACCGCAACACCCTTTATCGGTCGTAAAGACCACCCTTGGGATCTGAAGCCGGAATTTAATTACTTGCTTGTGTCCACTAGCGTTACTATACGATCCCTAGAGATCAATATTATCCTGCTGCTACAAACACATACATTATGTATTCTGAATTGTAATTAGGAATAGCAACATTAATGGATTGATGCTCATTTCTGTAAGTTTGTTTTTATATTGCTTTGGTGGCATATCTATTTGCCTGTTTGTAAGCTGTTACCGTAGCCTACAGAGTACAGGTGCTTACAGGCCAAGATTTTGTGATAAGGATACATACTAGAAAATATATATTTTAAAACGCATCTCTAAATGAGCTCTGTTGAACAGACGTTGTCAAGCACGTTTTCTATAATATGATGGTCCTCTTCCAGTCGGACTTGTTCGTTTGTATGGTGTTCTCCCTGTATTATTATATTAGCACTTTACTTTCTTATTCTAAAGTATGTTAACTGAGGTATCTTTTCTTACCTAACCTATTATTTTAAGGCCTCATATACTTACTAATATATCTACCACGGCTGTAAATCGTAACTACTCTATATTAAAATACTCTATATAAAATTCACGCATGCTAAACTCTAGCGTTCAAAATAACCTTTTTAATTACCTCACGGCCGTAAAAATATCAAAAACGATAAGCATAATAAAATGCAGTAGGCATAGTATAAATAAGTAAATAGTAAAGAAACTGAGCCAAAATTTCAAGATAAATACCTACTGGTCCACTCCGATTTCATTGGCGGCGGGTGGTGCTCGCCGGCGCCGCGGCGTGCAAACAATCAGCATAGCATCAGTTTATCGCAACTTGTATTTGTATATTTTTTCGATAAATGACGATAATAGTAGGTATCTACATTACAATATTCATTATTATTGCGCTGTGACAACCATATGCATTATGAGAGGCGCGGCAAGTCGCTCTATGTTTTTAATTTAATTGTCAGCTTTTGCGGAACTATAAAGGAGTTTCACTACTATTTAATCTTTATACTATGCAGTAGGTAAGAGCGCATTTACTGTTTAGTATGAGTGTCGAGTATGTCTGGCAAAGCGGATATCCGTTGGAGGTGCCGGTTGCCTCTACTTTAAACTTAGACGAAACATACGGCCCGAATTTTGTTTATTAAATAGCTTAGCATCATGTCGTTTAAAAAAAAGGTTATATAGGTACCTTTTTGTTAGAAAGGTTTAATATGTACCAACCTTATTATTAGTTTTAAGCACTGTCATATTTTTAAGTTTATCATGTTCATTTTTACGTAATTTGCTCATTTTAGAAAAAAATAGCAAAAATAATTTTCTGTCATTTAGTTACATAACCAACAAATTGGTTTTTGAAATAGAAATATGGTTTATTTGTCAATGTAGGTATCCTTTACAATAGATGTTATGTACTCGCTACATTCTACCAAAAAGTATTCAAAATTATATGCCGCTAATAAAACTAAAACTTACATATATATCTAAATTACTCATGTCTATCTAAATTACATTATTGTTATTATTGTTAAACATTAAGTTATATGGATTAGGCATTAATATAAAATTATTATAAACTAAATATCACAATATAAATTAATACATACATGAATTATTATTTATTAGAATCTATAAATTCAGTCGTGGAGTAGAAACATTTTTTAATTAAATATGTTTTAAGTTGTTGTTTAAACATAGGCATATCCTTAATTTTGTCGAGGTTTTTTATTATATAATAATGGAGCCATGCGATATATACTTTTACGGAGCAAGGCTGTGTTGCTAGGATCTACACATAAAATATTTGATTCTCTTTTTCTCAATCTCAGAGTTCGTGGAGCACGTAGTTCAAATAGATGTGATGGTCCTACTTTACATTTCGCCAGCTATGTTGGGTTGCATTCGAAAAGATCGTAGCTAAGCATTAGTAAATGGGTGACCATTTTCTTAAAACACAGCGAGTTCCTCTGGAAGCACGTAAAGCCGTTGGTATAGTACCTGATCACTTTTCAGTCGTGTTGGATTGCCGTTCATTGAACAAATAATCTCCGTTGCGATTGGCCACCGTGACCAAACTGTCTTTTTTCACATTTCACTTAACAAACGGCCGGGCAATCAAACGCACTGCCACTGTGCTCCTATGGCAGCCTTGTAAAACAATTTTCAGTAAAGGAAGCAAAGTATGAGTAACATTCGCTCATCAATATTATGAGTAATTTATTAAGAAAAATATTATTTAATGTATTTAAGTAATTCAATGAATAAACAATAAAATATATAAAGGATTAATTAATAAAATGAATCACGTTATTATTGTCATACCTATTAGAAAACAGTCAATTTATATAATGTATTTGTATTTCAATAATATAAAGCTCTACCAATTTACTCAGAAAACATATTTATGGGGTTGGGAAGAAGGCTAGGTTTGAGAGTTGTAATAGCTGCGTATCTATTATATAACATAAACCTTCCTCTTGAATCACTCTATCTATTGTTGATAACTGCATTAACAAAAATCTTAGCGTTAGACAAAGGGAGCGACTATATATAACATTATATAAATTCCACGAAGTGAAATTCACATTGGTATTAATGCTATGGCTCATATTTCAAATTGGTTACTTTCCTACTCAGTTACGACCGCCTTACAACGTATAGGATAGGTTACATTACATACATTCTATAAAAAGAATACACAAATGTTTTGGGACTGACTAAGCAAGTATAAATAAAATCCTGACAAACCTTTTTGTGTAAGCCTGGTAGGTAACAAATATTTTAGTAAGTATTTAGGTCACGAACTCACTACTAGGCATAATTGTTAAAGTTATGCGACAGGGCTGCGGTGACCGGACGTCGTTGTTTGCCGACCTAAGCCCACGCCGCACGTGTGGGAGGTACGGTGGTCAATGTTTATGTATCTACAGACATCTAACACTACTAGTTTTATGATTTACTGCTTGGCATTCCGAATTGTTATGTACTTTAGAAGCGATCTTAATTTGTTGTCTTAATTTAAATAGTTATAACCATAGAGCTGGTTAATTAAGTTGATATATTACGAATTTTAAAATTAAGATGAATAATAAATTGCTATAGGCCATTATGGTATGGTCCCCTAGTCTTGTCTGTAATTTCGCCTTACAGTGTCCCGTAAGGCAAGCTACTCATTCGTAGGTTTGGTGTCCTAAAATGAAATAGGGGAATCTAAACATAAGTATAAAACTATCTTTTTTACTCGCAAACTCCCTCGTTTATAATGCGCAAGATAAAGTAAAATATTATATATAGCAAGCGAGGCAAGAGTGCTCTACCGCTGCCTATATCATCGCTTAGCATCAGACGAGATCATTACTTGCCAGCCTGCCGATTTTCTATCTATGTAGAAATTTATATCTTCTTCATCTTTTTTTTTTACTCCATGGGTGGCAAACAACCATACTGCAGTTACCATAGCCTATGGACGCTGACAATACCAGAGGTATCACTTGCGTGTTGCCAACCCATTATTACACCAAGGCCTTAAAATGGGTGTAATACAAATACTCGTATTCCTGGAATAGGAATACGAGTATTTCAAAACGCATCCCTAAATGAGCGCTGGAGACCTGTAAAAAAATATCGTTTGGTATTGGCTAACCTGGTCACAGAATTATTTAGATCGCTCATATTTAGGCCGCTGCCATGAGATCTTAACTTAGTAAGATGCAATGACTACACACTTTTCATTTCACGTACCAGACTGACTATTACGAGTGCATAAATACATCATACTAGTCCTTATTTGGATTTAAGTGGTTATAAAGTCATATCTAATTATATCGAGCTTCTAATAAGCACAAGTGGTTCTATATTTAGCTATGCGTGATGTGCCGGCCCTAGTTTATTAACTCCAACTACAGTAATGATGACTGTTAATGTACCTAACAACCTATTTTTACCGTTACTCTGTAATTAATGATTATTGAGTAATAAACTATGAATTCTAAAAGTTTACTCATAACTTAACGTGTCCTACGAGTGACATGCCTGAAATGTCAACTTCCATCCCCAAACCAATAAAGGTTGCATTACTTTCTTTTTACGGAATTGCAGCTGACTCTTTCTTACATGGGACTTAATATCATGACTAGCGAAACGTGAGCATGATAAATCCCAGTCTATCTCATTGTGTAAATATCCCTGCTGATATTGGGTAAAAATAAATAAATTTAAAAGTACCTTCATTATTTCTTAGCAGTTCTCATAAATCATGGGTGCCCCAGCTTGGGGATCTCGCAGCGGCGGCGGTGATCGTCCACGGCTGCTGCGCATGACACCGCTACGCCACAGCTTCGCCGCACCCGCTTCACCGCCCGCGCCGCCCCCGCCAAGAACTCACGATTACGCCTCCGACGCTGACACCAACAAGAAAGGTAACTTCCTTATGTTTGCTATAAAACCTTATATGGTAATCTAAGGCGTTTGTATAAGCCGTTTGCTCGTTTTATTTGGAACGTTAACGAGACGATGTTAGATTCAACCTTCCAAAAACTGCTTCCATATTTAAGTAACTGCTTATTTTTTATTAGGTACTTATTCTCATGTCACAGTTAATATGCTTCTGTAAAGGTTCATGGTCATAATTCGAGTTGTTTTTATCATTTCAGAAGAAGGATGGAACGCAAATCTTTCGCAAAGATGGCGGAAACTACGGCGCAGGTGTTCTCGTCTACGACCTGGATCTGGAAACCGTGAGCCAAGTCCTGTGCGCTGCTCGCCATCACCGCCTAGGCCACCATCACACTGCTCTCCAGCACAACCTTCTAAGTTATCTTTTAGACATCGCGGTAAAGTCTACACCACGGCATCATTGCGTGTCACAAATGGAGCTCCAGATTTATTACGAGCTTTGGGAAAGCTTGGTGGTGGACTGCGACGAAGAGCTCTATCTGCTCATGATGTTTTAACGCCACCACAGCAACAACCATCTACTTTCTATGTTCCTAGTCCTACGGCCACGCGGCATCCACCTTCACCATCTCCACCAAGACAATCAGCAACAATAAGAAGGCGATGCAGTTCTCCGAATGTATATCGATCAAAGGATTCAACTACCTTGAGAGATCGTGCACCTCTTATTAACCAAGAAGATGAAAGTCGGGATGTTGTAGACTTTAACTATGTCCCGGAAAGAAGAAAGAATAATTCGGAAGGAAGAAGTAGGCGCCCGTACAGTGAAAATGTTGAATTAGATCTTCCGTACAGAAATGCGTATAACCGATTACCCTGTGATAATTCTCAGAGGTTATGGGAAGAACCATATCGGTTACCGCGAGTGCAGTCACGACAAGAACCAATACAGCAATTGCGCAACGGTGTCGCAGAGTTGCGTGTGAGTGCCACGCCAAGGTCTGCGCGACCACCGCCAGTACCACCAGCCTCAGTGCAAATGGCAAAACGGCCACCAGCACCAGAGCCTCGAGATACAAATTCTTTTGAGGTAAAGTTCAAAATAATATTTTTGGATTTCGCCAGCACACGATCGATTAACTGACCTTATCCATCATCTGCCCGCAACTTGGTGGATTGACGATCTTTACCAGATTGTCAATTAACCTTATTAGAACCTTATTAGACCTACTTCCAGCAGTGGATGTCTGCCGGCTGATGATGAGAATAACTTCCTGTCAATAAAAAAGTATTTCATTCGAATAGTACCCATGATTAATGGAATTATTTTGTTCTAATGACATGTTATTTCAAAATGTAATTGGCCGGTGACTATGTGCTTTTTTATAATGTATAAAATTCAAAACGAGACATGCATACATAATAATTTAAATATAAATCATTATTGTTATGGCATTACAATGTTTAACCATAAATTTCCAGGTGCGGTTTACAAAGTCAGCTGGCGGGAAGGGGCTTGGCTTTAGCATTGTGGGTGGTCGAGATTCGCCGCGTGGAGACATGGGGATTTTTGTCAAAACCATTTTTAATAACGGCCAGGCAGCTGAATCTGCACTCAGAGAAGGTGAGTTATTCTAAACAGTGTAAAAATAGACTAAAATACTTACTAAAGTAGATTAAAGCAAGTCGTCGTAGTGCATACAGGCTTTGACTATTTTGGTATCAGATGGCCGCGTATGAGTTGACCTAAAATGCAAACACTATTAAAAAAATCAACTGTCAGATTTGAGTTGTTAATAAATATTAGTCAACTACTTTAAACGCTGTCATTGGCAGACTTTCTTACACCTTGCCAGTTAACAAGTTATCCATATCGTAAAGAAATCCACGTGACCAAAAAGAAATTTTAAAAGACATATCTGATCGATTAACCCGTATAGGGCCATATTGTGTATGCCATCTTAATGACGACGAAATTTTTTTTTATGGATACCTTCGCATTTGATCATGATCGTGCCTGGTGCTATACGATGACGTAGACTAGTCCTAGTCTTTTAGAAAATGTATATTACTCTTTTTGTCCTTGTCTTATGTAATTCATCATTAACCCTTGTAAGTAGAAAGGTGCAGATTCCTCCGCGAACGTTACGCGACAGCTGCCTACAATTACCTAACGTATCTGCCGTAACTTCACCTGCCGCTCGTTCCCTATAAATAACAACTTAAAGGTTATATTCAGTTAAGCAAACATTACCATCTAATTAACACTGGCACGTGGCAATTAGATCGCCCTTGTCGAATGCGAAGGTATTACAAATAAAAACACAATTTACAAAGTGCTAAATATTCGATTTCCTAGTTATTATGTTCCTACTAAATAGCTCTAATGTTTTTTTATAAAGGCATCCCTACATCACATAATACACATATTTTTTATTAAATAAATTATGTTTATGTATAGGATTTCGAAGTCTTTTATGAAGTACTTGATCAAGAACAGCTAGGCTAGTAGGTGCATCTACAAAGACATTAAATATAGAAATATTTTCCAATTACATACCTACTAACGTAACTATAGCTTATACCTACCTACCATTTGTTTGAATATAACACGATTCAGCGTGAATACTATGTTGATTCCTTTAAGAAATATTAACCTACCCATTGTACAGCTTTTATCAATACCTGTCACGTGTTTAATTTTCAGTACGAGTTAATTAAAAATCTATCAGCAACAAATTTATCGATCCGATGCGGCTCGAATTACAATTGTATTGTGTTTTTTTATACGACTTATGTGGCAAACAAGCATATGGCCTGCCTGGCGGTAAGCAATTACCGTAACCAATCGCCACGTGAAATACCAGGAGTAATGCTCCTGCTAGACTAAAAACTTAGTAACACCAAGCATTTGATCCATCTGGGATATCTCTGGAATAGGAAAACATTTCTTAAGAAACCACAAATTACCTGTATGTAGTTATTTGGCTATGGTCTTCTGAAAAGAGGAGGTCATTCCCTAGTCAGGCTTGCTTGCTTGTATGATACCTTACTGAATTAACAATAAAGATTACAAGGATTTTTTATTTTGATTTTTCTGAGAAAACATTGACCTGTCATTCTATGACCTGACAGTTTGAAGGTATATTTGCACATTACAGTACAATGATGTTGCAGAATTTTGCAGCGCCTAAACAAACAATTATATGCTCACGATCTTATGAAAACCCTTTAAAGTACTTAACATTACTTCTGCAGTCATTTTAAAGTACTAAAAAAGGTATAACCACTGCCTGAAGGTCGATGAACTCACTTAAGAGTCTGTATCGCGCCCCGAGCTGTTTAAAAAGTCATGATTGATGAAGTAATAAACCAAATATTGTACTTTTAAACAATTTCAGTGAGTAAAAAAACAAAATGTTTTTAAAATGGCTATGTTTTATGCTGGCACCGCAAAAGGTCTTTTGTAATTTGGTAACCACGTCGAGCCCTCTGTTGACTACAGAGGGCCCTATAATATAACTTTTTAATTGTTTGCATACACATTCTAATTGCAATTTCTATGTTTTCAGGTGACGAGGTACTCTCAGTGAATGGTCGTGGTACAGCAGGCTTGACGCACGGAGAAGCTATCCGGCTATTCAAGGACGTGCGCGCAGGGCCAGTACTGCTTCGAGTAGCTAGGCGCGCTCCGCCTCGCTGACTACCTTGCGCCTGCTGTCCTGACGCACATGACCAGCAGGCGCCTTCATCATACGTGCCCGATATCTACTCCACTATGTAAACATTATGTTCTTCATATTTCAGAGTTAAACTGATTTCGAACATATTACCTATACACGTAATCAATGTGGTAGATGAGAAGATTTGTGTTTTTGTTCTTGCTTGGACTATTTTTTTAGTATATTTAGCCTTGGCTTGTTATTAACGTTAACAGATCTCTCTTTATCATATAACACACTCATATTCTTCGTAAATAAAGGTAGCAGGATTGTTTTATATTTATAGTCTTGCTATCCTTGCCTGTACTAATCAAATGATTTACCGTCTGTTAACCTGAAGGAAAGAAGAAATTCTAAAGACAAGTCTGATTTATCAACTCGCATTAAGCCAGCGTTTGTGAATTTAAGGTCTAAACCCTTGATTGAGAAGAGGAGACCCGTGCCCAGCAGTAGAACATATTTATGGGCCGCTATTGTATCCTTACCTATGGATGGAAAAATAAATTGAATGTTTTTAATACAGATTTAACGCCATACAATGGAATTTATATTATAATAACGCACCTAGTTCATCATGTACCTACAGATATGTATTTAGAAAGACAAGTATTTTACTTACTATGTCTTTAACAGGTTTTTGATAAAAAATATGATTCAAAAAGCCTAAATATTTTAAATATCAATAAGAACTCAATTTGGAAAACTTTTATAAAATGATTTGTATTTGTAAAATTAGTTCTAATATTGCTGCTTTTTATGCTGCATATATTTTGTAATCAGTATTAATATTATAGAGATACATTTTTTGATAAATTTAATAAATCTCAGCCGCTATTTCGCAATTCAGTCCATTTTTCGGATATTTAATGTATTAAAGGGACGTGTGTATTATAAATTATTTTCGTAAAAGATGTATACGTTGTGGAATGCCTTTCAATATTTGTATGAATGAAATTTAAAGATGCCTTTAATATGTAAACAGAAGTATTTTTTCAAACATGCATTTAATAAAGTAAGCTTGCCTTATATATTGGATAAATGTTTATCATTAATAGATAGAGTGCAAAAATAAATCAGTAGATAATAGGCCAGTCATTGGGTGTTCTGTCTTACATCAAAGATAATATCAATGTCAACATGTCTGCCTATTTCCAACAGGGATCTGTGGGTTAAAACTAGAGCCCTAGTTTACAAATTAATACTAATTGGGCCTCCCTGTGATAGGGAAAACTTTTCTTTAAAACTAAGAGCCTAACAAATTGGGTAGTGTTATCTTTGTGTTTCCATTGATAAACATTAAATAACATTAAGTATTTTTAGCATTTTTGCTATGCAATCAGCTCAAATATACTTAAATATTAAAGCAATGTGGAAAAAGACGAGCCCGGAGCAGGACTCGAATCAAGTCACTCCACGACGTAAACAAGCGGTGGACAAATTCTAACTCTGGAGTAGGAGCTCGGATGGCACAGTTGGTAGTGCGCTGGGCCGGAACCCGAGAGGCGCAGGTTCGAGTCCTGCTCTGGGCTCGTCTTTTTCCACATTGCTTTAATATTTAAGTATATTAAATAACATATTTTTATCGAGAGGTTTGTGGCCAACCTGCGTGTCTATACAAGTGGCATAAACGGTACTCGAATCCTAGTCATGGGATTTGACATAGGTTTACGATATCATGTAGTAAACTTACCGTTCACAGCAGTCTTACTTATCAGTGTAGATGTTTCATCAGTGGAAACGCTTAATAAGAAATTTAAAAACTGTGGCTTTTCATAAAGCTAAATGTAGTTTTAGTAAATAACTAAACTAACGAAATACATAACGAAACGTATTAGATACACACAATTTGATACAATTTGATAAAAAATTGTCTGTGATATGATATTCAAAGTTGAGTGAATAGTGTAGTGTTTTTAAATACAGCTAAATACGAGTCCAGGTATGTATCACTTGCCCGATCCAATCATCGTATCCTTATCGCCAAAACGTATCATGATCGCCTATATAGACGGGCCGTATCGCTTGTCGTATCAGAGCAGCGTATCAAGACTGCGTATCATGATCGCGTATCATGACCAGTCACGATCAGCCGTGATCGGATCGGGCAAGTGATACATATACACCTGCCTTAATTGTAAGACAGCTAACTTATTTTTATATTTCTATAACATATACACTTAGAATATGTCAAGTATTTATTGTAAAGTATACATAAATAACTGTATTTTTATTTAGAATTGTAGATTTAACAAATAAGTATTATATGTAAGTACTAAGTGCATTACTGTATTTCTAATCATATAGGTATAGATTATAATATGAAGTTAGGTCGATTGGTAATGTTATAACGATCGAATAACATGTATACATAGACTCATGACTATTAAGAGAGGTGGTATGTAGACTCTACGGATTCTTTATACGATTCAAATTCCAATAATCGGTTTGAAAGTATCTCAAAACTATACTTGAAAACAAATATAGGTATTGCCATTCTAAATTATGTTAAATAGCTGTCAACCTTTTGGCATTTTGCATCGATAAAGCGAAATTTAAACGATTAGAAATCGTACCTAAGTTTATCGATTCAGCGCGATTGATATTATTTATAATTGCATTACAGCAAGAAGTCGAAGTATCTCTCAAGAATTTAACATTACAGCTTAAGATTCAATAAATCTAATAACATAACACTCGCCAGCATGATTAGAATGAAAACTTTTCTAGAAAATATTTACAAAATTATGTTATTCGGTCAAAAAGTTCATTACTTTTAAATATTTTTGTAACATATATTTAAATTTGTAAATATCAGGGGCTATGCAGCTTTTTAGATGTAATAGGTACCAACACGAGATAAAAAAAAAAACAAAAGTATATACACATATATAACGCGATGGCAAACTAAGTATTTTTGCATTTTTACTATAAGAATTTGATGTAGATATTTACACAACAAAAAATAAACATTTCAAAGACTATCTAATGTGTTTATCTTTTCATAAATTCCTTTTTTTTAACAAATTGAATGGTTAACAAGCATATGGCCCGCCCGATGGTAAGAAGTTACCGTAGCCCATGAACGCTTGCAATACCAGATATACTTGCGTGTTGCCGATCCATTTTTTTACACCAGTACTTTAAAATGTAAGGTCAGTCAGGTTATAATCCTTTGCAGCTAAATAACTACAGCTAAATAACTACACCAAATAAAAAAGAGAGCAAGCGACCGACAGATGCTTGCTCTCTAGTATGGTGACTTACCTATCTTGATTCGTTACAAAAACCATAACTTATCATTGGTCCACAGAGGACGTCAGCATTTTAAATTCATTCATATAGATCACCAGTAATAACTTTCAACACTTTTTCTTTCACAATCACTTTTACACTATTTCTTTTTTGCATCGATTCAAACACGACGTATACGCGATACAGTCGCAAGCTGTCATGCTTTACTTACTACTTCATCATCATCATCATCTCAACACATAAACGTCCCACTGCTGGGCACGGGTCTCCTCCATACATTTGGAGAGAAATACTTACTACTTACGTATTTTTATTTATTTATATGTTCCCTGGAAAACTGCATGGTTGGTTCAGTGGCTTAAGTGGTTACTACTGCGCGGAGTGTTGTGGGTTCGATCCCCACACAAAAATTTGTGTGATACATACATTTTTGTCCCGTGAACACAAAGTACACCCATACTTTGTGTTCGTTAATTGAATATTTGTAATGTCCCCCGTGACACAGGACTTGTACGGGACGTCTTAAAAAAAAGGCACAGCAAAAATAACAGATTAGGAATAGAATAGTATTAGAAAGCCAGTTACAGTTCTTTGCTTCTATAAACATGACTTTGCGAATGCCTTGAATTCACAAGAATAACCGAAATTCGGTTAGGAGGACATTATTATTATACATAGGCAAAGTCCAATAAGGCAGCAATCCGACACGACTGAATAGAGATTGGCCTAATGGCTTTACATGCCTTTCGAGGCACGAGGGTGTAAACACCTTTCTAAACTTTATGTGAATCTTTTGACACAAATACCCGACATTTTGGGTTCGACCCGGGTATCTTACCCGGGACCTTATGATCAGCAAAATATTAACATGAATAGACTGTCGAGGTAGTTCAAAATTAGTAATATATAACATTTTTGCATAGCTATGTGTTACATACTGTGTACCACATAGCTATGCAAATACTCTTAAAAAGTGAATATCATTATATCAGTATAACCTTGTTCTAAGTATCAAGGTGAAAAACACCTTTCTAATAATGCTAACGTAATATATTCAAACACTTGGTGCAGCAATTTTGTATAAGTAGAAGAAAACTAAATTATCTCTTGCAAGCGCTAGAAATGCACACAAATATCCTACATTTACTTTTATATAGCGAATTCAACTTCATCTATCTTCTATAGGTATACTTAAATAAAGTTGAAATGTCTGTTTGTAATGTCAAAATACGTTTTTAAAATTCCATGCAAGCAATAATAAATTTTTGTTAGTCTGCTTTTCTGTCTGTTGGTTCAGGGTAATCTTCAAAGCAAACGTGGTGATTTGATGGGACTTTACTAATATTACTAACTAGTTGTTGCCCGCGGCTCCGCCCGCGTCGATGTCGGTTATCGCTGCAAAAAGTAGCCTATGTGTTATTCCAGACCATAATCTATCTCTGTGCCAAATTTCATCCAGATCCGTTCAGTAGTTTTTACGTGAAAGAGTAACAAACATCAAACCATCCATCCATCCATCTATCCATCCATCCATTCTAACAAACTTTCACATTTATAATATTAGTAAGGATTAGCCGGCAGCTTCATAATAATAATGGGGTGGCAAACAAGCATTCAGCCCGTCTGATGGTAAGAAATTAGGTACCTAGCGTAGCTTTATGGACGCGTGTTGCCGACCCAAAAACAATCCAGGGTGCCTTGACAATATTTTTGGATTTTTGTGGGATTTGTTGTTGTGAAACAATGTCCTATCGCAAGGCTTTTTCCATCACAATCATCGTTTCTTTATAAATGCAGCACTGGAGACCTGAGTTGGTATATTATAAAATACTGTATTAAATCCACGCAAACAAAATCGCGGGTAACAGCTAGTAGGTATAAAGTAAAGAGAATTTATTTGCATTCCTCTAGAGATCTATTCAGAATATATTGGACGTAAGTTTGTACAACGAGCACATTTTCTTTTCTTTACAATGAAGCTCTCGTTTCGTACTTACGTGCGAAACTCATTAACCCTCAAATGTCGTCGGTGGGACATTAACTGGCTGGCAACGTGAACGAAGTGATTACACGATCAAATTTATTTGCATTTAATTAACAGTCACATAAGTGAAATGTAAGGGGGTCCGTTGCTTAAGCTGGTAGATAAATTTACTTTGTCGCGATTGGATTTAGGCGAGGATATATTAAGAAGATATATTACTTTGTTTGTTTTACTAAGGAATCTTTTTAATAAAAATAAGTCAAAGTCAAAGTCAAAGTCAAACTCATTTATTCATTTAGATCAAATCCATGATACTTATGAACGTCATTACAACAAATGCCAGCATACTTTTTTCCTAAGGCCAATTCGCTGACTAGGGTTGGGCCTCGAGAAGAATTGGCAAGAAACTCGGGCCACTCTTTTTAATCGCCAGAGTATAACATTTACAATTTGGTATGAGTTACAATAGTGGTAACAAAAAGGAACGGAAACCAATATACCATATGAGAAATTTAGATAAGTATTTAATTAATGAGTAAACAATATGGAGAAAAAAAAAAATGAATTTAGCTTTCCACTGTATGGTAATGAGGGATCGTTTCTTTTTGTAAGTATAAGATAGAAACGTGTCGAGATCACATTGCAATCTTAGTAAATATCTAGAAACTATATCTTTAATATTTAAAAATAAATCATGCCAAGATTGACCAGCCACCCCAAGTAGCACCCGTTCACGAGCATGACGCACAGACCAGCCATCATTTCCTTCGCCATATTAGAGGGAAGGAACTGACCCGGCCAATACGACACCACAAGCAATGGCATTTCAGTGAGCATGACAATCCAGGACATAATAAGAAAAAAATAAACTCAATAGAAAGCCAATAATGATCACAAAACGTCTCCTGACAAATTTTAAACGTAGTTATTATTCTTATATAATTCTGCATCAAAATTAGCAACTAACCCCATGACTTTTTATCATTTAAAAAGTCATTAATAGTGTAATAACCCTTGCTTAAAAGATGATTTTTTACTTCTAGTTTGAATTTGTGTAAGGGTAGGTTCATAACTTCAAGAGGTAGTTTGTTATAGAAACGTACCCCGAGTCCCGCAAATGAATTGTGGACTTTATGAAGACGGTGATACGTACCAACTAGTTTATGTTTGTTCCTTGTGTTTAGTGTATGAATGTCACTGTTTTTAGAAAACAGGTGTATATTTTGTTTAACGAACATGATGTTGGCAAAAATGTACTGAGATGCAACTGTCAGAATGCCTATTTCTTTAAACCTTTCTCTAAGTGAAACTCGTGCGCCTAAATTGTAGATAGAGCGTACTGCTCTTTTCTGGAGTATAAATATGGTTTCAATATCGGCGGCCTTTCCCCACAGTAGTATGCCGTAAGACATGACGCTGTGAAAATAACTAAAATATACAAGCCTAGCTGTTTCTACGTCTGTAAACTGCCTTACCTTTCTTACTGCAAAAGCTGCGGAACTAAGTTTCCCTGCAAGACATGATATATGGGCACCCCACTGGAGCTTGCGATCTAAAGTCAAACCCAAAAACACTGTAGATTCAACGAAACCTAACGTTTCACCGTTCAAAATTATATTACTTGATGTAAGAGTTTTAGTATTCGGCATAGTAAACTTAACACACTTGGTTTTTTTTGAGTTTAACAGTAGATTGTTTGCATCAAACCAGTCCAGGACTTTCGCGAGTGAACCATTCACAGCATCAAGATTTGATTTTTTACGGTCTACCTGAAATATAAGCGACGTATCATCTGCGAATAGTACAATGTCACAGAAATCCTGCACTTAGAAAGGCAAATCATTAATATAAACTAAAAAGAGAAAAGGGCCTAGAATTGAGCCCTGTGGGACACCCATACCTACAGATAATCCTGAAGATCTACTACCGTTAATATCGACAAATTGAACTCTGTTACTTAGGTAGGTGGCAACTAGGTTGAGTGCAGCATCTCTGATACCGTAATGCCTGAGTTTTCTCAGGAGCGTATTGTGTTCAACACAGTCAAAGGCTTTTGAAAGGTCACAGAAAACACCAATAGCATCCATTGAATTTTCCCAGGCTCTAAAAATGTGTTTTATCAATTTAACACCTGCATCGACTGTAGAACGACCCTTTCTAAAACCATATTGCTCATTATGTAATAATTTATTTAAATGAAAGTGACTCTCTAACTGCAACAGTATAATTTTCTCGAAAATTTTGCTAATAGCAGGCAATATGGATATTGGTCTAAAGTTAGTTGGATCATTTTTACATCCGTTTTTAAACAAAGGTATTACTTTACTGTGTTTCATTAGATCAGGAAATACTCCTGTATCAACACATCTATTAAATATTGCTGCAAGATGTGGAGCTATATTCAAAATTATATTATGAACTAGTTTAACAGATATACCCCATAAGTCAGCAGTTCTTTTTGATTTCAATGTTTTGAACGCTTTCAATATATCATTGGGGTCAATATATTTAAAACAAAAAAAGACGCTACACTCTTCCACGCTACCCTTTACCAAGTTTTCGGCTTTGACTGGGCAAGAATCTAAGGAGCTAGTTGTGTTAATTGGTATGTTCGTAAAGAAATTATTAAACATATGCGCTACATCTAAATTATTTGAGACCACTTTATCATCATGCTTAAGTTGAAAGTTGTCATCACGCAATTTGATTCTACCAGTTTCATTATTAATAATATTCCAAGTTGTTTTTACTTTGTTATCTGCCTGCTTAATCTTATTACTTAAATATAGAGACTTGGCTAAAGAACAAGCCCTTTTAAAAATTTTTGAATAATTTTTAACATAAATAAGAAATGTCGGATTACTATTGTATTGTTTCATACCATATAGCTCGTATAGCCTAGCCCTACTTTTATAGATGCCGTTCGTTGCCCAGTCACAAAAATTAACTTTGATGTTCTTAAAGAAAGTTTTAGGCTTAAAATTTTTTTCATATTCGAATTTGATTACATTAAACAAAGACTCATAAAGCTCATCTGGATCATCCAGAGTAATATCTATATTGATGATTTTGGTGGCTATACTATCACTAAAGTGTTCTAGGCGTCCAGAGGTCATTGGCCTACATGTGATCTTAGTAACTTTAGGTATTGTGTTTGTGCGAATTTCAACCTTTTGGCCACAATGATCTGATGTCAAATCATTCAATATAGATTTGCTTAAATACTGACAATTGCAAAAAATATTGTCGAGGCATGTAGCTGAATGAGAGGTGATCCTTGTTGGTTCGAAAAATAAATGATGTAAATCAAATGACTTAAATAAGCTAATCAATCTACTGCAAGTAGCTGATTGTTCAAGTATATTGACATTAAAGTCTCCACAAACTACTACATATTTACTACCAACAGCTAAACGTTTTAATATGTCTTCCATTACTACTTCAAATGTACTAAAGTCACTCTGCGGTGGTCGGTATATACAAACTACGATATGTTGCTCAAGCTCAACACAGGATATTTCAATAGTGCGCTCGATAGAAAGTTTAACTATGTCTTTACGTTCTTTACATTTAATACTATTACAAATATATATTAGAGAGCCACCATGAATAGCTTTCTTTCTTACAAATGCACTACCAATAGAATAATACTCATTATTTATTAACATAATGTCACTCTTTAACCAATGCTCAGTGACACAAAGAATGTGAATGTTATGTTCTTTTAAAAATAATTCTACCTCTAACATCTTGCCGGATAAGCCCTGAATATTTTGATGAAATATGTTAAGGCTATGTGTCTGCTTACCCTTTGTCGCATCTAGTAGTTTAAACTACGAGATGTATCAAAATTATTGTTAATAGTACTACATACTATACTACTACTAATACTATGATTAACTAAGTCCTTCAATACTCTATGAGTACCTGCATCAGTGAATAAACTAAATAAACTAAATGCTAATAATTTAGCAACCTGTCGTTTGTCAAATAAGGAAAGATACATAGTATCTTCTGTTAATAAAAAATTACTAATAAATATATTAGTGTCGAAAAATAAAATTACCTCGCTAAGGCGACATGTACTATTATAAATTAATAAATTAAGCTTTTCAATATGCCTGTTTTGTTTCTCAGTCAAGGCATATGAATATGGCAAGGCACAAAATATAAATCTACAACCTAAATTATTGTGAAGTAATGTCATTACTTCAATTGCCTGCAAAATGTCTTTTTTTGTGACATTCAAGCTGTCACCAAATAATAAAATCCCTGTGGATTGCTCATTAAACCTAGCACACTTTAAATTATTAATTATGTTACAAAACTTAGCTCCCGGTAAACAAATATTTGTTATTGAATATTCAGTGTAACAATTAATTAAACTACCTAAATCTCTCCCTATCTGGTCAGAAAGTATAGTTACATTTTTTGTGAGAGAGGTCTTGACTGTGTTACTTACTTGAATTGGCTGGTGATAAGATGTGAGACAACAATCAGAATTATTCTGATTAATGATTAGATGGTGCGGTGAACTGTTGAGTGACTCTGTTTGACACACAGATGACTCATCGGTGAATGTTGTTGTTTGTGTACATGTTGAGCAATGCTTATTAGTGAGAGAAATCACCTGTTCCAGGTTCTCCCTGCCAACCCTTGCGATCTCATCATATTTAAGTATGTACTCATGTGTTTGTGTCTCATGTTCAAGAATAGTCCTTGTGAGATGTGATTGTAAGTGTAAAATTTGTGACTCAAGTTGTTGTGTATGTTGTTCATATAGTAACTTACTACTTACTAATTGTTCATTATAATTTTCTATCTCAGAGAGTAAAGTTACCCGTTCATTGATCAAATCACCGTTAATTTGAGATAACTGTTTAATGTTAGCTGACCTCCTGAGGTCAAATTCAAGTTTCTTAACTAATTTCCTTAATTTAAAATATTTTCTAGATTTCTTTATACTATTAGTAAGGAATGTTGATTTAACACTACATTTACATTTTAAAGCATTTAAAATTTCTATTTTGTTACCTAGAAGCTCAGAATATAGGTTCTGAGTTGCTTTACCGTTAAGAGCCTGTATGGTATCTTGTAAGGTAATTATTTCTAAATGGGCTTTGTGCAGGTTTAACTCCAGCTCAGTAATACGACTCAGAGACGTTGTATAAGTATTATGACAACTTGTGAAGGACTCCAATTCTTCCTGAAGAATATTACGTTGGTCCGATATGTCCATAAACTGAATGTGAAGTGTAGATAGTTCTCCTTTTAGCTCTGATACCCTATTATTTAGAGATTTCATCTCTTCTTCGCAGTCACTGCGCTCCTTCAACAGCAGACTGTTTTCCTCCTTGTATTTCTTTAGTTCTAGCAGTGTTAATTTAAGCTGGGTCTCTGTTTCCTTGGCCTTTGTTTTACGGGTCATTATATGAGAATTCATAGTGGAAATGACCTTCAGTACCACCAAGTCCCTAGAAGTAAATAAAACAGCTGAGAGAAAGAAATAAAAGCAAATAAAGAGGTTACAGGGTTGAAACTAGATTATTACAAACAAGGTTAACATTTACAAGGACTGGGAAATTAATAACAAAAGAAAATTTGTGAAAAGTTAAAAGAAGAATGGTATTATATGTTAATTGACCCTTAAAAAGTTAATTTTAATTTTAAAATGCACTGACAAGGGTAGTAATAGTAGGTAAGTATGCTGAGCAGAAGTGCGTTAGAAACTGTTTAAACAAGTTATAATAGATAATAACTTAGTATTAATGAAGGTGAAGACTGTGAAGTGTACCTACATGCAATGTTGAAATGTTGCTTTATTATTATATTATGATCTTACTTTCATATTAATAGATTCACTTAATATTAGCTTGTACCTAAGTAAATAAACAGTGTGTATGTACTGTTTGCTTGCATTAAAGAGTTTTATATCCCTCTGTAAAAACTTTGACAGTATGACTGTGCCTGCAAATGCAGGTTGTAAAACTCATAAAATACTAAATTAGGTCTTGTAGGTTATTACATACAAGCCTCCAGTAGTCTACATATGTATTGTGGAGTGTTTAAAATGGTAATAAGTAAGATACTCCCCAGGTTTTACACGATGACTTCAAATTCCGTACGTTGAAATTCGCATGTCATTGCGCTGTCCGGCAATCAGTTTTTGTGACGGATTTTTAGCAGCAAACACTAAAATACTGCATTTGTCACCTCCAGTGTACTAATTAGATATAATAACGTAAAAAATACAACTTAATTATTAGTAAAAATTAAATAAAAATAATTTATTCTTCGGAAGGAAAAATTTGACGTCTGGCGATCACAGTGTTGCCAGTCGAAAAGTAAAAAATACCAAAACGTCTGTAAAGATGGTAAGTAATGCCGTTTTGGACTGGATTATTGGTAAGGTGCCGTAAGTGGTAACACCATATACCACTGCGCGGCGTGTTGTGGGTTGGATCGCCACATGGAACAAGTATGATAATAATTGTTACGAGTATTGGTGTACTTTGTGTCCTTAATATTTAATTCGGGCTGATAAATTTCTTTAAACATACAAACTCAGCTTCAGCTTGGTTTTGTAGTCATCTCTGCGACTAAGTCAAAGATAAGATGTAAATCATATCTCAAATACAAATAGAATATAATGTAGTAACTATCTATAACATAATAATTATCTTAATCATATTTGAGAGCTAACTTCATGTAGGAACTCTCAGAATTGTCCTTCAAAGTGTTTTTACAGGCAGACTGCTTTATCCATTCTACTAATATTATAAATGCGAAAGTTTGGATGGATTCATGAATATTTGGTACTCTATCACGCTAGAACGGCTGAAAGGATCTAAATAAAATTTGGCACAGAGATGTATTATAGTCAGGAATCGCACCACGGCTTCTTTTTATCAGAAAAATCTACTACGTAGGCACTTGCGAATAAATGTATAAAGAAAACAACAATATATTATGGTGATTATATAATATAATATAGTAACATAAAAGATTAATAGTAACTAATATAACATATACCACCTAATGTAAATATAAAGAATATCGTATATTCGTAAAGGGTTTTTATTTTGATGTTACTTAATGACATTAGTAGCAACTGCGTGCAATTGATTTTTATAACTATTGTAAATCTATCAATTACTTACATCAATCAATCAATCAAATTGTTGTAAAACCGTCAATTTTATCAATTAATCAAATTATTGTAAAACTGACAGTTTTATCATCAATACACCCAACTTGTCTTAGTCTACTACTAGACATAGGACTTTCCTTGTTCACGCCAAAACACCTAGTTCTTAAATGCAAAAGAATTGGATATTGACCATTTTATATTCATTATAAGTTATTAACAGGTGCGGATCCAGGATTTGATTTAGGGGGGGAACAATCTTAGCTCATTTTACTAACAAGCTAGAGGGGGCATTTGCACCCATTTCCCTCCTCTGCCTGGACCCGTGTTTACACGTTACAAAAACCCAGATAAAAACCTGTACGTAAGCAGCAGCTACTTAAATAATAACCCATATTAATAAATAACAAAATATTTACACTTCCTTAAACTTAGTTCGATGATTTATATCTAAGCAATGGTATGATAGGTACGGCTATTGGCATATACCTACATAATTATCATGGCAAGTTATGGTCCGTATAAGAGTACACAAAATAAAGAAATTTCTAAAATCATAAAGCTTTAAATTTTATACATATAACATGAAATTGAAAATAAATGATGTTACATACTCTGAATCCTATTTCTATATTATGTATTTATTCCATAAAATTGTTTCCTTGAATAGTCACATACTTATAATACTTTACGTAGATAAAAGCCAAGCTTTGTTTATGATGCTTCACAAGCTCTGAATGCATTAAATAATATAGATATGTCGAATTATATACATCACCGTGTGCGCATAATGATTCATCAAACTTAAAATGGCACTTATTAATTTTTCATATTCATTTTTAGCACTAAAATACATTAAATAGAAAATTTCAATGCTTCGTTGACATTTTTACAGTCCAGACTAGTTAATTAAACCGAATTAATTAATAAATAAACGATTTTAACAAACAATGAGACACAGTCTTACAAAAACCTATCTTTACGACAATCCGTGACAGACAGATAAACATAAATTACCTATTTACATCCTTATAGAAACAGTGACTAATGAATGAGGCAAATTGTAAATAAAAGAAGAACGAATAACAGTTCAGAAACCCTACACTTTGAATGCTCTTTACTAAATTGAACGGTGTCGCATAGCATCGAATTACTTTGTCCCTCAATGATCCACACTTGCAGATAAATGATTCTTCTCGGCTCTAAAATACATCGTTCAATTCATATATTAAGCAAAGTCGTTTCGAAAAAAAATGTCATCTCATGTAGGTGGTGGTACTTTGTATTCATTTTTCATTTGTACTCACATATCCATGCCTTTAGGATTTCTAAGTACAAGGGTAACCGGACCAGCGGGTAATGCCTTCAGAGCCGCCCAGGCTTGTGTGCGTGTAAAACTTTCCATCGACTGTCCTCCAGCTGATAGAAGTTCCGCACCGACTAGAACACGACCGCTTTGTGCTGCCGCTCCTCCTGGAAAGTTAAAATTACATTAACAAAAAGATAAAGGGAAAATTTACTTAGCACAGAAAAAATCGTAACTCATTCGATATCAAACAGTTCACGTTTAAACATTAGTTAGAATCTAATTCTTCATCTAACAACATCTGTGAGAAGTAGATTGATAATATTACTGATTTAATTCTCATATTATTCTTCTTCTTTTTTGGTCTCGGCTTTTTCCATTACGTAGGGTCGACTTTCCCAATCCACCTTAAAAAAAATATCTTACCAGCAAAAAGTTTCTTAATGGTAAGAGGATGGTCACCGCGCGGCGAATCTCGACCGCCGTCTAAACCAAAGCCGAGCCCGGCTCCACCGCCGGCCTTCTCCAGCAACACTGTCACTACAGAGCCCGAAGCTCTGCCTTTCGAATCTTTATCTTCTGCCTCTTGTCGGACCTTCGACTCCGCTGTAAATAAGATGGACAAAATACACGTAAGTGATTTCAATTTACTATCTACAGAAGATTTCGCAAGAAACGTCAATAATTATATATATCAAAACATAGTATTTGCTATACCCCATACCCTAATAAAAATACGAGTAGGTACAATACTCTTTAAACGTTTTGATTGCTGTCTTTGTCTATAATTTGCATAGTGCATGCGGTTATAATCTACCGCTTATTTTAGCGTAATAATGAGGTTTTATTTTTTGCTGACTGAAACATAACTATATGTAATAATTCGAAGACAGTAATTCGATTTACTTTGGTTATTAATGTGAAACAATTATCGAAAACTATAAGAAACAACTCATACTGCGAAGTTCAGATTATTTTACTTTTACATTGGAGGCGCTAGTTGCATGAGCATGGCTAGAAACAAAACAAAAATTTCGTTTTATGACAATCATAACTAAGGTGTTTTTCGAAGATAACATGAAACAATACAATATAAGTAAGTTTACAATGTCTTGTAAACTTACTTTAGTCAGTATTAATTTGTATTTACTTAGTTATTATTAAATTTAATTTTACGTTACCTTTTTCAGAGCCGCATCCTACACCATTTGCATTTTGTCGGTTTTCGATCTCTATTTCGATTACAACTTCTGAACGTTGCTCCTGAAAAGAAGGCGAATATTGTATTATTTATCTAAGCAATTTGCCTTGTTTTAGTTATGTATTAGTTAGCAAGGAAAATATCAATCTTGGAACGGCATACGTGATAAACAAGACGTAATAAGTAAGTGGAGAAATTCAAATCTTGTGACAGGATAGCATAGCTGATACCCTAGAGGTGTGAATTCGAATTTCACTCTAGTAGGTACCCGCAAAGTTATTATTCATATTGATACCCCGTTCACATAAAGCCGCGCCTTGGGTAGGTACTTGTAGATGTATTAAAGCCTCATGAGTTTCAAGTCTATGTGAAGTCATCAACAGTGGGATGATACGAGCTCGTATAATAACTGCATATGCAAGAAAGTTTTGCAATCACCAAGAATAGGCAGACTAATGACTGACGAGACGATAAAATACTTCGTCAATCATATAAAATGGTTACCTATATTCGTATAGCCACAAAAGTGAACCACTGTAGAAAGTGCGAGCGCTGTTATAAAGTCTATGCTATTATTTTTTCAATTAACTTTGTATTCTGCTTATTTACTTTTCACGCTCGTTTTTATGTTCACATAAAATAAATAATAACTATTTATTTTGAGCTGGGTCTGGTTTTTAATCCTACAGATTTCAGATATGGTGCGCTGATAGGCACAGGATTAAAAAACTTACATTAATCAAACTATTTCTGTCTGACATATTCATCCCAATATGATGCTTGCTCTACCATGTCCAGTCAATACCAGTGTTCTTCTTTATTTAAGTAGTAAGAACCAATTTTAATGTTGACGCTGTCTACAACTTATTTTTTATTAACGTGGAAATGTTTTAAAGAAAACTTACCTTAAGAATAGTGACAGATTGTGCATGAGTTAAGCCTGCCATTGTGCATCCATTAATACTTCTGATTTTTGCACCTCTCTTCAGTCCTGCTTTAGCTGCTACACTGTCTGCTAATACTCTGTGAACCTAAAAATATTAGATTTCATAAGTATTGTACCGCATTTTCATACTGCTTACTATAATTATCATAGTCAATCAGCCTTTTCTTTTATTCTTTAGTATTTCTTTAGTATTTTATTTTTAAAGACAACTCCCGCACTAGAGAACAAGCTCTGTCTCTGTAGCGGGGGACTTTACAAACATACAATTAACGGACACAAATTACACCCAAACTCAGAACAACTCTTTGTGGGTCACACAAAGTTTTGTCCTGTGTGGGAATCGAACCCACAACCTCGTGCACAGCAGGCGCATACTGCGACCACTGGACCACCAAGGCAGTCAATGTGTAATAGTAATATATTATGTGACCTTAATATATGAGACGCACCCAGTTAGCAGTATGTTTCAGACAAAACAATAGTTTAATGTTTTGTTTTTATTTCTCGCCGCGGTATAGAAGTGGCAGTACATACGATTGCCATAAATAAGTTTCGGATTGGGGTAAAGTGATAAAAAAAATTGTGTGTCAAAAATGATCATCTCGAAACATAATTATAATAGTATAAGAAATATGGTGACAGACAATTCACTATTCTTATTACATAGGACATTGCCTAGTCTTCCGACGAAAAGAAAATAATTATGAATCCTTTAAAGGGTTAGTATTATGAAAATTGTACTCACCGTAACATCTTTCGCTTCACAATCAATTCCACCAGCTAAAATGACTCCTACGCCCGTACCAGCTCCACGCATAAGCCGAATGGTTTGAGTTGATACTTTAGCTTGTTCAGCAGGACTGTTGATGAGTTTGTCACGTGGTTTATCGTTTTCGCCTTTTTTGTTTGATTGTAATAGTTTTTCTCTATTTTGTTTAATAGGACCGCTACCATCAACAATGTCTGTAGCTTTATAATATTCAATAACTTCTGTTTTGTTATTTTTCTCCAATTTTATGGCTGTAATATTTTCAGTTTTCTTACTAAGATGGTCATTTTTCTCTAATAAGGTTGTGTTATTGTTATAGTTGTCAAGCCCAGCTTTTTTAATTTCTTTTATAATTTTTTCTGATATTATCTTGGGACCATCATCAATTTTAGGACTTTCTACAGTAGGTTCATTTTGTTTGTTTTTAGTAGCTGAACTAGAATTTCGTTTCAATCGAGTATTTTTAAAATCATTCTTCCTTTGCCATACATTAACGTCGCTGTCACTGTCTGAATCAGTTTCGGCAATTATTTTGTTACGCCGTCTGTTTTCACCTTTATTCGACACAACACTCACTGATGGCGTGAGCGTAGAAAGGCGTTCAGACGTTTTGGGTACTGGACTCGGAGACCTGTCGCAAGACTCGTGTGAGAATTTAGTTTCAACAACAGGCGATTTAAGTTTAGCATCTCTACCACTCCTGCATTTTGCCGATGCTAATATATTTCGTCTATTTATCGTATCTATATTATACGTTTTCGAAACTTTTCTCTTGTCTGAGTCAGCGACAGAGCTTTCAAGAGAACTACAACTCGCTTGCGATCCAGACGTGGCTGCCGAACCTGCCGATGAACTGAGAGATACATTTGTATCGGATGACACTGAACGACAAACGTTACGTTTAATGTATTCTTCAGAGTTCTTCTCCGTTGTGTTTGATTTAGCAGAGCTTTCTGTCTTGAATACTGAATATGTTGTGTAGTGCGATACTCTTGGTGATAAACGTGAACTATCAGATTCCATGTTTTCTATTATATGCATAGGCGAAGAAGCTGAAGATCGGTAACTTGATTGAGTAGAACTCATTGCAGAATCATTGTCACTGTCTACTACCTCTGTGGCAGTGCAAATTTTAACATCTAAGTTTTTGTAGTCCCGAATATAATTTAAGATATCTTTATGTTCTTTTCTTTGTGAGTTTATTTCAGGTATTATATGCTTAGTTACCCCAGCATTAGATGTTGACAAACGACTTATTAATCCATTATTTAAAGTGGTGTTATGAGGCTTGGCTCCATTGGACTTATAAGTTACTTTGTTTAATAAGTCTATTCTCTCATTATAGTTAGGCTCTGGTGTAGATTCCTTAGAAAGTGATGAAGGCGTATAAACTTGTAGTGATTTGCGTTTGAAAGCCGGTGAATATTTCGGCAAATTATTGGGTAACAGATCGGCCTTCCATTTCGTATCATTTAAGTTTAGTGGCTTTGAATTATTTGGTTTGTTAACTTTATTGTTATTACTATTTTGATTTGATTTCAATAGGAATGACTTAGAAAGCGGATCTTGCACTTTAATTTCGGGTAAATCTACGATAGGAGTCTGCACTTCAGGTATTACTAAACCTCTTAATTTAGACATCGACTTTTTCCTTTGTTCGATTAAATACTCCAAGTTTGATTTATGTGTTGATATGTTTTTATTGCCATTGTCATCACTTGCACTTCTCACGTGATACACATTCTTAGCAAATGTAGGGTCCGGGGTGGAAGGTAAAGTCGTTGTACTGCCATAAAATAAAGGTTTACTATCCGTATAAAGAGACGTGTTGCTACTTTTCGCTGAACTGTAATTTGAAGTCGTCGACGCCCTCTCAACACCTCCTAAAACTTCGGGTCTCTCCGTAGGCCTCTTGTAACTTCGAGGTAATTCATCAAGATTGTCTTGAGATTTTGTCAAACGTCTATCCAAGGAAGATACATCAGAATAACTGCTTGTGTAAGAGGCTGTACTCTTTCTAATAGTTGAAGAGTTTCTAATTGGCAAAGTGCCACACTTATCCAACCGATCTGAAGATGTCGCTCGGTCATTTGAAAACATGGCAATTTTGTCTTTAACGCTGGCCTCACTGCGGGCATCTTGTGTTCTTGATGTGTATGAGAACCTTGGCCGTGCACCCGGCCATGCAGCAGGTAACCGTGGTGGAAGACGAGACGCCGGCTCCGGGGTCTTTTCCACGGCATCACAAGGTGTCTCTACTCCATCTGGAGGCTGTCGAGGGCAAGATGGCAGTGGCGTTTCGTCATTAGACAGACTTTTGTCTTCAGCATCGCTCTTATTGACGCGATCTGAAAATAAAAAAATAAGTTTATTTATTTATATCATCATAACAATGACTTAAACTTTTACACCATTATTCTGTGATTTAAAAACTTAGAATACTAAGAAAATCACATAATCAGATGAACAGTTTTAAATAACAGGGCTTCTTGCAACCTCCACAGTTTCCTTGAGCTATTATCAACACGCAAACCCGTCTGAGCGATGTCTGTTGGAACAGCTGATCCGATTGTAATAAAACAGTTCCTGTTTAAAAGATCTGGCATAGTTTCCATAACAGTTTAAATTGAATATTATAATAAAAACAATTATACCTGTAGTAAAAAGCTGCATATTTTATTTATGTAGACTAACAAAATATTTCGAACCGGGTCAACTCTCACCGCCAATTTATCGTAAACACTTCAACTTATACCGACACATACTTAGCAATTATAATAAAATCGATACACATTTTAAACGTCCGCACTTTAGACGCAAAACAATCTGAATGACAATGATCACCCGATAAAATTAGTAAAATCAGTGTTCACATATCATGATTCACAGAGTGTCCTATTACTATTGACCAAGTGTATTAGCTAAGATGGTGCGTCATCGTATTCCATCATAAGCGATACTTAGTCACTATTAGTGCGTACTTGATTGACCATTTTAGAGTAGCACACGTCCGTGGCTTTACCCCTATAACATGTCAAGGTGTCACCCGAAAATTGAAATGAACCTATCAATTGACACAAAGACTAGTGATGACTGCCTCCGACAATGCAGTCAATATGGCTGTGATTTGGGTCGCAACAATATACATTTTTACTTTCAAAATTCTAAAAAAAAACACAAGATACAAATTGCTAGAAAAACGTATGTTGTTTTGACAATTTATTAATTAAAAGTAAGCGTAAGTCGTACTCTAAAGTTAGACCTCTTTTAGAACAAAATTTCATGAAAATAGGTTTAATACTTTAGCCAAAAAAACGAAAATAATATATCTGTTTTCTAAGACATGTTATGTGATTTATATTTTAAGTAATCGTATTAGATACTTGTCCTACAAAACACATTTATTTTTTAAGTCTTCAAAGTCAGCAATATCACGCCTACGGGCAGCCTGGAGGTATTCGGTTACTCTAACATATATGGACGCTTGCAATAATTTGTATGGAATTTACTAGCTACAGTAAAAAGAACGTATTAAATCCATCAAATATAAATTACACACATTGGGTACACAATAAAATCTTCATCTAACAGAAAACACATCTCGTGCCTGACTACAGGTCTCCAGTGCTCATTTAGGAATACGTTATTAAAGACAGTCCGTGTGGTGACGGATTAAGAATACAAATATCACCACTCCGTTCTATCCCATGGGTGTCGTAAGAGTCGACTAAGGGAGTAAGTCAGACAATATCCACTGCAAGAGAGGGAAAACTCGGAACAAAACCCTATACCAACCCGTCATGCCAGCGTGGTATAGTAGGCTAATATCCCTCCAAATGTATGGAGGAGACCCGTGCCCAGCAGTGGGACGTTTATGGGTTTATGGGTTGGGGGGTATTAAAGGCATGTTCCTAGTCCAATGATACTTCATTACAAAACCCTGGATGATAATATTTATTTTTGGCTCGCCATCACCTGAGTGATACCTCAAGTATGGCATGCGTAGGCCAGGCGGTCCGTTTCATTGTTTGCTACCTATGTAGTATAAAGAAAAAAATAATTGAACGAGCGAGCGAACAAGCAAAAATAAGCGAAGTTCTCCGAGGCTACAGAAACAATCCAAAGTTTGAACTCGTATGTAAAGATGAACGTTTGATGACGATAACTCATAACTCAAGTATCGTTGATCGCAACGTCTTCAAAATTTGATAGGCGAATTTCAAGTTTAAGGATGAGCCAAATCGGTCAAGGGTGATTCGCAAGTTGGGGCGAACCAATTACATGATAATGTGCATAGGACCTAATAATATAATGTGGTAATTTCAATGTAGACGTCTCGCACACTAATAATTAATTATATTATAACAATAAACTAAATAATCATAATGATAGCAACCTATATTATGTCCTACTACTGGGCACGGATCTCCACTCCTCTATCAAGGGAGTTTATTTAGAAATCAATCCACACACGCTGTGCCAATGCGGGTTCCATCAAACAAACATTAAGAATCTCGTCTAAGACGTTGAGTATCATACCGTAAGCAGACAGCAAAAAAGGGTTAAATATAATGACCACCATAAAATGCTTTGATACCCTTAGTTCTTTTACCAAAAATATATACTTAACACCAGAAAAATAAAGTCTAAAATTACAATAGTACTAGTTATTTAAGTCACGACGGCACTTCAAATTGTATTCGAACACTAAATGTAGTAAATGATCACCAAATCTTGTTTTCCTTTTGTGCGCCAAATCACCTAGATTGATGGGTTAGGTTAGGTTAGAACAGTGACCATTAAAGCACCAGATCCTCTCTATTTTTGGTAAAATTGAAAATAGGTACATTTCTACATTGCTTTATGAAATACAATTTGGTGAGCATTTATCCATTCTGGCAGGCATTTCGAATTTTTTGGTAGTAAAATAGGTAGCGAGTTGTTAAAACTTTGGTTATAATTTTACATTAAAATGCGGTTTTAATTTTGGTGATCATTTACTGTTTTTGTCTGTTATATGTTACTATATCTGGTGGTAAGTTAAACATAAGCCAAAAATATATTTTTCGTTAACACGTATAAAATTTAAAAAGGAAACTTCACATTAGGTAGCCACTGATGTGGATAAAACTGAAAATAACATTAAGCAAATTTTCTTTCAACTTAGGTAGGTATACAAGATAAATAGGTACCTTCTTTTTCCTCTTCAATGCGATGTAAATAACTTGAATGAAGAATTTTAACAATACTGAATGACTTTGTATCCAACACGATCACATTCTGGGTATACATTTAATAAAAAGGTTTTATTATAAATTACTTAATTGAACATTTTGCAACTGGCCACTAGATCACTATGACATTTTAATTATATAAAAAAACATTTAAGCAATACGTAAAATGTGCAGAGCTAGGGAATTACGCGAAACAACTGACGTAAGTAAATTGTATTGTTCCTTGTAAACTTTAAAACACATATTTTGCACAGACGGCACACTTCAACGTATATTTATATATTTGTACAAGTGTTTCTAAATTCAGGCTTAGAATGGACAACTTACCTATCTACTACAATATTATTAATTTGATGTCGTCAATAAATTGTAACAAAGACATTGAATTAATTTATACAGTTGCGTAAACTACGTATGTACGGTAATTAATTTGGGTGTCTGTGGAACACCGAGCACGCTTACCTTATACATATATACCTAACCTAGGCCCTGTCCTAGTCCTTATCACATCGTCATTACTATTATTATACTCACACTATTATAGTAAAGCGAAGCTTCTGCTTATACATTCTATATAGTATGGTAATTCATACTATATAGAATATTATTAAATTTAATTTTGTCTTAAAAATGCTAGAGTATGTTAAGAAAAGCGCCCCGCTACCGACAGACAAGACACCCTTTTTTTCTATCCTACCAGTTTTTCACCCTATTGTGTTTGTATGGTGTTTTTGGTTGCATCACTTTCTGCAGTAACTAATTGTAACACAAATAAAATTTTAATTACATAACTGGCGATTGAAAAGAGTGGCCTGAGTTTTTTGCCGGTACCCTGTCGGCAGTAGGCAAATTAGCTGACGTCTCATTTGAGATTTTTCATTGACCTGCATAAGTGTCCCAGTGTGATCTATATGAATAAATGATTTTAAAATTTGAATTTGGTCCTTAAAGCATTTAATTCCGATTTTCATTTAAATTTGTAAGCTGCTCACTTATTACTTAGCTTTAAGGTGGTCATTGTACGAAATTGTAATTAAGATCTAAAATAAATCGGTGTATTACGAGACAAAATCGTAATTGTACACGAGTTCACCACAATAAAAAAATGTCGTGAATACTTCGAATAGTTTTAAGTATTCAAATTACCTTTAGATAAATAAAAATGCTGGCATTTATGTATAATAAAACATTATAATAGCATTATAAAATATCTAGCTTCAACCCACGCCTTCGCTTACTTAGGTTTACTTATTCCAACCATAAGACAAAAGTCAGAAAATAACACAAGAATCTGGTAGCTAACTCAAAATATCCTCATTCGTTTGTCTAAAGTCGGGCACAAATTTTAATCGGTCATCTCCATATTAAATTATGAAAATCAGTTCAACGATTTAGTCGTGGCAGCGTAACAGACAAACATAGCTAAAGCATCCTTTCTTGTATTTTTTTATATACGTACAACTCACACGTCATCTAATTCTAAACTATCTAAAATTCTAACTATACTAATTAACGACAGATAAATCACGTCCAAACACAGAATAAAATAATTATGCTTAACGCACAACGATATGTCCTGCAGCCAGGATGACTAACCAATAAAAAAAAAACTCTTTTTAAACTACCAAGGAGGCACACAGATAGTAAACAGTTACCATAGCCGCTTACAATACAAGAGGTATCACTTGCACGAATCCGTTCCTGTAATAACCTTAGAACTCCTTTCTTGAATAACTCTATATAAACACTAAAAATATTCTTACATGCGCCTATCCTGACAACAAATATACCTGTAAATAGCCAAGCTATTTATTACACCAACATTATATACCTATAATATAAATCTAGACTCATATTACTTCAACACATAATAGTTATTATTTAGTTTTCGATTTGAAACAGGAAATCAATTTCGCAACTTCCTGTTTTTCTGTTTTATTTTGTAGCAATGGAATTTTGTAGGTGTTAAATCACGTAATAGGAAGAACAACATGGTAAATAATTACATGAAAAAACTCGTGTTGCATCATCATTATAATCACGGCAAAAAAGACGTCCACTGCTGGACATCTTTTGGCTTTACAAGGAGGACCGACGACAGATGGACAAAGGCAGCTTTGGATCGAGTGCTGTGGGAATGTTTGGGGAGGCCTATGCCTAGTAGTGGACTCTTGTTTAGTCCTACTAATATTATAAATGTAAAAGTTTGTGAGGATGGATGGATGTATGTATGGATGTTTGTTACTCTTTCACGTAAATACTACTGAACGGATCTAAATGAAATTTGAAATAGAAATAGATATAGTCTGGAATAGTAAATAGGCTACATTTTATCGCAAATACCGACATCCACTAGGGCGGAGGAGCCGCGGCTACTGCTAGAAACTAATAAATTTAAAAAGAACGGTAATTGCTAAGTGGAAAAGTAACCGACTTGTACACATGAGGTATGAATTTGATATTAGATGGCAGTACCAATGTAAATTTCACTCTGGAATTTATATGAACTAAACAAATTGACTGGCCGAATTGGTTAGTGACCCTGACTATGGCTGGAGATCGTAGGTTCGATTCCCACACGGTACAAAACTTTTTGTAATTCTTAAATGTTTATTCCAAGTCTGGGTGTAATATGTGTTCGCTAATTGTATGTTTGTAAAGTCCCCCGTGACACAGGGCATTGTCACAGAAAGAGTTGTTTTTTTTTAAATGGCGTCGTCTTTAAGAAAAAACGTCTTTGTAGACAAAGGCGTGATACGTGATATAATTATTTTAGCTACATAAACCTAATACGATATTTAATATATTTTGTTAGGCCCATATTATTTGTAAATTGGTTCACTCTAGATTTTTAGTTTTGAATTATCACTACATATAACAATACGTGGATATCGTTGTGAGCTACACATGTGTACATAATACTTTGTTAAAACTATTTAAGTAATAATTTTGTGTAACTGTTTGGTATCCCTAAATAAATAAATAAATAAATAAATAAATAAATAAATAAAAAAAAACTCAAATACTTATTTCATAATATAACGTATATCATACCCCAAAACTAATATAAGGTCGGATTTATCAGTAATCCCACCAATTTGCTCAATACGAATCTTTTACGTGAGAAATTTTAAGAGAGGTACCATATAAGGCATCTTAGACCGACTGAGCCGGAATAACTACTCAGTGTAATTGTATTTTAAAAGTGTATGAGTGGTACCCATTTAAGGATGTGTTTAAAAATAACGTTTTACTATTCCAAGGTTACAGGTAACACAAAACTCTGCAATGTACTTTTTGGGTCGGCAACGCGCGCGTGACAGGTATAGCAAGCGTCCATAGGCTGCGGCGACTGCTTACCATCAAAAGCTTGCTTGCTAATTTCAAAGTATGTAACATTTTTGATCCGCACTGGGTTGAAACGCGTCTTGGGCGAAAGTCGAATTTAGCACTAAGCTTAGCGATATATCTAATACGAATATTTTGCATTGACATTATTATTAATGATACGTTATCGTTATCACTTCCTTATAAAGATACACTAATTCCACACTAATTGGATTTGATGATTGAGTTGACGTTCTAGTTCAAATATTATATACCTACCATAGGTACATAAATATCGAAACGCTAACATTATTTTTCATAAAATACAAATTGTATATAAAACACGCTGTTGAATAAAGCCTTTGTACACTAAAGTCCTAGGAAGCGGTCTGAAGAAGGTGACCAATAGGTCAACATACATAAACACACCTACATGTTACATACGTGTAGGCGATCAAGCTAAGCTTAGCGATTTACTTCAACAGAATAGTACTTACGATGAATAAAGTTTGATGAAAAATGCTTTATTAAACCATATACTATGTAGCATAAGCAGTAATCTGTATGTACAACAAACTTCTCAATACGAACCATGAAGCGATATCGAGCGTCTCGGCAATTTCCTCGACTCCAACATTGTGAAAAAAACAAAGTGCCACTTCCAAGGTGATCGTCATTTGAACCAATTCATAACACTACACTTTCATTCGTCAAACCAGTTTCCGGATCTTGTTCACTCTGAAAATTTACTTTCATTGTGCACTAAGAAAATATAAAAGAAAAAAAACTTATAAAATGCCGTAAACGTAAACCCTATCCACTTATTTGGCAACGGAACAGTTGCTGATCTCAAAAAGTCCGAAGAAAGAGGATCGAGTTAAGAATGCGGAACGTGTCCATTAACGACCGAAATAACAGTTATTTTACATAGGGCGGTGCGTGCAGCGGCGTGCGCCCACGGCGGTGTGCGAGCGGCGAGCGGCGAGCGCGGAGCCGCCGCGACATGGCGCGATGCACTGAGTCGCGTTGGACTTGCAGAAATTTGCAGCGTCGCCGCCCTTGACGGGGGCGTTGCTCCGAGCCAGGGACGGACACCGAGCTGCGCACGCGACGCTCCCCCGCAGCCCACCGCACACCCGTCACCCGACACACAGACCCATCACCATCCACAAAACTATCATTATAAACCGCCTGCCAACCTGACTAACACTGTGACCTACACACGCACACCGAACACACTTTTTACAAGGATCGCTCACTGAAACCACAAACACGCCTAGCCAGCACGCTAAATCTAGTGTTCTAACTTTGATCTCGATAAGCAATAAGCATCGATCGGTATCGTAAGCTATTTTTAGTCAGTAGGCAGTGGAGGGCGGCGACCGTGAGCTCTCGCGTAGAGCAGACGGCGCCCGCGCACCACAGATGTCAGGGTCGCAGCGCCCCTTGTCCGACGTATTCTTTTTTTGTTCTCTTGTAAATATTATTAATTCCCGGCAGTAAATCTAACAAACGACATGTGCTAAAAGCCGTTCGTTTAAACAGCCTCATGTACCCGATTTCTTTTGCTTTCTTTTTCATATTTGCGGTGAAAGAACGAGTGGCATCGTGGAATGCGCCTTGTAGGTATATAGGAGTGACGTCGCCGTGGCCACGGGAGGCTGGAATGTTGCCTGTGCCCTCCGCCGCCGCCGCCCCTCGCAATCCGGACGCGGCCTTTAAACCGCTCCGACGTGTTTGCAGAGTTGTTTGCACATTTTTTTACATTCCCGTCCTTTTATTAAGCCCTCCTGTAATACCTACCTCAATATAGGAATAGATAGCTGTAGAGTCATTATATACCTACTGAATATATTGTACCTACAATTAATAGGTATATTAAGAAGCTTTAAACCATCAAAGGTCAAATCAAAAGACTCTTATGGACTTGGAGTCTGTTATTAATTAGTGTTGAACTAATTGCGAAGAATTTTGTTTAATGTTGTTTGATACATAACCGATGGATCCAACAGCGAAACTATGAAATGGATAAGTGAAAGAAAGTGCAATCGATTTCACTTTCAAAACTAAATTAACTTTCTCCAGTGACATGTCTTACATAATCTGAACAAAACAAGATAGTAATAATCGCAACATTTATATCTGCAAAGGTCGTCAGGCAGCATATATTAAAAGTTATCAATGCTAGATTATTTTATTATCGTCAGGCTAATGTAAGCCCACGCACATAGCAGTTCACAACCTATAACCGTATATGGATATAATGGATTACATTATTTATTTATGAATGCTTTAAAAGATATATTTAACAGAGGCCAGTGTTACTTATTTATTATGAATTTAGCAATAATTCTTAATCTTAAATACGCAATATAAATAAAGATTTTGTATCCAAACTCTCTTCGAGTGAATGACGAACACAATGAAGTACCGGTCAGTAGCTTTATGGTTGGTGAATAAAATACTTTTGCGTCGGTATGTGGCTCACTGTTGGAACTCAAGCGCACCAGGGCATGCCCTGAGATCCACCAAAGTTGCAATCCTTTCTTGTAAATAAAGACTTTATGTATTTCGTATTTAGACATACATCACATTGGCTATTTTAAAAACAGCTTTTTGTTCGCTCTGAAAGGAAATGCCAGAGCTTCCAATTTAAGTGGTACCCGGATAAATTAATGCGCGTCAATGTGTTTTTTAAAGTTGAATGCAGTGTAATTTAGTTTTTGTCCTATCTTTGCGAAAATATTTGGTAGGGCATTGACTAAAATCCTGAACCCGCCCGGTATACGAAAGCTTTGCTCAATTATGCCACAGTTTAAATACATACTTAATATATATATTTTGTGGTCAATTGAAGACCGAACGGATATCCAAATTGACAATCACTTTCAATCATATAATGATTTTGTTGAGCCGATATGCAAAGCTGGCTAAACAATGAAAGCCGACGGGCAGGTCGTGGTCGTCACTTTAATGATCGTGCAGCGGGATTCCAGCCCACCTTACTTTCCTCGCGGGAATTTATTTGAAAGTACTTTTATGTGTAGAGAGTACAGGCTTAAAAAAAACAATAGTTCTTTGCCCGATTGAAAGTCGTGGTCATGCAGTTAAGATATTTTTGAACATAATTCATGTATTTCGAAGCTATACTTGTATGCACGCAATCGACATTGACCAAAAGCAAAAGAAACTCCGTTTGATCATAGATTAGTAGTATTCATAGCTAATTTAATAAATTAATAGACGTATAATTATCTTGCAATCAATTACGAAATCATTATTGTAGGCCTACAATAAACTCGCAACACTATGTAATTATTTTGCAATATGGTTAGAGAAGTTTTTAGCTGACTTTTAGAATCCAATTATTTTGGCACCTTGGTCATTACTCCCCGAAAGGATTTTGTTGAAACGATATATTATTATTTGTATTTTGCATTGTATTAAATTGTTTATATTTAATTAAACACATTTTTCTTCGGGGTGATTATATTTATGCAGTTGAATGGCGTCTCAACTTCTACGGTTTATTTTGTTAAGAAAATTACCAAATAATAATGTCCAATGCCTAAATCGCTACAAGGAGATGATTTACATGAATATTTCCGGCCCCAGGCTATTATAGACTTACTTGATGCAGCTGTATCTGTTCCAAATCCCAAGAAAATCATAACAGTACTTGACAATTCAACGTATCTATTTAAAATCGACATATCGTCCCACAAAATGTAGGTATATTTTTTCAAATTACAATTCAAGTAATGATGCAATATTTATCCGTTTAGATAACAATGTATCAGATATAAACACTAAGAAAACTAAAAAGTTCCGAAACAAGTTATTATTTATTTATTTAAGTAGACCAAAATGTTCAATTAGCCTGCACAAACAGAAGGTAAAGCCATCAGGGAATAACTGCAGAAACTCAGGCCTCTCCTTAATTTCGAAGATAGTAAACGTCTTTTAAGTAAATAAAGAGCAAGCATATAACTTATGAATACAAACTTATACAATAGATAGTTGCCATCAAGATGCATGACCATAGATATCTGTAGTCGTGATTCGATAGAGAACATAAATCCAGCAAGTAGAATAGGGAATATAGAATTTAACGAAGAACTGAAACGAACTTCTGGCCAACCTCAAGTCCTTGTCTTTAAACAGACAAAGAACCAAAGTTACCGACATAGCTCGCAGAATTAGTAAGCTAAAGTGGCAATGGGCTGGTCACATCTGCAGAAGGACCGACGGCCGATGGTGCAGACGTGTCCTAGAGTGGAGACCGCGATTCGGTAAGCGTAAGGTAGGGCGGCCCCCAGCTAGGTGGACCGACGACCTAAAAAAGGTCGCTGGGACACACTGGATATGGAAGGCGGAGTACCGTGTGCTATGGCGCGTGTTGAAAGAGGCCTATGTCCAGCAGTGGACTGCGATAGGCTGATTAATTGATTGATTGATCAGTTGCCTGCAACCGTCCACTTAGTTGTAGGCCAGCCTCTGTTGCATTTTCCAGTTCGTGGTCGCTTCTTTAGAACCTCCTGCCCTTAGACATTGATTCTACCCTTGGACCAAATGTTGTGGAAATATTTGAGCAAGACCTATGCCCAGCAGTTGACGTCTTTTGGCTGAATATAAAGATAGAAAGAAGCAAATCTTAAACGTTCCGGAAAATGTTACAGATATTAAGCATTTGAAGGAAGAAATAAAATATAAAATACCGTTTAGCAATTTAACGTATATTAGATACCGGAATCCACCTTTAGCATACTTAGCATTTTTTTATTGTGATTATAAAATGCCTACAGAATGTGTTAATTAAAGTATATCCTGTTTAGAGATTCTCGTGTAACGGTAGAAAATATAAAAAAAACTGATTTCAATCTGCAAAGGGCAATCCGATTCGCGAGTGCTCACAAAAAGTTTTTGATTGCTTCTCGGTATTTTGTTTATAGAGCCGGCTAAAATACTAAGCCTAATTTGCTAGCTCGCCATTCGCCCAAAAGGGGGAGGCAGAAATGGATTCCACCCTCATTTCACCAGTTTTGTCAAATTATATTTTTTTTTATATACTACTTGGGTGGCAAACAAACATACGGCCCGCTGATGTTAAACAGTTACCGTAAGCCTTTAGACGCTTGCAATACCAAAGGTATCGCTTGCGTGTTGCCGACCCATTATTTCTTTTACACCAGAGCTTTAAGGTGGAGTATCACTGGGATAGGAAGGAAGGACGTTTCTTTCAAAACGTATTCCTAAATCAGTGCTGCAGACCTATACTCGCACACAAGGGCACAACTACACCGTTGTGTGTAGTTATTTGGTTGTGGTCTTCAGTAAGGTAGAAGTCCTACCCTGGTCGGGCTTGCTCGTTAGAATGTTGCCCTAACTCTCTGGAAAATATGTTACAGAGAGCAAACGTATTGCTGGGTATAACGAGAAAGACATAGAAAACCCCAAAGCATAGCATTCATAAGAATAACTACAGTACCACTGAGGTAGTTTACCCAAAAAAATATTATTAAAGAAAAAGTTATTAAAAGAAGTTCTAATATCATCAACTTATACCATTTAGTTTTTACCGTATAAATTGCTTTAGACCAAATTTAAAAAGCTCGACACAATGATAATAAGATTTTAGCTAAGAAATACATCAAGTGGAACTTAAACGGATATAAAAGATTCGAAACCGCTCTGCAATCTAAATTATCTTCGAATCGTTAAAATCTGGCTTATACGAAATTATTTTTTGTTTCGTAAAGATAACTCCCGCACTAGGGAACAAATTATATATTTTCATTCGGGATTTTCAAATATAACATTTTCTGATATAAGTAAATAATACCCCGACTTGGAACAAATATTTGTGGATCACACATTATTTTTGTACAACACGCTACAGTAGTAAATAGCGTGATAACAACTTAACCTACTAAACCAACCATACAGTCAAAATATATATCAGTACGTATTCACATTAACAAAATTATATCAAAACTATAAGTATTTATTATGAAATAGTATGTCTGCTATTCAAATCGCCTGATCACTGACCTTTTAAAAGAATGTTTACACGCAATTTTCCTAGTATAAGTTGATGTAATATTGACAAGAATGCAAGAAGTATCGCGTAACTGGAACACTTGAAAGGTTTACCGGGTTTATATTGTATAGTTTGGCATGCTAGCAATGTTGTTCAAGCCTTGCACCAAAACTGCATTACGCTTACGACATGTGGTGTGCGCGGGCAGGTGCGACGGCCGCGCCTGCAAGGTGCACTTTCACGGCCCAAACATACAAGGATTCTTTTATAAAAATAGCGTTTTATAAATTTAAAAATACTCCACGTGTGTGACACCGCGCCAAGTGTTTTGAGTTTGATTCACATACTAGCAATACTACATGTTGGTCCCGAATCTGGATGCATCTACTTTGTATCCGTGAATTATATATTATGTAAAGTCGCCCACGACATACAGCTTTAGCACAAAACAAAAGTGTTGTACAATTATCAGCTTTTGACTTCATACTTTTTTAAGCTATTTAATTTTTGTTTTCAATTTTGAAATCATGTTAGATCTATTTATTTTACAAATCAAAACCAATTAAACCCTGCGACGATAATAATATATGTTTGATCGAAAATTTAACCAAAACAAATTGCAAGCAACGCATCTACATAAAACATTAAATTTAAACTATACTTACTATGATAATACTAACAAAGTCAAAGGATGCGATAAATAACAAGTTTCTCTATGAGTTCAACAGCACTAATACGATTGAGAAATTTACATAAACATTATTTTGAGACGATTATGTTTTTCTAATAGCTTATAATGAAACAAGTTTCGGTATCATCGTGGGTAACTATATCTGCATAATGATATATGAGTACCTGTATATTATCTCTGAATATTATCATTACTTTCGTAAGTATAAGTTATTGTTTATTAGTCTTCACCAGAAATAAGTATAAACTTACAATAATAAAGCAATCTCTCCCCTTTAGATATCTGCTCCCTCCCACTAAACATATACAGAAAAATCATAATTTGCCTGCAATGAAAATTAAATTTTAAATTGTTCGTATTTCTCCATATATCAGAGGAAGTTGCTCACGATTACTTACTAAACCAGAAACCAACTTCTCTTGCCTTAAACCTCCTCTAGGTAGGAGAAGTCCCTGATTTCCTGAATGGGCTTCTATCATTTTTTTAACTGGTTAAATTTCCTTCTCCTCAAACAAGAAAACTGGCTACATCAATAATATAATTGATATTTAAACTACACCAGAACCATGTCATAATTAGGCTAGACATAATAAAATTACATAAGCTAACATATTATTATTATAGTCTTCCCAAAATAGTATAACGGTGAATAGCCAATAAATGAAAGAACATATACATATAGAACGACCAAAATATTGTATAGGTGTGTAATTATAAAATCTTGTATTTTGGACATTAAATAATAATAATATTTTGGCACAACTCACACACGGCCATCTGATCTCAAATAAAGCAGAACCAGTACTATGGCAACCAGACACCTGGTAAACTTACTTATGTAAATCTAAATACATATTAAAGACTAATGGCCGGCATCGATATTCTCTGCCTAATTTTATTATTTTTTCGCTAAGAACCTTCTTCGTAGAAGTATTAGAAAACGTAAAAAAATAGATAATTCAAATTGTTGAAGTCGTAGTCTATAATAATTTTTGTATGTATAGGTAATATAATTTACACCCGGACACAGAACATCTAATCGTGCTCATCACACAAAGATTTGTCGTAATCAAACCCGACGACCTCTGGCTTAGCCGACAGGGTCACTAACCACCACAATAACAGGCTAGTTAATTAAAGAACATTCACAAATTTATGTATTTTCATTTTATCGGCCTTTTGGCTTATTTTTATCACAGGATGTAACAGCAAGATATCACACATTTATTCTCGAAAATTGCAAATGACATGGACATTTCCGGACGAAACTGGATACGCTATAAACCTCATCAGGGTTAAGAAACTTAAGTTTCATTTATCTCAGCACAGCTCATAAATACAACGCAACTTAAAAAAATATTAAGTCTGTAATTGGTAAAGAAACATCGAAACATTGCATGAGAAGAAACAAATCAATCGGCATCACGTAATAATAATTAGTAATGATTATTTTATAATTGTCCGATTAATTGAGCATCAACAATGGAATAATGTGCGCAGTAGCAGCTTCTATCTAAGCCGCTGTTTGATATGCGCTTGAGTGGTGCGCGTGCTGCATTTACTATTTTATCACACAACGCAATCGGAATTCTAAATTCTTGTTTATACTTGTAACAGATTTGCTATTTATTATGTAAGGTACGTTAATGTATTTAGGACTTGGACCCATTATGTCAGGGTTTACTTTAATTATTGTATTGTTTTTTCTTATTTATCATCATCTTAAAAGTCGTCCACTGCTGGACATACCTGATCAAGACATTATCCATCGCCTTTCCCCAAATTTATTCTGATGATAGCAGTCATAGCTGATACACGGGTCAAATATGTATATTGTTGAGCCAACGGATTGTCTTTATATAGGTAACTAATTTTTGTATGTAAAATGGTATATTGGTAAAGCACTAATGCTCAAACTTTGTAAAGAGGAACCTATGCCAATTATATCTAAATGCAGAAAGCAACTTATGTCACTCTATTTATCTTTTTAATATCAACAAAGCTGCAAACAAACATACGGCGCTTATCAGGCATTTACCGAAGTTATTGTATGGATGCATGCAAGGTAGTATGTTGGATGAGATTTATATACATAGTGTGCTTGCAATTTACTTTGTTCCGGGACCGTACCATGACATTCTACAGCGATTTATTTTTGCTCTTAATTTGAATTACTTACTTTCGATAGTTAGAGTGCTTTCCACAGACACAGTCACACACAGTCGACCGTCTTTACAGATCTTAGCTTAAAGCTTTATTTTTTTGTTATAGTTACAGAGGTACCTACGCCTTGCCTCTACCATGAGGCGAGGCGTAGGTCCCTTTGTAACTATTGTCTGTAGCCATTTTGTATTATTGGGTATTCCGGAGATAAGGAAAACGTTAGATGAGAGGGGTTAAGGAGATCTGTACTCACGCATAAGAACAGAAATAGACCTCTCTCTGTAAGGAGGAGGTCGTTCTCCATCTGCATTTACTCACTTTTATGATTAGTATCCTATCTTTTTAATTCTTGCAACAAGAATTTGACTAGCAACAATACCCTTCATCATTATTTTATTATTTCTTCTGTGACAATACGCAAGCGAGCAAAATGCAGTAAAGCGTTATAAATCTAAGCCTAAACCATTAAAATTTGTTCCTTAATATTTCATGTACAGGAATTTCACTAGCAACAATACCTTTCAAAGCAAAGCGTACTGGTAGTAGCGCACAATGCCTATTATTTCTTCTGCGACAATGCACACACTTCTACCACAGAATTATAATACCAGTTTCTACTAAGGGGCAGAATAATGGTATACATTAGGCGTACGGGACTCGTACCAACCTAGATCGCTCAATATGCAGCGTACCCGTTACGATAATATTAATAAAAACTATTATACCATTCTTTTTCATTTTTAAAAAGGCAACTCCCTCACTAGGGAACAAGCCCTGTGTTGTGGGGTACTTTCCAAACATACAATATAGGACACAAAGTACAACCAAACTCGAAACAACCATTTGTGGCAACTTTATGTCACATGTGGCGCAGTGGTAAATGACGAGGTAACGACGAAACCAACCATGCAGTATTATTTTATTTATTATAAATTATAAATAAAACACTCCTATTTATTTATGTGCAACATTGTATTGCATTTAATTATTAGTCACCTGCTTTGCTTATCTCTACATCATCTATCTATCACCCAAAGGTTGAATGGCAGAAAATGCCTTAGGCATTATGTAAGTCTAAGTATGTGCGATACAGGATACAGGCAGCATGTAACACACCACACAAATTTAGCCTCGCTCTGAACTAAGACTGCACGTGGTAGTGGTTAAGGTGGTCATCTGACCTCACCTTCAGCCCACAACCCACAAATATCATAGTTGTTTTAAGTCTAAGTCCACTTTATACCCGTCAATTCTTTCTTTCTACAGTTTTCTGCCACATGACTTGTTCCTAAATACGAGAGTAGAACAAAAAAGGATTAATAGGTCAATTTTACATAAATTTTCCCACAAACCGTTTGCATGATTTTATTGTATAAAGCAGTGCAATTAATGTACCTATACATAACCAGCATCAAATGAAATTAAGTCCGGTATTTCGATAAAACTGTACATGATTTTAGTGACCCAGTGGTCGCGAAATTGCATAAGTAGTGAGAGGTTGGCCTATCGCCTATTTGACTCGCCTGACGCTTACAACACCTATCTAAATTTGTTTTTCTAGGCACAATGTTGTCTTTTTTTACCTTAACTAATGCTATTAATCTTGTTGTTAGATTGTTACCCAATTATTTTTTAATCAGACGATGAATTGGTCAAGCAACGCTTTGTTTGTGATGTGATGAAATTAAGAGTTCTGAGTTTTTAGAAGATAATTAAGACAAGCTGCAATATATTATCGAAGAGATCTAATAAATGTTCATAGCAGAATAATACTCGCTGGATAGGTAATCGAATATTGGCATATAATTTGAGCATCGTCTTGCTATGGAGGAATAGTTAAACGTCGCGACGATACACGGTCCAAGCTGTACCTTATATCACTGTGGAGGTGTTTATAGGCGATCTGAACCACTACGGCATTAGGTCACCCACGAAATAAACACTCGATAAAAAATCAGGCAATATTATTTTTCATATATAAATAATTCAAACTCACCTTCCCAAAAACTCCTTTCAAACGATGATTTTCTTTCCTTTTTCTTAATAACATCAACATGTTTTCTGAAACAAAGAACACAAAATCAGTATCAAGCTTTACCATCTACGCATTAGACAGTACACAAATTGCATCAAAGCATATCATAACCTAAATAATTAGATGATTATGATAACCAATCGCGTTAGAATCAGGGTAAGTTACAGTCACGCTACATGAAATACTTGGTATGCGTACAGCAATGAATAATAAAAATGTTTTGCAATAAAATGTACTACTTGGCTTATTTAAAAACAAGCTATTAATTGAATAGGTACTTTTATAATTTATCGTCACAATACTATGTATTTATTCATTCAAAAGAAGTCAAGGATTTCCACTGCATTCAGTGCTAAGCCTATCCATCGCCTGTTTGCACCCGTATAGGTCGTCAGTCCACCTTGTCAACGGTTCTTCAAGCTATGAGCCCTAATTGCCTATTTCCATTAAATTGAGACAATCGACTAAATAGATGAATAGATTACAATTGGAAAGCATTTCTATGCATTTTACTTTTAATTCAATTCAAACCTACAACTCAATAATTAAAAATCTTAAATTACATTAAATGTCAATGTAAAATTAAAAATACAAATAAAATTAAGTGTAAATAATATAATCAATGTCAACTTATAAACTTTTGTCACAATTTACATAAAAGTATATTCATATAACATTAACAATAATAAATGAATATGGAAGACATGAATATCCTTATTTTCTTTGACGAATTAATTCTATTCTATTTTAATTATCATTTCGGTAACCTACTTAAAGTCATAAGTCCTAGTTTGAGTTTGAGCTTTTATGTAATCAAACAAAAATAGAAGTAGTTTTCTTTTTTCCCTACTCTCAGAAAGTACTGAGCCTCTAGACAAGTGGCATAAGCGATAGTCGAATCGAAAAGTCAAAAAAGAAAATGTATGGGATTTGACGTAAGTTTACGACATTAAATCGTAGACTCACGTCAAATTCCATACATTTTATTTTTTGACTTTTCAATTCGACTATCGCTTATGCCACTTGTCTAGAGGCTCTGGTTCGATTAGAAAAAATGTTTTTTTTTGGTATAATAGTGCATGTATCCAGGAAAGCTATAGGCTATATAACATCACGCTATTATTAATAGGAGCGGAGCAGTAGTGAGATATGTTGAAAAATCGGGGAAAATATTCCAAATTACCACGCGAACGAAGTCGCGGGCGACCTCTAGTTTATACATATACATGCGCCCAATGAACGTAGTTAGTGCACGCTCAGAGTAGCACAATACACAGTGGGTAGTGATTTATCGCAATTCAGTTTAAGTGACCAATTTCTGTAATAGTAACAATTAACGCAAGGCGGGTTTTGCGCCCGCCTTCTGGTTCATCACACCGGTTGCCATCGTCGCCATTACCCACATCAACCGTCACTATTTAACCATTTATTACTGGATACTTTACAACACATTTATCAAGAGTACCGACATCCTTTGTTAATATATCTTAAGAGCAAGACTGCTTTAATGCGACTGAATTATTTATTTACTAATTAACGATGTTTTGAAGATCCGCTTGATCATGGTTAAAACAAAATATATGTGTGCCTTCAGCTTTATAATAATAAGTATATAAAATTTCGATATGCGTGTGTTCGTAATTCTCCTTTTTTTAGTTAAATAAACGGTTTGACAGACTGTGATGATTTTTTTGTACTTTGGTTATATATAAAGATGGTATCGCATTTGGTGAGATGCAGATTTCTTTTTAATTTTTCGTACCGTTTTAAAAAATATAGAAATGCTAATTTTTCAACCTCCGTCCAAACGCAACTTAATGCCCTTTTTTTGTGAGCGGATCATTTCTGCTAGTGGGTACTTCTATAAACATGGTGTAGAAACTTCATCATTTGGTATGTAAAAACCGATTTTCTAACGCACTGCAAGGTCAGAAAATATGTATTAAAAGCCAATTCACGTTAGCTGTATTTTACTGTGAATGACTTCAAATCTAAAGATAACTTAATAAAATGAGTAATCAATTGTTTTTATTCCTAAATTTGAAGAATAAATACTGGTCATATTCTGAATTTGAAAAAAAAGGTAAAAATTCATCTATTATAGTAAAATAGTAGATTTTTTTCGGAGGTGTAATTTAAGGACTATGAATCACTTCGGAGAAAGTGTGATTCCTAACCCATGTACTTCGTTTTGAAACCCTCGCCTGCGGTTTTAACCTCAAACTGCACCCTTGTTAGTAATCAGTCACTTTCTTCCCTTGATGAACAATTTACTACTACCAAACTGCGTGGAAAGCAAAGGATTATTACAAATTCACTTTACTGTTCATATAACACCTGCTGTTCTGCTGATGTGTGATGTTAGCACTTAAATAGGTAGTAGGTACATCATAACATTAATATACATACACTAATAAGTATGACTCATTGGGTTCAATCCCCACATACGACTTTATCGTATGATAGACAAATATTCTTTGTGAGTCCCGGTGAACTTCGATTTGTGTAAAGTCCCTCGCAATGCAGAGATTGATCCCTAGTCCTATTTTAAAAATAAATAAACAAAAATACTTACCTACTCGACCACTATGTATAAATTTTAATGCAGATACAATTTTAAAAACAAATTAGCAAGCCATCCATGTGCACAACTTTAATCGACATTAATTAAATACTAACTAAATATAATTTGACGGAATGCAATCAAATAATTTGCATCAACCGAAAATATTTCATCATTATTTGAATTCATTCTAAAACATTTGACTACATCAAAAACAGGTCATCGGGTGCCTTTATCGAAATGTCAGGGTCCGCGACCGGCGACGAATAGAATCAGAATGTCAAACAGAAATTAAAACTTGAATGCGGCCAATATTATAAGAACTGAATTTCTTAAACAAATATAAATTCAAGAGCATTATGTTAATGTTTATTGTCATATGAAGGCTTTGTTTTTATAACAAAATACAAAACAAAACTTTGGATATAAGATTCAAAATACATTCTGTGAGGCCCTGTAATACAAATATCTTTTGACGACTCACACAACCATCCGATTCGAAATTACATATCTAAAACACATAACAAATAATCATCACACAAAGATTTGTTCCGAATGGGAACCGAACCCAATTCCAGCATAGCATTCAAGATCACTTAAAGCTAGGCCAGTCGAAGATTTAAGTAAACTTATTTGCTGATATTGGAAAAATAACATACGCATGTAGATTCAATAGAAATTATTTCATTTGTAACATTCTTTATTTGATCAAGGCGATAACCTATACGGGAGAAATATAGAGCGATCGCGAAAGGCATAATGGAATGAAGCCTAACGTGAGCTAGGCTAACCACGTCGTGACCCCCCCGCGCTCACCGATCTGCTCGGTGAGGCGGCGCGGGCAATCGCAAGCGCAACTTGTGGTGCGCCACTCGCTCACCGGAAAACCTTCACGTTATTATTCAGTTACTAATATCGAACTACTTAGTCACCCATACCTTTTACAGTGGAATTTTTTCGTTTTGACTCGTAGCAAACTTCCACAACCTTTTTTTTTCACATTCCATTCCTTTCCGCATAACAGGAGATTGGAAGTAAAACCAGTGATTTTTTCAGTTACTTGTTAAATAATATCGACTCATATATGTCTCAATACTAGGCACGAGGAAGACCCGTAATTCAAAAGAGCTGAGAGGCGTTAGGTCTTTATCGATTTAAATGCGGGTTAATGGATCAGACATGCCTTTAGAATTTCTTTAAGGATTGTAAATCATTTGGTTAGTACACGTACCAATTACACAAATCAAAATTCACATAGATACTGCCTCCTGGGATCGAACTCACACCGCGCTTGTACAATGCGGTTACCTTCTAACTCGGCTACCACTACCACTGCTTTCAGTAACTTGTTAGTTACTTAGGTATACTTAATTTAAAGATTCTGCTTACCAATTAACATGGAACCATAAAATAACTGAGTTAGGAATAAAACTATTAACATCGGCATCTCAGCTATGTGAATAAACATTTAAATTAAGTTTGTAGGTGCGGTCCAAATTGTAACTTTAACCTGCATCAATATTGCAAACGTTCTGCATACTAATTATCGAGTTAACTTGAGACCTGTCATTATTTAAAAAAACAAATTAAAATAATTTAGTAGATTCAAATTCTATCTCGGATCTCAGATCGATCTCAGATTCGGAACCACCATTGGTGGATCACACATTTATTTGACTCAAGAGGGAGAGATCAAAACCTCATAATTCACGGACACAAAATTAACCTAGATTCGGAACCACCATTGGTGGATTACACATTTATTTGTCCTAAGTGGGGATCAAAACTACAACACGTCGAGCAGTGGTAAAGAAGTGAGTGGCAGTAGAAGCCTATAGAGCCTATAGCAATATTTTTTCTGCTTCTGTTAGTTGTAGTAGTGAACAGATAATCTTGTTTGCTATAGCAAGAACAACGTATCATTATATATAGTTAGTTCCCAGTAAAGCTCATGAATAAAAAACTTATTTTATATAAAAAAAAGTCGCAGGTTCAATAAACACGGTGGGCCGAGATCAGACGACAACAGTGCGGGCCTGGTACCGTTAGAAGGCGCCCAAGCTACATACACTTCGCGGAATCACTGCATCAACCTTCTCTCCATTATCTATAGGTATTATGGATTACTGTATCGTAACTATGTGTTATGAGATAATATAGTACCTCACCTATATTACGGATCCGGTATGTACACGTACACAGAAACTGCATTAAAGTGCAGAATGTCTTTGAAATATATTTTTTTCAATATGCAAACATTTCCAGCAGTGAAAAAGTACTATGTACTATGCAGTTAAGTATGTACCTATGGACTAACAAAGGTTACTTAAATAAATAAATTGATACGAAGGTTGATAGTTTGAAAGTCCATCTCTACTTGTATCCGACAGTATATTATATTTTGTAGGCGCGTCGTAATCTAGTTGTACAAAAATCTATTTAGTTTTTGCAGTCATTGTCGACGGTAGAAAATTAATATCAAACGATACCTGGAATTACAATTAGGATTATATTAAATTGAATAATAAACACAGAATTGCAGTTTATTGAACTTTAAATTCGGTACGCTTTAAAGCTTATCTGAGTAAAACTTTTTGCCACTTGAATCTCTGCATAGAAGTGCGTGTTAAATTTTCAAGGACGCTTGAGTTTGAGAGTGAATAGCATCCGTATCTATTTATTTGTTAAGTTGCATGTAAACCATGAGATAAGTTGAATACGTAATCGATGTTATATAACCTTAGATTTATTTTTAGTTATATTTTGTTCCTGGTCTGAACACTTAAGTGCATGCAGATTGAAATGTTCGTAACTGCAACCGCACACGAGAGAAAGTTCTCAAATTAAAATAGAGAATTCCATTTCTGGAGTAAAATCTATTTAGATGTAGGTTTTTCATTTAAATGCTTATTAAAGTATATGAGATAATTAATATGTCTTAAAGAACTCTATGCTATATGTAGGTATAGTCTCTCGAGAAAACCTCAACAGGGAGCTCTGCTGTCTGTTTTGGGCTATGAAATCGTAGATTTTTCGAGTTACGACATCGCATTGCGTTTTCGTGTGGCCAGTTCATAGATAATGCATAATGTTTACAAACCCTAAGGCGCAGTGTGTCTATATGCGACGATTGACAATTGTTTATCTGTATTTGGTATACCCCGTGCCTTAAGCGATAAATGGGAAAGTAAGTTTGTTACGTCATGATGGTGTAAGTAAATCCGTTTTAATTGTAAAGGAAGTGAATAACTTGTTAGAATATAATTAAGAATTTAAACGATGTATTTCTACATATATAACGATATAGTTTAATCTTTACGCACACAATAACATACAAACCATCATATTTTTTTTTTTATCTGAAGGGATAGGCAGAGGTTTTATTTATGTACCGGATTTTTTATTTAGTGTTTGTGTATTTTAGCCTAATCTGCCCTATACTGGCAAGCTCTCCGCTGTGCCCTGGACGCACGAAGGAGGCAGGGCTTGCCAGTATTGAGTTTTCTATCAACAAGCATGGGAAAATAAATAGACGATTATAATACACTAGGGGTCGCCCGCGACTTCGTCCGCGTGGTAATTTGGAATATTTTCCCCGATTTTGCAACATATCCCACTTCTACACCGCTTCTATTGATCATAGCGTGATATTATATAGCCTATAGCCTTTCTGGATAAATGCACTATTCAACAAAAAAAAGATTTTTTCTAATCGAACCAGTACTTTATGAGATTAGCGCGTTCAACCAAACAAACAAACTCTTTAGCTTAAGAATATTAGTAAAGATAGGAAGAAAAGATGAAAGAGATAAAGAAAATATAGTAACTATAAAAATACTTTTTCACTTTTAATAACTGATATTCCTAATAGCATAAATCAACAAAACAGTGTCAAACAACAGACAAAAGCTACAAGTAAAATAAACAAAAGTATTTGGTTTTTGACACAAACTACTGAAACACTTAAAAGTGACGTCTCCAAAACATGTCCTAACCTACTTTTACGTCAACGGTAATTTTATCGTTAGCCATACTTCATTATCATTTGAAACTGGGTGCAGGTAATACTGTACTGAACAATATAAGATATGAAGAGTGGAGCACCCTTCAGCTGTCTTGAAGCACTTACGAAGTGTCAACTACATACTGACATATGTATAGATGTAAATGAGTAAATAGCCCCCTTATAAACGGAGCAGCGAACAAGTCGATAAATGGAAAGTGGGAGAGGCGTGCGAACAGGGTCGAACGTGCTATTGTCACCGCAATGTCACTTTGCGATATTTCCTACACTTGAATATAGTATACACATACATTATATGTAAGTGTATATGAACAAGATCAAGGCGCCTCGTTCACAGCTTCCGCCTCTCCAGTTTGGAATTCCATACATTCAACGTCGATACGGGTTAAATTATATGACAAAGTTAGAATGCGGCATTATACGTAGCCGTGTTATTGCAAATATTTCATTTATTAAACCTACTTTTGCTAAGAGTAGCTAAAACTATTTTATGTAAACTAGTTCATATAGAGCGATTTCCACTTCAATATTTATAGTGCATTAAACTTTTTAAATTGATGAATGTGTATATGTCATCCAGATTAATTATCTTGTGAATTTATATTTATTATCTGTTTTATACGAAATAGTCGTAACATAATATATGTATTGAGGCTCATTCATTTTTTAAAGTATAGCAATTGGTTGCAAACCAGATCAAATGTTCACAATTAGCGAATTTACATATTGCCAATTAGAATGTTTCTAAAGCTATCAATACTTTTGAAACTTTTTAACATGCAAACAAAATATAAATAAAACTTCAACGAAATAATCATTGATTCATCGTATACAACTATAAAAGGTTTTTAATTTGCAAATCATTGTCTTTAGCGAAATGGGTGGGCGTTAAAATAATGCAAAACGGATAAGAAACAACATCTCGATAGCGCCGTGATCGATGCCTGTGATTACCATCATACATGAGAGAAAGTATAGACAGATACAAACATAAATATAATAGTAATAACAGTATTAGATATATTGGAGTGCAGAGACGGCGTCTAAGATTTGCAGGGCCAATCAGTGCGGGCGGCGACGGGCGACGAGTGTACCGTTACTGGCCGGCCGCATGTTGCCGACATCAGACGATTCAGCCTACTTAATAACAGATAATGGACCACTCATGTGATAATGTTGGAATGACAAGATTTATAAATGCAACCGAACACGCCACCAGCGAAAAGAAAATCGTGTAAGTAGTACGAATATTCGTTTCGCTAAATCTCAATGAGCGCAAACTTAGCCGTTTGGAATTCATTGACAAAACCTAGTTGATTGTGGCCAACATTTGCGACCAATAAGTGGTACACATGCACACGCTTACAGAATACGATAGTAACACCGAGAAGATGGTCCGTTAGAGAGTACATGACAGAATGACCTCGAACGTTGTCTCGTCGCCTAGCCACGGTGACTTGCACATTGATGTGAAACAAAACTGTGCTCTAATAATAAATTATATGCAGTGACCACGCCCAGTCGCATTCTGGGACAAGTCAATATTGTGTACCTACAACGATCATTTACATTACACCTATCCATTATGAAGTCAGATCGAAAGCTCTGTAAGTTCTCATTATTAAGGTATTCGTTATTGGGCGTGTTTTCTCTTTCAAGCTAGTATGTGGGTCATATCGTGATCGTTATTGCTTTGATTATCTATAAAAGAACACTGTCTTTACATATATGTGGGCATGGTATCGACTCTGACAGTGATGTTTATTGCTTAATAGTTTAAAAATTCGATTGCAATTACGATATAATTATAATGATATTTTTGTACGCGGATGTGTATTATTGGCGAAATCTTTGAATAACAGCACGAACGAGAAATAATGCATGAATATATGTATGTGTAGTACATTAGGTACAAACTTGTACATGCGGAATCAGGAAAACCAATTTAAATTTCTCCTTTCTCGTGCCATATCTTCCATTTATTATTACGTATTAACGACATCTTACGCGATTCGAAATTGTTCTCGAATTATATGTACCGTGAATTTTTCCGTATGTTTTATTATATGTCGCAAAGGCCAACTAAAAGATTTGCAACGCATCTTGTTTTTAACTCCCAAAGCAAACTGAGAAGTGTCATAAATTTAACGTACTCGTATCTATCTGTGTAATCGTAGCTGTTAAATGGATGGCTTTTTTTAAACTGTTTGTTGGAAATCGGTTCAGCCATTTTAAAGTTATCAGCTTTTTTGTCGAACAAGTAAGACTAAAGACTTTAAAAGCGTCTGGGGTATTTTCCTGATTACGGCAAAGCCAAAAAAAAATCCTTTTGGCTATGGCGTAATCGGAAAGTCTTTAATTATAATTTTAGCCTGTTTTATTGAAATAAAATTTTAGCCTGGTTTGTTTTTTTTTTAAGATTTATAATATTTATATGAAAACTATGTATATGGAGAGTTAACACATACATATATGCAATAGATAAAAAAGCGTAAAAGTCAAAGTAATACATTCACGTATTGGCAATAAGATATTTGTCTTGGCCATTTACTAAGTCATTTTAATAAAGTACTGTTACATAGGCGCTAAATGATTTCTGCAATGAAATACACGTACAGAATAAAAGATTCCGTTCTCTTCTAAATGACCTTATAAGAATTACACGAAGATTCCTACCTAATATTATAAATCAGAAAGTCAGTCAGTTATCTTTTCACGATTATTAGCAGATCGTTATTAAATTTGGGAAGACATAGTAACATATATATACGTAATATATATACATAAGGACCACGCAGGCAGAGATGCAGACATCAGCTAAACACTAAAAAGCTTCATATAAGTTCTGCGTTCAGTGTTTATTTAAGTCACAATTCCTGCATTGTGAATCAAGTATTTAAAACATAGAAATTGACCATCACACAAAGTTTTGTCCCGTGTTGAATCTGATCTGGTGGTTAGGTTAATAATAATCTGATCTCTTTGCTAGGCTGGCTACGATTCCCATCTAGCCCAAATCTTTGTGTGATGGGATTTTGTTTTGTTTAGTTGTCAGTTTAGGTAACTAAAATATAATGTAAATTTTTTACTACTTTTTCTAGTCGTGTGTCACGTGTCCCTAGTTAAAATATTATGATAAGTAGGTATTAACATGTCCCCTGTGAAATATATGTAGTAGGTACCTATTTCACTAAGATTTAGTATCCTAAGAAAGTATCTACCTACTGTAGTGTCGCGATAAAAACTTATACAAAAGGCATTAACTTTCATAAAACAGTGCTTTATCTTTCAATAACAGTTGGTAGTGCTAAACTTGAGCAGTTATGAAGTTAGTACACATATTGATACACATAGCTACGAGCTACGACCAAATATATATAGACGGGCCAAACCAAAACCATTTAAAGTGCTTATAGTGATTTATTTTCGTCTAAGTTTCCTCAGGATGATTTTCCTTCACTGTTAGCAGGCGTAAATTCATCTAATTAATATTAAATTTTTACAAAGTGAAATTTACATTGGTTACAAAACATTCCTACAAGAAGTAAATAAATGTGCGAAACCGGTACAGATACCGCTAGTTGTTTTATAACATTTTAACTTATTACAAACTATTTTTTTTATACTACCGAGGTGGCAATCAAGCATATGGCCCGCCTGATGGTAAGCAGTTACCGTAGCCTATGGACGCTTGCAACACCAGAGGTGTCACTCGCGCGTTTCCGACCCTTTAAAAAAGTTATATGAAACTCCTTTCTTAAAGAACCCCATGACACTTATACTTATACACTTATACTGTCTTTTTGTAATCCTTTGTCCTTTACATTTAATGAAGTACGTCATTTGTATGTTGTTTTCTTACATACATCTTATTCCCACTGACTAGAATTAAAGTGAACCTACTTTGTGATCATTTGTCGTTAAGGAATAGTTAAGAAAGTTGACAGTCGTTCGTCAGACCTTTATGGGCGATCTGAACAACTCTGCCACCAAATTGGCCACTAAATACTCTATAAGAGAGAGAGAGAGAGAGAGAGAGTTAAGAAAGGCCCGTCTAGATATTACTTGGCCTGGATACGAGTACATTCAAGCTGGCACGTTCACGTCTATACCGCGCAGGGCAGCGAGCTGCCGGCGCAATGCGGTAATTATTGCAGCCGTATTCTAAGGACCTATCTTTTGGAACCATTTGTCATATTACGCCACTGATTGGATGGACGTTTTATATATTTTAGAGAGTGTATGTACCTAAGAAGATCTTATTATAGTGTTTATATATCCACTTATATACAGTCTTCGTGTTTATTTTATTTAAGGTTCCATACTTTTACCCGAACAATATAAAAAATGAACGTTTTAAAACGTTTGTAGTGTAGACACTATAGTGTAGAAAACTATAGTGTAGTGATAAAAAATTGCCGTAGGCTATGGTATGCTTACCAAAGAGCGAGCAGTACTTGTTTATCATTTCATTCAGTACAATACTAAATCTTCAAACCACTTAATTTAAAAACAAAACCTCTTCCTTTTCTTTCCTTATTGTTAATTTATAGCTCTATAAATCACTAGATCTTCATCGCGTAGGAGGATATCCGAATCTTTCTCTAATATATATCATTATTATACTATCCAATAAACATGTCAATAATTAACCTTGTCTCGAAACCCATTCAATTTACATACATTAACATTTCTTTGTTATAAGCGTAAAGACTATCATTTTACTAGTGACCGAGTGAAGGTCAGGTTTTGGCTGAGCCTAAAGCTGATTGTTTTGTCCTAGCTGAAACCGTCAGCCGAAGCCGAAACCATATAATAGACATAATAGGTTCTGGTAAAAACGACATTCCTATTAACATAATAAATATTAAAGTAACTCTGTATATTTGTTTGTCTGTTGCCTGTTTACGCCTAAACGGCTGGATAGATCTTAATGAAGTTTAATAGATGGTAAACTGGGAAAGGACATTCTGTTATTTGCGATAACCGACAGCAAGACAAAGGTTGGAGCTTAGAACTGCGGGTAACATCTAGCATCTAATAATATCGATGCATATTTCGTAGAAATTGTTTGTGTAACCAAACCAATCTTTCACCTAACCAAGTGCCAAGTGCAGTTTATGCGCGTTTAAAGAATCTCGTTCATTTTCGAGGGCTTATAGAAAATGCTCAAGCCAAAGATGTTGCTAAAGATGCTATTTTTGGACGAAGGTACAATGCCGAAGATTCGGTTGGACATTAATGATAACCTACGCGAACTGAATGATATAGCGACGTATATTACTATATTATACCAAGAATGATGTCACATCGAAAGAGTGACCAATGTGACCATCATAAGAGTAAATATTGTGAGTCATTTACTTTACTAATGATACCTTACAAACAAAAAATGTATATAATACATAAACCATTATAACTATGATATCATAAGTGACACCGGTTGGTACTGCAATTAAGTATTTTTTTTATACTTATAAAGACTGCCTCAAAGTTCCCGCGGCATATATTTGTGTGTGCTTATAGTGCAGTCAATCGTTAGACCCTAGGTTCGATCTCCGGGTCGAAAAAAGTATTTTCAGGTTTCTCTATTAGAGAATTCTCGGCAGAGTGAGATCGTGTCCGGTATTCGGCAATAGGCTCAATTACACATTATGTGGGACATAACATAGCTGGCGAAACATGAGTTTTTTGGAGAAAAAAGCATGCTATGTTATGTTACAACTTAGAAGAGAAATAAGTACGTATACGGCCTGTGTATGGCGCTTGCAAAACCAAGAGGTATCACTCGGGCGTTGCCGTTCGTAAATACTTTTATTCAAAAACAAAGGAAACTTTATAATTACGTATGACGGAATTTGAAGTAGGTATTGTTGCAATTTCGAGTGACCACTTAATCCTTGTTTGTCTACACACTTTGACAATAGATTTCTTAATCTAAACGTTTAAGAATTTACACACACATATCTATAAAGAATAGGATTATTGCACACTGCATGCGTTACAGAAAACACTTCAAATGTAAACACGAAATGTGAAATTCCAGTTATATATTGCGCAATATAAACTATCATTGTTATTTGTACACAGAGTTAACCTTAAAATACGTGTTTATATAAAAAAAATATTATTGAGAATAAGTGTTAAGTATTAATATTAGAAATAAAACGATCGACGCCCAAGTCAGATGGTCCACTAACGCTTAGGGAACTAACATGGTCGTTCGTTGAGAATTCGTTAAAGGCAAAGCTACGTGCAAAATACAAAATCACCTTGCATTAGATTTTTCATAAATTTGATTTTTAATGCACCTTACTATCGTGATTTTATGCAATAATATTGTATGTTGTACTTGGTTTTGTTGCAATCAGTAATTTAAAGTGTTTTGTTTAGCAATATCGCATATCCTGATCACGTACACAACGCATAGGAATTGAATTTCATAATAAGTCGAAAGCAAACTTCAGAATGAAATATGGTTTGTTTCATTTTCTGTACCATTAACCTGGAAATCCAATTGTAGTATGACAAATGTGCACAAGACACTTAATATATCATAATAACGATTAATAAATGTTTGAAACTTATTAATCTTTTACTGCGCGAATGGAGCAGTAACCTAAATGGTCACTTCACTGTTCACTACTGTGACGATGTGATGTAGGTTTGATAACTACATGGAACCAAAAGGTAAATGTTTCGAGTCTAGGGCGCTGCGACACTCCATTGCTATCGCAGTCGATCCTACCTTATTCGCGTTTAGTTGGAGAGGGAGGGCAATATTTAACTGTGAGTATGTCTAGTGTAGAACCCTGGCGTGCTTCGTCCCCGTGGTTACCAGAGTGTAAAGCTATTGTAGGTATTAAAAAGAAACAAATAAAATTCTAACATATATCATAGCATTATACCTCAACCTCGAATAAAGACAAAGTTATATCACACAGAAAAATCAAATTACTACTACGTAACTGAAGCAGTCTTCAAAATTATCTTTATAACAGTTCAAAACACTCGAAATATACGAACCTGTTTATTATATCTGTCGTGAGTGCGTGCATTCATGTTAATAGTATGTGGCAGGAGATCAAACTCACTGCATCAGCTGAGTGGTCAAACAATGATTGCTATCTACTTTCTATTTCATGTTCTAGAGCCATGACGATTCTTTTAATTAATATTCTTTAACGATAACTAATTAATGTTATACAACAAGAAAATCTAAAGTATTTTGCTCATTTTATTATGAAGTAATTCGTGAAAATCTAACTATTGTGAATTGTTATAGAAATTGACAAAATCACTATTCAATTTCATGGATGTCACAGATTTGGAATTACACAATAATATGTCAATCTATGCTGACTTAAAAGGTAGTAAAATACTAAATAATGATTTTCAGGAGTGTTGTTGTTGCTGTTGTTGCGTCATAATATTTCTCTAACTACTTATGTCAGAAACATAACATTTGGAAAGTAGATTCCTTTTGTAACCAAAACAAGAAATGAGAAAGGATATTTGGCAATTTTACAAATACAAATTTGTATGAAAGCGATATTTTTTAAGTTACGACCATGAAAATTAGTATTTATTTATGATAATATTATGTGCGATTGGGGGATCGTTGCCTTGCATATCGGTAGATCTAAGATGTAAGGCTACGCTTGCCGCAACAAGATAGTCGATGGGACATTTATATTCTTAAAATACAACAAGACCCTTTCGCAAATACGAAAGTACTTAGGTAAAGCCATCAGTCCTGCACCTGATCTGTCTATGGGGCTAGTAAATAAAAGGAATAAAGAGTGCGTTTTATGCTACACACACTTGTGCACTATAATATCTCCTGAATAGCTTGTGTCAGGAAGATTGGTCGGCATGACCTAAATTGGTAAGGAGGACATTATAAGTGCAATTTGATTCCACAGTTTTAATAAATTAAAGTAGGTACACACGACATTCATATTTAATTTATAAATATTACAAAGAAACCATTTACTAAGTATTTACGTCAACATTTTATTTTTAACGTTCATTTTATCAATTTAATTAAAATTACGTTATTAAGATGCTTAGCATTAAGGTCTAGGTCAACAACTTGCATTTAAAAATAATATTATAAATCAACATGAATGTGTGCATAATATCTTACCTAATTCGTTTAGTATTGTATATATTGTGAATGGACTCAGGTCGTATGTACTTTAACACTCAAACATTATACAAAGTGGGTCACAAATATTTGATAGAGCTCTTCATTTCACTAAAATGTTACCGTTGACTCTCTAGTATTCTAGGTGGTTGTTAAAATACCGAACGGTGGGTAGAGCAACCATTTTGTAAGTAATGTTAGTACCTACCTACTCGTAGTAGACCCCTACCTTCTTAAGATATAGACTTTATGGACGCATAAATATTTTTCCGGGATATTGCAGTGGCTTTCCGTGAATTGGTATTTTTTCATCAATGACAAGTGTGTTGTTAACTTCCGCAAGTAGTATAGGCAGAAGTAGGCTGTGCTAGGTGCATTTTCAGAGTGTGCCAGGAGGGCGAGGGCGCAGATGGCCGACGAGGCCCCCTCACCGCCACCCGGCTATTGTTACCCGCTAGTTTGCATGAAAATAGAGAAAACTCGCCATGTGTGTCGCCGTTCCGAATAAAATATTCTTTTCTTTGTTTATAACCGTTGTTCCTGCGCAACTAGTAAAAGTATTGTTTGCTGAGAAAACAATGAAGTTAGATATTTTATCATTTAGCGGAATCTTTATAAAACAATTTCGCTGGTTATGTAAAACAAAAGTTCACAGGAGATGGCTTTCATAAAATTACATATTAAGTGCATAACGTCTTCCTGTTTGAACTATCTGTATGTACACGTAATAAGTGATTAAATTTACTTGTTCATGTTACAGTTTTCACCACACTCTAGGAAAAATAATTAATATAGTGTTCATAAACAATAGCTAAAAATATAATTCATATTACTTTGTAATTCTTGAAGGAACAAAAAAACAAAATATTTTTACACGGCAGTGTCACAATTTCCCAGAGCAATTTTGCATAATCTTTTTTTTACTTCTTACGTACCTTCTCAAAGACAACAACATGTTAACAATAAAATTTCTTTATCTATTTTGATTAAACAATTAGTACAACAGTACCTCTACTATTATTAATAACTTAACTATAATGTAATGCGTTTAAGGCCCCGAGCTATCATGAACAGTCCATCATAACGGGCTTGCACCGCCCATCGCAAGAAACTAGAGAAAACATAAAAGTAACTTCCAGTTCTGTTGGAAACGTTAGGTTAATTTCTAACCATTCGCTCGGCTTACTTGTAAATGGATATTTTCAATTGCAACCAGTGATTACTTCCCCGTGGGTGAAAATTTACTTTCTTTCATTGATGACCGAGTTTCTATGGAAAGGTCTTCCCCTGTTGAGTTTGTTTAGTATACTAATAAAAAGTTGATATTGGATTAATATGATAAGCGGTGGTGGCCGAGTGGGAAGGTAACCGACTTGCACTCAAGAGGTGTGAGTTCGATCCCGGGTGGCAGTACGAATGTGAATTTCACTTTGTGGAATTTATATATTCCTAATAATCAATACATGATTTACCATCTGCTAACGGTGAAGGTTAACATCGTGAGGAAACCCTAGTTCTAAAGATATGTCTGATTCACCAACCCGCATTGGGCTAGCGTGTGTGAACCCTCTCTCTCTCTCTCTTGATAGAGGAGAGGGACATATGGGCTGCTATTCTTTATATTATATATATACGACATTTACGGGTATTTGGTTTGTCTACTTTCATGTGTTCTGTGATCTACTGCTTGTAAGTACAAACAGTGGTGTGCTTTTCAAGCTTAAAATATTGTATATATACAACCTAAATCTTACTTCTTCTTCTTCGTGTCGATGATATGATAAGTAATTAAATTGTACAAGCCCAGAATTTTGCCACCTCTACGGCGTTATCAGTTGCTGCGCAGAGATTACTCAGAGTGCATTTGGTAAGGCACAAAGAGCAGGACAGGAGGTGAGTTATTATTTTTTAAATCCTATTAACTAATATTATATGAATTTTTAAGAATGTTTGAATGTCAATCTCATAAAAACTACTGATCGAATTTTAACGAAAGTTGGCAGTGTTATCTATTTTTTATCTACTATAATAGGACATAGTCTATTATAATAAACTGAGTAGATACACATGAGCGGCATCAGGCATAGGTCAATTACAAAACCTTACAAATCTACAAAACAACAATTGGATAAGATTTGTCTACCAACCTTGCTGTGTCTTATGCTTACCAATTAAATATTTTCGCTAAGTAAAAACATTTGTTACACACAAGGACATTAAAATCATGGTAACTAAATCACCCAGACTTAAAACAACTGCTTGTTCGTGTTCACACACGAATTATGACGATGCCAACTAATATTTCCTCTGGACATCGTACTCATAATACTTACAAGGTCCGTTGGATGACGAAGGAACGACTTTTCACACGTTTTATATATTTACTAACTGTATTCAATGTAGCTGAACAAAAATATTTGTAAAGAATAATAACAGGAAAAGTGAGTAACGTCGAGTTGGAATCGTAAAATAAGTTAGATGTGTGGACTGTAGTTCACATAATATACGTCCTACACTAAAACTTATACACACGTAGAGTATATTTTACGAGATAGACCATCAACTCGGTACGACGAATAGCCAGGTTTACGTCCAAATGGCTCGTATTTATTTTAACAAGCAAGCGGTGCCGGTGACGGATACGCGGAACAAATCTTTTGATGGTGCATTTGTCGCGCCACGAAAGGTTATTGTTCACCGACAAAGCCATCTGTGCCATTTTATTTCTTCCTAGCGAATCCTTAGGATTATTCTGAGGACTACATTTAGGTTTTACATATTACACAGACCAGAAATTTGATACTCCTATTTGTTTGTTTTGTACAAAACAAAATGCAGTCTTTACTTAGAAAGTTAGACCGTAATATATCATAGAGAGGTAGCGCACTATACAAGAGAGCAAGCGCGACTGGGGAAGGGTTTTTACCTGTAGTGGTAATTGTGTTCCTGTGGGTAAGTAGAGGTATGCAGTGTTTATTTATGAGAAACTGATTATATGTATAAGAAGAAGTATGTCTGGATCGAAGCAATTGGCGTAAGTATCATAGTTTCTGCCTACTCCATTGGGAGACGGGCGTGATGATATGTATTTATGTATGATTATATAATAACGTTTTCCTTACCAAGGGTTGCCCATAACACAAAACTCTTTATTTTTAAGTCGGCAATACGCAAGTAATGTTCTCCCGGGATTGAAAGCGACAATAGGCTACAGTAACTGCTTACCATCATTTTTTTCCTAAATTATAGTCAAAGCTTGACAACAACCAATTTGTACTCTATTACTACTAACAAAATGTTTATATTACCGAATTCAACCCTTTCTAGTAAATAAATTCGTGATTGTATGATTTATGTAGTTAACAGATGAAATAAAAATGGACTAATGAGTTCCTTTTACGACTTTGAGTGTTAGGTAAGTAGCTAATTAATAATGCCTATTGTCTAATTAATTTTCACCTTGATTTTATTTTACAAAGTCAAATTGTTAGAATAAAAAAAGATATTACCACTACTATATAGTTAATTAAATTAAATAGGTACATGCCTATTCATAATAAAATATAATTGATTTTAGTTTTTTCCGGTTTTTCGCATGCATGTTTGCGTGCGTAACTGCGATTTGTTCCTAGATAACTTGATAAACGATAGGTTTTGGCACATAAGCTGATTAAAATACATAAAATCTTTAGAATTTGAAAACGACCTCGCATTGATTCAGCAAGACATTAAGGCGCATAAGCTCAACCTACTAACCTATTTGTCCCAGTTCCAATATAATTTGCTTGGAAAGACACGTTCAAGTATACCTAAACGTAATATAAGTAGTACGTAGTAAGTAGGTACATATAATACGATAATACTACCTTTATACAAAGAACAATACAACTACATTCGTCAAGTTATTGGAAAATGGCATGTAAAGTATTTAAATTTAGATCGTCACTGGAAAGGCAAAATTACTGAAGTGAAAATAGGTTGTTTCGAGATAAAGCCGATCAAAGTTTTTATTTTTAGAAAAAAAATCATATCTTTTTACACAATCATCCGATTTCAATGAAATAACTTTATAAATAATTCTATTTGTAGCATGCGTTTACTGGAAGTGGTTGAAATTCGTTTTTTTTACTACTTTCCAAGATAAGTGGCGCTTCAGTAATTTTGACCCAATAACTTAGTAAGCCAAATTTTCTTAAACGCCACCAATGTAAACAACGATTGTATTTTAAAAGTACTGAACACAATACTATTAGTAAATTTGAGTAGGATGAAATTTCTTTAGCATAAATTTTAGTGTCGTGTTGGTGTATCAAAATAACTTCAAGGGAAATATTTTATACTCCTCATGTCTAGGATTTTGACTCATGAGGCGATAGGATAACTAAATAACTTCAACTAAAATTACTTAAAATGTTTTTTTTTAGTAATCAGTTAAAATTTCTTTAGCTGAATTTTTATTACATTCAAGGTAAGCACAAATTACTTAAAGGCCATTCTTTTTTAGGCTACACAAAGGCAATTTTACTCAAGCGCCAAACTTAATATTTAATATTCAGGAAATATTTCTTGAGCGACATGAGTGAAAAATTGGCCAAAAAACGCGTCGCTTCAGTAATTAGGAAAAAAAAGCAGCACCTTTTTTTAGGTTACTTAAACGCCACAAAAATGCTCTGATTGCAATGGTTCCTAGGCAGATCGACGCAGAAAAAATCGCTGATTCCGAATATGTATATAACTCAATTATGCCCACTTTGTATGACAGAAGTAATTTTGCCTTTCCAGTGACGATATGTTTTCGAAAATTTGCTGTGTTTTAGATGCGTGCCTTGTTCTTGGTTATCTAGGCAAAATGCAAAAAATAAGGTTAATTAAAATACTACTCACATGCTATCAGTGACGTCTGTTGATTCATCCAACTCTCCAATGGTGTCGAGGGATGCTCCTGAGCCATCTTCTCTAGTTTCGGTGGGCGGAGGTGGAGGCGCGGTTGTTGGTCGCGTTAATGGTGCTTCATTACTGTTCTCTTTGAACTGATGTTTCGGAACAAAATCTATCAACCGTGGCAAAATTTCTGGAATAGAACTGTCATCTAACTTTTCAACGGTTTTACTATTCATTTCAGCTTCTGAACGCTGCAACCAAGTCTCTATGCAGTTCTTTTTAGTCGGAGTTAATAGAGTATCTGGGACAGGCGGAGGTGGAATTTCTGGTACTGGTATAGGCCTTGGCTTTTTTTCGCTAGCAGATCGCTCAATTTTCGTATTTCTTGGCATGGGTTTAGGTTTTTCAGTAATGCTTTCTACTTTAGAATCAATCTTTTTTACTTGACCTGATTGTTTTATATCTCCGTTGCTCTGTACATTTGACATTATTGTGTTGTTGTTATTTTTGTCACTGTGTAACAGTTTCTTAGAGGATTCTTCTGTCACAAAAACGTTTTGAGTGCAAAGATCTTGATGACCAAAACCGTTTGACATATTTGTTTTGTCAATTAATTTTGACTCAGTATTTATTTCAGTTCGTTTCTCTAAAAACCTTTTACTTGTCATATCTTTTAAAATGTTTGTATCAATATTTTCAATGCAATTTAATACTTTTTGTATGTCTATTGTTTTAGGTTGCATCGTTGGAGTTGAAGGAATGCTGTTTTCAACAGAACTTGCCATGGATCCTAGTCTGTCTACGACTGTTGATATCGAGCTGCCTGTATCATCAGATTCAGCATCAGCTAAAAGCAGACAACGTTCCCATTCTGAAGATAATAAGTCTATATAAACTTCTGCTTCAGGCGGCATCGCCTTGCCGTCGGACAAACGTCGAACTAAGCGTCTTACTTCTTCTGGAGAGCCTTTTTTGAGATAAGCTATACCCTCTTTAGCTTGCCGATGAATATGACTATCAAATGAAGATTTTCTCGACAATTTAGTCATCGTAGATATACCATTGTGTTTACCATTTAACATGCTATCTGTTTGCCCATCGTTATTACTGGAATGGTTTTGTTCACCAAGAGTTTGCAGAGTTTGTTTGTCTTTGAAGGAATTTTTCTTTCCAAGTTTCCTAGGAGGTACCGGAGGCGGTAACGTAGTAGGACGCACTATGTCTGAAGATTGTTTTATATTTGAAACAGAATCTGTTACATCCATATTGCTTCGTTCTGTTTTGTTATCTTGTTCGAAATGCCGCACTAGTAATGTCAATGTTTCATCAGAGTCTTTGAGGCGTCGTACACAATCAATTCTTGTCAAATTAGACACTGACTCTCCATCTATTGCTAAAATTTCATCGCCTGGAATAAGTTTTCCCCAAGGAGCGCATGCGTTTGCTGCGGGACTATTTTCTGCACATGATTGCACTAAAAGTCGTCTGACATTTTCAGCTGCCGCAGAACCACCTTCAAATTTTAATCCAAGTCCCAACCGATCTCCGCGTGGTCTTCGAACGACGACTTCTGCTGCACCAGCTGCCGCGCCCACCGTAAGAACCGTGACAAAAGAAGGATCTCGGACGGGGGGCCGGCCTTCGCCAACCGGAACTATGGTGACGAAGTCTTCCGCAGCCGCGTCCGTCGCCATTCCGCGAGCAACGCGTCCGCGCAGTTTCAAACACCACTTTCAGATTTGAAGCTGTGGACAAAAAGTATTAATGAGTTTATGTAATAAAATGCAATACTATAATGTTTGGAGTTGCGCGCGCGACGAACGGCACGCAAGAACTGCGCGCGGCCTCTCTCTTTCACCGTTGCGCTGCACTTGAACGCTTTGAGATGAACCAACATCGGAAACGTCGGTCTCCGTTATATCTTATTGATACAAAACAACTCTACCAAATATGGACATAGAACCAAAATAAAAATTAAGTTTGACTTGAATAAACAACAGAAAATATTAAAGAATATTACTGCAAAATCATCATATTAACTTATTGATTAAAGTAAAGCCAGCTACCGTTTAACAAACAAATTCTTTCACACCCGCGCGACAGGTATCTGAGATCACGTTGATCATTCTTGTTAGTTAACAAACGGACACCTACTTCCTACTCACGATCGTCCAAAACTTTCGTTGATCGATATGAAAGTATAACGAGCGTGTTCGTGGAGAGTCAACGTGTTGACCACAAACAGTCGCATCATTGGAATGGGCGAGATGTGGGTTAGTAGCACCAGAGGCAGTGCAGACGTCGTCGACGTCGGCGGCATTCGCAGAGAATCAACGCATTAGCATATTGCCCGGGGCTGCACTGCGACCCGTTACTCCTGGGACCCGTTCTGAAGGGCCACTCATTCTCACGACTCTCAACAATATTCGTATAAAATTTATATTATAAGTGACGACTTATCAGTCGAATAGAATAAATAATCATGTTGTGATAACGTTTGTCAGGTCTTCTTACTTTGTTATGTTATAAGCAAAAATGGTTCCCACATTATATAGATACGTATTTTACCATATAATTTAAAACCAGTAATAAACTGGTTGAGACCCAAAAAATAATTGAATTAAATTACTGTAGTCTATTAGCGAAAATATTACGTTATCGTAATCTACGGTTTGTTATATATATATAAATACAAAATTCTATTACTAAACCTGGACTGTTAAAAGGAAATTGGTTTAATAAGAAAATACCGAACAACCTTACATACTTATAAAGTAACTACAAATGACCAACTATAATGACTATAAAATTTTAAGACTTAATAATTCCATCTCAAGAAAAAATGCAACGTGTGAAACAGTGATGAAGAAACAGGTTTATAATTGATATAATCTCATAAAAATATAAAATATCCCATCCTGAATGGCGGAGCTAAGTTATGCATGACCTTGGCTAACGAGGCTCAAGTAGAATGGGAGTAAATACAAACAAACACATCGACTGGTAGAATCAGCTTCGTTTCACTTTGTTACTGCGTAAACAAAGAAAGGTTGCTGCATCGTATATGGTATTGTTTAGCGATATCTCATAATTGAATCTTTACACCGTAACCTACAATACAAACGTTTTTGTTATATACAGATGTTCGACGACCAGTTATAAAAAAATAATACACCTACGTGTAACTCTTTAGTAATCTGTGCCTACGTATGGAAAGTAGGTAAATCTTGTTTAATAGTTTTCAATGCGTCTTTGGAGAATGTATCTAAAAAATACCGTTAGTCATGAACTTTGAATATTATACCACATAGCTAATCCATTCATAATATTATTCTAATGGTGTTACATATAAATATTCATTGTGTTCACCACTCGCCGGTAATCTGGCGTAAGCGTGTTGTTTTAGACCGAATTTGGAAGATCGCTAATTACACAGCTTATGAACAACTGGGTGAAACGTAACGTTCTGCTATTGTTTCTTCGTTTGCTTGCGCTATGAGTAGCTAAGTCGATACTAACGTGCGTTTACTTTGAGAACAATGTTCGGATTTTCTTAAATTCTTCGTTTAATTTAAATAAATATTTATACTTCATAACTTTTTGCCCGCGCGAAAGAAAAAGAAGCCCGTTTGCTATGCCAGATAGATTATATTCGATGTGCCAAATTTCATCCAGATCTGTTCTGCCATTTCGCCTGATTAAGTAACAAACAATCGATCTTTCTAACCATCCATCCAAACTTTCGTATTATATATTAAGTAGTACCTAAGATATTTTGAGATTTTTAGCACAACGATTGACATTTCCATTTCAACCAAAAGGCGTCTACTGCTGGATATACGCCTCCCTAGTTTTTCCACAGCTCTCAATCCTGAGCTAACCACATAATTTTTAGTTATTTAATATAATTTCGTAGTTCAAAGAACCCTCAGAAACCTCAGAACAGAAATCTAGCAAATTTTAAGTTTTTAGAATTATTTACTTAAACTTATAGAAACAGTATAATATTTATAAACTGTAAGGCTATATCCTCAAACAGCTTTAAGTAAATAACTACATGATCTCTTTATACCTATTATATATTAACAACTTTCTATAAATCTATTTATGGTTTCTATGATGGTTTTTAGCTTACCGTTTATTTAATAGTTATAACAATTTACAAAAAAGTTATGAAAAACACTTTGTTGACTTCCATTGACGGCAAAGATATCCAAAAAAAAAGGTTCCAATATACTAATTTATTTATAACCGATAAATGCGTGCAATTAAAAAAAGGGAATTTACTTTTAAATGTAACAATATAAATAAATACCACCATATCAACCAACAACCATAAAAATACAAAATTATTTACGGCAATGATATTTTTTTAAATTCTTATGTGCAGTATTTTTTTAATTTACTATCAATTATTACTATTTTATTAAACCCCTACTACCTACTTCTATGTATTTAAATATTATTAGATTAATATAATAAAAACACTACCTTAGCAAATATGTCACAAGAACCCAGTGGCCAATCCAAAACAATCCAGCACAATATTTTTAACAAATAAATAAATCGTGGAAGCAACCACAGAATCCGACGACAAGAAAGAGATTAATATTCCAAATGTGTTCTAATCTTCTAAACAAAGTGCTAAACGTGTTAGATGAATGATAGCAATGTGTAAACAGTCGCTTAAGACCTAAATCGAGTGACATGGCTATACAAACTCACTGTTCACTGCATACATGCGGTCTGCAGGTAAATGTACTACTTATCGTTTATATCTCACGCAAACAGTGCTATCATTTTGCATAAATGCTCTACTTATCACACAATCGTGCTAGCAAAATCTAATTAACTCCAAGAGGGCGTAAACAAACCATGACGTAAGCAACACTTTTTCATTGATTAGACACACTTATTACCACTTCTAACCAATGAATACAATACTTGAAGGTTTCGGTTATTACTTCAAATCATTTCCTTAAACATTTTATTTTTTTTATATTATTCCCGCGCTAAAGCAACATAAGAGGCATCAAACTAGCTACATTACAACGACGAGGCGTCGCGCATGGTCGCTTCGGTGCAAATTTTAAATCTTCTATGTGAGATTGACATTTCAATTATGTCCTTTCAAATGGCTCCTGGATGCAAAGGCTCTGTGATTAACATAATCCCTAAAAACTGACAAAATATCTTTATGTACGGTGGGCAACGAAGATAGCTGTACAGGACCGCTATATGAAAATTAGTTTTTTAGGAAACCAATGTATGAATTTGTGTGAAATATATTTTTATCTGTATTTTGTGTCCACTTAATTGTACACTGTTACCGAATTCCTCCTAAATATATACGAGTACAATGGTTTTTCATATAGTGGTCCTGTACAGCCATCTCTATTGCCGTGTATACCTACAAACCTGTACTCATTTGTTGCTACACACACATGATCTAAGTATCGTGTTAGCAACCAATAAATTTCATTTTTTTTTGTAGAGAGAATTAAATTATGTTTTTCTTGACTAATTACTATAGGTACATTGGCAATCGTACGCACTGCGCCGGGCTCTAATAAATAATTGCCCATATTTATTCCAATTCTTTATCCTAAATAATATGCCGAATGATTGCATATATGACACAAGAACATTTAATAAACAAACTACGTGCTAATCGTGATCAATTATTACGCAACAATATTAAACTATGCACATTAATAAAAAATAAAAGGAAAAAAGGTAACGCAACGATTGATGTTTGCGGTCATAGCGTACGTGTAAGCACCGACTCATCTAATTAGAAGATCCCGGGTTGCGCAAGCGCAGTGTGCTGGTATGCAACACTCGGCCATAATGCTCGCCTTATATGGCTAATATATTACTTTGCTTTGGTTAAGTAAGGTACTGTAACGCCATACATTCGGCTCATTTTTATGCAACTGATTCTTTAAATAAAAAAGACTATTTAGGTGTCAAATAAGCTTACGACCCGCTTGATGGTAAGCAGTTACCAAAGCGTATGGACACTACTTGGGCAACACTTGCGTACTATAAAGTATCTCTGGGGGAAGAAAACGATTCTTTAAAAACGCATCACTAAATGAGCACTGGAGAAACAACAACAAATACACCACTACGTGTGTTTAGCTGCGGTTTTATGTAAGGAGCATTAAAATTATCAAAAATTACTTTAATTAATTAATTAAATTACTCCAAGAAATATACATATTATTTTATACATCTTACAATAAAACTACATTTACATTAAATAAAAATAAATGATAATAGAAAATACTCAACAAACAGAGGGGAATGCAAAATAAACCAAATTTAAGAATTAAATTCACTTTTAAACTAAATTTTAAAGCGTGGTATTATTGATACAAGATCTGCTAAATCTACGGAATCAACAAAAAACAAAATGGAACAACTTTTACAAGCACCATAATAATAGACGTATCCTCAATTGAATTTACAACTTGCACACTTCGATGAGCAGCTGTTACTCTGCCTTTTTCCTAATAAAGAATGATTATAAGATAACAATATTCTTGCAAGTAACCCACCCACGCCTAACTATCAATTTAAAAGATCTTTTATTATGTAAAATATCGTTTTCTAAACAATTTTGCAATAAATACATTGGTTTTTGAACCTATGACTCCATCGGCATGCGGCATTTACATATACAACGGCGCGGCAAGCTCTCGCGTCATAACAGTCAACAACTACCTGCAAACATAAGTATAAAAGAGAGGTATGGGGCTATAGAAGCGAGCAAGACCGACTGTGGAAGGCTTCAGCCAAATAACTACACACAGTGGCGTAGTTTGTTTCAGTGCGTGAGAACAGTTATTAAGTGCTCATTTAAGGATGCGTTAAGAAAAACATTTTCCAAAGATAGTTACTCCATCACAGAAACATGGTGTTATTTTTGTTTTTTTGGCGAGCAACACGCTATTCTTGCCGTATATATTAGAAGCGTCTATAGTCTGCGGTAACTGCTTACAATCAGACGAGCCCATACGCATGTTTACATAAATATCCTTTCAAAAAACAGCGATTTTGACTATCATTTACATATTTTTTTCCAGAAGGTTTATGTGTATAATGCATATTTAAATTAAATTAATTAATTTTGTTTGGGAAGAGCCGAAAAAATTGTAGTGAAGCGAGGGCAGGTCGCTAGTCTCGTATGAAAAAAATAAAAGGTATTATTCTACAGTCTCTCACGCAGCACCCTCCTTAACTTATCTCACACGAAATTGAAATAACTTTGATAACATCTCCGCTTATAAAGAAGAAACGGACCGCAAAAGGCGAGTGGTTTGGACGCTATCTAGATAATGTGTCGCCGAAAACAGCGTTCACGGAGGCGTAACAAACGTTTACCGCGGATCACAGCTTCTGATAGCCAAAATGGAATTCCGAAACATGAATTCCACAGATATACAGCGTTTCAACAACCTATTCTGAGTCGTTCAACATATAATCCGACAACTCTATTGATAAAACATAAAAGCAAATTAAATCCGATTAAAAGAAATATTGAACGCCCAAATAAATTGGATTCGGAGCTTTCGATTGTTAATTGTATTATGTGAAAATATTTTATATAGGTTAGTATAAAAATACATCTACTAACATACTGTCATGATTTGTATTGGTATAATTGGCATATTTTCTGAAATGGTCAGTGATGTTGCAAGAATTGAGCATAAATTAAAAAACTATGTCAGAGGCCATTAATCGATGTAGTTAATAGATTTTTAAGAAAGCAGTGCTATTAGTGGCTATTATTGTCAATGTAAAGCTCTTAGATTCAATACCCGGACCGGGTATTATTCCATTTTTCTAAAGAAAATGCTTAGTACTTATCCGCCTGGAATTCAGAATTAGGTCCAGTATTGCTATAGATATACATGAGGCAGCTGGCTAAACATGATTGTCATACACCTTTTTTTATTACTTTGGGAAAAAAGCGTTAAATAACTGTTTTCTGATTCTGGAAATCCCGAAATCTGGTCCCATTTTTGTTTCAACGCAACTCGACAGCACTTCACAGGCCAGTCCCTTTATACAGGTGGCATAAATGATAGTCGAATCGTTTATGCCACAATCCTACCAATGGGATTTAACATAAGTTTTCGATATATTGTCGTTAACTTACGTCAAATCCCCACCATTTGCTTTCCATTCTATTCGATTCGACCACCGTATGACTCTTATGTAGAGGGGCTGTTCACTGTATGTTATGCGCTGTATGTTTCATCCATAGGTATATAACACTACGGCGAATATACTCAAGTACTTCTATTATGATAAAAGATTAGCGCCGCTCCTGTATTCCAATGCAAACATAGGCGTAAGCAGTATCGGCTAATAAATTACACTATAATAAGTAACTAGTTGCAGAATGTATGACGCGACCTAGACATACTCGTATAAGTTTCTTGTCATATTGTCAATTAAGGGTAATGTTATTAGCTCATCATATTTCCATTTATGAATAAAAACAACTAATTTAATACACCGTATTAAGAGAGGAGGTTCCAGTCGAGCTTGCTCGTTTATATAGTGATATAAACGAGCAAGCTCGACTGGAACCTCCACCTTACAAAGGACTACAGCCAAATAACTAAATTCACACTGCAGCAGTTGTGTTCCTGTACTTGAGTACGTATAGGTCTCTAGTCATTATGGGAAACGGTTCTTAAAATAAAGTTTTCTTTATCCCAGGGTTAGTCATAACACAAAATGTGGTTTGACAAAAGTAGGGTCGACAACGAGCGAGTAATGCTTCTGGAATTGCAAGCGCCCATGGGCTACGGTAACTGCTAACCATCAAGCGGGCTATGCGCTTGTTAGTCACTGTGGTAAAATAAAAAGAACAGTTATGTACTTGACGGTATCTTCATTTTAAGTCACGTAAAATACTTAATGTGCAAATGCTCAGTCGCTAAAAAGGTGAACGCGCCATTTTTGTCAGACACAAAACAAGAAACTTAATAAGTTAGTCCCCCGCTGAGCAATATCGCCCACCAGATTAACCAGCAATTTATTTATTAAAAGAACTTCTTCGGTTGCGTTGATGTGAAAATTTCGCGAAATAATTTTATCACACACCTTGATAAAATTACTTGAAAAAAAATCAATTATAAGGTAACTGTACATTGATGAAGCCCGTCAAATTTTGTCGTGACAAATCAAAGGATAATGCCTATTTCATCAGCTTATCTAAACCTCGTCCATCTTCGAAATTAGTTATTGACTGGTGAAGTATGAAAAAGTATTTTACTTAGAACACAAATTTAGAAGTAAATTAAATATTTTAACCATCTATTACAGCAGACTCGATTGCCTCGATAGGATCCTGGGCTCGATACCCGGGACGGTTGATATCGTGGTTTTTCAACGCAAACTATTTTGTACCAACCAGAAACTTTTACGACTGCACATGGGTGTGAACTAGTGGTTAAAATGGTTGGGAATTTGATTAGGTGTGGTACCTAATCAAATTCACAACTACCTTACCACCATAGGACTAATATTTGTGTGATAGTTGATATGAGTCCAGTTAAACTTCATTACTGGATTGTATGTTGTAAAGTCCGCAACATAGAGTTTGTTCATAAATGCGCGAGTTGTCTAAGGAGTTTTTATATCCAGTATTATGGGACCATAAATATTTGAAAAAACGTGGCTAAACTCTGCTTACCTACCTAAAAATACGTAATGCTTTATTATCACATCAGTGAAAAGAGTATTAATAAATTTGACATAAAAATATATTAAGTCGATTCTTTATGTTGCAGATTGAATATTAAATATATTTACTATGAAGGAGATAGTTTTAAAATATTAAGAAATCGTAGGCGGTGTCATCGGCTGGCATGACATCAGAGTTTAGTTGCGTGGCCAGCCGGGCTACAGACGTCTAGAGGTGAACATCCTATGAGCGTCCGTGCTTAGCCGATGGACCAATCAACTCGCCACGAAAACCAATATCTAAAAGCCAGTTTGACATAAGAATTGTTATAACCGTTTTATGTTTTACAGACAAGTTATTTATCTCAGACACAAATAACACTAATGGCTCTGCGACTAACATGAATGAATACGTTTAATCGATTCGTTTTTTTACACGCTTTAGATATTAATCTAGTGTTTTTTTTATTGAATATGAAACAAAGCTGCATATATCAGTAATCATAGACCATAGTAAAGTAAAATTTAGATGGAATTTTCATTAAATAAATTATTGTATTTGTTGAAGTTACAAGATTAATTTATTTTTCTCGTACAACCAAAAGACTCCTTGTTACTACTTAAGTATAAGAACTTGTTACAAATCTTGATGGTAAATGGACTATCTGGAGATTTCTTCATTTGTTTTTATTCAGAAAACACCAAAATTGCCATGGTAAACCTTAAATTTTAACCTTAAATTAAACCTATTTAAGACTTAAAATTGACAATTCCTCATGGATCCAATTTTATTAAGTCGCCTAGTCGTTTAAAAAGATTTGAATTTTACTACATGGCATTTAATAAGCAACTCAATAGGCTATACGCAATTTTATTTTAGGTATGTGTATATCTACTTATTGCCTATCATAATTATTAAGTATTGTTTTAGTTTCATTTCTACGTTTCTTTCAAATGCACCAAGTTTTCTCTCTACATCACCCAAAGGTTGACTGGTAGAGAATGCCTTTGGCATTATGTCCACCTTGTACATATTATTTTATGTTAAAGTTTTAAATAAATCAATATATGTGATGCAACTTCTACACTAGGGAACAAACCCTGTTTCGTGGGGGTCTTCACATACATATAATTCATTATACCCTAAGAACCAACATTTATTGATCAGTTTCCTGTGTGTAAATCAAATACTCGAAACCCTCACCACTAAAACGCGCTGATTTGTCAAATCAAATTGCGCAAATTTGATAATTTAGCCTGTTTTAGTCCACTGCTGAACATAAGCTTCACCTAATTCACACCCTAAAACTTAGTCTATCCCAGCGACCTTCTTTCTTCCATTCCTTCCTTCCCATTGCCACTTCAATTTGCATAAATACATACAATAACTATGATATTTTTACCTATACAATAATCGTACATAAAATAATATTATGAATAGCTATTAAGTAAATAAATAGCAATCCATTGATTGTTTATCGTTTCTAATAATACAAATACCGAAGATTTAAAATAATCACAATGCAGTGGAATGTGAAGATAACAATTAATCTAAATTATTATTGTAAAGAGAATAGAAATTTGATTGTTTGTTTGTATTGAATAAATTCAAAAACTATGTACGGATTTTTAAAATATTTCACCTATGTGTCCATGTTACTCGTTAATAATGTACCATCAGTCAAGTTTGCGCCCGATCCCTCATAAAAAGTTTATTTATTAATTAAACAGAATATAAAATAGTGTACGATAAATTAAATGACACATTAAAATGATAAAATATTTTCCTAAGCAATCGCAAGATTTAAAGTCGTCAAGCGCCAATTTGGCCGATCGTACCTATATAAGAATGTATATACATATGTTAGGAAGTTTGAATGTTTGAAACTACTGATCCGATGAGGTACATTATAATATTTTTAATCAAGCGAAGCCACGGGCGAAAGCTTGCTTATTATCAAGTACCGATATAGAGAAAGCAAACGGACCTGTTTATTACGTGCTAAATATTATTTTAGTTTAGGTAAAATATCATTAACGGGGAATACCCTAAATAGCTATTACTCGTACATAAGTGCAGTACTACAAATAGTTCATATTCAATGATTTATTGAGGAAATAGTATAATTTTATTTTTGGTTAATAATTAATAGAAGAGAAAACATCGTGAGGAAACGAACATGTCTTAGAAGAAATTCTAAAGACATGTCTGATTCACCAACCCACATTAGGCCAGCGTGTGTGAATTAGGGCCTCTCTCTGTCTCTAGATAGAGGAGAGGAGACCCGATATAAGAATTGAGATAGAGCTCCATACAAGCGCACAAGCCTGACTTCATCTTGCAGAGGATCACAATCAAATAACTACACGGAATTATTGTGTTTTGTGCGTGAGTACAGCAGTCCATAGCTTATATAGAGATGCGTTTTATAAGAAATGTTTTCCTATCCCAGTGATACTCGATCTTAAAACCTGCTAAATGTCGATGCGCGATGTTTGGCCTTTATTTTAAGCGTCCAAGCTACGGTGACTGCTCACCATCAGACGGTCCGTATGTTTGTTGCCACAACAAATCATATACAAAAAATATATATTCTGTACGCATTTCCATATTTCCTACTCATAAATACCTTTAAATACAATATCTGTTTTTTGTAAGTTGTTTAGGTTAAGTTACTTTTATTTTAATAACTATTCATGTTAATATTTTATGAAATAAATTAATTAAAGATTTTGGTATACTCGTAAAGTATAAAACAATTTCCGTATCAAAATCTAAATAAGTATTTTACAAAAGTATTTACAATGATTATATCTTTCTCGTTGTTTCGAGTTACTACGAAACAAAAAAGTTGCTTTGTATTCCTCCGTACAAGAGATTTAAAATATTTGTTTTTCTTAATATATTTAAGCTGTATATGCAGGAAAAGTTTATAAAAGAAGTTAACTCGGGCCGGGTCAGCTACTAAACCAGAAAACATGGCTTAGGGGCGTAATGCAGCTAAATTGAATTATTTTGTTTACACTAGTTTCTGACCGTAGCAGCGCTCGTGTTGCATGCCGATAGATATCAAAGTTTATAGGAAATAATGTAGCTTTCAAATAGTAAAAAAGAAAGGAGCATAGTATAATAAGAATAAAATAATCGGAAAAAAGGTAGAAAAAAGGAGAGAATCTGTCTGAGGAACGATCTCTACATTACAAAAAAAAACCACAACCAAATACACAAAGTGGTGTAGTTAGGTTCCTGGGTTGTACAGGTCTTCTGTGCTCATTTTAGGGAAACTGGTTTGAAAATGTCGATTTCTTTATCCTAAGTTTACCTATAACAAACCCTAAACTCATTCAAAATTTAGCTTTAATTATAATTATTAGTAGATACAAATAATATAATTAAAGCTAAATTTTGAATGAGTACCTATAGATACAAACAAATGATTAAATTAACAGCTGTACCTTGTAAATAATGAATTTGGTTTAATTCACAGGATGCAGAAAAAATTGCGAGGTTTAGTAATATAACAACATGGACTGATAGATTTAGCTTCAATATATCACGTATCATTAGGGCGGGCGGGAAAATAAAACAAGGAGTGCGGCGGGCGGGTCGTGCGGGTACGCGGGGCGCGGGGCGGGACGGTGCGGGGTGCGCCGGGACGCGGGATCGCAGCCTCGACGCGCCGTCCCTAATCTCATTACCGCGCACACGGCTGCTCCGCTGACCTTAGCCCGCTGCCCGACATGGGAACCCGCATAATCATTGTACTCCACACACCATTGTTTATTCCAGTCACAAATCCGAAGCGCGATTTATAAACAAACGCATTCGTACTCACCCCCAACAATTTTCCCTTTGACAATCACCAATGCAAAATATACTTTTCGTTCACAAATATTCCTCAAAACAACAATCACTGTTTTGAAATCGTCCCACGTCACAAAACAACGCTCAAAACATCGTAACTTTTCGTATGCGTGGGTTTCGCGATATTTCGTTTTAAATCCTTTCGATTGCAACGATGTAGTTCGGCAGTATAGCGCACACGGGCGCAACGCGAGCGAGCGTCGCGACGTCGGCGGCGCAGAGCGGCGTGTGCGCCCGCGCCGGCGGTGGGGCCGACCGGTCGCAACCGGGCCGCGCTCTCACCGCGCCTCGCGGCCGCCCTGCCACTATGTTGCCTATAATCGCACTTGACACCGTGCCGCGTTCGATCTACAAGAAAGTTTCACATTTCTATGTCACAATGTGAAGAAAGTCCCAGATACATCTGTCCTACGTTTTTTACCGCGATAACTACTCCCATTCATGGTACATATTTGACTGAATACGACCCTCGAGTTACCCTGACGAAGCCAACTATAGGTACACGGCACTAATTGAATTAGGTAACTCCACGATACTAAGATATCGCGTGTATAGGTACATGCATTATACTTGACTTGATACTTTAGAATAGGCTTCACCTGTTGATGTAATAGGTAGATTAGCTTCACACAATGACGTCACAAAAACTTTTTCTTACCTTCGATCAACATCAGACGGACTTTGACGAACTGAAAGACAGTGAAAGTAATTGGCAATTCTCTCCACGAGATAACACGAGAGATAAGTTTTGCAACCACTTTTCTCTCTTGTCATGCAGACAATCAACCTCTAATTCAATTATTCGGAGACGTGAGTGCTAATGCTGCTAATGAAACAAAAACTATAATTTATCTTTGAATGAACCCTTCCCATTAAACCAAAAGAAAACAACATGATTTCTTAAATTGTAAATACGTCTGACAGACACTTTAATTTTAAATTTCCCTTGACTTAGTTGCTCACTGTGTAGCCAATAGATACTCGAAGGTATCACCATGACGAAGCACGTATTTCGTCATACCAATAAAAGCCATAAGATTTTTTTTTATTAATTGCATGCATATTGCATTAGGCGGGTCAAGCTTTTGTTATCCTAATCATCCATCCATTTATTATGACAGCAAGATACCTATGTATATATTTACATTTGCATCATACACATTATTCTAAAGACTGGCTAATTAAACTATACAATATTTTTAATGACTACTGTAAATTTATCAGTCATGCGGATATTATTTTGAGAGTTAGGAGCTTTCGCAGTATTGTTGTAAGATTTTCCTTTTTCTACTGGCTCTGGTCCCTCTTATTGTCCTCTATTAATCATCATTTGAACATTCACGCCCTATTCTCTCATGCAATTCATATTTTCTTTGGTCAACATTTCCCCCTCTATCTATTAATCTACTTATCATTGTTTAAAATTCGGTTAATCTATACTTTATTATTATAAAGCTGAAGAGTTTGTTTGTTTGGTTAAACGCGCTAATCTCAAAAAGTACTGGTTCGATTAGACATTTTTTTTTGTTAAATAGTGCATTTATCCAGGAAGGCTAAAGGCTATATAACATCACGCTACGATTAGGAGCGGAGCAGTAGTGAGATATGTTGCAAAATCGGGGAAAATATTCCAAATTACCACGCGGACGAAGTCGCGGGCGACCCCTAATGTATTATAAAATAAATTAATTGAAACAATTGGTAAATATAGATTTTAAATACAATTTCAAGTAATTATTGCCAGGTGCGATTCCACTGTTTGAAAAAACAACCCCTAATACTCTTATTTTCGTTCAAACAAAGTAGTATTTAATCTAATTATGTGTGTGGCTTTACCATTAAATAAACAAGGAGCCGGTTTCTTTTTTGTAGGTTAAAAAGTGTGTCTAATTTTCCAATTTGTCAATAAACATAGCATCACGCCCTTATCTCTAAAGAGGTCCATAGATCACAGACAGGTTTCACTAGTAACCTTTCGTTAGGTCTCAATGTAATATAAAAAGTACCTACCTTACGGCAACGCCGTAGCTGTGTTCCTGTATGTAAGTATAGTCTACAGCGCTCATTTAGGGATGCGTTTTGAAAGAAACGTTTTCCCATCCCAGGGATAATCCATCTCTATACCCTGGTGTAAAAAACATGGGTTGGCAAAACTAGCACTTCATGCGTCCATAGGCTACGGTAACTTCTTAGGCCGTATGCTTGTTTGCCAAGGTGTATAATAAAAAAAATAATAATAATAGACAGACTTCATACTCGTACACTTGAAATACTACGCTTCTTCGTTTGTCAATCACTAGCTGCTAATTCTAGAAACATACAAACAAAAAATTACATATTTCATTTTCCTCACTGAATTCAAAACAAATTTAAAAGAGACGGTCAGTGGTCGAAATAGGGTAAACTTAGTCGGAACGAACGTTCTTTGTGGAACGATCCAACGGATATCGATATTTTTTAATAAAAGGCACCCTCGTGCCTCATGCAGTCATTTATTTTCGAGAGCTTGGCTACATCGATAGGTTTTATGTAGATATTGGAACCATTAGTTAATATGTACCTTGAGGGGTTAGTAGCTAAGTGTTAGCGGCATGGATCGGGCAATCTGCAAGGTTAAGCAAGCTTGCCGCGGTCGGTCTATAGATGGGTGACCATTTTGCCTCAAAAAGCACTTAAACCCGCTGTTCTTGCACCTGATCTCTCTCCGGTCGTGTTGGATGTTGCCGTCCCATCGGAATACGAGTCTACTTCCATTATATTTTATTAAAGTAAAAGGTAGTGGTATTTTATCAAGAGTAGAAAACAGAGAAGATTGCTCCACTGGAAGTCGCTGTGCTAGTAAATAAAAGAAGAAGAAGATTCCTAAACTCACACACACTAAAGAACAATTCCTATGACGTAGGTGAATTTACAAACCCATTCACAAACATCAAGTACACTCAAACTCAATACTATCTAAGGGTCATACTAATATTGTTCCGTGTGGGGATTAAACCCACAACACTAGGCCTACCACTAAATCGCTACAGTAGGGTGAACTTTACCACTTAACCACACATACAACCAATGTTTATACAAACCCCCCGCAATGCTGTCGTGCACAGGGAAAGTTCGTAGGCACCATACAAGAAAAGAACTACATACAATGGAGTAATTGTATTCCTATGCGTGATTACAGGCACAGATAATACATATAATACTATTACAGGTCTTCAATGCTCATTTAGGAATGCGTTTTTAAAGATACGTTTTCCTATTCCAGAGAAACTCTATCACAAAACGCAGGTGTTGCTTTGGTCTTAGCAGTATTTTACCAGTGCTGCCGCGTCATACGGTGACTTAAGATAATAGATATAGGGAATAAGAATCTTTTTCGGTTTTTTTTTCTTCACTAACGTCATTTAAGATACCTTTCTGCAAAGATTAAAAGTTTGTAGCCCCAGCAGATTAAACTCTGCTTTGATGAATCATAAGTCGGGACAAATATGAATTAATAAATAGGTAATCTAACTATGAGTACAATATATATTATTTCTTTCATTTTTTTCGGTCGCCAACACGCGACTAGGTAATGCAATGCATCTTTTAACTATGGTAACTGCTTACCACCAGGCTATATTTAAGCTTATAGCAAATAAGCATAAATATAGCCTGGTGGTAAACAGTTACCGTAGTTTAGATACCCAAGTATATAAAAAAAATATTTTCCCTAATGCAGGCTTAAAAAAATATATATTCAAAGAAATGTGACGAACGGTATATATATAGACGAATGATGTCGAGATTGTACTGATTGTTAAGACGTTTTGATGACCTTCAGGGCATTATGATAATACAAGTTTAAACGATAGTATCATCAGATAGCTGTCTATAAATTAAACTTTCGTTCGCGCGGTATGCCATACAAAAAAATCTATTGAGTTTGTGTGTACGTATACAGTTATACGAGTATAAACTTACCGTTTGGTTTTTTGTATACTTAGTATTTAAGAGAGGTAAAGCACCTAAAAGGCGAATAGACTTTACACAAGATTAAGGCCAAGTATCTAAATTAAGATCCTAATAAGTACTCAATAAAAATACATACTTAGATTTATTATTCTTCTTCTTAGCGTTTGGTTAGTGACCAACCTAGTGACAGAGTTATTTAGATCGCCCATATTTAGGCCTCTGTCGTGAACTAACGACTGATAACAGTCGGGACCGACTTCTAACGTTAAACGCTCAGATGAAATACCACTATGCGGTCACCCATCTATAGGGTTACCGCGCCCTTGGTAGCTTAACCCGCTGATCGTTTACCGAACAGCGAGTGCACCTGGCTATGAGCGCCTAGATTTATTATAAAAAGGTACGTAACAATTTTGATCCCACAGACAAAATGCTTGTATAGTTTTGTGGGAAAAAGTATTAACTCACAAGCATAACATGTATGTATGATTTATTAAATACATTTTTACGTAACATAAAACAAAGTCACTCCTGCTGTCTGTACGCTTAGATCATTCAAACTACGCAACAGATTTTAATGCAGATTTCAGCAAAAGATAGAGTGATTTAAGAGGAAGGCATTTATTATGCATATTATAATAAAGAAATTAAAAAAAGCGAAGCGAAACGGCAGAGTTTCGCTAAGAAATAATCTATACTAATAATATAAAGAGGTAAAGTATGTGACTTTGTGAGGTTGTAGGTAATCTCTGGATCTACTGAACCGATTTTGAAAATTATTTTACCAATAGAAGGCCACATTATTTGAGAGTATCAAAGGCTATATATTAATAAATATATATAATAAATAAATATAATAAAAATAAAATACCTAAGTACTACAGCAACTTATAAATAAAATAACACATACCTAAAATAGTCATATTTAATATCTGAGAGCAACCCACACACTGCCATGTGATTTCAAAACTAGGCAGAGCCTGTACTATGGCAACCAGATCATTGATAAACATAAGTATATTTTCATATTAGATAGAAATATGAGCCCTAGGGAAGAAATGCACCCACAACCTTTGGCTAAGGCCAGCATTCATATATTTTTCTTACTCACTCATTCAGAAGTATATATTTTTTATCCGGCTAGAGCTAGGTTTGCACCTAACTCTAGCCGGACGGTTAAGTAACAAAAGTTAGTTTATATTAGCCTGCTAAAACTAGCCTTAACCGCACTTTAGCTAAAACCCGAATAATAAGATGCATTTGGCGTTCTTCCAAAGACATGAAATCACGAGACTCAGTTGTTCACTTAAGCGGATGTGTTGCTGATACTAAATTCCAAATTTTAAAAAGTTAATTTAAAAAAAAACAATTTATGATGGTAAAATCTAGACCGAATTTGGTCACGATGGCCAATCGCAGCGAAAATGAGGTAACTACACAGGACAATTATACATTACAAGACATTATTTAGCATATCATACAGTACCTATATATCATACAGTGCAAAAACAGGTGAACCTTCTACTCTTTTGCTCTGACAATTCGGCGGAATGGCAATAAAGAGGATGAGATGGGAGAAAACAGGCCCAGAACCAACGGCACTTCATGCTTTTAGTCCTGGTTTAAGTTTTAGAAAATGGTACCTAATGGCCCCCTTTTGTTTTATTTAAAAAATAAAAAACAGCGTTTCTGTATCAAAATATTAATATTAAATACGAAAAATGTTTATTAAGTGTACTATAATTACAAATATATCTAATATATAAAATTCTCGTGTCACGGTGTACGGTACTCCTCTGAAACGGCTCGACCGATTTTCGTGAAATTTTGTGTGCATATTGGGTAGGTCTAAGAATCGGACATCTATTTATCATCCCTACAAATGTTAGGTAAGGGTGGTCCACCCTTAATTTTTTCAGACAACATTTTTTGTTTTTATTTTTTGTGATTCAGCATTAAAAAATACATACAACCCTTAATTTTCACCCCTCTAGGAACAACCCCTATTTTTTAATAGCGATATTACTATTTTAGTAGCAAAACAACGTTTGCTGGGTCAGCTAGTACGAGTATATAAATATAATCCTAACAGTTTACCCGTTACTACCTATAGCTAATATCATTTTGCTATCTAACGGCTGTCCTAAATAATTGCGGTCTTATTGATACATGTATACTATATGTACTGCAGTATTAATTAGTTAAACACTGTAGGCAAAAATATAAATTAGCCATAGCCAATAGCCGATATTACGGTGGCGCAGCCAATTACGCGCGTTGATAACCCAAAAGATTTAATTAAAAGAAGAAGCCAATCGCGATTTATATACACGTTGTGTTCTATCGCACCGTTTCGTTCAATCAATTTAAAAACCTTCAATCTTCAAAAAAAGAGAACGGCAAATCTCCTTCAGGCTTGAAATTGTTTAATAAGTCACATAATAGACGTAGGGCACCATAGGGGGAAGGACCTCCAACTTAAAGAAAATAACAGCAAATAACTGAATGTAGTACAGTACTGTAATTAAATTCCTGTGCGTCAGTGCAGGTATCCAGGGGTTACCCTATATTATAAAATCCTAGTGTATATATTTTTTTGGCTTGGTAGCACACGATTAAGCCTACGGTTACCGCTTACCACCAGGCCGGTTGTATGCTTGTTTGCAAACTATGAAACAGTATTAAAAAAGAACCTACAGTCTCTATATAGGCACAGCTAAAAATGTTACCTCAGATTTTTTTTATTTGCACTCTCCCCTCGTTATTGTATTTCTTCTTTAAAATTTTCTTCTTTAAAAAGACAACTTCCGCACTAGAGAACAAGCTCTGTGTCGCGGGGGACTTTACAAACATACAATTAACGGACACAAATAACACACAGACTCAGAACAATTCTTCGTGGGTCACACAAGGTTTTGTCCTGTGTGGGAATCGAACCCACAACCTCGTGCACAGCAGGCGCATACTGCGGCCACTGGACCACCGAGGCAGTCAAATGTGTATGAATTATAGTTTTCTAATTCTATTAATTATCTTTCATTGCACATAATTATTATTCAATTCCTAAAACTAAAATACGAAATTTCAATCGTCGAAACATTTCATCATCTTAAGAATGGCGTTCACCGCACGCTATCTGAGGAACAAACACGACGACGGCATTTTTCTCATTTGAGGTTAATGAAAATCGCGCCGACTAGGCGACTTCTTCCATAGGAGGCGTGAGAGGCTCACCCAATTACACCCGGTAAGGCTCACGCCGGCGACTGTCGAGGTACTCTCTACACGTGTGAGCTACCTACATACTATGTCTTACAGAACACACCTTAACATTTTTTTATTTAAACTAAGTATGTTTATAGCTACATTAACGGTACATATAAGTATTTTTTCTAGATTGTGTTTCATTTGCAATGTATTAAGTAAAATAACTTAATAATAAAACTTTCCGGTGACAAATTGGATATACCCAAGTAACTTCAGTGACAAGCTTCCAGATGGCCGTAGGCCTGCCATGTTTTGGCTCAAAAATCAAAGATAAAAATTTGTGTAAAAATATTTTAAATTAACTTATTTCAAATAATCTTTGCTCATTTATCCATATTACCTAAGAAATGTCACATAAGCGTATTTTTAAAGGATAAAACTACGTAACGACTAAAACATTAAACCGATTTGTAGTTAATGAGGCAAAATTATGTAGTAGGTACCGCATTAAATACGCTCATTTTATCTTGATTCGTCGAAGTTGTAAAAGTCAAATGAGAAAAGCAAGTTTCCTTGCAAGTAGCGACAGGCTATCATCATCACTTGTGACCTCCATAACTGATAGCCGAGTTATCACCCCATATAATCAAAAGCATACATCTGCTAACATCTTTAAAATAAAGTATGCGTGAGACGTTTGACGCGGTATTACGAATACGTTCTTATACACATTATCTTCAAACGCCAGCTTCGAGTGTTTTTGTTGTCACATAACATAAGGCTAACAAAATGAAAGACTTCTTGAGCTATAAAAACCATATGTCACCGTCAGACACATAACATTCCACAATTTGTCACGAGTTTCATATCCGGAACTGAGCGTTCTGAAGGCAAACATCCCAGTCACTTACCGCACCCGCCGCACCGCCCTGCCTCGATAAATCTGTCCAAGGCTTAAAATATTTTCATCTATGAACTCAAAACCTTGTATTTTCCAAATAAGAATACATACCTTTCACAATAATAGTTCATTTTTGATTTACTGTATAGAGTTTTCAGTATTAACACACCATGCACTTACAAAACGTCGGTCGAATTCTATAGGAAACATCACGTAACAAATGTTTTAGTAACACCCCTTTCCTGGCATCTGCGGGTATTTCTATCCACCGTATATTACATTGTGGGAGTTACATCACAAGGGATAGTTATGAACCGACCTTTTCTTATTAAAACACACACGGATTGATTCTTTGGTATGTATTTGTGTTGTGCAATTTTATAAAAGCATTTGGAAACTAGTGTAAACGTTGGAGAAATGAAGTATAAGTATTTTTATTTTATTTTTTTATATTGATATATTATAATAAGTAATATTTAGTATTCATTTCTACCTAATGGTTTTGAACTATCTCCTTTCTATAAATATATATATAACTACACCAAAACCCTTCCACTTTTAACTTTCTTTTCTGTCCATCCAAAGGTTGCCTGTAAGAAATTGTTTCTAGCGAGCCCATTGTATAACTAGGTAATAATGTTTCTATCAAAATGTAATTGGTGTACAATAAAGAGTTTTCTATTCTATGTATTATTCAATTAATTCTTTTCTTGTTTGTCTTGCCACTTTTTTATTTGGATTTTTGTGTTAAAATATAATTTGTGTACGATAAAGAGTTTTTATTTTCATTTTCTACAGCCAGATTTCATTGTAACTCATTATAATCATAATTTCATAATTACTCATCTTATACTCATAGGTTGACCTTGAAGACAGAAAAGCCGCTGCAGATAAGTATATAGTTACAATTTATTTTATTTTTAAAACTGTATAACTAGTGTAATTTTTTCGTAAATTTTGATGAATTCAGTCGGTTTAAATGAGTTTCGAATCTGAACTGTTTTACTGTGTGTTTTTTGGCAGCGATACAATTTGTTTTATAAAGAATTTATCGGTGTTCAGGGGTTGGCAGGTCATTAATAAGTAATCAGTGCCACCAACCCGTCGCCTACGGTCGCCATCCAATACAAACACATAAATATAATTTGGTACATTTCATAGTCCGTGAAATATTAATGGCAGCCTTTCCACAACCATAAATCAAATAAAGCAATCATGAAAATGAAATTCAATTTTTCATAGACATGTGCCAGAGGAAAGGCTTTGTATATGTAGTTGAAACTATTGTTGTAGTTGTATGTAGTTGAGACTGAGGAAGGACCTCGACCTTACAAAAGACCACAGCCAAATAACTACACACAGCGGTGTAGTTGTGTTCCTGTGTGTGAGTACAGGTCTCCAGCGCTCATTTAGGGATGCGTTTTGAAAGAAACGTATTCCTATTTCAGGGTTACGTTTCATCTATCCATCTTAAATAATAATAATCATTTATTTCGGAAAGAATTCCATAGTGTTAGTAACAAAAGTAGGCTTACTGCTAGAGTTAGTGGATAGACATATAATACAATTTACAACATTCAAATTAAATTAAATACAAAAATATAAAAAATAAATTAAATACAATCAACATAAAATAATCTTAAAGCCCTGGTGTCAAAAAATGGGCTGGCAACACGCAAGTGATACCTCTGGTATTGCAGGCGTCCATAGGCTACGGTTACTGCTTAACATCAGGCGGGCCGTATGCTTGTTTGCCACCCAAGTAGTATAAAAAAAAACATTTTCTTTCGATAAGAGCAAATGTTATTAAGTAGGTCATCAACATCTGTTTTATGTCTATTCATTTTGCTAAGACTATAAAATACATGATAATATATGAAGAATATATATTATTATATTTTTTTAATAAATGTCACATTTAATTTTTAAAAATCTTCAGTTTTAAAGTTATTTTTCATCAGGAGCTGAGTTTGTACGTATAGACGAGCTAATTTCAAAAACTACCTATTTGCTTACATACATTATATATCACAGATTGAAAGCTACGTTAGTTTAGAGTAACATAAGTTCCAACAAACCACTTGAAAGAAACCGAAGACACAAGCTTGTATATGTATAAAAACAACTAAATACCAAAATATTATAATAAATTAATAGGTTTTGTTTTATATATTAGGTATCTTTCAAAACGAATATTGCTTGTCTATTAAAAAAAATTGTAACAGTTTCTATGGTCGGTTTCGCTATGAAGTAATCTGCGGGAATGCACTAATGGTCGGTTGCAGAGCGAACACGGCGTGTAATGTGCAATTTGCAGGCAGCCATCGAGCAGTCACGCGACGGTGTGGCGCGCGCCGCGAGACCCACAGCCACACGCCACACGCCACGCCACAACTCAATACAAAACAAGTACCATTGCAATGTTGTACCACAAAACAAAAATTGAAGATACAAAGTCAAATTGCCAAAAACACGGTTAAGTAGTTTTTATAATAATAACGGTGTCTACCATTTGCCGTATCAATGGATATTTTGCTTGTTTTTCAGATTTAAAATAAAATACAGTCTATCTGTATTATTTAAGTACAGTATAAATATAACTCTTTTTTTTTAATGAAGCAAATGCTCCCCTATATATCCAAGAGTCCATAGCACAGGGTGTCCTAGTTTGGGTTCTTGACTCCCACAAAATAATATCGGAAATTATTATAATATATACATATAAAAACCGGCCAAGTGCGTGTCGGGTCACGCGTAATTTAGGGTTGCGTATTTGCCCGTCACAATAATGCGGACTAAAAAAAATGTTTCAGCAGGTCATAACGTCTTAAAACATAATAATATGAAGATGGTAATAATTTTGACGAAAGTTATGAAATAAGTCGCCTTAAAAGTGGAAGGCCGAGAGGAAGAAAGAAGAAGAGTCACTTGCAATTTCTTTTTTCGGAGCGGGTCGCGAGTTATGTATTAATATTATCTAAACCTAATATTTATCTATCTGTGACATTAGGTAAATATTATTTTTATGATATAATATACATACTTCAATATAAAGCTTCTTCAGTGCCCTGTCTAATTTTCCACCACAATGAATAGCTGATTCACAATGCAATCCATAACAAATGTAACAAACAAAATTAGCAACTAATAAACATTGACGTAATTTTACAAACCTACGTATCCATAAAGGTTTGACACTACTAGTGGCAATCAAGCACCCGCCCGATAGCAAGCAGTTACCATAGCTTTGGTACGCTTGCAATATCTTGGACACCACTCGCGTGTTGCCGACCCAAAAGTACAAACTTTTCATTGATTGTAACAAAAAACCGAAATGAAAATGTGTTTTTAAAAAGCGCATCCCTAAATGAGCACAGGTAACCTGTGAAATCTATACTTATATACTAATAATATAAGCTTGTATGTTTGGATATGCAATAATATTTTTTATCTAAATTTACAAGACCTCCCTAAAATAAGATTCTAAAAAAAAATACTAATTGGAAGCTACATTATCCCGCAGTGCGATAGAGAGTATTTTATCGATATCCCACTCAAACAAAGCCGTGGCCGGACGCAAGTATCTGAATAAAGTGACCTATGACAGATACAGCCATAAAAAATGATATGTAGGCGGCTGGCGCTATGTACCTAATGCAGTCAAACCTCCAGCGTTCTATAGACCAGACTGAGAGTGCACTCGTAACTTTTAACCTTTACTTTTGACATTTCACTCAGGTATAGGACGTTCATTATTTCGCCTAGTTTCTAGCAAATGAACCGCTTTTGTTCGTAGTGCGCTATTCAACATTACGTACCTATTCCTTGGGCGCTTTCTCTCAAGTTTCGCAAACTTCCTAGCTCAACACATTTACCATTTACTAAACATATACACCGCCTAATAAAGACTTGGTGCGATCGTGAACTCTCCCGCTATATCATTGTTCTCGTCCTTTCTTTGTTGTGGATAATTAATTGTCTGCAGTACAAATTACGATGCAGTCGTTTATATAATTCAGCTGCAGAACGTTTGAACTGAGAGCTAACACTAAAGTGTTTGTATGTGTGAGTTTTTCAATATCTGGTAAGTGTTAAGTGGCGGTGAGCGCAGCCGCGTAGGAACGTAAAGTGGTTGCGGTAATGAGCAAACACCCTTCATTATCAGGTTCTGCGACATTAGGCGCAGGCATGCCTCGTCGACTCTCTCTACGACACGCTTCATCTCGTACTTCTATCTCAACTATACAACAATATGCTACCTTTATATTGTATAGTTACTTTTATACTAGGTGTCTCAGTCTTAGCGTATCATACCGAAAGTATATCGACTGTATACAAATATCTACCGACCAGTATATTTGCAAGTGCTTAAGTAATACGTAGGTACGTATGGGAACAGACGTTACTTTGCAGCAATCTGTAACAATAAAATTACAATAACAATAAGTACTTATGGAGTTAATCCAGCCAAAAATATCGGCGTTTTTTAGGCAAAATCGACACTACTTTATTGTTCATGTAATTTTATTGGTAGGTACTTAGGTAAATGTGTTTTCTTACTGAATCGAGAATCTTGGGAAGATAATAGAAAAACTCGTTCTTCGGACGGTATATTCCTATTGTAAGTTTTTTTGTAAAGATAAATCTGAAAGGAATCACCCCTGTGTAAAAAAACTGTGGAAAATCTACATCCAAGCTTAGAACAAACTTTTATGAATCACACAGATTATATTCCGTGTAGAAATTCAACCCACAACACTCGGCACTGTATTAGTGGCGAGGTGACCGCCAGAACCAGGAGACCACATGTGTTATCAAAATACGTGATTATTTTCTATTTTTTTATAATATTTCTCACTTCAAAACCCGTATGATAACTATTACGTAATATTTTTATTATTTATTGATTGCCGATTTAGTCATATTGCAAGCTATGTGCAGTACAGCAGCATAGGTACTGCTAACTGCGTAGGTACTCTAAAGATATTACGCAATCGAAAGTATTCTATGCAAATAAATGCATAACTGTAAATTGGAGTTTAATTTAGATTTAATCCTTCATCTGATTAAAAAACCAAATAATAAAAAAAAAACATTTTGAATAAAGAAAATGTGTTTATAATAACTAAAATGACTTTTATTTAAATTGTTTGTTATTGAAACTCGAGCTAAAGTAATCTCTACCGTAGTAATATTTCCACGGCTCTTTGAGGAAAATTAAGGAGTAATATAAGGCAAATGGGTCACCTGTATACTTACTTTAAACATTATACTGTGATCACCTAACCGTGTAACCATTGTGGTGATGGTAGAGCCTCTGTCCCTCCCTGTAAACCATTAATTATGGCGGTGTAAACGGAAAAACTCAGCAATGAACTTTTACGGACTTTCATGAAAGTAATTACCATAAGTTTATTTTAACTTTAGAGCAGGTATTTACGGTAGTATTTAGGTATGTAGCAATTGTGAATTCATTTGAATAATCCTAAAATATAATCCTTTTTATATAAGATTAATATATCACACGTATGTAGTCAAAATCTGAGGTATGAAAAAATCTATCGAAAATTGAAATCAAACTTGCGGTTTTATAAACTGTTATAATATAATGAGTTTAATGGTTCCCTTACTCTTATCAAGATATCCCTTTTCAACATTACTTTTTTCAGCCTCCGTAATAAAGCGTGTCAGCACTGTCAGCTAATATTTTTTAAATTAATGTTCAATTGGAAGTGCCATAGTCACGGGATGAATTCAGCATGGTGAGGGTGAAGGTACGGGCGCGGGTGGCTGCAGGGAGGCGCTGAAACAGGGAAGAGAGCGCCCTCATTGATCGCGCGCCGCCGCCGCCGCCGCGTCCCCGCGCCGTACCCGCGCGTCGCTCCGAGCCGAGCGTCCACACAACCACTACAATCTTTCACCCCAATGCTTGCCACAAAAAATAAAAGACCATTCTCATTATACCATTGACGGATGCATCTTTGTTTATCTCATTGTATTCATATCCGACTCATCTTTACAGACTGAACAAATTACAATCTGCAATATCGGTTTATATTATCCACTAGGTACTACCCAAGCCTAACCTACCCTACCCTTTGTTAATCAATAAAGCGTAGTAATTATCTTCTTCTTGATTACCTATAGGTATTTTAATTAAAAACCAAACGTTCTTTGTAGATAATTTAAAAAAGTTGAAACAATAACGTAATATGTAGAGAAAGTTATCCTGTGACGAATATGGGTATGCATGTTTAATATGTGACAAAGAGTTTAATAATGAGGAGAAGTAATATGCATCAATGAGGGGCGTGAGGTGTGATGAGTCATGTCAGGGCTCGGGGCTCGGAGCGAGGACCTCGTGCAAGCGAGCTGCGGAGGAGACAAGGTCGGCGAGAGCATCGCGCATCGGCGCGGTGCGGCGCGGCATGGCGCGTGGTGGCGCGGCGGCGGCGCTTGAATGGGAGCGGCGCGGCGGCGGCGGCGGCGGCGCGGCGGGGCGACGCGGCTGCGCGCCCTGCGGCCTCCGTCAGTCCGCACACCGGCGGCTCCGCTGCCCCACGGTCGGCCGCACTCCGCTGAACAACAATGCTCAAAAACACGCCGTAACTCAACTTACATACCCTCGGCACGGTAGGCGATGCTTGAGGATCGGACGGCACGCGTGGCCGTCGGCGAACGGTCGTGAACATACCTCGATATACATATGAAAACCGTAAAAGAATTGAATTTTAAGCCGATCGTGTTCGATAGATCCTAATAGAGAAGCGGGAGTGCGGCGTCGGGAGGGAGGGGTAGTTGTCGCGGGGTCGGGGCGGTGATGGCGCGGCGCGGGGCGGCGGCGGCGGCGGCGGCGCGCGGCGCGGCCTCGCGGCGCTGACATGGGCGGGCGGGCGCGCCGCTCGCTGTTGGCGGCGCCCGCGGGCCTGCTGCTGCTGCTGCTGTGCCTGCTCTGGCCGAGGGGTAAGCACCCAAATCCGAGATCCTCTACACCACTACTTCCGATCATCTACGCAGCCTCGCATGTTGGTCCCACTCCAACATTCCTACTCGTACTCATGCAATAAACACAAATGTCAGCTTCACAAACACATGAAAATATACACGTGTCATCTAGTGACATCTGCAGTAATTTTTAGAAAATACCTATGTTAAATAATAATACAAAAAGTTGAAAAAAATCAATTTGAAATGAGTAGGTAAGACCTAATCGATATTATTTACAAATATATTTGCAAAAGCCCTTATCTTCAAAGTAAAAGACAAGGAGTCTCGTTTAAATCTCAAGTGACAACATGGTTCTTCAGAAGTCACCAAAGCATAGATTTGATCGCTGACTCTTGAATAATCTGAAGCACATCAAGTGTAAGATGAAAAGCTTAAGCCTACGGTGAAATTCAACGATGTATCGTGTTCGAGACAAAAATATTCAATGAACAAAACGCTTTTACTGACAAAAAAAGCTATTGAAACAAGTTACTTCAAATAAGTAGGTACCTACTACTAAAATGTAGACGATTCTCAAGTATTGGTAATTTGAAAAACACATTTATTTTTTACAAGACATCGTTATAACTGTATCGCAGACTAGCTATGTAATCATACGAAATCGATCGTCGACCAAGCTATGTAATGTTCAATAACCTAGACATATGATAAACTTTAATAATGTAAAAGGTATTTATATCTAGGTACGTATTAAGTTACTTAGCATACAATGCATCATATATTGTTATATATATAATATATTCTGTTGTAATTATAAACATACGAAAAATTATGTTATTAAAACGAATTGCAGTATAGCATTAATAAACTATTACTGAAAAAATGACATTGTAATACTTAAGCTATGTTTTAAAAATATTTAAAATATCTCTATTATGAACTCAGTTTTTCAATTTGCCTTTTCATGAAAATGGCGCGTGCATTTGGCAGTCTTTTGAAAGGAAAATAGATAACGATTTGACGTCGTTAAAGGAAAATCGCCGTACTTGCTCTTGATTTAAATAGGAAAAAGAACGCCTATTTGAAATAGATATTTGAATTTTCCTTTATATACGATGTATATTTAAGCGTACACCGTCTTTAGTTTAATAATTTAACCTCACCAGTGTGATAGATGTACATGCGGAGGTACATAATAGAGCTCATATATTAAATACGAAAACCCTTTATGAACGCAAGTCCATCGTATCCACGACAAGCTAATTACTTTCTGTTCGCCAAGCATATTGAACGGCCATTGTCTCACAATCACCTTCATGTGATTTCATTAAACATGTTGATGGATATATCTTGATAACTACGACAACGTTTTTTAAATAATAAATAAGATATTTAGAAAAACAATGCCTTATTTACCAAACGTCTCATTAATAATAACACTCATTTCAATAAAGTTTGGAACTACCAACGAAAAGAATATTATAATTTTAAAACGGTAAAACCCAATGACAATCAAATATAGCTAACAAAAAGCTTTAGGGCAAAAATCGTATTTAAATTGGATTGTCAATTTGGGCGCTACATAAATAAATAAATAAATTGGTACACGGATAATGTCCTATATGCCGATATCTCTAAAGGCATCCAACCTCAACGGAGATTAGCCAACTGCGGATGACATATTTTAGCGTACAAGTGTCAGTGCAGTGCACACACTTGTGTCAAGAAAAAACAGTAAAAGAATATAAACTACCTAGACTTTATTGTCTCGTGACGAATCAACATAAACGAGAAAGAGCAGACTCGAGACCAAAGCACGCAATACACAAGGAGGTCTCAATAATTATAATATCTCTATTTCTCAATAAACGGTCACTCGTCTGTAGATTGACCGAAGCTGGCTGAACCTCGCACTATACGGATATACAGAGACTTAAATCCTCCGTTTCTGAGTGTAAAACTAACGTAATAATACTCTCTTTGTCCCTATCCTTATCTGGTATTCCTGGCTGTCTTTAAGGATCATTAATCAATCAATTCAACTTGCCCAAACCACTGCTATACAAGGCATAGATTGATAACGGCACGATTTTTGCCACCATATTTTTTCTTTTCCCGTATTATTATATTGCCACGATTTGAGGCTTGTGGTTAAGTAATAGTCGCGGGCATCAATAGACCTGCCAGGTCAAGCAAGCTTTTCGCAGTCAATCCATAAATGGGTAACATTTTGTGAAAAAAAATCATCAAGAACTCCCTGTGTCCGATCTCACTCCCATTTTGTCGAATTACCGTCCCATTGAACTTCGATAGTAAAGGAGTAGAGAGTGCATCCGTGCACTTGTGCACTCCTGCTTGTGCATATTATGTCCTGCGCAGTAGTCTAATTTCCGATGAAAAATGGTCTGGTAGCCGAGGTGAACTGTCAGGTCAGGTTTAAAACCACCAGCTCATCGCACAGCAAGATCGGGCTGGCGTTATGTACTGAATTCCTTTAAAAATGTCTGGCTGGGAGATAAATTTTACATCGGACATACAGAACTTTGCTTTCTTGATAAAGGAGACCCGTGCCCAGCACTGGGACATATACTGCTATTGTTATTATACAGTTTTGAATAAGGCTGCGTTTCCACCTCATGACGTGATCAAATGGGATGTGCGAGGATGTATTTGTTAAGAACCAATGGAATCGTTGCGCTGAGCGAAGCTAGGTGAATGGAGTGATTCTATTGGTTCTTAACAAACACGCATAGCTACGCATCCTTGCACATATCTGGTGGAAACGCAGCCTAAAGGAGATCTTTGTGACATATTGACTTTGTTTGTCAGGGGCACGCTGCGGCTCCCACGAGAAACGGCTGTTGCACCACCTGCTGGACCACTACAACGTGCTGGAGCGGCCCGTGGTCAACGAGAGCGACCCGCTGCAGCTCTCCTTCGGCCTCACGCTCATGCAGATCATTGACGTGGTAAACCACCTTCGCGTACTTCTCTTTAAATCCAAATAAAGCATACGGCTCGCCTGATTGGACCTAAACCCTAAATATATTTTTTAAACCAGTAAGAGGACAAACAAACCTAAGGCCCGGATAATAATAAGTAATAACCATAATACCTTAAAGAGATCATTGACTTTACAATAGGTAGCTGCTTGTTATGTCCCGGGTATTGCTGAATAAAGTCCATCAACGGTAGTAATCATACTAACCATCATGTGGCCTATTGGCATGTCTGCCACCACCGGCAATAAAAAAGTATTGCCGATACTAAAACTTGTATGACTATGTTTTATTAATAACTCTGATATTTCCCTTGAATGAAGACTTAAGTCCTATACTCACACACTTATTCGGCTGGTGGTCTCCTGTAGATTTTTTTCATTGACGGGCTGTTCGAACTTAATAGTGCCCTATCTCTCTTATTTTTGACTTCACCAGGAATTTCACTAAATTTAGAGTGGAACTTTATAATATTTGGCAGTTAGTCTACAGTGGTACTTACATTAGATTTAAATCTACTGCAGAGTTGAATCTACAGTAAGTATCAGTAGTAGAATTAATTAACTTTACAAAGTTTTTTTAACTTTGTACAAGCATAACAACCTCGCCATCGTACCTACTTCTTTTAAATTGAACGTGATGCTTCCAAATTCAAATACCTCTAATAAAATTTAAAAAAAGTTACATTATGAGGCATTAAAGTTTACCAACACAGTGACTGGATGAATGTGCAAACCTCTACGCCTAGCTGGCTCTGGCATTAAATGGCCTGCCATCAGTACTTATCTCTTTACAGCTGAACGAACATTTCAGTGCCGAAGAAAAATTTCAAGTAAAACGTATACCGCAGTTCGGATTTCTCATCCACTACTTTTGGTTTCACACAGCTATTAAAGTCTATAGATACATTTTTATACCACTAAAATGGAGTTGGTGGTGTTGGAACACTATCTATATATCTATTTGACATATCGTAGCATGGGTACTACGACATTTGACATTTGAAGATAAATATCAATGAAAATGAAAGATGATTAAATTAATACCTATCAATTGAACATTCTAGGCTCTTGTTCTTTCAAATAGCCTATTGGTTAGTGATTGATTCAATCATTTTCTTTCATCTTCATCGTAAAATGTTAAACATCCGAATACCCATGCTATGTGAAATAGACTATAGATAGTGTTAGTTCATAAATCTCGGATACATACTTATAAGACCACTCTACCTACTGTATCTAAACATCGTCGCTTCCGCGGAAAAGTGCCACACTAACGCACTGCGACATAGTGCACGTCAAGTGCACTAACATAGTTTTAAGTTTTTTAACCCGACTTCTTACTTATAATTTTAAATTCCTTATTGACATAAACATTGATGTATTTAAGTAATCTAAAGATAAAACATTTACTGGAATATAAATAATCCACATTTTCGCTTCAAATATTAATATATAGATTATTACTATAATGGTCTCAAATAAATTATACTTTCCGAGCACGATTAATAGTTTTCTGGTCATTAAAATATACCGTTTAAAAAATGAAGTACAACGCTTTTAGCCGGTTTAACGATTAAATAACTCGACTGAACAATCAGGTCTTCTAGATAAGTCTTCATCTGTATAATTTCACACGAACATATTCGAAACCTAGTGTATACATCCATACTATAATACTATTTTTTTTTGAGCTTACAGCTTCAAAACAAATATGATAGTAAATATATTAAAAAAACGCCAATAAAAAGTATCCATAGCATATAATACAAAAGTAACGTTTTTTGTTTGTTTTTCAGTTTATTTGTTTCATACCTTTTCACAACTAAACGGCTGAACAGACCGTTATAAAATTTGGCAAGGAGATAGATTATATCCTAGTGAAGGATATAGGGTAGGTACTTTTCATAAGTATAACCATCATCTACGCTTGCCGAGCCACGACAGCTAGTTATAGATAGTTATTTTTTATCTTAACGACATCCAGAAACCTGTTATGATACAGGTTTCCCTATAATCCTTGGTGACCGACTCTTGCAAGTATTATAATGATTAATTCAAGTTCAAACTAACAAACGGGATATTGTTGTACTATTAATATATAAAATGTTATGTTCCCAGGACGAGAAGAACCAGCTTTTAATAACAAACATCTGGCTAAAACTAGTGAGTATTCGTTTTTATAAAGATTACTTATAAGAATATAAACAGGAACGTGTATTGCAATGAGATTTAATTATTTGTTATGTTGGTTTAATAGTTAGCAAGTCTGACTGCTAAACCAGAGGAAATGGGTTCGATTTCCACCCGGCACAAATATTTGTGTGATAAGCACGATTGTTTCTTCTGTGTCTTGGTGTAATTTGAATGATGGACGCATAAATGGCATCAGAGAATATAATGAGTTTAAACAAATATCTCTCCAATATGCAAACATTTCCAGCGATAAAAACTGTCTCTGCCCACCCCTCTGGAAAACAAGCTTGTCTATGCAGGAATACATGCATGTCACTATCGGACTAATTAATACATAGGATGCAGTTCGATCTAGCCAACAGTTCAAATCATCTTATCTATATACATACTTATCTATATACATACTTATTTTAAATTCCACTTTGCTGAGTTGAGGGGTGAAATGGCTTGTCATCTGTTATCGTCTAAGGAAAGCATTATAAGGAAACCTATATGTCCTTGAAGTAATGCCAAAGGTTTGATCCACCAACCCGTATAGATTAAGGACTAAGCCTCTTTAGCTCTTTTCTAAGGGGGAAAGCCTTTCCCAGTAGTATAGCGTTAATATGTTGCTATATTTTATTACGGTAATATTAACATATGTATTATGTAATATATCTCATAGGAGCAAACAAATCAACCTTCACCGCACATTTGAAAGAAAGAAAGTAAAGCAATTTATTTTAAAAAGGGATTTTGCATTTGCAGTTCTTAGCTTAAAAACTCTTCAGTCTCTAGCTCAAATGCTTGTATATCTATTGAAAAATGAAGTGTGATGAATTTAGGCTTAACTAAAAGCTGAAAACTCAAAGTAATAAAATATCAAGCAGAAATTGAATCTAGAAATTAAGTTTTGAGCTAGAGACTTTTGACTTCGAATGAACGTTCAGAGTCGTTTTTATTTTGCTCCCAAGTGTATTTATGCGTTAAATTCACTCCGTGGAATTCATATGTATCTCATGTATATAGTCAGTTATTTTCCCACACGGTTATTACAACTTCACTTGTTATTAAATCATAATTCATGTATGTATTATTCGCTTGTTTACCCAGGAGTGGAATGATATGAACTTGAGGTGGAATACTTCGGATTTCGGCGGGGTCAAAGATTTAAGAGTACCGCCCCATAGGTTATGGAAACCAGACGTCCTTATGTACAATAGGTACGTATTTACATATATTTAAATCGTTTACGAGATTCGCAACTTTATTTTAATAAAAATTAAGACTAATGAACATAAATATGTTTGTGATAAAATCTTTGAACTCATTGATGCTATCTACACCGCTTATTTTTTTTATTAAACTTAGTAAACTGACAGTTTTATTGTTACAAACTTTAAATAGCTTAAAAACTTGTTATTTTTTAAACATGAAATGCAGGTTAGGTTGATATATACATAGATCTTAATCAGATATTTTATCTGGTTATATAATCAAGTAACAGCATCTATCAGTTTACTTCGTATAAAACATTCTTATCTGTAAGATAAGTACGAAACGTAAATAAATATAAAGTCCGGCGCTTACCAAACGACACTGAGCAGCCTGGTACGGAACATTATTCATCGGAATGCTTAAGGACGGTCGAGGATTTTTCGGGACGCCGAAGAAGCCTATGGCATGACTGTAACTCTGTGAAAGTACTGCATAAGTCCAATACTTTGTCATGGATTACGCTGAATTCTTTGTCTACCCATTCGGTTTATGCCCTGCTCTAAATTTCGTTGTGTGTCAATGTCGATGCGTAGCGAACCTACCGTGGCATGTCATAACCTGCCGCGGCATACCGTAGCTCCCCGAGGTATGCTTAAATCCCCTTGTAACTAGGTATGTTAACCAAATGTGAAAAATTTATATTATTTTGTTGCCTACTTATATCTTTGCCGTGACATGCCGTGCAGTGCCGTCTGTTAAGCGCCACCCTTAACTTAACACCATCAAACGTGATTACGTGACCAATCACAGTAGACATTTATTTTAAGTTATTCTGTAAAAAAAACTTAACATATATCTTAACATTACTTCTAATAAATTCAAATAAAATAGTTTTATAATAAATGTAATTTTGTTGTGTTTCTGATTGTATCAATAAATAAATTATTTTATTCCTACACTAGTTAGGTACCTACCTAGAATTAAAATTTATTAGATAGGTCTAAATAGGTCTAGTAATAAAAAAAGACGAAAACAAAGATACCATAATAATAAATAGGTACGTAATGTACTTTACTGAATCTGTCTTTATAAGAAATTACAACAAGTATATACTTATACAAATTTCAAATACGGTAATTATAGCTTATACTTATTGCAATGATGCTCATTTTTTAACATTATTTTATTTATTTTATAAATAAAAATCTTTATAAATCATCACCTCAGCCAATAGACGTCCACTGCTGGAATAAAATAAAAGTAAACAGTACCGTGGTATTGCTTACGTTACTTTTTGGGATACACAGATTAAGACTTGTCTGAATCTGTGTATCCCAAAATCATAAGAGCCGATTAAACCCAATAAAAATAATCAATATTGGAGAGTATATCCATAAAGATCAGATAACTATTTTAAGGAATTAATTAATTTGTATTTTATCGTTTTCAATTTATAAAATAATAAAGTACTTTTACGTAGATATCAATTAAGGCATGTTTTAATTAAATAAATGCTATTGATCTTTAAAGAACTATTTCTGTTTCTAATAAATCAAAAATTCTTAAATGTGATATTAATCAAGTTTATTAAATAATTAATCAATATATTGTTAGAATTACACCAATCTCTTTTGAATAATTGAGGTCATTGATGTTAACTATCAATTAAAATTGCAAATTTTTGGTGCCTGATACAAACACTTTTAATATTACAATGATACTAAAGGAAGAAATTCTCAATTGCATATAAAACATATAAAGTGTATAAACATACAAATGCTATTGATTTTTAAATCACAGTTGCATTTAATTCTTGCATAATCCTGCTTATGCGACAAATACCTATTGCAAAAATAAATAAATAGAAGTTAGATAATGCCCGCGAGACACTTATCGTATTTGTTTTAATATATGGGGTCGATAGAAAATTAACCATAAAGTTAATTTTATTTAGCCTAACGTGAGTATTTGGGCGAATAAGCCAAGTGTAATGCGGGCATGAAACCGTCATTTACGGTTGTAAATTACTGTTCCATGCCTGCATGCATACATGCATGGTTATGCAAGCCCAAAATAAGTTTTTATGTCGTCTTTGTTTTTCGCAGCAAAAACATAAGACAGTATGAAAATAGCCTTCCAAAACTTTTGTGGTGTAAATGGCGCAGTGAGTATAACTAGCGTTGTTTGTTTGTGAAGCGCGGACGAAGGGTTCGACAGCACGTACCCGACGAATGTGGTGGTGCGGAACAACGGCTCGTGCCTATACGTGCCGCCTGGCATTTTCAAAAGCACCTGCAAAATCGACATCACCTGGTTTCCCTTCGATGACCAACGCTGCGAGATGAAGTTTGGCAGCTGGACTTACGATGGATATCAGGTTCGACTAGAACAACCCTTGTTCAAAACCTGCAAAGTACCTCATTTTCTCAACATTACACAGAAACATGATTTTTCTGATGCAAACGGCTTAGTAGTACATGTAAAAATATAATATTATATTCTTAAATTTTGTTTTTAATCGATGCACATAAAACATAAAACTTAAAATATATAACTTAACTTAAACTTTAACTAGATAATGATATAAATTAAAAACACGTATTTTGTAAAATTTGGTAGGTCACTAAATAATTTGTATGTTTGCAGTTGGATCTACAATTACAAGACGAAGCGGGTGGAGATATTAGCAGTTTTGTCACTAATGGCGAATGGGAACTAATAGGTAAGTCAAGAAGACTGCTAATAATGGATTGCGGAGAAGCTCTAGGTCTCTATGCAAGTTCTATCGTTTATTTCATCAATGCTCTGAAAAAACGATTTCGTTCAGCATGGTTTGCTTTCAGGGCTTCTTTTTAAATCCTCTTAGGAACCGTTTGACATGGTGCCTTAATCATCGTTGTACCAATGCACCACTCGTATCCACTGCTGAATTGCAAAAGACGCGCGATTTTACGAACAACCCAACAAAAGATAAGATAGATTAAGACGAGGGTGAAATGAACACTGGAAGTTAACCTTGCAATCCTTTCCATTGTTTTGCTCATCGCCTAGACTCTTCAGCACCTCCTATGAGAGTGTTTTTCTCTTTTAATATGTATGTATTTACTTATTGCGACCCCAATATTTTGAAGTTCTTTTTATTTTCATTTGAATTTAACCGAGGTAATATTTGTGTGCAGGCGTCCCTGGCAAGCGCAACGAGATTTACTACAATTGTTGTCCGGAGCCGTACATCGACATCACGTTCGCGGTAGTGATCCGAAGGAAAACGCTCTACTACTTCTTCAATCTGATCGTGCCCTGTGTGCTCATCGCCTCCATGGCTTTATTAGGATTCACCTTACCTCCAGACTCTGGCGAAAAATTGTCTTTGGGTATGCTGTTTCTTATTTTTATCTTAACGCCTACGCAAATTGCAGACTTTATACCGTCCGCTTTAGTCTGGGTCTTAGTCAGTTTTATTTTATATTTATTATTATTCATACTGATTAAGCACCTTTCAAAAATAATCGTCGGATTTAAGTCTGTAGTTTGTGGTGGGTCTTTTAGCTATATTCCCATATTATATAGGTTTCATAAATCAATAATATTAACATATATTTTCTAGCCTTATTAAGTGTCATTATTGCATCTTTTACTGATAATGTCCCAAATATACTTATCAGTATCAATACCAATATATCCACCAACGCTCATTTAGCTAGCGTATGTGGATTAAGATCTAAAATGCCTCTCAGGGAGAGCTTAGCATTGGGAAGGATAGGTATGGGATACTATTATTTGACGGGCTTGTTGGTCTAGTGGTTAGTGACCTATTTAGCTTTAGTTATATTTAAGGTTTCGACTCCCACACAGGACAAAACTTTGTGTCCGTGACTTGTATGTTTGTAAAGTCTCCAGTGACACATGGCCTAAATTGAGCGTTGCGAATTTCTACTTTTTCATCAATAACAGATCTAATTTTTGCGTGTATGTTACTCAGGTGTTACGATTCTACTATCGCTGACGGTGTTCCTTAACATGGTGGCTGAGACAATGCCGGCGACGTCGGACGCGGTCCCACTGCTGGGCACGTACTTCAACTGCATCATGTTCATGGTGGCCTCTTCCGTCGTCTCTACTATCCTTATCCTCAACTACCACCATCGACACTCGGACACGCACGAAATGAGTGACTGGGTTTGTTTGAATTGCTCTAGCTTATTTGGTTCGACACTGAGAAAATATAAAAGAGCTTAAGGTTGTATAGAAACTTGTTAATGTAATCGGCAAACATCTTGAGCAAAAAGCAGCGCCGTAGAAGAAAGTTTGCACTTGTTAGAGTTCTCGATGCTTGTCGCACGAGTAAAATATCCCTGTGCGCAAAATAAACAAATTTACCATTGCGCATTTTAAAAATGTTTGCCAGTTACTGGAGCATTATAAAAAGTAAATTATCACAATCCCGCAAGTAACCTCAAATGTCCTCAATTTATTAGGTTATGGCATGAACGAAATCCATCTTACTGCTAGAATAGCCCCTACCCAAGGAGCTCTGGCGACCTTACTCACCAATATACATTTTAATTCATATCTAGGTAGTGTAATTGCATATATAATAATAGTATTTCGGTGGTACATTTCTAGTTAAGCTGCTCAATTTTACCCGACCTCTATCTCTAAAGTGTAATTAATTGAGTGTTGTGTGCAACAGATTCGCTGCGTGTTCCTGTACTGGCTGCCGTGGATCCTGCGCATGTCCCGACCGGGCTCAGCGACCACGCCGCCGCCGGCGCGGGCGCCGCCCCCGCCAGACTTGGAACTGCGCGAGCGCTCCTCCAAATCGCTCCTAGCGAACGTGCTCGACATCGACGACGACTTCCGCCACGCGCAATCGCAGCAGCCTCCCTGCTGCCGATACTACAGGTCCCTCGACGATCTACACGAACACTACTCGCCGTAAATAGCACGGTTACGATAATTCACCCCAGCCTAGAACGTTCCACAGTATACCCGACCCTAACAGCTTTCACGAACGAGCATTGACATTAAAGACATACTGTTTCACGGGCCATCACATGAACTTCACTTTGACTTCGTTATTTCTACTTCTGGGTCTTGGGTCTATAACATCTTATCGGCATAACTCCTGTAGTGCCCTTCGTTCCTCGGCTCCACCTTAATTAGTATAGAGCGTGGATATAGCCGGTAACTATAGAGGCTTGCTTTTTGCAGGGGGGGTGAGGAGAACGGTGCAGGGCTGGCTGCGCATAGTTGCTTCGGTGTCGACTACGAGCTCTCGCTCATTCTCAAAGAGATACGCGTCATCACAGATCAGGTAAAACGTCGATCTTGTCTTTTGTCGATCATTTGATAATACAAAAATAATGGAAGTAGGAATATTAATATATTGGAATATATTTCAGATGCGCAAGGACGACGAAGATGCGGACATTTCGCGCGACTGGAAGTTCGCCGCCATGGTCGTGGACAGACTGTGCCTTATTATCTTTACCCTGTTCACAATCATCGCCACGCTAGCCGTGCTGTTGTCCGCGCCACACATCATGGTGTCGTAGCGACCCGCCCGCTTGCGGCTGCGCATGCGTAACGTTCTGTGATACCGCGAATATTTGTTAAGTTGTGATGTGCGATGCGGCGCGGACGCTGACGCCGCGGCGCTGAAGTTGCCGCCGCCTGCCTCGTCGCCCGCGCCCCCCTCTAGACATAAGTTACCGCCGCTGACTGCCAACCCTGTACACTCAACAAGTACTGCCTATCCGACTAACGTCTTCTAATTGTCTGAGACCTTCAGCGATTGTGTACTTTTTCTTCCAATCACAAATGGTCGTCACGCTCTACGAGCGATCGTTAGGGTGCGTAAGAGTTGTAATCTCTCTCAAACGATGAGCGGTTCCTGTGTTTCTGTGACGTTCCGTCCGAGGAACAGTGGATCGCAGCGCCATGGTGGCAGTAGGCGCGCCCGCCGACGCGCCGCCGCGCCGCGCCGCCCGCGCCGGTCGGACCGGTGAGGTCCGCGCTAGAGTAGTCTCCGCGACAAGTGGCCACCGACTACATAAGACTGTGGCTAACACAAAATTTAGCACAAAAATGTCTTCCTTCATACCGTTGAACGACCTGATTCGCATTTAAAATTTAAACTTTGTTAGAACTTCTTCGATTCTTGAAATCTATTGTACAGTTTAGAATTTGGGCGGTGAAACAATGGGCCCTTTGTTTCCTTCTTGTTCGATTCCATGAATCGTGGTTATAATCCCTAGTTTTATTTTCGGATATATTTGTGTCAGTAGCTAGTATAGAACTTTACAAACAATGTTGATTCAATTTGTACAGGTTGTGATATGCCTCGTTGTGAACGGGTCGATATTGTTATAAATGGAAAATATCCAAGGCTATAGCTTAATAAACGTTCGTTAAAAGTTGTAGTTAAACAAATATTATTTTATTAAAGTCATACCTGGGACTTTCGGAACGACCTATACAAATAATTAAAATTACATATAAATATCACGTTTGTACTTCTTTCCATACGGTTACAGTAATACATATGCTGAAAATAATATTAGCTTGTAAACATTTTCTTCTTCGGAAATAATTACAAAATACGAACATCGTTCCAGACATGAACATGTATATATAACTCATTTTATATGATATACAACATTTTTTATGTAAAACATAACATAATGTAACATAAACTGGTTTACTTTACATAGAGGGTATATACAAAGGAGACTATTTATTGACAGAATGATGCCAAGCTGAATCAGTTGAAGAGTACCTTTAAACTTATTCAATATGTCGACCAAGCTGCCGCTCCGCGCTCGTCTGCCACATGAACACAAAACAGAACGTATCAAAACGTTTGAACAACAGTTCATTTAACATCCCATTATAACAAACAATTTTGTTCCGACATTGTTGATTTATGTTACACACCGAGACATTGTAAACCCCTTAAAAGGAAAACGTGTTGTACGCAGTGAGAATGCGCGGGTACACATGACAATACGAATGTACCCTCGCAACACTCCTGTTATGTTTTCCTTGTCTGAGGTAGTAAAAGTAATCTTAGACGGTCCTTTGGAAGTTGCGGACCGAATATGATTACGTCATCAATGTTTTCGATCATACGTTTATTTACTGTTATATACTTATTACCATTCGCTAGAGGTTGTGTGACGACCCGGACGATGGACGCCGTGCTCTCGCTATCTATCATCTTATTAGATAGAACGATGCACGGCCTCCCCGTCGGCAAAAGGGACTACCCGACGTCCCAATATGTTCAATTGTTAGGGTTAATACTCTGAATTGCACTTTGTTTATTAAATATAAACGAATGAAACAAACCTTTGTTTTACTTACTATCATCACCTGTATTATGAGTTTTAATACTTAAGATTAAAATTTTGTATTTTTTGAGTATCTATTTTAAAAATAAAATTGTTTTCCCGATTTGAAACTTTGATGGATATGAAGGTTTCTGTAAAAAAGTGTCTGAAATTTTTCATAAATCAGCGTTATGTGGATATTTACGTAAAAAATCTTTAAATTTAAAAAGTTATGAATATCTGAAGTAGATTTGAACGTATCAAGTAGCTACCTAGGTACAAAATATACAGGCATCATATAGAAAGCATTTCCGATGTTAGATGAGCCCTCAGATCAGGGACTTAAAGAGTGGTGTATAAATCATTCCTGACCTACATAATATTCGCTGGAGCCGACCGACACACCAATCGATGCTATCCCGTGGGATAACTGCACATGCGCATTCTGGTTGCTTACCTACCTACTTGTACAACCCTATGCCAAAAAAATATCACAAAGCCCACTGACGATATAAGTAGTAAGTATACATATAACTTGGTCAAAAATATAATATAATGTTTTAAATAACAATTTAAAACATAAACAATCAACAAAGTAGATTCGGTGTTCTAGTTTTAAATTGACATTTAATGTGACCTCTAATGGCGCTACAAATTTTCGTAATTTAATATTTGTTATTAGTTGAGCAAAATGCATAGTGTGCGGGTGGTGGTGCGAGGGCGGGCGGCAGCGGCGTCGGGCGGGCGCTGCGTGCGGCAGTGCGCGCCGCCATGTCGGGCGGGACGCGCGCTTGTCTCCTCGCTGCCTCGCTGCTCACGCTCCTTTACTCAGGTACTAAGAAGTATAATCCTTTTAACACACTTGAATTACATTCAAATGCACACTTCCTAAATCATAATTATTTGTTTTTTTTATCATTTTTGGTTTTTGATCATATAATTGTGACAGAATTATCGCTCCCGGCTTGCTGTGTAAATAAATGATGTTGCAATCTACAAACAAAATATTTACCGATAATTACATTTTCAAAAGTATTTTAAGTATAAGAAAACCTTAAAATACATGTATTTATTATTTTAGACACCTAATCAAAATCATATAAGTACCATTTTATTGTATGATGAGCGATAATGCTTATAAAAACCTACAATTTATTAAAATAAGCTGGGTGATACATTATATATTTATATAATAACTAACGTAATTTAAAAACGAAAAGTCTTAAAAGCTAGACAGTAAGAATAGTGTTTCTTAACAATATTATCTCACAATTCGCTCTTTATTGATCTGTCGTCGCAGCAGCATCTCGACGAGAGATGCTTAACATTTCTCTTAGTGATTTCTATCGACGACGGGATATCCATGCAATTAATTATGTTATATATAATAATCTTATTGCATATGGCAGTAAATTCTGCAATATCTAAAACTAAATGTATGTAATCTAACAGTTTTGCAATTACTTAAACAACTATTTATGTAATTTATCTATAATATGTAATAATATTTATTTAGAAATATATAAGTATGTTTATCAGTTGTCTGGTTACCATAGAACAGGCTCTGCCTAGTTTAGGATCAGATAGCGATGTGTGAGTTGTCCCGAAAATATTATTATTATTTATAAGCTTCACCTGCTGTTCGACGTAAATTTTAACTTTACACGCCCTTTAAAGATATTTTTTAACGAATCAATAATAACGTCCTACATTTCAATACTATTAACTAGGTGATTTATTGCCCTAATAGTCCTCTTATGTGTAATATAAAAAAATAATTTCAAAGTAATCTAATTTATATTTACATTCAATGACAAGCAAGTTTCAGAGATCAGAGAGATTTATGAAGGAAATCATAATGAATATTAATTAAAGGAGGATTCGTTATTATACTGTTTTTGGATTAAATACATATAGTAATTTGAACAGAGGCATTGAATAAACAATTATATCTTACTGCTCCATATTTTAATAAAGTGGCTGACTACCAGTGCCTTACCAGAACATTCCTCAGTTTGTATGTACGATATTTATATAATGTTAAGGTGCCATAATTGTGTAAACGACGAATGGAAACGTTATGAGTTATACTATGTTTTGAAATTATTTAGATTCCAATAATGACCAGCCCCTCTAGACAAGTGGCATTTACGGTAGGCGAATCGAAAAGTCAAAAAGGCAAATGTATGGGATTTGACGTACATATGTTAACGATATAATGTCGTAAACTTACGTCAAATCCCATACATTTGCTTTTTTGATGTTTCGATTCGACTGTCGCCTTTGCCATTTATCTAGAGGGGCAGAAGTAAAATGATGGCTCGTTTTCCGACTGCCCGATTAGCGGACTTAACAGACAAGGGCGAATGAAATCTTTATCTGACTTAAGAAAATAATTGGCAAGAATCTGAAGCCACTTTTTATACCGCTAGATAGTTAATCTGTCACACAACAAGACTAAGTGACGTCACACTACTATAATGCACTTCCACGTTGCTTTTTTTAGGATGGTGTTCGGAAGACGAGGAGCGGTTGGTCCGCGACTTGTTTCGTGGCTACAACAAACTTATCCGCCCAGTTCAGAACATGACACAGAAAGTCGACGTGCGCTTTGGCCTGGCCTTTGTTCAGCTCATCAACGTTGTACGTATTTTATTTCTGCATTAATTTCCTTCCAGGAACATGTGCTAAAAAGACTTTTTATGCTACATACTTACATGTATCGAACAGCGTTTGCATATGGTATGTTGTTGGACTTTATGCAAACGCGGTTCGATACATACGTTTTTTTCTTAACCTTATTAAACAAAAATTCGCTGTCTTTTGTAGTTTATCCGTTTTCACTCATTAAATCTTCATATTGCTTAAACGACCTCAAATACGACCGAGATATATTCGTTGCGCTGATCCTTTGGTTACCTTCCGGCTGTGTCATCAGACCTGCTCCATAGTGCCTTATTATTGTATTATCACAGAAGTTACATATGTAGATATACCAAATTTCAAGTAATTAACACGCCAAGTTAAATAAAGGCTTGTAAAAATAGTTTAGATGTAGTTTAATACATGGACGGAAAACAACATTATTATTTAAAAAACTGTAGGTCCGATGGCGAAATTCGACTGTGTTTTTTTAATTGTTTTATATTTGCGTAGTCCTCCTTCATTTATAACTTTAACTGTACTAAATGTCACACTCCTCCACGCGCCAAATGAGAATTTTATTATATAGAAGATCACGAAGATGTATTGTACGTTTTTACAGAATGAAAAGAATCAGATTATGAAATCAAACGTGTGGCTTCGTTTAGTATGGATGGACTATCAGCTGATGTGGGATGAAGCTGATTATGGAGGTATAGGAGTATTGCGTCTGCCGCCCGACAAGGTTTGGAAACCAGACATCGTGCTTTTTAACAAGTAAGTATAGATATATAATTGATTAACTTCAGGGTCATCATCTCAGCATGGTAATTTCGACTGTTGAACGTAGGCGTCTGCTATAGATATGTTGTCACAAAGGTCGGTCTTAAGCAGCCTGCATCCAGTGGCTGACTGCAGCTGTAAAATTGCTGCGTTTTCCTGAACGTGGTCCCCACTTAAGAAAATAAAATAAGTTCTTACTTATTTTATTTTTGGATGGTAGTAAGCAACCACGCATAACATCGCTCGCTCCTTTTCCCAAAGCGATAAAATAAAGAGTTCTTAACATACATTCCTATCCCAGGGTTACTTCCATCTTAAAGCCCTGGTGTAAAAAATGGGTTGGCAACACGCAAGTGATACCTCTGGTAATGCAAACGTCTATAGGCTACGGATACTGCTTAACATCAGGCGGGCCGTACGCTTGTTTGCCACCCAAGTAGTATAAAAAAAAAAAAAAAAAAAAAAAAATACACGTCCCACATTATTATTATGTGGGGACAGATAATATCAGTATAAATTAATTAATATTTTTTTACAATTCAATCCAAAAGCTGATATATTTTATGATAGAATTAATATTATGTCTAATAATGTTATGTTATATTGCAATAATGTATAAATAATAATAGTTAATTTACTATATTTCATTTGACATTTGTATTTTAGCTAATAAGTGACTTATTTGTGTAGTTCAGTGTAAAATATAAGCGATTTGGTTTGAAACTGTAAGCTTGTAGTGTTGTGGAATATATAGAAATATATAAGAGCATTTCAGTAATTCTTTATTCAGACTCCTGGCTGATACTGAACAATTTTATTACCATTTTGCCCAACCCGGGAATGGAACGTGGGTCCTCAGACGACAATCGTAGTATCATACCAAATAACTGCCTATTACATTAATTAATCAATTATATGTTCCAGCGCTGACGGAAATTACGAGGTGCGATATAAGTCTAACGTTTTGATTTATCCTAACGGTGAAGTGCTTTGGGTACCACCAGCTATTTATCAGGTAAATTATTTTAATTAAATATAATATGCACGTTTAACTTATACATAGCATTAGATCTTCATATACTTGTTTAACAACAAATAGTAGGTACGTACTCATAATATATTGTCACGTCTTGCTAAATATATAGATTCAAATGCAATGCAGTCGGTATGAAAACATGATACCAGTCCCAATCTATCTTTACACACTACGTACTTTTGCATTGATACACACGCGACACAAACGACTTGAAATGGTAGGTAGATAATTATATCGGTATAGAAGCGTGTTTGATCTGATAAGTAGTTAGATATGATATCCATCGATGCATAAAGTCGTAGTGTATAAACCTCTCTGACATAAAACGTATCGGTAGCCTAAAGCTGTGCTGCCTTGGTGGTCCAGTGGCCGCAGTATGCGCCTGCTGTGCATGGTTGTGGGTTCGATTCCCACACAGAACAAAACTTTGTGTGACCCACAAAGAATTGTTCTGAGTCTTGGTGTAATTTGTGTCCGTTAATTGTATGTTTGGTCCCCCCGCGACACAGAGGAAAAAAAGTATGCTGGCATTTGTTTTTATGACGTTCATAAGTATCATGTATTTGATCTAAATGAATAAATGAGTTTGACTTTGACTTTGAAGAGCTTGTTCTCTAGTGCGGGAGTTATCTTTTATAAGACAAAAAAACCTACTTAGAGCCAACTTTCAGTTTCTTGTACACCTGTGAATTAAAAAGCCTTCATCCATAAACTCTCTCTTTCCAGAGTTCTTGCACTATCGATGTCACATACTTCCCCTTCGATCAGCAAACATGCATTATGAAATTCGGATCGTGGACTTTCAACGGCGACCAAGTATCCCTCGCATTATACAACAACAAAACCTTTGTTGATCTTTCTGACTACTGGAAATCTGGAACATGGGACATTATCGAAGTACCAGCGTACTTGAATATCTACCTCGGAAATCATCCAACTGAAACTGATATTACATTTTACATCATAATAAGAAGAAAAACTTTATTCTACACGGTCAACTTAATTCTTCCAACGGTTTTGATCTCATTCCTTTGTGTTCTAGTATTTTACTTGCCTGCCGAAGCTGGAGAAAAGGTATGTTATTAATATTATTATAAATAAATGGCTTTTGCTATGATGTCAATATTTAAATATCGGTTACGAAAAAGGGTGTTATAAATTTCAAAACTAAGACACTTAAAGGGTTTGAAACTTACCAAAGCTACCTAGACTTTACATTTTCAATAAGGTTTCGCTTTTAGCGATAAGAGTGACCGCCCATTGTACAGTTGCTTTATTATTTAGTTTATTATTTCGATGTTTAAAATCCATATCTTTGTACATAAGTGGAGCAAATTCATTCGCGAATGGATATGCTGTTATGACAGTCCTATAGCTTATGAGCACCAATTACCTACTTACCATTAATTACTTTGTATTGGTTTCAGGTCACACTAGGTATCAGCATTTTACTGTCACTGGTTGTGTTCTTGTTGCTGGTGTCAAAGATATTGCCACCAACATCCCTGGTGTTGCCACTTATTGCCAAATACTTGCTGTTCACATTTATCATGAACACCGTCAGTATTCTCGTCACGGTTATTATCATCAACTGGAATTTCAGAGGCCCAAGAACACATAGGTGACGTTCCTTTTCAAATATGTATTTAAGCGGTAGAAGTGGTAAAATTGCCTGTAATTGTATCAATTATATTTCATTAATATAAATAATAATAATATGTCTGTATATTACCAGGATGCCATTGTGGATTCGTAGTGTATTCCTACACTATCTACCAGCAGCACTGCTCATGCGGCGTCCACGTAAGACGCGGCTGCGGTGGATGATGGAAATGCCTGGAATGGGAGCCCCACCACAAGCAGCCGCCCCACATGATCTTCCCAAGCACATCAGGTACGAAAGTATCAAGCGATCTAGTTTTCAATTATTATATTATGGAATCTTGTCAATGTACTAAATTCTTAGTGTGCTTGGTGTTAAACAAAGCAAAATGGACGCGATGGAGATGTCCGACCTACATCATCCGAATTGCAAGATCAACCGTGCGGCTGGCGGCGGTGAGGTCGGCGCTCTTGGTGGTCTCGGGGCTCTTGGCGGTCTGGGGCTCGGTGGAGAGAGAAGAGAATCGGAGAGCTCTGATTCACTCCTATTGTCTCCTGAAGCAGCGAAGGCAACAGAAGCAGTGGAGTTTATCGCTGAACATTTGAGAAATGAAGATCTTTATATTCAGGTCAGTTGTTGTTTTGTTCATTCATATCTCGGCAACTATTTGGATTACATTTTATTTTACAACATTCTAATTCTAAACCTTATCTATAGCGCTTTGAGTCTTGGCCACTCTATCCCACTAAATAACTATAACGAGCGCGTGTGTATCTGTAGGTAAAGTGACTAATAAATGATTTTATTATGTTACAGACTCGTGAAGATTGGAAATATGTAGCGATGGTGATAGACAGGCTACAGCTTTACATATTCTTTATCGTGACTACTGCGGGCACAGTTGGTATCCTGATGGACGCGCCCCACATCTTCGAGTATGTCGACCAGGACCGTATCATAGAAATATATCGAGGAAAGTAAATGGTATCTTAGTTTTAAGTACAAAACAGAATTGCTTAAATACGGCTTCCATAATATTCATTACCTATTTGTATTTTTTCGTATAGTAGCCTATTTTATATAAATGTATGTTAGGTGTATTGCTAATAGGTAGACAAAATACAGCACAAAAAAAAAAGTACCTACTTACCTTCTATGTAAAATTATTAGATTTTTTTACATTTGTTTTTACTAGTAAAGAAATAATCTTGTTGCGACAACATTTCTTATGCGTAGGTACCTACACACCTAATAATAGATTATCTGGTTTAGTAAGTAAGTTAACATAAATAATGTAAAATGGCTGTGTTCGAAGTTTATGAAATCACAATAGATAATTTAAGTATTATAAGTGGATTATATTTTGTAATTTTACGAATAAGATATGTATAATGTATCTATCTATAGAAATGTACCTAACTAGTTAGTATGTAACCTAAATAGTAAGAAGTAGACAGTAAACCTTTTCTTTTTCATATCAATGTTATTATTATTTTAAGACGTGTTTTCAAACCACTTCGCTATTTTATTATCTAAGTTTTTGTTATTACCTATATTTAATTGAATGTTATGTATATAGAAATAAGTTTAGTAAACCCCAAACATAGTGTGAGAAAAATACAGTAAAGTTGTTTTACCTTTTTAACCGACTTCAAAAAGAGGAGGTTATAAATTCGTGTGTATTTTTTTTTTTAATGTTTGTTACCGCAGAACTCTATTTATGGACCGATTTGAAAAATTCTTTTTTTGTCTGAGAGGACATACTTCCCGTTTGGGCCCATTTTCATAAAAAAAAGTTTTGATGATGGGATCCATGAGGAATTGAGGGAACTCCTCAAAAATTATAGGCACACATATAGCAATTTCAATATTTTTAACAACACATCAAACATTTGCATTCAGAAAGTATAATATGATGAAGTAAAACTGATGAAGACAGGCCACAGATGGCCACCTGAACTTCTCAATAATAAGTATTTTACGGATGGCGATTAAATAAGTTTCCATTATGGTTGCTAAGGTAGCTAGGCAACGGAACTTCATAATTAAACAATGTAATCTAGCCGTTTTTAAGGTTTAAACTTGCCGTACTCAAGTCGGTTTTTTTTTGTTTAAATTGTTTTTTATATTATCATACAAGATTGTCTAAATTCTTAAGCGTCAGAATAAGACGATTGAGGTTCGCTCCTTAATCTTACACACGAATTAAGTGTGATACACCCTTGGCTATCTCTGATTTAAAAAAGTATAATGCTTTAATTTTGCTAGAATGGTGCATGTACAGTAACTACTCAGTTCTTCATATTTTCATGCTATACAGCTTAAAACATTTTGAATAAATTTATTTTTGACGAGGTCAACTTCAATACTAAATGTCGACTTATGGATATTTAAATCAAAATTATTTCTCGATTATTTTAAGTACTGGTAGTATATAAAACTGGGTCATTATTAATCATAAATTAAAAAGTTCGAAATATAAATATTGTATTTTATTTTCCACCACAAGATGCTTAACAATTTTTATAATAATATAATCATAATAAATGTACCATTATGAATATTCTTGTATTTAAAGTTAACGCAAGTATGTATTATTTAGTAATTTCAAGTCAAATTAATGAAATACAGGTAATGCATAAACAGTAGACTGTTGAAGCGCAGTTCGACACCACAAAACTTGATAGTTCACATAAAGGAGCTTATCAATAAATAATAATAATGAAAACTGACAATTAGTATATCCAAATGTATGATAATATACTATAACTACAGCATAAATTGATGAAAACTTAACCTACCTATAATAATTAAAAGTACTTTTTTTACTTTTAAGTAGTTCCAACATTGGAAATTGAAAATATTTTCAAATAGATATCACATAATGACTAATCACTACATAGTATAAAACAAAGTCGCCTTTTCTGTCCCTATATCCCTATGTGCGCTTAAATCTTTAAAACTACGCAACGGATTTTGATGCGGTTTTTTCCAATAGATAGAGTGATTCAAGAGGAAGGTTTATATGTATAAAACATGCATCATATACTAAGGCAACATTGCTAATTTTAGAGGTTTCTAACGTGATGTCGTAAATTAACCTATTTTTTTGGGCTTATTTAGCAATTTAGCAAAAACGCTGCCTAAACCCTACGAGTTAGATCAAATTAATGTACTACAGTATTGTACACCATAAAAAGGTCTACAAAAAAGTCCGCGATGGTATATGTTTATCTTTTCGGGATAACCCACATTAACCGTGCGAAGCCGGGGCGGGTCGCTAGTAATAGATAATAGCAAAAAATATAAACTAAATGATCTAATCATCACCGTCGTCATAGTTAGGTGAAGTAGGAGAATATGTTGGTGATGTTGGAAAATATGTGGAAGGTCCAGCTGAGGAGGGAGAGTAATGTTAATATACAGTGGATAGAAATGCCCACAGATGCCAGGAAAGGGGTGTTACTAGGGACATTTGTTACGTGACATTTCCTTTGAAACCCGTTAAAAGGAAAACGTGTTGTACGCAGTGAGAATGCGCGGGTACACATGACAATACGAATGTACCCTCGCAACACTCCTGTTATGTTTTCCTTGTCTGAGGTAGTAAAAGTAATCTTAGACGGTCCTTTGGAAGTTGCGGACCGAATATGATTACGTCATCAATGTTTTCCAACAAACCAACCAACAAAGTAGATTCGGTGTTCTAGTTTTAAATTGACATTTAATGTGACCTCTAATGGCGCTACAAATTGTCGTAATTTAATATTTGTTATTAGTTGTGCAAAATGCATAGTGTACAAGTTGGTAGTGGCGTTTGAGCGGGCGGGGTGATTGCATTGGGCGGGCGGTGGGTGTGCGGGTGGTGGTGCGAGGGCGGGCGGCGGTGGCGTCGGGCGGGCGCTGCGTGCGGCAGTGCGCGCCGCCATGTCGGGCGGGACGCGCGCTTGTCTCCTCGCTGCCGCGCTGCTCACACTCCTTTACTCAGGTACTACGAATTATAATCATTTTTGACACACTTGAATTACATTCAAATGCACACTTTATAAATCATAATTATTCGTGTTTTTCTTTTCATTTTTGGTTTTCGTTCATATAATTTTAACAGAATTATCGCTCCCGGCTTGCTGTGTAAATAAATGATGTAGCAGTCTACAAACAAATATATATTTGCTGATAATTACATTTCCAAAAGTATAAGTATAAGAAAACCTTATAACACATTTATTTATTATTTTACGCCTAATCAAAATCAGATAACAGTTTATCGTAAGATGAGCGATAATGCTAATAAAAAGTTACAATTTATTGAAATAAGCTGGGTGTTGCATTATATTTTTATATAATAACTAAAGTAATTTAAAAACGAAAAGTGTTAAAAGCAAGACAGTAAGAATAGTGTTTCTCAACAACATTATCTCACGATTCGCTCTTTATTGATCTGTCGTCGCAGCAGCATCTCGACGAGAGATGCTCAACGTACCTACACATTTCTCTTCGTGATTCCTATCGACGACGGGATATCCATGCAATTAAATATGTTATATATAATAAACTTATTGCATATGACTGTAAATTCTGCAATATCTAAAACTAAATGTATGTAGTCTAACAGATTTGATTACTTATACAATTATTTATAAGCTTCACCTGCTTTTCGACGTAAATTTTAACTTTACACGCCCTTTAAAGATAATGTTTAACGAATCAATAATAACGTCCTACATTTCATTACTATTAACTAGTCGATTCATTGCCTAATAGTCCTCTTATGTGTAATATAAATACAAAGTAACCTAATTTATATTTACATTCAATGACAAGCAAGTTTCAGAGTGATTTATGAAGGAACTCATAATGAATATGAATGAAAGGAGGATAAGTTATTATACTGTTTTGGATTAAATACATATAGTAATTTGAAAAGGCGACAGAGCATTGAATAAACAATTATTTTACTGCTCCATATTTTTAATAATGTGGCTGACTACACCTTACCAGGACATTTCTTCAGTTTGTAGTACGATATTTATACAATGTTAAGATGACACAATTGCGTAAACGACGAATGGAAACGTTATGAGATAAACTATGTTTTGAAATTATTTAGATTCCAATAATGACTAGAAATAAAATAATGGCTTAGCAGATATTTTTGACTTAAGAAAATAACTGGCAAGAATCTTAAGCCACCCTTTATATCGCTAGATAGTTAACATAAAACATATTTTTTAAACACTGTTTTCTTTGCACTTCATACAACAAGTGACGTCACACTACGATAATGCAGTTCCACGTTGCTTTTTTTAGGATGGTGTTCGGAAGACGAGGAGCGGTTGGTCCGCGACTTGTTTCGTGGCTACAACAAACTTATCCGCCCAGTTCAGAACATGACACAGAAAGTAGACGTGCGCTTCGGCCTGGCCTTTGTTCAGCTCATCAACGTTGTATGTATTTTGTTTCTACATTAATTTCCTTTCAGGAACATGTGCTTATAAATGACTTTTTAAGCTACATACGAATATCGAACAGCGTTTGAGTCTGATGTTGGACTTTATGCAAACGCGGTTCGATACATACCTACGTTTTAAATATTTTTAAACATTTTTTTTGTTGCTGGTTTTTGTAGTTTATCCGTTATTACTCATTAAATCTTCTCTCGCTCTCATTGCTTAAAAGACACCAAATACGACGGATATATATTCGTTACGCTGATCTTTTGGTCACTTTCCGGCTGTGTCATCAGACCTGCTCCATGGTACATTATTATTGTATTATCACAGAAGTTATATAGATATACCAAATATCAACTAATTAACACGCCAAGTTAAATAAAGGCATGTAAAAACAATTTAGATGCAGTTTGATACATGAACGGAATACAACATTAATATTAAAAAAACTGTAGGCCCGATGGCGGAATTCGACTGTGTTTTTTTAAATTGTTTTATGTTTGCGTAGTCCTCCTTCATTTATAACTTTAACTGTACTAAATGTAAATGTTATCATAAAATGTGTCACACTCCTCCACGCGCCAAATAAGAATTTTATTATATAGAAGATTTATAACACGTATTGTACGTTTTTACAGAATGAAAAGAATCAGATTATGAAATCAAACGTGTGGCTTCGTTTAGTATGGATGGACTATCAGCTGATGTGGGATGAAGCTGATTATGGAGGTATAGGAGTATTGCGTCTGCCGCCCGACAAGGTTTGGAAACCAGACATCGTACTTTTTAACAAGTAAGTATAGATATATAATTGACTAGCTGTTGCCCGAAGCTCCGCCCGCGTGGATGTCGGTTGTCGCTGTAAAAAGTAGCCTATGTATTATTCCAGACCATAATCTATCTCTGTGCCAAATTTCATCCAGATCCGTTCAGTAACTTTTACGTGAAAGAGTAATAAACATCCATCCATCCATCCATCCATCCATCTACCTATCAATCTATACATACTACAAACTTTCACATTTATAATATTAGTAAGGATTAACTTCAGGGTCATCATCTCAGCATGGTAATGTGGACTGTTGAACGTAGGCCCCTGCTAAAGATTTGTTGTCACAAAGGTCGGTCTTAAGCAGCCTGCATCCAGTGGCTGACTGCAGCTGTAAAATTGCTGCGTTTTCCTGAACGTGGTCCCCACTTAAGAACTTATTTAATTTTTGGATGTGTGATAACCTGGTATTTCAAGCAATCACGCATAACATCGCTTGCTCCTTTACCCAAAGGGATAAAATAAAGAGTTCTTAACATACACGTCCCATATTATTATTATGTGGGGACAGATTACATCAGACTCCTGGCTGATGCTGAACAATTTTATTACCATTATGCCTAACCCGGGAATGGAACTTCAGCACGGCAATCGTACTATCATATCAAATAACTGCCCATTACAATAATTAATCAATTATCTGTTCCAGCGCTGACGGAAATTACGAGGTGCGATATAAATCTAACGTTTTGATTTATCCTAACGGTGAAGTGCTTTGGGTACCACCAGCTATTTATCAGGTAAATTATTTTAATTAAATCTAATATGCACGTATAACTTACACATAGCATTAGATCTTCATATACTCAGTACCGGCTTTGGGGGGTGCGGTAGGGCGACGGCCCGAGGGCGCAAGGTATAAAGGGCACCTCTTTAATTTTGGTCAAGATCAAGAACAAAAAACGATCAAGAGAAACTAAATCAAGCCTACCAAATTTTATGCCGAGCGTACCTTCACTTTGGAGGAGGTGGGGGCGAAAATCTTCTCCCAAGGTAGTGCTAAAGCCGGCACTGCATATATGTACTTATTTAACAACATATAGTAGTAGGTACCTACCTACTCATAGTATTATTGTCACGTCTTTCTATATAGATTCAAACGCAATGCAGTCGGTATGAAAACATGATAGGTACACTCGTACCTATCATGTTTTCATACCGACTGCATTGCGTTTGAATCTATTAAGGTCCCAATCTACCTTTACATACTACGCACTTTTGCATTGATACACATGCGACGCAAATGACTTGAAATAGCAAGTATATCGGTATAGAAGCGTGTTTGATGAGAGATGTATGATTTCCATCGATGCACAAAGTCGTAATTGTATAAACCTCTCTGACATAAAACGTATCGGTAGCCTAAAGCTGTATCACAAACCTAGTACCTACTTAGAGCCAAGTTTTGGTTTCTTGTACACCTATGAAATAAAAAGCTTTCATCCATAAATTCTCTCTTTCCAGAGTTCTTGCACTATCGATGTTACATACTTCCCCTTCGATCAGCAAACATGCATTATGAAATTCGGATCGTGGACTTTCAACGGCGACCAAGTATCCCTTGCACTATACAACAACAAAAACTTTGTTGATCTTTCTGACTACTGGAAATCTGGAACATGGGACATTATCGAAGTACCAGCGTACTTGAATACCTACCATGGAAATCATCCAACTGAAACTGATATTACATTTTACATAATAATAAGAAGGAAAACTTTATTCTACACGGTCAACTTAATTCTTCCAACGGTTTTGATCTCATTCCTTTGTGTTTTAGTATTTTACTTGCCTGCCGAAGCTGGAGAAAAGGTATGCATACAACTACGAATTCCTAAATATATGGCTTTTGCTATGATGTCAATAATTAAATATCGGTTACAAAAAAGGGTGTTATAAATTTTAAAACTAAGACACGTAAAGGATTTGAGACTTACCACAGCTACCTAGACTTAGTACGTAACCTATCGGGCTTTAAATTTTCAATAAGGTATCGCTTTTAGCGATAAGAGTGACCGCCCATTGTATCTACAGTTGCTAATCTTTGACTTATTTTCTTTTATTTTAGGTTCATTCTATTTGGTGTACAATAAAGAGTATTATTATTTCGATGTTTAAAATTCAAATTTCAATTCAATGTTAATTAGTTGATATTATTAGATTTGAACATAAATGGAGCAAATTCATTCGCGAATAGATATGCCGTTTTGACAGTCCTATAGCTTATGAGCACCAATTACCATTAATTACTTTGTATTGGTTTCAGGTCACACTAGGTATCAGCATTTTACTGTCACTGGTTGTGTTCTTGTTGCTGGTGTCAAAGATATTGCCACCTACATCCCTGGTGTTGCCACTTATTGCCAAATACTTGCTGTTCACATTTATCATGAATACCGTCAGTATTCTCGTCACGGTTATTATCATCAACTGGAATTTCAGAGGCCCAAGAACACATAGGTGACGTTTCTTTTCAAATATGTATTTAAGTTGACGAAGTAGAAGTGGTAAAATTGCCTGTAATTGTATCAATTATATTTAATTAATTTAAATAATAATAATATGTCTGTATATTACCAGGATGCCATTGTGGATTCGTAGTGTATTCCTACACTATCTACCAGCAGCACTGTTCATGCGGCGTCCACGTAAGACGCGGCTGCGGTGGATGATGGAAATGCCTGGAATGGGAGCCCCACCGCACGCAGCCGCCCCACATGATCTTCCCAAGCACATCAGGTACGAACGTATCAAGCGATTTAGTTTTCAATTATTATATTATTGAATCTTGTCAATGTACTAAATTCTTAGTGTGCTTGGTGTTAAACAAAGCAAAATGGACGCGATGGAGATGTCCGACCTACATCATCCGAATTGCAAGATCAACCGTGCGGCTGGCGGCGGTGAGGTCGGCGCTCTTGGTGGTCTCGGGGCTCTTGGCGGTCTGGGGCTCGGTGGAGAGAGAAGAGAATCGGAGAGCTCTGATTCACTCCTATTGTCTCCTGAAGCAGCGAAGGCAACAGAAGCAGTGGAGTTTATCGCTGAACATTTGCGAAATGAAGATCTTTATATTCAGGTCAGTTGTTGTTTTGTTCATTCATATCTCGGCAACTATTTGGATTACATTTTGTACCTCGGTTGGAGGTTTTCAAAGATAGATGTCTTTGAAAACCTCCTATCACCTTATTGAAAATTTAAAGCCCGATAGGTTAGATAACCTTAAAAAGCTAAACCTTGCTTTTTAAGTTTATCTATAAGTAGATACCTACCTAGATGGCTTTTATAAAAAAAACGAGATTTTACAAAAAAATTGCCGTGCAAACCTTATCTATAGCGCTTTGAGTCTTGGCCACTCTATCCCACTAAATAACTATAACGAGCGCGTGTGTATCTGTAGGTAAAGTGACTAATAAATGATTTTATTGTGTTACAGACTCGTGAAGATTGGAAATACGTAGCGATGGTGATAGACAGGCTACAGCTTTACATATTCTTTATCGTGACTACTGCGGGCACAGTTGGTATCCTGATGGACGCGCCCCACATCTTCGAGTATGTCGACCAGGACCGTATCATAGAAATATATCGAGGAAAGTAAATAGGTATCTTAGTTTTAAGAACAAAACAGAATTGCTTAAATACGGCTTCCATAATATTTATTACCTATTTGTATTTTTTCGTATAGTAGCCCATTTTATATAAATGTATGTTAGGTGTATTGGTAACATGTAGACATAAACAATATTAAATTATAAGTATCTATTTGGTTTCCTTCTATTGACCTAACTGTTCCACTACAAATCCCTCCTAATTTATAACTTCCCGCTTGTTAACTCCCTCTTATTTGTATCTCTGTTTTTTTTTAACACTAATTTTACAACACTTTTGTCCTTTTAGAACCTACAAAAGTGAGTGTAGCTATAGATACCGGTAAACCATTTTTTACTAGCTTTCTCTCTCAACCTTGACGTTGGCAAAATCATCGGTACCTATAACAAAACGGATGGAGCCATAATTTAAAGAAAAACAAACATGTAGACAAAACAGCACAGAATTAGGAAGTGGTTACTTACTACTTTTTCTTCTTCTTACATTTGTTTTTATGCGTACCTACACACCTAATAATAGATTATCTGGTTTAGTAAGTAAGTTAAAATAAATAATATAAAATGGCTGTGTTCGAAGTTTATGAAAGCACAATAGATACCTAATTATTATAAGTGGTTTGTATTTTGTAATTTTACGAATAAGATATGCATAATGTACCTATGTATAGTAATGTAGGTACCTAAATAGTTAGTAGGTAGACAGTAAACCTTTTCTTTTTCAAATCAATGTTACCTATTATTTTAAGATATGTTTTCAAACCACTTCACTATTTAATTATCTAAGTTTTTGTTATTACCTAAGTATATTTGATTGAATGTTGTTTACTTTTAGATATTCATATTGTTTGTTATAGAAATAAGTTTAGTAAACCCCAAACATAGTGTAAGCAAAATACAGTAAAGTTGTTTTACCTTTTTTTCTATATTATCATACAAGATTGTCTATAATCTTAAGCGTCAGAATAAGACGATTGAGGCTCGCTCCTTAATCTAACACACGAATTAAGTGTGATACACCCTTGGCTTTAAAATTATTTTTTAACGAGGTCAACTTCAATACTAAATGTCAACTTATGGATATTTAAATCAAAATTATTTCGATTCGATTATTTTAAGTACTGGTAGTATATAAAACTGGGTCATTATTAATCATAAAATTAAAAGTTCGAAATATAAATATTGTATTTTATTTTCCACCACAAAATGCTTAACAATTTTTATAATAATATAATCATAATAAATGTACCATTATGAATATTCTTATATTCAAAGTTAACGCAAGTATGTATTATTTAGTAATTTCAAGTCAAATAAATGAAATACAGGTAATGCATAAACAGTAGATTGTTGAAGCGCAGTTTGACACCACAAAACTTGATAGTTCACATAATGGAGCTTATCAATAAATAATAATAATGAAAACTGTCAATCAGTATATCCAAATCGATGAAAATATACTATAACTACAGCATAAATTGATGAAAACTTAACCTACCTATCATAATTAAAAGTACTTTTTTTTTACTTTTTAGTAATTCCAACATTGGAAATTGAAAATATTTACAAATAGATATCACGTAATGACTAAATAATAGTAAAAAATATAAACTAAATGATCTAATCATCACCGTCGTCATAGTTAGGTGAAGTAGGAGAATATGTTGGTGATGTTGGAGAATATGTGGTAGGTCCAGCTGAGGAGGGAGAGTAGGCAGGGGACGTTGGTGAGTAATTGGATGACGTTGGTGTATACGTGGGCGAAGTCGGCGAATATTTGGTCGAGGATGGCGAATAGCCAGGTGATGATGGAGAATAATTTGGTGAGGATGGAGAATAATTTGGTGAAGATGGTGAGTACCGCGTGCTTCCTGGGTGTTGAGGAGACGACGGTGAGTAGGCCGGACTTGTCGGTGAGTACTGTGGACTCGTTGGCGAATATTGAGGACTGGTTGGGGAATAAGTCGGGCTTCCACCCGCAACAGACGGTGATGTAGGAGAATAATTGGGGGATGGTGAGTACTTGGGGGATGATGGCGAATAACTTGGTGATGTTGGGGAATATGCTGGCGACGTCGGAGAGTACGACGGACTCGTAGGAGAATACGCTGGAGACGTAGGTGTATAATTTGGTGAAGACGGTGAATAACTTGATGAAGCCGGACTGTATACAGGACTGGTCGGCGAATAACTCGGTGAAGATGGCGAGTAACCGGGAGATGTAGGTGAATAAGCCGGACTAGTCGGAGAGTACGATGGGCTTGTTGGAGAATAGGATGGGCTTGTTGGCGAGTAGCTAGGCGATGTTGGTGAATAGCTGGGAGACGTCGGTGAATACGCCGGACTTGTAGGAGAATAACTTGGCGATGTAGGCGAATAGCTCGGCGACGTCGGTGAATATGAGGGTGATGTAGGGGAGTAACCAGGAGACGTAGGTGAATAACTGGGTGAAGTTGGTGAATATATCGGGGAGGTTGGGGAATAATTTGGTGATGTTGGTGAGTAGGAAGGGCTAGTTGGAGAATAATGTGGAGAAGTAGGAGTGAGGCTGGGTGAGGCCGGTGCATATACAGGGCTTGTCGGAGAGTACGAAGGTGACGCTGCAGAGGGGGAAGTGTACGGAGACAGCGGGGGCCCCGGGGAGCCAGGTGATCCAGGCTGTGGCGACCAAGCACTATATGCTGGCGATAAACCTGATGCATCTGACGCACCAGATGGCGAGAATGATGGCCCTCCAGGTGTCATACTGCTTCCCACTGTGAATAAAACATTATATTTATGAATTGAATAAAAAGCTCTAATGATCGTGCCCAGCAACGGTAGTAAAAAGAGTAAAGGACCTACAATTAAACCCTGAGGGACGCCCATTATTACACTTAATCCCAAAGACCTATTTATATATTATATAGATTATTGCACTCTATTACTCAGATTATAACAAGGATTCAGTGTAGCGTCGCTCATATCGCGATGACTAAACTTTAACAGGAGCCTATTGTGTTTAACACAGTCAAATAATCAAAAGATCTTAAGAAACTATGTCAGATATGTATTAATAGTATAACTTAGGTTTATTAAGACAACTCCCGCAAATTCGGAACAACCATTATATGGATCACACAATTTTTTGTCCCATGTGGGGATCGAACCCACAACATACCGCGAAGTGGTAAATGGTAACCACTTAAGTCACTAAACCAACCGTGCAGTCATCAATTGTAGAGCAAGCTTTATTTTTATATAACAGTTCTCACCTTGGCCAGGAGACCATGCACTGCTTCCGTATCCGGGAGTGTTCTGTGTAGACCATGGTGTCATCAGTGGCGTCATCGAAGGAGTTCCCACTCCGAAGTACATGCCGCCTCCAACACCGCCGACACCAAGACCACCCATCTCCATTCCGAGTTTGCATTTCTCAGCATCAAGCAGCAAATCGAAACAACCTATTTACCATAGAAAAATAATGTAAAGATCAAAAAAAACTTGAATATGATACAAATTAAATTTTGTTAAACAAAATGCTTACCAGTTCCCATTCGCGGCAGTTGGCCCATAATAATATTTTCAGACACACCTCTCATAGGGTCTACTTCAGCGTGACTAGCAGCATCCAATAGTACGTCTACTGTTTCTTCGAATGAGCATCTCATGAGCGCACCAGTGTCTTGTCTGTTAATACCGTGACGAGTAATAGCCATAAGATGACCTTTGGCAGTCATTACGTCACAAAGCAAGGCAAGATGACGGTAGTTTACGTAAAGACCGTAGAACTGCAACACAGCGTTCATTTCTTTCTCTACTGATTTACGCACAGCTTCTATACCCAGCACTTGGAATATTTCGCAAATGTCGTTACTGAATGTCCTTATGGGATCGACATCTCTTTCAGACAAAACCTTCATCAATGAAGTACCGTCAGTTTCCAATAACCACTCAGCAATCGCCTTAAATTCGCCCTGCTCTGTAATTATAATACGCTTCTTAGCTTCAGTCTGAGGTAAATGCATGTATACTTTAGCAATGGCTTCTATTCCTTGCAGTGTCATGTCTGACAGCATGTTAGCTTCAATACATCTCAAGAACATGTCATCCTCCATTTTATCGACTGTTTCTTCTTCATTATCTTGGAATTTACTTTCTTCATTATTCATAATCCTAATACGTAAAACGAGTTTTTCAGCGTTATCATCATTGAAAATACAGTTCAAGTCGTCACCAAATCCGGCATTGATCTTTTCGGCAATCTGTTCCATCGTGAGTTTCTTGTCTGTCATCCTCTTACGATCCAATTCGATACGTAATAACCATGGTGAAATCTTCGTAGGGTCGAAATCAGGCATTTCGTAGTAAACATTGACGAATTCTTGATCTTCAGCAATAACAGTATTTTGGGGATCTGGATCATAGTAAATCGCAGTATTTGCAGTTACTTTACGCAGTGTGGTGTGTTCCAGCCGGCAAAGCACATTTTTCGCTTTTTCAGCATCTCTGGCTGCACCACCAGTTAAGAACACGGTTAGGGAAGGAGCTTTAGGTTTCTTTGAAATGTTGATAATTTCCTTTAGACGCGGTACACCAAGGGTTACGTTTTTGGATGACACACCAGCAAAATGGAAAGTGTTCAGTGTCATCTGTGTGGCGGGCTCACCGAGAGACTGAGCGGCTAAAGCACCAACCATCTCACCTGGGTTTACTTGTGCTTGTTGGAATCTGGCTTCAATTTCTCCAATCAACCACTCAAAAGCAACACTCGATAATCTATATTCTTCTGATACAAATTTGGTACATAAAGTTGACCTTACCAAGCACTGGAATAATAAAGTAGCGTTTTCGTTGGCTTGCTTGGATAGACGATCTTCGCCTGCTACAATCACACATTTATTGAGAAGATCTTTGACGCCAGAAATTACTTTAATAGGACTAAGATCTGTTGGCATTCTCTTGTTAATGTGGAAGGTCTTTTGTGCATTCCAAATCATTCGTTTAAAATTGCAAGGCAATACAACTTTGGATTCGCCACTTGGGAAAATTTGACGTAACGTATCGCGATCCTTGTTAAGTTGCTCCCATTCACTCTCAAGATCAGCAATAACATATCCAGATTCCGTCAACTCCTTAATTATGTCTTCACTAAAGATCCTCTTTAAATATCTCTCATTTGATGGATCGAACTTGAATTTCTTTTCAAATGCCTTGTTAGACAGTTTAATAGTTGGCAAATTTTGGAACTCCACTGTTTCACCCGCCAAACCATCTTCACCATACCTCAACTGAATCAGTTGTCCAACTGAATTTCTTACAGTACCATCATAATGGACCATTACAGACTCCATAGCCTTTATCAAACGACGCTGAATGTAACCAGTTTCGGCTGTTTTTACAGCAGTATCAATAAGACCCTCACGACCACCCATAGCGTGGAAATAAAATTCGGAAGGCGTCAATCCGGCAAGATACGAGTTTTCTACGAATCCTCTTGATTCGGGACCGTAATCATCTTTGATAAAATGTGGCAATGTTCTTTTACGAAAACCAAATGGAATACGTTTACCTTCAACGTTTTGTTGACCCACACAGGCAATAACCTGAGAGATGTTAATGTTTGAACCTTTAGATCCAGCTACCACCATAGCCTTTAGGTTATTGTATTCAGTAAGAGATTTCTTGGCTGATCCACCAGTTTTGTCACGAGCGTCATTGAGAATACGATTCACTTGATTTTCGAATGTCTGTCTGAGTGTATTACCTGGGGTTGGCTCCAATTCCATGTTGTGGGCTTTTTGAATGACTTCTATGACATCCTCTTTGGCTTTTACAATGGCGCGCTGAATTTCTTGATAGGTCTGAGGATCAGCAATAGTATCTCCAATACCAATAGAGTGACCTTCTAATAGCAACCAATTGTTGATCACAGTCTGAATGTTACCATAAAAGCGCCCAGCAGTTTCATGTCCTAATTCTAACATGCAAATATGCAGCAAAGAACCTGCTGACGCACCTAGTGATTTCTTACACAGGATACCCATAAGCAGTTCTCCATGTTCTACAACAACTTTAGTATCTCCAGGAGAAATCCATTGATATGGACCATCATCTTCCTCATCAGGATGAGTGGAATGAGTTCGAAGCATGTTAATGGGACCCGGTATAATCAGAGTAAAGATTTGTTTACCAGTCCAAAGTGGTTGTGGTTTTAAAATGCAAGGTTGTGGAATTTTTCCATCCCATGTGGGTAAGAACATGAGCAGATTCATAACTTGTTCTTTTGTAAGAAATACATCTCTTTTTGTCATTTTCCTCACGGCTGTCAATGTATCCTGCACAATACCCATGACGGGCTGGTTTGCTTGTGGAGTAATAATTTGTCTTGGTGTTATATGAATATTCTCAACTTCTGCTCTTGTCTCCATTGATTGCGGTACATGTAAATTCATTTCATCACCGTCAAAATCAGCATTGTAAGGAGATGTACAACTTAAATTCATACGGAATGTTGACCATGGAAGTACTTTCACCCTGTGCCCCATCATACTCATCTTGTGGAGTGTGGGTTGTCGGTTGAAGATAACAAGATCATCATCTCTTAAATGACGCTCAACTTTATAACCATGTTGTAAATGCAAATCAGATGACTTTGGGTGAAACCTCAAGTCTATTCTTTCTCCATTGTCTCTAACAATATACTTTGCTCCAGGGTATTGTGCATTTCCTCTTCGTACTAGCTCTTGCATTCTGTCAATATTGAAAGGTGTCACTAACTCAGGGAATGTCAAATTCTGTGCAATTGACCTAGGAACTCCTACTTGGTCAATACGTAGATTTGGATCTGGTGTAATGACAGTTCGAGCTGAGAAATCAACTCGTTTTCCCATGAGATTTCCTCGAATTCTTCCTTCTTTTCCTTTGAGACGAGCTTTAATAGCTTTGAGAGGTTTTCCTGATTTCTGCATAGCTCTACAACAGAATAAATAATGTTATATTAGTTTACTCATACTTATATAGTATTATCACAATGATTCTTATAAAGAATCTCTAATTAATTGCCATTTTTACTTAAGACATCTTTTCATTATATAATTTATCTAAGGGTATTTTCCTTCAAGGCAAAAATATCAAGCAAAGACAATAACTTGCTCTTAATATCTGAAACTATAGAGGGGGTGCTGGGACTGACTGAATCACCAAAAAGTAGAATGCCCATACTAACTCTGATAAAAGGCTGACCTGACTCAATGCACTCTATAAGTTCTGTGATTAATGCTACTTTAAACAATAATTATGATAATTTATAACAGTATGTATTCAGAAATGTCGTCGGCGTGAATAGCTTGTTGTTAAAAATGCTACTTACTTGGGCATTCCAGGCATATCATTATCTACAAATGTGGCTACATGAAACTGTAGCAATCTAATATTTTCAGCGAGCACATGAGCAGCAGCACCAGACTGTTCATTTCTCATCAGTTCATTGTTAGCTTTAATGATGTCAGCAAGTTTGTGTGTCAAGTCATCCTGATTCTTGGCTGTACCAAACATCACTACAGCAGGTCTCACTGACAGTGGTGGTACAGGCAGTACTGTCACAATCATCCAGTCAGGTCGTGCAAACTTTGGATCCATACCCAGTATAAATGACTCTTCATCTGTAATTAAAATTTATTATTATATTTACATGAGGAAAAGCATACTGGGAATTCCAAAGCATCACTTATACTAGCTAAGAAAAATTATGCAATTTATATTTAGCCAAGTGCTGTGCCTCTAGCGACCACTTACAAATCAATAAAATAATACCTACAAAATATAGGGTGGTTCATTGTACAACAAAAATAATGCATTTTCTCTGTACCAGAAATACATTGATATCAAAACAACACTAACAATGGTTTCTCTATTGGTATATAAATGGTTTGCCAGTCGCTGACGGGTCCCAAATCTGTATATCATACACACACCTAACAACTACAGTACCTCTCAGAATATTCAAGAGTCAATCTTTGGATAAATTAGATCAACTTATATTTATCCAGGGATATCTAAGACGCGATCTGACCCTGATCTATAAATAAATATAAATGAAACCTAACATAGCTAGCAAAATGCGAGTTGTTATGAATCTCTACAAACCCTTAGGAATTTTTTTTTATATTGTATGATTATGCAATAATTATATCTATATCTGTGTACTGCACCTTTCACCTTTTCATTAATGTTAAAATCCTTGAAGTTGCTGACATTGATATTGCATAATATATTAAATATATTAATAGTATGCAATGTGAAGCTATACCTGTGATATGTTTAAGTATCTCCCACACTCTCTCAGCTGTAATAGTAATTTTCTTTTCCTGTGTATCTTCATTAGCATGTTTCCACTCAGCAGTAAGGTCAAGTCCTTGTCGTCTAATGGATGGCTGATAATGGCCACAACCACCATGACCAGAACCTCTTTTACCCTCTTCACCTTCTTTCCCTATATCCATATCTTCACCACCCTCACAAATATTCTTGCCTTTGCACAAGTCATAGACATAAGTCAACCTTTTGCGAGGCTGACCTTTTGATTTCATAATAACTTCTTTTATCTTTGGATTAGTCTAAAATATATAAACAGATATTAGCATAAGGCTATTGCTGAGAAATCTAATATTAAATAAAAATCAATTGCCACTTGTAAGACAGAAAAATATTTCACACATTATCTGTCAACGCAAATTACAATTTTGCCTTGACTAAGAACAAGTTTGTAAGATTTAAAAAAGGTGGAAGTTTGGGTAGTATTTTTGACAGAAACTCGCACAGTTGTATGAAGCAGGGGCAGCTGTCTAGTCTATCTAATATAAGAATAATATAAATAATTCAACTTACAGGACTGACAAGTAATTTTGAACAATAAAAACAGACACATCTAAGTATCTTTATTGTTTTTGTTATAAAACCAATATGAAATACTGGTTTAGCCAAATCAATGTGTCCGAAGTGTCCAGGACACTCAGTCATATTTCCAGCGCAGGTTTGACATCTAGAGCTCCTGTCGATCACCCCTTGTCGCGGATCCATAAGTCCGCCAAGCTTTGGTCTACCACCCTCCATTGTTTCGGGGAATCGAATACCCCCTTCTGTGACTGACATCCGTCGCTAAAACACATTTCACTACATGAGGATCAACAAATTATAAAAACTTTCATTTCATAACAACAAGCTTATCTTCTGCTGCCGCACTATAATCTGAGTCATTCGCTTTCATGTATGTACATGAGAATACATTTTATAAACTATATATTTATATCTTTAATAGATGATGAAATGTATTCATTGCGATATTTTCAAGGATAACAATTCGTTAATTGTTTCAAATGGTAGGGAAATACTAAACATGTCTGCATACAGGAATTCACTATCAGTTCTAATACATGAACAGGTAGGATGAAGGACTATTTACAAAAACGAGAAATGTATATTGTGCAATAATTTATTCATATCAAAACATTTATTGAGTGTTATATACCTAATATTTGCCATAGTAAACAATAAACACTTGCGTAGAAATGGATACAACAGGCTGATAAAATATGGAAACTTATGGCCCACAACGCAAATGCGTGCTACTTATAACAACAGTCTTGAAATCGGATTGCACCCTGTTCAAGCATCTAAATTTATATATTATTTTATAATAATAACGCATACATGTTTAAAAACATTACTTACGATTTCATCTGGCGATAATATACCAAATTGCACTCTTTTTACCTGGCGCACAGGCGCCTTCGAGTCATTCGTGGTAGCCATTTTGTTGGCTACTAGTGGTGTAAAAAAATATCATCAACCTTTATTCAGAACCATAAATTTAGTTTATGGTATGACATGTAGGGTTGACAAAACATACTAAAAATAAAATGATATCGATAAAATGATTGCAAAGTCCTAAAGAGTCCAAATTGTTACTATTTGAGTGAAAATTTTAAATTATGAAATAAAAATTAATAATAAGTTTATAAATGATCTACAAAACATAATGTTGGGGTCACCAAATATAGGATGTTGTATAAAATACAATAGAATAGAAAACTGTTTATGTAGATCAATTACATTTATGATTTAAATATTATTTAAATACAATGTTATAATTTTCGGCATTGGCGTAACTAGGCTAATTTTCAAGGGGGGTCCCGGCCCCTGAAATCGAATCCGAAGGCCGATAACACTATATGTACGTTCTCGCTGTAACGTAATGTTACGTTTTTAACCCCCGATCCAAAAAGAAGGGTGCATTGGGTCTGTCCGTGGTATCATAGCTCTCAGACGAGTGAGCGGACTTTGATGCGGTATTTTTGTTTGAAAGCTGACATGATGGAGATGATTCCTAGCTATATTTTTTAAATATGTGTTTAGGAGTTTAAGGACTATCTATGAGAGGATTTTACTAACTCCCCCTATCCAATTTTAAATTGGGTTTACTGTTATTTTGATGATATTACCATGACATGGTAACCTTGAGCTAATGCTGTAGAATCAAGTTGTTTGTGGCCTGCGGGATACTCAACAATTAAGCGAATTTCAGACTACGCTATAATATAATAGCATATAGTATATAGCTCATAGCACAACAATATCGCGCACCATAACAGCAGATAATGCGTGTTTAGGCTAATTAGAATGGTCTCAATACGTATGCGTTAGACAGATAATGATCGGGTAGTTAAAAAGTATGAAATAAAACTTTAAAAACCCGTGACACAAAAACAAAATTAATAAATTCATAAGTCTTGTGCAAAGCGTAGGTAAATTTGTAGCAGGCTGACATTACCCATATCCACCCTAGGTAACTGTTCTAGATTCTCGTTTCAAGCAGACGTTAGCACTGCGCAAACGAGGTGCGGCTGAAGCGGACAATTTGTCCGTGATTTTGTACGTGCTAACACGTAACTAAAATATATTCTACGATTACGAACAATTTTTTTGGTTAGTCCGCCATCTGCGCAGCCTAGAGTTCACCCAATATTCTGGGGTGGGCACCAGACCATTCTGTTCTGGGGTGGGCATGGCCCACCCGCCTCCCCCCTACTTACGTCCATGATTTTCGGGACAATATTCATAGGTACCTGCACAGAGTAAATAATCACTACGTTTTAGGTACCTGGTTCGGCCTGGGCTTTAAATATATAATATTTATGTAAATGATGAACTATTATAATTATTTAAGAATCAGTAATGTTTTTACTTGTTGTAATAACATTATGTGCTTAGGTTAAAAATTGTAGAAATCCTACCTCACATATTGTGTAATTCTAGGCTTACCTGTTGTTCTAGTGATTAAATGACCCTGACTGCTTGTCGGAGGTCGTCGCTTGGCTCGATTCCTACCCAGGGCAAAATGTTTGTGTGATGAGCACGAATATTTTTTGTGGCTGGGTGAAAAACAGGTTTTTAGGTAGAATTAAGATTTGTTCCGCATTCGCCTCACCAAGTACGTGGGGTACGTGTTACGTGGTAATGTTGGGTGCACGGTCCCTCAGAAGTAGGCAATGAAGATTTACATTGTATTATAGTAGTTGTTTAGTATGGCCGTAGCTCTAAAACATTATTACAAAATGTTACACTTAATATTGTTAATTAATTGAGTTTACTATCCTTTAGTAAGTGCAAACCTCCAAGAAGTCCATATGTATGTGTAGTATGTACGCCACCCTTATAAAAATGAAATATGTACCGAATTTATGGCTACTATTACAGTAATCATTAGTCATCATTCAACCCATAAAGGTCCCACTGCTGGGCACGGGTCTCCCTCATACACTTGGAGGGATATTAGCCTACTACTAATCATATAAATATATATATTCATATGTCATACCACGCTGGCCAGACGGATTGGTATAGGGTTTTATTTCGAATTTTCCTTCTCTTGCAGTGGATATTGTCTGCCTGACTTACTCCTTTAGTCGACTCTTACGACACCCTTGGGATAGAAAGGGGTGGTGACATTTTGTATTCTTAATCCGTCACCACACGGAAAATCATTAGTCATGCAATAGTTATTTAATATAAGGTATACCTTATATTAGATAACTTAAACTATACAGGATACAGGTTAAATTTAAACACCAATTTAATATTATTACTATTTTTATTGCAAAGTCATGTTAATAAATATACTTTGGCAGAACAAAAAGATTCTAGCATTCACAATTATTATACAAACTTGTTGATGTATAGAAATTATGTATTTATTTATAAAACATTATACTATACTTTACTGTTGGAAGCATTACTGATGTGGAATTCAAGAAAATCTTTAAGTAATGTAGTTCGTCTTTTTTCAGCTATATCCATTTGATTTTCTAAATCACCTCTATCAGTTGTTTCTGCCCTTTCTACCTTCCATGATAAATTCTCAATTTCTGCTTCCAATTGTGCCTGTAAATATATTTGTTTGTCAGCTGTAAATGTGACACACATGAGACTAGTAAAGAAAGAAAAAAAAAGGATCTAATATATGCATTTGCAGCAGAATTTGATCATCAGGTAATGGAATAACCAAAAGGGGGCAACTCACTATAATTGCAGCTTAAATATCTTCTTCTTATTCTGTATTTAAGCTTATAAAGTTTAATTGCTGATGCTTTTGATATTATCAGCTAAAGGGTTCAAAATACATATTCAGGGTATAAAAACCAACCTGCTGATATTCAAACAATTCTTTACGGGGTCCAACCTCCATGTAGTAAGCAAATGGATAAGTGTATTGCAAAGTATAGCGACAACGCTTCAATAATTTTGCCGCATCCCAAAGATATTGCCAATCAATCCAAGTGCCTTCCCCAGCCATTACCTATGGGTCAAAAAAATAATTAATATAAGTATCAAAAGAAGCTTAATTTCAATAAAATTATTTCAATTTAAAAAATAAAATGACTTTTAATTTGTTTTTAATAAAAAAAATGTATTCAAAATTACCTTTTCATTGATACGACTTTTCTGTTCTGCTAGCGTTTGTTCTTCCAATTTTAAAGATCGGGCATGATTTTCCCATCTTTCATAATAATGTAAATATTTTTTTAAAGCTTCTCTTGCCTAAAAATGTGACAGAAATTAATTAATATCAGTGTAAACTTAGATTCTACGTTAACATTTCAGTAAAGATACCTACTTGAGCATGTTGACTATCTGTCGCCATATTGGGATCTTCTTTATAGCGACTGCACTCATAATATTCTGAACCGTGAGACTTCCAATCTCCAAGACATACCCAGCAAAAGTCATGTCTGCATGCTCCACATTGCATATGATTACATCCACCATTCTTTTCTATGCAGATCTGGCATTTAGGGCAATCCTGTGAAACATAATGGTATAGGCTACACTCTCTACAACCACACGTTTGTGTAAAACATCGTAGTGCAGTGATGTAGTATACAATATTATACAAGTCACTAGCTACAAGGCATTTGCTTTACAACAGTTTAAAATTTGAAACAATGGTTAATCTTATCTGAATAATACTCATAACTATGTAGTAGTTTCCAGCGGCTGCACCCACATGGATGTTGGTTACCATCTATCTCCTTGGCAAAGATCCGTTCAGCCGTTTGGTCATGATAAGGTAATAAACAAACAAATATGAGTTACCTAGTATCACATTAATAATATTAGATTGGATGTTAAAGTGAATCTATTTTTTTATTTGATTACCAATATTACTATACTACTACTCTATTGTGTCTGGTTTGCAGGGAATCATAGGACAGCAATTTTACATAATATAAAACATATGTCTTGAAACAAAATAATCTAATGTTCCAATCTTACAAGCTTCACACTTCAATCTATCATCAACCTCAATGGCGACAGTCTGACTAATGGGTTCGAATATACAATAATTTATAAGTGGTTAAGAGGTAGACCACATTCTTGTGGCTTGCCCACCATAATGTCATAATAACTCCAAACTAAGTTTCTTATGGTCTGGCGTCGGATCGTTAACGCACGAATTATAAAAAATGAATAATGATAACCAAATTATATTGGTTACAACCTTTTCAAATAGTTTTCTGACTCTTGCACTAGTTAGTCATAGATGTGTTCCAGATTTACCTTAGTATGAGCACTTATATAATTTGCAGTTTCAGAATCATCAGCGCACTTGGTGAGCCAGCGGCGAATAGTGGAACAATCAGTGGGAGCATGATGAGGAGCTCCACATGAAAAACATGTTAATAGCTCACAACCTTGGCATTCGACGCGACGAGCTCCTTCACGAGACCCAGCTTGAAAAATCCACTGAAATAAATCATTCAAAATAACATTATCATTTATATTGATCCATAACTACTATTATGTAAGTCTCCATCACCCTATGTTGAAATATAATTAGTATGAATATTTGAATAAATGAATGAAAATGCAGGCACATTGACATATAATATCCATTGTAAAAAACCAACTCATCAATACCAATACTTTAGCAACTTTCGTATTCTATAGTAATTCTAAATGAGTTTTCCAAATTACCTACATAGTTAAGACATTTAGATTGATATTAATTATTTTTGTAATTAGTTTTAGTACATACATGGCATACAATAAGGAATATTCTATCTTTCAATATACATAAAAAAGTATTTTTTTTATAGGCTATTTAATATTAAATCTTATTGTACTATAATTCTGATTAAAATGCAAACTATTATAAAATTATGAGGAATTTCACTGTATTAAGAATGTTTATGAGTTGTAACTCACCTGACAATTAGGACCAGGACAGAATCTAAGTTCAGGATGCGATTTAACATGATCCTTGAACATAAACTGTTGGTACCTATCCCTCAATGTTGGCTTGGTTACATGAGATAGAACAAAATCTTCAGGGGCTCTCACTTCACATTCCTGTGCCATACACTGTATTGTGTTTGATACACCTATAATATTAAAAAGACTTACAATATCTCTACTAATATAAAGCATTCATCTCTGGAACGTCTGGTACTATATAGCCATTTTATAGACTATTTTCCATCATGCTACGACGCAAGGAGAGCATAGTGGTAATAATAAACATGACAGAGCAAAATCCAAATTTAACACAGGTGAAACTGCTCAGGTGATCAGCTATTTCAATACATGTATTTAGTAACAGACAACAGTATGGCCAACAAGCATACCATAGCCTATGGATGCTTTTAATATCTAGGGTTATCACTTGTAGGTCTGCAATTCAAAAATTACAAGCAATATATCAATTAATAAATTTTATTTTATCTTGTATAATGATATTCTCTTTAAGAAACTACACTACTGTATGTGGGCTGTAGTATTCTGTAAACCAGTATTTCCCCACTTGGACCTGCTAGCTTGTATGGCCCCTACCTCAACTCTTGTAACTTCTCAACAAGAGCAGCACTGCTCCATCAATAGTTTTTCTATGTCTGGTTTGCCCATAGCTGACTGGTTTAGTATAAACATACTTCGTAACTGTGTAAGATTCACTAGATATAATAATACCTTGCATAATTTGTACTTCAAAATGCATTGCCCAACAATCATTGCAGAAATAATGTCCACAAGCAAGTGCACTATATTTAAGTATTGGTGGAGTGTTGGCACATACAGCACAGCTGGTCCGACTAGAGCCTGCTTGAACTGAAGGCACCCTTGGCTTCACATGACTATACACCAATACCTCAGTTGCATTCTCTTTATACTTATTTATAATCTCTTGAGCATTCCATTCATATGCATGAAGTGTAACCTGTAATACATCAGTTCCAAATATTTATACACATGCCTAATTAAATAATAATTCTTTATTATCTACTCCTATGAATAAGAACATACCTTGGCCAGCGAAGGCGTTATTTGAAGGCTATTGCTGAGCAATTCAATCGATTCATTTAATAGTTTCTCCACTTCTTCTACCCTGAGACAGTTGAATGCGAAGTATTCAGGGTCTGACTTAGTTAGATCCACAGTATCCATGTCGCAGTCATCTTGTTCCCCATAGTAATCATAATCGTCGTTGTCCGAATATTCCATATCAGATTCCGCAGACATTTTGTTGGTTTGTTGGTTGCTGTATTTCAAGATGAAACGAAGATGATGAAAATCACTGATAAATATAATTCAGTCCCTAATATTTTTGAACGATTCATAATCTAAAGCTAAATATTAGTCTCATACTTGTTAAAAGTAATGCAAGGACTCAAAAACAACAACAACAACGTAATGTTCTTCTCACTGTCTTTTTAGTATTTTTTTTTAATTTTCACTCATTCGCTGACGCTGACGGACTCTGTGGGAGACGTCAGTAGAGAGCGACGCTGCTGCTCTGAATATCGACCCCGATGATAATATTTTTAGTCGATTATTGTATCCAGCCCAAGATCTACCTATCATTCAATGAAAACCTAAAAATAAATGAAAGTCACATTAAATCTCTGTATTTAATGTAGATACATAATAAAGTTGTAAAATATTTTTACGTAAACAGTTTTTCTAAAAGACAGCGTGAAAAAAATAATGACAAGGCATCCTAATATTATCTACAGGTCAACGCATACAAATATACAATGCCCAATGCCATTTTCATAACTTGTTCATAACGAACTCTGTGAAAGCTTCATCTTTAGACTTCTATTGACTTATATAGTTTGACATTTCATGTCATTCACTAAAGGTCACCTTGGTGAAGTTCAAGATTTAAATTCGAAAATTTAGAAATTATTTTCTGGTGCGTAGATAAATACGGTCGTACCTAAAAATATATACAGCGGTAATGTGAAGTTCTGTGCTATAATTTGTGATAACATGCTGGTGTTCTTACACTATATCTTCAGTAAAAATTCTTTTATTATGACTTGTAGGTGTCTGGTGATATTGAAATTTTAACAATGGAAGTGGCTGGAACTCAGAAGTTTATCGGCCGCGGTTCCCACAAGGGGAAAGGCCTAGCTGTATTTACTAGCGGTGGTGACTCCCAGGGAATGAATGCTGCTGTACGTTCAGTAGTACGAATGGGTATATATCTGGGCTGCAAAGTATACTTCATTAGAGAAGGATACCAAGGCATGGTGGACGGTGGTGATAATATTGAAGAAGCAAATTGGTCTTCTGTCAGTTCTATCATTCATAAAGGTGGAACCATTATTGGATCAGCTCGTTGTATGGAATTTATGTATGTTTTTTTTGTTTACAAATACTCATATTGTAGAGATAGTGCTTAAGATAAGAATATCATCAATATCAATTCTTTGCCACATGTCAAATGAAAAAAGAATATCATATTCTTATTTTAATATTAAGCAATATTTCACTATTATTGCATTACAAAATTTGTTGTTACAAATGTAAATGCAATGCACAAGTCATTCTTCGAGATTTATGAGCAGCTATAGGCTACAATAACTGCTTACCATTAGTTTCTTGTACTCGGGAAAAATACACTTTTACAAGTTCAACTACTATGGTGATATTTGAATATCCACTCCCGCTGTCTATACATTTAGATCTTTTAAAATTTTAATACAATTTTCAGCAATAGATAAGTGATTCAAGAGGAAGGTTTATATGTATACCTAATACATACAAAAATAATTAAACAAAGTGAGGTTGCTAGTTTATAATGATGGTGAATGGTGAATTTACCATTGTACTATTATTAAAGAATACTATTTATAATGACATTATCTTTACAGAAAAAGAGAGGGTCGCCTCAAAGCTGCCTACAACTTAGTGACCCGTGGCATCACTAATTTAGTAGTTATTGGTGGTGACGGTTCTCTAACTGGTGCCAATTTATTCCGTCAAGATTGGTCAAGTCTACTTGATGAATTGCTTGAGAACAACAAGATTACTAAAGATCAGAGGGAGAAATACAAGTTCCTACATATAGCTGGCATGGTAAATATCAAATTATGATTACATTGGTCCTAGTATTATGAAATCTTAATAAATATTTTCACTAACCAACACATAAACTGGATTGAACTAATAACCAACTGATACCATTTCTGTCTGCCAGTATATTAGTAGCTGATAAGTTTATTTTCAAAATATATAACTTATATAATTTAAAACAAAATTAGATGGACAACAGGTCTAATTATACCGAACATAGGATAACCAGTCATAGGATGGTGCAATTTGGCCATCTTGGTATTTTTGTTTGTAATAAATGAACTCAAAAAATACAGGACCGATTTTAAAATTCTTTCTTAAAGTTATATTATCACTGAGTAACATAGGCTATTGCAACTCCATGACGAGGCGCGTATTTTACGGGCGAGAAAAGGCTACCTATATTTTTTTTGTAGGAAAACGAAATAAGCGCTGACCAGTATTTCCATAAAACAAACCATAATTTATGGTCTTTAAATTAAAATATATATCTTCCATTCTATTACATTCACACCCTAGTTCCTATTCACCCTGACGTTTCTATCTATTCGCCCTGTTTAATTGATTCTCATAAATGAAGAGCAATGATTTTCAAATTATATTTATAATGATTCATGCTGCACATAAGTATTAAGTGATAATTTCCATACCATCCCATACTAGAGTAGTATAAATCTTGCAATATTACCTTTATTGCAAGGTTTATACTACTCTAGTCCCTTATATTACCATAATGCAAAAACACATTATATATTATTATGATTATAATATAATGTATTGCAAAAACGTACACCAACCAATTTTATTTTGGCCTACAATGCTTCATAAAGTCTAAGAAAAGAAAGTGGGGATTTTAGAGTTCAATCAGGATATTACTTCTGTGCATATATTGGCAATATTTCTAAACCATTTAAGAGGATGAGAAATAAAACCTAACACATTTTATTTGAAGTAATAAAACATACAATATGAATGATGGTTTGTTTGTACTGTGAACATAAATTAAATTAAGAAAAAGATTAAATAATAATTTTGACCATGTTGATGTTAATCATTGTGGCAGGCCTATATCCAGCTGTGAACGTCTTTCAGCTGCAAAATGATGATGATGTTAATTATTTAAATAGTAATTAAAGTATTTTAATGTATTTTGTAGGTGGGATCAATTGACAATGACTTCTGTGGCACTGACATGACAATAGGCACAGACTCTGCCTTGCACCGCATTATTGAAGCCATTGATGCTATTGTAAGCACTGCATACTCCCATCAAAGAACATTTATTATGGAGGTCATGGGAAGACACTGTGGGTAAGGTTTTCTTTGAGTCCTTGTTAAATATTTTACCTGAATCATGTACAATAACCATTTAATTGAGCTTAATTTATCTGCAGGTAAAATAATTATTTTATCCTTAAATTATTTTCAACACAAAGCGGATTTCATGACCATTTATTACCAGCATACATTTAGGTACTTAATGCACAAATTAATAATATAAGGTGCGATATGTTAAAATAGATGGAGACGAAGTGACCTTGACGCGTACCTTGAGGGCTAGATTAATGTGGCGCAAGAAAAAAAGTATATCGAAGTATTTAATTAAAACATTTGCCCAGGACTGGAACATAGGTTAAGATAAATATATGTTGCAGTAATGAGAAATAGTAATCACTAATATACTACACATACAAATATATGTATTGTATATGTATCCATAAATATAATATGTATATTTTATAGTATATAAGTTATGCTATTGAAGTGATTATTATACTGGCTCATCAAAGAGGAGACTTATTTAATATTTTAACAAATCGGTGGATCTTTGCCAATTCATAAATACATTGTAATGATCTAATGGTTGTTTATTCATTTAGATACCTTGCTGTGGTCACGGCTTTGGCATCCGAAGCGGATTTTGTCTTTATCCCAGAAGCGCCACCATCCCTTGACTGGAGAGATAAACTTTGTGATAAATTAGAACAGGCAAGCTTTGGCTCCATGTTGTTGTCCCTGTCCTTCACATCGATTAGATTGTCCAACACAACATTATCTTTACTTTACTCTGACTCAAATGTCACTTTAGTTTTCTTGCAGTTTTCACGGCACTCTGTACGGAAGCTACTTATTGTTTTATTTGCGAAGACCCAGCGCCTCTCAATTGGGATAAAAAAATGTGTGCAAAAATAGCCGAGGCAAGGAATAATTTTTTGTTTGTATGGGAGCAGGATCACTTAGACTACTAAATTTAACATTCATCACAATATGAATTGGCGAGTACGTTGGCAATATCAAGATATAATATACAACATGAAGTGGCTAGTCTACCGAAATCATATTGGCATTATTGGCTACAGAATTGAGGTTCTTAAATATCAATAAGGCCAATATTATTTATGGGACAAGTTGTATGATCCAAATTCTAAATTTAAACATCATATTCATAACTGTCATGTTCGTTTTAAGTATAACTTGGGAACATTTGCATGGACCATTACGGGCACTGCTTGTTGCAGTTATCTGGCACTAGTGGCCGCTCTGGCAAGTGAGGCAGACCAAGTATTCATTCCAGAGGACCCTGTTCCCAATAATTGGGTTGAAAAGCTTTGCAAAAGATTACAGCAGGTATGCAGGCTTAATTGAGTGGCACTGAATTATAATAACACACAATGTTCGTATATAAGCTTTAGAAATGATAATTTATGCAATCAAGTGGGGTTGGTAAGGATCTACGAATTATTTAAAACCAAATAATAATTAGAAATTCATAAATAACTAATAATTTCAGATTGAGTGATAAAGATTAAATTATTAAAATTATTACTCTTATAAACACTTTTTTCAACAATTACCAACTTAAATCAAGATACAATTTTTATTCATCCTTATGTCCCTATTCACCCCGCTTGACGGTAGCTTGAACTGCCAACGTGTTATATGAAAATTAATACTATAATCTTTTTATAAAGATTTTTTGTATGAGTAGCAAAGAGAAAAGCCATGTAAAGCCTGTTAGTGTAATTATGTAAAAGTTACTATACTATAACAGAGCCTAGTAAACCTTGACAACTCAGGCATGGCTTTATACATATAACGTCGACCATGTCCTACTATAATAAGTAATTATAAATATACAAAGACAAAATGATTTTGATGCAATTAAAATTGAGACTATTTTCATATAATACATTTAAATTATTATAATTTCTTACAGCTTTTACAGTTATTTTTTTTTATCATATCCATTGACTAATTGAAGTTGTTTTCAATTACTTTCAGCGGCTGAAAACATAATTCTTCAATTAACCTTTCTTAATAAATGCGCTTCAATTGTGTGTTATTTGATCAGCTTATAAAACATTATATCGAATTATGGCGGCTCGGCTCCATAGCTTTTTTTGTTTAAATGTTATTCATCAAACAAGCATTCCCGTAATAGTTGCCTTTATAATTATTTTTGCATGATGCAAATAGAATTCAGGTAATGCCCAACTTTAGCTACCTAAAATATCCTTTTAATTTTCTTTTCACATTCACTGTGTCAATTAGTTCACACTATAACATGTAACCTCTGTGTGCCAACCATAATGATTGATGCATGAGCAACAAATTAAAAAGTTTTCTTCGTAAATAGGAAAGGAAATCGGGACAACGTCTAAATATTATCATAGTGGCAGAAGGTGCGATTGACCGCGAAGGTAAGCCTATAACCGCGGAATTGGTGAAGAAAGTAGTCGTGGACAATCTGCAGCAAGACACCCGTATAACAGTACTGGGTCACGTACAGCGTGGAGGCTCGCCTTCAGCTTTTGATAGAATCTTGGTAAGAACCTTATATTAGAACAAGTATATTAAATAATATAATATGTATAATAATAGCAACCTATTATGCCCCACTGCTAAGCAAGTGTCTCCTCTCCTTTATCAAGAGAGATGATAGGTCCTAACCCACATACATTACCTTATAAGGGTAAATGGGTCAGACAGGCCTTCAGAAGGCCTTCTAATACCTTTTCGTTCGTTTTCCTTTACCGTTTGACAGAAGATAGATCATTTGATTAGTGCATATAAATTTTACAGAGTGAAATTCACATTGGTACCGCCACTCGTGATCGAAATCACACAGCATTTGTACAAATCGGTTACTTTTCCAATCGGCTACTACTGCTTACAGGTTTCTGTTTATTAAATATCTAATGTAAATAGAAAAGTAGTTTTAATAGCAGGATTTATCGTTAGCCTAGATCGAACAATGAAACATTGTTGTTATTGGGATTGATTACATTATTGATAAAAGGTAAATATATACTTATTGATAAAGAAAAAATAGTTGATTAGCAACAGCATACCTGTCTGTTTATTATAAATATTTGTATTAAAGATAAAAGATACAGTATTCTACTAGATTATGTTTTTTTATTTATTTATAGCTTGTGACCCGCCTTTCGAATTCTATTAGATACTCTAATATCAATTATCTGCACAAAATAATAATAGATACAGTTATTATAGTTCACCCAATACTCAAAATTCTTTTTCATTCGTTTTAAAACTTGCCATTCATATCTCTGCACCACCTTAGGTTGACAGGCAGAGAATGCCTAAAACATTAAGTCCATCTCAGTATAACTTTGTGCTGGACGTTCTTAATAAATACATTTGAGTAGGGCTGAAAATCCAACGAATATTTACAATTCCTTATCGAAATACACAGACTAACAAAATTACTTTACCAAAGCATATGGATAGAAAAAACAAATATTCAACAAAAAAATTAAGCATGCTAATGTAATGTAAAAGTAAATATATATTTTAGGGTTGTCGTATGGGTGCTGAAGCTGTGATGGCTCTTATGGAAGCTTCACCTGATACTGAACCGTGTGTTGTCACACTTGATGGAAACCAAGCTGTGCGTCTCCCTCTTATGGAATGTGTGCGACGAACTAAGGCAGTGGCCCAGGTATAAAATACTATATAAGTCTAAATTATGACTAGTGTTTATGTCTTTTAATAAAATTAATTACTGACAAATATTTGCAGGCCATGGCAGATAAAAATTGGGATCTGGCAGTACAACTGCGTGGTCGCAGCTTTGCTAGGAATTTGGAAACATACAAAATGTTGACCCGTTTGAAGCCCCCTAAGGAAGCTTTTGATGCATCAGGCAAACCCGCTGTAAGTATGTCATTAGTTTCTGAAACACAGAAAATAATTATAATTGACCTTAATGCCTATAAGTATATCCAAATAAGTTGGAAAAGGTGTACCAAATCTAGAGAGATATACAGAGGACGGACCTATTATATTATTTCTAAATTCCAGATCCAGACTCTGGTTTAATGGATTACTGTCGAATTTCGTCCACCGCACCGGGTGAAATAAATAATTCTTGTGATTAATAAAGTATTTATTTGTCATTTTAGGAAGGTTTAACACTTGCCGTGATGCACGTTGGTGCACCCGCTTGCGGAATGAACGCGGCCGTACGTTCATTCGTACGTAACTGTATCTACCGCGGTGACACCGTGCTTGGCATACACGATGGTATTGAAGGCTTCATCAGCGGAAATATCGTCAAGATGGACTGGTAAATACTAATGACTAATAAATGAAACTGATCATTTTTATATTCTAATAAAGTAATTATCATAGCTATTATGATGCATATTTAATTTGAGGAACCATATCTAATGTTTAACGGTAACGTTTAATAATATTAATATTCACGTCAAGCCTCTATAGGGTTAATAGAAATTATTGTAAATGTTTTTCTTATTTCATTTACTGAATACGATAATGTATTAATATTTATAATTTATACACATTAATATTAAATATATTTAACTTTCGCTGTCCCATCTCAGACACAAAATCTATTGTTATATAATAATATCACATATGATTCATGGGACACGGAACCATATAAATAAGAATATATATATAATAAGATTGGTTATTTTTTTCGTTCCTATTCATCCTCAGTTCTTATTTATCGCGTTCGCATATTAATTAACAGCATCTCATTTTGTCTTTCTAAGGTCTGATGTGACTGGTTGGGTAGCTCAAGGTGGAGCTTTCTTAGGCACCAAACGCACACTACCTGGTGATAAGAAGAATGAAATAGCGGCTCGCATCAAACAATTTAATATTCAAGGTTTATTGATCATTGGTGGTTTTGAGGTACAGTAAACTTAATTTTGTAACTATTTATGTAATAGACATAGTAGATTTCCGCGGCTTAGCACGCGTGTTATTTTTATCGGAGCCCAATATTTAAAAAAACCTATAGCATATGCGTTGATGTGTAAGCTGTATCATAGTAAAGTTTCATCAAAATCAGGCCAGTAGTTTTTGCGTGAAGAAGTAACAATAAACATCCATCCTCACAAATTTTCGTTTATAATATTAGTAAAATTGTTTTTGGCTGTCGTGACCTAGATCATTAGCTTACCTATCTTACAACAATTGCCACTAAATATAAATTGAAACACTCGCCTGAAATTTTAGCCTGAAATATTGCTGATGCGATTATTTCGGATACATATATCGCATCCTTAGTATCTTTATCCTTAGAAAACGGGCGTAACTTGGGAAATGTCACTGGTCAATTTTAAACCTTAGCTTTTAAGTATAAGATGTAAACTTCAAAACAAACACGCTTCAATTTAAGTCATTTTTATTCTGTGAGTGCGATATATTTTTTTTTGTAAAAAAAAGTTACCTGTTATTCGCTGACTTTTAACATGGGGTAAGTAGTTTTTTTGCACCTCGTTTTTTTTTAGACCTAATACATGTCATAACTCATACAGTATGCTCATGAACGTTAAAAAAACAAATGCCAGCATATTTCTTTCGTACGGCCAATTCGCTGACCTTAGGGCTTCGACAAGAATGGGCAAGAAACTCGGGCCACTCTTTTTAATAGCTGAGTATAACATTTACAATTTTGTATTAATTGCAATATTTGTGTAACAAAAAGGGACGGAAAACAATATACCATACATAATGAAGTTTTGGTAAAAGTATTAAATTAATAAGAATATACAACAAATTTAAAGAAAGTACGAATTTAGCTTTCTACAGTCTGGTATTGTAAAGGGATTATCTCTTTTTGTAAGTATAAGATTGAAGCATGTCTCGATAACATTGCAATCTTAGTAAAAATGTATAAACTATAACTTAATTATTTAAAAATAAATTACAAAGATACAAAAAATCAAGTCTTTTCTCTGTTAGATGTATTGCAGTCCGCTTTTTGTTATAAGACTATAATGACATGATAATCTGATAAAGCGGTTTACGGTTGTGAATAAAATCATTGAAAGGTTACCGATGCGAATACGACGCATTGCGCCATTTATTTAACTCTGACTCAATTTTAGGACAAGCTGTTGTGCTTTGTTGGAGCGGTTAACTAGAAAATAAGCTATGTGTCACGCAGATAGGTATATTTTCTTGTAGATTATATACAGGTATACAATAGGGCACCAGAGGGGCAAGCTCGACTGAGGAAGATTCTTTAACTTATGGAAAACCACAGCTGAATAACTACTACACACAGTGGTGTATGTAGTCGTGTTTTTATGTGCTCATTTAGAGATGCATTTTTAAATTTAAAAAATCCTATATCAGGGATACCCCATCACTAAACCTTGTTGTTAGCTTGGCCGTAGGAAAAAAGTATGCTGGCATTTGTTTTTATGACGTTCATAAGTGTCATGTATTTGATCTAAATGAATTTGACTTTGACTTTGTTACATTTTTTAGGTAGGCAACACGCGAGTTATGACCCAGATATTACAAGTGTAGATAGGCTACGGTAACTGCTTACCACCAGTCTGGCCGTATGCTTGTTTGCCACCTAAGTGACAACATATAGCTCAAAAACTAGGTCTCGCCTAGCCCATCGCAAATTATCATCAGTCTGTATAAATGTAATATGTTTTCAACAGGCTTACCAAGCCGGCCTCGAGATCTACGAAGGCCGCACCCAGTTCCCAGAGTTCTGCATCCCTCTGGTAGTAATTCCGGCAACGATTAGTAACAATGTGCCCGGTACTGACTTCTCCCTCGGTTCAGACACCGCACTTAATGAGATCACTGAGATTTGTGATCGTATTCGTCAATCGGCACAGGTAAGTGTATTATTCGCATCATCATAATCTCAATCCATAAACGTCCCATTGCGGGGCACGAGTCTTCTCCATAAATTTGGAGGGATATTAGCCAGGCCTACTATACCACGCTGGCCAGACGGGTTTGTATAAGGTTTTGTTTCGAGTTTTCCCTCTCTTGCAGTGGATATTGTCTGTGAGGCCTACTATCTTAGTCAACACCCACGGGATGGAATGGGGTGGTGACTTTTGTATTCTTAATCCGGACATTTTTCCGGTTCGATCGACACGGAAGAAAACTTTATGTGATCCATAAATGTTTGTTGTGTACTTTGTGTCCGTAAATTTATGTTATAAAGTCAAAAACGTTGCCTACTAACCTTATAATTAAAATACATTTATTGATCAATCAATAGTTTTACAGGCTGCTTTAGAAAGCAGCTTTTATTTTGTGCACCAAAAATGACAAATTTTGTAGTTTAAAATACGGCTTCTACACTAGGAAATACTCCCTGTATCACGAGGATTCTTGCAAAAATTTAAATCATGGACACAGAACCCCTGTACTCATACCAAATAATAAATATGCTTTATTGTACACCAAATGTTAAAAATATAGGCAAAAAATACTTGGGGTTCAAAACAGAAGGTGACCACTATAACTACTAAGGTACACGTGCTGTCAATTACATTTTACTACAGAATTTATTTTTATTTTGAAGGGCACAAAGCGCCGCGTTTTCGTCATCGAGACTATGGGTGGCTATTGCGGCTACTTAGCAACTTTATCAGGTATTTATTATTTTTAATTATAATTCATAACTAGTGCTGCCCGTGTTTAATTTGGAATTGAATTAGGTACACAATTCACAATGCGTTTTGTACGTGGAACCCTAATCCTCTTTCTAAAACAAAATTCGCCTAAGTTACTACTACCGACCGACAGACAACATTTATTCTTTTAATAATTGTTTCTTTTTCATATCAATTTAATATAAGACTGTTATTTTGACATTTCAAAAAGACACTTATTTTTTTGTATTAAAGACATCATAATAATGATAGCAACTCATAAATTATGCCCCTTTACTCGGGCACGGGTCTCATCTCTAAAATAATATTACGATGTCTTGTGTGAATTAAGGCAGATATCATAATATTATTTCTCAAATTTAAACGCGTAACCACCATTCCTCGTAATTTTTTTTTATACTACTTGGGTGGCAAACAAGCATACGGCCCGCCTGATGTTAAGCAGTTACCGTAGCCTATGGACGCTTGCAATACCAGAGGTATCACTTGCGCGTTGCCAACCCATTTTTTTACACCAGGGCTTAAAGATGAGAGTGTCCCTTGGATAGGAATATGTTTCTTACAAAACACATACCTAAATGAGCGCTGGAGACCTGTACTCACACACAGGAACACAACTACACCGCTGTGTGTAGTTATTTGGTTGTGGTCTTCTGTAAGGTGGAGGTTCTGCCCCAGTCGGGCTTGCTCGCCCTACCTCTCTTAACCTTTTATATCGTTTTGTTCATTTTATTAGGTTTGGCTGGTGGTGCCGACGCGGCCTATATCTACGAAGAGAAGTTCTCTATCAAGGATTTGCAACAAGACGTATACCACATGGCTTCTAAGATGACCGGCGGTATACAACGCGGTCTCATCCTGCGTAACGAGAAAGCAAACGATAACTATAATACTGATTTTATTTATCGTCTTTATTCTGAGGAAGGCAAGGGACTTTTTACTGCTAGGATGAATGTATTGGGTAAGTACATTTTTTTGTTTTAATTATTTCTGTTTGGAAACTTAACAGCCTGATAAAAATATATGAGTAAACGAGTTTACTAATAACAAGCTTTAATTATGTTTTTATATTAATTATGGTAAGCAGTTACCGCACAAGTACGATGCAGCACCAGGGATATGATTTGAGTGTCGCTAAACCAAAACTTTTAATACTAGGTTTTTGTATAGTATCCCTGGGATAGCGAAACGTTTCTTTAGAAACGCTTTCCTAAATAAGCTCTGAAGACTTATACTCGCGCACTGGAACACAACCTCACTGCTGTATGTATTTATTTGCCTGTGGTCTTTTGTAACGTGGAGATCCTTTCCCATTAGGGTTCACTCGTTTGTATGGAGCCTCTTACTGAATTTTCTGTGGTATTTAATTCATTATTCTAACAATCAACAGGTCACATGCAACAAGGTGGATCTCCAACACCATTTGACCGCAACATGGGTACAAAAATGGCGGCTAAATGCCTCCACTGGCTCGTCGAGACTATTCAAAAGGGTCCCGCTAACACGCCAGACTCTGCGTGCCTACTTGGTGTTGTCAAGAGACAGTACAAGTTCTCGCCCCTTGAAGACTTAAAGGCGCAGACTAACTTTGCGTAAGTTAATCTGTTTATATATAAAACTAGCTATCCCGCTCGCATGGATGTCGGTTATCGCTGCAAAAAGCTTATGTGTTATTCCAGACCATAATCTATCTCTGTGCCAAATTTCATCCAGATCCGTTCAGTAGTTTTCACGTGAAAGAGTAACAAACATCCATCCATCCTTTCTCACAAACTTTCACATTTATAATATTAGTAAGGTCTAGCCTGTCACTTTTTTCACTTAAGTTATAATACGTAATTTATTTAATAACTCAAAATTTGTTTAAACTTCTTCGTCAAGACAAAGGCAAGGATAGGATTTTTAAATATATTCCCTTTTACAGTCAAAGAATACCAAAGTCACAGTGGTGGATGAAACTCCGTCCCTTGCTCCGTATCTTGGCGAAGCACGAGTCGACCTATGAAGAGGAGGGCATGTACATGACGGTAGAACAAGGAGAGATCGATTCTGAAAATGTTATATAAATACTCACAAATTAAAGCTGCATCTATCAATGTTAAATTAATGTATGTGGACTATTTGAGAAATTATTCCAAGACTGGAACTTGGTAGTTTGGCACTTCCTCTCGCACACAATCACCGTGTCTTGCTGTCGCTACTTGTCAATAAGATGCATATATACGTATTAGACGTAGACACAGCGTGCACGTATACGTGACCAAAATATCATCAGACTAAAAAAAAAACCAATGTAGCCACATGTTAAATTATACATTGTTCTCAAATAGTTCTCATGTAAAAACTATTTTCATGAAGCTTTCGAAAATAGTACAATGGTGCATAGTGTCATATTATGATTTGGTAGAAGATGTTATTGTAATCTCTAGTAGTTGTGTTCTTTTAGTGCATAGAAGAAGTTCACGCTATGACATTATAAGTTATTCCGTATATTCATCTTAAAAGAGAGAGAAGGAGAACTACGGGGTGAATGCTTAAATTCCGCGAAAATGTGTTTAGCTTCCTTTACACAGTACCCGTGCTAATTTGGATGAACCTATATTTACATCTTGAATATTCTCAGGGGTGAATTTATGTGTATCTGGCTTATCTGGATACAAATATTTACCCCTGAGGAGATTCCTTAGGGTGAATAAACGGAAAAACCCGAAATTATTAAGAATTATGTTGTCATATTATTTATATTAATGTTAATTATAACATTAACAATACCTACTAGTTTATAAAGTATTAACAACAATTATTGTGAAATTAAAAGACGAGAAGATTTACTCTGTATGTAGTCGGCCTTTTTTTAGTTTTAAGATTATAATTTAGAATACTTCATGACACTCACTTTATTTATTGTAGCTACTAGTAAGTTTATTACTATTTACACTTACCTATAGGGATACCAGTTACCACAGACCAATGATAAATGATTTATTTATTTTAAATCTGATTCTTTCTAGTTAAATTTAAATGTACCTATACAACTGAGTGGCTGTGGACAGACTGTTATTTTGTGCAAGTAAAAGGTGTTATTTATTTTAATCTATAGGATCAAATTTATTTATTTTGAGAAGATGTTTGTGCTAGTAGATTTTTTAAATTAAATGATTATACTAAGTATTTCACTACACATTGGCTATGAAGTATTCATATTGAGTTTGTTTTATAAATAGGTAATAATGTTAAACTTGTAAGTATAAAACGAGATTACTATTTCGATCAGTATTCTTTATAAATTTATTTACTTATTGATTATTATATTTACTTTATCAATGTTATCAAGAGATAAAAAATATATTGGAATTTATATTATTGAAAGTTTATTTGCAAATTTGTATTAAAATTATGTCTTAGTGTTTTTAGTTTATTATTAACCTTGTTTCCAATAGTTTCCCGAAAGAATCTCAGTTTTGCGAGAGGGCCAGCTGTACCCTAGATCCTATTCGACTTCAAAAATATTAAAGAATCTTGTTCTTTATATAGAAGTTTGATCTACAGGAGAATTCTCATTTGCTTTGCACCTTCAGTCGATCACGTCGGGATTTAGATTGCTCATGCCATGCTCACGCATTTATTTTGTGTACAAGAGCTGGATTATATTAGCACGGTGGTGGCGCTCTTGGCAAACATACTCTTCTGTGGCAGTGGCACAGCACTCGTTTCTCTGCAATCATATAGTTAAGTTATACTTTGAGTGGAGATGATTAAATTAAAATTGAATACTTAATGAAAAAAAAAATTGAGGTCACCTTGTACACCCATAGTGCAAGGTGGGTTTAAGCTACCTTATTCTAAAAATATCGGTAAATGGAACCACCGAGGGCCAAAACCATCTAAATCTAATTTAATGATCACAAATCAGTACGTGGCTAGGTACTGATTTGCGATCATTAAAATATGTATATGCATATATACATATATTAATGATCGCAAATCATTGGCCTATGCTAGAAGTTAATGAATCAAGTGACTTTGGACATTATGGGCCATAATCACCTATTTCAAGATATTCTTTACAGACAGATAAAAGCCTACCCCGGCTTGGGTGTATTTTTCTACTTTGTTTTATTTTTCACATCCTCAATCGTTTTACGTAAAAAGGGTTTATGGAGTTTCATGAGATTATTTATGAGAAACGGTGTAACAAACAACACAATAGGGCCTAAATCATTTAATATTTACGAGAATGCAATTGTATTATGTACCTATTTAAACTACAAGGATTTTGAAGGATTTTGATGAAAGAAAAATATTTTTATGCTAATATTTAGAAAATTGCATTGTTTGCTTTTAAAATAAATTAAACAAATTATTTTTCCTATTTATCAGTACATTTTCATAAAATAATACTATAAATAGGTGGTTGAGTGACTTCGTCGACTGCCAACACAACAACTTTCGTATTTCCGTAATCAACAAACGGCGTTGACGTTTCACCGCGTAGCAAGTGAAAGTGTCACGTCGATTGGATTCCTGTCAGATATATTATTATATTATTCGGGTATATTACTCTTCACTGCCTAGAGGTTCGTTATTTTATTCATTTTGTTAAATTAAAACTTTATATATGTCTAGTATCCTATTTATATATTACATGTCACACGCAAATTTCTCTAAACATTATTGACATTTTCAGTTAAAAGGTTATCGCCGGGAAAATGGGTGTTAAACCTGCGATTGGAAGGAAATCTAACAAAAACCCACCTATTTTCAGTCATGAATTTGTGATTCAGAATCATGCGGACATAGTGTCGTGTGTAGTTATGGTGTTTTTGGTCGGACTTATGGTGCAGGTGAGTTAGAATGGTTGCCACGTAAGCCAGTACATACGGCAGCGAATAAATTTTGTTTCATAATTTGTTTGCACATTTTATGAGTTATGTTCTGTGTTTATTTTACAGTCGACCAGTCCTATAGCAAGTTTATTCATCAGCTTACACCACAATGTAACTGGCCTCGAACCAACTAGAGAATCGCCGAAAGGAGATCCGTTCTTCTACGAAGCAGGATGGAAAGATGCATGTGCAGTGTTCTTTTACTCTTTGGTTTGCATTGTGATGCATGCAATTCTACAGGAGTATCTGTTAGACGTGAGTATACTCGTTATTATCATAACATATGTTAATGTAAAGAAAAAAGGTTTACAGCTGTTTGTTGGAGTTTAGAAACATCTTAAGTTTTAATAATTGTGTTTGTTTGTAGAAAATCTCAAAGAAGTTCCATCTGTCCAAATCAAGACTGAGTGCCCTTAATGAGTCTGGCCAGCTGGTTGTGTTCCACTTAGTGACCCTTCTTTGGGGTGGTGATGCTATTCTCCGTGAAGGTTTTGTCTTCAAAGTCTCTCAGCTATGGGATGGTAAGCATGTTTTATATTATTTTAGTAATATTTTGACTAATTAAACTCTAGATTGCAAAGTATAAATTATAGATAAGTTAAATATATTGTATTAGCTTTCAAAAGTGGCCTTTACTATTTGGTTAGGTCCTTTTTCAACTATAGTGATGAAGAGAAGCACAGCCCGCCTGACATAAGTAGTTACCATAGCGGACACTTGCAATACCAGTCGCATTACTCGCGAATTGTTGACCATATATCTTGTAACACCAGAGGTTTTATAAAAAAATGCTTATACAATTTTCCTGGAATTGATAAAAAAAAGCAGCAGTTACTCAACACCATTAGTACAGCATAAGTATAGATTAATGTAATGTATTATTAAGTATACTAAGTAACTATTGCTTGTGTAATAGATAATGTTAATTGGGTAATTACCCATTAATACTATCAAACTGTTGCCTGTCTCTAATAAACTAGAATAATAAACTATTATTATTCTAGTTTGTTTGAGACAGGCAACAGTTTTACTGATTGATGTTAGTGCCCAATAATGTTTCTACTAAGAAACATTATTTGGCACTCTTAGAAGTCTCAGGATTTTCTTATGTATGTCATTGTAAAGTATGTACAGTGTCAGAGTATATATATCTAAATTATAAATTAGATATGTGAGAGATTTTAGTTTGTTTCTAAATTGCTGCTTCTAAATTCTCCATGTTACACCTGATTAAATTAGTTTCACCTGATTAAATTAGTTTCTGGTTTAATTATTCTGAGACAAATTTCAAAGGTCATTTCTGTTAGCCCTAGCTTACAAAAGCTCCTATTTAAACAATTATTATATTATATAGTAGTACACTGCATCTATATGGCCTTCCCCAAGGATTTCTAAAGTATTTGGTTTTGGGCTGACCTATATTAGTACACTGCATGTTATTGTATTGCCAATAACCATTATAGTATAGTAATTGAATTAATTAATGAAAATGATTAAATAAATCTCTAACCAAATGGCTAAATTATTGATCAAGAGCCTAGAGTATTTAATCAATAGTTTCTCATTTAATCTTCTATCATTTTCATTGATGTTTACGTCAAATGTCACAGTACACAGACAAATATAGTATAGGTATATTTTATGTAATATTTTATCAATTTGTTATTGTAATTGATGAATGATTGATTGCATAAAAAGATATGTTATCAGCTGCAGTAATGAGAGACTGAATTATTTTAACTTTATATGTGTTTAGTTTTTAAAACTTGTTTTATAATTATTTGGTACATTATGGCTTGCTGCACTGCTCTCATAATTAGAGTTCACCTGTACACTTGTGGATACAGAGTTTGTTTTAACTAATCTGGGAAAGTCTTGTTACATACATTCATAGTATGTCTTTTAAAATTAATCTATGTCATGTCAGCATATTTGGTTTTTATTATTAATCAACTTTCATGCGTTAGCCCCAGAACAATTTTTTTTTCTCATTATTTTGCTGTGAAAACATACTTTCGGTTTACACTTTCAAAATAATTATTATATGGACAAATGCCAAGAATTTTGTACTCAGTAATTGTCTTACTTATTTATTAATATGCATAAGACACTATTTAAAACTATACTTTTAAATAGTTTGTGTTTTTTTTTGGTAGATAAGCATAAGTTTGTGTGTATGTTTTTGCTTACATAGGGAAGAATATTCAGAGGAATCTTGTCTTGACATGCATACTTCTTTCTCTAAATTCATAATCATAACATTGGTCATGCTAACTTCTTCATATAGTTTAGACTTTAGGGTATGCTTATCCTGGTGTTTTGCCAGAATTTGAAAACATAGTATGGTTTTACCATAAATCTGCCAGCGTCCATAGGCTATGGTAACTGCTAATCATCAGACGAGAAATACGCTTTATTGGCTAGTAGTATAAAAAAGCTGTTAATGATAAAACAGAGGTGGCATAAGTTTATCCTTGCAATACTTGACTAATGTTGACTAATGCAAAGGTGTTTCACTTTATACATATGAAATAGAAAAACAATAAACACTGGTAAACAATATATGACTGTGGCTTAAGCTAATAACAGTATAAATAATACATTTTATGTTGAATAAATATTTATTCAACAATATTTAATACAATATAACTTGTTATTTAAACACCTGGCTTATAGACCTGTTATATCAGTGTAAATATTTAAAAAATAAGTATGTTGTTGTTATTTAGAAGTAGATAAGTTACTTGTTAGGTTTAGGTTTGAGTTTTATCTCGGCTATATCCCTTACCTATGTAACTTCACTTTAAGGAATTTATATTATGTATCTACTATTTTGTCCTATTTAGCGGGGGTCTATTTGTGAATGACACATTGTTTGTCATGTGAGGGGATCATACCCATACATTACGTCTTGGCGAGGTAATGATTCAAGCCACTGGACCAACCGTGCTGTTAACTACATACAGAGAAATGATTTGTTTGTAATGAATCAACTCAAAAACTAGACCAATTTAAAAAAAATCGTCCACCTTTAGAAAACTTCGTAAATAAATATCCACCCGCGCAAAGGGAGGATGTGCCGCTAGTGTACTATATAGTTAAACAACCTAGCATATTTTAATGGTGAAGGTAAATATTGTGAGGTAGTGATTAAATTTACAATTTAGGTACATACCTAGATTTGTGTATATCCATACTATTAGCATAGAGATGTCGCTTTCACTTGGCAGTGGGTCATAACAACAGTACTTATTTAGTTGTAGATATATATATGTGTATATATTACGATAGTTAGGTGGCAAATGAGCATACGGCCCGCCTGATGGTAGGCAGTTACTGTCATCGGGCGTCAGGCTTACAGAAAATATAGACATCAAACTTCAGTTGATTGGCTTGTTGGTTTAGTGGTTAGTGTCCCTTGCTGCGACTGCTAAGCCGGAGCTCGTGGGTTCGATTCCCAGACGAGACAAAATGTTGTGTGATTCATAAATGTTTATTCCTAATCAGGGTGTGTCCGTGAATTGTATGTTTTAAAGTCCCCCGCGGTACAGAGCTGGTTCCCTAATGCGGGAGTTGTCTCTTTAAAAAGAGACGAGTTACAAAATTAACCATTACTTTATATTTTTTAAAGGTTACCCCAACCACCCAATGAGCTTTTTGCTGAAGCTCTGGTGGATAGTGCAAGCTTCATACTGGATCCACACCATTCCTGAGCTGTACTTCCAACGCATCAAGAAAGACGAGTGGATTGGACGCATCAGACACGCTGCTGCTGCGTTTGCTTTCGTTGCATTGGCTTATGGGTTCAAGTAAGTTTTTCTAGCTACAGTTTTTTTGTTATATAAGTCTAATATTAAGACTATCACCTGGCGTGAATAAGGTCTCTATTCACTTCTAGTGTTTGCGACCGTTTGTGATGTGGGTTCGATTCTCATCTTTCTCTTCACGTCATGTATATGTGCTGTTATTTTACCTGCGGTATTTTTTAATAGGGTGCCCTACTTCTCTTAAAATTTAGATTATGCAACATTGTAATGATAACTAGAGAATATTGATGGGTGAATTTATCAATGTTTATCTAGTAAATCCTCACATTATCTAAAGCACCTGTAAATATACTCCAATTATATCTTTAAAAAATCTTTTAGCAGATTATGACAATACTAAAAATATTATAAATATGTTTAAGGAATTCCCTGGTTCTGTAGGTATTGCTTGATTAGTATGTAATCAGTAAAAGTGTTTCAAGAAGGTTTAGGCTGTAATCAACACATGCTAGACAGATCAGACATAATTCAATCATCTCAACCCATAAACGTCCTATTGCTGGGCACGGGTGTCCTCGAAACTCTTGGCGGGTTATTAGTCTACTATACCACGGTGACTAGACGGGTTGATGTAGGCTTTTGTTTCGAGTCTTCCTTCACTTGCAGTGGATATTGACTGCCTGACTTACTCCCTTCGTGGACCCTTACGATCCCGAGGGTGTCCCTCAGAATGAAACGGCGTGGTGATATTTGTATCCTTAATCCGTCACACAGACATTATCATATCATGATAATCAGACATAATTCAGTATCTCAGCCATAAGACGTCCACTGCTGGACATAGGCCTCCCCCAAGGTTTACCACATCGTTCGGTCCTGAGCTGACCTTGTCCATCGGTTGCCCGCTACCTTTACCAGGTCGTCGGTCCACCTTATTGGAGGCCTGCCCACGCTGCGTCTTCGTCCAGTTCGTGGTCGCCACTCTAGAACCTTTCTGCCCCAACGGCCATCGGTTCTGCGAGCTATATGCCCTGCCCATTGCCACTTAATTGATGCAATGGAGAGAGCTATGCTTGGAGTTGCCCTGCGAGACCGAATCAGAAACGAGGAGATCCGTAGGAGAACTAAAGTGACCGACATAGCTCGCATCAGACATAATTAGTACATATAAATTTAATAAAGTGTAATTTACATTGATACACTGTACGTAAGTTCTTTATTTAGCCACACTACTAACATTTTAGGATAAGGCTATGAAAAAAGATAAAGTATAAAATAACATATTACTTTTCTAGGTTCCAACGTGCTGGTGTGTGCTTAGTAGTACTGCATTCTTTGGCGGAGTTTGTGGCTCACTGCTACCGTCTCAACACCATCCTCAGGGGAGAGCGTGAAGACTTCTTAGATAAATGTAAGTCTAAATTATAATCTAATGTCATTGTCATTACCTAGTATGTAGAATGTATTGAATAAAAATGCTGTATCTTTTAATTTTCTATACATATTATAATATTTTACCATTATGTAAGTGTAATGAGAAACAAACAAATGTAAGAAGTAGTTTAGATTGTAGTATGTCGTAGCATGCTCTAAATCCTTACTAATATTATAAATGTGAAAGTTTGTGAGTATGAATGTATGGATGTTTGTTACTCTTTCACGCAAAAGCTACTGAACGGATCTGGATGAAATTTGGCACAGAGATAAATTATAGTCTGGAATAGCATATAGGCTTTTATCGCGATAGCCGACATCTACGCGGGCGGAGCCGCGGGCAACAACTAGTTATTTATGTTTATTCGTTATATGTTTAAACGATACTCGTGACTGTAGAGGTTAGTCTTTTTTTTTTGCTTCCTACAATCGTATCATAGTTATCAGATTGGTGCTTTTTAAAATACAACTTATTAAGCTAGAGTTATTAAAACAACAAACTACTTACATTGTCATGGATACACATTAAATGTAAGTTTCGAACCTTTTAATCACAAGCTTACATAATATTCCTTTAATCACGTAATATTTTGAAGGTTTTCATACCTTTTTGTAACCCGACGTCACGAATCAACCTGTGACCACGGTCGGTGCAATTCGACCGAAACATCGGGTAGCAAAAAGGTCCAGTCCAGTGTAGTAGTAATATGTGTACAAATAGTGAAAGTTTACAAGAATTTAATTTTACATAATGCCAGATTTGTGTCAGCAATATCAGTATCACGCTTTTATGATGGTTTTATGAGTTCACTAAGCACTTACTAGTGAATTAAGCGTGTATGAGGGTTTTAGGTTGCTTCTAATAAGTTTACTCGTAATTATCTTGGTTATATGAGTTCAATGGTAGTTAGATACCACTGAATTTAGACGGCTTTTATGTTGGTTCCAACGATTTCACTGTTACTAAGTTACAAGTAATTTATTTAGAACATTAATAAGATTTTTATGTAATAATTGTTAATGTGTTGGTACAGTCCTGAGCGTGATCAACGGCTCGGTGTTCGTGACGGTGAGGCTGTGCTCGCTGGTGCTGGGCGTGCTCACGTTCTACTTCGGAGTGGCAGGAGCCGCGCCACTCGTACTGCGTGTCGCCGCTCTCTCTGTGCTTGTATCCTTCCAGGTAATATGCCTTATCTATATATTTGTTCCAAGTAGATATCATCATTTGTAAGTTTTTAGTAAGAATCTTCTACAAGGTCTTTTAAAACTTTTACAAAAAGGTTATTGCTATCTTATTCTTACAAAAAGCAACGATCCGTTATTACCATACTAAATTCTTTTTTTTAATATTGTTTCTTAATTAATTAAATAATTATCTAAATTTCATTTTGTATGGTATATTGGTTTCCGTTCCTTTTCGTTACCACTAATATTGTAACTTATACCAATTTGTAAATAATAATAATATTTTGAGACAACTCACACACCGCCATCTGATCCCAAAAATGTTATATTCTGGTGATTAAAAAGAGTGACCCAAGTTTCTTGCCAATTCTTCTCGAGGCCCTATTATAGTCAGCGAATTGGCCGTAGGAAAATAGTATACTGGCAATAATTGTTCTTATGACGTTCATAAGTATTATGTATTTGATCTAAATGAATGAATGAATGAATGAGTTTGACTTTGACTTGACTTGATTGAAATCGGTGGTCGTTCTCAAATTATGGCGTGACCAAGAGAAATAGGGATTCATTTTTATGTATATTTGGTTATAATATGATACAAATTATATTTTTTTCTTTTATGAACAGGTTTACTTGATGTTCAACTTCATCACTGAAGCCATCAAGCAAAGGCAGCAGATTCGCCAGCAGTCGCAAGCTAAGCCCAAGAAGGAGAAAAAAGAGAAACCCAGGAAGGAGAAAGGTAATTGTCTTTACTTCTTCATACATCTTATATAAATAGAAGTAGCATTAGGATGCATTTTTGTATATCCTTGGCGAATAATATTACGCGAGTTAACCTGTAGGTACTATATAAATGTTTTATAGTTTTTGATTTATGCAACACATATTTTATACTTAGCATAATAATCTATTTGTAGCCTTCGATTCTAAGATGTCGCACATCAATAAAAAATAACGGAGTCATTGTTATATGTAATGTCGTACTTACCGATTGAATGCCAAGGTTTTCAGATTTATGTTTTAGTAGTTAGAATAATTAAAAATGATTAGTTTACTAGGGAAATACCAGACTTGTTTTACTAATGTAAATTCCGAATTGTGAGATTCCACGTACGATTAGGCTGTGGAATGAGCTCCCTGCCGGGGTTCTCCCAAGAGACTATAGCATGGGGTTCTTCAAGAAAGGAGTTATAAGGTTTTTAAAAGGTCGGCAACGCGTGGGTGACACCCCTGGTGTTGCAAACGTCCATAGGCTACGGTAACTGCTTACCATCAGGCGAGCCGTATGCTTGTTTGCCACCTTGGTAGTATAAAAAAAAACATTAGAAAATATTCATATTTTGCATAGTAAAATGACTTGATAATCCCCAAATAAGAATCGCGAGCATCCATATACTTCTATTGCTTACTATCAAGTGTGCTTGTTTAGCATCTTCATAATATAAAGCAAACCATGCCCCATCTAAATTACAAAAGCAGAAACAAGCTTACTTTGATCGACTCACGCTGGCCTAATGTGGGTTAATTGTAGGTATAAAACAATACTAGTTTATAAACTTTATATATATTGTTACAGTTAAGAAAGCTCCCGTAGAAGAGTCGGACTTGCCGGAGGTGGACCAGAACACGAACAAGACTCTCCGGCAGCGGGCCGCCGCCGCTAAGGCGAAGTGAACGCTCACTCTATACAATATGACATAACCGTAATATTAGCCCTTCCTCTCGTCACCCGTACCGATATGTAACAAACAGAACCTTTCCACTAACTTTCTTCGAAGGAGAATATCGTAGCACAAACCTATGTATAATCGATATATAAGTAATTCGAATGCATGTAAATGTTGTCTATTCTATTGATGTTAAGAATAAGTATCAAGCCCGTATGGGACAAGACTTACTTTTTATCGTAGTTCATATAATATTGTATTTTTCATTTATCAAGCATTAATTTAGACTGGAACATAATATCGTCATTTTAAAAGTATAGTGGATACAGGGTTGTAAAAATATCTCCTAAAGTGTAAAAAAATGATGTCTAGGTTTAACTGTTGTTTATATGAATATATTGATAAGAATATTTGAAGTACTGTGTGTTCATACACATTAAATGATGAAGAATTCCATTTTTTTTATTTTGCATTTTCAATATTTTAAATAAATTATTTTTCGTTATGAATTCCAATACAGTTTTACATTTTAAATTATATTTTTATATTTACGGTTTTACAATATAATAATTTAACAGTTTGTATATTTTTTTATCAAGATTATTTGTTTAAATTAATGTGGTGTAAAGCTTCTACTCGGGTGTTGTTGAGTTGTCTCTCTGACTTCATAGGTGGTACATCATTGCATTTATAATGGACATTTCTACGAGTTTTGTGTTACACTATGAGATTGAAACCGTGATTATTGTTATACTTTTATGTGGAGTTAAGAAATAATAAAATTATTCTTCCTAATGTGAAATTGTGCTCATAAATTATTATATAATTTTCATGAGAATTGTCAATTTTAAAAGCTTGATGTTATTTTTATTTCAAATAAATTTTGTAAGAAGAACTTTCGTTTTTATTACCTAAATTAATACTATTTATTTACATATTATACTCTTTATTCAGTCAAATTTCACACTGAAATAAGTTCGACAAATTACATTGATTGATTGGAGAAACATACTTTGAAATATTTGACTATCTAAGGATAAGTTGAAAATAATAAATGGTGAACTGGCTGAATAAAAACTCAAGAGTAAACAGACGTAAGATTAATAATTCTTTAATATTTTATATAAAAAAATATCAGTGACACATTGATTGATTTTACTACAATGCTGTAGTTGTAGTGTCATCAAAGTATGTTCAAAAGTAATATTTTTTTCCCATCGACATTTTTCTACCTTTACGTATTTCTATATAAAAATCCACAATCAGCATATAATAAGAAATAGAATATACTACCTACACAAAACATATTTTAAATTTAATTACTTACATGAAAGGAACTTTTACAGGTTTCTTTCTAGCTAGTCAAGTGGGTACTTATATACCTACTGTCGAGATGTAGGATATGTAAAGCAGCTATAGGAATTACGATATCAATACGAGGCCAACGGCCTCAGTTAAGCAGAACGGATGTATGGAATAAGTAGGCTTTAAGCTCAGTGGTTGCGAGCTTATTTTGCATACAATTTCAACATTTAAGTGATCGTATTTGCGTAAGTATACGTGCACATGATACACTTGTGCATGTACCTACATTGTACCTTTATGCAAATTAGCTTCTCTTAGTTTTTAAATACTGGAAATTTAAAGTAAACAAAACCTTTTATCCTTTTAAGTGGCTAGGTACTTACTCTGACTTCACAAGCACACAAAGTACACCCAGGCACGAAACAAGCATTTCTGAATGAGATATTTTTTGTCCCATGTTAGTATCGAACCCACAACGCGCCGCACAGTGGTTCCTAAATGGCGAGGTAGCCACAAAACCCATCGTGCAGTCTACCTATATAAATTTTTAAAATAAAAACGAGTGCGTCAACTTAAGACATGTTATAATAAAGGTACATTTATTTAATCATAATGTGCTTTTAAACATGCGCAAGTTTATGTTTAGGTAGAGAATATTTCTATTACCAAACTTCCATATAAAGTAGAATCATAAAAAGATTGTTTGGAATTACCCTCAAGGTACCTATCCTAAGTTAACTTACAATCATTTTAATGTAATATCTTGATTTATTGACCGGAAAACTGTATTTTTAAATACAAAAGACATAAACATTTCAATTTACAAGCTTATTGTTTTAAAACAAGCAAATCTCTGATGGATGATCTAAGGCTCATTGCTATGAATAGCTACTAGTCTAGCTAAACAATATATTATAATAACAATTATTTAAGCAATATTATTTTAAATTATATAATAAACTTTAATAGTGCCTTGTTAAATAAGTTAGGTATTAGCTAGGAAGGTAGTAGTATTTTATGAGCTACTAATTAAAGTCTTTGCGATTACTTGAACATACTAAAACAGTGTGTGTATGTGTATTGATTGATTGCTAGGAGGCGAGTAAGTAGGTACCTACTTACCTAGTACCTACCTACCTAAATCGTCCCGTTGAAGACCATTTGAAGGGACCAGATACATGACACAGACTAATATTTGAGGCTGTATTTATTTAATTTTTTATTACACTTGCCCAAAATATGGTTTCAGAGATCAGCATTAGGTACTCCATATAAATACTAACGGACAATCGTAGGATGGTATGGCATGCCGCTGCTGTGCGGAGGCCCCGGGGGTAAACCACAAATCAGGTGGTAGGTATCACTGGTACCTACCGATATTGTAAGTATATTAATGTTCAATAGGTAGTTATTTATGAACTCGTCTAGTATCAAGCTTAGCAGACATATGGCAATATGTTTATCTGCCTGGTTCATAGGACCAGAAGTGCAATGCATAGAACCAGTAGTGAAATTGTTGACTAACGTGGGGATTAAAACTTTGATGATGAAATGTGGGTTTTAAATAGGTATATGTACCTATGTAGATTCAAACTCAACTCAACCTCAAAATTCATTTATTCATTTAGGTTACAAGGTAACACTTATGAAGGTCATAAATTATGAATAAACCAGAAAGATGATGTCAGCAAAATTTTCCTACGGCTAGTTCGCTGACGTGGAGCCTTGAGAAGAACTAGCAAGAAACTCAGGCCACTCTTTTTAATCGCCAGATAGTTACAATCTTTTGTAAAATACAAGTATGATAGCATGCAAGCTGATGCAGTTAAAACACGATAGGTTCTAACTATATTGATAAAATAAGGTAATCGTACTTAGTACTGGTCGTGCGAGAAAAAAAAATAAAATAAAGTATGGTGTTAAAGTCTGCTTCAATTTACATATTGCTATTAAAGAATAAGGCAATATGTGAATAGTGACAATTTATATTGTAAAATTTAACGTATTGCTACTAAAGAAATAAACAAAGAAAAAAAAAGAAAAAGTACAGAATTATCACTAGAATTCACAATGTGCCTCACGTCACAAATAAGAACTTATGTACTAAGCTGATTTATTGTAAATTAAACAAACAACTACATATATAATGCAACTAATTCCAAGATTTTTATCGTTCAAATAATCATTTATTGTATAATAGCCCTTCCCTATGAGATGATTTTTAATAGTAGGTTTAAATTTGTGTAAGGGCAAATTCATTATCTCTTTCGGTAATTTGTTAAAAAAACGTATACCGAGTCTTACAAATGAATTATGCACTTTGTGTAAACGATGGTGATACATATACCTATGTACACCTTTGCCAACTACTTCAGAGACAAAAGGCGTGATGTTTTGTTATGCTAATCAATTATACCCATGGTGCAAAAATTATGCCTGGCCCAACGCAATAGGGTGAATAAAAACTCTGTGGTGAATAGAAATAAGAATAATTACCAATTAGTTTCTACTCACCCCGTCGTCAAAACCAAAATATTCGAAATTCGAATAATTTAAATAACACTGTTTAACAGCACGGTAGGTAGGTAGTTACATCATCGTACAAAATAATAATTATTATATAGATATACATATTTGGTACCTAATTAGTTTTGTAACATTGGTACATTATTAGGTTCCAGAAAATTGTAGGTTCTTTTTGTCAACTTACCATCACCTGTAGGTAGGTGCCTAATAAGTGATATTAGGTACCTATAAAACTTGATTTAATAAATGTTAGAATTTGTTATATTAAAGGTAATGGTGCATATGCACATAATTAAATTTTAAGTGGGTCTAATTGTAACAACATATTAATCTTAGAATCAATGTTAGTTTTAATGGTTTTAAAGAAATACTTGTATGTAACTGTTAAATACACAACATTATAGTTCCATACCTACAACGAGCGGTACTGGACCGATCACTGCGGTGATCCATGGGCAGGCATAGGTCCAGTTACTAGTGGACGTCTTTAGACTGCGAAGACAAGAGCAAATAAAATTTAGGCAAAAATACTTTTTCAATCAATCAATCAATCAGCCTATCGCAGTCCACTGTTGGCCATAAGCCTCTCCTAAAACGCGCCACAGCACACGGTCCTCGGCCTTCCGCATCCAGTCCGTCCCAGCGACCTTTTTAAGTTCCTCGGTCCATCTAGCTGGGGGCTGTCCCACCTTACGCTTACCGAGTCGTGGTCTCCACTTTAGGACACGTCTGCTATATCGGCCGTCAGTCTGCCTGCAGATATACTTTTTAAGTAGGTACCTACTAGTAACGTAAGATAAATCCAAATTAAAAAAGTAAAGTAACTTTTTTATTTTGTATTTATCTGGTCTTATTTAGTCATATTGACCAACAATGACCAGCAACTCCAATCATTTAGGACAGTACGCACTTGCGTGGTAGTTAACTAAGAAGGTATGAAGGTTTTGACACATTTGATTAAGCCAACGTTATTTATGTCCAGTGAACTGGTACTACCAGCGGAAATAAACTCTTTCCTAAGGAAATATAGAGTTTAACTTTCACGATTTGTACGTAAGTATAAGTATTATTATTTTAATAGACAACGGGTATAAAGCTTATTGTAAGTTAGGTAGGTACCTAAATGGTCTCAGCATCCTAAACTGATGAATTTTAATGGGTGTTACATACCTACAAGTTAAAAGCAGGGCGCGATATATGTAGATATCAAGTGACTATGTTTAAAGATAGTAAACAATTTTAATTAAGTTTTTCTACGTAACAACTGTAGGTAAGAACCTATTTAGAGCTCCATACCATATCTAGTTTAATAAATTTTGCAGTCTATTTTTATAACTTACTTACCATGAATAAATCAGGTGAGATACCTACCATAGAATTTAATTGAAACCAATTTACTTTCTTTTCTGAACTAAAGTTTTTATGCAAGCAAATTGGTATTTTTTGGTTTCCATTCAATTTGATGATAGCTTTTTGCCGGCGACAGCGACGACCGTTATTGTGAGCCACTGCATCAAGATGCGCGTGAGTTTCCGCCGAGACGCGCCCAACGCCGCAATATATAAAGCCTTATAAAATGTGTGAGTGAGTACGCTAAAGCCAGTTCTTGCTCGACATTTGTAGAGTCTAGACGTTGGAAAATGCATAAAATCACCTTGTTCATCTTGGCGGCGGTGTTTGCCGTAGCTCTCGCAGGTTAGTGCCCTCCAGTTTTTACCGCCATTTGATACAAGTTGACTCAAAGTTTAATATCATCTAATTTTCAATTGGATATAGGCAAAGATCTTAAGTTTTGATTCTTCACAGAAGCTTCACTTATTGTGTAGTGAACTAGTGTTTAATGAAGTGAAAAGGTATTTTGTACTTCGGTACTATTATTAAACCTATATACCTACCAACATAGTAAGTTTTTAGCCATTTTAAACCTAGATCGAAATAATATATAATGATGCGCTCAAAATAACTTGTAAGAAACAAGGTCTTTATTACTGTAGAATAAAAAAAAACTTACTCAAGGTGATATACTGTGATGTACTTAAACATTTTTTGATTCTTCACTGTTCATTACTTGTCCATAGAATGAGTCAATATTCTCGTTTATCGCGAAGCTAATGAGCATCTCTGTAAAACATGGGTTTTATGTGACGAGTTGGTAATGAATCGAATTCCTAAAGATCGTTCATTTTACTCGATTGGTTAATTTTAAACTAAGTATATTTACTAGATAGAGATAGGTATTGTTTAATAAATTGCAAATGCATGACGTATTGTTTCAAAAATACTTAGAATACAACCCGTATTTGACCTTATAAGCTTTGTACGTAGGTACTAAACATAGTAAAATCAATAAGACTGTACAGTTGTTATAGGTACCTACATAGGTAACTAAGTGAAGATTCACTATTTTCAATTAATATCGTAATTAAGTACTAAAGTACCTATATCAAATTAAGCAGGTCATCATTTCCCCGAATTGTTGAGTGTTCAAATTTTGCCGGTCACGACTTGATGAGGTCATGGTTAAAAGCTGGAGAGTCGTGCATGTAAACTAACCACAATAATTAAAGATGATCTCAGCGTGTAATACCGGAGAGCTTCCTCGTTAATATATATAGGTACATGCTTACCGAAGCGTATAACTTTTTAAATAAGTTAGTTATTTCACCGTCGAGTGTTATATGGGTGACGACGACATGACCCTTTCCTTCGAGCGTCATTGTAGCTGTGCGTTGATGATGGACGTAGGTACCTATGTACTAAAAAAGTTAAGTGCTAATTGAATTTGAATATTACCGTTAGGTATACGGGTTGTGTGATTCTCTAACTGAAATGTATATCTATATTGGGAAAATCCATGATCCACGAACGCAAGCATCCTTTTTCCTACGGCCAATTCACAGACTAGGGTAGGGCCTCGTGAAACATTGGCTATTCTATAATATTTGTTTGTATTTATATTTCAAGCATCTATCAAACTTTATTTTATGTAGATAATTGCTACTCAAGGTATTTCCAATTCTCTTTGTTTTGAATGGTAAAACTTTGAGCCAGCATACCTTGTTCGTATAAATCGCTTGATGCCTGCCTTGTTCCAGAAGGTCAGTACTATGTACCCCGTGCATACTACACGATAGATGCGGAAGGGCACGAGTCTGCCCGAGTGCCGCTGCGTCGCCTGCGCAGATCTGTGCCGCCCTACCCCTACGCTAATGGAGCTAATGCCAACGCCAACGCCAATGCTGAAGCTTGTAAGTTGAATATATTGCATTTATAAGTACCTATGTATTTGTTGCCGGCGCCTTATTATTAATGTAGTGTATCAGATTTTTTCAAACCAAATATCAATTTAATTATATTCCCCCAATATATAAGCGAAATTTAAGGTAGGTATTAGTTTTACTACTAAAATCCTATCCTGCAGGATGTGACAGCCATGTCCCACACCTTTTGGACTTGGGTTTTATTCTTAGTGGTAAAATCAAAATCACCATACTCCATCATACATAACTCATAAAGGAAAGTGCATCCCTTTTTATTTTGTGGCTTTTCTTCAAATTAAATATCCAATCAAAAGGCATCTTCATTGATGCGAACGGTTACCAACTATTTATTTCCTTTTTAATGTAATTTGTGGAGGTATATAAAAACTATAATTATTATATCAGTACGAGGCGCAGTACCGTTAAATAGGCACATGTCAAGAAGAGCTTTGTAAATCTATTGACTTACTTTCCATAAGAGTTGAACCACTTGATTGGTATTATCGAAACTAATATTATACTACGAAATATACGTTTACTGAGTACAGTTATGTTTGAAATAAAATGATGAGTCATTGCCACTGTACACGTGAGTAGGTAGGTATATAAGCAGATAATTAGTAAGTAATTAAACTGTTGATATATGTTTGACAGTAGCATAATAAAATAGTACTTAGTGACAATATTTAGATAAATTAATTAGGGCTTTTTAGCACATGTTCCGGAATACATAACGATTTTGCTTGCGTAATATGACCATAAAATATCCTAGTTAACTTCGTAAAGTCCTCTATTTACCAAAAAATACCTATAGCATTGCGAGCATCCATAGGCTACTGTAACTGCTTATCATTAGGTAGACCGTATGCTTGTTTGCCACACAAATAGTATTAAAAAACTACTAGGTAAGTGCTTTAAATTTATCTGTAAACAGATTTATCGATCGTTATGAAAATTAGGCAAAAATACAAGCGGTGACAGGCATTTCAACTTATTTCAATAGACTTAATGATTGCCAAGGCTACAATCCTTACCTATAATATCAAAATATATAATACTTATTTACAAATAAAACCATATAAGAGTTAAATTTTGATTGATTGTAGATTGCATCAGTCGTGAATTTTGTATACAATTTATTTGTCAGTCACGATTTTGTATATGAAATATTAGATTATTATATATTAAAGTAATATTATTAGATGAGATACCTATCAAGGTAAACATTACAAGCAACAGCCATGAATATCTGTATATATAAAATTATACGAGTATCATGATTTCTAGATGGATGAATAGGAATTATAGATTTTTCGAAAGAAAATGGTTATTTCATGAACTTTTATGTTATTTTATACCTCACAAAACCGTGAACAGACTAACTGGCCCGTATGACCTGGTGGTTAGTGACCCTGACTGCTAAGCCAGCGGTCCAATTTCCACACGGAATAAAACAGTTTATGTAATCCATAAATATTGTTTGATTGTACAGTCTTCTTCTATACATAAATACAAGATAAAGTACTGTAAAATTAAGGTACATTACTGTAGAAAAGGAATAACTTACATTGGTAAAATAAATAGTTATTCAAGAATAGATATGTCAACCACCATTTTGATTTAATTACCCGTGCATTTCTATTCACCCCGTTTAATGGTATCTAATTGACATACCTACCTTTTTTTTTATTAGCGCATGAGTAAGTACTAAAAAAAAGTTCAACATGTACATAAGTAAATTTAATTATGCTCAGCACAGCTTTCATAAAGACTTCAATGAAACGGTTTCAACGACATCACGTTATGAATTTCCAGTTAGCCCATTGTTGAATGTTAACTGCATTTCCCAACGCTGTATGCATAGCTATGGTAGAATACACGGCACATATTTGTCATTTATAAATGTAGAACACATCGTGTGTAGTAAGCTTAACATTTAAAAGCACGGACCAGTCTCGTCACCGTGGAAGTTGCGCGGGTCGGGCCGTTCGTCTAACGGTGTTGGAATGCTCGGAACACCGGTCAAGCATCTATCTATACGCACAAAAAATGATCGACAAACGTCACTTTCTTTAAATTAAGAATTCAAAAGTGGACTAAGCACAAGCACGGCCCACGCTATACATTTATTTATGTCTATTATTGTGACCCACTTGCCTTAAAGATTAATCATTGTATGTGGATCTATTTGGTTGTGTAGGAGTAAAAAAATACAGCTTGTATTGAGTAGAAATTTTCTTTTTAATTTAATTTTGTATCATTTGATAATATGCATACTTAACTACTTGTTTATCTCTTCTTTGCATTATCTTATTTCATATTATCTCATTTCACATAATAGTTTTACTTACCCATCCTAACCATAGTTTTTCAAACTATGTATGTTTAAGCTGGGTCAAGTCCCGTCCCTCTGTATGCTTAGAACTTCTCAACCTCGCAACGGAATGGGATGCGTTTTCACTGTCATTTGCCACTGTTATTATAACAGGGAGATAAAAAAGTCGTCCCTAGTAAAATATATGCCGTTTGGTTTCTTTTGAAATGTACATTTTGGTGTGCACTTCGCATTTTTTGATAGGAAACTATAATTTGTGGACTTTGTGGTTAAATACTACTCCGTTTTTCTAATACTTACTACTAAATAACTATGTAACACCGTACTACTAAGGTGGCAAACAAGAGTACGGCCCGCCTGTTAGTAAAATACTGTAGCCGATGGACGTTTGCTATAGCTACCTCGACATCACTTCCGTGTTGTCAAGCCAAAAACTAATCACTACCTATAATTACACCACTATGTGTCTGTCTATCTTCTTGTTGGAGGTCCTTTTACCAGTCTTGCTGACTGATTTGCCTACTTGTGCGTGCCTCTCTTAGTAAATAGTAAAGAATTACTATTACAATAATTCGAGAAATAAAGGAAAAATACTATATTATGTAAATAAGGAGTTTCGGGATATTGAAATTGAGTACACTAATTGGACGATTCTAGGTATAATTCTACAGTAGTTACAAAATTTACTGATATAATTTTCAGATGGAAGTGCTACTGCCAACGCTAACGCTAATGCTCGTGCTGAAGGCAATGGTGGATGGGACCTGCCGAGAGGCCACTATGGCTCATCTAACCCTGCGACGCTAAGGTAAATACATACTAGGCACTATTTAACCTCTCGCCTGCCAGTAGACCAAATACAATAGAAAAAATATTATCCCGCGTAGAGATACGAATTCATTATTATTATTATCATCTTTAATCTAATAGTGGATCTATTTGACATCTAAAACATAAGATAAATCGTAGTTCAAGGGTCAAACTTCAATGTAGATATCATCATCATCATCAGTCTATCGCAGTCCACTGCTGGACATAGGCCTCTCCAAGTGCACGCCACCTAGCACGATCCTCGATCGGCTTTTCGCATCTAGCTACTCCCAGGCGCTTTGTAGCGTAGATAATATGTATATCTATCTTATGGTAATGAAAAAACACATTATTTCATTTATTGATTAGATGCTGCTGGTATCTGCGAATGTTGCGGATTTAAGCGATTTTGTATATCCATGATCACTTCTTGATAAAACAAATAGAATGCGTGAGATGCAGTAAACTTTGTACAATAGGTACAACAGATAGATATATCTTAAAGTATTAACGGGAGTCAAAAATAGAGCCAAGTAGCTAGTATCTTTGTAAAAATATGATGGAGATGCATCAAAAGAACCTACAGTAACGCGATGGTTGTCTCTCATAACTATCTAAGGATTTACTAAACGTGTAAATTCATATCATGCTGATGCTTTATATAGTATATATAAAGTATATATAGTTTATATGCTTTTTTTATTTTATGTGGATGCGTAAAGCCCCACCCTTCCCAGCTTACATGTTTCTCTTTGAGTGAAAATCGAAAATCACATCATTAATTGTGTTCATTTTGTGTGTTCATAGGCACTAGGTATGCTGCGGCGACATAACCTAGACTAACTCCATGGTGTCGGCTCATCCACCCTGAACTCGTATTTTCCATCAGTTGCACGCACGCGCCGCGCCTTGCGCCTGCGCAACTACAAATGTAACGCAGTGCAACTGCCGGAAGATTCACTATTTATTGTAATAATTAAATTTTATAAACTAATAGCATAATAAAAATGTGTTAAGCGCAATCATTTTGTTATTAACTGATTTTTCCTTCCATTCATAGTAAATAATATAAAGCCGAGTATCGATATTGCGAGGATGTTCGCGAGGCAGGCAATGTTCAAATTGGCTCGAGAGGCAAACACATCATCACATCACAAAGCCTCGCGTGGCATTCCTCGCAAGGCAGCCTCGTAATGTCGATACCCACCTTATGAACTTGTACTGTACTGTGTACTGTGCTATACCTACTTCGGTAGGGATGGGTACACTCTTTTGTAGTGTATAGTAGCGGTAGTATGCCTTGGTTTTTATAAGGTGATCGAAATACATTCACCAATTTATAAATAATAATACTCTCAAAATTAAAATAGGCATATCAAATATTTTTTTATGCCATATCAAAAGTATTTATGGATTTGAAAATTCGAGAAGAGTCTTGCAAAACCTACATATTCATACAAGATCACTAACGATTTCATACTATAAATAAAATAAGGAATGGATAGTGAGTGACCTTTCCATCTCTATTCGTTACTTAATTTATGTCATCGTAACATTCTCTTCAACTTATTACCTAGTCTCGTGCTTTAACCTATACCTATCTGGTACACGAAACGAATCTATCAAGTATATTCGTAAATAAAATAAATTATCTGTAAATCTAATTGAGTACCCACTAACCTCCTTAATCCTTAATCTCAAGTGATCTTTATCTTCTTTAGCAGTAGGTATGGTCAAACTTATGTGTAGAAGTTATCTGCACGGTTTTATTGTTCTACAGAAATTTTCAATATTGCCTGTACTACATCATTTTACAGCAATCTGTATGTTGCAAAAAATCAAAACTGAAATCAAGATGTTTATTTTAAGTATATTGAATGATAGGAGTAAAAGCACACAAATGTAATTAAAGATAAGTACCCTATCGCGTAGAACGCTTGTGGTAAGGCAACTACGCACCCCAGCGTGACTTTACCCTCGCTTTATCTGCGTGTTCTACCTCAACGAGGCTGCAGCCAGCAGACCACGCATCCTTCGTCACTTTAGGCCTCCACGCTCTTTCTGAACATCCTAATTACCTCATCGCGTAATAATAATAATTTAATAATTTATGAAGACAACAGAAATCCTTGGTGTTAGTTACAATTCTTATGAGCTATGTTAGTTTTATAATATTTTAATTAATAAAATCACAAAAATAAAAATAAAAAATTAAAACACACTTTAAATGGCTTCATGCCCGTGGGTGAGCCATCCCGCGCAGTTCTATGACCAGACTATTATCTGATCATAGTCCGCACGAAATGCCTCACGCACGGTGCATGTAAGTCCTCGGCAACTATTTTCAGGATGCTATTGTTACTCCCCCTTACTAATTTACGTAATGGTGCTGCAGCAAACCGACCAGCGTGTCGCGTCTGCGTTCTGTTGTTATTGTTTTCCTTAGCCTGGAAAAGATGAAAGTTGGCATTGGCAACATTCACTTGGCTAGAGGAGTATCTTAAGACTATGACACGATATGGTAAATCAGTACGCTAAAAATCCTCCTGGTTGGTTGTCTTACACATTTTAGTGTACCTAGCCTTCGTCTTCTATGAATCACTATGTTTGTTGTAGTAGGTACTTAATTTATATAATCTTCAAATCTACAACTAAAGCAGGTACAGAAATCTGTTACCATATACCTATTAAAAATAGTGTACCTTATTAAAAAATTATAGCAATTTGTGGATGGGTGAGAAAACGTAAGAAAAATACCGTAGCGAAAAGTAATACACTGAAAATTACCTACGTAAATGATGGGTAAATAATTATAAAGTACGAGTAGGCCAGTTTTTAGTTCACATCAAGCTCGTCCTGCCATCTGGTCTAACGCGATGCTGTCGGATGTCTTCTAGCATTCACATTGTGGTAGTTTTAGCCCACAATTCGTCTGATATGCGGCAAACGTTTTCGTCCCAAGAGCCTAACGTTCTTATAGCCATTAATTATCTTATTGAACAACGAAGTATATCACACAGTTCGTTTTGAGCTGTACTGTAGTTTGTGATTTTAAATCTTTTAAAATAATTAACAATTCTTTGTACGTCTACAGCCTAGGTCAGACACGAAGACAGTTCGGAGCAATAGAGGGACGTGCCGGAACAGTGAGCGCCAGTACATCCGTGGGTCTCGACTCTTCAGGCAATGGTTACTATGACCAATCTGCCTCTGCCAACTAAGTACAATGATTATAGTGATCGAAAACTACTGCATTTATATCATAGTCTTGAATTAATGTACAGTTACCAAAGAAGTATGAGGCAGTGCTAGCTTTACCAAAGGTGCAGACCCTGCATCTTGGTAAAGCTGGCACTGTCTTTAGGGGCGCCGAGCACCACTTGCATCCTTGTGAAATTTTAATCACACGTCTATTAGAGGACCTGGTTGCACGCGGGCGCTACATGCGACTGCCTCGGTGGTCTAGTGGCCGCAGTATGCGCCACAGCAGGCGCAAACTGGGTGGGTGGGTTCGATTCCCACACAAGACAAAAACTTTGTGTGACCCACAAAGAATTGTTCTGAGTCTGGGTGTAATTTGTGTCCGTTAATTGTATGTTTGTAAAGTCCCCCGCGACACAGAGCTTGTCTTTAGTGCGGGAGTTGTCTTTTAAAAACTAAAACAAAAAAAAACATGGCCTAGAGCCGGCCCTGATCCAGGGTCACCAAATGTAGTTGAAGAATTCATAGGCACCGATGACAAAATTAACTGAGACAGTAAGGTGATTGGCACACTGCACTGTAACACGCAGCGTAAAGCGGGAGTGCTTGTTCTTACGTTTCCTGAAAGTATCTCTCTCTTTGCATTGAATACACGCGCAGTGCAACACACAGAAAACGCATTAACGAGCAGTGTTGTTGTTCCGTCACCACGAACCCCGCAGCATGGTGCGGTGTAGTGTGACTGTATCCTCATTTTTAAATCAAATACAATTAAGAAATTATTAACTATAAATGGGGATATATCCGACTGGATACATATAGGTATTATTGTCATCTTTGCTAATTGTACATCAAATTTGAAGATAGTTTTATATAAGATAATTATTTATTATATTATTCATATTATGTAAACACACATTATATATATATATATATATATATATATATATATATACCAGTAAGTATATGTTCTAAACATGGATGTTTGTATATGATCTGCTGAATCTGCCTCTTGCCCCTATATCGGGTGGATAACATTCCTGTCGTTTTTATTCTCTTTACGAGAGGAAAAGAAAATCAAACACCAACACTTCTGTAAAAACTAGTATTAATCTTATTCACCTAATAATTTAACTGTGTTAATCTGGACCAACCCCTAGACAAGTGGCATAAACGGTAATCAAATTGAATATAACTGAAGGTACTGAAGGTAAAATTACTCGTAATGCTTCCAGACTGGCTTTGAGCAGAATTATGCTGCAGTCATGTTTGTAGAGGTTTTTTTTGATAACTACTTAATTACCTAAAAAAGATCGGTATACCTAAGGACGTGATGGTATGGCTAAGATAATTGTTAGGTGTGATCTTGTTTTCTTATGTACTTAAGAATATTAATTTTATTTATCTTATTTCGAATATAATCCGACATTCTATGTGTAGCGTAAAACCATGTATTTACTTACATTTATCTGTATATTTATTGTATATATGCAGTAGAAATGAAAAACACAAGCAAAAGACGTAAAGCAATCTAAATGGACTTGAAAACAAAATCTGTATATAAATAACTTATGATAATATTAATATAAGACAATATTTAAATATAATTATACAATAATTAGAACATGATTCAGGGTGGTTATAATAAAATACATTTGTAAATTTTATCGATTTGTTTAATTTTATTTTCGTAAAAAATCAGTTCACCTTTGAGAGAGCGTGAATGTCGTGGTAACAAATAAATTGTATTAGTAAGCAATTAAAACCCGTAATTTGAACAATAAATAAGAAATATAAAGATATTTATTAGTTCAATAGTGTTCGATCAAAGTTATCACATGATATTACTAGTGCACAAGACCGACTAATCTTAATGGAGATTACACAAGTCTTATTCACCAGATAGCAATTGACCGAGTGACAAAGGCGCAGGATCATCGCCTTTTCATGATTTCCGAGGAATGGATCCCTAGATCACTCAATCCGCTCAGTTGTTACTTCTCTTTAAATGATCACATAAGAACTAACATGACGGCATTGCCCCGAAGAGATAGAGGTGTATCGAGCCCGCGTTTTGCCAGCTATGTTAGGTCCCATTTATTCAGTGGGTAATCTATTACCATTCAATATTAATTATCTCTGGGGAGAATGCGAGACGGCTAGACTGAAATACCCCAATATCACTTTTCACACCACGGCAATCTCCACGGGGATTTATATGTAACACTATGAACTGTTCGGATAAAGATAATAAACAATTTTATGCCTCCAGTGAATATAATAATATAACACTACAGTACTGTGATAGAAACTTAATTTAATGTTGAATTAATTTAAGTATTTAACTGCAGATGTATCGTTTTTCAATGGAGGCACAGAATTGGAACAACACAAAATTAAAGGTAAAGTATCACGTTAAAATGTTTTGTTAGTAGATACAGTGCATTGCCTACTTAATTTCTACAATCAGTCAGGTTTAATACGTTTGTGCGCTATTTATTTATGGGGCAGTTCCAACCTATGCTGAGGCTTGTTGTAAGAGTAGCCCTGATCTGGCTCCTGCGATGGTATCGGGAACGGCACTGGCACTGGTGCAGGTACGGGAACCGGCGCAGGCTGAGCAATCGGTGACACGAACGGAGGAGTCACTATGATCGCGTCGTCAGTTATTTGGAAGTCACGACCAGACGGTACAAATCGCTGTCCAAATTGAGGTACCTGTTGATAGAACTGTTGTCCTGGCTGTTGTTGTGGTTGGTAAAACTGCTGTTGTTGGGGGTAGTGCGGCACCTGGTTGTATCCTGGTACACCGTACTCCGTAGAAGGCACATTATACTGATTAGGCACACCATACTGTGAGGGCAATTCCATTCTCCCGAACATATTTCCCAGGAATGGAAACTTGTTTGTCATATGTGCCCAAAATCCTGTTCCTCCTACTTGATTGCTTCCTTGGTTTCCCCAGAAAAGACGCTGCGATGGTTCTTGAATATAGTTTGACCTTAGGATTTCAGAATACGGGTCGTTCGGTCCTGTGTTATATGGAGCTTCTCTCTGCGGGAAATGGGCTACCACACTTCCTATAAAGAAAGAAAATATTAGAGTCATAATAGACGAATACAATTGCATTTCACTAATAAATAATTTCACTGCACGTACCCACAAAACAACACATTACAAAACCGATGAACGCATACATTTTCGGACGAGTTGCTGAACTCTAACTGCGTGTCATTGTTGCTCGTCTTTGCATTTATACCTCTTCTATTTGTTCCTAAACGAGGACCTTGAAGTAAAATTCTCGTAACCCAGTATCGAAAGTGTGAGGTAATGGCGTGGCTGGCTCGCCCAACGCTGGACGGCGTGGACAATAGGTGCGACATGTAGGTGACTCGTGCGCCGCCGCCCGCCGGCCACACGCACAGGCTGTAACTAAATCAACATGTTGACGACTATTGAATAACGGCTAATAAGATATTTAAAATGTCGTAATAGTCCCCATTGTTTAAGTAAAAGTACATTACAAAAGGTAAGATGTGGATACTATGTTAGAAATAAATATGAAGTAAGTATGAGATTTTACATTAAGGGTATCAGTAAAAGTTCTGAAGTTATTTCCTAATTTTTCGCATGACTACACTTGTCAGTGAACTGGCCGAAAATATGGCAAGTCTTTCTGGACTCCCTGGTGCGTTTTCAGCATTGTCTCCCCTATAAAGTGTACTGATTAAAGAACTAAAGCGACACCCGCAAGACAACGACAGCTTGTGCGGATCAAAAGCCCTAAAAATTCTTCTAAAACATGCGGGTTCTTGATCTTTCACCGTTTTTACAGCTATGATATATGACATTAGACATTGTGTTAATTCGTATTAAGGTATGTTTATACTATCTAACTAAATAAAATACAATGTTTATTATTCTAATACTGTTTTTGAGACTATGTCAATATAATGGAACCATTTGAATACTAAAAGTTATCCTTCGCAGAAGTTGCATGTACGTGCATCGTAAGTACTAAAATATTTAAATAAAAATTTGACTACACAGTGGATAAGGTATAGACTCGCTACTACCACCTATTACATATCTTTAATCCCGAGAAAGTTATTGTATTTGTGTGATCCATGGATTGTTTGTATAGACATGCATAACGGTAAGTTACTGTAGCTTATTGACGCTTGCAATACCCGAAGCATCACTGGTGTGTTGCTGTCCCAAAACTTTTATACAAGAGACATTTGTGTTATGTGTAACCAGTTAAATTTTTCCATCAAACTAAGCTAAGAGAGGTAAGGCATCAAACAAGGAAGCAAGCTCTTCCTCAGTCAGGCTTGCTCGCTAGTATGGTGCATTACCTCTCTAATCTCTCAATATAATTAATAATCATAGAAAATAAAACAGCCACATACTGTATACGATAAAGATTCGTGAAAAATGCACTGGGTCGCGTGTGCGTGTGTTTACTCAATATAATCGGCATTATTCATAAGATAACGAGGTAGGTGTTTGTCTTCACCGCTTGTCACGGTATTGTCGGCCGCAGAAGCGATTTGCGAAATATTGCTTAATACAGAGCTTCGCATACGTATACAGACTTCATATGGAATAGATAAGGATGTTTACATTGTCCCACCTCACGATAACTATACACACATAAAATCGTTTGTCCTGACCGACTATTACCAACGCATATTATTTCCAAGTGTATTTTAGACAAATTTTATATTTTTATCTATGTGAATGTAATGTGAATGTGACTATTATTATTATATTGAATGTACCTATGAGTCTATGTAACTTGTGAATAAATGATTTATTATTATTATTATCTATAGCCAAAACTACTAAGAAAACTTAGAAAGCTGAAATTAATTTTATAAAGTAAGCACTGCGAGAAAGGATTTTAAGAACTCATTTTCTAAAGGAGTCGGCAGAGTGGAGTCTACTAATACAGGCATTGCATGCTAAAAGGAGGCTGCAATCACTATCACACAACACAGTACAGTAGGTACACAAGTTAAAAAAGGAGCTGCTGAAATGCATGTTAAATGGTTATTTAATCCATATATAAAATTACTTGTCCCGATTAAATGACTGACTAATTAATCAACGCAGAGCATAAACCGCTGGCTACAAACGTGAAATTTTGCGCACAAGTTTTTTGAAATGACATAGATGAACTAACAAGGCAGTCTGGAAATTCTACTCCCAAACGGGTAAATAAACAGCTAGATTCGGACAAGGTCGGGGCGGGAACGCTAGTATGGAATAGTTAAGGATGTTTACATAGTCCCACCTCACGATATCAATTGGCCACGAAATTCGTGAAGTGTTATTCATAATTTCCTTAGTACTATAGGTTTTTATAGACCAGTTCACGTACATGGAAATAAACGTACATAAAAATAAACGTTTATAATCTTTAATATTTATACAATCAGAGAGTAAGTATTAAAATGCTAGATCAGAAGTCTGCGCCTGCGCAAATACTCATATTGCTGTAACGCGTTTATGTCTAATGTACGTGATTTTAGCTATTCTATTAATCTTTGTATCTATATTTAAAACTCGTGTCTTAAATATGTATATTTATGAGATGCACTATAGCGATATAAATTCGACTGTATATTTTTTATTCATTAATATGTTACTTCAGCTTTTCTGACTAATTATATTATTTATATTAACAGTAACTGTGCCAAATCTCACTTCTCAATGCACTTAAAAAGGAAACCGAAGTTTTCGTTCAGCGTATAAATACATATATAAATTAGGCGCTTATGTAATAAGAAATAAAAACAATAGCTTATAGCAGAAACAAGTTCTTAATATTATGTGTATTTAAAGGTAAAGTTATTCGTAAAGCATATGTGAAAGGTGTGTCTCTCTCTTTATTCCTTTACTCTCATAGTTTGAAGAAAGATCAGGTTCAACGGTTTTACAAAATTTTCGCCGGGGTAAACACCGCCAATTTCCAAATTTAGGACAACTATCGTGATTTTTTTTAACAGAAAAGCCAATTTTTGTATTTATTCGAACCCAGGACTTCATTATCAGCAATCGCACTCAATGACCACTAGACCATCGAGGCACTTTCTTAGACGGTTATGTAATAAGAAATGAAAACTATGGCTTATTTTCAAAAGTAATTCTTAACATTATGTAAATTAATATTAGCAAAATTAGTCAACCTTTGTAACAACTGTCTTTATCTTTTGCATCACAAAATAAACATTTCGTTCATAACAATATAACATTCTACAAGTAGTTAATTTAAGTCTATTTGATTTATTAGATGTTACCAATCTTATCTTAAAATCTAACCAGCTTAAAGTTCAATCAAAGTGGGTATTAGGGAAAGTGGTTAGTTGAACCGCGTCGAGTTTCGCGATGGCCGCACGTCACTACGTGTGCGGCCATTGTTTGTTGACATAGATTAAGCTACTGGCCATATTACGGTAGCCAATTTTGTTTTTTTTTTAGAGTTCCGGGTATTAATAAAATAATCTTTTGGGAAATTGCATGATGCTGCTGCTGACCACGCTCTACTCTGTTAGTAGAGCCTGCCTCTCTAGACAAGTGGCATAAACGGTAGTCGAATCGAAAAGTCACAAAAGCAAATGTATGGGATTTGACGTAAGTTTACGTTATAGTGTCGCAAACTTACGTCAAATCCCACACATTTGCTTTTTGACTTTTTGATTCAATTTGATTGACTACCGATTATGCCACTTGTCTAGAGGGGCTGGTCAGCTATCGCAAAACCAATGTTACCTAGTCGCTGGCGGTGCTGCGCCAGCTGAAAAGTTACTAGATACGTTTAAGAGTAGTAGATGCCTCTCCTCTACACTCTCCAGACTGTGATTATTACGAGAATATATAATATATAAGAGAAGTGAGTAAACTAAGTTAATATCTCAACAACCACAGCCCCCATATATTATTTATTTCAGGTCACACTTGTCTATTATTTTAAATAAATACTTAAATGTGAAAACATGATTACACCACCAATATTCATTATTGAATTTAGTAAAATGTCATGCGTAAACTTATTGGTATAGACTTTTTAAACCTACATTTATTTTACAGACTATATTATTATGGCATCATGGATAACCGTCTCGCGTCGTAAGCAGTACCTAATCGTAGCTTATGGATGCATCTGATGATGCCAAGGAACTTACACAGGTGCCTTATAGCTACATATTCTATAGATGCTGTTTTTTTTAATTGTTGTTTTAGCACACTACACTACACAGACGCGCTCTCTACATGAGCGCGTCTATTGCCAAATACTGGGCACAATTCTAGAATTCAACCGGGGTGCTATTTTTCTGGACCTAGCACGACATATATTTTCACATACCATGGATACTGTGACGTTTGACGTTTGAAGATAAACATAAACTAAAATAAGTTTATATTTTAAAAAATATTTTTAAATTCAAGCTTTTATAGTGTATTTATGTAATACATGGGTGTTTATGCATTAAATATTCTTAAACGAATATAGTACCTACTCGTCAAGATAAATCCAAAAGACCCAAAAACGACACGGCTATCTTGTTTTGTTGAAGAGTTACCATCACCACCTTTCGACTTCATCATCACTTCTTGAACACCCATCTAAAAAAATACTACTTGTCAAGATAAATAAAATAAAAACTCAAATACGACACGGCTATCTTGTTTCATTAAAGATTTGCCATGGCCACCTTCCGACTTCATCATCACGTCCTCAACACTCACCTAGGAATATAGTACTCGTCAAGATTATTATTATAGTACTCATGCTATGTGAAATACACTATAGTATATTTCATATAGCATGAACTACTACTGAAACATTTGACATTTGAAGATAAAGATTTATTTATTTGAACACAACATCACTATCATTACAGGTTATCCTAATGCAAGAATGTGGTAATATATATATGGAAATGATTAAATCAATCTCCAACAAATCGGCTAATAGAATGATCAAGAGCCTAGAGTTTAGAATCGATAGTTTCTCATTTAATCTTCTATAATTTTCATTGATCTTTATCTCTAAATGTCACAGTACCCACGCTATGTGAAATACACTATAGTAATTGCCATTGTATCATAGAGACAATCTTTAGTGATCATAATTATATTTATCGGGACATCATGTCATCACGACAGACGACTTACCACTGCAAATCTTTCTCTATGCCACTTCTAGCCAATTTTTACAATAATCATAATTATATTTATTAAATGACAGTTAGGGGGCTAATGACACAGTAATACATCTACACGTGCTAATGACCGGTCCTTTTTTTCGTTTATTATACTTAAGTGTCAAGCGACACTAATTGCCTAGACTTGTTTTCAGGGTGACAATAACTTTGCATAGTTACAACAAATTTTATAACTTGGTAATTGATTTAACTTATTTGTTTGATTGAATAAAAAACTACGTGACCAGGGTTGTCACTTATCAAATGTTTTATAAATCACATAATATCAAGCCTTTAAGATAGAAAGGGTTGGCTGAGATTATACCGCACCTACGTTTCGACACTTAAAGTTTTTTAACCGATTTCAAAAAAAGGAGGAGGTTCTATGTTCGACTGTATGTATTTTTTTTATCGGGCACAATTCCAGACTTTCAAATGATACATTTCTCGACAAAAAAACATTTTATTTACCTGATCTGGTGATTGAACTCAAAGTTTTAGGATCACAGTCTTATGCACTATCACTGTGTCACAGAGGTAGGCACATCTATTTTATGCCAATGCACAGCGTGTGTTCAGGAAACAGTTCACCTAGCCTTCATTATACTCCCAATAACTCTACCATTTTTTTTTTAATTTGTGGGCAACCTTTTCGCAGTTGGTTACATAAACTGTACCTACAAATTTTTTATTCAATCACATGAATGATGACTATTGATGACAAACAACATATTATATTTCATATTATCCGACGCAGAAAAGGCATTACTTAATTAAATTTATGGTATAATAAAACAATTATTTTATTCAACATTTGGTTATACTTTTATATGTATTTTGAAAAAAAAAAAAAATTAAGCAACGTATTTTATTATTAATTATTATCATTGCGTATTCTTCTATGGTGAGTAAAGTTTATGACCCTGGACTTGGAATCTGTGATGGACTATGGCCCATTACAACAAAACAATTTTAAATAAACAAAGTTGATTTGAATAGTTCACCTTGAACGAGCAGAGGAAACAGTTCACACAGCCTTTATCATTCTTCCAGTATGTCAATTGAAAACGTAATAGGTGTGCGTAAACATTTCATAATCTGACAGCCCTTGTACAAAAAATATTGTGTGAACAAAAAACCAGCGGTCATCGAACGGTGGTGACACAAGGTGACTTGTTAAATGATGAGACTGTTTTTTTAACTAAATACACCATAGAGCACGTGATGACGGACGTGGTCGACAGCAAAAAATATTTAAAATATTATCTTCTAAAGGTTAAGGAAAATGCCATGCAAAACAATAGTCATTTAATATTCTTTCATTCTTTTTTGCGACAATTAGTTTTATATTCAATATATTTAAAATATTGTAATGATTTAATGTTGCGGGTTTTATTTTTCAATCGAAGAAGAGGATATAGATATATGATACCTATTTAAATTCATTTAAATGCAATCAAGAAAGGAGTATATTATCAGATAATTATTAACTGCGTCGTCGTGTACCAACGCTTTTAGCAATTTAAGCTAAATGATAAATTTCAGTTGACATATTGCAATCGTACATTAAAATGTGGAGGTAAACTAAATAGTTTCATAATATTATAACATTAAACATTGCCACCTTGCTTACTTTACTAAATTGCGAAATAATAATATTGTACTATCTATATCTAGGTAGAGGTGACTTAGTTAGTCTTTTAAAATCCTTGTTGAAAGTTGCAAATTATTTGTGAAATTATAAAAAGCTTATATATCTGGCGATTGAATACATACGTTTTGGACTTTCAGCTTAGTACTGAATAGCTTTGTTTGTCGCGGTCAGTTCATAGATGGACGATTGCTTTATAAAAATACATAGGGTCTCCTCCATGCATCGGAAAGCATGTAAACCCGTTGGTCCTAAGCCTACTCCTAAGTGATCTTGTGTGTGTGTTTCAAGATAGTCATAAACAACTTTATTTTTTAAAAATATTTGCGTAGATGCTAAGACATTTTCTTATTATAGTACACTTTATTTGGTAGTAATGAATTAAACGATAATCTTTAGATGACATCAATAAATGATTCATTTCAAACGAGCGATGATGACAAATTATATAAATAAGATTTATAGATCTATGCTATAAATACAATTATCTCTTCTAAGAAAAAACGACACAATAGTATGACTTTAGCCACGGGAAAAACGTATCTAAGTAATCTAAGTTTACACGCGTTTTTCCCGAAACTAGTCTTACAGTTGTATTATTTCTAAGCAGGACGGAATACACAATAACATTCCACCCACACTTTAGTATATGTTATCGTAAACTTAATTAAAGAGCAACAATACAACACAAAAAGTAAATACGTAATGTTTATTCATTGATAGCGAGATACAGCTTACATTTCCTTATACGGCTATAATGTTGTATGACAGGATGTGGCCCTGACCAACCTTAGTCGATATTGTGTGGGTGTGGACCTACCAACTGTATGAACTTAACATTTCCAGTATTCGCATCGAACTAAAAGGAATGTTGCAAGTGACAAGGCGGTGACTGTCTCTTGTCCTGATACTTTGTTATATTACTTACTTATATTTATCTAGCTGCTGTTCACGTCGCTCACTCGCGTTGTGGAGATTATTATAATTTTTATTCCTTTTGTAACTGTATGTAAGAGTATTTTTTAAATAATCTCGACACTTAACTATTCTTTAATAACTATAGACTGAAACCTAATTATTGATCATAGGCAGACACCTACTTATGAAAGTTAGTAGGCACCTAATACATAAAAGTGAGAAGTAGCGCATAATATGATACCTTTGGCAAAATTAATATTGTTAGCTACTTTTTTTTAAAGGTAGAGAGAGCATTGGGTTCATTAATAGATCCATTAACGAAACAACAGCTCTCTCAACTCTTTCAGCAACCAGGTACACCCACATCCTGGCCAGGGACCAGATTTTAGAATATATTTGCTTTAAAATCAAACAATTCTGAAATGTTACTTCTTAGGGCCCTGCATAAGTTTCGGCAACGGTACCTGTTCTCAATTGGCATAATGAAACTTGTTAAAAAATCTGCTACGATCATATCACATAAGCAATTTAATTTTGAATATATTCTATTTAGTTTATTCAAATGAAGTGCCCAATTCTATTAAGATATGTAAAAAAGCAATGATCTCAATTGCGAGGAGGTATTATAATGAAGTAAACAGACGTGTATTTTTTCTTTTATTAAATACGACTCTCCTAAACCAAGCAACACAAAGTATACCTAAACTCGGAACAAGTATTTGAGGATGACCTGGATGACGCAATTTCTATTTTATTTAATTTCCCGTGAGGGGATCGAATCCACAACACGCCGCATATGTAATCTAACACCTAGCAGTCAAATCATGTTTGCGATGACGTAGAACTGAAATTCCATCTCTGAATCATTCACAAGTATTCTTAAGGCCATATTAAATGGTAGGTATTACCTACTGTTACTTTTTGAAGCCGGATATTTCGATCACGTATAGGTAATATTATTACGTACACAATACTTACAAAGAAATAAGTTGTTATTTTTACACTTGTAAGAATTTGCATTAGGTTTATAAATAGAGTCTACTGGGAAATATAACACCTAGATGTACAATATTTTATAAGTACATTGTAATATTAATCGAGAAATAGATAGGTAGGTACTATTGCAGTCGCGAATATTATTTTTATTTCTTCTTTTAAAGACAACTTCCACACTAGGGAACAAGCCCTGTTTCGCGGGGCACTTTGCACACATACACATATGTTAAAGCCTAAAAAGTACACCCAGATTCGGAACAAAAGTATTTATGAAGTTTTATTCCCGTGAGGGGTTCGAACCCACAACACATAGCGCAGTAGTTAATGGCTAGGTAACGACTTAAGCCGCTGAACATGTACAAAAGTATAAAAGAACTAATGTTTGCCAAATGCCAATAAATATATCATTAGTCAGTGATGGTCTTCCCTGTTATGTTTTGTGGAACATTTTATTGAGTTACATTAAGGTAAAAGGTACTTACTTGGTATTTACCTACAGCTCTTAACGCTTCTTTTTATAAAAGAATGCAGGTAAACCCCATTTTGTGAAACGAATAAGGATAACACTGGTATCGAAAGTAAAGCCGGTACATTATATACCTACATTGGACAGGATCCTTGCAAAAATAAAACTAAAAATATAAACTTATTATATCTAGGTGGAATAAGTATCTATTAAGATAGGAACGGTACCACCTACTTCTTTCATATATTCCTGTTCGGGCACTCGTGACAGGTTTTGCATAATTATATCAGTTTATTGGCGAGTCTTGGCCTTAGAATATTTTATTAATTCACTGTAGGGCATTGCCTTATAGATAAAATATAAGATAGGTATTAAAATGAAAACTTGTAAAAATACGCTAAAATAAATTTATGTTGGGTTGCTTTACGTAAAAGGCATCATAAGAGAGTATTATATGACAATTACCGTACTAGATCAAAACTCGATGTCTTAAGAGTCTAAATAGAATATTGGCGGTAAATGACACATCTATACTAATATTAAAGCTGAAGAGTTTGTTTGTTTGTTTGGTTGAACGCGCAAATCTCAGAAAAGTGCTGATTCGATTAGAAAAAAAACTTTTTTGTTGAATAGTGCATTTATCCAGGAAGGCTATATGGAGCGGAGCAGTAGTGAGATATGTTGCAAAATCGGGGAAAATATTCCAAATTACCACGCGGGCGAGCCCTAGTATAATATGTTCTGATCAGAACATATTTCGAATTATATACCTAAGTAGGTACCTACTTAAAATTCACTGGCAGTGAACCTAGTAAACCATGCAACATTACGAGACTTAAGTTCTATCTTAGTTGAAACAAAGTAGGTGCGAAATAATTTAACAGAGATATATAAAAAATATAGTCATCCAATTCTAAGTGTACAGTTTCCGGAACTCATGAGATTTTAAAACGTGCTATAACAAAAACTCACTCACTTAGACCCGGCAGAGTTACCGCAGTAAAAAATATACAAGCCGTATTACGCATTAACTTACAAAAAAAAAAACTATCAATAATTATGTAAAACCCATTACGCATAATAATTAGAAACCCATATAGGTACTTACTGACATTAAAAACCGTTATTTAGGCTATCGTACCTAATCAGTTTTATTAGATGTATAATGATATAAACAAATGCTACTTGAATGTTATAGATGCGAAAGCACATGCTGTCACTATTTGATACTATTCAAACATTGAACATGAACCCCAATAATATGGACTGAACATAACTTGACTGGGGAAATAGGTTCCTCCACGTTATAGAAGACTTCAGCTACATAAATGTATATCATATTGGGTATAAGTAACACTATCTGCGCTGCGTAGTTAGTACGCAGAACGTATTGCTGCATTTTGTATTATTTCGAAGACAAAACACAGTCATTACCAATGTGCATGTCATAAATAAAAAATAGTTGGGTAAGTTAAATTTATGACTAGAACAACTGTATGGATGTTCGAAATAGGCACCTTCCTACCTGTTTCATAAAATATAATGCTATAAGTAGGTAGATAGGCATGTCTCACACACAACACATGTCTTGCGAAAGTTTTTGGGACACCCTTTGAATGTTATTGAAAATTCATACTAAAGCCATTCTGTGATACTTCATAACATAGGTAGGTAGGTATAACAAATCATAACAAGTTGTTTTGTTATGTTTTACTTCTGCCTGTTCTGTAAGCAACGTTGGCAGCTAGCCAATTACTCAAAATGTCTTAGGGTTCAAGCAGACATGCTACGGCATCGGTGTTCAGCGATTTTGCGACTGTATCGATGCTGCATAGCGATTCAGTGCGTTTGGTCGCGATATCAGAATCGTGTGATTTTGTGACTGCATCAGTGTTGTATCGCGATTTGGTGACTCTCTGCTTTCCGTCGCGAACCATCGCTTCCTAATATATATAATTATGATCCAAATCGATGCAACCGGCAACCGAATGTGTGCGGATTGTAGCGTTCGTTGCTGTGTCGAGCTTTCGAAAAGCGATTTAATCGCCGTTTTTGGTGTTTTTAAGTATGCGGTGTGGAATGTTTGGTCGCAGCATTTAGTTTCGGAATCGGAGATCGCCGATACTAGGAGTAGCATGTCTGCTTTAGCTCTTATTCAACATTTTCTTGGATCAATAAACAAATACAAATAATAAAGACCACCAAACACACCGCAGTTCGGTGGTCTCTATTGTCGGTACTTCTTAGTCATCTAGGAAAGCAAAGGGATAAGAAATTGCTTTGTGAAACTTTTACCGTGTAAAAAGCGCTAGAGTATTTTCTGTGCATCACAAAATCCAATTTGATTGTTTCTACAAATAAATAAGAATTAAAGGCGAGCGAAATTTATTCTAAAACTTTTTTCACTAAAGATTGGGGTCAGCGTGCACTATAAAATAATGCGTATCACGTCGCGACTGTCTGGCCTTAGTGCATCTAGTTTGGGTATGTTAAACAACCTAACATTGGTTGACAGTATTTACGAGTTTAGATTTTATCAGATTACAATTTAAGTAAGTAACGAAATATTTAAAATGTTAGAAAAAAAAACTCAAAAATTCTGTGTGTAAAATTTCTGAGGATAACTAAAACAATCACACTGTGTCAGTTTGTTGAAGTCAAAACCGGTAGGTCTAGCTGAAAGTATGAAGTTTTTTAATACTTAGTATACGTTAATAAGTACTTAGAAAGGATAGTAAAAAAAATGTTCCCTAAGGGGATTACATAAAGACTATATCAAACTAAACTAAAAACTGCATTACCATAATATTATATCACTAGATGGAAATGCAGCTTACTTATTTATTTATTTATTTATTTATTTATTTATAACACAGATATCTTATTGCTAACAGTGAAAACCATGCACAATAAGTGGTAAAATTATTACAATATTGGATAAAATTAATTACAGTTACAATTTAATTAAAGATTTTAAAATAATTTATTGAATTAACATAAACATAATATTAGTAATAAAATTAATTAATTGTTATGAAATTGAATGATCAAGGTGTGAAAGATTAAAAAATATAAATATGTATTAGTAGGTAGCTATTATCATAAAGTACTAATGAATAGTCAAAGGTAACAATTATTGAATACTGCTACCAATGGTCGTTGCCTCAATGTGACGCCCTGCGGTGGATAGAAATGTGTGTTCAGTGCATGAGAATAAGTCTAATGTTGAGTCATGTAGAATGTCATTGATAAGACGGAGCGCGCGCGGTAGGGGTGCATACAAAGCCAGATTGCTCCGACAGGATGGCACTTCTAATAGCTGATGCTGTCGTCGCATACACACAGTGTACGTGCCGTGTTGTGGTACACGAAAGTGTACCTGCGCCAACAGCATCGAGTTGTAAATATTACCCCGTATTAAACAAAATAAATATTTAACAAGGGTAACATTACGTCGTACTGCTAACATTTGATAATCCACCATCCCCACGATATACAATGTTGGATATAAATATGGATAGTAATAATATAGACGTTTAAATAAATATCTAATAAATAACTTTTGAACTTTTTCGACATTTTGTATATCTTGTGTTTGGAAAGGGTTCCATATGATAGAATTTGTTTCGAGTGTGGTACGAACGTAGGCATTATATAGTATACATAATGTTGAACGGTTTTTAAAGGACCTAGACTGTCTGAGAACAAACCCTAAACTCTTACGCGCTTTATCACATGTTTTTGTAATATGGTCGTGAAAACTTAAATGAGTATTATACCATGTGCCCAAATCTTTGACTAAAGCCACTCGTTTTATGATGGTGTTATCGATTGTATAATCCTTGCAAATAGGAGTAAGTGCGCGACCATATGACATGACGACACATTTATTGATATTTAGATGTAAACTATTCTCGCAGCTCCAGTTTATTACATTATTAATGTCGTCCTGTAACAGAACGCAATCGGATTGTGTACTTATTGGGAGGGCTAGTTTTACATCATCTGCAAACATTAGGCATGTACTATTTTTGATCTTAGAAGGCAGGTCATTTATAAGTATTAGAAACAATAATGGACCCAGACAACTACCTTGACCTATGCCTGAGTTGACTATATATTCGTTAGATTTGTAATTTTGGAATAATACATATTGTTTACGGTTTCTTAGGTAGTCTGAAAAAAAGTGTATAAGATTTTTTGAGAAACCTATAGTTGCCATTTTGTATAATAACCTATCGTTTTCGACTTGATCAAAAGCTTTCTGAAAGTCAAAATAGGCTACGTCTACCTGTCTCTTTTCGTCAATTTCACGTGAAAGCAATGTTGAGATATTAATTAAGTTGCTTGTGGTTGAGCGTCCTGGTAAAAAACCATGTTGCTGGTCACAGAACCATCCGCGTAATTGATTGTATATTAATTTATATAACGTGGATTCCATAACTTTACCAAATACTGATAGAACTGCAACAGCGCGGTAGTTTTTTATATCTGATTTAGGTCCTGTTTTATGTATCGGGAGGACTTAGGTGGTTTTCCACACGGCTGGGTACATCTGTTGCTTAAGGGATAAGTTAAAAATGTGCCATAATGGATCAACAAACACTTTATAACTTACTGTTATAAGGGGGCTAGCTAGCTGTACTAAGCTAGTTTTTAGTTTAGTTTGATATATATAGATTAAAAAATAAAGTCTGTTTTTGGGTTCTACAAATCTATATTCGGGACAATCCTACACACATGCCTACCGCTGCGACTCCTGTGAGCCAGGATTAACAGCGGAGTAACCAACTGATACACCGAGTTTTGACACTCGTGCGTCCCGTGGACAACTTAACCTACTGTCTTGAACTCCGCAACGAATTTAATCAGAAGTAAATAGGAAGAGTTAGAAACAAAACTTTCCACTTCCCTACACTACAATTCTATATATTAGTTACCGAGTATATTTATTGGCTTCAAGCTTGCAATTACGATAAGGACAGAATAAGTCGTATAAGTTTATAAATTTTTTATAAATCTATCTCCTTACCAGACAGGCCCGTATCTAGGGAGGGGCAGTCGCCTCAGGTGGCAAAGACTGGGGGGCAGTCACTAGACCCAGCCAGTCCAGCTGTTTTTTAAAATTGAAAACCTAGATCCGGCGCTGCTACCAGATCAAATACATACAATACAATTTTTTAAATCATGCTCCGAAAAAAATCGTTAAATTTAAAGAAATACCTACCTATTGTTAAGAGTGACAAGTAGGTGTTGCAGCTGGTATGTGTACGTCGAACGTTTATGAATAATTTATTTGCACAGCATCCGTGAACTAGTCGTGAACAATGGACGAGAGAAGTGGATGATTATATCAGCGTACATATGACACGGTTCGAGTGATTTATGATCAGAATAGGATGAGCTGTTTACGTCCTTAGAAGGCTACGTATAATGATTGTAATCATTGCTATTCCCTTGTAACATAATTATAGGATACGATAGTATAACATTTATGTTACGTTGATATTTTATGTCAACATAGTATTTGTCTTTCAGTCATCGTTAATGTCATGTTATTATGAGTACTTAGGTACCTGTTTAGTTATGTAGTTTGATGTTTATTTATATAAACAACATGTATAATGGCGGATTTAATGCTAGAGGCATTCTCTACCAGTCAACCAAAAGGGTGATATCAGGTGAATTTAAGTCTAATATTATTCAAATTCTGCATCGATGGTCTAGCAGTCATTGAATGCATTTCTGTAATGCTAAGTCAGCAGTATTCAATATCGTTAAATCGAAATTTCACAATGTTCCCCATATTTAAGTTGAGGTTCATATTTTCTTTCAAATTAATTTTAGCAAAAAAAAACCGACTTCAATACAGCATGTTGTAGAATTTTCAAAAGCCCTAAAATCTTTAAGTCTTAAAGTATTTAAACAGGATGAACTTCCATACAAACTCTTATCTCATTTTTCCTACCTAAAAGACGGTTTTTTTAATCTGATCATTTACAGCTAAGGTGCATCTCATGAACATTCAAATAAGCCCAAACATGGCTAAATTACATTGTTTGATCATGGAGTTCGGTCGCCTACGTTAGGCTTCATCATCAGTTCAGTTTAATTGTACCTACCATTTTTATTTGCTACATTACATTTGCTTCGTAATAGTTGCTTAACATACTTAATCGAAACTTATCTAATCCATCCGTGAAATATTTATTATTGAGAAGTTCAGATGGCCATTTGTGGTCTTCTTCATTAGTTTCACATCACCAAATCACACTTTCTGAATGCAAATGTTTGATTTGTTGCTAAAAATATTAAAATTGCTATATGTATATATTATAGTTTTTGAGGAGTTCCCTCAATTCCTCACGGATCCCATCATCAGAACTTTGGTTTTATAAAAATGGGACCAAACTGGAAGTATGTTCTCTCAGACACAAAAATATTTTTTCAAATCGGTTCATAAGCGAAGGAGTTTTGCGAACAAACATAAAAAAAATACACACGATTTGATAACCTCCTCGTTTTTGAAGTCGGTTCAAAAGACAAGACTACTCCCGCAATAGGGAACAAATCCTGTGTCGCGGGGGACTTAACAAACATACAATTTACGGACACAAAGTATGCCGCCTTGTCGGGACAACAATTAAAGGATAGCACAATTTTTGTCCCGTGTCCCGGGATCCGACCCACAACACGCCGCGCAGTTGTAACTGGCGAGGTACTCGTAGTCACTTAAACTACTAAAGTAACCGTGTAGTCAATTAGATCGAATAAAAAAACTTAAAAGTTACAGGCAATTGACAGCTACATTGAACGATGAGTAGGTAAGTACCTATTCTAATGTTTGTTTTACGGAATGAGCACCCTGCTGAGGTTTTCCCGACAGAATATAGTATATAGGTACTACCCACTAGGTGGATACAGGACATAATCAGAGCTGCAGAAAAGCACTAGATGCAGGCAGCTCAAGATCGGCCATTGTGAAAACATATGAGAGAGGCCTACGTTCAACAGAGAACGTCATCAAGCGAAGATGACATAGCAAGAGCAGAAAAGAGTTAAAAGGGTCACAACACGGGGTCGGTAACGGGCGTTTAATACCCCTGGTGTTGCAATCGTCCATAGGCTACGGTAACAGGCTAGCTAAAATAAAAATGACTGTGGACGCGTGGGTAGGAAAACAGATTATATGTTGAAAATATCAGAATGAGTAATTACACTGACATCCAATAATATCGATGACATCTCGAGACAGTGGTAAATAAAACAAACTGTTTATCTATAGTAATATCACAGTTTAAATTAAATCCTAAGACTGTGCTGATTTATTAATTGTGAAAATAACTTTGTATATGTACCTATGTTTCTTTGTCCGTGTGGTGACGGATTAAGAATACAAATGTCACCACCCCTTCCATCCCGAGGGTGTCGTAAGAGTCAACTAAGGGAGTAAGTGTTATTCACCGCAAGAGAGGGAAAATTCGAAACAAAACCCTATACCAACCCGTCTGGCCAGCGTGGTATAGTAGGCTAACATCCCTCTGTTTGGAGGAGACCCGTGCCCAGCAGTGGGACGTTAATGGGTTGAGACGTATAGGCATACTAGACAATGATGTATGGCTAAGCAATGTTGATGTGGTTCATCTTTTTGATGCGTAGGTACACATAGATTCCAGTATACAAACGGTATCAAATGACTAATACCTAAAGCTTTGGATCACATGGATAATTCTCAATCATGAAGATGATATAGCAAGAGGTTCTTAAAGAAAAGAGTTAATTAAAAGGGTCACAACAGAGAGTCGGTAACGGGCGTTTGATACCCCTGGTGTTGCAATCGTCCATAGGCTACGGTAACAGGCTAGCCAAAATAAAACTATAACCATTAAGGTAAATATTGTGATTTATCAAGTAGGTAAGTAGTATAATATATTTAACTGCCCTTTTAGTTTCGATCCCCAACCAGCACAAATCTTTTATGTGATGAGCTCTTCGATCAGCAGCGATGACATATAATTATATATATATGTCAATTTATATTATACATAATTATGTATTATGTAAATTTTTACTGTAGTTTGCCGAAATTCACAGAAGCTGCTCAAAAGTGTATAATAACTAAATCTAACGATATTTTGTAAAATTAAGTAGATATACATATATTATATGTATAATCATTTTTAGCTTACAATATTGTTTTGGGAATAACTGTAAAAATATTGTAAATGAGTTTAAATGAATAAATAAATAAAATATTTGATCGAAGGAAGAGCTCGATTCTTTGTTTTATGACTGGGTGTAACTTACCTATACCTACCTTAAGTAGGCATGTATTCAGAAATGTATAAAATAGGCATGTTTAGCAGTTGTTTAGTTGCCATATTAGGTACTATGGCAACCAAATATCAGATGGCTGTGTGAGTCGACCTACGATATCATTCAGTAGGTATTATTATTATTTATCAAGCACCAGGGACGCAAGTATTCGGATTCAATAGCCACACTGGACAGAACCTTTACAGCAAGTGTCTCTGCGGTCATACTATGACGTCATTACAGTAATTAATTTTCGATCTTGATTTAAATTTCAATCAATGACAAACTTAAAGCTAGGTAATAAAGTTGACATCTAACAAATTTCAAATTAAGATATATATACATCGCTTTACAACATATATGATCTCAGTGGACTTACCATGACGTATTAAACGTGAGTCGTTCGAGCGAAAAAGAGAGATGGAAAGAGGGATGGAGCTATATCTATACTAATATTGTAAAGCTGAAGAGTTTGTTTGTTTGAACGCGCTAATCTCAGAAGGTACTGGTTCGATTAAAACATTTTTTTTTTGTACAATAGTGTATTTATCTAATAGTGTATGATCAATAGGAGCAGAGCAGTAGTGGGATATGTTGCAAAATCAGGGAAAATATTCCAAATTACCACGCAGACAAAGTCGCGGGCGACCCCTAGTACATTATATAGCTCCGTTCCTCTTCCTCGCTCGGACTCTGACTCACGTTTTATCACATAAGCCCCCAAGTTCATGCAATTGAAATAATAGGGATATTAAATAAAGTAAACATATATTTATTAAAATATTTAATTTTCATATTACAATGCTTTAATAACTGTTTGCTTATTATTAAGTACATAAGTAGTTATCACAATATCAATAGTAAATACTTAAATGGTAAAATAAGTCTTCGTTTCGTTACAATACTATCTTTAATACATCTTGGCATATTATCGTTTTCCGTAACCTGTAACAAAGAAATATAATATTAAAGTTGAGAGTAGAGAGATAGTATTTGCTAATAGCTACGTTTTCATGTGAATTCTATTTAACTAATATTATAAATGCGAAAGTTTGTGAGGATAATCAGATGGATGTTTGCTACTCCTTCACGCTAAAACATCTTGACGGATTTAGACGAAACTATACACTGTTATAGGTTATAATATATACCAGAATAGCACATAGGCTACAATTTATTATATATCTATAAATATTAGAATCCGTTACAAAATTCCCACAAGCGAAGTTGCGGGCAAAACCTCATAATTAATATTTTCACAGAATAAAAAATAGCCAATACATCTATCATCTCCATGCATATCATCAATCCAATACTAAATTTAATCTTAGGGTGGAGGAAGCTACTTTTATTTGTCCTGGTGTCCCTAGCACATACCAAAGGACAAATGTAGAAAGTTTAAAGCCCTGATTTATATACATATTTAATACACTTATAAATTATATTGATTACCTATATCCTAGGCGTCACTTTAGTGAAGTACCTATGATTAGTGTTGTTCCAAGGTCCTCGTTGCCCATTATTCTTAGATTATCCCTTTTAAATTTATACCCACCCACAATTCACTATTCACTAATAATAATCAGTATTCATGAGCTATAAAACGATTCAAGGCTTTCGCAGTGCGCTAAACAATCATAGATATAAACATATTTATGTCCACAAATGCACTCAATCTACTTAGCATTTGTGTCATGGTTTGCTATTTCGAATAAATTTGACTTTTATTTTTATTGCATGCAGAACAGGCCTAGGCAAAAAGCCTTAAAACAAAGTTATAAAGTTTACTTTAATACTAGCGAGCATGCTCGACTGGGGAAGGACCTCCACCGTACAGAAGTCCACACACAACGGTGTAGTGGGCCTGTGTGTGAGAGTTCAGATTTTCTATGCTCATTTAGGGATAAGTTTTGAAAGAAACGTTTTCCTATCCCAGAGATACTATATCAAAAAATTGTGTAAAAAAATTTGGCCGGCAACACGCAAGTGATACCTGCAAGCGTCTAAAGGCTACGGTAAGTAACTACATTAACATCAGGCGGGCCGTATGCTTGTATGCCACCTAAGTAGTATAAAAAAATGAATCAGGTAACATGTTACACTTATTGAAAGAAGGTTAATCCCCAGCAGTAACAATTAATTAATTTGATTGCATTTAAAAAATGTCTTACCTCCTTTAGTATACGCTCCAGCAGAGGAGTGCGCACTTGCTGAGCTACTGGCAAAGCTTCCTCCAGTACCAAAACTGCCAGAGCTCGAAAGACCTCTTGCAACAGCTCCTGCAGAGCTTCCACTGCCATTTAAGCCTCCTTGATATCCACCACTACACCCCCCGCCACACGGACTACTACCCTTAATACCATGTGCTGCTTGATGTGTGCCGTATGGTCCAATATTTGAACTTCCTGACGACCCCGAGTACGCAGTAGCACCTGCTGCACTACCGGCGAATGCTCCTATATTTGAATGAGCTCCTAAGTGACCTGCAGTACTAGCATCGAAAGGAGCGCCACTAGCAAGTGTTCCAGGTTTAGTCTCATGTGGTGAATGAATGTCTCCACCACCATAGAGTGATCCTCCATTTAGTCCACCAACAATTTTCGAAAGATCCACTTTGCCATCGTCATAGGGTTTCAGAAAGCCAGGTGGTCCACCAAATCCTCCTGAATAGGCAACCGCATTGGCACTAGCTGCACTTGAGGCTGAAGCATGAGCTCCGCTTGATGCAGCACTGTACCCCGGCGATGATGGAGATGGTACCTTGGGATTGCAATTTCCAGAGGAGCACGCAGGAGTAGATGCACCCGTCGATGGTTTATTTTGATCATGAGGGTTTACGCTTCCGGCAGGATGTGAATAATCATTGGGCTTTAATGGTGCTCCAAAACCACTAGTGTAACCTGGAAGTTGCTGACTTGAGCCCGCAGTTGTCCCGGATGAAGCGATGGTTCCAGTAGTCGATGAAGGCAGATTAGCGCAATTTGCAGTTTTACAATTCGATGATCCGATGCCGGTTGAAGGAACATTATATGAATTATCACTGGGCGTTACAGTACCAGAAGGTCCTCCAAAACCACCGGTATATTGTGGTTTTGTATTAGTATTCGGGTTGGTAACGTCATAAGATCCAGTTGGGGCATGGACATCAGTAGGTACGCTATTAGCTGGGTAGATAGCGCAATTTCCCGTTTTACATCCAGCGGAGTAAGTGGGGTTAAGTGGTTGTGTAATATAGCCTAGACCAATTGGTGCTACAGCAGGAGCACTAGGATTAGTTACTCCCACTGGTCTATTATAACTACTAGTAACCCCAGGTGAAGTCACGCTGGGCTGATGTGGTAAACTACTTGGACTTGTGACACCGAATGATGGTTGTGGGTATGTTCCAATAGTAGTACCAGCACTAGAAGGAGAACAGTTTGGTGTTGTACAACCTGGTAAATTGTTGCTAACAGGGGATTTACTGGGTAATACTCCTGGGTAACTAGGGTTATGACTGTTAGGAGCAGTATGCGGAACGGCAAATTCATTAGGCTTGAGTACTCCAGCAGGCCCTCCGAAGCCACCAGTGTAAGGAGGAAGATCACTAGATGAATCTACACCTGCACTTGGTTTGGTAGCGCCATATGATCCGGATTGGGGATAAGAGGGAACTGTAGCTCCTGGACCTGAGGTATATGTATTACAATTTGGCGTTTTGCAACCTGTTTCAGAAGGCAAATTCGTAGCTTGTATGTCAAATTCATTAGGTTTTAACATGCCAGCAGGTCCACCGAAACCACCTGTGTATGTTGGTAACTTATCACTTGTTACCGTTACACTTCCGCCTTGTTGTTTGTGAATACCATATGATCCTGCCTGTGCAGAAGCTGCAGATGTTACGGCAGTAGGAGATGATCCAAAACAATTCGGTGTGTTGCAACCTGTTGGGGAAGATGATGACGTTGGGCTTGCAGATTGAATGGGTTTATTAGCAACAGGTGCGGGAATAGTATAATCATTAGGTTTAAGCATTCCAGCAGGACCCCCAAAGCCACCAGTATATGAAGGCTGTTTTTGTCCAGATACATTTATGTCTCCGTTTGGTGAATGACTACCAAATGGGCTGGGTTGTGGATTTACACCATGTGAAGAAACTTGGCCAAAACAACTTGGGGAATTGCATCCTGTAGGAGAGTTTCCAAATGTGGGTTGACTCTGTATCGGTGTGCTGGGTAAGGGGCTTGGACTATTAGCTCCCGCGGTGGGACTATGATACTCATTCGGTTTAAATACTCCAGGAGGTGCACCAAACCCACCTGTGTAAACTGGAAGCTTGTTATTCGAGGGTTTATCCTTGTCAGCTGGTCCAGATGGACTTACTTGTCCGGGTTGCCCGTAAGGTCCAGAAGGCAAACTTGCTGTATAATATGGATTACAGTTTGGTGAACTACAACTTGGACTTGCGGCACCGGGATGAATGTCAGTAGATCCTGTACCAGATGGTCTGTCACTAGATGGTGCTGAATCACAGTTTGAACCTGCACAATTTGTAGAACCTGGGTAATAAGAAGATCCTTTTTCTGGTTGTGAACCATGAGGACTTAAATAGTTAGTTGACAAGGCATTGCTGGTTGTAGAAGAATAACTTCCTTTATGTGGGTTTTCACATTTCCCATCATGACAACTGGGTTTCTGTGTAGGGATATCGTAGGTTTCGCGGCTGGGAACGTTGTAACTTGATGGGAGATTGCCATGTTCATCTTTACAGTTGCCAGAATTGCAGTTAGAATCTTGTTTTGGTGTTTCCAAATCAGTGGAAGGGATGTGATAACTGGGTGTCGATCCAAAATTAAAATAAGTTGATGGTTTCACATTCTGGTACGAATCTGTCGATCCATGACTGTAACTGGGTTTTGAGTTAAAATTTGTTGATGGTCCGCAACTGCCCCCTCGGCAATTTGAACCAGAATCGAACCCTGATGCTTTACCGTGATTGGAAGACTGATCTTTCGCATCCTGAGCCGATTTTGACGAATGAGCTACGAAATGGATGTCATCAGAGTCATCGTATGGTAATGCAGATAGAGCAGTTGGTGATGGTGCTCCACATTGACCTGATGCGCATTTGTTATCTGCATCATAACTAGATGGTGCTGTTCCAGTTTGCAATTTAGGCTGACACTGTCCAGGTGAACATTTTTCAACGCTGTTGTCACAAGTTGGTCCATGGCAATTAGCACCAGATATAGCTCCTGATCCAGCTATAGCTCCAGCCTTGGCAGCATTGTATCCATGGAGACCTGAATCAGCACCGTTCGCACCGTGGTTTGCAGATATATCATTGGCTCCAGAAATTTGACATCTACCAGTCGTGCATCCTGGACCAGAGAGACCACCGGTTCCAGAGCTGCTATAGCTAAATGAGCTAGAGCTGGCACTGGCACTTGACGAAGACGAGCTGGCAGAAGATGATTTAGAAAAACTTCCTGAGAAGCCGCCTCCAAACGGCGGTATATCACCACGATCGCCAAACGCGCTTGCTGCGGCTATTGAGTCAGCTGAAAACAAAAAAACACAATAGTATAATAATCGTTTAAAAACTTATTTCATTGTTATTGCACTTCTACACTGCTTAAATATAATTACGACTCACACATCTGATCCCAAGATATGAACCTAGACAGAGCCGGTACTATGGCAATCAGAAAATTGGTAAACTATTACATTACTAAATACATAACATAGGTACATACTTTATTAATTAATTTATAAATGAATTAATATACACAGCAAAGAATTGTGCTCATCGCACAACGATTTGTCCTGGGTGGGGATCGAACCCACGAACTCGGGCTTAGTAGTCAGGGTCACTAACCACTAGACTAACAGATCAGTTTAATTAATTATTAAGATTTTATAATAGATATGAGTGAAGCCTCAATCATTACAACATAACAGAAAGTAATATGAGGAAGATAAATATAATTATATATTATGTAGTAGGTAATACCTACATAAATCACTCGCTAAATATAATTTGACATTTAAAAACAAAGGTCATTCTTTAAAATATGTTTACCTAAATATTAAAATCTAATTTTGACGTAATACCATATCTATGTATGTATAGCTATTGTTACCCATTTTTCAAAGTTATTTGAATACCTAGTTTAAGTTTATAAGTACCAATGCAAAACAAATTGTGTAAGTTAGATAGCTTAGTAGCAAAATAATTCTCTACAATAAATACAAGACCCTCCGAGCTCAAATATCTGTGATACTTATAGCATTCACAGACAAATACGTTTAAACGTTTTATTTTACATGACTATATTTTATTTTTTGAATTAGACTTTTAATTTGAAACCTACAGCTAAAATAAAATAATTTAATTATTTTTATTATAATTGGATTTTAATAAAAATAATTTTGGAATCCTGTGCTTTTATGAAAAGCACTGAAATCACATACCTACATATTAGACCATGGAACTTCGTCTATTACAATTACTTTTTTAAAATTAACTAATTAGGTGGCGAACAAGCATAAAGCCCGCATCAAGCAGGTAAGCCTTTATCGTAGACACTTGCAATACTAAATGCATCGCTTGCGTATTACCGACCAAAAATGTTGTAACATAATTGTTTTGTTATGGCCTTATGGAGTATAAAAACGCACCCTTAAATCCAATCCCTAAAAGCATGATGCTCTAACTTACGAGTAAGTACTTCTTAATAATATTAAAGGAACAGATGTGCACCTACCTCTAGCCGCTGCTCCTGCACCTCCTTTTACACCATATCCATAAGGAGTAGCGGTCACTAAACTTACGAGTGATACAACTAAAGCACAAGTTCTGAGCTCCATCATTGGGAAGCTTCTCAATCACAATGTTTTTATTCAACAACCGCTTGCTTTTATAAAGCGATACAAATACTAGTGTATTATAGCAAAAAACCTGTTGGCGTTTAGTTTCTGCGAATCGGAGGTTGTATTAACGTAGGCAGAAGGTATTGTTTCCCGTGCTCACTGTTGGCTGCTAAGGTGCTTAAAATATTACTCACCCAATCATATAGGTATATCCATACTAATATTGTAAACGCGAAAGCAACTTTGTTTGTTTGTTGAATTATCACGATTAAACGGCTGAAGGGATCTTAATGAAATTTGGCAAGGAGATATATGGTATTTTGAGCAAGGACATATGGTACTTTTTATCGCAATAAGAGACATCGTCGCGGGCAGAGCCGGGGACAACAGTTAGTATGTATAAGTATACATATGCTATCAAATAGTATAGTGCGGGAAAATACATTGTTATAACGACACGTTCTATCTCCGGTTTGGTATTTATATTGTTGCGGTAATCTTTTGTTTTGTGAGGAACATACTAATTGATTGTTTAGATTTGTCGGAGCCATGCAAATGTCTACATACTCTTTATGGATGCATTATACCAAAAAGATATCGATAAAGACTTTGTTTCAGTGTGTACGATTTAACGTTTTATTTATTTTAATACCTAGATGACCGACAAGCCATCGGTCCGCTCAATCCTTTTACGAGGCGTACCTATATGAACCTATGGTGCCGTAGTGGTGGTGCGTACGATTGCTGCGCAGAGGTAGGTATAGGTTTCGACGGCGAGATGTTTGGATTTTGTGACAAAAAATGCTCAGTTCGAAGTCTAGAACTGTAATCGGTAGGTATATGGTAATATTCTTTATTTTAATTGGACCTAACTTATAACTGGTGAAATGTGCTTCCTACCCCTCTGCGAAAAAATGCGTGATGCTATGGACATCTGCCGCACCCGGAAACTGTTGTGGGGGCCTTTACAACCATACAATTACACAACTCAATGTACAACTAGACTTAGATCAACAATTTATGGGTCACACAATTTTTAACCCGTGTAGGGATCGAACCCACAACACGCCACGTAGTGGTAAACGGCGAAGTAACTAATTAACAACCGTACAACCAATTCAACCTTTGTCGGACTTATAATATTATATAGGTAATAATATTTCAAATAAGCACGATTTTCTTTGTGCCCGTTAGTTGTGTTTGTAAAGTCCATTAATAACGGATCCTTCACGTCATTTTTGCATTAAATCCAGTGCCGGCTTTAGCATTACCGGCGCCAATCAGCGAAGATCTATCCCCCTCCTTCCCACGTTTCCCGATCGTTTTTTGTTTTTGGTCTACACCAAACTTTAAGAGGCGCTAGGCATGATGATCCCTAAAGCCGGCACTAATTAAATCTATTCCGCTACGCTTAGCGTTTGTAGACAATATTATTATCAAATTCAAATTCATTTATTGTTTGTCACAGGTGTAAAGTAGGTTCTTAAAATAATAAATGTTTGTTATGTATCACTGTAACATACCTAAGCGGTGTACAATCTATATAAAACAATAATTAATAGTTGAATTTCATTACAAAATTCATATAAATTATAAAATTATTATCATTAAATGTCATTTAACAAGTCCTCATTTCGTCAATTATTACATTAAATATCATTAAATTATTTTAGATGTCAGTTACTTATTACCTATTAATACATATTAGTCAATTACTACAATTTTAGATGTCAGTTACTTATTACCTTTTAATACATATATAGGTACCTATTAATACATATTAGTCAATACTTCTGTCATTTAAAAATATTCATTACATATAAAAAATTCTTTGAGCTTGTATTTAAATTGATTTATAATTTTAATGTTTTTAATATAATTCGGTATTTTGTTATAAATTTTGACTCCCATACCAAATATACTTAATTTAAATTTAGTTGTTCTACACTGTACTGCCTTTAATTCATTTTTGTGTCGCTGACTTCTCAATGTTTCATAGTTCCCAATATCGCGTTTTACGATTAGTGCTGCTTCTAATATATATAATGAGGGGAGAGTTAATATTTTTAATCTTTTAAATAGTTCTTTTAAATCTTTTAATTCTACATGAGTCGGTTTGTTGAAGCCCGCAGATACTTCTAACACATTTTTTTTGTGCTCTAAAAGCAAATTCTTTATTTGTAGAATTCCCCCAAAATGGCCAAAATATAATACCATATTTTAGTGTTGAACCTACATACGCGTGATAAACGCTCAGAAATGTATTTTCATTAAGAACTTTTCTCAGCAGAAATGTATTTTTTGCAAACATGATCAACCTGCATTTTCCAGTTTAGCCCAGAATCAATATGTACCTACTCACAGAAACTTTGGGTTATTAACTTCTTTTATTATAGTTTATTCTTTCTTTATAGTTTATTACTAGTTTTTCTGGATTTGTGTTTATGTTTGTAAAAGTCATGTAACAAGTTTTTTCAATATTAATTTTTAAATTATTAGCTATCAACCAGTTTATAATTTCTTCGAGAGCTTCGTTAATGTTTATTTCATATTTTTCTAGACTGTCATTAGTAAATAAAGCTGTGCAAATAAAATGATATCCTGATTTATTACTGTAGGGAAATCGTATATATAAATTACATTTCATTTTTATGTTGTGAGTACCAGAGCTTATTCATCAAATACCTACGTAAGTACTCATCATTCCCTGCAGGCTGTAAGTCACGTGAGAAAAATAGCAGATCCGCATCTAGAATATTAATGTTGAATTAAATATAATGGTTAATATTGACGCGTGTGACATACGAGGAGGACAGCCGACGGCAGTATTGGTCGTTCAGGTAAAGTCGTGAGACCGCAGGCGTGCGGAGCTGCATCCACCACACATCCGGGTGACGCGCCGCCTATTATATACTTACCACAAATTCTCCACACAAACACACACACACGAGTCTCAAGCTGTACACATAAAATAGGTGGTACTATAGTTTGTCTACGTACAGTTTGCATAAAAACAGATGAACATACCTAATAATAATAGCCGTGCAGACCGATTTCAGTTACGGCGGCCAATCCAAGGTGCACTCACTATTCCTTTACTCTTATAGTCTAATCTAACACGACCGGAGAGAGATCAGGCGTAGGACCAACGGCTTTCCAAGGCACGGGGGTGTTAACACCGCCAATTTCGTAACTCCGGGCATCTATTGTGAATTTCTTGACAGAAAAACTCAATATCGATTTTTGGCCCGACCCGGGAATCAAACCCGGGAACTCGTGTTTAGCAGTCACACACATCGACCACTGAGCCACGGAGGAAGACAAGCATACGGCCCGCCTGATGTTAAGCCAATGGACGCTTGCAACACCAAAGTATCACTCGCGCGTTGCTGACCCTGTAAAAAACCTTATAACTCCTTTCTTGAAGAACCCCATGCTATAGTCTCTGGGGAAAACCTCGACAGGGAGCTCATTCCACAACCTAATTGTGTGTTGGTCTTTTGATATAGTTTTTGACCAAAGACCAAACCTTTGCTAGATACCACTTTTGTTGTTGACTGTACAAGACACGCATTTTATAAGTAGGTAAATATACATATTATAAATAAATACTATTAAATAAAATAAATATGATTAACTACCTATAATATGCGATCATTTATAAGAATACAAGAATACCTACATGTAAACAACTTCGTCAGCCTAATGTACGACCGAACGCAATTTAGAGGTCAAGGTCTATATCTTGCTGCGTATAGGATATGACATTATTACCACGATGACTAAACTCGCGCACAATTTCGAACCGATCATTTCATTTAACAAAATTAAAATATAAGAATTAATTCTCCTAAACTTGTCTAAATATGATCTTTTATCCGTACCTCCGTTTCGTATCAGCAGATCAGAGGATGGGAATCCTAGGGAACTCGAGAAACCTCTTCAATGATTCTATTATAGGTACACACAACTTGTGCATTTGCTTTAGAAAAATACAATTGGCTAAGTGGAACTGCTGATGATGACCAAATCAAATTGGAAATAATGATTAAGATATTGGTAGGTTTATGACAATCTAATAACAAAAAAGCTATCTCTACATGAAAAAAGCAAAACAAACTGAATTACAGATTAAAGTTGGTGCCTAGGTAAATAGTAAGTGGCGGGCGTGTACTTAGCCTATACTTCAATCTGTAGTTCAGTTTTTTTAGCCCTAATTAAGTAGGTCTAATTTTTGTATTAATTGATCATAATCATATTGATGTGGAAAAATCAGCACCAGCATCTGTTGATATTGAAGTGAACATAACAGCATCGACCATCTAGAAATTTAAAAGAGGTTTCGTTATAAAATAACGTAGGTTGTTATTAAAATGTTAACATTTTCCTTCTGATTCTAGTTTCGGAGAATGCTACAAGGAGAAGGTCAATATAATTATGAAGAAAAGACCTTTGTGATGAACATGATGTGTTCATTCCGTTTCCTACACAATGACTAAACCATTAATATGTATTAAATTATGGTCTGAGCTACTTTGTTGTGCAACTACATTATATGTAAGCAGGTATTTCTAATTTAGTTGTCGTGATATAAATACTTACGTATACATTTAAACTGCAGAGACGTATTACAAACAAACAACTGGTAAATATGGCAACAGCCATAACAAATATTGTAAAACGTGTGAACGTGTAAATACATTAATATGGCAAAGTGCTGTCACTGCACATTACTCACGTTCATCGTTTAATCCCTTCCAACACATAATTGTATTTTCCTTTGTTATGTTTTAATATAAATAGATTAAGATTAAGAATAAAGACCAGTCGATTACAAGCAAAAATCATCGTCTTATTTTACTCCTCAAAACGAATATAGCAATACGCTATAATTGGTGACCCCGACTGGCTACCGCTTCTCTAGTGCTGATATAATACCGGGACGACCGGAACCCAAATTGGTTTTCAGCATCAAATCTAGAAAGTGATAGAAAACAAACAAGACACCATGGCTCCACCAGCGACTCCAGCGAAAGGCGACGCCAGCACTGATAGTATTGCAGCGATATCAGTTACCGAGAAACTGCCTCAATTTTGGACTGACTCACCAAGATTGTGGTTCGCGCAGTTCGAAGCAATCATGGCTCCCCAGAAACAAGGAGAGGAATATAAGTACAACATGGTAATTGCCAAATTGCCAAAGGAGGTGATCCATCAAGTAAGCGACATCCTGACACATCCTCCAGACGAGCAAAAATATACGGCTATTAAAGATCGCCTTATAAGCTGTTACGAGGAGAGCGAGCACAGAAAATTTCAAAAGCTATTATCAGAGATGGACCTCGGTGACCAGAAACCTTCCCAGCTATTACGAAAAATGCGGGAAGCAGGCAGCGGGAAGATGAACGACGATACGATACGTCTCCTGTGGTTCCGACAACTCCCAGCCACCATTACATCTATCATTGCAGTATCCGAAGACTTGACATTGGAAAAACTGAGCGAAATAGCCGACAAAATTCACGAGAATCTAACGTATACACGAACGAGCGCCATATCGTCGACAGCTGACATCAGTTTAATAACAAACCTGACGTCACAAATTGCAGCGATGCAAATTGAAATAAACGAGCTTCGCAACAATCGTCTGTCTCGAACGCGACAACGCAGCAGTTTCCGGTCACGTAATGATTCACGCTCACGGTCAATGTCGCACTATCGAAAGCCGCAGAATGGCATTTGTTATTATCATAACAAATTCAAGCAAAATGCAATAAAATGCCGGCAGCCGTGTACATGGAAGAAAAATACGAATGCGATGTCGGAAAACTACTAATAGCACAGAAAGCGACGGATCTCTGTGCTATGCACCCCGCTAACCGTCTAACTATAACCGACTTAAACAGTAGTTATAGATTTTTAGTCGACACCGGTGCAAACATTTCCGTTTTAAATCGCACGGAACATGATAGCGACGCATGCAAATACCAAGTATACGCCGCCAACGGAACCCCAATTAACACATATGGAGAACGCACGCTAACACTGAATTTCGGACTCCGTAGAGAATTCAAATGGTGTTTTACCATCGCCGACGTGAAAATGCCGATTCTAGGAGCCGATTTCCTCGAGCATTTCCAGCTGTTAGTGGATATACACGGACGAAAATTGATCGACAAAGAAACGGGATTAGAAACGCCTGCACGAATAATAGTAGCAAATATTTCATCAATACGAACAATTAACTCGAACTTACCAGATTCGATCAGGTGCTTGTTAGAAAAGTATGAAGATATTACAAAGCCTGGATCGATGAAGAACCCTCCGAAACACAATGTTAAGCATGAGATTATAACAAAAGGGTTCCCAGTTGCTACACGGGCACGTCCTCTTCCTCCAGACAAATACAAAATCGCAAAGCAAGAGTTCAAGGAGATGATGCATATGGGAATTTGCAGACCCTCAAGCAGTGAGTGGGCATCCCCACTTCATATGGTCAAGAAGAAAAATGGCGAATGGAGAGCATGCGGTGACTACCGCGCACTCAACAAAATTACCGTACCGGATAGATACCCATTGCCACGACTGTTAGATTTTACGTATATCGCAAGCGGAAAAACCATTTTCAGTAAAATCGATATAAAGAAAGCATTCTATTCGATTGCTGTCGCTGAACCAGAGAAAACAGCGATAATAACGCCGTTCGGACTTTTCGAATTTACAAGACTTCCGTTCGGTTTAAAGAACGCCGGACAATCATTTCAAAAGTGGATGGACTCTATATTTAGAGATTTAGACTACGTATATGTTTTCGTTGATGACATTTTAATTGCTGACTCAGAAACCGACGTCCACTACAAACACTTAGAAGAAATATTCAAACGCCTGCAAGAAAACGGCATTACAATTAACACAAACAAGTGTGAATTTGCAAAATCGGAGATTGATTTTCTTGGTTATCATATAACGAGCCAAGGATTGACGCCTACAACGGAAAAAGTTCAAGCAATTAACGAATATCCGAAACCAAATACAGTGAAAGAACTACGACGTTTCTTAGGCATGTTAAACTTCTACCGAAGCAGCATACCGTACGCAGCGAAGCATCAAGCGCCTCTAAATAGATACTTGAGAAATTCGAAGAAAAATGATAAAACAATCATTCAGTGGAATAAAGAAGCGGACCACGCTTTCGAGCGCTGCAAACAGGATATACGACAAATAACGTCAATAGCCTGCCCAGACAGCCAAACCCAACTAGCAATGATGACTGACGCAAGCTTAAAATGCGTAGGCGCCGTCCTACAGCAACGACAAAAAGGAAAGTGGGAACCGATAGCTTTCTTTTCAAAAGTACTAAGCGAAGCTCAAACGAAATACTCTACTTACGACAGAGAGTTACTGGGAATTTACATGGCAATTAAACATTTTAGAAGACTCATCGAGGGCCGAGAATTCACCGTCTACACGGATCATAAGCCATTGATTCAGGCATTCGATAAGAAGCCATCATTGAATGACACACCGAGGCGGATTCGATACCTGGACTACATATCGCAATTCAGCACTAATATAACACATATTAGCGGCAAGGAAAACACAGTTGCAGACGCCTTGTCTCGAGTTGTTGAAACGATATCATTACCATCCAATATAGACTGGAAGGAGGTAGCAAATTGTCAACAAAACAATGACGAACTCGAACGATTGAAATCAAATAAATCATTACGGTTCGAAACGGTACATTTTCACGAGAAAGGAATCAAGATATTCTGCGACTTATCAACCAGGAAACAACGACCATTTCTTCCCCTTAAATTCAGAAGAGACATTTTCGAGAGTTTCCACAATATAAGCCATCCCGGAAAAAACACTACGAGGAAGTTAATTGCAGCGAACTACATTTGGGAAAACATGAACACGGACATCAACAAGATGACTGAAGCATGTTTACAGTGTCAACGTTCAAAAATACATCGGCACACCAAATCACCACTTGGAAAATTCATGCCAGCAGAAAGATTCTCTCATCTACACGTCGACATTGTCGGACCCCTCACAACATCCCAGAATAAACGATACATCATAACAATGATTGACCGATGTACGTCATGGCCAGAAGCTTTCGCAGCGTCAGACATCACTGCAGAGTCAATTGCAAGAGTGATATACGAAGGGTGGATAACCCGATTCGGATGTCCTGAATACATAACTTCAGATCAGGGAGCTCAATTCGAATCAAGAATATTCAGAAGTTTGGCAAAACTCATGGGAATAAATAAAATACGGACAACTCCGTATCACCCACAGTCAAACTCGAAAGTCGAACGATTACACAGAACTATGAAAGCAGCATTAATGGCAAGAGGGAACACTACAAACTGGACAAAGGAACTAGCCACAATATTACTCGGTATCCGTACCAGCTTACGGCAGGATACTGGATTTTCGGCAGCCGAACTAGTATATGGAACAACAATAACGTTACCTGGAGCATTTTTCGAGGCAAGAAGCCTAACAACCTACACTGAAATGGTAGAAGAGTTGAAGAAAAACATCGAACGAATAACTTCCGTGCCACAGAGAGAGCGCACGAATGACAAAATATTTGTACATCCAAAATTAGCGGAATGCACGCACGTATTCTTACGATGCGATAGATTGCGGCCGAGCTTGACGCCGCCATACGACGGACCTTATCTCGTAATTAGACGGAGCGATAAATTATTCACGATATTGATAAACGGAAGACACAGTACCGTATCTATCGACAGGATAAAACCCGCATTCGTAATAAACGATAAGGAGATAAGAAATCGCACATCAGTAGATAAGAAAATAGTTGTAGAAACGCAAGATAATCTAGCAAATAAAAAAACACGTGCAGGGCGAATCTCACGCCCAACGGTTCGATTCCAGCTATGATATATAAAGCTATACAAACGATCTACAATCACCACTCACGACAAGAAGTTTTCACACGCAACATGGGATCCAACACAAGTACTCATGAGAAAGAACAAGTCAACATGGTGCAAAACAACGCGCCAGCCATTCCGGAAGAGTTACTGCAGATACACTCTAGGCTCGCTGAGGACCTACAGAGCATACGAGGTTGGATCACAATAACGATTATCACAGTGATAATAATAATATGCATCATCAGTGTCTACATGTTGTTCCGAGCGATCGGAACAAAAATCGAGAAGAGATTTATGCGTGTGATACGAGAAACCAACGTGGTGTAGGGTAATAAGTTTAATCGTAAATATTTTTTCTATAATAAATATTTTTTTTAAGGAGGGAGTATCTATGGCAACAGCCATAACAAATATTGTAAAACGTGTGAACGTGTAAATACATTAATATGGCAAAGTGCTGTCACTGCACATTACTCACGTTCATCGTTTAATCCCTTCCAACACATAATTGTATTTTCCTTTGTTATGTTTTAATATAAATAGATTAAGATTAAGAATAAAGACCAGTCGATTACAAGCAAAAATCATCGTCTTATTTTACTCCTCAAAACGAATATAGCAATACGCTATAGTAAACATACCTACTTATATATTATTTAATACATATTTTTAACATTACACCCATACTCAGAATCGTGAGATAAATATTTTTCATGTTTGAGGCATAAGCGATAGTCGAATCGAAAAGTCAAAAAAGCAAATGTATGGGATTTGGAGAAGTTTATGACATTATATGACTTACGTCAAATCCCATACATTTGTTTTTTTGACTTTTCGATTCGACTACCGTTTATGCCACTTGTCTAGATGGTATCTGGTATCGCAAGGTCCATAGGCTACGGCCTATGGACCTTGCAATACCAGATGTATTACTTGCATGTTGTCCATATTTTTACACCAGGGCTGTAAGATGAGAGTGTTCCTGGGATAACGGAATACGTTTCTTGAACTGGAACTTGAGTGAGTTCGCTTCCCATGCTTGTTGGTCTAGTCGAGATGAACTCTCACTATCTTTTTATGAAGGGTGAGACGTACGTGCAACCGTATTTGACGTCAAATCACACTCATTAATTTATGTAGTTACCTACCGCATTACCATGGTCCTCCTTTTTCATTAGGTACGAGATTCTCTCCCTTCTTCAGGTCCTGTGAAATGCTTACCACGCAATATAGCAGCCAATAAACTCACATTATCTTTTTCTACTCTCTAAAGGTCTCATCTCAAGGAGCTCATCCAAATGTATTTTGAACCGTGTTTTACGGACGCCTTGGAAATAAATATTTAAAACTAATTTCTGCATGTGAAACCGTATTTTTATACTTGAAATTGTGTAAAGTTTTTTTATCTAGTTTTGTATGTGCATCCGCAGGTTGACTGATACGAGAGTGCCTCAGGCATCAAATCCGTTATTTTGTGCAAAAAGTATAAAAAATGCTCTTGTACAAACAAAAGGGAGAAATAAGTATGATACAAGGAGTATTAAGTGTAAAGGGACAAACTACGGATGTTTTCTACTTCTAATCAAATAAAATAGCAAACCATATAAAATAATTGATGTATTCGTAAAATACACATAGTTAATATGAATATGAAATAGTTTTCCCATAGAACTTTGGACAAGTTTAACTTATATCTAAGAGGAATAAATTGTAAGAGATACCTTGGTTTACTTGTTAAGAACAAACAACTATATACAAGAAACATTGGTAGTTGTTATCTACATGTAATTAAGTATTCAAAGCGCGTTAACTGTGACTGTATCTTCAGAAATATCGTTGTTACTAGGGTCCGTTAAATGAACTCGTCGGGTTCGCGCGGGGCATCCAAGTCGCGGTAGTGTATCACGGGACGAAATTCGGCGCCGCCGCCCCTTTAACAATCAACCATAATTAACTACGTTAGCAACAACTCACCCAACAACACAAAACGAAAATCCACTCACAAACACTAAGGAAATATTTGCGCTATTATTAAAAATAACATATCATACTGCAAGAGCTACGATATATATTTCAAATCTTTACTCCCCGGGAAGTTATATTCTTACTAGGATTTTTCGAAATAGGTAAAGGAAAGTTTTAAAGTTAAGAATAAAAAGATAGTTTGTTAGCATTTCGGATAGTTTATTAAAAAGTATACAATATATATTATGTAAGACGCTACATTGTATAGGAATACATAATTGTCATAATTTTTTAAATAACATTGACGTTGATAAAATAGTTACAAATTAAAATTGAGCTTTATTTTAATTCGGTTTTTGAGTCATGAAATGTATAAAATATAATTGTAGTTTTCTATTATGTACTCTAAATATTATGCAGATTAAAAATGTACTTTACTTTTATTTATTAAACTGTAAATTATATAAATACGACCAAATATTTGGTGACAATTATTAAAATTGTAAAAAATGATTTTTGCTGAATTTACTTTGCACTTATTAACTAATAAACTCTTTTGACACAAACGGAATGCATTTTACAAATATTATAAAATATTTACTATAAACAAATAGTATATCATGTCGTGTGTATACATGTGTTACGTCACAATTTAGAAAATGTCACCACCGTCCGGGAAGTCAAGATCGTTGTATGCAATAATAGGCCGGGACCGGTCCACAGTTTCCCTGGAAAATTATGTCTTTCAACTTAATAAAAGTTTCTGCAATATCCAAATTATATTTTAAAAGCGATAATGATGCACAATGAATAACACGAGGATGCAAAAAACCCCCTAACTGTGGCCGCGTTATTAATAAAGCATAAGCACTTCGAGTTGACTAAATAAATCAAAATGTTAAGGTCATGCAAAAAATATATCTCCATGCGTGATCTAAATGGTTTATGTTCTCGTTGATACGTCCTGCTCAAGTTATACAATAAATAGGTATTATTTCTTTTTGTGAAAATTTTGTTTTTATCGTTACAAACGCTAGAAAAAGCTAAACTATCGTTAAGTATCTTTTTTCTATAAAAAAACTGGTTTGGCCTTTATTCAGATTGGATAGGTGTGACGACTCACGAGTCGATCTATGCACTCATAATTATCTTGTTTTAAAAACTAAAAAAATATATTTTTCAACAAATATAATACAGAATGGTTAATTAAATGCAACGAATTTTGTTTTATATACCTACATATATGTATAAAAGAACATAAACTGAACCAAAGTAGTGATTTCACGGTAACGACATTATGTCGTAAACTTATGTCAAATCCCACCCATTTTCTTTTTTACCATTCGATTGGACTACTGTTACCATTTATGCCACTTGTCTAGAGGGGTTGTACTGTACAGGCTCATGCCTGTTTCACAAAGGGGTGGGCAGAGGCAGTTTTTCCACTATGAAAATTTGCCTATTGAATTGATGTTTTATTTAAGTTATTCCGTACTTGGATGCAATTTATGTGTCCATCTATGTATATTTATGATGTATAATTTCATGCAAAAATGGGGCCAAAAGCAAGCAGAAAGGAAATGCGTGTTGATATCTTGATATCACCTCGAAAAATACGTTAAGATGTTGTTGATAAGAGAAGTATACTTGAATATATTTCGATTTAAGTATAGGAGATCAATTTTTGTTATTGGTAATTGTCTTGCAATGATCTTACATCTTGTTAACATTCTACTTAGTGAATCAGTACAACTGCATCTATGCAGCACGAATATAAATTATTTTATGTTTCAAATGCCACAACATGTGTGTTATATTAATTTAAAAGAAGCGCCTCGTATGTTTCGCTCTATGTTACATAAATTATAAATTGCATCTTATGTATATTTTATATCAATATGTTTTAATCGATTTGAATATTTGCAATAAAAAAATAGAGCACCATTTATCCAGATATACCTATCCTCTCTCTCTTAAGTTAAACCAAGTACCACATATTTACAAAAATCGGTTAAGAGGCTTGGGAAATTAGCGTGAACGAACATCGTGACACGAGGTTGTTTATATGAAGAACAAGATATAATAAATATAACAATAGACATGTCTAATTCAATGAGAAGAACCCATAAAATAAATCTACACCTTGTAGCTTGTCATAAAGCTATTGATATTATAGGAGAAATAAATAGTATATAGATAGTCTATTTACACAAAATGCGAAACAACACAAAAACAATAGATTTTGAAAGATTTGAAATTCCCCTTTTACTAATAATAAATGCCAGTTCGCGTCTTATTAAAAATCACGATTCTTCTATTTATCTATTCGATTGACGTAATATAAATATTACTTATTAGGCAAAGATGCATTAGAAAACTTTTATGGTGAGCAGAACTTTAATAGCTAGTGTAATGTATAGCATAAACACATATAACGTAAAAGAAAATGAAAGAAAGTAGTTGAAATGAGAAGTGAAAAACCGAATTAAATTCCATGCTGAATTGAGTGCATTTGATTGACTGGTAATAGCATAGAAGCATGGTTAGCAGACAACAGAATGGTAAGTTACCTGGGTCTTGAGAAGCGCGGGTGTCGCGGGGCGTAGGGCGCGGGCGGGGCCCAGCCGCCCCAGCCCCAGCCGCGAGTCGCGCCGGGGCCCCCGCCTAGTGACCCACCGTACCTGCTAACGAATTTATATTTTTCCAATAAGTGATAATATAAATATTTATACTTCATTCATGCTAAATTATTAGTGTATTTAGCACTAATTGCAATGGTTTCAATAATGGTGAATGAGTGTGGGTATGTATGTTTATGGAAAACAAAGAAAATGAGATGAGAAAGTACATAGTGAAGTAACTCTCTGCATCATTCGCGCAGCCATTCATCAGAGAGATTTGTAAATACGAATCTAAACCATTCAAGAGTAGTAATCGGTTCAATAAATATTGAACTGATTACTACTCTTGAATGGTACGGGCTATGTGAGAGTTCACCATACTGAGAGTCAAGTTTCATTGATGGAAACAGTGGAATAATTGATTAGCATCGGTGGTGTAAGGAACGAATGTAATATATAAGCGGGACTAACGGATTAGGCGCGGGCGCGTGGTGTTGAGCGGGCGGCGCGCGGCCGGCCGGCTCGGGCTGCTGCGGCCGGCGCACGTCGCGTACGTACGCGTTGAAGTACGACACCTCGCGCCGTACCTCGTCCACCTGTACAATACAAAACACACACATACTATTATCTACTCAAATATGACATCCCCACATAAATTCAGTTATTTCTTGATACGACTTGTGTCAAACAAGCATACGGCCCGCCTGATAGTAAGCAGTTGCCGTAGCCTATGGACGCTTCCAATACTAAAAGTATCACGTGAGTGTTAAAGAAAAAGCTTCGTTAAATACGCATTCGCGCGCTGGAAACCTGTACTCACACGCAGGAACACAACTACACCGTTGTGTGTAGTTATTTGGCCGTGGTCTTCTGTAAGGTCCTTCCCCAGTCAGACCTGCTCTCTTGTATGTAGGATTTGTGTTAGAATGTAAACATTCATTTTCAGTTAGATGACCAGCAATTCACTCAGATGATTAAGTTATTAAAAAAATTTTCCGAGACATAATATTACCAATTTGCAAAATAAGTAAATTAAAGATAGAAAAAGAAAGAGTAATTCTCAGACAGATAAAACGATTTTAGTCGAAACATAGTATTTTAGTATTCTTCCTCATCAAAAACAAAATCGATTAGAGACCCGGAAGACTGCAGTCTTTCTACTGGCCAAGAGTTTAATCTGATTCTTAATTAGTATGAAAATGTATGCAAGTACACACGTAACACCAATTAATATTAGTCCTAATTGAACAACAAACTAAAATATGGATCTAAGTACTCATCTCAACCCATAAACCTCCCACTGCTGGGCATGGGTCTCCTCCAAACATTTGGAAGGATATTAGCCTACTATACCACGCTGTCCAGACGGGTTGGAATAGGGTTTTATTTCGAGTTTTCCCTCTCTTCCCGTGGATATTGTCTGCTAGACTTACTCCCTTAGTCGACTCTTACGACACCCTCGGGATAGAACGGGGTGGTGACATTTGTATTCTTAATCCGTCACCACACGGATAAGATCTAAGTACAGTCAATGTCAAATAATGTTTTATACTGAATGAATTTCTGTTGATTATAATTATATAAACATTTTATTATCTCATTTATTACGAAATGACTTACCTTTTCGGCGTGTTTGTTAAATATGTGTTTTCTAATAAAATCTGGACCCTTAAACTTTTTGCCGCTGAGGGGACACAACCATTTATCTTTCGCTAGCTCTTGGGTATTGGCTACAATAAACTTCTCCACTTCAGCATCCGTATCCTGCGACAATAATAACGTAAAAAACTTTTAAATTTCCTTACCTTATAAGGTAAATATGAACAAAGGCAGAAGAAAAGATGGGCTGATGACATCAAAAATACAGCAAAAAAAAAATTGGCTAGAGGAGGAAGGTTTTAACCCATGGAGGATACATAATTAAGACAGAATGCACAAATAAACAAAATGATACATAATATCTAGAAGAATGTAATATATTGTTTCGTGAAATAAATAAGCTATAATAACATTAAACGGGTATTTATATAATAAATCAGTATGATGATTACCTTAATGCCGAGTTTCGCCAACTCTTCTTCAGAAAGTGGTTTAACATCTTGTAGGAAAGCAGACATTTTCCCTTCAAATACTTTTATGTAGTCCTGTATCTCTTGTTGTGATGGCTGTTAAAAAATAAGGGTACACATAAGTTAAAACATTTGATAGCATATAAATTTCTAGAGGTGTTTTATCCCAGTACACGGTGCCGATATAAATTGCGATTTATATCGGCACCGTGTATTCCTACTACTACCTTGATTATCGTCAAAAGAGGTAAAGTTTGGACGTAGGGATCTCCAAAACTACTCATGCGACTCTGAAAATTCTTTACTAAAAGAAAGCTATATTAACCCTGAGTGCTATATGTTAGTCGACAAACGCGCGAGCATAGCCGCGTGCGGAACCAGTACTTTATAGAAATCACATTACTCATCAACGCGTATTGGGCATACTTAAAAGTATTTTAGCTTTTCCTGATATTAGTTTTATTCCCTGGTTGCGGGATATAAATGTCTTTACCTTATTAATTGGAGGTCCAGATCGAGCGTGCATAATACCACAACGATTGGGCATTTCATCTTCATACGGATACTCGCAATGATTATAATAGTCCACAGAATGTACAACGCGCAAATACAGTACTAAACGGTCTAATACACGCATGAGCTCTGGGTCCGCCTGTTCCGTAGACGAGGACTCGGAAGATGCCTCAAGACCGAGCAACTCTTCTTCTTCCGTCGACGCTTCTTCGATTAAATGCTCTGTGATTTTATGTAGCACCGGATTCTTTGAGTTTAGACTGAAATTCTGTAACAAACAAGATTAAAGAGATTTTATTGAGTTTTGGCTTTAATCAGAAAAGAGAGACAGAAAAAAAGGGGAGAGAAATTTAGAGAAGTATAACATACAATCGAGATAGCCCGACTGGGAAAGGACTGATGTTGGCGAAGTGGTCTTCTGACCACAGCAAAATTACTACACGCAATGATGTACTTGTGTTCCTGTGTGTGTGTGTGTATATGCGTGTGTGTATAGGTCCTTGGCGTTCATTTTATGTAAACGGTTATTTTTTTAATAGAATACTTCGGACAAGGAGAGGAAGGGTAGAGGCGGGTATTTACCGCCCTTTTCTTAAAAGGGGTTTAAAAACAGGGCAGTAATTACCCCCCCCTTCCCGCCATTTCTTTAAGGTTGATCTGCCACTGTCGGAATAATCTTTAGATATGAGTACAAACCTCAGCATGGTTCCCTTGGTCATTATCATTAGCTTGGTCCTCTCCACCTTCGTGCCAGAGTTTCGTACGAGTGTCCAAGAGATGAGCAAGCCGAGCTGCTAGCCTGGCGTCAGCGCGTAAAACAGAACGTTCTAGAGTAATTCCAGATACTGGTCGAATACGACGTTGAAGATCGCGGTTTACAATCGCTCCCAATTCGCACTCTCGAAGCTAGAAGAAAAAAAATTGGCGAATGTAAATACATATTTTATATTATATTTTTATAGCATTACGCCTTATTCATCCGAAGGTGTAGGCAATATGACACCAAACATGGGTATCATCGCCTAGCTATGTTAGGTCCTATATATAGGAAACAAGCTTTTTGATTGCAATATACCGTTATAACCTACTTAATTATTAATATATATTGTTTCACTCACTCTAATATTGTTTAGGTTCCAGCATATGTCTTTGATGTTGACATCACGACGGAAAGTGACCCAACCACGACGGAACCAGCGACGTTCAGGCAATGGGTCTGCTAGGGCCACACGCAGGAAACCTCCGTAACGCTTGCACATCTGGAAATAAACTACTATTTCATATTTGGCTAACTATACAATTATAGTATGAAAATTAAATTATGCATTAAGAATGTTAAAGTTGAATAGATAAAATTATGTCAAAATTATCCGAGAAGGATTAGACCCTTTCATAAGACCATCACTGGGATATCAGGCAACGTTTTCTTATCGCACGGAGAATCAATCCTAAAGCTTAATAATATAAACATTGATTTTGTATACATGGTATTAAAACGTATGTTATTTTCATTAAAATCTAATAATATTGATTAATTAATATGTTAATTGTATGTAATGTTTAATGAAATCTAATTCATATTTTTTTGTGAGCAAGTCAATTGAAATTATGTTGTTTAGATTATTTAGATATACGATACGTATAATTTAATATTCAGACACGACTTTTGTTATTGTTTTCTGAATAAATGAACAGAACTGAAGTCCTGGTGTAAAAAAATGGGTCGGCAACACGCAAGTGATAACTCTGGTATGGCAAACGTTTATAGGCTACAGTAACTGCTTAACATCAGGTGGGGTGTATGCTTATTTGCCACCCAAGTAGTATAAAAAAACTTAATAAAAACCGATGGCTGTTACAAAACGCAACACTGGCAAAAATTATTATTCTGAACAAAACTATTACTACTTACAGCTTCAACCTCCGCTTTAGTAATAGTAGGTGCTAGATTTCTCAAAAATATGGAAGTTGTTTTATGCAAAGCCCGACATTCCTTCTTCTCAACAACGACGTCGTTAATCGACTCTGCTTTTTCATTTTCATCCCCACTCTTTTCTACTTCTTTCTCTTTATCATTTTCAGTTATATCAACGACTTTCTCAACACTCGGAGACTTGGACTTCTCTTTCTCTTTTGGAGATTTATCTGGAGTCTTAGATTTGGACTTAGATTTTCGACGAGTGCTGGTCTCTCCTTCGTCTTCTGAACTAGAAGATGATGAACTAGATGTTGAGGAACTCGACGATGACCCTGGTGGTGCTGTAATGGTATAGGTAATATCAAACTTCGAGCATTATATAAATGAGTTGTTTAACTTTTTCTAAATCACTATCCTGAGGAAACCTACATGCTTGATCAAAATTGGTCAATTTTGCTTTGAGCAGTATAATGGATAAAGGCCTTCTCCAATGTATGAGAGTGCCCTACCAATGACACTATAGCATGGGGTTCTTTCAGTATGGAGGAGGAGTTTACACTAAGTCATAAATGGCCAAATGATAAATAACAAGTGTCCACTGGCCATATATGAAATCAAAATTGATATGATTTAAACCTAATAAATATAGTTACAAGTCTGAGGGTTCATTGTTGGAAGATATAGACCGGCGGCGTACTGGGGTGAAATTACATAAATATTTTTAATTTTGTATTATTGACTCAAAAAAGAATGAAATATTGAAATGGGTGCAATTTTATTTATTTATAAAAAAAAATACATAGTGTTTCTTAATATTAACTTAAAGCTAACAGTGAAACATAAATCATTTTAGATTTTTCCGTACACTGAGATCCATCATCGTGTTCTCAAATATGTAGGGTATACTATACAATACTAAAAAATAAAATTAAACATTAAGAAGGTAGACTATAATACTTTTAACCAAGTTTCGATACGGCATGAGCGATATCGGAATGCAGAGAACATACGGGCGAACATTACGACTATATAATTTAAATTATATATTTTTATTTTTTAATATCTAATACTAATTTAGATAGGAAATAGTTTTTTAATTTGTATTTTATATTTGTTTCTGTTATTTGGGTTTTTATATTCATAGGTAGATCATTAATTAATTTAGGTGTTTGATATTGTAGACTTTGTTTTCCGTAAAGATTACAGTAGCTAGGTAACGTATATGTTATTCTAGATGCACTGCGTGTTTTCTTTTTGCGCTGAACAATATTTAGGTAATTCTTATTAAAAAAGTTTTCTTTAAGTAATATATACTTAACCTGTTCATGTATGGGTAGTATTTTGCAATGGTAGAAGAGCTGGTTTATGTCTCCTTCAAAATATTTTTTTATTTTAGCAGGCACGATAGATTTTAATATACGTATCTGCAAACTATATATAATAGATCTAGATGCGATTTATAAGTCCTTCCATAACTACTTAAACCGTAATAAATAGTTGCTTCTCCAAGAGCTTTATATAATTCTAGTATAGTGTAATATGGTATTTGTTGTTTTACTATACAAAATTTGGCCAACATAGCTCGCAGTTTATCACACACGGTGTTAATATGATCAATCCATTTGAATCGGTCGTCAATTACCAATCCGAGATATTTATGTTTCCTTACAAGTTCTATAATTGCGCAGTTACAGTTTTGATAATTGTTATGTAGACACACGTGACTATGTGCTATAATCTTGGGGATGTTATAGTGAGGTTTTGACTTGAACTTACGTACATTAGTTTCATCATCATCAGTAATCATTACAATAATAACTTTATACAAATAAAGAGGACACTTACGAGGTTCTTTCTCTGGCTCAGGTTCTGGTTCAGCTCCAGTAGAGTTAAAGCGGGAGAATAATTTGGCCTGTTCTTGTAGTTGACGTAAATGAGGGTCTATCTCCATCTCGAGCGGTGCTGTGGGCTTTGGCGATTCAGCTTTTTTCTCCTATTTTGTAGATATTGAAAAATAATTCAACATTAATAATAATGTATTTAATTTTGAAGGAATCATCAAATTTCAGAGAAAGTAAACAAACCTTCTTTTCACTTTCGTCCTTCTCTTCTTTAACTTTGACCTCATCAACATCAATGACGACTGGTTTATCAGTGTCATTTTTATCTGAAAATATTCTCATTAATGAAAAATTGGTGTAACAATTGTTTGCTTTATATGCTAAGGTAAATGGCTACCAGACCATATGCTTGATTTCTACTTTAGTTGTATTAAAAAGAAAACAATTTTTACACATGCCTGGGCCTTGTAAGAAATCTTAAATATTATGTATGCAAATACTATTGAATAAATATTGATATAATTTTACCCTACAGAAGTTGTTTATTTATATTACACTTGTTTGTTTACTGATATAAAAAGATTATCGTACCTAATTTGTCAAGGGGACCAATTTCTGGTGGTGGGGGTTCATCAAGTTCTCTTATATCCTCTTCAGTACCACCCTCGAGTTTGATGACAACTGTATCCAGAAGCCTAATCAGTTTGTCAGACTTATCAACATCCACAGTCACCTTGTCTAGTTCACCTTTCTCCAATAATTCTAAGAATACATTGAGACGATTCTATAAAAAAAAAACATTTTTACTGTAAGTTATTCGACACAGCACGAAGGTCAGTCAGTCCTTCAGTGGACCATCTCCACTGAAGGCAGTTTACCTGCAGGCTACCTAGCTAAACGGGAAGACGGATAGTGGACCATAGCAATCCGATAGTTCACAACGCCATTAGTCCCACACCTAATTTCTCTCTAGTCATGTCGGATTAGCGGCCCATAGGACTGTGTTTGCGCACACAATTGTGCATTATAATATTTATGTCCTGTGCAGTTGGCTAATCTGCGCTGAGATTAGCCGCTAGACCGAATTCGGCCATTTCGGTTTAACAGCCATCGGAAATTTGTTTCATTCTGTTATTCATAAGATATATATATTTTTTTTTATTTATTCAAGAACTTGTTAAGTACCTTCAATGCACCAAGTTGTTCTTCTTTCCGTTTAACTGATTCTTCAGGATGGTATTTGATCTTGAACCTAAGAAACAAAACACCGACGTTAATTTTGATCAAAATCTTATTAATGTAGCAACTTCATAATATACTAAATAAATAAGAATAACTGGATATACCGATTTTTATACAAATTTTTGGATTTTTTTATTATGCAGATAAATCGCTTCACAACATGCAATTCTGATCATAGTACAATAAGAATTCATGTAATACTCTGGCAGTGGAATACTGATAGGCAAACTGGTCGCTCAACCAAAATGTATTTATGAATACAATAAAATCCAATTTCAGAAAATAATAGCCTGTTGTTCTTAGGGCCAAGCTGTTCACCATAGGCAATCTTATTGGACAAAAAATATTTGTATGAACTCAAACTTATGATTAAGTTGTTGAAACAAACATACATGATACAGTAATACACAATGTGATTTTGTTCCTTAGATTTTATATTACATAACATTGCTTGTATCTGATGCTAGACTAAAGCATATATAAAATAACAAAAGAAAAGCAATAACAAAAGAGTATTAAACCTGAAAATATATTAAGTTTGCAGTTAATATCTATTAAATCAATGTTTGTATAAATATCGGTTGGATAACTAAATACGTAAATAAATAAATAAACCACCTTTTGTTATACATCTATACTGGTTGATGTTCATGTCACAGATAACTAAAATTTCTTAGTATACATATATTTAAAAAATCTTCATAATCTCACCTGTCCCACATACATGTGGAATAATATAGCCCTACCCCTAACAGAAACGAAACCTGTAGCATTGCGCGCTACTGGTCAACGCGATATAAACTAGCTACACACGGCATTTAATCATTTGCATAAAGTTTGATTAAATTTTCTTAATGATGTCCAGCAATCCACACGATTACACTGTAGACTGTAGGGAAAAAAGGTAACAGTTAAGATTTGCATAGCATCATTGAAAAATTCTAAGCATACCTCTATTTAGTTGCCAAACAATATAACATAAGCCGCACAAATCTGTATGTATGCTTAGAATTTCTCGATTACCAGCAAATTATACAGTAGAGAAATTAATTTGTTCAGTTTAATATATGAATCCCCCAGCTAAAATTGAACATTAAACAAATCTATGATGATTGCCCAAGTAAAATTGTCTGACGCTTTCTCAAATATGTATAGAGATTTTGACTAAACTTACCATTCTTCATCTTTATGAGCAACAAAGAACTCATTAAGTTGTTGCCTCCTGAACTCGAGCTTGTATTCATTGTACTTCAGAATGGCATCATCAACAGTGATAGCATCATCTTGAGCTGCCAGGAATGCCTTGAATGACATCATAGTTGTTGGTCCATCTGTTGCTCCCAGTGGTAAGACAGTATCCCTGATATCATAATAACTACACATATAACACAAATTAAATAGAATACAATTGTAAAGAATGGAGATGGATTATGATTATGCAATAGACATTCTTATTTTTTAATTTTCGATAGATGTTTGAAGTTAAGAAATTAGCATGTGAGTCGCATCGGCCTGACAAAGTGGGATAATAAATAGTGCATTTGTATTTGCACACACCTTTGGGCACTATAATACCACCTGTGCAAATGACTAGTCTATACTGAGATTGGCTGCCGTGACTGAAATATGTTAGAAAAGACAACAGGTGTCATACGATTCTGCCTTATGATGAAAAGGCGTGATGCTAATTTGTTTATTTAAGATGTCAGCTCTGCAAATACAAGTTTTCAAACCTTGCTGGTACTGGGGGCATGGGTTGTCCATAACCTTGATGTGCAGGATGTGGACCAAAGTGATCATGAGGCCAACCATAACCATAAGAGTCATGGGGCATTCCTCCATATCTTCTCTCATCAATTGGCCAATCAGGTCTCATACGTTTGCTTGGTGGACCTTCCCCTCTTACAGGGGAATATCCTCGGGTGCCACTTGCTCCACCTCGGTAGTCTCTGTAGTCCGGACCAGAACGGCCTCCACGAGATCTATAAGTCCAAATATTGTCAATTATAATTGTAATCTTTTCGCATAGCTACTTCATGAAAATAATTATAATGAAAAGGGGTATAAAATAAAGTAATCTGTATGTGTAGTGCACCTAGTACCCTACACAATAATATAATAAAAATAGTATGATATTGTTAAATTAATTGTTGATAATAAGTTTGTCGAATAAACTGTATTTAAAAAAAAACTAAATAATTATAATGGATAAAATAATAAAAATTTATTCAAAGGTCACAGTGACACTAATAATTTATACATTTCAAAGAAACAATTGCTAATGACACATCAGCAAATTTTTCTATTGCAAAATTAGCTGACTCAATCAACAGACGTACAACTTTGAGAAGAGAAATGATGTCTTATTTTTAGCAGTTTAGCCAGATTTAGACATTCTTGGCTTTTCTCAACTGAAATATTTTATATAATATAATGATTCATACATATATTAAACTTACAAAATTCTCAAAATGATAGTGAAAACCATATCAAAATCTCAAGCCAAAAACATATTTCTATATACTTGTGGCAAAACTAGTGGGTCGTCCACATTAGCTAATATGATTATGTAATGAAATACTAATAAAATTAAATAAACTATCAGACTTTTAGATGACCTACATGTTTACCTCATTACAAGAGCTATGGAACGTTTTGTAGGTTTTAGAACTTGGGTTATTTTAGGTGGTGTAAAGGATTGAGGTTGGGATCTGAAAGAAATGGATAGGGCAATTTACATTAGTAATTAAAAAGGATATTAAAAGGAATAGTATTTTTAGTTTACTAAAGGCATAGATACCTTTCAGACCAGTCTTCGCGACCACGACTTCTTTCCTCGCGTCGGTCACTGCTGCGGTAACTACTACCTTCAGCGGTGCCTCGTTCACCACGAAATTTATCACGCCTTTTACGGTCATATTCATCATCACTGTCAGCCATAGCTACGTCTGATAACTTAAATCAATCAAATAAAACTTGAAATAATTAAATAATTATGCTTCAAAGCAAATAGAAAGCGAAACGAAAGAATCATAGACAAGAAATATGCAGCACGTCAAGACTTTCTAGAGCATAGACAATACTAAATCGGATTGACCTCGAAACAACGATTGAATCTAATGTATGCAGTAACCTCCTTGCATTTTCATAATCTTAGGCAGGTATTGAGTGATATTTAGGAAGCAAAACAAAAGAAATCTTTACATTAAAATTAATAACACAAATAATATAACTTCTTGAACAATAGTTATGCCCATATCAATAGCACTGACCTCGATAATGGGAGATTTTTCGAATGGTTTAAAAAGCTGTTCCTAGGTGGCGCTGCAATAATTAGGGACAGATAACACGTAAATTATTTATTTATTTTTTATATTACCAAGGAGGCAAATAAGCAGTTACTGTAGCCTATGGACGCTTGCCACCAGCAGAGTCACTCGCGCCTTGGTGAGCCTTTAAAGACCTTATAACTTCTTTCTTAAAGAACCTCATGCTATAGATAGTCTCTCGGGAAAGCCTCGGCATAGAAATCATTCCACGTCGTAGAAAAAATCTTCTGAAACAGTAAAAAACAATTTTTGCGAGAAATTTGATGCGATTTTTGCGACCATGTAAGATTCAGATGAATTGGTAGGTGTGTAATCATTTTCTCTAAAATAATAGGGGGTATGTACTTATCTAATTTTATGTACCTATACCTGACTAAACTTTACAACAATAAAATGCAGCAATCTTATCCATCTAACCATGTCCATCTATTAATCTTTCATAATAAGTCTTGTTAATAAGCACCAACTTAGGAACGTTAAATTTTATATAAATTTAATTAAAATGGCATTGGTCAATTAAATCTTGATAATTTAAGTTTGTAGTACAAATATATTTGTTAACTGATTGTTGAAGCGACATGGAGCATTGATGGTATACACACATCGCGATCGGCGATCGCGAAAATAATAAACTATCTACCTACTTATCTAACTTTTCCAAGTGGGTCCATTTTAAAAGTACCCACCATGGGTACTTTTAAAATGCGCAAAAATGGGATGCCAATGAGCAAATAATAGGATCGGCGCGCGTTTATTTAAATTTTAAACACATGTAGATGGTGTGACTAGTCAGACTGGTGGAATACATTGTAGGTATGTAGGTATAGGGCGAATCAGATTCTGATTAGGATAGGGCGAGTTGTTAGTTTAAATAAGTATGACGCAATATTTTTTATAAACTGTCTTTATTCAATTTGTTTTAGGCCTGGCAAATCTTAATATCTAACAAACAAATAAAACTACTTTAAACGTTGCAATGTAATTCGTCTGTCGAGTCACCACAATTATCATGGCCGTCGCAGTGAACCGTGCGAGGTACACAGCGTTGATTCCTGCATCGTATCTCGTGTGCTCCACAATTGCCTCCACATCCGTCAGGCTCGTCACTACCATCCGCACAATCAGCCAGGCCGTCACAAAACCTCGACGAGACTATGCATTGTCCATTGGTACAAGTAAATTGATCATCTGGGCATTCTAGAAGTATCCAAAAATTATAATAAAATAGCTATCTGAATTAATACGTGAACATAATTTATTTTATAAAACATACCAAAATCATACCTATAATCAAATACAGATTATTTTTTAATGATTGAGTTATAGCTAGGTATCTACTGCGGTACATATAGGTAAATTTATTATCATGACGATTACTTAATTTTAACCATAGTAAAAATAGATATCCATAAGAATAAAGACCAGCTACTCTGCTTTTTTCTAAGTAGGTACCTACCTCGTTAGGAAAAAGCAGTGTTAGCTGGTCAAAAAAGAGCAATAATAAATAATTCTGTGTAGGTACATATTTATGTACACAGATACTGGCAATTAATAAGAGCACCGACCAACCTAAAGACAAAGACCAACATAGCATAACATAGGAGCCGTAACAAAGCTTCTGCGTAGATTTTCCTTCGACGTCTCTATAAAGTTTTATTTTGCATTGCGTGTGTAACAGTAGTACCTGTCTAATAAATTACGGTAGGTATTATTGATTTAAAAATAAAAATCAATAATTTTAAACTATATGTACTAGGTATCTACTTACGAAATCTAAATAGCTAACTACCAATTTGTTTTAAATATTAGGATACCTATCTATAACTGTTAGGCACTGGCCACCTGTCATAGCTTTAGGTTTCAGAGACTATATTATAACGTACGTAACGTTAGATCACACATTTCTCATACATAGGTATGTACCTATTGTATGTACCTATCTACTTATATAAGAATAATGCTACCCGTTTATAATAATTAGATAGGTACTTATGTTTCTACGTGTATTTAATGGCCATTTAGATATCTGATGAGTAATTTACTTCATGCAAATTTTGAAAGGCATTACTGAAGAGTTGAATAGTTGGACCCTCTGAACGATGAAAAGAAATATTGCTTTGCGAATGCACTGTGATGTGAGCGATAAAGGTTTTGCGATAAACTTCATCATCATCACAATTCAGCCGAAAGTTCTCTATTCTTTATATGTTTTGACTTGCCTGTTGGTCTTGTGGTTATTGAGCCTGAATGCTAAGCGGATGGAGTCCATGGGTTCGATTCATACACAGTACAAAACTTTGTGTAATTGTAATTCATAAATGTTTGTTCCGAGTCTGGCTATAATTTGTGTTCGTGAAATGTATGTTGGTAAAGTCCCCCACGACACAGAGTTTGTTTCCTAATGCGGAAGTTGCTTTTTTAAAGAAATAAATAAAATAATAAGCCCCCCAAAGATTTCTCCTGTACTTATTCAGTCCTGAGCTGACCTTGTCTATCGGTTGCCCACAACTTTCACTACGTCGTTAGTCCACCCTATCTACGTATACTAAAACTTACCGGTGGTACAATTAACTTCATCGTATCCATCCCAGCAGTCAATAACACCATCACATAATTTAGCATGCGGAAAACAAGATATTGAATGACCGCAACGAAACTGCTTCGTCAAATCGCACTCTGAAAACATATTACAGAATAAAAATACTTATTCAAACAATTATTAGTGGACTAGATAATGTGTATATATCTACCTAAGACGCCTTACCACAATACATTTCATCGGAACGGTCATAACATTGAATGGAACCATCGCATCTAGCTTCTGAAGGTACACATAAGCCGTTCCGACAACGCCATTCTTCGGGTGAACAAGTTACAAGTGTTAGTAAACGACATACACGAACACCTCGAGCTTTGTCCACGAGTTGACAAGCTTCAGTCTCTAGAGCACATAGCCCACCACAACCTGCAAAGTTAAGTATTTAGTTTAAAAAACTGTTCCAAAAGTACGCATAAATTACGCGCAGATAGATGCATACGAATTATCGATATTGCAGAGATGCGGCAACAAAACATTAATTCCACCAAATTACCTACTTTATAGAATCTTCTTAGGTCCATTTGGCAAATTAAAAGTTATGCCGACATCAATAATACCTACATTGTACAACAAAAGTTTAGATAGGTCCTGATATTAGGTAGAGCCATTTGAATGTGCGATCTTGTGGTTTTTATTATTTTGAGAGATAAGGTAGGTACAGAGAGATTTATAGCTCTAATATTGAGCATTAGGGAAGTATAATAGCAGCTAAATGTGAGTATATTTCTAGTGAGTAGATTCCTAAGATCTCCAGTTCTATAAGCAATCGTACTATTTGAGTCTCTTATCAGTACATACAATCACAGATTACTAAAAAGTTACTACATACAATGCTTTCCTATTTCTAACGGGTGGCAACGTGCAAGTGATGCTCCTAGCTTGTTTATATAGTACCCATACATATGCGATATACAGTAGCTGTTTACCGTTAGGCAGGCAGAAAAGGTTGAATAGCATAAGTAAGTACCTGCTTAGTTATTTCAAATTATGTGCATACTTTTACTACACGACCCGACCTTCGAAAGGATTCGTTTAAGTATATCATAGAAAATAGAAAGATAAAAGAACGAAACGAATTTATTATAAGTAAAGTGAATGTCACTAGTTGTGATATAATATATTGCACACAATGCTCTGCTTTATTTTCGTAAATAAATCAGAGCACTGTGCTTCGCAAGGCATATTTATATTTCAATGGTTTATAAAATACAAAAGGTCCGAAAACAGCAGCTCTTTGCAATTTATTGTCGCCGCGCTTTTGTATATGAGCTTGACCCATAAAATTCTGATAGACCATAACAATACTTCTTTCTTATCAAGTTAAATCTGATGGAATGGAACTTATAGATACCGTTTCTTGATTAAAAAAATAAATTTTAATGTGCTTCTTACCTGTTGGATCGTCTTCATCTGTGGGCTTTCTACATATTGAAGTTCCACTGTCTTCGTCTAACATACAGATTTCGTTTTTTTGGCACGAGCAAAATCTTTGCGATAAATCTCTGTTATTGATATCCTTAGGTATTGCACTATGTTCTTTCTTATTAGAAACTTTTGGATATGTTCTTATATTTTTACGTATTTTTGATAATATATTTATTGACGATGAATTTTCAGTAATAACAACAGTGGTAGATTCTGTAGCGGTAAAATATTCTTCTGTAACATTGATCTGCGTTGCTGACGTTAGATCTGAATAAATATTAGTTATGGCTGACGCTGTTTCATTGATATCTACATTTTTAATTGGCACTACGGTTGTACTAATTTTGTTGGTCACACCTTTAAAATTAGGATTAGTAAAATTGACCAAAATAAAACTTATGATTACGATTGCTACAATCATTACACTTATTGAGCAGGCTTGTATTTGAGTTCTCTTTTTTAGAGAGCTTTCAGTCGTAGCAAAATTAACAATGCATCCGAAACCTCTCAGGCTTTTTCTCAGTCTCTGTTCCCTAATATCAGTAGGTTCCATTTCGTAAGAAATATATTTTTGCCTAAAGCTGGCATCAATTTGTTGTGATATGGAAGGAATGCGTCGTTTATTTTCAATATTAGTGGAGTTAGAGTCTTTTGAAACACTATTATCACAACAAACTACTTGATTAACATTATTATCTATAGGATATTCTTGTAGTTCGTTCACAGCCGATTCTTCTGTTTCAATTGTTATTTCTTTGTTAGGAGTGGAATGATTATGAGGCGTAAAGCTTCTTGGTGACTTGACTTCATATTTTCTTATTTTGCCTTTACACGTGTAACAGTATGTTATCATATTTCTATCTCTACATGGTGCAGTTATGATTGCGTTTCGTAAATTACTATTAGCCCAAAGATGGGAACAATATAGAGAATTTAAATTGATTGAATTATCGAGGACATCGGTTGTAGATAACGGGTCATCGAAATTCCCTGATAATGTCATGATGGTTTATGAAGCGCCTGTTTGACATTACTTAGTTATCAAAACTAATAATTTAAAACCTGAAACAAAAAGGAAAATTGTTTTAGACATTTATATGTATGTAATTTGTGTGTGTAGGTATAATATGTATTACCTACACACACAAATACCTGTAAGAATCATGCAAATTGGCGTGAGTAAGAAAGTTACGCGGCCGTGCGAAATATATTCAAGTCTTAACAAATACAACTTATGCCGCAGCATATAAATCAATCCCATAGTAGTTAGACCAAAATACCTACTTAGTTTACCTTTTTCTTAGTTTTTGATTGCTACCTACTTATAAGGTAAATTATCTTAGAGAGATTTTTGTATTTGTAGTAGTGTTCGTATATGTACACGGATTCAAAATTTGAAATTTGAATTCCACTATACGGTCAGCAAATAAGGTCTGTCACATTTTTATTATTTAAGTATTTATTTTGTGTAATATTTTTTGATCAATATTTTATTATTTTAACATTGTTAAATAAAAATGTTCCGATGATGATATATGCCCGAGGTAAACTTTGGCATCGTATGGTAAAATTAGTTTCGAGAGATTTTTGCAGCTGTAGTAGTATTTGTTTATGTTTATTAACAGGGATTCTAAATTTAAGATTTGAATTTCATTGTACGACCAAAAAAGGTTCGGCACAATTTTAAGAAGAATATAATATTGACTGTCAAAAGTCAAAAAGTCAGTGAATGTCAAATTTTACCTAAATAATTATACTGTTCAGGTTCTTAAAAATGGTTCCCATGTTGAAACATGGTCGAGGTAAGCCTTTGACTTCCCAAACTAAAGAAGTTTTGTATAATTTGTACAACTATTTCAAAAATGAATGCAATAATAATCCGAACAGTACTGTGACGCCTGTTGAATTAGTTTCTGTATCAAGCGGAATATCCTTGTCTTCTGTCAGAAGAGTCATAACAGAAAGCAAGTGTCATTCTACCGACCAGATACCAACCTTTAAAGCACCCAAAAAGAAACGAAACCGAAATCCTGCAATTATAATAGATGATTTTGATCAACAAGTAATCCGGAGACCGATACACAACTTTCACATTGCAAATAAAGAAATTCCGACAATGAAAATACTGCACGCAAAATTTAAAGATGAAATAGATTATAAGGGTTGTGTAAGCACGTTACGAAAGCACGTCATTGCATTAGGTTTTAAATGGAAGCCGACAGAAGATAACCGGAAAGTGCTCATGGAAAAGCACGAAATTCGAAACTTGCGAATTAACTATCTGATAAAAATTGCAGAATATCGTGAACAAAATCGACCAATAGTATATACTGACGAAACATATATACATACATCACATACCCTGTCAAAGTCTTGGTCTGATGCTAGTACTTCTGGTGTAAAGCAACATATATCAAAGGGCAACCGCTTGATCATTGTCCATGCCGGCGGAATGGATGGTTTTGTACCAAACGCCTTGCTGATGTTTAAAGCACACCAAAAAAGTGGTGACTACCACGACAATATGAATTATGTAAATTATTCGAAGTGGATCCAAACGCAATTAATACCGAACCTTAAACCTAACAGTGTTGTTGTTCTTGATAATCATTATCATTGTTTAATGTTATTTGATGCAGTTGGTGTAACTGACTATAAAAAGTATAAAAAATATAAAAGTTCTCAATTATTTATTTCCTTATGTGCTGACCGTACACAACTACAAATGCAAAAATCTCTCTAAGATAATTTACCATACTATTTAAACGGTTAGCAAAATATATTAACATCGTCATCGTCAATCGAAAAATATGTGAATATATTGGCCAAAAGTTTTTACTACCGGCAGTGCATTATGGGCAAAATACCACAGGCCCCCGGACTATAAGAGCCCATGGCCCGATGGTCACCGTAAGCACTGAAGGATCCTAATATTTATTTATTATATATTCTTTTATTACTACATCATTGCCACGGGCCTGAAACGGTATAGTTACGCCACTGACTACCGGGTTAATTTACAGTCGGGATCGAGCGCACACCATAAATATTACAAGTCGATTACTTTCCTAATTGGCTAGGATAAAAAAACGGCCGAATTTCTATCGCTATACTATCCTCCTAAGAAAGAATGGCGTAACTGGATGACAAAAGCTTTCATAGCTTTGTCAAAAAAGTATCTTATATGTATACTCGTATCTGATATTAGACATGGTTATTCTCTCACATTGTATCATGCAGCCCATTTTCTGAGGGCACTATATAAAATTTTGATACATTATTGTAGTAATACAAATTTTAATAAAACCTTATCGCTTTTTTACTATCAAGATTACACTAGGAACGAAATCTATTCTATTATATCATGAAGCCCGTGTAATACCTATATTACATGTTACTAATCATTGAAATTTCCCCTCCGGCCAATTTCTACCTACAGGTGAATTGCACCTTGCAATTGACCGAAGGGGAAAGTGCGTGACGTAATTAAGTTTTAGTAACTTAATCCTAGCTAATGAAGTGTGTGAACAGTATCGGTAACAGTTTTCCAACCCAGTAGGTACTTAGGTATAATGTTTGTATTTATCAAGTATTTATAGTCGGTTCCTATTGGAAGTACAGTTAGTTAGTTACCTATCCTCTCGTCAAAACACCTATAATACACCGGTTGTTTTGACTTTTGAGATCTTGGAGCCATGATGTCAGTAAAGCGATTTTCGATCTTAATTTAAATTTCATACAATGCCTTCGTAAGTACATACATACATACGAATTCGAAAATAAGTTTGAAAAAAGGGTTCGATTTCTGGGTTTTTCCGTTACAAAATGCCTAGTAGCGACTAAGTCTATTATTATGTCCGGTGTATGGCAATAGGGTCACCCCAATTACATGGGATCTAAAACAGCTGGCAAAACTATTACACTTATCCAAATCCCCTTCTGGGAAAAATGCATAATGTTTTATTATATTATGTTGAATTCAAGATTAAAATACTCTACAGACATTACAGATAATATTGAGGTTTCGTTTTAATTCGCGTTACCTACTCCACATTTCAGATGACATAATAGGTGGGTAGGTACCTATAAATTGAAACTGTTAAGTTGCACAGAGTTAAAATATCAAGCGTAAGCTCGGATGTAGCATGAGTTTACATAATTATTTTTTATTTTATTTCATTTTGTAGAACATGTATCTAAATCAAAAATAAATGTCTTATATTCGAAAAGATACAAAATTATACCTAATACGTGGGTTCCACCTACGACTAGTTGTCGTATCATCATCATCATCATATCAACCCATAAATGTCCCACTGCTGGGCACGGGTCTCCCCCATACACTTGGAGGGATATTAGCCTACTACACCACGCTGGCGAGACGGGTTGGTATAAGGTTTTATTGCAAATTTTCCTTCTCTTGCAGTGGATATTATCTGCCTGACTTACTCCTTTAGTTGTCGTATAATAAGCCCTTAAATGCTAGTTAATGTATCAAGATAATTTCTAGAGTGAACTTAATTTTGACACCATAAAAATGTCTGATAATAAATTGTTAACACGCGATATCTATTTCTTATGTTTTAAATACTTGGCTTTAAATAATAAATATCACTTACATGTCTCGAAGTTCACCAGTTTCTATGTACAACACTTTTACTCAATTATATTTTAGATATTGTCAAGTGGATGTTCCTGAACACGTCAGGTCGCTATGCAGCCGCGTGCCTTGTATCGGACTACCGTTGCCGCTGACAACGTCTAACAACCTTACACCAACACCAGCACCCCGTACATCGTACCAGTGTGCGAAAGGGATTCATATATAACAGCCAATATGGTAGAAAGGGATGTAGTAATGGGGTTTGTGCCGTATGGTGTACCAGCGGCCAAGGTCCGTGTTCGCTCAAGAGTGACACGTGGTACCCTTGCTATTAAACGAACATCTGTTCTTTCAAACTGTCAATAACGTAACTGTTTTGCATAGTATACACTCTCAGGTCATAATCATTACGTAAAGCAGGTAACATACTTTATATATTTGTATAATTAGATAAATAAATAAATAATTATTGTCAATGTTACTCATTGTCTAATATCAATTTGAAAGCAGAAATAATGCTTTATTTCGTTATGAAAGTGCTTTAGAAAATCGCGTGTTATATGAGTACTTATATAAATTTTAGGTTTGACTGTACTAATGATGATAGCAAAAGCTCGTCGGAAAGCTCTACGAGTCTCATAAGTTATATTTTTATTTGAATATCTTTACTTAGGTACTTAGTTCAATTTTCCTTTAAGATTATAATCCCACAAGTATGTATTTAACATTGTAAATAAAGGGAAAGAAATCATACGAAAGTATTTTCAGTTGTTATAATCAACCAATAAGTACTTAGCGAATATGTGTTTATAACACAAGACTTTAATTTTAAAGTTTAAATTATCTAACAGGAGCAAGGAACTAATATAAGATCCTTGAACAGGAGTTCATTGTGATACCGATTAGCTTCAATACAACCAATCAAACTAACTCCCCCACCAACATAATTCGTTGATATTGCATGTTTGACTCATAAAAATAATGATAACATTCACTTATTATTGCCGCCGATCATTGACCGGTTACTTGTAGGAGGCATGTCATGCAGTATGAGCTCACAGGGATTGGTAGATACAGTATTTTTATGCGGATGTTGGCGCGTTGCTACAATGAACGTCGTGTGTGTGAAAAGCGGCTAGCCTCTGCGATGCGACAAGCGTTGTCAGTTGTCGTCTCTGACGTTGCCGTCGTCGAGTCGCGGACCCACAAACACAGAGCTGGCGCGACACGGGTGCATGTGCAATGTGCAGCATCTTGCGGATGCAGCCGCGGCCTTTGATGCTCGGTGTGGTGGCTACGATACGCAACTGGAGGAAGGCGAAGGCAGAACTCTCACTGCGCGCGCCGCGTGCGGTTGTGGACACTCGCCCACCTCCTCGCTACGGTCGCTCGGCGCTCGGACGTGCTGCGGCCTGCGGCTCCGACACACGCCTCAGTGTTCTGTCACACAGCTATCCGTATACGCGTTATACCGTACGTCGCGCAGTTTCTCTCGAAAATTAATTAGTATGTGAATGCGACGTTTTTATTTGTTCAACACGAAAACGAGTGAAATGTTGTTGGCTCACTGATCCGCACGCATTTGTTTCGCCTTTGGACAGACTTCATGTGAGGGACTGACCACTTCTTTTCAGTTAAGGTGAGTTTAATACTAGGTATAAGACACTTTATAGTCTACGTCTATTTACTAAGTTATCGCAAACTTTCACAAACAAGTCTTCCTACAACACTTACGTTAGTAACAAGTTTGCAAGGATTATTAAATTCTTTCTTTAATATTTGATACTTTAGATTACTGAGTTATTCAAGTATTGAGAATGGTGTGTGTAGGTCAGAAAGTCAGATGTCCCACTTCTCACCGAAACGACATCGAGTTACCAAGTGGCAAACTGTTATTTTGTCCGCCTATTGGTTACGATTTTTGCTACTGATCTAATTTGATAGAGCCGTTTAGAACGGTTACAACTAGTTTATATAAAGTATGATTTAATGTATATTTACTGCTAGTACGAATTACCCTAAATATTTACAAAATAAGCATAGATTCATGCACAATCTGGTCAAGGAACTTTGTAATGTCAGTTTTTTGTGTCAATAGAATAGGTACAAAAAGTACCTATCTGAAAATATATATTTACTTAATTTATCTTTTAATAAGTTTAATATTAACCATCACAGTCTGACATTAGTAAGATGTATAACACCCTGTATATAGATTTATTTCTAAACTTAACTTTTAAATTCGTAAGATATCAACAAGTTGACATCTTACGAATTTAAAATAAGTTGATAGATCGAAATTAAAATGAAGATCAAGTCAAGTCAAAACCAATAGCTAAGGACTTCATGGCCTCTGGTATAAATAGATGAATAGACAATAATTCTTGAATTTTCAATAATTTTTGATTCTTCTCGATAATTTTTGAAACCAAAAAAATAATAGTAGGATGAAACCCATAGGCAGAGAATTCTCTTCCTTTTGCAATGGGTCAGCATTGGTCTAAAGTTGTCGTAACAATTAAAACTAAACGCAACATTTGACACACAAATAAGTCATCAAAAATTCGTATGGTCTTCAGTAAAAAGTATTTGCTGTTACCGTTATTTTATACAGTTCACCTACATCGTTATATATTATTCTGAAACCTTACTAACCGTGTTAAAACAAGTGATGTTTATTTAAATTTGTTCGAATATTTTCCTTGTAATAATAGGTAATAATTTGCGAAAAACATTTCCTATAAGGTACCTTATCTAGTCATGCTTGCAAGCGGTGCAGGAAACAGGCAATGCTCTACATCTACCCAGTTCTGACATTTAGTTTATTAGTCGTGTCTTCTAAATCCCTTTGTTCAAAATTGCCCCCTATTCTTTCATATTTTTCTTCTGGGTTACAAAGTAACTCTTATAAAAATCATAAGAATGTAAACAGCTAATTTGCCAACACAGTACCTACACAGCTAATTCGTTCGGCTTACAATATTTTGTGACAATACGATACCAACAATTTGTGATACCCTGCTAACTTAAACAGTTAGGTTAATAAGTAGTAGCAAATAATATAATTATAGTAATAATAAAAAATATAGTGTACATACCGCATCAATTTACTCAAAAGTGGTAGGAAACGAGAGCGTAAATTTATTTTGTTAAAAAATGTGCTTAATAATAGTAATTTCTTCTATAACATAATTAATTAGAAACCTTTGTGTACTCATCTATCTTTTTATTGTTGTTGATAGAGTTAAGAGGGAATACAAAGTAAATTGTAGGTATAGACAATGATAAGAGGAGTAGAGGACCGGCAGGGGACAAAATCTAGTTTTACTTACAAATTATGTTACTTAGGTTGCGATCGGAAGTAAACTTACTTCCACAAGAGATAATACCACAAGAGAGAGAGAGAGCGTAAGCTCTTAATTGTTTTTATGCCGTAACTATTTATCTCAGATTAATATCGAAAAAAGTGAAATTCATTTGAGTGTAGGTTCTCAACATTTCTTAGTCACGACGCGACGTTCGTATTCAATTATGTTACTTTGTCTGCAAATGATGATGCTGTAGTAAATCCAGTTAGTTCAATGTAACAGAATGTGGCTTAAGTGGTGACGTTACTACTTAGTCGTCTTTGCAAGCTTTTATTATGAATTTTGCTAAGATCTACTGTAGGATATCCAAAACTACAGTACTGTGATATTTCTTCTTTCTTTCTCTATGTTTCATACTTTCCACTATCTAGACTAAGTATTTTTGTCCATATTATTATTAGTACCTACCTAAGTAATATTAGTTATAACAAGCTGCTTACAATAAAGTTTATCTACATCAAAACCGCGAGAGGGGCCTGGTGACGTGTAACACAGATTTATTTCTAAATCTACGACATGCACCAGTCTCTCACAAAGTTTTTAAAGTGTACCTAACAATGTACTAGCAATAAGTTAAGAAGCTTTGTTAAGAGAAAATAAATTCATTTTTTATTTTTATTTTATTTATTTAAAGACCAATCGTTCCAATGGTAGTAGACGAGCCAGTGCTATCTACTGTGCAGTTAGTTCTATCTCTAAATGTTGTTTGAGGAAAAACATGTCGTTGTCGTAGCACTCGGAAAGTGCCACAGCTGGTAGATTTCTCCAGAGCCTACACGTCCGCAGGAGGTGTGGCTCAACAAAATCAAAATCATTAATTCATATAGGTCACACCAAAGCTAAGAGTGTAAGTACTTAAGCACAATTCCAATAAAATGTAATATAATTACAAACACCAGATCTGTATCACCAGACTTATTTGTTTTTTACTCAACGGTGCACTAGTTTCTATAGTCACTGACTCTATGCAGACACAAAAAAGGTCTTGTTATGCAATTGGTTTCAATTTATTATTATGATCAAACAAAAACAACTCAATCTTGTACTGTTTTGTGGTTTTGGCGAATCATGCCATTGAAGCCTAAGTGTTGCGACGACTTTCTTTCTGGGCAACCCGAAACAGGCTAACGGTGTTTTTCGATGTGCTCGGAATTGCAAATTAATATAGAACGTGTATAAATACCACTATAGAATATATAAATAGCTGTCACAATTTTAGTATTATTTTATTTTTATTGTTATTCATTCATGAAAGTAAACACCGTGTAAACGTTTGTTGAAAACTTAATAAAGTGAGTGTCATGGACGTGATAAGTTGATGTGTCTATTTTCAGTCATTTGTAATTTTACTTATTATTTTAATATCTCATATCCAACATTTTTTTTAAATAAAATAAGATTGTTCAGAGTTTAGTGGTATTTAACTTGGCGATTTGTTGTGTTTTCTGGGTATATATGCTTGTAAAGTCCCCTGCATCACATAGCTGGTTCACGAGTGCGGTAAATAGTTGCTATGTTTATCATCGTTTATCGTATATATTTGATTATGTGTTAAGATGTACTTAATAATAACTTGGAAGTAGTTTATCGTTGTTGTGTCATGAAGCGAAAGCAACTTTGCCTTGACTCGGGTCTTAATAAGAACACTCGTATGCACATCATCGGCAGCATGCTACTTTGGGCTCCATTAAAATGTTGAAACATGGTAAGTATGATTTGGTAACATGACATGGCATCATTCGTTTTTCTCCGAAGGACAGAGGTTTAACATTTTGCGAGGTCGTCGAGCTTATTGACTTCTGAAATCCAAATTCCTATCTGAGGTTTTCTCGACAGAAAAACCTGTTTTTTTTACTATCACGGTGACACACAGGCTAACGGACAAATTGATGGTAAGCAGGTGCTGTAGCCTATGGACGCTTGCAGTACCAAAAGCAATGTAGCGTCGTCAATGCGAGACTAATCACAGGTTGACGAACGCTACATCTTGTAACACCAGAGTTTTATGTTACGGTTCCCCTGAGATAAGGAAAACGTTATTTTAAATCTGTTTACCATAAATGAGTGCTGTAATCTTCTGTTTTCGGAGGTCCCTTTGTGTAATATTATATTATGTGTAGGTAATTAATATGTATTTTTTTTTAATCGTGTCCTATAAAGAAATCATAGTTGTTCCTGATAACGGTACAAACTCTTAAAACTCCTTGTGTTTAAAACAAAGGATAAATTTAACAAAGCGTCTAGTCTATTCACAAAGAATAAATCCCTTGTACTAGTAATAAATTTTATCATTTGTATTTCCGCTGTCTTCTACGCGATTATGGCTACATAAAAGACCTTATTGTTCGCGTGATACCAACTACTTTGTCTTGTATTTGTTAAATAGGTTTGTAGGTTATTAATTCTATTGGCACGCAATAAAATCCTTGGAAAGGATGAACTGGTAAGTACCTAAGCCTAAAAGGAATTGAATTTTGTTTATGGTTACAATTGAGTTGTTAACTGTTTTAGTATTAAATAGGTACTTTTTGATATTATTGAGTTTAGAATAAAGAGTTTAGAAAAGAAATGGCGCGCATATATTACGTTTGATAACCGAATTCCTCCTTTTTGTTTAGTAGTTTTGACGAGTTTAAGTTTTATAGATTAAATAATTTGTTGATCTATCATTGTTTTTCTCTATCTTTGAATAAATGAACTACCGTCGATTTTTAACTACTGGGTGACCTCAAGTATATACTTAATTGTACACCATTTAATAATCTACCTTCTTATCTCCTTCGATGAAGTTCATTACACTAACAAATTTCACTATTAGGTATAGGTATTATACTGGCGATCTGCCCTCACTTTGATTCGTATTTTTATTTTATGTAAATATAACATGCATGGATTAAATTATACAAATAAACCATCAACCATCCTCTTTCCTCTCTTTACATTTAAATCCGTTGCGTAGTTTAAAAGAACAAGCGTACAGACGGCGAAAGCGACTTTGTTTTATAATATGTAAAGAAGGTGCATAAATTTCGTGATTGATTGATTGATACTGGACCTATAATAGTATTAACAAGGCACTGTTATACTTACTATATCAACCTCTAACTAACCGGTTTATTAGTTCAATTCTCAATTAGGATTTATTGGTAACTTATTAGATTACAATAGATAATAAAACCATAAAGCAATTGAGCAAAAGCCGCAAGTTTAATAATCCGTGAACAATGGTCAGTTAAATACTTTTATAGGATTTCTTTGTGGTAACGGTTTTCCTATTACATTCTGTGTAATTACACTATTTACGCAAATATATGTAACTAGCTTCTGCCCGCGGCTTCGCCCCATTAAATATATTTAGACATACGTAGATATTAAAAAGTGATTGAATTATTAACGTTGTTATTTTATGTCCTACCCACTTATTAATAACTAGGGGTCGCCGACTTCGTTCGCGTGGTAATTTGGAATATTTTCCCCGATTTTGCAACTTATCTCAATACTGCTCCGCTCCTATTGATCATATAGCGTGATGTTATATAGCCTATAGCTTTCCTGGATGAATGCAATATTAAAAAAAAGAATTTTTCAAATCGAACCAGTACTTTCTGAGATTAAACAAACAAACTCTACAGCTTTATAATATTAGTATAGATATGGAATATTTTATAAATAATTGTAATAATTATTATAATTGTAATTACTTAGATATTATGTATGTTACATTTTTATTGAATTATTTATAATATCCCGGCAGTAAGTAGTCTTATGTGGGTTATTAGAGTAAACCCTCTCAGCTCTCATGATATACCTATAGGTTATTTAACTACCAATAAGCTTATTAATAATAATAATAATAATAAATCATTTTATTATCGCGTCGCATAAACGCATAGATATATACCTTACAGACTAACGTACATATTAATATAATCCTGTGTTAGTATTAAAAAACTTAAAACTATGTTAGTACACTTCACTTGCACTATGTCGCAGTGCGTTCGTGTGGCACTTGTCCGCGGAAGCGACGGAACACTACACCTGTCGGCCAAAAACTCTCTTCCAAGACGAGATTTAGGCAGACTGTTGGTACTCGCACCACAAAAGCCCTAAAATTGACGTTGCGTCGCGACTCCAACAGCTGCACTCTCGGCAAGTACTTGGTCTTTTTGCGTACGTAATCTGCGATGTCTTCTGTCTTCGTGGTGTAGTGCAGACGAGAAATATACACCGCAGTGTTGGGTGCAGCGGCACGCATACCAGGCTGCGCTGGAGCCGTACCGCAGCAGTTCTTGACAGGACGATGACGGCGCTTCCTCCGTTGCACCGTCACGAAACCATCCTCTTCAGCCTGGTTCGATACCTTTTCAGGTACAGGCTTGGCGGGTCGAGCAATTGGAGTGCTCTGCGTGACCGGTCGGTCAGCTGATCGCGCGGCGAGTCGGAGGGTAGCCGCGGGGACGGGGGGAATGCAGTGAGGCTCAGGCGCAGCGCATACAGCCGACGCTGCATTCCGCGGCGACAAAACTGCTGACGCGAAGCTTGCGACACTTGCGACCGATGTGTCGAGTCGGCAGGCTCCTCGGCGCATGTTCACATTACTGCACGCAGTCGATGACGCAGTTAAGGTCACAGTATTGCGCAACTCGTCGAGTTCCTTGCGCAAATCTGTGACGTTATTCTGGGATGTCTCCAACTTCTGTTGCACATCCGCTAAACTTGCCTTCAACAGAACGATGTCCTTCAGCAGGCTTGTGACGTCGACGTGGTCGAAAGTGACGGGTGGTAACTTGTGCAAGTTTTTCGCCACAAACGTCGGCACGTCGTCAGGGTCGGTCTCTTTCAGCAGCGTGATAATATCCTGCAAGCTCTTCTTTGTCCCGTCACGCCTGCGGGACACCATCTGATCACTTTTGTTTAGCAACCTGAACACAAGCATTTTTAACCTATCTATCCTACTTACCTACCTACCTACATACACTTTTATGACAGTGTCTTTCATAGAGTTCTTTAGACTGTGCTTTTACTTACTAGAATACAGTATCATGCTGTTACGTGTGATTTAATTCGAGTAAGGTTGTCATTGACCTCAATATTTCTGTACATATTGAAAAGGTATGACAATCGACACCGTGTTCAGGTATCAAAAATTGTTTTCTTTTTAAAGTGACTCATGAATTGGGTAAGTGTTTTCCCAAAAAGGTTCGATGTTAAGTACATCGAACCTTTTTGTTAATATTTATTTGGGATAGTATTATTCATTTTTATTTTACCGAACTTACTGTACAAAGGAGATAGAATTTTAGGGTGTCGACATTGACGGTACGGCTCTAGTCAAAAGCTGACCCAGACCTACGAATATTGGGGCAAATGTACAGATGTGCAACGCAGCGATGCTTCGCCGATATACTCTCTTTCTTATCCATATTGAAATATATATAATGAGTATTATGTTAACCAGTCTGGATGCAGTACAGGCTCTGCCTAGTTTGGAATTAGATGGCTGTGTGTGAGACCTGAGGTTTGTCCTAAGATATTTGGTTTCCTTCAGTTGAAACCATTTATTTTTAGAAATTAATTCACACACTTACGAAAAAATAAGCACATATACATACATACATCTCAACCCATAAACGTCCCACTGCTGGGCACGGGTCTCCTCCAAACATTTGGAGGGATATTAGCCTACTATACCACGCTAGCCAGACGGGTTGGTATAGGGTTTTGTTTCGAGTTTTCCCTCTCTTGCGGTGGATAGCCTGCTAAACTTACTCCCTTAGTCGACTCTTACGACACCCTCGGGATAGAAGGGGGTGGTGACATTAGTATTCTTAATCCGTCACCACACGGACTAAGCACATATGGTTATTATATATTCGTCAGCTTTTCCTTTTCGAGCTGCCTTTAATGTGTTGCAATGATAAAAATATGGTAGTAGCTTTCCTATGGTAATTTTATTTGATGTCGCACGTACGTACGCATATCACGTGAACCTCGCGACCGCGACACAGAGTGGCGACATTATCTATTGTAACACTAGCCTAATTTTGGCTTTGTCAAGCGAATTTAATTTCTTCGTGGGATAACTACCTATATCCTTGCAGTTTTTTTTTATTTATTAAACTTCATACACAAAATTTATGTCCCGTGTCGCGTTTATTAATACGGTCAGGTCTCTCTCAGGTCGTAGTGGTATATTCTTTATGAATTTAACTATCGAATGTAAATATAAAAAAAAACCAAACCCGACTGGCTTTTAGCTTTATGTATTAGTAAGTACTTATAGATTATTTTATTTTTAAAGACAAATTCCTCACTAGGGAACTTTGCGCAGGACTAGGAATAACTTATTCAAAGGCCCGTGCGGATATTGAATCCCACCCACAATACGCCAAGCAGTTGTAAATAACGAGGTAACGATTTAAGTCACTGAACCAAAATATGTATATAAATACATTCTTATATAAAAAATAAAAAAGCAGAATCATCTTTATTTTTATTATTTACTAGCGGCCCACCCCCACTTCGTCCGGGTTAAACTATTTTCAGCGCAACTTTCTTTTTTTTACATAAGAACCTTCTCCTGACAATAACAAACATCATCCAGCCGGTCACGTGTGATGCCGTGACCAAGGGAAATATGGATTCATTTTTATATATAAAGAAGATTGAGTAAAAGTACATGGTATGCTTATGAGATACTAATATGTCCCACAAAACTATATTAGCCTTATTCAGGATTCTCCTATTAACTTTACAAAATGGGTCCTGACAAAGCAGGCGTTCGCCTTCACAGTTAACTCAACAGTTCTTCCTACCCTTTCGGAAAAACGGCGTGGTGCTATGTATAAGTACTGATAGTTATGTATATGTTATGTTAGTACTATTAAGTATTCTGTGGTTATGTATAAGTACTGATAGTAAATAAGTATATAGGGAATAGAATAAATCCAATGTTTTAAATTCAGAACCTCAATTTGTTATTGCATTTTGCTCTTTCAAAAGATAAAAATATACTAGGTCAAATTGTTAAAATTTTTATAAACGTCAAGTGTTATCAATAGGTAAAAAAAACCGATAAGCGGGTTATTCCAATCGGACCACGAGGTTTATTTTTCCCAGTAAGTACTAATAAAATAATAAACAAAAATTAAATTGCTTCATTGGAAAACTTACTTGTTTTGGCTAATGGGAATAAAAGGTATAAAATACTAAAATGAGGTAGAGGCACAATACGAGCGCGCACACCCGACTGGGGATGGAATATCACGTTACAGAAGATCACAGCAAAATAACTACACGTAGTGGTGTAGTTGTGTTCCCGTGCGTGAGTATAGATCTCCAGTGCTTATTTTAGAGAAACTATTTTAAAATAACGTTTTTCTTATCCTAGGATTACCCATACCACAAAAGTCTCATGTCACAGTATGTAGGGTCGACAATGTGCGAGTAATGTTTCTGAGCCTCTAGACAAGTGGCATAAGCAATAATCGAATCGAAAAGTCAAAAAAGAAAATGTATGGGAGTTGACGTAAGTTTACATTACATTTTACATACATTTGACATTAAATCGTAGACTCACCTCAAATTCCATACATTTTATTTTTTGAATTTTCCATTCGACTACCGTTTATGCCACTTGTCTAGAGGCTCTGGTACTACAAACGCCTATAGACTACGGTCCTAACTGCTCACCACGGCCCGTACAGTGGTTTGTCACCGTGATGATATAAAAAAATTTTTGAATACAACTCGCGAGCTGATGGGAAATTATAGGCGTTATGTATTAGATTTAACTAGGACCATTCCGTAATTAGATGAGAATAACCCACTATGTCCGCGTAATCGCATGTGTTAGCCAGAGGTCAGTATATTATCGGAGCCATTATAAGAGGTCAATTGTCGTCTGATTTTCATAAAGTGTCTTATTAAAGCAACCGCTTTATTACTTTATTTACCAATAGTAAACGTACGACTCAGTGCGCTCTACATACTATTTATATTTGATATATTTTCTATATAGAGAAAAGTATAGTGTATATTATACAAACAGTTTAACATTTTTATGTTTAAAAAGTGGACTTATTAGTCAAAGTATGTATTCATTATTTATTTACATTTCAATTATACATATAGGTACCTACATATAATTACTTGTCCTGACTCCTGACTGATTTGATTAATCAACGCAAAGCCTAAACCGCTTCCTTTACTACGTTTGTTTAATCTTGAATTTTTGCACAAAGGTTCCCTAAGGGACGTAAATGAGTACTAATATTTTTGGAAATTCAGTGTCTAAACGGGTAACAAAATTTAACCCGGACGAAGTCAGGACAGGTCGCTGTACATAATAAACATAACATAACATAACAGCATGATAAAATATTTTCTAATTTCTATGATCTTTCGTAACGTTTTTATTTCACTTGAATATATGAATGCGGTAGTAGTGTTTTTTGTGTTCGCACAGTGAATTAACTCGTGTTTTTGCTGTTACTTACTTGCTTAGTCACTAGAGTTGTAGAGAGAAATTTCACGTATAACTCACAAAAAATCAAGATGAACCACAGATTATTTATTTGTGTATAACAAGGACACATGAATATTAATCCGATTGTTTAGATAGGTGTACGTTTTCCGGCGTCCAGGCCGGCAACAACACTATTTATACTTCACTATTGATAGCTTGGGCAACGCGGGACGTGTACTGAATAGCAAATGAGAAAAACCCGAGTAGTGACCACGTCGCGCCCTCAGCTTCAACCAGATTCAAACTCCACTTAATTTACTCGTAAATATAATTATTAGGCGTTCAACATTGCCCCACGGTTTCACGTAAATGAATTTAAGAATGAAAGTGAAATAACATAACACGAGAGCAGCGTGCCAAGAATTAAGAGAATTTTGCCAATGAAAGCAGATTCGGTCATATATCACTCTTAACTTCTATATATTTCACCAAGTATAATAGTTTATGGCGTTCCATATTTCAATTTGCGATTTCAAAGCCATATTAAAATTTAAAAAAATGTTTGTTTGAAGGCGCTCTTGAACTACTAGTCGGTTCTCAAAAAACTTTTTGTATTTGATAGCTGAATTCTTAAAGTCGATATATCCTATAGGCTATTTAATATTGCACCACGGCCCAAAGGGTGCAATCTATAGCAATAATTATATACGAGACAAGTGACGAAATCTAAATTTAAAGCAGATAAAACTGGGAATTGCTAGTAAATAATAAACTAATACAAGTGACACATCGTATACTTTTATAGGAGCAAGGAGAGAGTATACAGTCAGAAATATTTTTAACGAAAGCTAATTTCCATTTATAGCTGCATGCATTAATATCTAATACATAACATACAATAGGTATTATAACTAATACCTACGTGGGACGTGCTAACAAATATAATTGAAGTGCATTCCGAAGAGAACATGTGCTCACAATAGGTGAAAGTAAGTTCGATGAACCAAACGAAAGTTTTTACAAAGGGATTTCTGGATGCCAGGCGGCAGGGACTCTCTCGTGTGAACAAACACTCTTCAGAAAGTAAAAAGTGCAAGTCTTAACAATAAACAAAGAAAATTAGCATATAATTGTTGTTTATTACACATTTACTTACAAAAGCTACTTATAAATCTATATCTAATATTGAAATTCAGTTTCCTATAAATTAACATAATGATCTCCAACTAAAAGGCTTGCGGGTTGTTGGTACATTAAAAAAAAAATCGTTGTTATCGAACATTACAATATAATGTTGTAATCGAATTATATCAGATAATTATATCATATCAGAGAAATCATGATTGCAAATTTATTTTATAAGATTTGATTGTTTGATTGTTTGGTATAAACAAACAAAGACTACGGAAGCGATTATAAAAATCCTTTAACAGGGGAATACTATATTCAAAAACTACCCGTGCGAAGCCTAAACGGTATTTAATAAAATATCGCTAAAATTATTTCATAATCGATTTTATTTACATGAATAATGCGGGTTTTCATTATATATACTATGTAATGCTAATGCGATAGTGATAAGCCCGCATAAAACAACACTTTTTCATTAAATATTCATGTTAACCTGGATTTCTGAGATATTACTGGTTTTTGTGATATCATTGTTATAAAATATTCCCAGCTAGTTTCTGTATTTATAGATGGTACACTCTCTACACTATCTCTCTCACTGAGGCCTTTAAAACTATCTCTGCAGGCTGGCACGTTGATGACTTTTGACGTTTTCATGTAAAAGAAAGTGCAATAACTAAAAAACACACTTTCATATTTCAATTAAGGATTATTAATTTTATTTTTGTTATGTATGTTGATAAAAACGGTGGTATTCGAGTGGGAAAGTAACTGACTGGTGCATAAGAGGTGTGAAGTCGAACCCAGCTGGCAGTACCAATATTGAATCATCACTTTGTAAAATTTATTACAAACAAATGATTCACCATCATCATCATCATCTCAGCCTGATTGTGTCCACTGTTGAACGTAGGCCTCCGTCATATGTCTCCACAATTACCATCGGCTAACGGAAAAGGAAAAAATCATGAGGAAATGTCTTAGAAGAAATTCTATAGGTATGTCTAATGCATCACTTCGCTTTAGGCCAGTATGTGTGGAGTGTGTGGACGCAAGCTTAGACCCTATCGATAAAGGAGAGGAGACCCATGCCTAGCAGAGGGATATAATATTTGTTACTATTATTATTGTAATTTCCTAATAATAAATATAAGTACTTAAACAAAATTATATAATCGAAATGTAAACAACTCGGCTGTTTGACGCGTTCTACTTCATAGCCTTGCGTCGCGTCGAGGTCTTTGGGATTAAATAAATAAACATATCGCAATACTGGCAATACTGAATGCGTTTACTGTCGTTATAATATTTACGTATCGTTCTGTCAAATTGTTTACTTACGCAATTCTATACTTAGTTGATATAATAATGTCCTCTACACCAATTTCGGTCACGGCGACCAATCTAATCAAATAGTGCACAAGTGTTTACGCAAACACAGAGGGTCGGCAATCTGACTACACCGGTTAGAGTTCAGGAGCCGTATCATGACGACTTTAAAGCCCTATTTAATTTGAAATTCGTAAAATGTAAACTTTATTACTTACCTAGGTAATGGTATACTAAGGTTGTCATAATTGAATTTCTAATTACGTATACTAGGCGTAGGATCTACAGCTTTACGTGCTTTCTGACGCACAGAAGGCTCTCGATGTGTTGCGCGTGTGTGTTTAGGCCGCAGCAAGCTTGCAAATCTAGATAAGCTACAATCTCTTCATATCAAAAATGTATTCTACTAGGTACAACATTTTCTAATCGCTATAACGATGCCTTGGTAGGTATTATCCCAGCCCCTCTAGGCAAGTGGCATAAACGGTAGTCGAATCTTATTTCTACTACAGTTTATGCCACTTGTCTAGAGGGGCAGGACGGAGTCTGCGATTTTGTCCGGTTTGGCAATACACTTTATTACAGGGGACTTAATATAGCTGGCAAAACTTAGATGATTATTTTCATAGTGTGATATGCTCCTGCCTACGTAAAGTAAAAATATAAAAAACTAATTGTAGAAATGAAATACAACGTTTCCTATTTGGTTACTCAGTGTAATACGTTACCTTATCTCTTCCTGTAGAGAGTTCTTTACCGTAAAGCGAATGAAGAATTAATTATTAGCTAATTTGTTGCATCGTCGTCGCTTGTATATGTTGCATCGTCACGTCGTTGCTTGCCATATTTAAAACTCTAAATTCTGTATTTTAAGCACTGGCAGAAAAAGAGTAGATACGAGTGGATAAAAAAGAATAAAAGGGTTAATATCGAGCGAGTATGTATTAAATATTCTAAAAAAGGGCGAAATAAAAACATCCGATACGGACGGATGTTTTTATTTCGGCCGTTTAGGAGGCATGATAGGGGTTTATGAATGTACATAGCTAGGTGCACTCGCTGTTCGGTAAACGATCAGCGGGTTATGCTACCAAGGGCGCGGTAACCCTATAGATGGGTGACCGCATGTGGCTGTTATCGGTCGTTACATCACGACAGAAGCCTAAATATGGGCGATCTAAATAACTCTGTCACCAGGTTGGCCACTAACCAAACTATAAGAAGAAGAAGAATGTACAGGCAGCGAAAAATATGTCTTAATCAGACCAATTGACCTAAGATACTCTTAGCCTCCCCATATAGGAGAGAGGCGTGATAAATTAATGTACTTAAAATCTATGTGCTGTATTGTCATTACTACTGTCTGTTCAAGGCGTCTTAGGTCATCTAATCAGTTAGAACTGATTTCAAGGCTCTAAGTAATTATAGAGTAATTATTGTGAAAATTGTAATTCTATTGTTATAGATTTCCGCAAAGTAATGCCAGATTCCATTAGGTAGGTATTTAGATGTCAAGGTTTTAAATACCTTACGAAAAACAAGAGTTTCGTTCTATTAGAGGAGTCTGTACATGCCGCTGATTAGAGATTGACTGTAATATTGTATCAGCCAAACTGATCTGATTTAGGTTTGTATCATAAATTGTACCTAATTGTTGTACGGTGGGCAAGGGAGATGGTCGAGATAGCTGTACAGGGCCGCTATATAAAGATTAATATTTTAGGAAAACCAACCTATGAATTTGTGTGAAATATATTTTTTCTGAAGGTTTAATCTAATTGTACACTGTTACCCAATTTCACAGAAATGTACACAATGGTTTTCTTAAAAAAATCTATCTTCATATAGCGGCTCTGAGCCTTTAGACAAGTGGCATAAACGGTAGTCGAATCGAACATTACGACATTAAATCGTAGACTTACGTCAAATTCCATACATTTGTTTTTTTTGACTTTTCGATTCGACTATCGCTTATGCCACTTGTCTAGAGGGGCTGTACAGGTCCGCATCTCCGGGTGCCGAAAAGAGTTTTGTATATGTATACAGCAGTTGACGTCTTTTGGACGAGGAGATGATGATGATAATGGAAAGCTGCTTTAATCGGAATCATTTAGGTATAATACAGCAATACAGCTTCAGTTCTCCTTTGTTTATCGTAAGATAAAAATTACGTGTTGGTGTAAGGTAAAAAATCATTACATTTTTTCTCGTCCGCCTATTGCCTGCAATTGTCTGAAAAGGGCGCTAAGTCATGTGCTACCTAAATATATTATGAGACCTATAACTGTACACTTAGCTGGCAAATAAATATTTAAATTTGAATTATTGTGTATAATTGTATATTATGCAATATCTAACCGTAGCCGGACAACGAGACCGCAGCTTTCTGCATAAGTTGGCCAGTTGTGCGATGTCACTTATCTGACTCATGTTATTTACCTACTTGCTGTTATTTACTAAAGATTCCTATTTACTGACTCTCACTTTTCTCTGAATAGTGGAAAATCATTCAGTACATAATTATTTACTGAATTATTTTTCACTGTAAAATTATAATTACGAATGGTTTTTCACTGTGAAACGTTTATGGGTGCGTTTTAAAAAAAAGTGTTTTCCTATTCCAGGGATATTCCATTTCAAAATCCTGGTCTAATAATATTTAGGACGGCAACACACGAGTGATACCTACCCATAGTATTTCACGAAACGGTTCGAAACAAATTGTGTATTTAAATAACGTGTTGCTTTTTAAAGTTATACATACATACCCTTAAGTGTCATTGCTTAAAAAACCGAAAATAAAATAATAATGTGTCAAATGACCAACGATCAGTAATCGATAGGTGTGATTGATACGATACGGAAGATAGGTTGCGCAAGCGACGCTGTCGTGTGACATCAACGTTCGTGCCTTGGAGACTGGGAGCGTCTGGGGGGGTGATCAAGTATGTCTCCCACCTGGTTCGTACCTACGTATCTAGATGTTACGACATACAGGTTTTACGCAGATGTATAAACTAGAAATCGCGTTAGTTCAACAAACTGGAAACATCTAGAAAATTATGTGTTAAAGAAAAGTGATTAAATTATTCAAATATAATAGTTACATACCTACTAGTAGTTGTTTTGTGTAACTTAGTCAATGTGATATCTTTCTATGATTAGTAAGATAAAAATTGCGTTACATTTTACTACCACAATGGGGAATTCTAGCAATCATGAATACGGCCCTCGCTTCTTTAACCCAAAGCCACCCAATGCTTAGTGTAGAGACGTACTCTCAGCCCATGGCACGCCATCCATTTCGTTCTTGGGTTTTATGTGTTCAGTTTTTGTCAATTTTTTTGTAAACAACGAATATGAGAACATAAAATGAGAACTATATTAGACAAACTCTAGTTAATAAGTTCGTCTTAAGCAAAGCAAAAGCATATGAGCGCACAGAGGGACATAAGACCTTTTGCATACACGTGCAAAAGACGTTCTCGTCGCTACTAACACTGCTCTGAGTGTTACGGGTGCGATGACATCACGAGATTTCAAGCTAATATTAGTGGGGAACATCTAGTCTGGGTAAACCACTGTTTTTATATCAGGTTCACCGGAATCACTATGGAACCACACGGTGGACCACCGGGTCCACCCGCGAAACCAGGTGCAATTACACTATGGGGTTTAAGTCAATACACTTAACCTACCGAGACCGCCCTGTGGATATTATATAATCATCGAGATATTCGTTATCCAATAGTGACATTTAATATCAGTTTGTATGAACTAGCAGCTTGTTATACAATCCTACAAAGTAAACATCACTGCATAATATATGCACTTGCAATTATTATGACTCAGAAGAAGAGTCGCTTTAGTGATTGTGAGCTTGTATGCCATCTGTATCTATAATAATATTATAAAGCTGAAGAGTTTGTTTGTTTGGTTGAACGCGCTAATCTCAGAAAGTACTGGTTCTATTAGAAAAAATCTTTTTTTGTTGAATAGTGCATTTATCCAGGAAGGCTATAGGCTATATAACATCACGCTATGATGAATAGGAGCGGAGCAATAGTGAGATATGTTTCAAAATCGGGGAAAATATTCCAAATTACCACGCGGACGAAGTCGCGGGCGACCCCTAGTACCTCTTATAAATCACGATAACAAAGTATAGTACCTACGGCAGGGATTCCATCCTCACTTCTTAGAATCTCAATCGTTCCGTACTGTGCGGTTTCAGAGGAATTACCTTTCAAAGTTTCAAGAACAATCAAGTGATGATGAACTCCCGGCCTAAGTCTTCCCGAGGGGCCATAGGTAGGGCTTTTACGGGATCGTCAATGTGCGAATGATAGGTACCTCCTAGTGTTTAGGTTAACTGTTTACTGTTAGGCGGGCCGCATGCTTGTTTATTTGGCTGTGGTCTGCTGTAAATCCACAGACCACATATAATAGTAAAGCGTAGGTTCTCCCCCAGTCGGGTTTGCTCACTTTAATGGTCACCTACTCACCAGTCCTAAAAACGTATCTCGCAATCGCTTTTATCTCCAAGCTTCTCTAAATAAGTAGTTCTTCAGTGATGTAATATGCTAAGAGATGAGTAAAGCTTGAACTCTCAAGATTTTCGTCGACAATAAAAACAACAAACATAACCTCTCATGAAGTTATGAATGATTAGGTAATCTCATAAATGTCCAAATTACAACCTTATAGGAAGAACACGCTATGTTGCAGTGAAAGTAGGCAATTGTGGCGTAGAAGAAAGTGGCCTGGATGAATAATCCTTGATTTGTCCGTTCCATATTAGGAGTGAAATCTTACGTATCTTGGCATCTGTATACAAGAACTTAAAAATAAATAGTTTCTAAACATTATCTTATAAGTACAAGTGAATATTATGCATACTGAATAAATATTTTATCTATTATGCAGCTTTTGGCTAGTAAACATTTGTTTAGCAATATTATGTAAGTCTATTTGGTCCCGTGGTAAAGTTCGCAAAAGATACAAAATTGTGAATTATATAAAACTAGCTGTTGCCCGCGGCTCCGCCCGCGTGGATGTCGGTTATCGCGATAAAAAGTAGCCTATGTGCTATTCCAGACTATAATCTATCTGTGTGGCAAATTTCATCCAGATCTGTTCAGTAGTTATTGCGTGAAAGAGTAACAGATATCCATCCATCCATCCATACTCACAAACTTTCACATTTATAATATTAGTAAGGATAGGTAATGATTTTTAATGTACTGTGTATTCGTGATTTCTTTATTTGTAAAACCCCTTGCGATACAGAAATTAAAACCAAATCTTTCTCTTTCTTTTTTGTTTTTTTGATCTACTTGGGTAGCAAACAAGCATACGTAGCCTATGGACGCCCGTAATACCAGAGGTATCACTTGCATGTCGCCAACCCACTTTTTTACACCAGGACTTTAAGATGGGAGTATCCCTGGGATAGGAATACGTTTCTTTCAAAACGTGTTCCCAAATGAGCGCTGGAGACCTGTTCTCACACAACGGAACACAACTACACCGCTGTGTGTAGTTATTTGGCTGTAGTCTTCTGTAAGGTGGAGATCCTTCGCCAGTCGGGCTTGCTCGCTAGTATGGTGCCCTACCTCTCTTAAAATCTTCTATTCTTTCTTCTAAATGTTAGTTTTTATATACTTACTAACCCTCTACGAATACGAACACGTGATTGCATTTTCGCTGTTTTCTCTTACCAAAAGCTGTAAACTGAAAGATCATTAATAAATTAATTACTGAGAGTCCAAGTCCAAGTCCCTTTGGCGTAACTACCACTCGTTCAAGAAAAATATTGAATGAATTTTTAATTTTACGTCGACGTCGTCGACTTTACATATCTAATATTAGTGTTACTAGATTTCCTTATTCTCTTGTCGACCTTACTTCGACCTGACATAGATAAAAACCCGTATTATACATAGGTATATAACAATAAATAAATGCTGAATTTAAATAATAATACCGATCGCTTTCGTCTATATCAATCAAGTGGCCGCTACAAGCATAATCCTACCTACATAAAGTGTAGTGAGTACCTAATTTATCTAACTAGCTATTGCCCGAGGCATTGCCCGCGTTGATGTCGTTTCGCCGCAAACGTATTTTATATCGTTCTATCTGTCTCAAAAACAACTTGTTATAAGCTTTTGAGCATGACATAAAAAGATTTTCCATAATTTTGAGCATAAGTAGGCATACACAATTTACTAAAAAAAATATTTTTCTTATAGCGATTTATCTTCGATTTTAATTTAACGATTTGAAAGTTCCATCGGCAATCCGCAACCTTTACTAAATCGTCGGTCCACCTTGTTGAAGACCTTCCCACGCTGCGTCTTCCAGCTCATGCCACTTCAGAACCTTTCTGCCCAACGGCCATCGGCTCTGCGAGCCCACGGCTCAGCTCAGGATCAAACGCTGTGGAAATCTTTAGGGGAGGTCTATCTCCAGCAGTGGACATCTTCCTGCTGTAATGATGATGAATATGTCAACTTTATAACAAAAATCGCCCCTGGATTTTTTGCCCGGATTCATTGCCCGGATGAATTGCGTTGAATGATTAAAGTGGCTAATTGTACTTACATTGCATGTTTGCATGTCAAATGCCTTTATTTAACTCGTTGTTCCCCTAGCGTGTATATACGAGTATATCGATGGCAATTATGATATACTCCGGCGCATACAACCATTGTTTATGAGTACTTTGTCATTCTTTTTATTGTATACAGCGGCCTGTCCCGGCTTTGCACGGCTGGACATTTATTTATTTTCCGTGGGGATTTCGGAGGATAAGTTGGCCCCGACGGTTAAATCGTTAGATGACGGCAAAAGTTTATCCTATATAAGCGATTGGAAACTGTCACTAGGTTGGCTACTAACTACATAGAAAAGACATAAGGTTTATTTTATGTTTGTTTGTAATGAGTAAACTGAAAAATTACGGGACGGATTCCAAAGCATTTTAGTGCTGAAAGAGTAAATAATTTGAGAAATCTAGGCTAAATTTATTTTAAAAAAAATAGGAATCTAACAATATTTACATTAGTTTACTCCATGCGAAGCCGGCCGCTAAGCGGAATATTTTGGCAAGTCGCAGTTCATTTTATTTCAACTGGACTGGCTACAAATTAGTCAGTTAAGTCTAAATTATCCAACTAAGTAAATACCTAAATAACTGTCCAATAAAGCAAAAATATTAATTGCACTCCCATCCAGAAACATCAAAATAAAACAGTTCAAAAACCGCCCAATCATAATACGTAATACATGTTAAGATGTAGCTGATTACTATAACAATAGTATTAAGCAATTGCATTGTTGGCGTCGTGTTATGATATGTGAAGAAACGCATGCGCTATGCCACCGTCACTTTCCAACAAAGTCAATGAAGCGCGGAGAAAGTGCCGACCTCCACGTCCGTGTACCACTGGCCGTCTGTAAAATCCGCTGACTCACATAACATTCACACATCATGCGTGGCAAAATTGTTTAAACTCATATGTAACTGTCGTTACCCTATTAGGATCTTAGCGTTTGTGTTTTATTTAATTTGTTTTCGGATTCAGTGAAGGTTATAAGAATTTAGACCTAAGCTCAGTAGATAAGTTAATGTTTTCAATATTTAAAGACGTTTATCATTGAACAGGTCACCTAAGTCATCAAAAACCATGGCTAGGATATCAGTCGATTATCTATTTGCGCGATGCGATTGCGATGATTTAAGGATTTTAACTACAAGTCAGGTTAACAATAGGTGACACAAAAGAATGAGCTTTCACTATTAATTATGTTTTTAAACTATAATGAGTTTAAATTTAGCGCATGCATATTCTTATTAAAAGTTAAGACCATTTTACAGAGCACACTTTTATTTGGACTTTTCAATTTTATGTCTGGCAACTATTCAACATTATTTAGCAATTTGCCGTCATCGTTCTTGAGTCTGAGGAATTCAGGAATTTTACTTGGTATAATTTAAAGGTTCACCAAAGGAATGTAAAACACAGGATGGTATTTATGGGATTTCACTTTAGTAATTACCTATCTAGCCGTATTTCTAAGTTATGTCATATTCAAAGACGGTTTCAAATATTTATTTATATAAAAATACTTACCATATCAATAACAATTCCTAATACTACAATTTTTAATAAAAAGTTTGAAATTTTTATGACGAATCGTTAATAAACTTTCATTTAAACTTGAATTTGTTACAAACAAAATATTAAGATTGTTACGTAAATATGTGATACTAGTTCCACGACTCCTGGCTCCACTATAATTAATAAATACGTCGAAAAAGTATATTAATATTACCTTATCCTTTTAAATATTGAAGACATTTGGAGGCACACTTTCATATATTATGAGCACAATAAATGTCACAGATTAGAGGTAGGTAAATTAAGCTTCAAAAGTAATGAATAGTAATTGATCTTCAACTTTCTTTCCTTTGATATAGGCCATGTATGTATACATATATATGTATATACGATAATTTATTTAATAGTTTAAGTAGGTAGGTACAAGTTGTTGGAGAAATTTTGAATATCGAACAATTACAAAGACCAGACGGATATCAGAGGATGTCGTACGTACTAAAAAAGAGAGAGCGCTTTTATGAATCACGATTTAAACGTTTTATTATAAATATTCTTAATTGTGCATGAGTGTTCCGAATTCTAAAAGGGAGATCATTTACGTAATTGGAAAATATGTAGGTACGTCGTCACTTGCCAAAACAAAACGTCGAAATTATGGTGTGCAGCGAACTGATATATCGATTTAGCCAAAATAATTATGTCCACTGTTGGATATAGGATTTTCACAGCAGCAATCTTTACCAGGTCGTCGGTCCACCTTGTTGGTGGCCTGCCCATCCTTTAATTACTACAAATCAAATATCCAAATTCAAACGGGGGTGGAACCATACAGGGTGCAGCTAGTCTACATATTTAATCTATATTATGTACCTTAAAACAGTTTTTATTAGCGATTTGAATGTCTTTTGTATTGGCTTTAAGATTTTCTATACCTAGTATCTTTTCTGAAATCGCCCAACTACGGTCTACTAAATAGGTGAAGACAAAACAGACCTACCGGGCTGTTTTGTCTTCACCTAGGTATTTAGTAGGTAGTTGACCTTCTCAATTCATCATCATCATCATCTCAACCCATAAACGTCCCACTGCTGGGCACGGGTCTCCTCCATAAATTTGGAGGCATATTAGCCTACTATACCACGCTGGCCAGACGGGTTGGTATAGGGTTTTGTTTCGAGTTTTCCCTCTCTTGCAGTGGATATTGTGTGCCTGACTTACTCCCTTAGTCGACTCTTACGACACCCACGGGATGGAATGGGTCGATGACATTTGTATTCTTAATCCGTCACCACACGGACAACCTTCTCGATTATATTGACTGATTGTCTTTTTTAACCGACTTAAAAAAATTAAAATAAAACCGACTTCAAAAAGCTAAAAATAACCGAATACAGATTGAGGTCGGTGCCGAGCTGAATATTAAGTGACAGGATCAACCTAGCACCGACGTATATTTTTAGCTTTTTGAAGACCGTTTAATTTTTTTTTGTTAAGTGTTATTAATTTTTTTTAAATCCTTACCATTGATTTAATAAATACGATACTTTCGAGTTTCACCTATAGGTAAACTTTAGTCTTGTTATTTTAAATGCGCAAACGTATTTATTTTTTTCACTTTTTTCCGCGAGTATCCCGATATACCTACGCTATTTATAGAATATTTATTCATTTAAAACTTTACTACAAAATTTCTAAAATTCTTTTCAAAATTTATTTTTCTTGCCACAGGAATTCTCTACCAGTCAACCTTTGGGTGATGCAGAGAGAAAACTTGGTACCTAGCTGCATTTGATTGGGACATAGAAATTGAACTAAAACAATAAAATTATTAATAAATATGATACTTTCGACATAACATTTAAATAAATATTTATTTTAATATAGCCACATAATTGCATTTAATAAAGCTATTAAAGAGAAGGTATGTAATCATTTGTAAAAGTTAGCTAACGTGTAGATTTCACTATCATTATTTTGAATTTCATTTATCAATTCTTTGACGGGCTGGATTACGACTATCATCAGTCAATGTACTTGTAATAGACCCTTTGTATGAATACTTACGTACATACATACTGACCTATAATATTAGAATGCCACGTGATGTAGTTTATTGATTGTTTATGTACCTACCTACTTACATAACGTGGTACGAATATCATTAGAAATACGGATTTTTCGAATTGGTGTCTGAATACCGGAAGTGTAATCTATACTAATCGATACTAATATTATAAAGCTGAAAAGTTTGTTTGTTTGTTTGGTTGAACGCGCTAATCTCAGAAAGTACTGGTTCGATTTGAAAAAATCTTTTTTTGTTGAATAGTGCATTTATCCAGAAGGGCTATAGGCTAAATAACATCACGCTATGACCAATAGGAGCGGAGCAGTAGTGAGATATGTTGCAAAATCGGGGTAAAAATTCCAAATTACCACGCTGACGAAATCGCGGGAGACCCCTATCATTTATATTACCTTCTGTTATTTAAATAGGTATGCCTATACATTCTTACAGACGCATTAACTGCATCAAAGTAGAGATAGAATTCATCAATTAATCACTTAATACCTACAAATTCGTTGTCTTGCGACTTTTTTCCAATAAGGCAGTGACTTATAAGAGCGGCAAGGGGCATATCGAATGGACTTGTTTACCTCTTGTATTACTACATAAAAAAAATAATAACACCTTAGATTACTTAGTTGAATGATACTGAGATCAAGTGGATAACAATGCGTAGAGCGCATTACGCTCAATACAGAACTTGGATTCTCAAGTACATAACAGTAAAGGTCTATAGGTATAAGATGTAACTGGGTTAATTGGTCACGCAGCAAACCAGATGTTAGGTAATATCGTTAACGTGTAGAATATATCTATCACTTCTGTTGATTTTAAACGAGTTATTTCTATTTGTTTACAGACACTGTCTTCTTCTACACTTCAGTTATGATTTTAAGGATACGATGTCTTCTACAATGGCTATTAACTGTTTCAATTACCACTTTGACATCAGGTAATAACATTTTTATACTACTACTAAGGATAAAATAAGCATAGGTACTACCCGCCTAATGGTAAGCAGTTATAGCCTATGGACGCTTGCAACTCCACGGATATCATTCAAGCATTGCCCCTCGTCTCATAAAAATCTCTCTTTCTACTACTAACTATCTAATAGTACGTTAGAGAATTATCTAATCCCTTAAAATACGTCAATATCTTACGCAATGTAACAAATACTTATTGATGTTTAAATTTTTCAGGTAACCCCATATTTCTGCAACAAACTGGAAGAGCCAATCGGCCCGTTATAAAATGGATGCCACCAACAGATGACTGGAATTGGACGAATACACCTCGAAACGAGGAACTATTCTTTGTTCCCTCTAACTTTAATCATACACTACCGCCATCTGCTAATGAGACTGAACTTATTGCCCATATGGCAGCTTTGAAACGAAATTATTCACGACTCCTGTGGGATAACGACAAGAGTAGTAATTTACCTGTTTTCGTAGAAAAGGCTTTAAAACTTCTTAATCTTAAACAAGTTTATTATGAAGTAGAACACTCTGTTATGTCCAAAGTGTCTTGCACAGCCTGCAAAGCTGGAGCAGGACTATTACAGCATTATATTAGGTTAGGTAAAAGCAAAGAGGATATCAATAAAATGATATATCAATTCTGCGTTTCGTTGAATATCCAATCAGCTCGCGTCTGTGAAGGAATCACCAGATTGTTTGGGGTGAGAATATATCCGCAGTAAATAAAATCATGACTCAATTAAATGAGTACCTACTCGTAATATTTCTAACTGTTATATTTTATGTTCCAGAGTGAAGTAGTCTATGTGTTAAAAAGGATTACAATTGGTCCTGATGAAATATGCAGTTTTGTAATTGGTGACGCGTGTGGGGATGTTTACAATCCTTATCATGAGTGGGAGGTGGCATTCCCACCGGTACCAAAGCCGGCTACCAGGGAACTTGATACTCCAGTAGACAAAGCACCGACATTCAAAGTCCTGCAAATTTCTGACACTCATTTCGACCCCTACTATGCTGAAGGTATACATACACTCATAGAATATAAAACATTCGATTCGTATTCGTTGTTTATGACGATAAAAGTTTTTATTTCAAGTCTCCTTTAGATCAGATTTTGATGTAGGATATGTATGTATACGCAGCAACAATACCAGCACCTGCTTGTCATACGGCGCGTAGCGGCTATAAAGTTCTGTTATCTTATTTTTGCTTTGCAACAAGATTATTTGTTTAAATAGAAATGATACTTATTCGTGTAATTTATCTTCGTTTGAGAGCAAAATAAATGTTTTCTTTCCTTCTATTTCTTATCTGTGAATTTTCAGGTGCCAATGCTGAATGCAACGAACCTCTATGCTGTAGAGCCTCGAATGGGCCAGCGTTAACGCCGGGCGGAGGTGCTGGCCGGTGGGGTGACTACCGCAAGTGTGATACTCCGAAACGCACTATCGATCACATGTTGAAACATATAGCAGACACTCACACTGTAAGTACATAATGAAGTAACATATTTACAACATTGTATTTACTTGAACCACTTTTTCATTCTTGCACTGACCTATTCTAACGATAATGTATATACTAATCTACGTAACCTAGTAGGTATAATCTCTAGTAGGAGCCTAGGTATTTTAGATCAAAAACAGATATTCGGTGTTTTTGTCATAAAATTCACAATAGATACTCGAAGTTTGGTAATTGGTGGGGTTTACCTATACCCCTGTACAGAAAACGAAAATGAAATGCTTCAGAAAGCACGTAAAGCCGTTTGTATTACGCCTGATCTCTCTCCGGTTGTGTCGTATTGCCGTCCTATTGGACTATTAGGATGAAGGATTAAATAGTGCACCTCTGTTTGAACAACCACTTGTATATCTCCTGCGCTGGTGACTACTTTTCGTCGGGATTAGACGCCATAACCGAAATTCAGTTAGAGAATATTCAAAAATCTTAATAAAAAAGTACTTACCTATGTACTTAGTTTTGAATGAATTTTCTTTAAAAACTCATCCTTTTTTGTATTTTCCCAGGATATCGATTACATTCTATGGACGGGCGATTTACCACCACATGATGTATGGAATCAAACGAAAGAGGAAAACTTGAAGGTACTACAAGAGACTGTGGCACAAATGTCAGATATGTTCCCGGGAGTTCCCATTTTCCCAGCACTGGGAAACCATGAAGCTTCACCAGTAAACAGGTATGTAACAGTGGGTGTGCGTCTAGGTCATACTAGCGAGCAAACCCGACTGGGGAAGGACCTCCACCTTACAGAAGACCTCAGCCAAATAACTACACACAGCGGTGTAGTTGTGTTTATGTGTGTGAGTACAGGTCTCCAGCGCTCATTTAGGGAAGCATTTTAAAAGAAACGTTTTTCTATCCTAGGGATATTCCATCTTAATGCCCTGGTGTCAAAAAAATGGGTCGGCAACACGTAAGCAATATCTCTGGTATTGCAAGCGTCCATAGGCTGCGGTAACTGCTTAACATCAGGCGGGCCGCATGCTTATTTGCTACCGAAGTAGTAAAAAAAAGATGTGTGGCACTCGGGAACTGCCGCGGTAAAGCTATTGCTATATATATAATTACTTTACAGAATTATTTAAATCATTTAATTTTTTTCTCAATGATTCATAAAAATATATAAAAATAAAAATGAATACTTGTAATAATTCCTTAAGACTCCTTATACTATAATCTTTTTCACATTAATAGTCTCTTAGATCAAAACCTCCTTACACAAATTTGACATATTATTATTGGCCGTTTAGAGAATTCGTCATTTAAAAAAGTATCACCGCTGTGCCGGTCGGAGTGGGGGGTGTTAGGTTTATTATTTTCGTTACGGAATTTCTGGATTCGGTCTCCACGCCCAAGGCCCGCGATAGAAGTTATGCAATAGCTTATAATAATTTACGGGTTATTTGCTATACCCGCGTATGGACAAAAACCTACTTCATCGTTAACGTACCTATGTTAGTATTTATTATACTTAGACAATATTTATTGTACAAATATATTATATTGGGTTTAGGGATCTGTCACACATCTGATCCTATACTAGTCAGCGTCTGTACAATGGCAACCAGACAACTGGTACTCACGGCAACGGAGATGGCTGTACAGCACCTCTAGACAAGTGGCATAAGCGGTAGTCGAATCGAAAAGTCAAAAAGAAAATGTATGGGATTAAAAGAAAATGTAATGTATGGGAGCCACTATATGAAGATTCGTTTTTTAAGAAAACCATTGTATATATTTCTGTGGAATTTGGTATCAGTGTACAATACGACTAAACCTACAGATAAAAATATATTTCACACAAATTCATACATTGGTTTTCCTAAAAAACTAATCTTTATACAGCGGCTCTGTACAGCTTAGTCCATTGCCGACCATACACATACTTATATAGATATACATCTATAAATACGAGTACATTGATAAGTAGGTGCTACAAGTAAGTTTACTTGTAGTACCTACTTATCAATGTAGGGGGAAGGTACTCGTATTATTTAACGTATTAGCAATCAAGGACCACTAGACCAACCAACTAGACCAACGTCGGTCGAGTATAAAGTAAGTACATATTATGTAGGTAGTTTTATGACATTCAAATTCAAATGCAACTAGTAATACATAATATTTTCAATTTGTACCATTATTATAATATTATCTTATGGAAGTGGTACTCGAGTACTTGCTAGGCGGTTTTCCAAATTTCGTTACCCATTCACAACTCTGTAACTGTAGACAACAACTACTATTAGAATCCTAGATTGTATAGTATAAAGTTATAGTTTGGTTACAGTTTTGTAAATCCCTCTTAGTTACACGTTCAATCTGGTGCCTTTATCACCTTTCTTCCAACGTACAGCCATTCAACTAACTGGATACGATTTCACCCAGTGCCTACAGTTCCCTTCCATCATTGAATTTTACGTTTGAGTAAGCTCTTATATGAACTCTACTCTACTGCTGCAGTGTTTCCAGAGCGTACCTACGATCCTTCTTTAAAGAATGTGAACACTTCACGCTAGGCAGCGGCTTGATTGTGTCCTTATAATTGCCGAAGTTCATGAGCGGCGGCACTTACCAGTCAGATGGGCCCCTCTTTTGCCACCATTAGCAATAAAAATCCTATCTTTCCCTCGAAGTTTCGACAGCAAGTCATATGGCTATTATGCAATAGCCGAATTAATTATTTACTACGTTGTTCCCTGCAGTTTTCCACCGCCATACATCTCTTCATCAGAGCTGAACATCGCGTGGCTGTATGACGAGCTGGACGCGCAGTGGCGGCGCTGGCTGCCGGCGGGTGTGTCACACACGGTGCGGCGCGGCGCCTTCTACTCCGTGCTCGTCAGGCCTGGCTTCCGAATCATATCACTTAACATGAACTATTGCAATAATAAGAACTGGTAAGTAATCATCATCTATTCTATAGAGATAGAATACTGAATACCCGAGAGTAAGTTGAAGAGCTGACTGTGTCTGTCAGCTGCTTACATGTGAATTATCGTATTAACGCACCTACCAGACTAAGAATTTAAGTCAAGGTTAGGTTAGGTTATCTAGATGTCATTTAATAACAAATCCAAAAAAGCTACTAAGATCTTATACAAATTTGCTTTTTTGGAATTGACTTTGAAAAGGACTTAGCTATTTCTTCGGATAATCGTTTGAATAGCTTACTAATGTAAACGCGAGGAAGCATATTCATAAAATCCCGTTCTTGGGCAGCACTTAGTTGGTTGGACCAACTAAGTGCTTCCTAGAAACAGGATTTAAAAACTTCTCAGCGCGATTTTAATTTACTTTTTTTTTAGGTGGTTGTTGATGAACAGCACAGACCCAGCAACCGAGCTTCAGTGGCTCATTTACGAACTGCAGTCAGCAGAGTTCAGTGGCGAGAAAGTTCATATTATTGGTCACATACCGCCTGGTCATTCCGACTGTTTAAAAGTATGGAGCCGTAATTACTACGCTGTAGTTAATCGATACGAATCTACAATAACAGCTCAATTTTTCGGACACACTCATTTTGACGAATTCGAAGTTTTTTATGATCCGGATGACCTTGGTAAGTGAACCTTGTCGAGATAAGTGTTCCACATAAATAATATGATAAAATTGGTCACATTTTCCTGTTATTAGAAAATTTGATATTTGATTTTAATTTTTAGGCAGAGCAACGAGTATTGCGTATGTAGGACCTTCAGTCACACCGTATTACGATTTGAACCTGGGCTATCGAATATACTACGTGGATGGTGACCATGAAGCGACTACTCGAGTAAGTATACCTACTCACTTCTATCTATTCAGCCAAAATACATCTTCTATTGCACATATACGCCATAGTCCTCCACAAAGGCTTTCCACAGCATTTGGCCCTGAACCAGACAACCAGATCGCCGGTCGGACACTTTGTTAGAGGCCTGCCCACGCTGCGTCGTCCAATTAAACACCTACTCACTAATAAAGAATTAATGATATTGCTCCACTTGTCCTCACCGCTAAGTCCTCTGGTAGATTCAATTTATTAAGGCACTCAAGCCATACCTAATACTAACGCAAAATTAATTAACAATCACGTTGGCTTTGTCGAAGTTTACTGGCTTTGAAGTCTATTAAATCTTGAGCAATTAGCTGCCTACCTACTCAATTTTAAACAAACAAATGATATAATTCGTAACATCTTTTTTTACCCACTTATTGAGCTAGTGGAAAGCAAACTGCAATAGGGTTATTTTTAAAACAACATCAGCGACTGCAAAAATAAACTTCTAAAATTAATAAAAATAATGTCCTCTTAATCAAATTCACATTCAATCAAATCACCTGTGTGGGATATATTATAGTGCCCAAGGGTGTGCGCAAACACAGTTACATTCTTTATTTCTTTACCTGCATAGTCCAGCAGAGTTGTCGCATTGAGGTGTAAACATCGCCAATTTCCTAACTTTGGCCATCTATTTTGAATTTCTTGACAGAAAAACCCAAACTATTTTTGCATTCAAGCCCAGAACCTCGTGACCAGCACTCTCACTCAATGAGCAAAAAGGCAGTAAACATAAATTATGTAAATGTTATGTTCTAAAATACTAATTAATAAATTACATAATGAAAAAAAAAAATTTATATTTTTCAGCAAGTGGTTGACCATGAAACTTGGATCATGAACTTGAAGGAGGCCAATTTGTTCGGCTACCCAATATGGTACAAACTTTACTCGGCTCGATCTGCATACTTGATGCCGGCGCTAAGGCCACAGGACTGGGACAAATTCGTCGATGACATGACCACGAAAGAGGATGTCTTTAATTTATATTACAAGTAAGATAATTATATTCTACTGCTTTATATACATATTTTATCTTGGGTAGAGCTGTCCTTTTAGAGTTCTTCCATCCTGAGGGATCTTTTGAGCTGTCCCTCTCTATTGTACCTACTCATTTAATCACCTAACTACTTCTACTTGTGTGAGTGACAGTCAGATATGCAACATAAGTCTTCTAGTTTTGGATACGCATGGCTAAAGTCTCATTCTCGTTAACTGCACAGATCAGATATCTGATTAAATCAAGCAAAACATCTTGCTGTAGGTACTCACTCTACCTCTCTTTAGGTTGTCTTATCACATGTCGTTCACGGTTTACTCGATCATATGTATAAGTTCTACTCATCCCTTCCCCTCATATACATATTGGTAGGTAGATAACTAGTTTAATTTTTGAATATACTTTTGACTTGCCGTTGGCAAAGCAAATGCAATACATACGTATATATGTATCGGTAGCGGCGTACAAATAGTAAAGATGTTTTGAATTTTTTCAGACATTACTGGAAGAACAGTCCGCGCCGTGGTACTTGTGACGGCGAGTGTCGCAAGCGGCTGGTGTGCGACGCGCGCTCGGGCCGCTCGCACGACAGACGAGCGCTGTGCGGGCTCATCGAGGCGCGCATCGACGGCTCCTCGCCCGCGCCGCAGACATGGCGCGCCTGGTTCTACAATGGCCTGTCTGTCTCGTGAGTCATAGCGGCACGCGCCACCATCATCCATCTCACTGCTTTATACATACGCTTTAATCACATCACATCTTAAATAAAATTGCATTTTCTATTGCTTTATAAACATCTACTTGTACCTATTAATAAACCTACGTACCTATTAAGATATTAGGTACGATATAATATGTTGAACACCAGTTAAGGCCAAATAAGTATTAAATCTTTATAACCTACTAGCTCTTGCCCGCGGCTCCGCCCGCGTGGATGTTGGTTATCGCTGTAAAATGTTAATTCTGTAAGGTGTTATTCCAGATCATAATCTATCTCTGTGCCAAATTTCATCCAGATCCATTCAGTAGTTTTTACGTGAAAGAGTAACAAACATCCATCCATCCATACTTACAAACTTTCACATTTATAATATTAGTAAGGATTCTTACTTATCTTTAGGCATATAATAAGCAGAGTTCATTATATTCATCAATTTCTAGACTGTTTTTAACATTAAATCTCAATTCATCTAAAAGTTAAAGTAATCGCTTTATACGCACATCAAAAGTAACGTCTTATTCTTTTCCATTAAAAATAGTGTGCAAAACTATTTGCAAAACCTATTTATTTACATATTATTATGTAAATTATGGTACTTAAAATACATTTTAGTAAGATCTTAAAAGCTGAAATAAAAAAGTATGATATACCTAATATAGGTATACTTTTTAATTTCAGCTTTTAAATACTTTTAACGCCCATAAGTATTGTTTCCTCTATTTGCATAATTTACATGCAGTGTATCATACCATTTCAATATTATCTAGTTAAAATACTCACTATATGAAAATAAAATGTTTTATTTCGTACAACTAGTTTAATTTTCTATTAAGAATTTCCATTAGATAGATACCTACTATATTTAGTACCTACAGTCTAAAGAATTGTTAAAATTTGATAAGTATTTTGTGTACCATCTATTGAACTTTTTTTATTATTGCGGCAGAGCAGTATTTATGTTGAATATAATTAGAGGATACTCTGTAGTCAATTTAGTTCCCACTTGCAGCCCTTAACATGTAGGTATTATCCATGGCCTTAATTTAACTTCAACAATGGTATAGATACTTTATACTAACATAATACTGAAAAGACAGTACAAGAACCCCTAAGATTTCTTGTCTCGTCTTGACAGCTGCTGTTTAAAATGAACTCTTTGTAAATATTTTTTCTATGTTCAGTGAAGCTCCTTCTGTACGGCAAGTATAGTTGGTGGTGATGGTAGCCTTAAGTTTCCAGTGCAAACAAATAATCAGGTTAGTATATCTTCATTGAATATGTCGCAGGCATATGATAAAAATTGGGAAAACTTTAATTTTGATCAGTGAATCCTATTCTATAAACATTTGATGAAATCCCCGTTTTCATCATATTCTTGCGACATTACCTATATAGGTACTACTGGTGGTGAGGCTCGTAATTTAACTATATACCTATTACAGAAATCTGCCGGCTTTGCAGAGTGTGATATGCACTGTGTTCCGGTTTCAGATGACATTTCTGTTCTGTTTCTGAATAAGGAAGACGTTACCGCGAGCGCGCTTCATAGACAATAAACATGTTAATATTTTGCAGACAGAATTTGGAAACTACTTAATATCTATCGTAGATAGTCAGACATAATTTCGATTTCAAAATTACACGTGCCTAACTGAAAAACAAGTAGTTCCAATAGGACAAGGACTGAAATTTGGCCATTTTTTAAAACTAAACTGGGCAAAAAGCATTGGCATAGCAATACATTTTCTATGTGTAATTCTATACCTAACAAAGTGTTAAACAAGAAACTGTCCCACAAAGCGCACGAAGGTACATGTCAATAATATTATCCAATTTACAATGACCTCGCGGGGCCCAGCGGTAACGTCCTCTTATGTGTCAGGGTCGGTATTGCCTACGCCGTATTATAAGCGTTTATATACTACGGTAACAGCTTACCATCAGGCATAGGTATATGGTCCGTATGCTTTTTCTTGACGGTGTTGGTTTAAAAAATACGAGGCAATGGTGGCGATTGGTGATGGCTCACCTGGTGAAGGATTTGCTATTTCGAGACATTATTTGCACTTATTTAGATTTATATTTATTTTTTATTATAAGTAAAGCCTGAAGGCTAGATACTTATTCCCTTTAGTGCTTCTGCTCGCCTCACATTGTATTAATCGATAATTTGTTACAAAATGTCTACAAATAGAAAGAAAAGGACAAAGCATTGCGTAAATATTTATTCGCTACACGTTTATTAATAAAGCGTTAGACTTTAACTTAAGAATCAATGCAATTAAAATGGTTGGTACCTATGTAAAATCTTCTACAGGCTATGGTAACTGCTTGTGACCAGGCAGGCAGACCGTATGCTTGTTTGCCTTGTTTGTAGTAAAACCTGTGGAAGAACAAAATGCAACGATGACGTCATCTAATCCTTTGAATTTGCAATTTCAGGATGTCCATGATAATGCAATTACCTCAAGTGGCGTATCAAATACCAAAGTTCGTGATGGGACTCGGCTGAAAAACTTTAACATAAAATAATGTGCACAGATCATCAGACTACCGGGCTTTAGTCAAGGCTAGCGATGCTCAATTGTTTTATCAAAGATCGTCTCGAGTTTTATTTTTAAGTATTTATTTCCAGAATCAAAATGATGTGCCTTATTACACCACAAAATACTTATCATTAGATATTATAAATGTAAATATCATATAATGATTGAGTGGCTATTTATTAATAGCCCCGATAAAACTACTATTTTTTACCTATTTTCTAGAAACAATCTGTTGTAAATATTAATTATAAATGTATAATAAAAACCCTATGAATACTATGTTATTTTATTTATATAATATCTTTTCGGACAACTTACACGCTGCCATCTGACGCTGACACCAAACTAGGCAAAGTCTGTACCTACTACAGTAGCCAGAAAACTGATAGGTGGTACCTATAATTTCTAAGTAATAATAATCATCTCATGAATGTGTGATAAAAGACTTGTGAAATAAAACCAAATATGCTGTTATGAAAATGTTTTTATTATCAATCAGAGTAATAATTAAAATAACATTATTTACATAATAAAATACCAATAAAATGTCATGAATTTAGGCAATTAAAATTAACGACAAAATCAGTACCAATGTAATACAGATCGTCATATAAAAACTTCAATTTTGAGTATTACAAAGTATTGCTAAAATTGTTTTTAAACGTACACTTGGTCACTTTTAACAATATACCTCATACTTCAGCACGCATAGCTTATAGAGAGGTAGATTTAATCATTAGGTGTGTAATGTGGCAATATAAAATTCGAAGTTAATAAATACATAAAAAAGTGCGCCGAGCTAGTAAGCGTAATTACTGCAATGTTCGAATTTGGGTCATTGTTACAAGAATGTTCGATTTTTTGAAGACGACTCCCACTTTAGAGAGATAACCACTTAAGCCACTGAACAAACCGCTGCAAAGTTCGAAATTATCATTACAAGTGTGCGCACTAAGTGTTCGTCTGGACGTCACTGCGACAATGCAAACGAGATTGCTTTCTAGTAAATATTCACCTAAGCGAGGACACACGTGTTCTTATTTCGTATTCACGCAGATCGTAACAATCTGGGATGCTAATGCGTGCTGAAGTATGGTGTCTATCCCTTACATAAGTACGTTGCCAAGGATGTAGCTAGGATAGGGCAAGTAAAGAAACTAGTCAAGCAGGGCGTGGGTAAGGTAAACGCTAGATCGGAGTGCTGCCGAACTGTCTAAACTCAGTTTTGTGGTGAATCTTGAAGAATAAAGGGTTTTGTACTAAAATGTAAGCAAGGAAAATCTTATAATATGCGTAATGCATTTATGCATAGGTATTATAAATTTTTTCTTGTTTACCGCCCCTTCTAAACAAAATCCAAGCTACTACCTTGAACGTCTCCATAACACTCGTCATTCTTATTGTCCTGTATAGTACGTATACTCAAAAATACTTTTAATATTGTTATAATCTATTTACAAAACACAAATACACACTCCTTACATAACTTACAAATTAAAAAGACTTCATTTTTCTAAAATAACTTGACACATCATGTGGCTAAAGAAAATGTCCACAAATCACTGGGGTAAGTTATAGAACAAAATTACAAAACTTATAATATTAGTGAGTCACTGGAATTGTAATTTTAAACGGTGGAAAGTTGCTTAAATCAGCTATCACACATATTTTTAGTTAATGTTATTACCTAAATGACACACATTTTGGCCCCAATATAGGTTGATATGATGATCTAAATGCTCTGATATTTCACCATCTGCTATTTCCATAATCATTAACATAAAACACGAGATACCTATTATAAAATTTATTATTAAAAAAGACTAGGAATGTTTACTATACATACCTATACACTCAAAATTATATCAAATTAAAATTTTGAACGTTTAATTTAAATGAGGACAACCTTAATCTAGAATAAAGAAGTGTAATTGATAATATAACATTATCATTAATAAAATAATAGTTAAAATTAATGTTCGAGCTGTATTCGAGAACATGAAATACTTATTGAGCCATAGTACTTACAGGGTGTTATTTGTAAAACACAATGTTATCCTAGAAATAAAGTAGTGTGCGTGTTACTGCAGAAGCCCGGGCTATGGTTATTTGCCCATAGATAATAAGAATAATGCTAGAGAGTAATATTTTTACTCCAGTATTGTCCCACCGCAGGGCAAACACCTTCCTTTTACTTCTTTCACTCAACCTGATCTTAAGCTTAAACAGACCAGTCTCTCGTGAATGCATCAAGTTGGTCCGGCCACCTGACCCTGGGTCTACCGCTTTTTGCTGGACGTATTCTTGGAACCACATAGTGGTACTTTAGCCCACAACTCGTCTGCATATCAGACGAATTGTCGGCTAAAAGTACTATTATGTGGGTTCCAGAAAAGTGCTCGAAGTAGTTCCAGATTCGAAAACTACGCAATTTTGCCCTTTCGGTAATTTTTAACAAATTAGATAATTTAGTTCTCTAGCTTTTTTATAAAAGTTAGTCATTGAAACGGTCAACGTAGGTAATTATGTATACATGGCGTTCACCCTTCGATGGGGACTAAATACCAGTTTCAACCCTGTGTGTACAGTTGCGTAACGGCTAACGGCAGGTGACACACATGTCCGTTCCTGTCTCGCCACTTCGTCGCGTCGCAATGTGCAAAATATTCTTTCACTTTGAACTTGTATTTTGAAAAAAACTATAACAGTCATCTTTAAACAACAAGAGTAAGCTTTAGTTTAGATAATTTCTCAGAAAACTCATGATCAGCGGTCGCACTCAACAACCACTAAACGAACGGGGAAGTTTAGAATAGATAAGGCTTCATTTGGAGGCGTAGCTACCTAAAACATTAATAGATACTAAAATCTAATAAGGAAATGTAATATAATATTCGGTCTACAAAAACAATTACCGCACTCTCGGTAAATATATCTAATGATCTGTTTAACCATCCATCGCTTTTCCTATTAACAAAACATGTTTTGAACAAAGAAAATTACATACTAGCAATATAAACCGACCATCAAAAAGTGAGAGGCTAATTTAAATTATAGCACAACAAATAATTACATTGTGTTTTACAATTAACATTATGTTTCATTAAAAACTTTTGAATAGGTAAAAGTAGTCAAAATACTTTATTAAACAGTCTTCTGATGTGATACAGAATGGCACTATAGGTACACTAACGTTAGTAAACTGACAGGAATAAACGCCTTGATATTTAGTGCGAGAGATGTCTTTAGAAAAAAAGTAAAGGGTTTATGGTAAAAACTAGTCGCTATTGTGAATATTATAAATGACGACGCTCAATCATGTCGCAGTCTACAGTGCAATCCATCGTATTACAAAGCGTCTAGTATTACAAAAACTATAGGTTTTCAGTAACGGTTTAGTTTATTGAGACGACAGCCAAATTTTGGAAGCCCAAGTTTAGCTGGATATCAATAGTTATGTCCAGCAGGCTGTAGTAATCTTAATATCTCCTCTTAAACTTTCCATTTTATTAACTATTTATATCCAGATAAACTTAGGCTTCCATAATTCGGCTGTCGCATTGGCGATCACCAGTTTAGTTTGTCAGTAAACCAAAATGATTAACAAAGGCTTTAGTAGTGACTAAGTGTCATTGAAAAGCGAATGCTGAGAAACATATAAATAACCTCTATCGCGAATGTATCGGTACCAAAATATTTGTTAGGTATATGGTCCTTAGACAGTGTCTAGAGCAACGGAAAGCGAATGCTCAGCCACTTAGACAAATTCGATAGAGCTAAAATAACCTGTATCGCAACTGTAACGCTACTATACAAATAAAAGCTGTTATATGGTCCTAAGACGGTTTCTAATGCAGCGAATTACATTTTAGCCAAGACATGACGCTGTTCCCGACTAGTTTAGTGCCATAATACTCTGCCAAGTAATCCCACTAAACAACAGCGTGTTACGATTGACGTTGTTTAAGATAATGAAAGATCCACTGTAATTATGATTAACATAAAACACAAACTAATACTATCACTATCCAAGTTTTTTATTGAAAATATTTCAATAACAAATTGCATGAAAATTTGTCCTAAATCTTAAATGCAGAGGCAGATGCGGTCTAGTCATGTTACAATAACGCAGATTATGTTAAAACATAAAATAATATTATTATTGAGTAGGGTTTTTACTGTTTTACTTAAGTATTTGTGTATATTCACACAGTAAACATTATTTATAAAATTACAGATAGAATATCTCTTTCGCTATCAAATTTATTAGTGTAAAAGAGTAAAAGATAATTTAAAATATGACTCACATGAAAATATGACACTAAAATCCGGACAGATAAATAAAACAATATCATTATTAATAAATATAAGTAGATGTGAAGAGTAAGATTTTAAAATTCATGGAGTGATTTTCAACAGCGCCCGCACGCGATACAAACGGCTGTAATAATAATATGCATAGAGTAGCACGCCGTGCGTGCGTCGCGTTCCCGAATAGAACAATTTCGAACAGCGACCGATCGCGGTTCAAAACCTCTCCGTGACTTCTTTATAAAAATGTGATGAATAAAATAAATAAGTAAACTTTTAGGAATGCTTCACTAAACATACCTTAATTAAAACTGCCAGGCGGAAATCTTACCGAATTTGTGATGCCTATGAAATTACATACTCATAAAATTAACAATCTAGACAAATACATAATTAATAATGACATGAAAAATCCCGCAAATAGTAAATAACAGATTGGCTCATTGTGTTACTGAATAACATCAATTAAGTACTTATTTTAAAATTCTTAGATAATAACAAGTAAGGCATTTTAATATAACAGCTAATTTAGAGAAAATTGTGACACATACATATGAAAAAAATGGCACAGAATCAGACATGGGTACTAAGACCCTGAATCTCAACTATGTATCATTAAGATACATTTTGTTCATTAGTGCTTATGCACTTATTATACCTAATTAAGCTACTTCACACAATCTCAAACCATGGAATGTAACAAAAAAAGTATCTACAAATCATAGTAATCTACGTAAATTCTTTCTGCTTTTTGTTGTTCCGACTGCATATCCACACTTTTTTCTTTTTGATGGGCTCGGAGCATTAAGATCATATTGAAAACATGTCTTACCTGGATGTCGACTGCACTTACATGATCTGCAGAATTGATACCCACATGTTGCACTAGTACACTCAACCCATTCTTCTCCAGCTGGTTCTTCTGTAACTTTGGCAGGCTGAGAACATCGTACACATGGCAACTGAAGTCTTGAATCCAGTGATGCAGACTAAAACAACAAAGAGTCCTTGTTCAAATCTATAGTATACTATATTATAAATGTGAACATTTGGATGTATGGATGTTTATCACTCAATCAGGCCAAAATGGCTGAACGGATCTGGATGAAATGAAAATGTATAAAAAAACAAAAGGCATGGCCATGATGTATATGTGATTTAGACCTGTTGTCTATTTACTATAATAGACAACAGGTGTAAATCACAATCTGTATAAATTCCAAAGCTGTGGAATAAGACAGAGAAGGCCTTTACTCATAGAGGTCCTTAACACAAATAAAAATGACTAGAAGAAAGTAACTTGTTTAAGAATATCAAATGGCTTAATAAATAAATGTGTAAATTTCATGAAATTTAAATAGATTTCTACATCCCTGCTCCATCACTATTTGGTCCCAAAAACTGCCTACTGCATATGGCACTGGCTTCAATCCAACTAACTTAGGATAGTAAATACTAAAATATGGTATTAAAAAGCTTACCTTAGTGAATTTCCTGAATCTGTTTGATTTTGGTGAATATGGTGGACTTATGAGACCAGTCTTTACTGGATTTTCATTTACCTGAATATCTCTTAAACATGCACCATGAAGTTTGCCACTTTTTGTTTGTGGTATATTGTTTTTTGCACAATTCTCTTGGTTCTCTTTTGCTGTTTTTAAATATTGTCTTACTTCCTGTTTCTTTTCTTTGCTGCTATATAAGTTCCATATTTGACTCCATGAATTACTCACAAGGCAAAAAGTATGGCTATCCTCATGATTAAAGTATTGAAATATACTTTTCAATGCCGGTATGGCACAAGTCTCATCTAACAAACTTATTATGTCTATTTTTTGGTTAGGTCTGGCTAGAATAGGTTGTATTATGTGAACCTTAGTAAGTTCCTCTGGTACGGGCTGTAGTTCATGCTTTTTACATGAAAGGGAATGTATTGTAAAGTCAGCAAAGTCAAGTTTCTTAGCAGATCTACATGAACTTAGTCTGCAGTTTCTTTTCACTGGGGTTATTGGATATGGAATTATTTGTTCGGGTACTTTTAGTCTATATATACATCTTACACTACTTTTTCCAGAATGATTTAAAGTATTCTCTGTGGAAATGTTTATAGTAGCGTTTTCTTTGTCCTCATTAACTTCTAAATTCTCTATTCTACCTGCTATCAATGTTGTTGGTGTAGGGATATTCGATTGTTTCGAAACTTCATCACCCGGATAAGGACGCTTGATACCCCGCCTGGGAGGCGGGGAGTCCGTTGTAACGTCATTTCGTTGTTTTAGAGGCCCGTACCTTCTAGATAGGCGAATATTCAATTCCGGCGTAACATCAATAAAGGATCTCCTTGGGGGAAGTGATTGTTCAAAAAAGTCACTTGATAAATCTGAATGTTCTAACGATCCCGGTGTAAACGATGTGTGGTAACCACTGTCTTCGGCCCTGTAGTAGTTGATATTGTCAAAAGATAAAGCTGACTTAGAAGGGTCTACGTAATCGGAATGCACCTCCATGGTTTACCTTATTTATTTGTAATCGTCTACTGTTGTTCCATAATAAATGCAAGGATCTAGTTCCTTTCAAGTAAGAAAAGCTTTAGAACAACTTTCTACAACACATTTTCAAAGCGTCGAAGATGATAAATATTTTGATCATTATTCATTCACACAAATACCAAGCACAAACAAACAAAATCGTTCATGTTTTATCACATCATCGATTCTAAAAAATAATTTTCCTTCGATTCACAAAACTGCAAAAGTCAGCAACAAAACATCAAATCAAAAAGCTTCGCGCATAGATAATAGTACAGCTTCGCCTTTAAATTTCAAGATTAACTGACTGAACATAATCAGTATTTTTTTACAATATTATTGACAATAGAAAAATATTATATTTTTAATGTCACAAGGTTACTCTTTGTTTTAGAATTTATATTTTTAAAAGACTTTTTTTATATTAGAATTAAATCTCCTCATTGTGTAGGTACCAGTTTATCTGATGTGATGACATGACATGAATTGTCATGAATCATTGAAGTAGACTACGACTCAAATGTGGGCTAAAGTTACCTTATTTCATAATAAACAAATTGCATTGCGTCAATGTGGCTTTAACTCAGGGGCGTAGCTACCGCCGTATCTGCCGTATCAATTATACGGGGCCCCCGGGCCACGGGGGTGTAAGAAAAAAAATAGAAACTTTCTAATTGATTTTATTTTACAAATGACAAAATTCTATAAATCAATTACTTTTTTTTAGGCAAGGAGAGTGAATATTTAAAATTTGATTTTTATATGTAAAATGGTTAAATTATGTTATGATAAATAAATATTTCTTTTCACAATACTTTTTTCTTTTGTGAAAAATCTTTACCCCCATATATGGGCCTCCAAGCAAATTTTTTATACGGGGCCCTGACAATACACGCTACGCCACTGCTTTATCTTATGGTAATTTTGTCAATTTGGTGGTTATTATTACAGAAATATAGAGTACGGAGGAAGTCCTTCGCATCTTGCACTGTCACCCATAATTACCTGCTTCTATATAATATCCATCGCCAATGGCTAAAGCCAGCAGGTTTTTGGGTAGCTGCTTATCGATCGCACGATAGTGTTGCTGATTCCGTTAAGTCAAAGAGTAAATATCATTTTATGGATGACATTTGTCACTTGACAGTAATGACAGTAGCATTGCTTTGCATTGCTTTGGTCTATGGAGATCTAACTCAATCTACTCATTAACTTGTATATTTTTATTTTACAGCGTTATTGTTGTAATAAATAAGTATTTTTACTATGTCTGCCAAACTTTGTTTACTAAAATGTAATTTGTAACGATAAATAGCAAGCGAACGGTTATTTACTAGCCCTTAGATTTTACAATACATATAAAAATCATTTGTCAAAATGGCTATGGGTATAAAGGAGTTGTGCAGATTATGTGCACAGAAACATGATTATTCAAAAGACTTATTGGATGAAAGTAACAGAAATATTCTTAAACTCGTACAGGACTTTGTACAAATAATTGTAAGTATTTTTATTCGCAGGGATATATAATATACTTCATTTTAATTATAGTATTTACTGACAAAGTACTCAAGTCAACTTTTAGTTACTCTATTAATTTGATCTATCTTTACTCGCAGAATTTTATCAGCTACAATAAAATAACTTAGATCTGAGTAAAGTCATATAAAATATACTCTTCTAAATTATTATATATTATAACTTTTATTCCTTGCATTGTATCATCAATTTCAGGTATATAATAGTGATAATTTGCCAACTAAAATCTGTTTGAATTGTGAAGAAAAATTGGTTTCGTTTCAACTGTTTTCACTTGAATGCTATAAGGTCCAAGATACACTCAAAAAGATGTATGAAGATGAAGTATCACTTGATATTAAACATGATATAAAGCTTCCTTTGGATTATGGCGTACCAATCAAATCAGAGGTAAAGAAATTTGTTATTTTTATTGCTGGAGTGGCATTTGATATCTATACTGTCTGATTTCTATGCGGTATTTGATGTCTATACATACATATAAAAAACAAGCTATATACCTAGTATATAGCTTGTTTTTTAACCCAGGAATCGGGTGTCCCTGGGATAAGAAAATTGTTTATCTGGAATGGGAATTAAACCTATTACCTCTGCTTAGTAGTCAGGGGGTAGCATTCCTACACTCTCAACATATGTCTCAAAGACAGACAGTATCAGTATGTATAGTGTGCATATATTCTGTTCATGTGTGAGTTGTCCCAAGATATATTATATTTATATACTTATGATTTTATAGATATTTATTGCATGGTTGGTTCAGTGGTTACCTCGCGCCATTTATCTCGCGTGTTGTGAGTATGATCCTCACACTAGACAAAAATTTATGTGATCCATAAATTGGTTGTCCCGAGTCTGAATGTGCTTTTTATTAATTGTATGTTTGTAAAGTCTACTGCGATACAGGGTGTGTATTTAACTTTAATAAAAAAAGAATCAGTATATAGCAAAATGTTATTTATTGGGTATCATATAGCTTTGTTGTATTTCAGGTTAAGGATGAAGTTACTGCAGAAGATATTGTTAGTGAGTATTGACATATTATTAACTTTTAGTTTTAGTTACTAACATAGTATAAGTTATATTGTTACTAACACTATGGATCTCTGGTTCTATAAATAAATGATTTTTATTTATTTAGTATCATAACATTTTCCTTTTTACTGGCACAGCCCCTCTGACATCTATGTAACAATCGTTTTTCTATTGTTTCTGGTTTGCTAATAGCATGTTTTTTATATATATATTTAAGTTCATTAAGTTGGCACCCTTACTTAATTTAAAAATTATATTGATAAGTTTTACAACATTGAGCTATTTTATTTAAGACCAATCCTCTTGTCAGTGCAGGGCCATCCATCTTTCTCTGTCATAATTATGTTACAACAACATACAAAGAACTAGCATAATTATTATTATCTCACTTTTACTTAACCCTATCAATATAGCTTTGTCTCAGTTATCCTCCCCTCTTCCAATCTATCTTCTTTTCAATAAGTATGTTGTTACGTATATTTCACAAATAGACTAGAGATTGAATTTCCAACGACTCTCTTAGTACACACATACAGTGCAATGGAAAACTGCAAACTTTCACAGTCCTAGCCCCTGTAGTTTTAGCTGTATCAGTCAGGTTCTTCTTTTTTAAAAAAATTAAAATACATTACTATAAATATCTTTTTTTTTCATGAATAAATTGGTGTTCTATAAGGAGTTTTGTATCTATATAACAGGTGCCCTGAATAATCAAGGAACATTATCAGTGATCAGTGTTTATCCAGATAGCAATGATGAACATGATATTGATATCCATAATGCTATGGACATCCATGATGATCTTGATATTCACGATGACGATAATGAAGATGAAGACGATGATGATGATGATGACGAGTACCTAAATAAAATAGCATTGGCAGCTTTGAAGCCAGTCAAAATGAAGCGAATTAAAAGGAAAGAGATAAGTGAACAGGAGGCTGAACAATTTAATCAAGTATTAAAGAAATCCAATTTGAAAGTTAAGGATTTTGTTAAGTATGTTGACCAGTATTTTTTTTACGAAACAGTATTAATTATAAATATCTCTGCTGCGTGTTGTCTGCGTTTTGTGTTGTGGATTCGATCCCTACAATGTTGCCTTTATTGTGGTTATAATCATGAAAACCTCTTGTTAATAAATATATTTATTAATAAAATGTAGGTTAGGTTAACAGGGGAATTTATACCTCTTAAAATTATAAAATGATAATATTGTTTTGTTACAGTAAGATAGTAGAGTTATGACTATTGAAAGAAGTCAATAAAATACTCTAAAAAAAAGAAATTAAAAATATGCTATTACTAATAAAGCTATAAAGTGTATTAAGTATGCTGCGTATTTACGCTAGTAGGTAGTTTGTTACTTTATGCAAAGTAAGTTAAGTATTGTAATGCTGTTTATACTATAGTCAGCCTCTGGCCATGAGCACTAGTGTTAATGCTTAGAGAGCTTACTTCATATACGACATAATGCGGGTGGAGCCGCGGGCAACAGCTAGTATATTATATATGATGTAGCATACAATGTGACAAGAAATGTTGATATGTTTACGTTTATATCAGTTAGCGTACATTGTACACCATCAACGTATACTTACGTACATCGTGCACGTATACGTATTCGTAGTAAACTATATATTAACCGCAAATTGTCGACGTAATAGTGTTTTGTAACTGATTTATGTACAAACATAATGTTGGCACACGTTTAGTGTGATTCGCGCCTTATACATTACTTCCTTTTATTTTTAGATTGCAGTGCAATTTTTGTGAAGAAAAATTAAAGACATGGAGTGGGTTACGTGCACATTATGCGAAAGAACACAAAAGTAAACCCTACGTGTTCTGTTTGTGTGGTTTCGTTGTACGATCTAAAAGTGTTCTTTACAAACATGTATCAGACCATAAGTTAGAGAGTAGAAAATTAAAGAAGAATTCAGAAACAGATGATGAAAAACAAGATGTAAAGTATTCAAGTCTAAATGTTAAAGATTTTATAAGGTATTGTATTTTATGTGTCAATTAATATATTTATAACGACATAGGCCTAAATATATGCGAACTAAATAAGTCCGTCACCACTATAATAAATATGTGTTTGATTTTGATATAATGCCGTAAGTAAAATTACGTCAAATCCCATACATTAGCTTTCAATTTAATTTGATTCGACTATCGAATAGCATTCAATTCGAATCAGAACCAAAATATAAGAATAAGAAGATTGACAACCTAAATAATATCTTAACATTTTGCAGGTTTAATTGTCCCCGATGTGACGAAGAATGTTCAAGTTGGTACAGTCTGAAGTCCCATTGTGAAGAAGTACATAATATAATGCCTGTAGTATCGTGTAGCTGTGGTATCACACTTAAATCTAAATCTGTTATGTATAAACATGTGCAGGATCATAGAAACCCCAATGTATTAGCGTAAGTTATCTTTAATATCGTATTATTTTAATACTACTTAGTTGGAAAACAAGTCTACGGTCCCCTTTCAATATCAGGGGTTATCACTTGCCGACATAACATTTTATTGTTTGTGAAACCCTAAGTGATAAAGGGATTATTTCCTAATGAGGGGTTGTAACCTTGAAAACATAGTAAAAGGTAGAGTCTTATACAAGAGAGCAATCCTGTCTTTCCATGGGGCAAGATCAGCACCTAACAATAGGGCACAGACTGAGAAAGAGATTGATATATTTATGACATGACAATGTGTCATAAATATATCAATCTCTTTCTCAGTCTGTGCCCTATTGTTGTGCGTAAACTAAAGCTTTCGTTAGTAACTGGTTTCTGAATCTGAAATGACCCGCCTGATGGTAAGCAGTTACCGTAGCCTATGGACGTTTGCAACACCAGGGGTGTTACTCACGCGTTGCTGACCCTTTAAAAACCTTATAACTCCTTTCTTGAATAACCCCAGGCTGTAGTCTCTTGGGAAAACCTCGGCAGGGAGCTCATTTCACAGCCTAAACGTTCGTGGTAAGAAATTTCTCTGGAATCTTACGGTACGGCATGTTTGAGGTGCAAGGATGTTAGGATGAACTCCCTGTCGGTGGCGAGAGGTGCGTTGATAAAATGAGGCCGTGGGCATCATCTCGAACAATTTTCTCAGAACACAGCCCATTGTACAGGCGGTAGAACACACACAAGGAGGCGAAGTCTCTCCTTAGACTTAGTGGATCAATACCGCCTGTGAGCTTGGGATCGTCAACAATCCTCACAGCGCGTATTTGGATTGAATCAAAGGGTCCAAGCTGGTATCCAGGTGCTCCCGCCCAAAGGTGGCAGCAGTACTCCATGTGGGGCCGGACTTGCGCTTTGTAGAGCAGCATTCTTTGGCCCGCGGTGAAGTACCACTTTGCCCTGTTGAGCACACATAGCTTTCTAGATGCCAGCTTAGCCTTGTCTTCCAAGTGATGTCGGAACTGAACGTCGCTGGAGATGTCGACGCCGAGGATCCCAATGCTCTTGGATATTGTAAGGGCTATGTCTTGGAATCGTGGAGCCATAGCAAATGGGGTTTTCTTAGCGGTAAAAAGCGGTTAGCGGTCTAAACGATGTATTTGATATTTATATATAAGTATATTTACCAGTTGTCTGGTTACAATACAGGCTCTACCTAGTTTGTTTTATACGTTTAACCAACATATCAAATGGCAGTGTGTGATCCCAAAATATAATTATTATATTTTTTTTGCAGCTGTGACAAATGTCCTCGCATAACAAAAACTTTAGCTGCCTTGAATAAACATAAAATGAGACATATACCAAAATCGGAGAGAAAGTTCTGCTGTGCTTCCTGTGAAAAAATATTTACTTCCAAAGATGCTTTAAAATCACACGAGAGATCTCACATACCTATTGAGGACCGTAAGATATATCATTGTGAAATGTGCAATATGAAGTAAGTTGTATTTAACACTAGCTTTTGCCCGCGCCTTTGTTTGCTTAGATTTGTTTCATGTTTTTTAGCCTATGTGCTGTATATTTAAGCTATAACATCGTAAAGTTACATCAAAATCCGTCTTACCTGCATTAGGCCAGCTTGTTTGGATTAAGGCCAAAACCCCCCATCTCTCTTGATAAAGGAGAGGAGACCCGTGCTCAGCATAGGGTGTATATGGGCTGGCTGTTATTAGTAAGCGTTAACATGTAGGTTTTAAAGGTGATCTTGATTAACTTTGTTCTTATCAATTGTTATGACAGCCGTTTGGTTGTTTATTTTTTTAGATATTTTATTTTTGCCAATGGCCTCTTGTTGGTTGGCCAGTCACTTTGATTGGCACACTGCACCGCACCACGCAGCGTAGCTTGGGAGTACATCTTCTTACGTTACTTGAAATCTATAAAAATCTATCTCTCTTTGTATTGAAAACACGCGTAGTACAGTGGGCAACGGAGATACGGGGCCGCTATATGAAGATTAGTTTGTTAAGAACGGCAATGTATGAAATTGTGTGAAATATATTTTTATCTGTAGGTTTAGTCTAATTGTACACTGTTACTAAATTTCACAGAAATATATACATACAATGGTTTTTTTAAAAACCTTATCTTCATATAGCGGCCCTGTACAGCTATTTTCGTTGCCGTGTGTACAATACACTGGAAACGCATTCACGCGCAGTGTTTTTGTTTCATCGCTTCGCACCAAGCAGAGTGGTGTTGTGCAGTGCGCCCGTCGCCTTAGTGGTAACCACCGCTCATAGACTTCATCAATGCTGTATAAAGCCAAGCCGTTGCCTTACATACTTCTAACAAAGTACTAACATTGTAGGTTTACAACGCGTTCTTCAGCTGCTTCCCACAAGCGTGTAGTGCATGACAAAATAAAGGGATATGTGTGCGACCTGTGTGGATATGCGTGCGGTACTAATGGAGAGTTAAGACAACATCGTGCTATACACAGTGACGAGAAACCTTATGTATGCAAAAAGTGTGGTAAACCGTGAGTATTTTACTATCTGAGGGTCTTGTAGTTTAGTAAAATCGTGGCAAGATAGACTGCGGGGTCAAGCAAGCTTGCCGTGGTCAGTTTTTAGATGGGTGACAATTTTATAAACTGACATCAAAATCCTTTTGTGCCTTGGAAAGCACATGAAGTCGTTGGTCCTGCGCCTGATCTCTCTTCGGTCGTATCGGATTGCCGTTTCATTTACTATGAGAGTAAGGGAATAAATAGTGCACCTTTGATTGCGCACAGACTTGTGCACTATAATCTCGCAGATAATTAGTCGCTGCCGATATAAGCAGCTGTGACTGAAATTCGGTTAGGAGGACATTATTTTTTATATTTATACGTTCTATTTATGTCCCTTAGCTTCAAAACATACTCCAACTTGAAGACCCACATGGACACGCACGACGAGACGTCGTACGAGTGCTACATATGTAGGCGCGTGTTGAACAGTCGACGCACCTTACGTAAACATCTGCTCGTACACGAAGACAAGTGCAGGCATGTGTGCTCCTACTGCAATAAGGCTTTCAAGAGGAGACAGACACTGAAGGTATATAAAACAATTTTTTGTTCAAAATTTAAATTTACGTATGATCTAGCTGATAAAATGGTCACTAACACTGCACCGAGTATTGTCTCCGTGCCTCGGAAAGCAAAGTAAAGCCGTTGCCGTCTCATCGCACTATGAGAGTAAAGGAATAGAGAGTGCACCTGTGTTTGCGCACAAATTTGTGCTGCGCAGTTGGCTAACTTTGGTGAAATTGGCCACCGTGACCGAAATCGGTTTGGACGACTATTGCTATTCGGCGGGGGTGCTCCCGGGTCTTCAAAATCACCATCTGTTTACGGTGATGGAAAACGTCGTGAGGAAACCTACATGCCCTAGAAGAAATTCTAAAGGCATGTCTGGTTCACCAATCCGCCTCAGACTAGCTTGTAAAGATTGACTCTAAATCCTCTTAGATTTTTTGATAGAGAAGAAAAGTAACCTATATTATGTTTAGAGGTAACATTCGGTAGTTTTTAATCTAGAATAACATACAATATTCAATAACATAATGGACTATAAAATATAACAATGGATAACTTATGGTTCAATTAATATAGAATTTTGTGCAAAAATTCAATGGGCTGGTAAAATGAATAGTGCTATAGTAACTAAAGAAACCGTAAATGAATATAAAAGAGAGAAAAAGAGTCATACTATGAGACGGGCTGTCAACAAACAAGCCTGTCTGGGGATAGGCCTCCACCTTACAGACCACAGCCAAATAACTACACAGAGCGGTGTTGTTTTGATCCTGTGTTAAAAAATTGGTTCGTAATACGCAAGTGATACCTCTGGTATTGCAAGCGTCCATAGGCTACGGTAACTGCTTAACATCAGGCGGGCCATATGCTTGTTTGCCACCCAAGTAGTATAAAAAGTAATAATATATTCTCATGTTTCATAATATGTGTCAGGTGCACATGTACACGCACACGGGCGACAAGCCGCTGACGTGCAAGTGGTGCGACGAGCGGTTCTCGTACGCGTCCACGCTGCGCTCGCACCGCCTGCGCGCTCACCCCGACAAGATGGCGCACGCGCACGACTCGACTCTGTACTCCTCCTACAATGTCGCCATTCAAGAGGTACTACTATCTATACTAATATTATAAAGCTGAAGAGTTTGTTTGTTTGTTTGGTTGAACGCGCTAATCTCAAAAAGTACTGGTTCGATTTGAAAAAATTGTTGAATAGTGCATTTATCCAGGAAGGCTATAGGCTATATAACATCACGCTATGATGAATAGGAGCGGAGCAGTAGTGAGATATGTTGCAAAATCGGGGGAAATATTCCAAATTACCACGAGGACGAAGGCGGCGGGCGACCACTAGTTTATATAATAATAATAAAATTTATTTATTATCACGAGTAACTACAGTAGGTAGAATATACACTAATTATACACATCAGTTTTAATATATAGGTATAAAAAAATGAGCCCTGTCTCTTAAACTAGGCAAAGCCTGTATCTTAAGAGGCAGTGTTCGATTTATATATTCGATTCCCTGTAGTGTGTGACGCATCGTCCCTCATTCCCTTATATAATGTAATGTAGTGAGTAAGATAAAGGCATTACAGTATAGACGTTAGACTAAACAACATCTCTCATTTGACCACCGAACGCCCAACATTGCATCCCACCCAGGATAAATCTTTGTGTGACGAGCATGATTGTTTGTGCTGTATCTATAGTAAGTATGTATTTAGAAATATTTATAAGTATTGCAATAAAACAAACACTAAATGTTACGGGAAGGTTGTCACAATATATAAGTGAAAACCGCATATAAATCGGTTAAGCGGTTGCTGAGTTTATCGCGCACAAACCCAAGGACAACAGACAAACAAAAATTCTAAAAACAAACTCTTCCAACATAATTATGACGTGCCTGACAAGGTCCATAATTGTTACTAAACTTATTACTACCACCTATTACACCTAGTACACACTGCAAAGCAGTTCGCTGAACAGGCAATAGATAAAAATGTATAGATATTATCTATTTTGCATCTAATATTATGTAGTTCATATAATATAATATGACTACTATTTTAGCTATATACTATAAGATAACTGTGAACTAGTGACTCGTCTTCTTTTACGATATTGTAGATGTAGGAGGATGTGGTTCGAATCTCGGCTGTAATCAATGTTTCTTTTTGTGTTTTTTCTTTTTGCTTTATAACTCTTGTAATCTTATAAATTAATTTAGTCAAGTACTCCATAATGGCACAGTCTGTGTCCATTCGGTTAACAATCGGTCGCAGTGCACTGTTAGGCTTGCTCCGCAGTGCAAATGCACTTTTATTTTATAATTATATTTCTTCTACATCACTTATTTTTTGCTTTCAGGATTATATTAAAAACGACGTTGCAGCTGTGAGTGTACCTGTAGCAAAGAACGAAGTTGAGGCTATGTAATATTTAATTAGTAATTGTTTCGTGCTGTATTCTAATGTTTGTATTATTAAATTTATTCATTCTAAATATATTAGAAAGTTAGTCATTTAAATAGTATCAGATTTTTCTGTTGGCAACACTATATTATATTATAGATGTGTAGTATAGAGGTTACAAATAGTAATGTAAAAAAGGTATTTAATTTTCTTACACTATAAACTTATTGTTAACTCCATTAAGGATTAATGATTCCACGACTTCCGAAGACAAACCAAGTTTTCCAAACTTCAGCAACTTGTGAGCTGTTGAAAATAAAGTTATGAACTAAGTACTTATTTAATTAGAATATTAGTGGCCCAAAGAAAATAGTGCCTCATCATCTCAGCCGAAAGACGCCCACTGTTGGACAAAGGCCTCCCACAAGGATTTCCACAGTAAGCTGACCTTGTAAATTGTATTTACTATGTCGTCGATCCACCTTGTTGGAGGCCTTTCTCCATATGCGTCTTCCAGTTCGTGTATAGTGCCTATAGACATAAAATACAATAAATTTTAATAAAAATATTTTGTATTCAATTAATTTTACAAACAAATCCAAATTCTTTATGTATGGAACACGTGAACATGTATGGCAATATTATATGCATAATAATTATTATGAAGATAAATAAAAGTAATTCTACACGATATTTTTGTTTGACATTATATCATTCGCTCTACCTTTCCTGCCACTCTACATCTACGTGTCATCCAATGGCTAAGGTGCATGACCACTAACTCCTTGTAGAATTTAGTGTGGGTAGATTCCCATACAGTATAAATAAATATATTTATGTTTGTCGTCTACACGTTGGCTTACGTAAATTTGCAGTGCACCTATGTAGTTCAAAGTTCAAATGAAATATTTGTTAGTATAATGTTCTTGGAAACGAATTTTGGCCACAGCGCGGCTTGTATCGACGGACGCGACGTCTAGTCTCTGCGCAGGAGTGGCTTTTACGTGGACGTGGAGTGTAAGTGCAAATGCAGGTGCACTCTTTAATGCCTTAATTTCATAGCCCGGTGGGATCGTTTACGAATGGAGAGAGATTAGGCGTAAGATCAACGGGTTTAAGTGCTTTCCGAGGTGTAAAGTGCAAACACGTTCCATTACCAAACTTCGGGCATCTATTCTGAATTTCTTGACAGAAAAATCCATATCTATTTTTGGCCCGAATTCGATTCCCGGAACTGAACCCAGGACCTCGTGCCTGATCAGCGGTCGCATTAATCGACGACAAAATCAACGAGATGTTAATATACCTACTGTGAATGTAGGCGACATTCCCTTATGTTGGTCTAACATTAACGCATGACAGGCGTCAGCATTGTGTTCGTTCAAACATCGCCTAAGTGCGTATTCTTTTCTTTATAAGAAAAGCTTTTACTATTCTTATCTATGTAAGGCGTCTATTTAGTACATGACGTACCTAAACTAAATAGGGGTAGGTATAGGTAGGTAATCTAATACACTAAAGGGGCGATATCGGTAGGCTACGGTAACATCAGGCGGGCCTAATGCTTGCTTGTCACCCAAGTAGTATCGAAAAATATGCACCACGAAACTCTACTATCATCAGCATTTTATTAAAAACATTTTTCCTAGAGAAGCCTTCTCTAGGAAAAAAGTTCTTAGTTTCTTAATTAACAGAATTTCTTAGTTCACTCCTTTCTCCGGCGAAAGAAGTGAACTAAGAAATTCTGTCTAGATGTAATTTGCGTCCGTGAATGATATGTTTGTAAAGTCCCTTGCGTTGCGACACAGGGCTTGCGCCATAGTGTGGGAGTTGTCTTTAAAAAAAATAGCATCTGTATCTGTCGTCGGAATGGGGTAGATAAAAAGCTCTATGAAAGCCATTTATCTCTTGACTTGATATCGGTAGCTAGTACCTACCCACTATTGATTATCGAAAAGACTTTGATTAATATAGGAAGTAAAAATACGTAGATGATTACAGTGATAAATATCGTCACGCGTCGTCGCTAGCTGAGCGTGTAGCAAGTCATGTCGGAGGTGGATCCGAATTGAGATAAGGGTAGTCACTCACACACGTCAGAGGCCTGGCACGCAGCCAAACACCCCCAGCGAGGACGCCTGCCCCCGCACTTAACAACTTATTACGTAACACTGCAAAAACTAAACACTTAGATACTTACAACTAATACCTATATTATGTAGATATGTTCTAACAGGGCATTTTCAATATTGCATCTCTATTTATAATAATTGAAGTAAACTAAGTGTCTCCACTATTAAACAAAAATACTGATTTGCACACTAAATTATATATAATAATAGCAACCCATATATGTCCCACTGCTGGGCACGGGTCTCTTCTCCTCTATCAAGAGAGAGAGAGAGGGTTTAGGCCTTAATTCATACTCGCTGGCTTAAGACTACTTATTCTAAGACATGTGGGTTTCCTCACGATGTTTTCCTTCACCGTTAGCAGATGGCGAATCATTTGATAAGTAGGTAAATATAAACTCCGGAAAGTAAAATTCACATTGGTACTGCCCGGGATTGAACTCGCACCTCTTGCGTGCAAGTCAGTTACTTTCCCACTCGGCCACCACCGCTTTTAATATAATCTTAATCTATTGTAAGATTCATAACATCCAAGTACCCAGCGGTACTTGGATGTTATGGACCTACTGCTTAGATAAAAAAAGCACTGAGGATACCTCACGTACAGGAACACAACTAAACTACTGTGTATTGTCTGTAACGCCTTTTCCAGTCGGACTTACTTACTCAATTGTTTGTCATAATTTGATCTTTTAGAAACAAAGTCTTAATTATTATTAATCTCACTTTATTTTTATTTACACGAGAGCGAGTCGTGTGCATAATAAGTTTTTTGGTCGACTGTTCTACAATGACCTTAAACATTAGTTATTGATTTTTTGTGCTGCTCAACTATAAGATATCTACACCAGACGTAATAAATTACTTACATTTATTGCTTTTTATCTGTTATTTATATAAATGATTTTCTATGTTTTTGCCGTTGGTTTCGCAGCATAAGTTTGCTCTTGTTTGTAGCAGTGAAATTTAGAGTTTGATTCCGGGGTTGAAATAATGTTACTGGATTTTTTAGGGATCTGTAGTAAACAAGGAACACTTATAGTTTTTCCATGTCCGTCCGTCTGTCAGCAGCTTAGCTCAGGGACTCTTAGTACTATGGGCTATATTTTTTTTAGAAAAAAATACTGTACCTAGTAACATAATGTCGGGAATTGCACGGTATTTAACAATAGTCTTGCTTTCTTCTTCATGGCGGGTCTATGATAATAAAATGAAATATGATAACGTGTAAGTTACACGTGTGATTTTTTAAAGATAGAATATAACATAGGAAGAGGTACCTACCATAAGTGGTGTTGTTATGTTCCTAAGTACAGGTTTTCAGGGCTCATTGAGGAATTCATTTTTAACGAAACTACCACCGCTTTTACGTCTGAACCTACATAACATGAATTAAAAGACATGTTCAATGTTCATTAACCTTTAGTGAAACTATGTGAATTATTACATAAATTATGTCTAAATATGGCGACGACAACGTAATTTTCTGCAATTTAAATAAATGATGACTTCATTGACGGTATAATTGTATTGTTTTTTTGAGAAAAGCTTAATGGTGTAGGTATTTAATATCAACAAAAATATTTATAACTCCACTCGCGTGGATGTCGGTTATGGCGTTAAAAAGTACCCTTTGTAAAGACAAAGGGTACTTTTACCAGGATGCCATATTTCGTGCAGTTTTAAACTACTGCACGAAATATGGCATCCTGGGGAAAGCCCCAGGATGCCATATTTCGTGCAGTAGTTTAAAACAAAAACCTTATAATAAATAAACAAAACAAGAGCATTGATAGTATCTAACCTGACTGTCTTGCCTGACTGACTGCCTGCTCAATGCGAGCACCAGGCTAGCAGCCTCGCTATTACGATACCCGGTTTAACATTAGTTCTGGCCATATTTGTAATTTCAGTGTGTAAGATTAGTCCAGTCATCAGTTTTTAGTCCCGGAAGCATCCATCCATTTACTTAAGCATCTAATGGATGTCTTTTTACGTTAACAAATCGTTCGGATCAACAATCGAGGGTTGTGATTACGGCAATTTATTTCCCTAATTGTATAATGTTAGCTATTACTGCGAGAAATCCTCGTTAAACTGTAGGCGATTATTGGTTGTTTTATTAATCTCCTTCGACGCAAAAAGCTGAATGTTGCATTTTATTATGTGTGTATATTAGTGTACTAGCTGTTGCCCGCAGCTCCGCCCGCGTGGATGTCTATTATCGCTGCAAAAAGTAGCCTATGTGTTATTCCAGACCATAATCTATCTCTGTGCCAAATTTCATCCAGATCCGTTCTGTAGTTTTTACGTGAAAGAGTAACAAACATCCATCCATCCATCCATTCTTACAAACTTTCACATTTATAATATTAGTAAGGATTTTTTTAAATCGGAATTGTTTTTAAGAATTGTTCAGTTGTTTTTAAATAATGTATCTGATCTGATGGTCATTAATGTCATTAGAAAATATACATATTTCCAAGCCGCATTGGGCCATCCAATGTGAATTAAGGCCTAACTCTCTAAGGTCTCTTAATACAGCAGAAAATACCCAATTATTGCTTTTCATTTATTATATAGGTGACATACGAGCATACGGCCTGCCTAATAGTAAGCAGTTACCGTAGACTATGGATGCTTGCAGTGTCTCATACATTACTTGCGTGTGGCCAGAAAATTGGGCCTAGTAGGGCCCAATTTTCTGGCCATATATTTTAATTAACATTATTCAAATTAAATGTTAACTACATTTACATACATTACAATTTAGTTCATAAATTGTTTAATTGAAAATTAGTACGAAGTCATAAAGACGTTATTAAAAGGCACTACCGTACGCTCTATTGCCGAGGCCCGGATATCAGATATGGACGTAATTTCCTGTTTTGATTTGCATAGCAATCTGCTTAATGAGTACTTAATTAACTTCATGGATATAGATCAACTCTCGACTCTTCGATATAGACATTTACATTTCTGAAACTCATAGCAACTGTTATACTTTGAAGTACCGGAATCAATTGATCAATATTCATTGGACGCGTTCATTCAAAGAAAATGGAGCTTTCAAATACTTTTGAATTGCTAAAGTAGTAAATGTTTGGTACTGTAACATTGATTTATTGACAAATAGCTTCCGCTTGCAGCTTTGCTCGTATAGTTTATAAATAAGAATCTATAGAACCCTGGGAAAATGGAGCTTTCAAATACTTTTAAATTGCTAAAGTAGTAAATGTTTGGTACTGTAACATTGATTTATTGACAATTAGCTTCCGCTTGCAGCTTTGCTCGCTTATAAAAAGAAGCATAAAAAGCTTCAAATTAATATAATGAAAAAAATATTTAGAATCTTATTTTTTCTGTTATTTTAAGACAACTCCCACACTCCAGAACAAGCCACGTGTCGCAGGGAACAGTAGATAAACAAAAACATTATTTAATAATTTCTTGGAAATAAAAAATCGTTGTAAAAGTTGTTACAAAGTCTATTAGTTCCATCACTTCCATGATCTTTAATGGATTTAATTAATTTAAAAATTTATATCAAATATGTTACTAAATACACTATATAAGTAGGTACTGAAAAAATAGAAAACTTGCAGACTCGCGAGCCTTCTTCACTCAAAACAACATAAATTTCGACCCGTACTTGATATTGGATTGCCTTATTGCAATATTCCAATGAAATGTAACGCAATAAATATTGAGAGCAGGTAGTAACGGGATTGTGGGCGGCTAGGAGGCTTCAGGCTAGATGTTTACAGTCGAGTCGGTCCATTGCGGCCCTTGGGACCGTCTCGCGTTCCTTTATCAGCCGCACTGTGACACGATAATAGGAACAGACTCTACAAAGCTCATAATTATAATACATACAAGGGGCTCTATTGTATTTTTTAAATTATTTTAGCTTTGCGCACTTTATCTATCTCCATATTAACTTTAACTGAGCCGAATCTCAGACACATCCATGCGCGCAATACGCTTAAAAGGAATCCAAAGTATTCATACTTACCTACCTATTGATATATTGATTGTCTCTATATTATTACAAATTTGAAGCTGAAATCTTCAACAAAACAGAATGTTCCAAGTCTTACAACGTTAAAGAAATCATTGGCAATACAAGCGTAGAGTAAAATTAAGTAAAGATAGAGGCGTATAGAGGGTGCACGGGGGGTGCAGAGGTTGCGGGGTGCGGCGAGGTCGGGGAGCGCCCCGAGTGCCCTCAGTGTCGCGGAGGCTGCGGCCCGTTGCGTCGCCTGCCCTGTGCTACGTTGCGCCCCTGCCAAAACATTGCTTCATTCTGTTATAAATTAATCACGGCTTGATTGTTTTGACATTTGCTCAAGTAAATATACATTCAAATTCATGCATTCAACTAACCATAGTAAAGGGCTGCTGATTCTAACTAACATTAATAACTCTAAATGATTTCTATAATTTAGTGGTACCTAACGTAAGATGAGAGAAAACTGTTTATCTTTCTAGTGAAATTGTTGGATAAAGCATTTTCTTTCATTCCTAATGTAATAGTTATATCATTCCAGCATTATTACGTAAGTATAAACGGTTCATGAACACAGCTAGAATTACGTGAAGGTTATTTATGTTTTTTCATACTAGACTGTATGTTATTACGCTCATTTTAAATTCATAACACAGTCGTGCATAATAATCAGGTTCTATTTCAAACGTTATAATATTAAATTGTGATAAATAAGCTTGAGTTTCAACTTAACGAATTTATTTTAAATACAAAGCTTACATATATAATCATTTAAATTCCATTACGTACGTAAGTAGGTACCGACTCATGCTGAAAGCTTTTCTTTAATAGTAAATGATGTGATAGTGAAGAACTTTTGAGATTTAAAATGGAAATAAGCTACTCTAAGTTCATCCCGAGGGCTGCACTCGTTTCTGAAGAGGGTCACCACTCAACGTGAGTGCTTTACAGCATCTCCAATTATAGGTGTTTTTATTAAGAGCTGTTTGAGAATACTCCATGGGACAGAATAAGGTTAAGCTTATTTTATGTTACCAACAATATATTGTTAATTATGCTGTAGTTAAAAAAGTACATACCTATATATATTTGTGTATAATTTATTACAATAACTTATATTAATACGCTCTTTGGGTATTTTTGAGCATTTCACGTGCATTATTTTATTTTAATGTATACATATACATAGATACAATACAAAAGTGTTTTATATAGATTTTGTTTCACCAGGTATAACGAATTTTCTTTCAAACAAACACAGTGATTGTGCCAAATAAACTGATAAATCAGATTCAAAAATATACATACACATAAAAACATAAATACTAATCACCATGAAACACCAAAGTAACATGAGCGAGCGCAAAATGAGGCAGTATTTATTAACGACGCTAGTGCTAATCCTGTCATTAGCAGGCGCCTTCTGCTGCGAACAGAGTTTATGTTCAAAGGACGAAACAGAGACGAAGATTAAAGCAGTATCAAGTTCCCAAGCTCCAATATCTTCATTACTTACAAAGCTTTATTCAAAACCATTAGACACTACAGTTGCCTCGACGACTACATCTTCAATTACAAAGAACAGTTTTAAAACAACAAAAGCGTATACGAGCGAGAGGCCGACTACCGCGCGCCATTCAACTACTAAAGTATACGCAAGCACAAAGGCTGTAGTGAAAAGTGCAAGAAGGCAAAAGTTAAACACTAGTTCTAGTGCCCTCGGCGCGGCTTCGCATTCACCAGCTCGCCTACAAGAGCGGCTGGGGGCTATAGATTGCGATCTGCCCGTTCTACCAAGGGAATCTCGGTTATGGCGGGGAAACGAAACTCATGAACTAAATCTACCAGTCACCGTAAGTATTTATTATATTTATTTTGTATTATCTATATAATGCTATTTTTGGTATACTTAGTAGAATAACAAAACATCCCAAATTTGTTTTTATTAGAAGAGTAAGAATAAAAAATTAAAACTAACGCTGTTATAAGCTGCATTGTGTAGTTTATTCTGCACGGTTATGCTAAGTAATATAATAAGGCAGAAAGTGCCACTGAGGCCTCGTATATCAGTGTACAAACCATATATTTTTAATGGGTCTGGTTCATAATAGCGACGGTCGCTGTATCGAAAATGTTCTATAGACGGGTTAATGAATCGTCAGTAGGTACACCAAATCGAAGGTACGCTACATCGACAGTACACCAAATCGAACACACGCTTCTACTTAAGTAATTTTTCCTCTCTGGGTGCGATATGATATACTGTCGATACAGCGTACTATCGATTAGGTGTATTGTCGATGTAGCGTGCCATCGATTTGAAGACCAAGATCAAGGCAATGTCATACGTGGGCGAACAGAACAACCCTGACACTAGGTTGGACACTAAACACTCGATAAGAAAATGATGATTCTATAAACAATTTATATAAGCACTTTTTTTTTTACTGAATAAGGTTAAAAATATGCAGAGATATGCATTCGTACGAATGCATATCTCTGTACTATATATGTATATAGCGATAGGTCTGTAAAAGGTACTATGTAAGAGTGGCAGATCTATCTTTTAGTTAGTGTCCTGGTCAACAAAACTCAATAATACTCCAGGGTTTAGGATTTCGCGATAATATACATTTAACTATTGCATTTTTCTACATTTCCCTAGCCCATCGTTTAACTATAAAATTCTTCGTATCAAATTCTTATAAATTCGGATTCATTAAACGTATGTTATGTATCTACTATGATTTCTAGTACATATTTGATTCGCTTAAAGCCTTCTGGTTCAGGGTACGCCTGACCCAGAAGGCTCATCCTTTTTTCTGACGACAACGGAGGGTGCGCAGTTCTGATAATATCTCTTATCCACACAAAACGTAAAAAAATCGAGTAAATCTTTGAAGAGAACAGAAAATTTCACCTTCATTTTTATTACCTACATGTTCTTTTTTATTACCTGCATGTTGTTAATAATATAATCATAATAGTGCATTTATTATTTACAAAGAATAAATATAGTGTACAGTCTGCCCTTTAAACTGGCCTGTTGGTACAATGCTAAGCCGAAGGTAGAGGTTTGATGCCTACCCACACAAAATCTTATCTGTATTTAAAGTCAAAGTCAAACTCATTTATTCATTTAGATCAAATACACGATACTTATGAACGTCATAAAAACAAATGCCAGCATACTTTCTTCCTACGGCCAATTCGCTGACTAGGGTAGGGCCTCGAGAAGAATTGGCAAGAAACTCGGGCCACTCTTTTTAATAACTAATCGCCAGAGTATAACATTTATTTGGATTATGCGAAGTACTTAGTAGTTCCATGGAAGCGTAGAAATATCCCCTTTGCATGACTTGACATAACACGTAAAGAGTATCGTAGAAGCTAATCAAGTTTAATTTCTTTTGTTCGAAACCAATCGCGGTACTCTTTGTACCAGTCAGCCATATTGTGTGTATTATTCATATCGCTGTATATTCGTATTCAATTTCTTTGAAACATTACGGAGCAAGTACAAATGTAATTTAGACGGTTCGAAGTCTGATCAAATTCTAAATATTTATTAGGTATGTCTCTAGAGAATGTATGAAATTGTTTTGTTATATGAAATTCTGTTCAAAACTTTATATAAGTTTAGAAAAGCTATTTGATGATTGTAAAACGAGTAGGAGCTGGCTTTCTTGTTATCATTCCAGATTTTGCTTTTTGGTATTCTCCTTTAATGAATTAATGTGTTCAAGTTTTGGACTATCGTTATATTGTCCTGCTTGATTTAATTTAAGGGCTGGTAGTTAAGTAATAACCGCACTGATAGATTGAGCACAGGTGTGTGCGAAAACACAGGTGCACTATTTATTCCCGCCGACGCGCACAAAGAGAGATCAGACATAGAACGTCTTTACGGGTTTTTACCATAATTCACAACCGATTCCCAAACTTCGGGCTATTTCTAGTCAAAAAATCCAAAAATCTATTTTTCGCCCTACCGGGATTACGACCGACCATTACACTAACGACGCAATCAAATTTGCACTATAATTATTATGCCCTGCGCAGTTGGCTAATCTGGAAAAATAATATTATGATAATAATAAAAGTAGAAAAAACATGAACGAATGTCGACCGTCTGCCGAAAAACCAGAAGACGATGTTGGTGAATAAAGAAGCACATTATATTCTCGTAATAGCGCTGTAACGTTGGTCACAATAAATAAGGCCCAAGACATGAATGTACTAAACTTAATCTTCATGGGCAATTTATACAATGTATTTTCTTCCGCTCCCTTATTTCAGAGCATAATATTCTTGTTCGCACAACTTTGATCGTGACAGCAGCGAGCATACCGAGGTCAAATACATAAACCATAAATCGTCTTACTGTTCGAGAAATAAGGAAAAAGTTTTTTTTTTTGCTTCAGTTGTTGAACTCTATTCATTACTTTTGTTAGGGAAAACGTCTAATCCATTATTTATGTACGTTGTACGATCATGCGATTAAATTGTTCATTTGGCTTCAAATTCGGTATTGACATCTGACATCCACGAAGTCAGTAGGAGGATTAAGCTAATGGCCATTGCCAACAAAGCGGTACTTCACCGCAGGTCAAAGAAATTATATTGTTTTACAAAGCAGAAGTCTAGTCTTATATAGAATACTGTTGCCATGTTTGGGCGAGAGCATCTGGATGCCAGTCTGGACCTTTTGACTCGGTCCGAAGATGAGCTGTGAGGATTATTAACGATCCTCAATATCGATCAAGCTCATAGGCGAAATTGAGCCCTACGTATAAGGTTAGACTTTGCCTCCTTGTACTACCGCCTGTACAACAAGCTATTTACTGAGGATTTGTTATGTATGACTACGGCTACATTTTGTCAACGTATTTCTGCCACCGGCAGAGTTTCATATTTAAGGTTTAAAATCTCAATGGTCCAGCAGTTCTAGTTTTAGTTAAACTTTCTCCTACATAAGAGCCCATAGTGATGGGACGCGATCAGAGGATTTGTACCTTTTGAGGTATTTTTCTTTCTAGAGCGGTATGGCACGCTGAACAACATTTTTACAAGAATATAGCCAAAGGACCAATATACTGCACCTAAACTACAGTAAAAGTATACAAATGCTTGAAGATCACCATTACACTAAATTTTAGCAATAAATATAGCTTTTTGCGTATATAATAATATATTTGATTGGTATCTTAATGGTACAAAAAACCATTTTATTGAGTCTTTGTAGCTACAGAAACAGTCATTAAATGAAAATAAATATAGCTTTAATTTTTAATGTCACACTAATTAATACGAACATACGTCTCTTAATAAATGTTCTGTCATAATATAAACATACTACTTTACATATGATTATAATATTGTTTAACACCGTTGTGCTTAATATATGTTTAATACGTGAACGTTATTGACCTCTGTCCTTAAAACCATTCGAACGCGGTAACGGTATGCGTTCGTATATGAATTTCAATATTTATTTATTTATTTATTTATTTACACAAATACAGAGCCATCATTACAGGTATAACCTAATACAATGGGTATATAACAAAAAAAAAAATAATGCTATACTTATAGTCTACTATGTGGTAACACAACAAGTGGTAACAGTATAGGATCTTAATACTAAAACAACATTATCACAATAAACCATAAGTAGCCTCTGTGAACACACTCAGTGAGCACGAAAATAAGTCTACCCGGTCAGACACCGCGCAAAGCAAACGCAGCGCACGCGTCAGCGGCGCGAACTGCATCAGGTTGGTGCGCGCATGCGGCACCTCCAGTATTGGCGGCCGCCGCCGCCTACCCAAGTACTCACTCGGGACACAAAGCCTAACAATCTGTAGGATGGCTGCGTTGTGTATAGTCCCACGTACTACCTTTAACACATATGTGGCCAGCGCTACTTCCCTTCTCACCTCAAGTTGAGTGTAACTCACCATACCCAGAACAAACATAGTCGGATACAGCAATGGATAGCCTGGGTATACCCCATATTGCTTCAGATACAAAAACCTTATATATTTGTTCTGGATACGCTCCAACATCAATTTATATTTTAATTCATGTGGCGACCATATTACCGCATTGCCCTCTAAATGACTCCTCACGAGAGCTCGGTACAGTGCATTTAACGCTCCAATATTTGTGAATTGATTTGCTTGACGCAATACAAATCCTAGGTTACGGTACGCTTTTTTACAAATATTGGTAACGTGCTTGCGAAAGTTGAGCTCGGCAGTGAACTGTACCCCCAAGTCCTTGGCTTCAGTGACACGCTGCAACGGGACTCCCTCCATTTGGTACAGATGCTGATGAGGGTTACGCGCACGGGTGAATGTAAGCACGGAGCACTTGGCTACATTAAAATACAGCTTATTATCGAGGCTCCATTTTACAACCTTGTTTATGTCCCGCTGCAATATGTCATGATCCTCTTTTTGCCCAATCACTCGTATAAGTTTCAAGTCGTCAGCAAATAACAAGGGTGTGCACTCGCTGACGACATCCGGTAAGTCATTGATCATCAGATTGAATAATAGAGGGCCCAAATTACTCCCTTGACTCACCCCAGATCGTGTAAAATAAGGTTCGGATAGGCATCCCCCACAATCCACGTACTGACATCTATCCCGCAGGTAGTTTGCGAAAAATGCCAGCGTGCGCGGTGTGCAGCCCACGTTGGCCAACTTCAATAGCAAGATGTCATTATCGACAGTGTCAAACGCTTTCTTAAAATCAAAGTAGGCTACATCAACCTGCAAGCCAGCATCCACCGCAGGCACTAGGTGAGTCATCAGATGCAGCAGGTTCCCTGTTGTTCCACGCCCAGGACGAAAGCCGTGCTGCGCGTCGGACAACAGAGCACTTACCTGATTATACATGCAACTGTGAATAGCCATCTCGAACACCTTGGCAGGAGTACTTAATACCGCCACAGGTCTGTAATCACTCGGTGCTGAACCTCCACCACCCTTCGGCACCGGTACAACTCGGGTGAGCTTCCAACAATCAGGAAAAAATGAGGACTCAATACAAATATTAAGTATATATAATAATGGCTCCACCAGTACCCTACAGCTATCTCTGAATATAAACGCTGGTATACCATCAGGCCCTACGGAGCGCTTGGGTGGCAAGCGAGCAAGTGCGCGTCGCACGTCAGCGGGGCACAAGGGTGCGAGGTGCGCCCAAGCGCCCGGCGCCGCCGCCGCGCTCGCTGCCTCCACATCTAGCGCGGCAGATTCTGAGTTGTAAACAGAATGAAAGAATCGAGCAAACTTATTAGCACATTCATCGTCTGATAAAACCTGACCATCATCTATTAACTTAGGTTTGCTCAAATTGGACTTTCTCGATCTCAAGTAATTCCAGAACGCTCTAGGATCAGTTGCCAGGTGCCTTTGTACGCGATCTTGATATTGCACAAGTGCACGAGATGTTTTTGCCTTTACTCTTGCCCTGCACTGAGAGAACGCCATATAATCACCCTGTGATTTACTTAATTTGTATTTCTTATGCAAATAATATTTAAGTTTTATCTCTCTGATAATTTCGGAAGTATACCAAACCGGGTAATTGTACTTACTATATCTAGAACCAATATTTTTTGGGGGAATACAAGCATCAAATACATTATAAATCTTATTATAAAATAAATTTAACACTTCGTTAGGATCTTTGGTGAAATACATATCAGAGAAGTCAATCTTAGTTATCATGTCATATAAATTTATAAAGTCTGCTTTGTGAAAATTCCACTGTTTATATGTAATCGGGAAGTTAGAGTGTGGTATATCAAACGACTTAAGTGGCGCGGCAGGCGTGGGCGGCACGCCCACCTCGAGGCGCACCCCGAGCGGCGGATGGTAAGCGTCCACGGGCTCCATGCCTTCGTCCGCCGCGCACACTGACTAATGGCAATTTATAATAATTCATCCTTGCCGGCTTTGACTGACAGATGGTAGACAAGGGTTTTTGTGTATGAAGGATATACAGACCTATAGTTGATATATGGAACATTTCAATTAGTATTCACAGAGATTAGACCGATAATTAATTAATATGTGTGTGACTTTGTGGTGCGGATGGCTGAGGAGTGCGCAGGGAGCGGCGGTGGGGGCGCCTCGCCGGGTGCGGCCGAGGAGGAGTGTCCCCCGGTCATCGTGTCGTGGGAGGGCTCCGCTGACATACAAAGCGGAGACATCCTTATCGTCCGCATCGCGGACTCCTTGCTACTCGACACCTTTGGCCAGGTTGAAAGAAAAAATAGCACTCCAGAGGCCAATGTTTCACGTACCGATGGAGAGAGGTCAGTTTTATTTATATAACTAGATCTCTGCGTGACCTATATTGTTCTCAGTAGCTTTAGGCACTGACCCATACCAGCTTGCCGTATCGTTACACAGATTGATTTTTCAGGGTACATCGCACGCTGTTGCAGCCCGCCGTGTACCAGGTGACGCGTCAGGGACATGAGCACTGTGACGTGTCAGACGGAATGTTACTCGACATCACACCCCTCGACGAGTACGGAGCTAAGCTCTTCACGTTATACGAGAAAGATCTTACTGAAGGCGTCAATTTACTTATAGGTATAAAAAAATACGTGTATTTATACATTATTTTGTAGCAATGATATAATTTACATTGTTCGTGTGAATTGTAGGGTGCTATTAATACTTGGGGCGATGAAACGGTTAAGATATGTGTATTATAAACCGGAAAACGGAAGGAACTATGAAGGAAAAACGCAAACGACGGCGCCTCGGTTTTATTCTACGATCGCACAATAGATATGTGCGGCATTCGCCTCGCATAATGCATTGCGTGCCGCAGACGGAGGCTGGGAAAACTCATCGACGCGTTCTATTTTATATCTTTTCAAGCTTTATCGTTGGAAAATGATTTATTATTAGAATAAATTATATTGCGGTTATTTATTTAATGTTTTCTTTATAGTTGTATCAGAAAACTGGAAGTCTCAATGTGTACGATTAAAAGTAACAGTAAAGTCTGACAACTGTGGCGAGTCTCAAGATTGTTCGGGGAAAGGAGTGTGCTATACTAACTTTTCGATGGTAAGCCATATATTTGTTTGGCAACGAGTTACGTAGAGTAGACGTTTGACAGTATAATCGATGTGGTGTATTTATAGGAAGGGTACGAGTGTCAATGTTGCCCCGGGTACGTGGGCCCGCACTGCGAGGAGCGGGACGCGTGCAATCCATCACCCTGCCTGAATAAAGGCGTATGTGTCGACCTCACGCAACCTCTGAACGGTGTCAACTACCGTTGTCTTTGTCCTTACGGTATATATTAACATTTAGTATTAACGCATTTGTTTTTGTTTGTTGATGTTTCTCGTATTACGATGATGATGATGTACATATAACTAAATATAAGTCTCTGGCGCTCATTTAGGGGTGCGTTTTGTGGGAAACATTTTTCTATCCCAGGAATACTCCTCCTCCTTAAATCCCTGATGTAAAAAATAAGTCGGCAACATGCAAATGGTATTGCAAGCGTCCATAGACTACGGTAACTGCTGAACATCAGTCGGGCCGTGCATGCTCGTTTGCCACCAAGCTATTTTTTTGAAAAAAAAGAAACATCGGCGTACACAAATAACTAATCTGATTATTTTAACGTCTGAAAAAGAATAAGGTCACATCACATCACACTAACTGAGAGTCCACTTTACAGTATACCAAAGCCTAGTATGACTATATACAGTGAGGTATAGTGTCTAGTGCTCATTTAAGGAAAACTGATATTTTAATCAACGTTTACCTTATCCTGGGATAAGACAAACATTATTAGGGGTATCCATAACACATGCAAGGAGGACAGCGCGAACACATTATATTCAGGAAGCGTAATTTACCAAATCAGACTGCCTAAAATATTATGTAATAAATAAGCTACTAATCCATTAAGGTATCAGCTGCAGTCGAAATCGATAGATCGTGCAACGACTATCATAAGCTTTAACTTCCTCATCTCACAATTATTATTATCTATATAGAATATATCATCAGGCTGTGACCTCGAAATAAATCAGTGAAAGGAAAGGCTAGTAGTGCCCCAGGGCAGATATATTGTACCTACCCACTCACTTGGAACAAATCAGAAGCGATTTTATTCGTGCTCTGAAAATAAAATTTGCTTTTGTTGGATTAAACGGCAATATGACGTAATCTGGTGACCGCATGAGCCTGTCGCACTTTGTTACGTAACTATGCAACTGTTTTACACCTACATTGTATTCATTATATAATTTAATATAAAGTATATTATACTAAATTTTATCAATGGATTATAGTTTTTATTTGATATTTGTTAGGGTTTAATTTGGGATTACTGTGTACTAATTTTAACTGTTTAAAAATTTAAGTCCTTTGCTGTGTAAAACCCTTGATATACGTTGTATATGTTCCACTGCTGCTTCTCTCTCCTATCAATTAAACTGAGAGGTTTTATGCACTTTCAGATCTGAGAGATCAGATATGCTATGTGGATTTTGTCGTCATGTTTTCCTTTATCGTTTGTAGACGCTTGATCATTTGATTACCTAGTACGTTTAAATTCCACAAAGTTCACAAGCCGAGTGGGAAAGTAACCAACTTGATTTGAATACTTCGATACTACTTACTTATAATACGGGATCAAAAACTCTTATTACAAAACTTGGATTACGTTTTTTATTACAGTAGCAAATATGTAAATATATACCTACTCAATAAATAAGCAGGTACCTTACTACCTACTCTATAATAAATCCAATCAAAATTATTTTGAGTAAATTGTTTAGATTCCCAAAAAACACTGTTTTTATTAATTTATGCGTCCGCATTTGATCGGATTTTCTTACTTCTTTCTTACTTTCTTGGGCTAGTGGGTAGTTAGCGTTAGTTATTCGGTAGCTGGAACAAAAGTTTCCACACGTATTGACACAATTTATCTGAAAGACATATTGACATAGCTACTGGATGTTCACTCGGTACGTGTTTGGTTCAGGCTTCGTCACAATTTACTAATCTCTATGGCGTCTGTTTTTCGTTCATGCAATTGTCTTATTTTTAAGATAATTTTGATTTAGAAATTTGTTTTTAATATAAGACTTTCTTAGGCCATTAAATGGTAGCCTGCATTGCCTACTAAATTCCAAATCAAATCAGAATATCTTAATTGTAAATCACAGTAACAAGAAAACTAAGTGTAATTTTAGATTTCTAGAAACCATTTTGGTAGGAACAGGGAGACAGAGTTGTCGCAACAGCCACGTGGCTCGAAAACTACATGAAATCGTGTCGGATTACCGTCCGATTGGACTTTGAGAGTAAAGCAATTCCGAGTGTATCTACATATATGTTCACACATTTATATCTTCATTATATCTCTCGTAGTTAGCTTATGTTAGAACGCCCGCTGTAGCCGAAATTTTGGTATTGATCAAAAATAAGGTTATATATGTACCTTCGCACAGAAGATCCCAAAGGGATCCGATATGCTCTGACCGTTAGGACAGCCTTAACAAAATAAGATGAGGTAGGTAAACCTGATTTTGTATTTTAACCTCTAATTATATTATTTGCTATAATAAAAAAAGCGATACTAGCCATGTGGAAAAGTAGTGTAAATACACATGAGACTGATGTAAGTTCGATCACATTATGGCAGTACTATCGAAAATTTTACGGCATTATATGTTCGTACTAATAAATGATTTACCATCTGCTGACGGTGAAGGAAAACACTGTGAGGAAACGCAAGACGTGGGGTCTTAAACTAAATTCTAAAGACATGTCTAATGCACCAAATATAGACCCTCTTAGCTCGCTTTTAGGAGAGAAGACCAGTGCCTACCAGTGGGACATATTCGTTGCTATTACTATTATTTTTCATAAAAATAAACATGTCATATTTTGTATACTATTTGGGTGGCAAACAAGCATTACGGTCCACCTGATGTTAAACAGTTACCGTAGCCTATCGACGCTTACAATTCCAGAGGTTTCACTTGCGTGTTGCCAACCCATTTTTTACAGCAGTGCTTTAAGATGGAGTATCCCTGGGATAGGAATACGTTTCTTTCAAAACTTAGCTTAACTTAACCCCTAAACTAGCGGTGGAGAACTATAGAATTGGGTACTGGGTCATCACATATGTAGAACGCAAGTCTTATGATCGATCTATTCTGTTCGAATTTCATTTTATTTGATGTCTTATATCAGGTGACAGAGAGTTGAGACCGGCTCCCTGTCAACACCGGTAAGGCGTCGCTCGTAGTCACGGAGAGTCTTTCCCTAGTTGAGCTTGCTCGCTAGTATGGTGCCCTACCTCTCTAGAGTCTACAATTAATATAATATAATTAATTTTTCTCAATAGGTTTCACCGGCGTAAACTGCGAGAACGACCCATGCCACTCGTTCCCTTGCATGAACGGTGGTTCTTGCATGAGTATCGCTATGAATGGCTCTATAACTTTTGACTGCGCTTGTGCCTCCGGGTGGACGGGTGCGCATTGCCACGTGCCTATGGAAGGGGCCCCGTGTGCTTCTAATCCTTGCGCTAAGGGAATCTGTATCGAGCCGATAAATAAAGAAGAAGATGGTCCAGAGTATCGCTGTTTCTGTCAACCTGGTAAGTTGTCGTTTAACAATATTTTTATCAATTTTTCGAGATTTACTTATTGGCTGACGCTAGTGGTAACTTCACCTAAAGAAGACGGTACTATATTGACACCAGATATTTCCTAACTTAAACACTTAGGTTAATATTTTTAAATATATATATTTTATAGATAAGTTGCTCTTAGACACAGAACAAAGAATGAAATGGATGATAAAACTTCTTATTATACGCCCATTACATTTTTGATACAAACATTTATTTAACATAGTTGGGTACAATGGGCGACCTTATCGCTAAAAGCAATTTCTACCAAACAGCCTTTAGATGGACAGAAAAGAAAGTAAAATATAATTGAGTTAAAGAATATATTTGTATAGTAAATATATGCTAAAGCGTTAAAAAACATTCTACGTTATTTTATTAGGTGGTTAAGTTAGTGGCAGCCCTAACGAGAGAAAGTGGCAGAGTTAAGTATGTCCTATTTGAATTTTATTTGGGTTAATGGACGATCAGTCAGATTACATTAACCACTAATATAGGCGTACCAAAGATTTACTATATGTCACTCTAATTACATAAAAAGAAATGAATAGCGTTGTAAAATTACTAATTAGTGTCAGGGCTGCCTAAAGGCAGGTCCTTGGCACAGAGTTTTAAGGTCCTTTTTAATATCAAGGAAACGTTTGACTCGTTGCCCTCGTGTTTTGCGAGGAAATTAGATAAATAATATTATGTAGAATAGTGATTCAGAAAATTCAGTATAGGCCGGATACAGCACCGTTTTAGAGCTGCTTCGGAGCACAGCTTCGGAGACAAATAGTCGTGCTCATCAAACAAAGACTTGTCACGGGTGGAAATCGAATTGACGAACTGTTGCTTAATAATCAAGGTCAAATAAAGCAAAAAAAAACGGAACGTTGATTTTGACTACACGTGGTTAAACTTGGGCTCGATACCTTACCTTATGTGATGCATAAATGTTTATTCCGAGACTTTTACTTCGGGTCCGTAAATTGTATGTCTGACATTATGTAATATGTATGTGCGACAAATTACCACGCTGACGATGTCGCAGGCGACCCCTAGTTATGCTATATATGCAATTATACGGAAGCAAAACCCTTTCATTATATTCATTGGCTAATACTTTCTTCTTTATATGAACTATTTAGTTTGGAGGTCAAATAAATGTCGGAGTTAGGTCCATGTAATAATCGTTGAAACTTGTATGGAGTGAATTTTCGCCAGTGATTTATCTAAGTTGAAGTTGGCAAGCTGCCCACCGCGAGCCGTGGTTTCGTTAGCTGCTCATTCGAATGAATTCTGAAGGTGAACACTCCGAACTGTTTTATAACAAACTAAGTACCTATTACTTGCATTATATTAAATTAGATTTTTGTTGTTATACAAACCATAAGAATAAAAATATACGCGTAATTAGATGGTCTGTCGAGTATTTACTATTATGTGGTGTATTTATAGTACTCAATGATATTACTTATACAGAAAGATAAGCTACCTACCTTCATACCGAGCGGTATTCAGTTTTGTTATCAAGTTTTGGTGCGTACTTGCCTATAGATTTCAGATATGAGTGAAAGAAAGAAAATACACAGGATAATAGATAGTAATAATTTTAACAAAAAAAAAACCGACTTTAGTACGGCAAGTTGTAAAATTTTCAAATATTTGTTTGTTACAATCGAATAAAATCGACTGAGCGTCGGGCTGAACACAGGTCAAGTAGGTATTAAAAGCAATATTTAATTTGTGCAATCCGCGCTCAATTCATTCACGTCATTATTTCTTATTAATAGTTGCTTAGCAACAATAACCGAAACTTATCTAATCGCCATCAGTAAAATACTTATTATTGAAAAGTTCAGATGGCCATCTGTGGTCTTCTTCATCAGTTTTACTTCACCAAATTACACTTTCTGAATGCAAATGATTGATTAGTTGTTAAAAATATTGAAATTGCTATATGTGTGCCTATAACTTTTGAGGAGTTTCCTCAATTCCTCATGGATCCCATCATCAGAACTTTCTTTTGATGATAATGGGACCAAACTGGAAGTATGTCCAGTCAGACAAAAAAAAGATTTTTTCAAATCGGTCCATAAATGACGGAGTTATGCGGTAACAAACATAAAAAAAATACACACGAATTGATAACCTCCTCTTTTTGAAGTCGGTTAAAAATTGATATACAATGACAACATAACAAAATATCCTGTGTGATGTCAAAAGAATCTTAATCTCAGCTCTGTGCTACGGCATTTTATGCTATGACTGATAGATGAAATAAAACTACTTAGCTACTGTTGATGGGATCAATTCTCGCGTGGTAGTGCGGTATCTACGTCTTTGTTAAAAAATACCAACCATTACTGAATGTTGTACCGTTATTGACTTTTGTACAGACACACACAGTTTTTTCCTAATTGGGAATTGAAGCTCTTAAACCTGGACCATCAGGTAGTATAACGACCTGCTTTAACAGTTATATGTATGTATATATTTTTCGCAATTTTCAGTCTCAGAATTACTCCGCATTTTAACTTTCTCTAGAAAAACAAAGAGAGAGATATGTATAACTATGTTTATAGCATTAAAAGCCATTTTCTATTTTTAAATCTAATTGTTTATCTGTGCAACATGGTTTTGTACAATTATTTAATCTAATTCGGGCGTGGGCATGGCCGATATAATCAGCCGTGAGCGTGTGGCTCCGTTTGATTACAAATGCTTTGAAGTATTCCACAAAACATTGTTGTTGTTAAAATTGATATCAGAACACTCTAGCTTAATTGGCCTGCGGTTAAATTCAACTGGTGTTCATATAAAATAATTTTATTTTAATGATTTGACCTGTTTAATCTTCATTAAGATCTGAAGATTTCAGTGATAAATTTATATTTGCAAATTAAATACAATCTTCTAATAGATTGTATTTAGTTTGCTGATAATTTAAACAAAACTATTTATGTTTTAGCAAAATAAATCATTTACTTAAATCAAACAAAAAATCTAAATAAAAATAAATTAAAAATGTTATCTAATTATTCAAATATAAATCCGTCGGTAATAATTTCATTCTGAAAATACATAATGTGTGTATTACATACCTTTCGGAATACATAAGCTAGCGTTCTACGACTCTGCAATAAATTAAAAGTATTTTTCTTCACAGCAAACAATATAGTGGTACCGCATGGCGCGGCGGGCGCTTGCAAGTAAACATCCTTCGGGATGACTCGGGTTTTAATAATTTGTTCTCTTTATATTTTATTATTTTCTGTAGCTGTAAACCTGTATGTTTTCTAAATAATTTCTATTGTTGGTTTTTCTAACGTGAATGATATTTTGTATTATTAAATAGCTAAACTTATAAAATAAAGTTTTAGAATTACCTTTTAAACAAAGAAAGAAAAATATTTATTAAAACAAGGTATGTTTGAATGTTTAAACAGGATAACAGATAAAAATACAATTACTAACTCAAAAATTATTAAGTTCTCCTGTGCGATGACAGAATGCGCTCAAATTTTAGCTCTGTGCTGCGGTAATTTCATGCTGCAGGGCTAATTATTAGATTAGACCTAAAGACCTCATATTATGTTACTTCTCTTACTTAAATGACTTTTATTATATAATAGGGAACAAGTCCTGTGCAGCAAGACTCGTATACAATTCGTAGAAACAGAATACACTCAAAGCCCGTACAACCATTTGTGGACTACCTGATTTTCTGTTGTGTATGGCAATCAAACCTACAACAATTTAAATCATTGAACTATCCGAGCAGTCGAATAATACATTTATTTATATTCCGTTTAAGGTTATACTGGTGAACGTTGTGATATGGAGTACAACGAATGTGAATCTTCACCGTGTGCGAACGGCGGCACCTGTACTGACCGCGTCGGCAGTTTTGCGTGTTCCTGCGGCCGCGGATACACCGGCAACACGTGCCAACTCAAGGTCACTCCCCACACTGTTATCATACAAATTAAACACTTCTGCGTAATACTAATGAATATTTTCGTGCGTTGAAATGGATTGTTTTGGTTATATTTGCATGTGAATTAAAAAATAACAGTCTCTTAGTAGGTCTTATTAAGCTCTCAAATCTTCTTCTAATCGAATATCAAAGTCAAAGTCAAACTCATTTATTCGTTTAGATCAAATTCATGATACTTTTGAACGTCAATAAAACAAATGCCAGCATACTTTTTTCCATTCCATCGATGCCGACTAATGTTAACGGAGACTAATTATCTGCGCGGAGGATATTATAGTGCATAAACACAGTTCCTTGCCTTATTCCGTTACTCCTATAGTCCCATAGGACTCCAATCCGACACTACCGGAGAGATCATGTATCGCGATCCAATCACGGTGTAGCACTAACGTAGGAAGGTAGTACGTAGGGCTTTGCATACTATCTGAGTTACGAGGATGAGAATACCGCGAACAGAGACAGTTTCTCACTGCTGGATATGTTTGCATACTGGATAAATATAGATATATAAAGTCATTCTATAGTTTACATGTAGTTTATGAGTCTATAAATATAATATTAAATTATGCAATTAAGTATAGTAAATATATTCAATAATGTAATAGGTATATAGAATGAATATTGAATAATGAAGATCTTTTTATGTTTAGGTGGATCTGTGTTCTCCAAATCCATGCGCAGCGCATAGGTACTGCGTCGACCAGGGCAACAGTTATGCCTGTGAATGTCCTCGAGGATTCTCCGGCGAGGAATGTGAAATGCCGGCGAGATCTGTAACTATTAAATTATTTACTAATTATTCTTGGTAAACGAACAATGGGCTAAACTCACGACCTAGTGGCTCCCGTAAAACGACAAGCGAAATCGCAGTAGACTCAGAGATAGAGGGAAGAGTTGGACTCATTTTACGAAGATGGGTTGGAAATGAAGTACAGCATCGGCATACAGAAGGTGTAGGATGTGGTGTGCTACGTTTTGGCATTTACACAGCTATGTGAGGGTTTAGGACTTATGTAAAAGGTTGCAGCTAAATTACAAGGCACAATCCCAGTCTCCGGTCTACAGTACTAGAGACCCCAATATCACTTTTAGAATAAATTTTCAAAGGATTCAGGCAGTTCTACTGGCTGGTTGTTCTAATAGACCTTTCTAAAGGCTCAAAACCAATTAATGAAGAAACACATCATTGTTGTATTGATTTATATCTGTATTTTTTCTGCAATTATTTTGTTTGCTCCTATGCAGTTCTTATGTTCTATGTTGCAGGCTTGCGACAATAACCCTTGCGCCCATGGTGGTACCTGCTGGAGCGGTATTGAATCCTTCTCCTGTTCCTGCAGACCAGGCTTCACTGGAAAACTTTGTGAAGGTAAGGTATTTTAGTCTCTTTCTATCGTTTCACACGGTCAGTACCCACAAAGCTATGAGCACAAAGTATACATGCACCTATGGCTGCTTAGCAGAAATGCCAAGCTTATGTAGACACTTAAAAAAAAAAGATAATAGTATACAAGACATAGCATCACGTCTCTCACACTGAGGAGATAGGCTGATTTATATGACGCCCACTTTTCACTAGCTATCTTAGGTTCTATGTTATAGAGGGAGAGTTTAGCTCTTTAATCTTACTATACTTCCTTACTAATATTATAAATGTGAATGAAAATGTGATGGATGGATGGATGGATGGATGGATGTTTGTTACTCTTTCACGTAAAAACTACTGAACGGATCTGGATGAAATTTGGCATAGAGATAGATTATGGTCTGGAATAACACATAGGCTACTTTTTACAGCGATAACCGACATCCACGCGGGTGGAGACGCGGGCAACAGCTAGTTTATTATAAATGCGAAAGTTTAGATGGATGTTTTGTCAATCTCAACTCAATCACGCCAAAACGGCTGAATGATTTTGGATATAATTTGGCACAAAAATACTTAATAGTCTGATGCACATAGTCTAATTTATATCCCAAAAATATATTCTTTGAAGCAAAGCTGCAGGCGGAATCTAGTTTTTAATATCTGTAAGTTGTAATTTATGCAGTAAAGGACGTCCTCAGGTTCAGGCGAAGTTCTTTGCAAAGTAGCTGGGAGCTTGAGAGCGAAAGACTAAGAGAGCCAAGGATCGTTTTAAGTAGCATGCATTTTAGAGGCCTATGTCAGATATGTCCAACAGTGGACTGCGATATGCTGATGATGACAATGTTGATGAAGTTGTAATTTTAATATTTCCAGAGGATTTCATCTTGGAATCGGTAGTGGGAAGTGAAGGTGGCATGGACGTGGACTCTCGCAGTAGAGGACGCAGTGAGAACACAGGTGGCGGCTCGGTGCGCGAGGTGCGGATGCCGCTCGGACTGTACCACGACCGTCTACATAACGTGTATATTGCTGCCGGCACCCTCGGCGCAGCTATTGCTATTGTTGGAGTTGTGGTAAGTTATAAATAAAGTAAAATATACTTATTAAAGTAATAAAACAACGTGTGACTATTTCCTACTAGAGGAACAGTTGACGTAGCGTAAGAGCTGTGAGAACTAAAACATATGATGAGGCTCCAACGCACAAAAGATCATCTAATCAGACTAATCTTGCAAGTTAGTGTAATTTTTTTTACCTTTTTTGATCCTTTAATTCCTATACAGCCAGTGCATTAATAAAAAAAGACGTGTGGCACTCGGGGACTGCCGCGGTATAGCTATTGCATATTTTTAGTATGATTTTTTTATCGAAACAAATAAAAAAATAATTTACAGATTTTTTTATACTACCAAGGAGGCAAACATGCATACGGCCCGCCTGATGGTAAGCAGTTACCGTAGCCCATGGACGCTTGCAACACCAGGGGTATCACTCGCGCGTTGCCGACCCTTTAGAAACCTTATAACTACTTTCTTGGAGAACCCCATGCTATAGTCTCTCGGGAAAACCTCGGCAGGAAGCTCATTAAACAACTTAATCGTACGTGGGAGGAAATTCCTCTAAAACCGCACAGTGCGGCACGATAAAGGTTCTAAAATGTGTGGATGAACTCCCTGTCGTTGGCGGGAGGTGCGTTGATAAAATGTGGCCGTGGACATCATATCAAACAACTCCTCGTAACACAGCCCGTTGTACAGGCGGTAGAACACACACAAGGAGGCAAAGTAGAGACTTTGCCTCCTTGTGTGTGTCTGATGAAATCATTATTAAAGAAAGCTAATAAATAACATACCTTTCTTTCATAGCCTTTAGTAAGCAGATTACCGACAATATTATACTTAATTATTATAGATCTTGTTATTTTTAAGCTATTGCATAGCTTCTATCGCGGGCCTTGGGCGTGGAGACTGAATCCAAAAATTTCGTAACGAAAATAATAAACCTAACACCCCCCACTCCGACCAGCACAGTGGTGATACTTTTTTTAATGACGAATTCTCTAAACGGCCAATAATAATATTTCAAATTTGTGTAAGGAGGTCACAATTTGTCATTAAAAAAAGTATCACCACTGTGCTGGTCGGAGTGGGGGGTGTTAGGTTTATTATTTTCGTTACGGAATTTTTGGATTCGGTCTCCACGCCCAAGGCCCGCGATAGAAGCTATGCAATATGCAACAAGATCTATAATAATTAAGTATAATATTGCCGGTAATCTGCTTACTAAAAGCTATGAAAGTAATGTATGAAAGAAAGGTATGTTATTTATTAGCTTTCTTTAATTATTATTTCATCAGACTTTTCACTAATAACTCTATCTGTTATATATTTAAGATTGAGAAATATTTGTATTAATTTCAGGTGACAGCATGCCACTGCCGTGTAAACAAGACGTACTCTCGTCTTCTGTCTCGTTTATCGCGCGTTGCTGATCCAGGTCCACCTCACCACTGGCTGCAGGACAAGCGCGCTCCTGCTCTTGCCGCTACGTTCCCTCCCCCCTCTGCTGCCCTCGACACTACTGACATGTACTACACCCTTGACTTCAGCGACAGTCAGAGCTCACCTCTTATTCAATAGCAATCATTCCAGAACTGCTCCGAAGGGGAACGGTTCAAAATACAGATCTAAATGAAGTATAGGAGAGATAACGATTGAGGCCACTTCAAACCGATTCGGATTAATTTGTATGGAAGTATTATTGTAAGATAGTACTTATTATTATGAGTGTTACTACCACTCCATACAAATGATCATGTCGTTTTATAGCTATGAATAGCCTAAGCTCGAATTCTTTGTCTAACTTTCGTTGATTTTGACTAGTCTTTATCATATTGTGATCGATCCTTAGTATTTCTGTTATAAGTAAAATGTATCCCATTAAATGTGCCATTTATAGAAAGCATAATAATTTGGAATGTGAAAGTGTTAGTAATTATAAATAAGTTTTAATAAACAACAATTTATGGTATAGTATAATAATGGCGTGGGAGCAGGAAAACTATCAATAACGTAAAGCCATTAAATTTTGGCCTTGTGGCTCAAAAATACGTACGTATAATTTATGTTTATAGCTGTAGTAAATTACCTAGTGTCCCGCTGCTAATAGGAAATTACTATAACAGATAATTTAGCTGTTTTTTTCTTAAACGATAGTAGATAGGTAACTATTATTTATATAATTAGATACGATTAGATTTCATTTTCATTTTATAGAAATATTCTAATAAAATTAGTAAATGTTATAGCTTTCATTCATCGTTTTATTGTGTAAGTGATCGTGAATTTTATTCGATTTATTAAATAATATTATAAAGTTCTTAATATTTATAAGCAGCCTTTTGTAAATATATTTTTATTTGGATTTTATCAGTTAATTATGCCTTTGATTATTATATTACGTGTGGTATGATATAGTAAGTAATTAATCTAATGTAATCGATGTTATATTTAGATTTATTTATTATACGTATTGTTTTTTTATTAGGCTTATTAACTCTTTGGTTTGATATTCACACTAAGTGCCTGTTGGAACGTCGGGAGATGCTTATCTATGATTTTATTTTTAATAGATCCTGGAATGTCACCTGAAAAAAAAACGAATGATTTTCGAAATTCAGAATGTTTTTAAGACGTTTGTGAGTTTGGGTGTAATTTATGAATATTTGACTGATCTTCAAATTAGATGTTTTATCTAGCTTGTTTTTCATATCTGTGACTAATATTTCCTGCCAGTGTTCTTAACTTCTATATTTAAATTGCAAAATGCGAAACGTGCTATACAATTATGCTAATGAATAACTAAAGTTGTAGCTAAATTAAAAGGGAAGTTAGAAACGCTATTTTAGTGTATTGCTGTAATTGTCTGTGAGTGATCTTGGCATATAATAAGAGCTAATTATACCATATAAGTTTTACAAGGCCATTCTTATGCATTTAAATAATTTTTTTTTCTTATACTGTGATAGTATGAGTAGTGCCTATTAAAACTTTATAATCTCCGCCGAAGGACGTCCACTGCTGGCCATAAGCATTCGGTCCTGAACTGACCTTAAACCTTGACCTTGTCCATCAGCTTCCCGCAACCTTCATCAGGTCGCCGGTCCACCTTGTTGAAGGCTTGCCCACACTGCGTCTTCCAGTTCGCGGTTGACACTCAAGAAACTATCTGCTCCAGCGGCTACCAGTTCTGCGAGCCATGTACTGCCCATTGCCACTTAATTGAGGAAATGCCACTTTCGTTCTCCTGCGGTTCAGCTCGTTTTTGATTCTATCTCGCAAGAAATTTCTAAGCATAGCTCTCCCGATTGCTTTTTGGGTGACTATTGAAACTTATATGGTATAAATGTCGCTTTGTGATCGAGTATCTACCTAGTCTTACTTCAACTCTTTGTCTTGATGCTTTCGTGAACTTTTAAGCTTCTAAGTGTACAGAGTATAAAATTAACAATTGTTAAAATAATACGATTCATTAAAAGTAACTGTGAGAGTTGCAAATGTTGTTTTACTAAATTTTACAGACATTTTATAATACTAAGAGTTTTTGTAATAATAAATGCTAAGGGGTGGAAGTGTTTGCAGTTACACGCCGTAGAAATTGCTACATGACGTAGAAGCACCGTAGCGGTAATCTTATCATGAGAACTGACAGAATTTTGGTCCTTGATTCCTCGATAATTTTGGTGATCGATCGGGTATAGTAAGGATAATGATAATAAAAAAAATAAAACCATAGTAATGTTTTCAAGAAAAACATTTTTATTTAGATTATAAACTTTGATAAAAATAATTATATTAATAATATTTTTATGACAACTTACAAAATATTCATATAAAAGAATAACGTAACATCTATTCAATTTAAACCTTAAGTACAGTACAATTTAATAACGAAAATGTGCTAACACTTTCGGGTTGTGTTTTAACTAGTGTGACTAACATCTCCGAGTGTCGCGAACGCGAGTGCCGCCACGCGCCACCACACTCCCACCACCGCCTCACGCCTCACGCCACACACATTAATATATATATAATTATCAATCCAATTGACGTAATAATTCACACTTTAATATAATTACACAACTTTTATAGTAAAACTCTGATTGCACAACCTTGAACGTTCGGCGCGGCGTGGCGGCGGAGACAATACTGCCGGCGCGGGCGCTCGGCGACACTAGCGGTAGCGAACATTTATCAACTACACTGTATTTATTGCTACTGACGTTTGTGACTTATGACGAGATTCTGAATCACGAGCTAACATCATTGTAAGTAAATATTAAAGCTGCACAATTTATAATAATAAATGTATAAATAAATATAATTACTTGTATATGTATGAGTATAAAAACAATGCTGTTATAGCCCGCAGGGGCGGACATTGAGCAACGGATTCGTAACCAAACAAAATAACATTAAAAGGAAAATTAAAATTCCAGTTGTGAAGAGATATAACAAGTGTACGAAAGCCAAAGATTGGAAGATAAAGTAGTGCGAAGGACGGGACAAGTCACAACGCAATCGCAGCTAGTACTGAATGAAACAAAAAACAACACGTTACATATAATAATGTACTATATCTTAATTAAAATTCGATGTCTACCTGCAAGTCACATGAGACACAGTAAAAAGAACTAACGTTATGTTAAAGAATCTACGCCTAAGAACATTAAGTACTCTAAATTATGTTATAATATGGCAGTTAATCGAACCGTCCGCACTAGGCACACCTCGTAACATTGCGGTCGCGACTCGTGCGTGACACGTATTGTACCTACGTACTCACCTACAGTAGGTACGTGGCACGTGGCACATGCCACGCGGTACGTTCTACGACACAATACTCTGATACAGAACCTTGTTCTGGCTTTTGAATAATCGGTGGAGATAATAACTTAACAATAATTTTATGTTTAATTTCTGCTTTTAAAATATTTATAAGCATTTCTGAATATAATTCATTTATTAGAATGATCAATTAAAATTTTTATTTTGTCCATTGTGGAAAGAAATTTAAAACAATTAAAACCTTAAGTCGCTAGTAGATATGGTCCTATTCGGCACGAAATCTTATAATATAAATAAGTCTTGGACATAAAATACTTCATAAACTAAATTGTTGTCATGGCCCGATAACCTACGTATCGAAATTCGTTTATTATAACAAATGTATTATTAATAAAAATCTTAAAATTATACACAAACCACTCCCATCGATGATAATGTTAATGATGTTCGGATGGACGATATTTGTGACTATGTTTATATGACTATTATACATCCAACATTATGCAAAACCTCGGCTCCATCTCATTAAATTGTCATTTACGTCATTGCTTCCAATCCGAATATATGTTATTTATTGATTCGCGCCAATGACTCAAACTACCGAGTTGTTTTTAATGAAATAGTGTTACTTTATTGCTATTCAAATGGATATTATAATAAATATGCATGAATGTTTTCATCTGTGGAAGCAATGTACGTATGCTTGAACCTAAAACTAATATCAACTTTACTAATTGTAAGAATTGAGCGAGCTTATAAAGCAAACTTAGGCTTACAAAACTTAACAAAGTGGATGGCATTTAATTTGACTTAACTCACTTACTTTAAGCTATTATAACGTAATTATTATGACGAAGGCACATTACGCTTCTCTCAGTGTAGATATATATTATACCTACGTACAAGTTTGTGACAAGAATTTATTACTTTATCATCATGGCAAGAATAAAAGGTACCTGTTGAAACGTTAACTACATACCTATGATAACCAAGTGAATGGCACACACGTTCATATTCAGCAACAGATCATCGTCATTTACAAATTAAATTACATTAAATTAACGAAACATTTTTCTGATAATATATATCTAAACATCAATTTTTAACTTTTGCCATCACCGGGCAATAGAATCACGATTGTAATTTCATAAGGCACTAAAGTAGATATTTACATAACGCGTAACGGTCTCGACACGATCGTTTAGCTTACAAAAATAACCCGAACATTTTGTGACATTCTGTTTCATTATAGAGAGGATGATCGCTTATAAGTAAATTTCAACCTGAGATCGACACTTTTGATACAACCTTATCCCTTAAAGATTCATCACGTAATGAGTGTAAATCTGGAATGCTTAGAGTAAAAACTGCCGTCCGGGAGATAACCCCGGCTCATAGTTCATGGTGATGATCGTGCGGCCGGGGCTGACGCGCCCCGCTAGGGGTCGAGCGGCAGCTCCACGAACGTTATGTCGTACAGTCGCTCGTCGTCGCTGGCGCCCGCCGGCCGCACCTCCAGCAGGAACAGGTCCTCGTTGCAGTAATACGCCAACATCTCATCGTCAATTTTGGCCGTAATCCTGAAATTAAATGTTCGTTAGCGTGTGCAGACGGGTCTTCCTCCTATAAACCTGATATGTCGTCAACCAAACAAAAACGTGCAAATTATTCGCTTAAAAAAACTACCACATGAAATTAAACGATTATTATACTTAGTTATTGTAATTAAGTGCACAATAAAATTAATTCAGTGCGAGTGTTTGCCAGCAATGCGACAGGGCTCGGACTCTGATTAAGGTGTATCGGATTAAGGGAGGCGATTAAATAACTGGCACCTATTATGAAGCTCATAAGACAGTCACGGGGGAGATTTCGTTTGGTTAAGCTTGCGTAGTTAGTGGCGCGCCCTCGGGACAAGCGATGCTCCATTAACGCGAGGCGGCCGGTGAGTTTACTCTAACAGATTTGTTTGAGGCCAATGAAAACCACTTACCCTTTCTTGTTCTTTCGATAAAGATTATTAATTGCCGAACTTGAAATTTTGTACTTATTCTCAATCTGAAAATAAGCAAAAAACAAAAGAGTTACAAATGGGCCTTTCGCCTTTTTAACCGAGACGTCTCGTCTAACGGAACCGAAAGTTCAGTAACCGGTCTAGTGGTTTCTAAGGACAACTCGCGAGGACTCGCCGGAGGTCCGGTGCTCGGCCGTGCGGATGTTAATTACAACATGCGGTTATGATGATCGTGTGTTTATTAGACGGGGTTATCAAGCGTCAATTCGGTTACAGCGGCGCGGCGGCCGGCGGCCCGCCCATTGCGGCCCGCCGCCCGCCGCCGGACGAAGCGTCTCGATTTCTGCGTTTACTTCACAATACAGAACACATCTAGTAATGAACGACGAGAAACCGAGATAGCGACGAAGACCGTCTCGCTCGCTCGCGTTCTGTGGTTAGCTTACATCACCAAGGTTATGCTCGTGCTACCGCACCGAGCTGTACGTCCCTCGAGACGTCACTTGGGGTGATATACACACAGTGACGTATCGAGGAGCATGTGAGTAAATACATTATAATGTTTATGGGATAACAAAGATTTGTGACTTACAGCATGCAGCAGGCCCTGCGTGGTGGGTGGTACGACGTGCAGCGCGGTGTATACGTCCTCGGTGTCCTGGCGCACGTATAACATGACGCGCTCGCTCAGCGGAGGCGTGCTGATGCGCGGCCGCTTGCCCAGCACGCCCTCCAGCTCTAGCGAGTCCTTTCTGTCACTGTATGGAGACAGTCCGCCTACCTCTCTGTACCTGCGTATGAATACCAATGAGTTATAGCATTATAATGGCGTGTGGCGATAGATTTCTTTTAATATGACTATAAAATCCAATTCGTCGTTTAGTTTTACTATCACGAATTAATTTAAATGGTATTTATATATCATAACAATTTAGAATTCAATCAGATTGATCCGAACCTACAAAAATCAATATAAAGCTAATAAAGATCGATTAAAATCCCGCTAAGTTGGCAATGCAGCTCGTAAAAGCAATTAAAACGACCAAACATTGATTTTAGGGGTTAAATACCAAACATTTTTAGGAGTCCGTAATCATTATATCTATGTAATATGTATGACATTCATTAACAGTCATATATATTCCGATTAACTATTCCACGATCTATTCTATCCATATATTAATGTCATAACGAAGTAATTTCATATATAAATAACGATACCTATACCTACTAAAATATTTAAAAATATTTTAGTACTTAAAACTTATTCGTGAAACGCTATTAATTTAATGTTCCCTACATATAATTTTCATCGGAGAATAATGCTTTATGTGCTAGATAAAAAACTTCTGAAGTAACTAAATCTGCTTTATTGCTGTTGGACGAGAATCAATTGGTATCATATTTACCCTGGCGCGTCAGGTGGGAAGTGATTGTGGAACTTGAGTGCAGGTGCTTGAGGCTTTGCCGCATGTAACAGGAATGGTGAAGCGCCTTTGAGATGCGCTTCTGCTAATGCTGACTCATCGTGTCCATAGAAGCCTTGTATGTCCATCCCAGCCAACTTGTCGATGTCTTCTGCGGGACTGAACAACACTGGAGGTTTCGCCATATCGGCCATCGAGTAGAATTCGCTGCGTTCAGTCACCGGGTGGTAGATTTCATCTAGCTTCTTTCTATTCGTTGCCGACATTTTCCTTTTCGCTGCTCTTCTCTCTTCATCTCTTGTTTTCCTTTCGGCGCCCTGGAATTACCAATAAAAATATAATGAATTTACTATACTTCAATGTCATAATAGGCAAGTACTTTAGTGTTCATCAGCATTATCTTACCTTATCACAGAACACTTTGATTTGACAATAGCCCCTGTGATACACCTGTGTGTCTCTTGGATCTTCGAATGTGTCGATCTGTATGTGTAGTGGTAAACCCTGCAATGAAAAAAATAAATAAATAAAAAGTTGCACAGAAATACTTTCAAATGTTTGATTTCTAATTGCAAAATGATGCCTATCCATCTGTGTCAATTTTAGCCAAATGGGGAGTTAGAAAGAAGGCTAGGTCTAATTGATCAATTACACGAAGACACATCTCTCACGCTATTTTGGTATTCATGTGATCTCATACATAGTTATATATACAAATCGAATATGTTTTGAGTCAAGCAATTTCACGCTTCAAGTCTACACTTATCTTAGAATGATAACAAAAAAACAGTTTTAATAAACGTTCATAAGGGATAATTGCGATAAATTTACGAATAAGGAAAAAATATGCACGTGTCTGAATCGAATCGCGTTAAAACGTCTTAATTGCGTTCGTTCGAGGTCGCAGTTGCGGCGGCGTCACTAAGCATTGGATAGGTAATTGAGAGGCTGATAGCGGACTGGTTCCATATCGACCGACGGACGAGCGGCCCGAGAGTGGCGCTTACAGCGGACCATTCTTACACTCGTACCCTGTCATTAGTCAGTTGGGACTAATTAGCACTAACAGATGTCACAACACTGTCGGCGTTTACAAAACAAGCGAGTATTAACTGTGATCAATAATCGGATCGTATATGTTGTAGCGTTCGTGCCGCGCGCGACTATCGCTTGCGCCTGCGTCGCCCATGCCCATGCATCGCTTCCATGGTTATCGAGGCGTCTCCGGCGACAACGCGGTTACCGACCTCAAGTCTTGACGTCGACGTATCGTAACATTCATTTACATACTTTCAATGTGGTAAGCTTAATTAACATTTTGCAATTTAAAATAAGTTTAATGACAGTTTGTACTCGGGCGCTACTTACTCGTCTTCCATTTCCCACGCCTATTAAAATGCGATCTAACGAGACGACCAACATGGTCGTCTCGTTAATTGTTAACCAAAACGAATATCTAATGTAAACTCGAGGAACACAATACTTATGATGACGTACAATATTATATGATAAATTAATTTATTAATAATTAAATTATCTACCGTTTACCTCGACGACACTCTTAAACCTCGTAAGATGAATATGTAAACAGCTTTATTTATTTTCATTAACATGAATTTAAATACACACTTATATAGGTAGCTTGGTAACGATGGTCATTAAACATTAAGTTAATTATCGTTATTAGTTGCAAATTGTATTCATAGAGTATTCATTACTGACCTTTACTCCCTTTTGACTGCTGAAATCTGTACTTAGGCACTGTACTGCAATGTTGATCTGGAAAAAGACAAATGTAGTATTAACAAGTATTCATTATAAAATAGCTTTCATAATGGTTGTTTGCATATTATGTCTCGTCCGCAAGACTGGCGCCACCTTAGCGACGGACAAACCACAACAACGATGTAGAAAATAAAATTATGCGCAGGACGTAGTATTAAATGCTGAATAGGTAAGTAAATGCGTTTCAATGAAATTCATTGAGAGCTGAGTGTGAATAGTGAGCAGTGTGTTCAGTGACAAAGGGCGGTTTTAGCTCGGCAAATGTCCGGCGGCCGGCGACGCGAGAGGGCGGTGCTGGTTGCTGGACGCCCGCTCATTACCGCGGTCTATGCAAATGACTCTCTCGCGTTTTTACTCGCCGCCAACACCGTCGCCGATCGCTGTCCCTACGCATATTAACTGTCGCAAACAACTCGCATCCGCTACGGTTTCGCTATTCAACAATAAATAATTACTGATATTGATAACGACCAGTAGCCGCAAGTCAGACGCGAGCAATTTGCAGTAATAAAATAAATCAACGAAAAAACAACTGAGTTCAATTACATTTGATACGGTTTTAATATAACCAAGTTAATTTTTAGGAATCAACTTTATGTTTAGAGTCGAAATTGTGATTCGATGTAGAATAGAAGTGGTTAAACATTAATCGCTCCCTCGAGTGTCATTAGCATACTGTCATAGAATTGAGGCTATTTCACGGGGACTTTTAATTGTTTGATGAATATTTAAAAGGCTATGTACCTACATAACATTATCAATGAAGTATTCGTTTTTGTGCTGCTAGCAGCACTTGCTACTTTAGTAGATACGGTATAATTTTATGTAAGCAATTAAAAACACTGAGTCTTGTTTATTATTCAACAATATAATGAGTGTTCATGGTGGACGCTTCGATGCCAGCCGCGCCCCTTGGGTCTGCGCTAGGCATTCGCATCGAGCTCCCTGCTCGCAACCGCCCCATGTTTTCAATTTTTTATTGTTGTTACGAAAGCTATTCGACCAAATAAGGTTGCGGGATTCTATTTAATTACTTTATAATAAGTGCAATAAAATCATGATCTGCGTTTTAATTTTGTACGTAAAGGGCACCACGCATGGCAGCGATAAATGTGCGCTTTAAATATGCACATATTTTTGCATCACTGAGCTGAATCGTCATTTGCCTCATAGCCGCATAGACAGGAAGACATATAACCCTATTAGCGTTGGTATATAACAATGGTAATTTTATTTTACATTTGGAAAAACAGTAGTCAACTTAAAAGTGTTGCAGTACATACCTTAGCTGCGCTCTCGAGCGGGTTCCAATAGACTGCGATGGCGTTGTGCGCCACTTCTTCGATGCAGCCTGCCAGTCCGATGCTGTTTTTCGTGTCTGTAACAAAACAACAAATTGTCATTAATCTTGTCTTCGGGTAACTGTGCAGTAATGTCGGCGGAGATTTCGATTAAGATATCAACGCACAATACGTCATCGGGGACGGAAATTTATTTGCTGGGCGTGAATAATCACATGATAGGATCAATTTATTGACGACTGCAATGTTTCCATTCCTGCCCTTCCTAGATTAAGGTTTATAGTCGGTAATTAGCACATTTGCATTCTGTGCTAATTGCACGCAGACGCCTAGATAAACTGTCTGTTGATTTTCCAGATTTTTTTCTTCACCCACACGTTTTAAGTTACATTATCCTTTTATGATTTCTGCTACGTATATTCATTTCTATGTAAATTTGTACCTATTTAGTCTGTATGCTTATCAAGTGAGCGAAGACATTTATTAATGCATATTATTTCACGCTGTTCTGTGTTTTCCGAGGTAGTCAGGTTTATACATAATGAATATTGTATCTATGTATTAAATTAGATATTTTATATCGAACAGCATGAATTGAATGTTATTTGTTTACTTTATCACAACATTACAGTTAATATTTTCGTAGTAGATACTTAATGGTATTTCTGCTGCCATTATTAACCGTCTGCTACGTTATAATTACGTTTGTAGGCAATTGTTATTCATGAAGGTTTTAGCTTTGTAATACTTAAGTAAACTATTATATTAGTTTAGTATTTGGAGCAGGCTGTATAAAGTTTCAAATATATATATATATACTAGATGTTGCCCGCAGCTCCGCCCGCGTGGATGTCGGTTACCGCTGTAAAAAGTAGCCTATGTGTTATTCCAGACCATATTCTATCTCTGTGCCAAATATCATCCAGATCCGTTCAGTAGTTTTTACGTGAAAAAGTAACAAACATCCATTTATCCATCCATCCATTCTTACAAACTTTCGCATTTATAATATTAGTAGGATATATATAGACATTATAGTAGGTATTATATTTGAGTTGGTATCAGCCTTATTTTGGGATTAATTAAAAAGTAATTGGGTGTCATTATTAAAAATACATTTAATAAGTAGTAAATCGCATAGTAGGATCAATCTAAAATCGAAATTGACAGCTACAAAGACGTTTACAGGGCGTTATGTATTACGTTTTGATAGCAAATAATCCAGCCAGGAGTTCAGAGCATTGTGGAGGTAATGTTTGTTAGTGGGATTGTTGGACGGTGTGTGAGTGCGAGTGGGCGGAGAGCTATCAGTCTGTAGCGTCAATCTGTGCGGGCGCGAACGTCGTCGCCGTTGTCGCTGACGTGTTTATGAGCAGTCGAGCTTAGCTGCGAGGCAGGAGGACCCCGCACCACACTCCGCAACCTTATTGTTTTAACAGACTCTTACAAATTTACGAGTCCACACAACATCCTGTAACTAGTTAATAAATCCACCTCCGCTAATGTTACCTTTATAAGTCATTACTTATGATTGCTTTTTCAATCTGTTTTTGTATTTATGAAGTGAGTAAGACACCTGCCAAATTTCCTTGTCGAGAAAAGTGGCCTTGGGATTTTCTCTTTGAGTATTGAATTGCTCAGTATCAGGCCCGAGTCATGAAAAGTGCCACTGGCATTAGACTAACCCAATACTAAATGGGACATAATGGCTGACATCACGTGGGTGTGATACACCACTGCCTATACGTTTAAGGAAAATGATTATAATAGAAACTTACTTTATTTATATTATTACATATTTTAATAGGCATTAAAATATATAATACCTAATATTCGTAATGTACATATTATACATTAATTGTATCTAAACCTTTTAGAATGTGTTTGAAATGGAAGTAAAGCTAAATATTGATTGAGTAAATAATAATTGTATTCATCGACATAATATTACGAAGGAATTTCAAAAAAAGTTAAGAGTGTTATGATCACCGATGTATAAAGTTACAAACGGATATTCCATAATATCGTCAAAACAAAGGCTTACTCAGGAATAATCTGCCGAATCAGTGAAGCGTGGTTTATAAGAAAACTGTCAAATGTAATAAGTGTGGAAGCAAAGAAGCTGCGCTGCAATGAACGTGGACACGCGATACAAGAAGACATGTAGGTAATCGGAGAAGGCATTGTGCGGGCGCGCAGTGCGTTGCGACCCTACCCCGCCCCGCGGGCCGCGCGCCCTCACCGCCGCGCTTTCACACGCCTGCGCACAGGTGTCTGGTGTCGCCCTTGACGCTGCCCCTAAGTTCGTTGCATACATTCATGGTGCACTATCAGTCTACTTCATCCTGCCAGTACCCTACTGCCAACTTGCCAGCTTTCCTCTTTTTCCTATGCTTAGACCTATGACGTGTTAGTCATAGGTCTAACTATCACGTATCACTCATAAAGTTGATTTTGATCTAATCACTTGTTAATTCGCAAACTTTTACTTGCGATATTCAATAAGAATAACAGCAGTAAGTCTAATGCGTGTTATTAAGTCTATAGAATATTAAATTATCACTAAATCGTTAAATAAACTGCCCTAACAATCGGAGACACAAACCACTAACGAATATAATAAAGCTAAAAACAAATGTACACAAATGTTGTCTTTTGAGAAATAAAATACAAAATTCCTTTGTGTTTAGACATTAATTCATTCTATGTAATAACGTCAACAAATGGAAAAATAAAACTTAACTAACATCGAGATAAGCTAAAAAACCTTGACATTAAACTTGGCCCGACCGCGCGAATTAATGGCTTCCATGTTTTTATTTTCCTTGAGATTTAATTTATAGACAGTGCTTGTGGCCGCGGCGTCACTCATTACAAATGCTACAGGCCCCACTTAAGTAATGTTAGAATGTGTAAAGTGTCATATATCAGCGGTGTTTACTTCGACTCCATCCATTAATAAACTAACCGTTCCGCCCATGACGTAACACTCAAACTAATAGTTATTCCAATCTCAATCAATTCCAGTCATAATATTAATTAGCAATAACGAAAACGGATAATTCGTTTGAGTAATTTTGTTAACTACCTTATAATAAGTAGATAATCTCACGTAACTAATGCGTATTTCTTTATTTAAATCAAGTTACTTATATAAATCGAACCATTTGCTGTAAGGCAATATTATCTATAATGATGATAAGAAGTTTGCAACTGGGAAAAGTTATCAAAAACCATAATTTTGTATAGTAGAGCGGAGTGGGCAGCGGGGGACGGTCAAGCGGGCGCACGCCGAGGCCCAACGCGCAATTAACATGCTAATGAGTGCGCTCCGCGATATCATCGCTGTAATTATGTCCGCGCGCGACTATAAGCTTGCTTATAATGTCCTAGCCTTTTTGCACACATTCGACACGCTTATTCTAACTTGTCTTCGGGATGTTAAGATGTCTTCGAAGTATCCGAATAACTATCAAAATTATCAAAACATACGTAAGCCATACAAGCGAGCAGGTGCCTCTACCCGGCAAGGTAAGATATTTCTCACGAATTTTAACGATTTCCTGTTACTGAGCCTCATAGAACTCATCGTGACAGATATCTTTATTACATAGTTTCATTTGATTGCGCGTCAGGGAAACTTCACATTTAGTTTTATATCTTTAATCTGGTTAACGTCGGAATGCGTCATTATAAGTAGCGTAATGTAAAGCTCGTAGCACAGGAGACGCGGAGCTGAGGTGGTGGCGCAGAGCGGCGCCAGAGGTGTTTATTTTTAGTCTCAGCGATTGATAGGTTCGCCGGTCGGTGTGGGCCGCGGCCGTCGTGCGCGTTATTTATGCAAATGTCCTAACGAGATATAATGGTAGTGTGTCGGGTTGGCGCGGGGCGCGGGCAGTACGCGGGTGCGTCTCCGCGGTATCTGCCCGCAGCACGGTAATTAGGTCCTGCGTGCCGCGCGGGCGACGCGCAACGCCCGCCGCCGCACAGTGTGGTATTAGGCCCTCAAACTTGGTCAAAAATATTTTATGACTCGAACGACGATTATTTGAGTATATATGTTAAAATAGGTAATAAAAAACTTATTACAGTTGGAAAAGAATATTTATTCGTCACTACTACATACATTTTCATTGGTCAGGTCACTCTCACTAAGCAAATTTAATACGTCTCCATACAATGTCTCTCTATTTTTCTTAAAATATAGATTTGTTCTCATGCTTGTTAATAGGAGGTCCGAAGTTAACGAAAGCCTATTTAAAACGTCCACATTGTACTCTACGTGCGAAAACTTTCTGGAATAGTTAAGTCTATATTGCCTTATGTTTTTGTTGCGAGCTTCTGCAGCTTCTTCTGAAAGTTGTCCTATTGGAAGAATTGCGTGTTTTATCACTTCAGGTCCGTGACGAAGTACTTTATGCAGTGTCGGAGTCATGGGGTAAAACCCATATAAAGCCACATACATCTCTGCAGTTTCATCGCAGTATTTCTGGAAGGCTTCAACATTAATTTTATACCCGCAGCACATTGTGTCTAATATAACCTTAAGTCGGTAGATAAGTTCTTTATCTATTTTGGTTATTTCCGCCGATATTTCGTAGTTTTCGAAAAATCGGCAACTGGTATTACCGTCATTGGTGTTGCCAAAATTAACTTTTGGGATATCCACCAATAGTCCAAGTGTCTGCTTGAATTGATCTTGAATCTCTTGTTTTCTGGCTTCCACCGCTTGTTTTTCCTAAATAGAAAGTCGTACATTCCATTTTTTTACAGGTAGCCTATGTGCTACGTGTAAGATTGATTAAAAAATTCGAATACGAGCATGTAGCAATGACAGCCGGAATCTTAAATTTTCCTCGTTAAGTGGCCTTTTCTTCGATAAGTCATTAAATTCCGAAGTAGTTGCATCGCAAATGTAGCATCTCATTGTGGATTTCGTATGTGTTGCTGCATTGCAAACTTTGCCATCCACCATAGTGAACAACATCTTAGCTTCACTGATAAGTTGTTCCCAATGTCATTGCTGGCAAGCGCATCTATTTGTGTTGTGATGTAGTCTATTTCTTCTTTTGTTATATCCGTACTCTCCTTGACGAATCTGATTCTAATAGGTCTGCAATAACGAGGAGATAAAGGTGTCGGAATTTGCCACAGTATTTTATTTTCATGTCCATAAACTAATTGAAGAGGAACTGGAACAGAACTTTGAAAAATATTAGCGTCAATATCATTTTCAAATTTCATTTTATACATTTTTGCTTGAAATTGTGTTGTACATTAGCTATCTTTTGCTTTATATCATGAATTCTTATATCATCATCAGAGTAGGAACTTAGTAGTTTCTGCTTCAAAAACGTTAACTTTCCGTCAAATGTTGACTCACTAGAACCTTGCATGATAGCATACAACTCATTCCGACTCATAAACCTCAATCCTGAAGTCCCTGTAACAAAATAAGACTAAATCTTAGGAACGAATATTTATACAAGATTGTAAGGTACTAACGAAAAAAAATCTCAAAAAAAAACGGGGCGGGTACGGGCGGCTATGTTTTTTATAAAATTGTTATAGACTGTCTACTCTACAAGAAACAATAGTATTCGTATTTAAAGAATGCTAAATAGTGTAACAAAAAGTCTTTTAAACATAGAAAAGTAAGAATTTTTGTAATAGTTTATGACAACTTACTTTTAGCCCTATGGATTAAAATTGATTGAGACTTTTGTAGAAAAAAAACATGTTCCATATAGTCACATACCTGGCTGAGAGGAATCCATCACAAAAACCACCACAAAACCGTTCGTTCATAAAATATCACGTTTTAAAAACAAGTAAAATTTGAGCGTATCGAATAATCACACGACCACTGTAAGCAAACGGCAACTTCCAACTGAGCGTGCGGCACGTGTTGGCGAGCTGGTACGGAGTTATTCGGCCATTTAATTGACCAACTACCTAACTTTTAAAGGATCGGTAATATGGAATAGTTTACCAATTTTTAAAAAAGTCATTTTTGGCCAACTTTAAGGGCCTAATACCACACCGTGCGCCGCCGCCGCACGCAACGTCTCCGGCATGTTTCTGTGTCGCCTCGAGCACGACTCTGTTTTTGTTCAACTATCGCGTTTTAAACTTGTGTGCTACTGTACACCATACATTTAGCAAAAACTACAAGTCATTGTTTATAAATTATTATCTTTGTGTAATAATTACGTAAATACTTATAATTAACATGCAATATTTTGATTGTATTAACTAGACTCACCTGCATCTAATATCCTCTGTTTGACAGAATGTTGTCTGCCGTGCCAAAACTGCCACGCTTTGATTTCATCTTCAGGTGACTTTTCTTCTCTAAACATCAACATTACGACACTCTGAAACAAGCAAAGGTAAAGATTAATGACAATACTTAAAAAAGCCTGGCTCTTCAATAAATCTATTAGTGTTTAAATAAGTAATATTCAGTGTAAATAAAAAGATACATAAATTTATTAACGCGCGGGGTGGCCATTAGAAACACCTGACATCGAGCAGCTATGCCCCTACATTATTTATTGCCAACTTTTAATGGCGAAAGTACAGACGAAGCGCCGTGAGCATTTCGCGAATACGCAAAACTCGATTACCGTCGTGCATTTCTCAGCTATTACGTTAAACGAGTGCGATCACGTCGTTACAGCGGGCATCTTAATTTCATATGCATTTAAATGCTTTTAAAAAGTAACGTGAAACCTTTTGACCGTTTCCGTTCAGGTGAAAAAGTGAAATATGCTGTTAGGACGATTTCTATCGACGCGTTAGAAAATGAAGTGAAAAAGAAGTGGCGAGCGCAAGGCGTGGTACCGACCGTGCCTTATAGGGCTAACGACGAGAAAGCACCTCCGATCGTCGCCTCGGATTGATGGATCGAGCGCTGCGTCGAGACATGATGCCCAACCGCGCCCGCTTCTTTCTTCCTCCTTATACCGTTGTCTTCAAATTAAATATTGCGTTAGTATTTGAATCTTATCATTTAACTTTATAGGTATACATTCAATACATATCCTCCTTTTTATATATAAAAATCAATGCCACTTAACATAGTACAACATAACTACAAAAAGGTCCTTCATCATCATCATCTCAACCCATAAACGTCCCACTGCTGGGCTCGGGTCTCCTCCATACAATTGGAGGGATATCAGCCTAATATATATCACGCTGGTCAGACGGGTAAAAAAGGTCCTTATCGCTAAATAATTACATTTCTTCCAGGCAACCTTTGGATGAACAGAAACGACATTTAAATTTTAATAATTCCTGTCCAGCCCCTCTAGATAAGTGGCATAAACTGTAGTCGAATCGAATAGATTAGAAAGCAAATGTATGGGATTTGACGTAAGTGGTAAACTTATGTCAAATCCTATACATTTACTATTGCTTTCTTTTCTATTCGATTCGTTATTAAATGGCAATGCGTCAGACTTTTTTATTTTGACCTCCACTGTGCTGAAAAAAAATGAGAATAATTAATCTCTTTTTCAGCACAATGGACGTTAAAAAAGATATGTCTGACGCATAGTCATTTTTTATAAATTTATGTACATATATTTATATGTAGGTATATTGACGCACCCTTTCTCAGTCAATAGCAGTACTTTAAAGTAGTGACTCTATAACCGTCCCGGCTCAAACAGCTATTTACAAGTTAACTCTGACTTTGACGTCATTATCGAATCATGAATATTCATAGAAAAAGATAAGCTAAATGAGACGAAGTATTTGGCGTCTGCATGCGGCCATTACGCTCGCATTGCAATTAAATACAGCAAGGACTCTCGACTACAGTGTTCGCCGGGTGGTAATAAAAACACTATTTTACTGTAAATCGATGAATTTACGAGTAATTTGTGTCGGCGAATAGTTCAGCCAGTGTATAAGCGGGACACGGGCTTTCTCCGGAGATAGGCGCGCGACGAAACCCAACGGAACTGTGCATACTAATAGATAGCCCATGTATAAAATTGTAACGGTGAACACCGCCTCTACTAACCGTCTCATCGCTTATAATAAATAAATATAAGCATTTACTACTTTATTAGAATTCTTTCGCGCTCGAAAGCATTTGACGAAATATATAACGTATAACTGTAAACTAATATTAGCTATATTTGTTTTTATATATCAATGAAATTCAAAGTGGATCCAGATAGTACAAATAAAAGTTATAGATTTAATATATATGTATATACTATATGTATTATAGTTTATACATAAAAGCAATTTAATTAGTAGAATATTCGAAAGATTTTATTCAGATTCTAATACTCGTAACTAAATCAAAAGCACCTTAATTTTTCATCAAAATAATGTTCTAAGTTCTAAGACTAGGGGTCAATGTGCTACTAGCATTTGGATAGATTCTAATCACTTTATGTATGTATGTATTGGTTATAGGTTTGAGACAATGTCTATCATTTTATGAGATCATAATTATATTCAATTTCAATTATTCGAGTAATTAAAACGCCTTCCAGTATATTTAGTAAACTATTATACCTCTAAATGTGAAAATAACTCTTTCTGTTGCCTCTTCACGACTCACCGTTTGAACAGATTTTAATAAAATTTGGCAAGAAGGTAGATAGTATCCCGGGAAGGGTCATAGGGTATTTTTTATCACAATAACCGACTTCCACACAGGCGGTCAACATGTCATTTGTTATAAATATATAATCAGTCAGTTAACAGTCGATTTAAGTTTACTGTATTAGAACTAATGATTCATAAACACTTGCAAACTAATTTAGAGTCCAACTAGCAACGGTTTACGTAATTTAGTGGCTATTTTCTCGTTGCAATTGGTACAGAACAATGTTTAGTATTGTTGCATGACAAAGATACATTGTAATAACTGGCAATCATAATTGTTTGTCTAACTGCACGATTTATAAGAGACACGCTTTATTTTGACTCCATTAACTAGATTAATTTGACGTCATATACAAGTTTTTGTTATGGTGAAGGCAGCAGAGTGGAAAAGGAACCGAAGTACACATGAAGTGCGAGTTCGATCCCTGATGGCAGTACCAACCATAATTACAATCACGTGATTGAGCAACTGCTAACAGTGGCGAAAAAAATTACGTGAAAACTTTTACGAATCGCATTAGAGTTGATTAATCAGACATGCCTTTAGAATTTATTTTGCAACGTTTCCTCGGCAGGCGCCTTTTGATAGAGGAGCTAAGATCCGTGCCTAACAGTAGAACATCTATGGGTTGACATTATTATACAACTCCCTAGGCTTGTAATAAAATTACGACGCTAGGCTAACAACTGACTAACATTTAACTAATCACTGTTTGTATGTAAATTTGCTTTGTTTTAGTGGGATTATTGTGTAGGTATCTACTTTTAACACTTAACTCTATACAAGATCGTGCATAATATGTACGATGTGACTGTGTTTTAACAACATTTGTGTTGATTTGATTGAATCATCCATCCATCCTTAGCGGAGAATAAAATCGTAGTCAGAGTCTGTACTACATAATATGATGACAAAACGACTGGTAAGCATATTTATAATATATTTCTAAATACATACATATCTAAAAATAAATCCCTGTTTCTCTTGGTCACACAATATCTTGAGAACGACTTTACCGATTTTGTTCATCTATATTTTAAACATTTTTTAAAACTCTGTTACGCAGAAAATAACCCAGGCGAAGCCGGGGTGGCCAAATAAGATACGCCTGTACACCAATTTTAATTTCATGTTAATAACCATAAAGTTTTAAATAACCTAATGACATTTTTTATTGTACGACATTTTCCCACTGAGAATGTGAATTATAGAGCTATTTACACGATAGCCTGTTAAGTGTATTATCGGCCAGTAAAAAATGTAAAATCTTGCATCTTTGCATCGTGTTCGTATATATTAACCTTAATTTTAATCTAACCGTATACCTGTTTCAATATTCAAAGGAACAGAAAAATAAGATTGTCGAATTCGTTTTTCATGTAAAATTAAAAAGGGCCCTAAATTATTTATGCTATCTTTCAAGCAGGTAGTTACCAGAATTTCCCAATATTTTCAAACGTTGGACCTCTAAGGAATTATATTGTGAGCGTCCCGTTAAAAAATCCTACAATAAACATGAACTTTTGTTTGTCAAACCCTAGGCATAGACAGACATAGGTAACATATACCAGATTAGGTAACCCCAGATTAGACGGTTATAATCACATCCGGAGACCTTAATTACCGTAGGGTATATTTTTATATTATGTGTCTTGTAATTAAAAATAAGTTACTCTAGATTAGCTTTCAGTGCTTGAATGCAATCAATTTCTTTTTTTGTTGCTGGGCCAGTCGTTTGAATTTGGAGTGTAGTTGCATAATAGTTCATAATTTAATTTAATAAAAATAATACGTACGTTGTCAAAACCAAATTATATTTAACATAATATATTATGATAAATAGACAATAAATCTTCGAACACAAAAAAATTAAGGTCCTATTTTATTATTCTTTCCTTAAAACTTGATTTGATACATATTTTATGACTACTGCTAATGAATAACTAAAGTTATTTATGATATTGATAGAAATAATATGTTTGTAATTATTGAGAATCGGATATATTTGGACAGATAGGAAAATGATCCATCGAAAGTCACGTGATCATGTCGGTGTCTATCCGTCGTGTTTGTAGATCGGGCGCATGCGTGGGCGCAGCGCCCGCGAGCCGCGCTTGTTCCGTACGTTAATTGGATTTTTAATCCGAAATGACAGAATTATGCGTTCTTGTAGCACCAACTAATTTCCGTTCATATTATTACTGTATCTAATATTATTATATGAGCAACTAATTAATGGTCTTTAAAATGATATAAAATTTTCTTTTCCAACAAAAAAGGGACATTTATTGATAAAAGTGATCGCATTAATTGACAAGTTATTTGAACTGATGCTGTATATTTTATTGAATGATCGAGTTGCAAATGTTAAAGTAATTATAATTTATTTTAAAACTTTCCATTTTAAGTATTACGAAACAAGTTGCTCGACAGTTAACAGGGATACTTATAGTATTTGCAGAAAGTTTGATCAGATACCAAGGAGCATTAACTCGTCCGAAAAATATTTATAGCACGGCGAATACGTTGAATCTTTGTAGTGAGTTTTTATCGGTTATTGAGAATGAAAAATCGTGTCCAATTTATACTGAATATTATCACATTAAAATAATGATACGATATTACCGTTTCATTCTCATTTAAACGTGGCATGAGTTTCACAAGAGCGTCTACAGTTTTGGCTCGGTGGACCAGTTACTTCCAAGTTTTCGGACCGTCAATTAATTAATCGAGTGTATCGACACTCGACCCGATTTCAGGAGCTCGGTTGACAATCTGAGTTATCTGATTAAGCACGCTTTCTCTCGCAGCGTGTGTGACACACGCCCAGGGACCGAGCGACTGCGGTGTCCATGTGTCGCTCGCCCATGCGATTACGCTCCGACAACCACTCTGCATTAATTTCGTCACTATATTTGAATAAATAACCGATTGCATATTTATACTACATATCACTACGCAATCAGATAGACTGTGTTTAAAATTTACATGCGACAGTTATCGAGCACATTAATCTTATCATAAATACTTTTTATATTATAAAAATACTGCATTTAAATTATTTATTTTGGTTGTATTTTTGTGAGTAAAAACATACCTACAAATCTGGATGAGACAGAACAGTTTCGTCATCATTTGCATATCAATATGAATACATATATTGTTCCAAATATTGAGTGAAGAATGCTGCAGTAAGGTTTTCCAAATATCCAAATATTATGCGCATGTAAAGTTGAATATTATAGTACTGTTTCTATTTCTAAATTTCTATTCAACCTATATATATAACTATAAAATAAAGCAACGGAGATGCCCACTCTCATCGTATTGGAGATAAATGATCTAATTAAATATATTGCCCGAACATGTATTCACTTTATTTGTATATCGGCGCCTATTTCTCATTGATGCTGTTACTGTTGTCGGTAAACCTACAAGAGCCGCACTCAGTGTAACTAAACACCTGTCTTATTGTTACCTATAAATTGTGAGTTAATAGCATCGCTAACGTAACAATTACTTCAGATGTAATCTTGAGTTACGTTCTTGTGCATAAACGCTCAAGTAGTGCGTAGCAGCAACCAGTGGAACGATGTTTACTAGTCGTCATCATGCATCATCTGTTTACGTGCGCCGATAGGATAGGTAAATTCGCGAGTGGGTGCGTGTTCGCAACTCCGGGAGTTGATATGCTTTTTGCTCGTCGCGAATGCTTCCTCGTTAGCAGGCGAGCCGGGCGCGGCGCCCATCCATCAGCTCCTATCTATTTTATGACAATTATTTATGTTCACTGCGTGGCAAAACTATTTCGCTCACCGTTGAGCTTTATCGATAGCGCAGAAGTAATGTCCTGCCGTCTCGATACGCTATATCTGATACGGATACGTCTGTTTGTTAAGTGCGCTAGTTGTCTGTGCTAGTTGTTTTAACGCCTAGGTTATTTGCTGTGAATGTTCTCCGCAGTGAATGTCGGTTTCGACATAAATTCTGAGCGAACTGTGGGTGTAACTGCCGCGCGGTTGCCTACGTGTCGGTATTTATTTCACATCAGGTGAAATATATCAATGACCATTTTTGTCCCGTAAACAAAGCGATAACACTGTACGTATTTCCTTCCCTCGGACTTTTGTTCAGTCGTGTCACTCGTCTCTCGTAGGCGCTAACTTAGTGGCGAGTCTACGACTTACGTGTGGCCTAGTCGTTTAAGTAGTCACCTTGCCATTACGTGGTGTTTTGATTCGATCCCCACACGAGATAAAAAAATATATCACCCACAAATAATTGTTCCTAACCTGGACGACTTTGTGTCTGTTATTTTTATATCTGTAAAACCTACCACGATACAGGGATTATTCCCTTGTCATTATTTCCTTTTTTTCTTCGCGAGTATATACTGCGAGCTCTTATCATAATCTTGAATAAGAAGATAGGCTTTGTAATTACTTAGTTATAGATAGACAGTGTGGAAAACCGAAGAATAAATTCAAATAAGATGAAGTACCGTGCAGTGAAAACACTTAAGCTTTTAGAGGCATATTAAACAACATATTATGTCGTGCGTGCATCTATTGCATGAGGGGGCAAGTGCGCCGCGAGCTACGGGAGATTGCCAGAGATGTGCAGCTTCCGCCGCCGGACAAATTGCCTAGTGTTCCTGCGCATCCGCCGCTACACCCGCACACTATAATTGAATATTAAGCACGTGAGAGTACCTACATTAGCTGTAATACTCAATGTGAGCGTATATCGGGATAACGTATTATCCTTGCGTGAGAACTAAGAGCTACGCACTGTTTACTTTTATATATCGTCACTTGTAAATTTTATTTATTTCTTGTTTTTTATCGATGGTGCACTTATCAAATAACATTTTGTTACTTACTACGTGCCTACCTCAATCAGTGTTATATAAACCGTCACATAAAACTCAATGGTACTAAAATCCACAGCATTAAATTTTTATTGTTTTTTCTGTTTTTTCCTAAACATTAAAAACTAGTTTCGTGTACTGTGTTAAAAATATATTTACAATATCTATTTAAATTATGTTAATTCAAGTATAATTATATTAATTCAATTAACTGTAAATTAAAAAAACATGTTTTTTGTTGAAAATATTGTGGAAAAACTTATGCCCTTTTTAGGGTGCGATGTTTCCGAACCGAAGTATATAAGTAAGATACATATTAATGAAACAGAATTAGTTATCACAAACGTAGGGTTATTAAATGATTAGCATTAGGTAGGTAGTTGCGTATTGCTGTCCACACTGACCGCTAAATCTCGATTAAATCGAAGCAATTCCCGCGACCCGTCGAGCGTCGGATTAACATTCGAAGTACTGTAACACTAATCTGCTTAAATGTCGAAAGGAAATGTCAGATTGTAATGTACAGGGCCTCGGAGGCGTGATGCGGCTTAACTTGTACCACCTACCGCTGAGGGCACGCTGCCTTCAATCACCGACGTTGATCATTGCTCGCACTAATGCTTTTACTAAGAATAGCTTTTAACGCGCAAAAGCTCTTTTTTATATACTAAGAAGGCAAACAATAATGTTGGTAATGGTTGGTTGGTAATGGATGGTAAACAGTAACCCTAACCAATAGATGCTTACAAACCAGCCCCTGTAGACAAATGGCACAAGCGATAGTCGAATCGAAAAGTCAAAGAAGTAAATGTATGGGATTTGACGTAAGTTTACGACATAATATCGTAGACTTACGTCAAATCCCATCACATACATTTGTTTTTTTGACTTTTCGATTCGACTATTGTTCATGCCACTTGTCTAGAGGCTCAGGGGTATGTTTCCCATTTATAATACTACGATGACAAACCAACATACCTTTCTTATGTGGTTTGTGTCAACAAAATAAATATTTTGTTTCTCCCATAGTTTTCTGTAGTATGAAAGAAAGAAAGAAAATATTTGTTTTTATACTCCTGGACCATGTAAAATTCTGACTCAGATCAGTATTGCATAATCCAATATTATATCACCGTAATGCCGCTGATTACGGGCGGTTGTCAGCCGGCGATGGTATCACAGATTGACGCTAAATACGCCCGCACTGTGACAGTTACTATATCTAAACAATAACTAACAGATTACGTAACGTTATTTATATTTAAATCTAATGTCACATCACTGTCTGCTTGTGAAAGTTAATAAACAAAGAACACCCTTAAAAGACATCAACGCGTAATGCATGTTTTATATTGAAATTTAGTTTTTATTATTATCAGCCATTAGGTTAATATTTGTATGTAGATACATACAGGCAGGCTGTGGAAATATATAAGTAAAGCCTACGTTCTACAGTGGACGACATCAGGCTGAAATGAAGATAAAGTACGATGATGATGCACAGCCAAACGAATAGTTCTGCCTTTTGTTTTGTTTGAGTCATTAAGGAAATTTTTCGCCGTTTTATGGCAAGTCTTCCTAAAGGTATGAGCTCAGATGCACGTGTATTTTTATTTAATCTGTGATTTAATAATATGACTGGTGATGAGCATGATTCTTTAATGGTGTTTGAGTTTAATTTCTACATTCCAATGACACTTTGGCTCCATCTGTAAATCAAACCCAGGGCCGCACAATCGGTGGTGCCTATGCTACAGAACTAACGAGACAAATTTAATAATTAGTTATATATCTAAATGATCGTTAATTTCTTCAAATTAAGTGTACGTACGTATAATTACCGTTCGAAGAAATTGTTCTATTATGAATGCAAAAATATATTACAGGAGTTATAACAACAGGTTATGTAGTTTCAGGGATTACGTATAAACATATTACCGAATAATACGTAATGTTTCGAAAGTGTAATAGTTATCGAGTGGCGTTATGCGAACCTGAAACCGAACGTGGAAAATTCACGCTCGGTCGAGCGGCGCGCGCGCACCCGCGCCGGCGCCGTGGCAATACTACGATACGTTTTATCATCTGCTTCAGATACCTACTAAATATTTGTCATTAAAACTTTTTCTTGTGAATGACTTGTATGAATCATTGATATTTATTTGATACTTATTAACTTTATAACGTAGTGCAAGGTACCCTGAGGCTACACTTTGAGAAGTCTATGTCCAGCAGTGAACGACGATAGGCTGATGATTATTCAATTCTTATACGAGCATACATTTTTTGTTATGTGCACACTAATTTAATTTAAAAAAGTAGTAGATAATGTATGAAGCATACTCCTATATTGTTAATAATAATGGATTTTATAATATTAACGGGACTGTTCATTTGTGTAATCATATTTTTTATTTCACAGTGGAATTGCCAAAATGTTTATTAGTATGAGAAACAAAAAAGACGAAAAAGGCAGTTAGGTGCATTAAAATCCCATAAATTATTCTTTAAAAAATAACGAAACGCATAAAAAGTACATTAAGTTGAGAGGAGAGAGGTACTGATAAATAACCATATCGATATATCCTGAAGTGATGTAATTACGAGCGACGAGACTCAATCACCTCTAACACTCCTGAACTTGGACTTGATGTCTGAATCACAAACATTAAGTATAACTGGCAAAAACATTCAATGTTTTGACATTATTTTCATAAGAAATTAGTGCCACAGTATATTTACGGTTATTATTAGACGTTACATGAGAAATTTCGTATAATAATAATAATTTTGCTTTGATAAAATATGTCTATCGCGAGTAATATAAAGTTTAAAGAAATGCCGTTATCGTCTTCTGTATAATTCTACAATTTATAATCATTAACGTTTTTCTGATTTGACAGGGCTGAGAGCGCGGTGCGGGGGAAGCGCCGGTGTGCGGGGAGCATCACCCAAAAGAAAAGGGTGCAAGCTAAATTGAGACATCTCAACACGTGATTGATTACTGCCATGATTGGCAACTTGCAACTATCAACGGAGCGCATGCAAATTTTTACATACGTTTTTTGTAGGACGTTGTGAAACCTTTCTTGCGAGATTGAGTACGAAAATTTAATTACACCCGAGTGCCCCCTGTGAGAAATATTCAGTCTGTCTCGTATGACAGCCCTTCACTCGTCTGTATCGATGTTGTCGATGGAAAGGTGCACGCCGCGCCGCCAGGTAGGAACTGCACGTTCAGAATGTTGACCGTTATAATCCCTCATCAAGCGTAATATGTTCAGTGTAAAAGGCATCATTAACGATTGCCTTAAAAAGGCAAACGGGAGCAATCATTAAAGTCGCAAAATATTATAAAAAGAAAATAAACAACGACGTGTCTCGTTACGCGAGTTTCCGTTGCTACGAAAGTGAACACAATGATGTCAGTGCTCCGATAAAAAGTCAAGTAAAAAATGCTCTGAATAAGTAGAAGCGCTTCAGACACGCAATATATTAATCGTAGTTCACAAATACACAGATACAACGGAAGTTTATTGGTTACGTTTGGCACCGGTTAACAATTAATGCAAATTTTAATTACATACGCTGAGTGTTAATTATCATATTATTCTTACATTCTTAATTATGTATGAGACATTTATATTATGTTAAGGTAAATGTCTGGTTAAAAGAAACATCTCCTATGATATCTTATTTTTCTTATTTGTTTAGTTTGTAAACCCTTGAATCATGTGTGATTAATGACGATAGATGTTATTAAAATACACGTCATTAAAATTGCAATATAGGGTGACATGCAACCCTTCCAATAATGCAGAATATCAAACAACTAATACATGTTACTAGGAAGATGATTAATTGCCACTACACATTGTGATTGATTGAGCTCCTTTCATAATGTTTTTTGTGCATAAACTATTTCTACATTTCAATCTATTCAGCTCGCCTAACGTCAAGTCAACATTTTAAAATGATATTTGTCATTATATATTTATATGTAAATAGTATTATAGTGGCGTGTGAACACTTGCTGTATTAAGAGGAAATTAAGTCAAACGTTTTATTTAATACAATGTTTAATTAGGAGCTGAGGGTTTTGAATTTGTATTGTGCCGTGTGGAAGAAAGCCACGGGATGATCGTATCGCGGATGAAAGGTCTACCGAAACAAGGGCGTATACTTCGTAATTACAAGACTGCCACGCATACACCGTCCTCAGGCAAAATCTCTCTGTTTACTAAAATTTCTTACAATCTCTTAACCGCTTTTTGGCACGCAAAACGTATTCAATTCACATCGCGTGTGAATTAAACTCTTTTAGCCACGGTTGATAACACTATAAAATTGTTTCGTAGATATAGTGTAGGCATGGTTATCAATTTTGTGGCGTGTGAACATTAATAACGCTATTAACAATATTTATTTACATGCCATGAGAGGCGAAAATACTGTAAAATTTAAGGAGATATATATAATATCGAAAAAGTATTTTATCTAAGCCGTTTACAATTTGCTGTACCTACAAGATTCTCAGAGGCGACGTTCTCTTTTTGGATACATAAAAGAATTCTCGTTAAGAAAACACGATGTTTGCCGCATTGAAATTGTTTTATCATAATGCAGTATGGTTATTGTTTAAAGGGAGCGATATTATCCGAGCGGAGGCACGGACTCCCGGGGCGGTCATTGTATTCCTATATGGCGAATGTCAAAAGCGTCGTCTTAATTATCGGGCGCGGCTATACAATGCGGACTCGATTGCGGCGAGATAAGCTCTGTACACCTATCTGAGACTGTATTGAATGCGATACGGCCCGGCTGCGGCCGGACTTGCGGCCCACTTACTGCCTTAATAATAACTTCAAACGTATGTCGCATTGTATCTCTGATTATTCCGATCTAAGCCTATTGAATCGAGATAAAACGTGTTTGAATATGTTAGTCGCTGTCAAAAAAAGGTAAATTCAAACTATAAAACGACAATATTGCGTAAGACTACGATTATGTCGTATTTGACTAGTATGAGTAACGTTTCGCATATTTATAACCAGTACAAACAATAACATTAAAATCAAAACAATATAAAAAACTAAGTTCAATTATCTAAACCAGATTACCGAATGTGGAATTTCTGGTTTGTCAAGTTTACACAGTTATTGTGATATGGTGCAATTTTATTGTATCAACCTTCTCTCGGTAAGTACAATTTATCATCAAGTTTTTCAGGGAAGTGTCAGGAAACAATAATTATGGGATTTCCGATTTCCACGCCGACGACACAATATAGTAATAATGCGGTTTATCTTTTGTTTTAACAATATTTTCTCATGGGTTAAATGGTTAGGTTAGTCACGGCATTGTGTCATTATTGAATTGTTAGCTATTATATCACGAACAGTGTAGATACGTTACAAGCGTAACACTATAATTACAATATATGGACATGTGTTTATCTATTGAAAATAAAGAAAATTAGGTAATTTAAAAGCGGAATTTGATAATAGCATTTGTAAAAGGGTTATCGAGTTTTCATATCTTTTTGAATTATATATTTGGGTTTTATGTATTGTCAACATGTCAGTGGCTAACTTTGCAGTGATAGGTACTATTCGTCAAAAATAATATCTGACCGTGGTAATGATATTGAATAAAATGTTCTATCATCTTTCTATTTGTAAGTATTTATCTGCGAGCAAATCACATCAGTAACTAGAGATTTAGTATACAATTTTGTCCATATTATATCCTATCTCTTAATTTTGACCAAGCACAACACATTGACAAAATTTCAATAAAATTGGTTAAGTGGTTTCGGAGATTATCGTTAACAAATATCGTGACATGATGTTTTAAATATAAAAGTAAATAATTTACCCGTTCAATTAATAAACTTAAGAACATAAATAAGAAATATTGCGATCGGTATGTTTGGTAATCCGAGTAAATGCAAAAAAATATGATGAAAGTGAATATGCGAAGGTGAGCCAGAAGCCAAGGGAACAGGGTGAAACTGACACCGGTATGCTTGCGGTTGGCAGGCCGGCTCCCGGCTCGCAGCTCCCGAGGCGCAACTCTGCGACCCGCTCTACTAGTAATACTCCCACTTATCTACTTACCACTTACAGACCAGTAGCCCTTGTTAAAATAATAGTGCAACATATTACCGACTATTACGCAAACACATTTTACTTATTAATGCCGTTATGTAAATTTAATACTTTCTGTAAACTTTTAAGAGAGGTATGGCACCATACAAGAGACCTAGCCCAAATATCGAAGGACCTCCACCTTATAGAAGGCCACAGCCAAATAAGTACACACAGCGGTGTAGTTGTATTCCTGTATGTGAGTGTTTTTGACGAAACGCTTCAAAATCACAAGGGTCCTTCACTACAAAACCCTGGTATTATTTTTTTGCGTCGGCATCACCACGTAATGATACCTCTAGCTTTGCAAGCATTCATAGGCATAGTAACTGCTCACCATCGCGCGGGCTGTACACTTATTTTCCACGTAAGTAGATATAAAAAACCATTACGCAAACACATTTTACTTATTAATGACATACATTATGTGTATTTAATACTTTCTTAAATCTATAATGACCGCAGTCCTGAAAGTTTTCCCGATAAGAAATGCTATTAACAGGGACATCTACTTTGCATATTTCTAACTAATGTTTTATGTAACTAATAATAGTAGCGTAAACAGAGCCTTAGGTAGATAACTATAAAATGGTTAGGTGGACAAACATTCCTGTTACTTAGTAACAATATTTGATTTAAGATTTGAAAACCTGTATACTAGAGTATCATATGACTTTTCTCTTTTTGTTTTAAAGCTTGTTGTATTATATCTAAGTGACAAACAAACATAGGCCACTGATGGTAAACTGTTACTGTGGCCTATGGACCCTTGAAATATCAGGATGAATACTCGCCGATGTTACACGACTTGTAACATCTGAATTTTGTGTTACGATGTTTTTTTTAAACAGTGCCATTGCTTTTTGGACTTGCTCGCTAGCTCTCTTTCTACTTTTAGAGAATAACAAAACATATGTTTGTCTTCAGTATTGGTATCGGTGGTCTTACAGACACAACAAGTACAAAAAATTGCAGAAGGAGCTTTTCTGACGTAAAATCTCAGCCGAAAATTATGCTCGTTAAAGGCTAAAAACCTAATCATCATCAGGCTATATACTATAGGGAAAGAGGGGAGATATGCTTCACCTACATGTTTCCTTGCATGTAGCCTTGAGCGGCTTGTATCCAGCTTCTAATAACCATTAGGCTGTTTGGTACACCTACGAGGAAAAGGCAAATCAAAGAATAACATAATATTATCTAATTGATAACATTGTTAAGGTATATACGACAAAATAAGTGGGTGAGCGTAGGCTACATAATGTTCCCTCCGCAAATATAGTTCAAAATACATCGATTGCAATTCTACGAGTCCCATACTTTCATATTAATATTATAAATGCAAAAGTAACTCTGTTTGTTTGTTACCTTTACACGATTAAACGGATCTTAATGAAATTTGGCAAGGATGTAAGATGGTATCTTAAGGAAGAAACAAATCGACAACTTTGGAAGTGGAGCTGCAGGATAAAGCTAGTTTTATATATATTTTATTTCAGCAGTAGCAGTGAAGAGTTATAAATGAGATGTTCGAGAGGCGTCGAGGTGCGGCAATGTTTTACGATTCCCTATACGTTTAGTGGGTACCGCAGCTTTCTAAGCTCTGTTAAATGTAAACATCCGGCCATTTAAATGTCTTCGTCAGATAATTTTATTGATTTTTAATATCACTCAATCTATATTCCTGCAAGTATAAGAGCTGAGTGGGGAATTACGACTTGTAATAGGTGAGTTATGAGCTCGATCTCAGCTGGCAATACAATGTTAATTTGGATTTAAAGAATACATATGTATTAATCAACCAAATACGTTACCTACTTAAACTTAGAAACTAACTAACTTAGAAAAAAAAACGAAAGCCATACCTGATTTACCAATCTGCATTGGGTTAGCGTATGTGGATCAAGGTCCAAAACCTCTTAGTTTTCTTGAAACAGGAGATTCGTGGTCAGCTGTGGGATATGTATGATTTCCTTATGATTTTATTATAAAACTTACCTTAACGGTTTGATTCTTGAGCGGTTTGTCAGGATCATGTATGTATTCGAGCGTGATACCGTAGAACTGGCCTTTGTTGATATATGTGATCCTATCATCTTCACGTCGTTGTGAACTGCTGCTCGCCGTCTCCAGGTGGTACTTGAAGCCGTACGGGGAAAACCTGCACAAATAACAATAAGTGTTTATATTATCACCTAAGAGAAACAACAAGTCGCTATGACAAACATGAACGACACCTGCGCGTCGAGATTTAAGATAAACCACAAAAAGTTGCGTATTACGGAGTAGCGCAGTAGGCGACTTGTCGTAAGTGTTTGTTGGACACATTAAATGCACAATAAGAGCTGGTTTCTGTAACATTTAGAAAAAGTGCGATTTCTTCTTTGAGATACTTATCTACGGATACACGTTCTCGACAATAAAGTTTCCATGAAGTAAAGCAATAAAAGTGTGCAAAAAGTGGAAATCTTAATTGCGCCGCCGGTACAGCTTGTCAGCGGCGTCGTTACATAAAGGCGCGGAGATCCAGTTCGTAGTGCGCAATGAAAAACTGTGTTTTCTCGCGATTTCCTGAGTGGTGGACCGACGGAAGGAAAACCCCGCTAATTTAGTAGTGATCGCGTGCCTCGACTCGTTAGCGACACCGGGCGCTGCGCCCGAGTCGCACGCCAGCCGCGCGCGACTCCTCCACGCTTGTCACCGAGTTGATCTCGGCCCACGCTTGCCATTCGCACAAAGAGAAAACTGCACTACCGAACTAACAAGTCATTATCGACATGCCCCATTGTGTGCGCAACTCAACTTATGTAACACGATAAAAAGTCATAAATCGTTATGAAATATTTAATCCTTTAAATCTGTTTAAGGAATGCGGATAAAACGTTTTGCGTCGATTTAGTTCTACGATTACACCATTACTTAAGCTTATTGAAAACAATTTGGTAAACAGCCCCGCTGATGTCTGCGATTTGAACCGGGTTTGTGAAGATAAAAGCCGTGTAATGCAAACGCAGGCCGACATTGACGGATCGGCCGCGGCGGCGCTCGCCTATCTGATGCTCTCTAAGTGATTCCGAACACAATTTACATTTGCAATGTTGCTTTGTATTGTCATTTCAACTACCCTTATCCTTTGTTTACTTACACTTGATGGACTGTTCGTCCTGAGCTACTTTATAATTTCATAATACTTCCCCATCAATAAATAGAATATGGAACGCTTAAAAAAGACAATGGAAGTGGGTTAATGGTATAAATATAGCTATCGACATGTCCATTGTGCAAGCACCAGTCAGTACGTGAATTCACTGTATTCAGTAATAAATAACACATTGTTTTCGAATGAGCTTCATTACAAATTTCAGTGAAGCAGCAGCCAAAAAAAGGCACTTCCTGAGTGGAGACAAGAGCCCTTGGCTTTCATGAATAAATCAATCGGCGAGGCGCGGAAATTGATGAGCGCGCAAAAAGTCTTGGAACGTAGCGACAACAAAGTGCTCGCAATAAAAACGTATGCCGCGACAAGAGACGCAGGAACGAACGTCCCGCAGAGACACAGAGCGCTCCAGCGCCAAATTAGATGCGCATAAATACGAACCTCTCTATAACCATTTAAACTTCACGCAAAAACATCATTTATTGTACAATATATATTATATCATTAATGTTCGTTATTTGAGCACAGATTAAGTCCAACATTTGTCCAAAAGTTTGATTAGTTTCGTTATTTACTTATAAAGTTTTTGATATTACCAGTAACTCATATTTTATATATTAAGTTAGGTTCACCCTAAATGATGATGATGATGATGATGTGTCAACTACTAGGTATTATTCTGACTTGATGTATTTTGAAGTCAGTGTGAGAATAGCATGTACGTAAGTTTATTGCGAGCAAAAACGTAATTAAGCAAATCTCAATAATACGAGTCGTTAGCAAACATTAACATATATTTTGTTTTTACTTTGTCATTTAGCTCCCCGATAGGTAATAATGTATGTAAGTAAATGTTCATATAAGGACAATTCTTAACTATACAGGTTTTGTTTCCCATACAATCGCCCTGTTCCCATAAAAAGGCGCAGTTTGTATTCGAACTTGCACTTCGAAAGTGCATGAACAAATTACTGTATCCAATATCGTCTTAATCGTAATATCATCTTTGTATACAACTTCTATTTGTGCAGTGCGAGTGTGTACTTGTCGTATTTTAACGTAAGATTCTTACCTAGAATTTTTTAAATATAATGTGTTACCAATATATGCATCAAATTACGAAAAAAAATGATTGTGTCTATATATGATTTATTATTCTGACTGCCTCAGTGAAGTAGTAGTGCTTACCGAACATTGGATTCACCATCGAAAATTGTTCAATATAAACTCAATATAAATTGTGTATAGTAAAGTATACAGATTATGGAATGATCTTTAATCTTTTTTTCTAAAGCAATAATTACAACTAGGTACTCTAACAACCGATCGATAATATAAAATAACTATACACAGGAAGAGAAGTAATATAATAGGAATTATAAGATGCAATCTTTTAATTGATGTAAGGTGGTATATACAACATGGTGTACAGTAGGAGGGTATGATGGTAGCGCATCGGGACAGGCGGCTAGTTAATAAGAACTAGAGATGGATAACTTAGTAGTATTTTTGCGCTATAAGACATGAACGTATTCTCCCCTCGTCGTTTTGGATTGTCGTCCAATTGGACTATGGAAGTGAAGGAATATTTGTGCATCTGAATTTGTGTATGCATTTGTGCACATATAGCGCTTTGAGTTACCTCAAAATTAAGTTAAGGCGCAGCACAGTGATACGAACCGAATAAGTTCTAAAGCGTGCTGTGACCGACGATCAGTTGACTTATCTAACTCACTCACTGAGCTAAGTTTTTGTATTAATATTGCTAGTAAGTGCTGAGCATGTAAATGTACCTATTTCCTTTGGTGGAATAAATGAATCTTTCTTTCTAATACTAAGTTACGCCAACACATTTGCAAAAAGAGAGTCAAGATGCATCCGGCACAGTGAAGTGTAAGCGCAATTGCGCGGCGTAGCGCAGTGTTACCCATCTTTAATAAGAACACTTATCACCGTAATGGCGGGTTGTTGATTACCGGGTGCGTCTGACAGCCGACACACGCAGCGTCACAAACGTATCATCATAGCCAAACTATCATTATTTATTGCTACTATCCCCGCAAAACGATTCAAGGAAACCTTTTCGCAGTTACCCTCTCATCAGCGAACACGCTCAAAACATTGCTTGTCTTTACTGTAAGCGGGATAGATAATGTTGCGTTAAATAACGTATCTACATATATATTAAGTTGAGAAAAAACAAATACAGATTGAAAATTTTATAAATTAAATTAAATTTCATTCTGCTGCAAAAAATATTTAGTTTTCGTAGGAAATTATTCAATTATTCAAAAATGACACATCTTACTAGCTGTTTATGTAGCTCTCTAGTATAAGGGCTTTTATACAGGTTTATCACATCTTTTTTAAAATAATTAGTTCAGAATATTTCTGTGTGTATATGTGATTCAAACACACTTTGATAGTAGGTAATACTCTGAACAGTCTAGAATGTTATCACATAAGCTAGTTAATATAAATGTATGGAAATAAAATTAAACTGCGCTTAACAGTCAACATGATAACGACAGATAAGTGTACTGTACTTACTGATCGAGCAATGGAATGAAAACGTAGTTACAATATTTAACAGTAGCGAAGGAACGTCTGAAGTATACATTCATTAGGCTTAAAACGGACAGATGCTAGTATCGCGTGTACGAATAGCTACTTACATTGCAATCCTGTACCATCGCTGCTATATTACTCTCCGCATTTATAAGCTTCGGTAATGAACTTGTAATATCAAGAAGTATATAAAAATAACTGTATCTTTTCATTAAATATTAATGATTCTTTATTTTAGCTTAAGCATTTAATGGAAACTTTAATAAATGACACTGAACTTGTCTGGAAATGGAGTAATTAGTCCACAACTGAGTATGCAAACAGTTGCACCTCTGTTATTGTCCAATCTGACGGCAATCTGACACGACCAAGGAAAGATTATTATATATATGATATTAGGGACAAGACCAATTATTTTACATATTTTTCAAGACCCCTGACTCGAAAAGCATATAAAGTCATCGGTTTAAATACATCAAAACCTCTCTGTAGAAGTCTTGATGTATTTTTAGATGACAGTCACCGACCTATTGTTTTTTTTAACTTAGCACATCTAACAAACCGCGCGGCTATAGGTAGCAATAAGGCCTTAATCTATACTAAAAACTTATACTAAAAAGCTATCAAAAATCACCCGATCAAAGTGGCCAGCGTATATTATGATAAAATGAAAACACTGTAATAAGTGTTAATTAAAGGTTAATTACTTTAAGTCTGTGATACGGTAAGCACGCGCGTTGGTACCTTTTTGAAATGATAATCAAATACACACACATTACTTGATTAAGTTACCTTTTAAAAGCTCATTCCTGTGTTGAAAATTCAACAAGTAAATAAAGTGGCCTGATACATTGAAAGTTTGGTATTGGTCGTGTACTTAACTGGCCGGTAAGTAATAGACCAAACATTTGTGAGGGCGTTGGAATACCTCAGCGATGTTGCGAGGGCTGGTAATCGGGCAGCGAACGAGCTCGTATCGACATGAGGTAGGTAATTTAAGACGGTAGAAGCGACCGCGCTATTTGGGCCAAATGCAAGCAAGTAATTATCGAGATAATAATGCTAATGCACTTATCATGTCGACGAGTGCTTCCGCCGCGGCGGCGAGTAGCCACGTTATTCAACGATTTCATTTGAAGGGTGTTCTCCCGTGTTTCTCTTTAACTTAATTCTAACAATTTATTTACAAATTGATTTGATAAAAGATGGTGAACATTAAGTATAAGTTTAAAATGTGTTTTCATTAAAAATAACGACGTACATATGTATTTAATTATAGAAACATTAATGTTCACTATTCAAATCTGTATTAAGTTCTTGATTATCTGTGAGGCACAGAACAGCTTTATCGAGTCGATCTAGAAATATCAAATCTGCATAAGTGCCTATATTACGTCAATAAGTAATATGAAAAGATTTTTGAAAAAAAAATCACATAAGGGATTAAATCAAAACTCTAAATAGATAGGTACTTACAGTTATTCCTTTCCTTGAATCTCCTTTAGAGAGAGAAAGCGTGTAAATGAAGACATCATTATAGTACTTGGATTAAAAACAGAACACATACCATAAAACTACAAAACCTTCAGGCAATTTTCAACTTTATTTTTATTTACTCAAGATTCAAATTACCAAACAGACGTGTATCGTTTTATGCCAATTATCCACTGAAGATGAGTACGTATATTAAACGTTTTAAAGCTAGTACATATTAGTAGTTGTAGTAGCTAGATATAACCTACAACTACTAATGAAAGTCATTGTTCTATAACGTAAAATTGTAGAAAAAACCCTAGAGTACATCATAATGATTACGTGTACGTATATTTTTAAACTCATAATGGTAGAATCGAACCGCGGAAATTATACAACTACTAAGGTAGTACAAATGACTCATAGGAAAACCTACTAGCGATTGGGAACTTTGCACGTTTATGATAAATAGCAAGCTATAAATAATAAAAATGATGATTTATGCTACTTAGGTAACAAAAAAGCATACGGCGAGATGGTAAGCCGTTACCGTAGCTAATGGTATGGACCTTTACCTGCGGCACGTATCGCGTGTTGCCATACCAATAATTTGTACTATCACACCCACTGTCCATTTAGAGTAACGTTTTAAAGGAAAACGTCCTACTTAAGGGATACTCTATCAAAAATTTCTTGTGTTTATTTCTTTGGTCGGCAGTATGTTATAGGTCTTTGTCATTAGTATTACAATCGTTTATAGACTGTAGGCCGTATGCTTATAAGTAGAATAAAAAAAGACATGCGGGGCAGTAGAAGTGAAAAGTAAGTAACTTGTGAATTGTATCGTCGAGTTATTAGATTATTATTTTTTAATATGGAAAGCGTTCGATGACGATAACGCGAGTTCCATGATTTTTATTCACCCAAAAAGTGGTCAATGCGCCTAAAGAAGTTTTTACTTCAAAAATATATCTATGGCTTATTTTTGTTTACTGGTAAATGTTATTTCCGAGTGATGTTGGACTAAAATATGACGTGACCAAAGCTATTAAAAGGCAAAATAATGTTCTCAGAGACAGTAAAATAAGCAATGATCGGAAAAATACAGCTACTTACAAGAAAAGTCGAGCGAATAAATTACCTTAATTTAATATAAATTTACATATTTACAATTCATTAAGCTAAACATGGGAAGTTCTAAAACCATCATATATATTAGTTTCACAATGAGTTCATAATACGATTATTTAAATGCGTTAATTAGTTGTGTTATAATTTAGTGTTTTTGCCTTTTGACTTAAGTCAATATATACCTACTACTTTAAATTAAATTATAACACGTGTTCTTAAAAGTTTGGAGAAATATGTTCTTGTTGATGAAAATCTGCCGCGTGGTCAAGTGGTAATGTTGGTCACCGCGCTGGGTTCGATTTCCACACACACGAACTTTTCGTGATCCATAGATGTTTGTTCCGAGTCAGCGTGTGCTTTATGTATACGAATAGTGTGTTTATAAAGTCCCTCGTGACACAGGGCTTGTTCTCAAGTGCGTAAAAAAAAACAATTTGCATAGTTACAATTCTCAACTAACGTAACGAAATGTTACTTTTACTCGATGAGTCATCGAACAAATAACAATTTTATACTTGCACGAATACCACTTACAGATAGTTACTTCCTTTGATAAGTTTTTAACGTAAATTTATACTGAAACGCATATATTTTGGTCGGTTGTAAAGAAAATTGGGTTTTATTTGTCTGTAATCTTTCGACATACCGTTCATTTTGTATTTTTATCATTAATTTATTACATATTACACACTTTTTTCGCGCTGACATTTTCCTGTGAAAACGATAAAACTTTAATTGTATATCTTTTCTTAACTGACACCTACACTACACTTTAGACCGATAAAATCAGCAAGTAAGCTTACGGCCCTATGGTTATCAGTTTACGAACCATAGTACAGCTATTATTGAGGCTATGTTCCCCATACGTCACATGCAAAATGCAAAATGTGCACTTAGCGGCAACCTTTACTATAAGAATTTTACTACTACTATTTAAATTTTAAGATAATCAAGGATATCTAAAAATAATTAAGACGTCAGCCCTTAAGTTAATTTGTTTCTCAGTTAGGAAATTACCAATTCACACATGCTTTTACTGGTCGTATACAAAGATCACGAAATGCATATAAGCACCTCCTAGATAACAATGTTGGTAATAAGGATAGATACGATGGAGTAAAAACACCATCTCAATCGACGTCGATATATCGTATTTAATCCCTATCCCTACTAGTTAATATTATAAATGTGAAAGTAAGTATATTTGTCTATCTGTTGCTTTTTCAAGAGATCGAGAATGGATCTTAACATAATTTGGCATAAAGATAGTGGATGGGCAGGGTACTTTTCATGGTGATACCGACATTCACGCGGGCGGAGCCGCGGGCAACAATTAGTTCACGTATTCTTAAACAAATTTATAATATTTTGTGAATTACAGTTTATTAAATTTACTCAATATTTAAAAAAAATATATATTTATTTAATTTATGAACAATCTTTCAATATACATTAATAACAAAATTTATGTCATTAGCTTCAATAACAGCTACGTACACGTGCTGTCCGCTTAAAAACAGGATACGAAATAAATTTAAGCTTATAAAATAATTTTGTTTTTCATCTAAATCTTTTAAACTGTAAGTATGTAGATTAACTAGTAAGTTTGTCTTAAAAAGCATTTTTATTTTATCGCATTTTAACAGTAAACAAAGGAATGTATCATATAATTTTATTGCCACATTTTTCACCTAAAGCATAAAGAAGACTTCATCAATTGTACAGCTACTATGTTTCGTATTATTTTATGCTTTTGTATTTGCTTGAAGTACAATAAAGAATATTTCATCTTAAGAGAGTTTTAAAACCTAAACTGGCCACAATTTTAGAAGCTACAACTTTGTCTCAAACAGAATGTGTGTGACCACAAAATATGTACGTTTCCTAGAAAGGGCCATATTATAACAGTCATGCGAGGAGGTGCGAAGTGCTCGGTCAATATTGTCTCTTGGGCCACTCACACCAGCAAATTACTTACATATAAGAAAAACGGTTTGATCAAAATGAATTGAGTGTTTGCGTTCCATGTTTATACCGGCCGCTGCTTGTTTGTTTTTCATCCTTTACTAAACAGAGGCAATTCGAAACTTAACAAATTAACTTAATATTAAGAACTAGGGACTGTGGAATGACGCTCTTATAGTGATTCATTTTTGATTTTAATTTGAAATTCGTAAGGTGTAAACGTTACGAGTATTATCTAGCTTCGACTGTCATTAATGACAGCCTAAAGCTAGATATTTTTTGTAAATTACAATCGAAAACAGAGGTCCCTATAAGAACGGTATGGTTCGATGGACGTCAAAAGTTTATGCCGTTTTAATGTCATATATCGTAGTGCTAAACAAAAAGACGATGTGAAACGACTTCTTGTTAGGTGAGCAGATGACCATCTATCAGAGCTGCTTGCAGGCATGAGATGCAGACCGCTCAAGGCCGGCCTTTGTGGAAACTACTTACGTTCAATAGTAAACGTCATCAGGTTGAGAAGATGACGATGACTAAAAGATACTTTTCGAACTTAACTACTAAATTTCAATATCCATCGGCGGTAAAAAAACAAACAAAACTGCAATAAGATTACCCGTAAGTGCGTAAGAGTATTTCCTTATTACTTAACATTTAATTTTACGCATTACGCGCGTAAGTCGTGACAAGATAAAACTGACAAAGAAGTTTAAACTTATTGATTTATGCATAATTATATGTCTCATGTTTGTTATTGATTCTTGCTTGTAAAATTCAAATGCTATTACTGTTTTATATATTATGATTTCCGACAATATATATATATATATATATATATATATATATGTAATATTTTATTTTACATAGTTAACTATCTAAATGAGTTGCTATCAGATACATATTTAATACTGAATGATGACGATTTTAACATATACAAGAAATTACTACCAATATTATTTTTAAATAAATATAATAAAATGCTAATTACTCCAAGTTGTATCAGTTTCTACGATATCCAGTTTTCGTTGGATAGTGTACAAAAACTGACATTGCAGGTGAATGAATGTTGTATTTCTTTATATGAGAATTTGTTGCACATAGCAGTGCAGTCTCATTGGCATTTAGAGATTCACAAATCAGCACATAGGGTGATCGCGTACCGGTATACTAACGAGTTTAGTAAACAAATTTATTTTTAACTACTACTGAGGAAAACAAGCTTACGGCCCGCCTAATGGTAAGCAGTTACCTATGGACATTTGCAACATATTTTACTTTTAAATTTCAAATATGCTAAGTACTTTCATTATATAGTTCTTTCTAGTCACATAATTTCCCTGCCTCGTTTAAACGCTGCATCTAATATGCAATGGAAATATAATCTAGAATATAACAACCAGGGGACCTGTATATCGTGTTTACAAGTGTGCGATTACCCTAGTTGTTAAATAGGTACGAGTACAACGAGAAAAGCCGAACAGCAGGTTCCAGAGAAACATCAATTAGTACTTACAGTTTGGCGATTTGTATCTTGTCTGCGTCGTTTTGCCTGCCAAAGTCGTGCCAGGGACGTGTGCGAGGGGCCTGTGCGGGGGAATGATGTGCTGAAGGTGTCCCCCGGCCATCTTCGGCGACACCAGGTTGCTGGCATATCACCGTGTAGTCGAACGACTGCACACACAATAAACCAGTTTTAATTCATGCTACATGCAAATGTACTAAAAAAGCTGATAATAATATTATAATAGCAGGCCATGGGATAGTATGTCCTGCTGCTTTTCTCTATCAATAGAAATGAGAGGGTTTAGATCTTAATGTGGAAACCAGTCTTATGGTGGTCAGTCAAACATGCTTTTAGTATCTAACGGTGACGCGAAACATCGTGAGGAAACCCACATAATAATAATATTTGTTTTTAAAAACCAATAATTTTAATTTTAAGCAAATAGGTTTATGTTAGGAGAATTCTGCTCTTCCAATATACATATATTAGTTTATTTCTCTGAGTAAGAGCATAATCAATTCTTATATAGACAATAGCGTTTTTGAAGCAACAGACAAATTCTATACAGAATAAAACAGTGACCATTTTAGATACCATAAACAAATAATGGCGGGTACACATGTTAACATACATATAATATGAGGGTAGTGTACGTTACGTACCAAAAAAGAGTACTTATATACATTAAATACAATAAAGTTACAATTTACCTTTACTAGAGACTCAACATTAAAGAAAATTTTGCCACAAATTTGTTATTATCTTTATTCTATAAAGTGGTCAACATTTTCTGCACTACGTCATGCAAAATAAGTTATGCTTTGTGTGGAAAAATATGCAAAATATTTTATTGATATTATTTCTTATAAGATAGCTAATCTAGTGCTCAAATGGAAATCTGTTATTTCTTTTTCTGTGCGACATAACCAATTGATTTACACATTATTTACGAACTTCATTATTACTTATCGAATTTTGGTAGGCATGATATTTGAACGAAGTAAAAAACAACAAGCTATACAGATATATATTTTATGTCGCAATCTCTCATAAATTAAATCTAATTGGCAACTAATTTATGATAATGGTTATACATTAAAATATCATTGTAACTACGTCACCGTCACTACCTGAGCTCATATTTAAACTAATTACAGTTATTCCATGAAATCGCACCCTCATTTTTACAATCTTTATTCTTATTAGCATAAGGTTAAAAAATGTCAAGTGGTATAACTCACTTTTAGACATTTTTAAACTGAAGGTGTGTGATATTGCTAATAAAGATAGAATAATAGAGCGTTTTATGGAAAATAAACTGCCCGCCTGATAGAAAACAGTTACCGATGCCTATGGATATTTGCAAATCGCAGATTGCTAACCCTTTAATTACTCGTTTTAACTCCTTTTTTAAAGGACCCCATACTATAGTCTCTTGGAAAAACCCCAGCAGGGAGCTCATGTTACAACCTCCGTTTGATTTCGATATTTGTACAAATAAGGAGACCAATTTATTAAACTATACAACTTAAAAGGAATGCAACATTTAAACTGTGTAGAGGGGCTAGTTACTAACAATAACAGTAGTCAAGTTTAGGTGTCAAAGCAAATTTATATCCTGTCAGTCTAGTTGATCTTTTACATCGAGTCAACAAAAGGAGAAATAATAAATATGCTGTCTATATCAGCTTGTGGGCAGGCAAGTTGTAACAAGGCTCGTGATTGCCACACCCTGGAAACTACTAAGTCCTTCAAAACCACTTAGTAGTACCATGTATACCAGATCTACCTCGTATCTATTTGTTATATTAATATGTAAACTCATAAATTTCAAGTCAAATGCGAGGTGTTAGCAATTGTGTTGTGTGAAGGCCTTGCGTGGCGTCGACTCCATTGTTTTACATCGACCCATTAGCAATTACTTAGCTATTATACTTATCTATTGGCAAATTACTGCTGCTAACGTTCTAATAAGACTTATTATTATATGCTAACGGTTTTGTATTAACTATGGATTTGGTGTGTAATGAATTCTAGTTAGCTTATTTAAGCTAATTGATACGTAATGTTTTAGGGTGATATTCCACTCATTTAAATATTCGTTGCCCAATGTGCTTAGACAAAGTCGATATCATATATGCAAATCAAATTGTACAGTTGCATTAGACAAATTAGCTGATGTTTCTCATTTTTCATCGATCTGCATAAGAGTCCCGGGAAACTAAATAAATAAACGATTTTGATTTTGGAACTACATCCTAACATCAGATATTTATTTTTAAAATCAGTTAAATAAAACCTATTTTGGACAAAAAATAAATGTTATTTACGTTAGTTTATACAGTTTTTTTATCTAAGTTTATTGACTCCTTCTGCGACGATACTCTTTAATTATTTTTATACTACTTTAGAGGAAGCATATGTTACTCCTGATAAGCAGTTATCTAGACTATGGACGTTTATAATATTACGCTGGGTTTAGTTTTCTTAGCAAAAAAAAGGTTATCTAACAGCTTAATTATTTAGCTAAAATCTGGAATGTTATGTTCAAAATGTCTTGCTTTGCATCAATGCCTATATGCATGATATCAATGTTCTAAAGATGAATATTCAAATCACTATTAACGCAGTCACGCACATTAGGCACACATTATAATATTTAATGTTTGTATGTCTTTAATTGAATATTTGGTTAGTGAAATTACTACATTAGAATTTTGATGAAAATTTGGACTATAGTTATATTCATTTATTGTTAGTGGAATATCACCCTTCCACAATATGCATGTTGTCAAGTTGTTTTTTTTTTATGTTATGCCTACACCACTGATCTACAGCCGAAATTGCTGTTATCTACATGTTTTTACACATGTTACGTAGGTACACAATACAGGTTCACAATTTAGGGTTATTTTCATGCCAGGTAGATACATCCTAGATAAAAAAATACAAAATAGTCCAGAGCGCGGGTGGGCTTCAGTGATTATGCAAACGATCATTTAAAATAAATGGCTAAATTTGCATTCTTAATATTACAAATGTTAACATATTACATGCAATTGTATAAATGTACCTAAAGTAGTTGTTTCAGCGTCTTATCTGCCTTGTGAAGCCAGTAGAGACTAACTATGAAAATGTGATCGAAACAATAAATGAATGAATGAGCCCTATGACATGACTGTTTGTATCGAATACTGCAATGATAACATTGTAACATAAGTGTGTGGAGTGTTATTGTGGTGTTTGTGTGTTGTGTAGAAGCCCGCCCGCCCGCGCCCGTGACGTAGCACCGACCTGCTGAACAGTGGACGTGTGGTCCCGGGGAGTGACTGCGTCCGCTCCTATGCCGCTATCCGGTGAGGGCAGGTCCACTGTGAGCCCAGCGGCTGCGATCACACTCTTGCTGTGATAGCGAGGTGTCCCATATCGATCACTAAATGCAGAAGCAGATGCAGGTTCCACGTCGGCGTAAGGGGGTGCCGCTCTCTGCTGGTAACCATCGCCGACGAAGTACTCTCTGTAGTAGGGCTCGCTGGCAAAGGTTGCCGGCTGGCGAGAGTACTGGTCGCCGTAGGGGGTGGGACTGGGGGTGCCTGGAGGCGCAAACATCTGGGCCGCGTACATAGCCGCGTCCGGCAGCAAGGAGCCGGCCGAGGAGGCCCGCGATGGCACCGGGGAAGGCGATGCCGCTTCTCCGGGCTCGCCGACCGCCACCTGCGGACACACGCGTCTATTACACGCGCTCTCCCACGACAATTGTCCGCTTCGCAACGTCGACGCGTACATGCCGCGTCGAAGCACAGTTCACAGCTTCACGAACACTAATGTCGTTCGATCGTATCACGTTCACGATTATCAATGAGTGTAATCCCGTAAGTGGTGAATGGTCCTTAACGATCGCCGAGTTCGGCGTGCACTGGGCGGGCAGCGCTGACCGGCCGGACTGGGGCGCGGGCGGGCGCGGCTAGTGCGTCGCGAGCGCGGTGCTCGGCGCATCGTTCGACAACCGCGATAAATAATACATGAGTGACCGGTAAAGTAAGTGTGTGAGTGCGTGCGCGCGCGACGGCGGCGTGCGGACGTGTGACGCACCTTGTGTCGCGGCGGCTTGAGCGCGTGCGCCTCGGGCTCGTCGACCACCTTGCGGCTCAGATCCTCGGGCTCGCGCTTCACGAGCCCCGCGTGGAGCAGGCCCGAGAGTTCGGCCAGCTCCGCCCCGTGCGCGCCATTGGCCGCCTTCAGAGTTCCGCCGGCCCTGCGGAGGGGAGACACACGTGATTGGCGACGGTGCGCGCGCGCCGCTACTTCTAGCCCGACCTCGCCATGCGCGCGCCAACTCGTCATACTATCATTCTCGCTCTAGGTGTTACACACTGTCAAATTGTCACATGCTATTTTCCTAAGCAATCAAAATACAAATAAAATTATAATACTTGTTGCAATTTGCAATGTTATTTACATGATTGCAAGGTTCACTTTATACTTCTCTACAATATTCATGATAAAGTTATTTTACAGATATCTAGTCCACTAGCTCTACTTATCCTGATAAGGAGTTTTAACATAAATATAAGCCTACTTTCAATGTATAAATTAGAATTATAACGTTTCCAAACATATTATCGTTGTATTTTGATTCAGTTAGTTAATAAATGACTTACCTTTGATCTCTATATTGCATTTTAAATATTAGTACATACCTTGTAATTTAAAACCATTTGTATCTACAGTATAACTATATTATGTAAGTAATATTTTTATTTAAATATACCTAATTGTTACAAAAATATAACAGTTGTCTTACCGGTTTGATCTCTAAAAAATAATCGAATGGTAGAATATTTTAGTCTCAAACGCATATGCTGCCATCTGTGTAAAACACTGCGAACTTTTTGTACGTGCGAACTTGGCACACTGAATCTACAAAGCAAGCTATTATTAAGAAGCAAAACAAGTTCCACTAGTCTGTCTATAGACAATATTATAATTTTATTTATGGAATCAAATAAACACACAAATATAATATTATGTACAGATCGTTTTTTGGGTTTTCGTAGGATAGTCGGACGTTTAATTTCATCCACATCATATATTTTGTATGATTTATTTTACATTGAATTAATGAATTACTAGAAGAATTTTTTCTACTTGATATTGGCAGAATAGCAAAACATTGTCGCTAGTTATTATAAAAGTTTTGTACTTCCTGTCTTAAGCCGTAAGACACGGGATAATCATTATGCAGTCAAATCATCATTATACAGTAGTCTCAACATCGTAACAAAACAAACACGCATAAAAAACTTCACACTTTTTTGTTATGATATAAAATTTCTTATAAATATTTACGGCATAATACCTATAAAACACAATAAAAATTTAACAATGAGCGCTACGTAGTTCTACGAAATTCTCGTAGAGCTTCGTAGCACTGCATTGTTTTATTCAGTGAACATTAATAACACATTTTTAAGCATAATATCATGTAGCATCATGTTTTTTTTCCTCCGAAGGTATGTGTATGACATCCATACTTAGGATAGGTATGCCAGCTTCAATGTAATAGGAAGCGAAAACGAGCCTAATTAGTATTAATATTGCGCCGCGCTTCTACTAAAAATTTTTTAACAAAAAAAATTAAAACACTTTGTAAGATCCGGGCATTGAACCTAAGACCTTACCACTCTTATGTCCGAGACCATCGAGTAGTTTTAAAATACCTCACTAGTCTAGTAGTCGTTGAGTGCGATTGCCGATTATGAGGTTCTGAGTTTAATGCCTGGGTCGGGCTGACTTGGTATGACCGAAATACGGTTAGGAGGACATTTATTTTTTTATTTCAGCTTAAGTTTTAAATTGTTAAAGTAATTGTTGCTTGCGGCTTAGTTTACCAAAACAAAGAGTTTTTATTTCCCATCTAAAGAGACATCAAGATAAAATCTTAAGAACATTGTCCAGTCTTTTAGTATGAGAGCATCTAACACATCTAACGACATTTATGTCTTCTGCATTAATAGTTAGAATGTATATAATTCAACACAGCATCAAGCCTTGCTCAGGAGGTAAGCAGAGATGTATTGCACCCACATTTCACTAGATTGGCTGGTGATAAAGAGAGTCTGGACCTTACAGCGTATATGTGGTAGAGTGATATTTAAAGACTCTTCTTTCCACTTTTCATATTTCTCCTACCGTATACTTCACGGTAGGAAGAAATATGTCACGGTATGAGACTTGGCTGCGTCCGTTGCACTATAGCTGTCCATGAAAGATAATTACCATTTACCATTACTCAAGGATTAAACTGGTTTCTCAGTACGGTTAAAAGTGCTACTTATGACCGTGCCCGTACCCACTTAGGCCGTTAATTAGAATTGGCAAATTGTTTTGTTTAATATTTTTAACGTTTCTAATTATTCTTAGCAGCCATTTTTATCCTACTTAAGGGCAACGGCCTCCCTTCCATTCTTGTGTAGGTGAATTAAGACCTTTGAACGTCCATTTCATCTTTTTCTGGACCTGCTGTGGCGTCTGATATTCTTTGGAATCCATCTGATTGTGATCTTTGCCCATAGATCATCAGAGAACGTTTTGAATATCATAATTAAATGTTAGCCTATACGTATATTTTAAACAGTGAAAAACTTGTTTAACACCCACGTCACAAGTATGCAAGTAAGTTGACTCATATCTAATAGCATTTCCAAGTAGATTTACATGAAAGCGCTATGATTTGTTTGTGTACATGTGCGCAAACGCAGGCACCTCCGCGAGTCGGTGCGGGGCGCGCCTTTCGTCGGCCGTTGTCAGTGCGCGCCGATTTATGATAATTGAAGACATGTTTCACTGGCGCTCAGATGTTTATTTTAGATAAGAGACTCTCGCGGCACTATTTCATGAGTCCGAATTGGTCAGGACGCGCGACCTCCCGCGTGTTGGACGCGGCTCACCGCCCGTGTCCGATTGCAATTCTCGCTTTGCTCATTCTTCACGATTTATGCACGCGATTTGTAAGAGAAACGCGACGAGTATGAAATCGCTCATTCGATAAGATAAAGATTTGGCATATAAAATATTTCTGAATGTAATGCCAAATTTTCGTACTATAAGGCCATGAAAAGCGCAAGATATAAAATGAGTTTTCTTTTACACTACAGCCGTTTAGAGGCAAAACAACTTATTTTTAAATATTTAGAAAGCTTTTGAATGGCTGTAGAAAGTTGCAATTTATTTGTACTTAAAACAGCTATGAAGAAACAAAATGTACTTATTATTAAGGAGTACGTATCGATACTCTTCTAATGGCTGCGAGAAGTACTAAAAGTAAACCGATTTACCGTAAACATTACAATCGTTTAAAAATATTGTTTAATATTTCGAAGCAAGATTTTTTTCATTTCGATACTCTTCTAAATATGTAAAGCAGGATGTTTTTGCGTCACATGCAAATTGAATTATTGGTATTAATCCGAGGTCGGTATGCCGGCGGCGGAACTTTATACATCGTTATTCATATGTGTAAACTACAATACGGTGTTTGCTTGTCGCTCATTGTGTACGCTTGTGAAACGAGACAAAGCGCACATCGATGACAGCTGAGACGCACACAACCCTGCGGCCCTGTGGGTGCTACCAGTACTCTGTCGTATAAAAACTTACTGAACTTAAACTGTACCTAAGTGAATCTTTATATTATTCTATAACTAAGTCCGAATAAGGATTAAATTTAAATTCAAAAGTCTTTGAATCTAGCTGTAATTTCATTATAAACAAAAAAAGTTATGTTTACATTAGGTTATTAGCTAGCTAGCACATGCCTGCATTTTCTGTATGTCGATAAAATGTTGCAAATAAATTACTATTTGTAAATGAATCAGATGAACGTAATGTTAGAGATTCCATTGAAATACAATTGTATGTCATAAAATTAAACAACACGCAAAACTTAATTGCGTGTTAATTAATTTGATTCATTACCAAGGTTTACTAATTAAGGTTCCTTTTTTATGAGCTCTTATTTAATTACATAACAAAAGACAGTAATTATTTAAATTATTTAGTTAATTTCATGTCTTAATTTTAGTTATCTACATATAAATTGTCCGTGTGGTGACGGATTAAGAATACAAATGTCATCACCCCATTCCATCCCGTGGGTGTCGTAAGAGTCGACTAAGGGAGTAAGTCAGGCAGACAATATCCACTGCAAGAGAGGGAAAACTCGAAACAAAACCCTATACCAACCCGTCTGGCCAGCGTGGTATAGTAGGCTAATATCCCTCCAAATTTATGGAGGAGACCCGTGCCCAGCAGTGGGACGTTTATGGGTTGAGATGGTGGTGGTGGTGGTGATATAAATAGGTAGACCAAAATCAATTCTGTATTTTTTTCTTCTCTATTTGTTTAGTAGCTATAGACAACCTTTAGTGTTACCAAAATATTTTTCCACACCTTCGATTACGGTAGAATTTTTAATAGCGTCGGCGACCTCTAGTATTAATAGATGACAGTTAAACTATATTATAACGGCAGTATGTGCAGACATTGAGTATGTTCACAAGCCAGCAGCCAGGATAGTCTCTATATAATATATTATATCTTTTTGTATGTTGACGGCCTCTAAGGTTTAAAATAAACGTTTATTATTATTATTAATTTGAAGTACAAGTATCGTATAATTCATACGTTAAGACATTTCTCAAAGTTATATCAGGTAGCAAAATAAACTTCCCAAACTGTTAATCTGATATCAGTGTCATGTTGCTTGCTATTACCATAACAGTAAACGTAATAAAAAGCAAGAATGAACACCATCTCTAGCTACGTTTTACATGCAAATATATATTTTCTTATCAAAGCTGAATCAGTTCGTCGCTCAGATGCAATTGCCATTATAATTATTTGCAATGTTTACTTAACACCCTTTCACACATGATGAGATCTTAACAATACGATGCTAAGGGTGCGATAGACCCTTGCATCGTGCTTATACACCTATTCAATGCATTTATCGAAATACCTCTTACGAATTACAAAAGGTACAATTCATTTTTTTTTATTTTTGATCTGAATTCGTCGATGTATTACCGAAATCATAATAAAGCTGATTTTAAAAAAAAGAAGTACTTACGTCACGAAACAAAATAATAGTTAATAATAGGTACGATTAGCAAGTATTTATAAACACATTCCAGTTTAATAACTATATTACGAATAGGGTACTATCGTTATCTTGAACATTAATGCTAAAAACTCTCATGTTATTCAACGGAACCTTTGAGATAATAAGGTAACACAAGCGCAGCGGTCTCTATCTGTATCAAAATCTGAAGCAGCGACAGTTTATCCATCGTTTGACGAATTGATTAGAATCTACCGAACGATAAACGAGACGAAGGAGGCGCTTGCAGCGGATGCGAGCGAAGTAAGTTCATTCTATTTGAATATATCATTCGTATAAATGTAGGTTTATTGCTACTTTTCTCACGGAACTAATACATTATCAAAAACTTTAATTGAAAACGATTTCGCCATTTGTCTTAGTCATTAAAATGGGCGTTTGATTACGCATAACTGTCACTGCTTGATTCATTTCCTGGTAAACAAACTATTCCCTTCGACTAATTAACTAAGTGCTTCAATGAATCGGCCACAAAAGTAATAATAGCCCACAGCTGGACATCGATTTGCATACGCCTCTATAACGGCGAAAATTAAATTTCGTTACGCAGCTGTTTGAATAGAAAATATTTCGCATGGTAAAGAATGGTCAAGAATGAATGGTCAAGCCCCGAATATATATTTCGCTACGTGATGACCACGACAGGGACACGACGACGTTACCATCTTTTTATTCATTATCCTGGCAGGAGGGTCGGTTATATCCGAGTCAATTGAAAGGTATTATCTACTGTCTCTCTAACAATACCGATGTATCTTCAAGAGGAAACCGGTTCTAGTCCTAAATGGGTCACACGGTTCCAACTCCCTGAGTTTTTGTTAAACCACCGCGACTGTAACGACACATGTGCTGTGCTCGATCGCTAATTTAAACTATTCACCTTTTTACACTTAAGCTTTTTTTGCATCATTATAATAATAAATACCTACCTTCTTTAAATCTCACTAAAATTATTGTAAAACATTCTCTGTGATATGTCTTGAAATTGTATTTACATACAAAATACCTAAATAACTACCTGCTTACCTTCATAGTAATTAAATACGCAGATAGTTTCTATCATTAGCTCGTAAAATAAGTTAGGTACATTAGTGTGGAGAAACCGACTTCCCGTTAGTACGGCAAGTGCGAACAGTGACAGGGTCAAGAGGGCGAGGCCCTCCCCAGAGGCATCCCGCCGCGCGTTTCTATGCTAATCTTAGCGTTAGCATTCGACAGTCTCCGACAACTATTAATGGTTATAGCCGCCGTTTCCATTTAATACCCGTAACATCCGTGTAGTCCTGTGCATAGAACTTAGAGCTGCGCCCTCGCACTACGCAATGCGTTTACGAAACGTTTCGACGCCTACGTTCTATAGATCTCGAAGGAATACAGACGGAACTAGTTCATTTCTACATCTATCGAGCATTCAATTCAAATAATACGAGCGATTTAGACAACAAATAGTGTACTTTAAACCTGACGATGCACTGGCGCTGAACTATTAGCATACAAACGTATTCGGAGACACAAAACGCGCGGATGGGTGCGGGCGAGTTGAAACATTCGTTATAATTTTGAATGTATGAATGAGCAATAGCGGTGCGCGTTGAACCGAACGCGTGGGACGCGTGCCTACAATGACTCGAGACAAGTCCTGGGCGTCCTTGTCAATGTGAGCCGCTTCCAGCCACATCCGTCTATTGTCATTATTTGTATTTATGCACTCCCGTAAACAGTGACGAGCATGACGAGCGGAATATAGCACGCCATGTGTCACATTCTGGACTATAGGTAAGTTCGCTGGAAGTCGGTAAAACGGGAACGAGTGCGCTACTATCAGACCCTCAGCCGCGCTACGTGTGTGGTGATACGTGGGAGGCTTTTACCACTTCGACAATCCTCTATTCTTATGTGAACAACCTACATGTTACAACGCCAACTTTTATACTTATGCGAGTTATGCATCTATGTATATTCAACTGATTTTTTTTGTATTCTATAAGGTAGTTCACAAAATTAACATTTTCACGGATTTAAAACTAGTTTCCTTTATAACTAGTGTTTATGGAACATAATAAAACATTCATAAAAGTTTAAATGGTCTGTATAGGGTCAAGTTAACATTATGCACTCCTTGTATTAAGAATGTGACACGGCGTTTGCTCATTTTTGCGTCGCTATTCAAAGGATGCTGTTAACAACCTCTTTCAAAGAGCGAGTATAATTTGATCGGGGTCGCATTTCTATGGGAATTTGTTGAATGCACTGACTGAATTTATAATTGTTTAGTATATTTAGAATAGTTGTGTTAACTAGCTATTTATTTTTTGTATATTTGTGACATTATATTATGCCAATCTGTAAAAACTTTGAAATATAGTCTAACAAAATACTACAGCATTTTGAATTTGAGTTTACAAAAAATGCATAATTCTAGTCTACACATACCTACTAACTACATATTACACTTTCAATTAAATATCGAATTTATATCCCGAGATTTATCATCAATATATTCAAACATAAAAACAAATATTTTTCGCGAGAAGTCAAATAGTAAATATATGTAAATATCTGCATGATATACAGTATAATACAGAAGCAGGTACGAGGGGTGTTCGGCTGCGCTGCTGCGCTAGAGTTGCGAACTGCAATTTCGTTAATCCCGCCATAGGTATTCAAATGAGCGCCTATGATTTATTGAGTGGAACATTAACATTTTTATTATTTGTTATTCTTACACCTTTCGTTGGGGCCGGAAGCCACGCGGCGTCTTGTCTCAGTGTACTCGTCCGTGAGACTTGAGCAATACACACAGCCCCGCCTGCGTGTCTACGCTCACAAAAACTCCACTACAAAAAGATTGCATATTATCATAGTTTACATATAAATTTTACGCGAATTCATTCCGTATTCACCGCGCCACGAATTCGGCGATTATAATGATAATTGCTCCGATACACGAACGTTCAATTTGATCTACGGCCGTGAGAATCGACGATTGATTTTCCGCGATCATTTTCTGATTCCACTTGATTGTTAGATATCGATATTTGTGATGGGATTTCCATATTCAATTATTTATCTTCATATATGTACACTTGTTTATATGCGATGTTGGTATTGACATGTAATTAATTACACTCAATATTGATGTTATTAAAAACATACTATTAAATACCTACTTTTAATTTTTATTATTACTATACCTATATTATTATATACCTACATAATAAATGCTATAAAATTATTTGTTTGCGTTCTATAATTTTAATTAAAATGGCAGTGCAGTGCAAAAATTATAATAGATACACCAGAGCTTTAATAATAGTATGTTCAGTGGCTAGTAAACGAAGGCCGGCTTAAAAGTTTTTATGTGGACTTACGGCCAGACATCGACAAGTTTGGCATCTTTGTGCAGCGTGAGGTGCGTGTCCTGTCCGAGCGGCGGCAGCTTGTAGTACTCGATGGGCTGCGACTGATTGTCATCTTGCACGGAGCTCAGCACCGCGGAGGTGGCGGCGCTCAGAGGGTGCTCCGCCCCGCTCGAGTAGTACGCGCGCCAAGACTCTCCGCTCACCTCCATCACTTCTTTGCGTCTCCTGCAAACAAAACACCACACTTAATTAAATTATTCGATATTCAAACAACTTGAGTATAACACAGACACGTTTTACTACGTGTAGCATTTCATTCAATCCGTTGAGTAAATCAAGTAAACATAGCGTAAAATACTGGTATACAAAACCGCTGTAGTTTTACGAATGAGTCGACTACAACTTACGAACCAGTTATTAGGCGTGACCATTTTGGTACGGATACTGACCTTTGATGGTACCCACCGGCGGTCATCGCATAATGTGACGCTACGTTTGCTAATTGTTACGTACACAGAACGTGAGTCAGCAGAGCTGGTGTCCGGTACGAGAGTGAAATGACTAGTTATCGGAACAAGCTCGAACCGCACGCAGGGGCGTCTCGTCTAATTCGGATGAGTTTATGCAAGTTCGCAGTAATACTCATACGTCACGCGGCCGCGGCCGGGTCGCCTGGTGCCGCGCAACCTGATGTAGAACAGGTCCGAACCACTTGCAGAACCGGAAGGATACGAGGCAAATCCCTGCTCCCTCGCTAACCAGTTTAGGTCGTCTGACGTCACGCCCAGCGGTATCCGACGATGCAGACAAATAAATAAAAAATGTTGGAAGCACGCGTCGGACGGGTTTGACCGGATCGTAGTTCTACCTGATTCCTGTTCCTGGTGTGTTAATTCATATTGGTATTTGTTATGTGAAATGTGACATACTTACTCACTGCTGACATCCCAACTGTAGACAACTAAACAAAACCGCAAATTTATCCCACTTATCTCTTCCTTCCAACATCACTCCTTATTCGTAAGGTTTAAATAATGCTTCGACTCAGCTCAGTCCTTGGTTGAAGTATATTCATATAATGTTGTAGTCTTATTTTTTGTATATTTGTTTTCAGCCCGGAGTGGCAAATTGTTACCAGCTCTTCTGTTACTCAATGTAACCTAACTGTGCATTAAGCTAACCTACAGAATGTCGCGTTAGTGTCAAGTAAGAATAGAATGTGCGAATTGGATCAGAGAACTGGAAAAGCCAGCTTCTGGCATTTAACCAGCCGAAGCGTGAGTCATTTGACGAGTTAACTGGCAGGCGGTGGAGCCGGGGGCCGGGCGGCGCGGCTGCACCACGTGAATGAGATTCCGGTAGGTGCGCACGTAAAAATCGTGCAACGAATCTAACAGGTTTGCTGGGGTCCTTGCGAGGCCACCGGGACTGGTCTAACCTGCCCAGCGCAGCTGAACCTCGAATTTCCGAACGTTTCCTATCATGTTCGCTTCGAATACATGTAAACATACAAGCCTGTTTGTATAACAGCTCATTCAACATAATGCTCAAGTTCTGGAAGTATTCAGCACAATGTTATGCAACAGATTTGACAAAGCGTCACTTGACTGGCATGTCTATAAATAATTAATTGATTACTCTTTTCTAGGCTGTCAATTGTTCAAGCCATTTAATGTTTCGCAAGTTGCCTACTCCTTATGTATTTGTTTGCTGTTGAGAATTGAATGGAGCGATTAGAAAGTATCGCGCAGCTGTCACGGAGACGTGACGTATGCTGGAGCGGAACGGATGACATCGAGCAAAGGGTTGAAGATGGCTTCGCAACACAAACAATACATTTGTCACGGCCATTCGGTGCACGATTTTTTCTCAGAGACAACTAAAACGTCCTTAAGCCTAGAGACAATCGTTTTTCACTATAGTGTTTCATAATATAAGGCAAAATCTAAGGCAACATCAATTTGAAAAAGTTTTATTAGATAAAGTATATGTGATATATAAAGCACGCTTGAGTGAAAGCTTGACTATGAAGTTGTCTCAAAGAATATGAATTTTGTGCTCGGTCGAGTCGGAGACATCGCGGGATGGATTTATCGAAGGTATACGATGTACAGCGAAACGATCAGTCGGCAGCGGCGAGTTTCGAAAGGCGGCGCTCGTCCACGTCCACGTCCGGTGACGCGTCCAACTATCGATCATTCGGTTCGTTAATAAATAACACGTTGGCGTCGCTCGCCGCTTATCTGCTGCCCGGGCATGTGGAAAAATTTGGTGTAGGTGTCGTAACGGAGCGGCACGCATGTCTTATAGGGTTGCGTGTGCCCGCCTGCCGAGCTTATCCTCTGCGGTCGTTGGCTCTCATGCTCTTGCTTAATTATTAATATCTTAATTAAAACCTGAGAAGCTGCGAGATAAGGGAATTGCTTAATAATTTTCTATTATACCTACGCAATAAGCTTTCGTTGCACTTACGAGATTGTCGCGCCAGTACCTACCTTCCTATAGATATAGTAATAGTTGGTTTATCGTTTGCAATAGACTTTCACGTAGATCTATTTAACCTGTCTCATATGTAATAACCTCACGTATATAAGTATCCATATTCCATAAAGGTTCGCGTCTCGCTGCAGATATATTGAATGACGCGTTAGCGGTGGAACAGGCCGCGCAGCTTCACCTCGCTCACCCGGCAGGTGCAGCCGACGTGCACTACGTACTTCAAGGGAAAGTGCAGGGTGCGGCTTAAATCTACGCATGTTTTATCATCGATGATAAGAGAAACTAGTATCTATCGCGACTAACGACTCATTATCCGCATGGAGCCACCGCTAAGCTTGACGTGATAGAAACTGATGATATAGACGATTATTTTTCATTAACTCGTAAATTACTTTGTACGCGTATATTGAAACCTGATTCTCAATACACGTTTTCTTTTAATTATTACACATTTTATGAAACTATAAATAAAGTCAATGAATTCAATCAAGCAATACTTAATTCTCTCGAAGTATTTACGACTTTATGAGGGGAACTTGTGTAAAGCTAAGTAACAGTAGCAGTTTAGTTTAGTATGTGTTTTTTAATAATAGATACGTTTAACACTGTCGGGCGCAATGTCTAGATATTAACACTTCTATCACGATATATTCACGAGTGAACTACACCCAGATATATCGCTATATTAATCTAATAACGCGTATTACAACAGCTTATATACTAATTTATATGCATAAACACTTTTTTATTTACTGTTTATAAATATGTCCATTGTTGTCTACCTACTAACAATTTATTTTCACACCGATGTATTACTATACATAATATATTTATCAGTGTCTTTAAATATAAAACGGCATCACAACATTTTAAATAAGTATGAACAACACCCTCAAATGCAATTTATTATGATTATCTCAATTTAGCAAAAGTGAAAATATGTCATTAATAATCCATTTTGTATTCCCACATTAAAGTAACGATTCAAGTAGGAATGTGGCTTCGCTGCATTTTGTCAATTAAAGAATTCGCTCCGTCGCCGTCGGATTGTGGCAGCGCTGAAGGCGCACTGTTATGGCAGCACAAAAAATGTACATTCTTCATACCAGTATAAATAAATAAGGGATGAGTACAGGGAGCAGTGGGCACTGGGCACACATCGCGCAGACACGCGGAGCAAAACTAAACGAGGAGCATTTTCGACAAACCTCTTTTTGCGCGTTGACGAGGAACGCATATGCGATGATTCATTTACGGACTTCTTCACCATACAAGTATGGCCAACATTATTACTTCTGTTTTCTTGGCAGCATTATGTACGGTCAACAAGAAATGTATTCTCAGAAATATGCGCCCACGCAGATTAAAGATGGAAACGCAACATGGGCACTAAATAAGTCATGTCTCCTGTCTGCGTAACTAGAAGCATTCGTGTCTGAAAGTTTAATTTCTCGTCGCCTCGCTTTGCAATTACTAGATATTATTTTAAGCAAACCAAATACTACATTTCTTATATACATACCTTAAAGAAATATACCTAGATATCAAAATATTTATAAATAGTATTTGTAACATCGGCTACCTTATTATTGCTATAATTCAACATTGAGTTATAGCAATAAACCAGTGGTAAATATTTTAGTGGATGCTTGCTTTTCCTAAACACGAAGAAAGCAACGCAGTGTATAAAATATTTTACAATGGAAAGTTAACAACAAAGTTATAACAAAATAAATACACTCGATTATTTTGAACGAAAACGCTTCTTGAGGTAAATCTCCTCTAATAAAACATTTTTAATGTTGATGTTCTTGAATGTCATTGATTCATAACGTTTCATTCTTTTTTATTGTAACTATCAATAGTAATTTTAAGGTAAGCTTCTAAATAAAAGGGGTGATATTGATACATCGATTAGGTGCCTTGGGGTCCTTTCTATAACAAGTGTTATAAATATCAAAAGTAGAATAGGGTTCTCTATTGTTTATAATCTATTCAAATATAAAAACCGTTAGTTTTATACTTGATAATAATAATAACTGACGATGAACTGCTTCTAAACTACAGAACTACATATGTCTGACCGCATTCACGTCATTTTATGGACTCTGTCACTTCATTTTATATTTAAAAGTGACATTTGACAGGAAATAAAATTTGATTCAACGCGCATATAAAGTTCTTATTGATAATTCTTTTGAAAACCGTTGAGTGACCGTTGAGTGACAACACTGGAGTAGGTTGACACGGAGCTTGTAGTGGATGAATGCGACGTTAACTTGCGATTATAAGAAGTGTTCTTTGTATTATTGTGTGTGCTCGGTCGGGTGACAGGGCCGCCGCGCCGCGCCCGCCGCCGGCCGCGCAACGCTGCCGTCATCCTAACTGTGCAGATATCTCGATCAATACCCACTTTATCTGTACTGTACGCCTTTATAACTATCACAATTGAAATTTTAGTTAGTAGTTAGTTTATTCACGGTATTAAAACATGATGCAAAAATAGATCACAATATCTTCGCACTCTGGTTTCTTAAATTGGCTCTTAGAAAAAAAGCAGGTCGGTTTCTTACACTTACTGAAAGTAAGTACTATTATATAAACTAATTTTTAAATACTTGACAGTTAGACTAGACTATACGTGTGACACGTTACTACTGGCGGGTTCAATCTCCGGCTCGGGTATTGCCGACAAAAAATGCTCAAACACTTAGTCCTATGAAACAAGTAGGCAATTTTTCATTGTTATTGCCGGTCAAAATCAAATTCACACCTCATGTAATTACTTATCGACTACTTTTCTACTCGACTACATTTCATTTATTTTTTTCATTTTTAACAACGTAGCTGCAGTCTATTAAATACCAAATGATATGAGTCATCACATCAATGTTTAAAAAGGCTTGATTCACTTAAATTAGGCCCTTACGGTTATGTAAGTAATGTACAGGAACGGATTTAATGATTGCGAGACCCAAGCAGCTCATTTTTGCGAGTCCCATGTCTATTTTGGGAAACGCTCGCAGTATATTTATAATAATTACGAAAGAAGATAATTGTATAATACTTTTAAGTCAGTTTTCTAAAGCTATTTCCACTTGAGTTGCTTAAAAAAGGCCCTGCAAAAGCGATTTCCTAGCGCTTCCTTTCTTTTAGGTGCTAAGGAATCAAAGCAAATATATATTAGTATAGTTAGTAGACTAAAAAAACCTTGATCCTAAAGTATTATTGAGTAACCCTACATCTTATTTTTTGAATATTCAACTTATTAAAACATTCATAAATAGAATCACGCCTGTTTCTCAAAGGGGTAGGTAGAGATGATTCTGAGATACTAAAATCAAATTTAAATATTTTTTTACTTTTGAAAAATTTAAACGGTCAAGTACATGTTTTAATACTTAAATTGCAAAAAAAGTATCTTTCTCTCGTGGCAAAAAACAATACAATCAATCTACAACACGTACCGAAAACATGAACACAACCAATACATATGAATAACGTAATGATACAGTGTAGCTTTAAACACAACATGTAAGAGTGTCTTTTAAGACAATTTTGCCATTTAACAGTGAGGCCCGAGGGGAAGTGCGGAAATAGAGACGATATTGAAGGCCGCCAGCGTCTGTTTACGTCGCATAAGTACATATATGCTCGCAATTATACAGTACCGCGAACGCAACAAAAAACTTAACCACCACTTATCATCGATCATTTAAAACTAATTATCTTTAACTAAATATTAAACATCCCGTTTTAAAAGCATACATAAATTAAATAAAAAATGTTTTGTTATATGAGAATTATAAACGACAAAACTAAGGATATTTGTGACCACAAATAGTCACAAGAATATATTATACTAATCGTCTTAACGGTGAGGCTCGAAGCGTACAAATGTTTCGGTTTCACTACAAATCAAAATGATATATACAATCGAAGTTGCACGCATTAAGCTCTAGTTAAGCTCGCGTAAACTGTCTTATTAGAAGAGTTACGAGCTTAGAGAGAAGGAACGCCCGCGGCGCTCGCTCTTCTCTAAACCCAAAATAAATGCTTCGTTTCCGTTTTGTCTGACTTTTCTAATTTGAATTTCGTGTGTGGTCCATGTTCATCGAGAAGGCGTTACTTAATAGCTTGTTCAGCCTTTCTTATAAATGACAACCACTACTATTATAAATCTGTAAACAATATAAATAGTGTAAAGTAATAACTTAATGGGTCGGTAAAATAATAAGTTGGAATCGTCATGTCGTTATCTCAGTGAAAAAAAACAAAGAACAAATTCTGGAGTGAGCTCATTTTGCCGCGCAATTCTGTCAGTTAGTCATGTTTGGGCTGAGCGACTCGCATCGGCTGATTAAAGTCTGCACGTTTCAATGGAAATGTTAATGTTCTCGATTGTGTGCTAAACGAGATACTCACCAAACGGCCAACTGAACAAAGAGACCATATATCTATAAATTTCATGATGCGACCTATACGAATAAAAAACCAATGAATGACACTACAAATGAATTTCTTCTATAAAGTTGCAATAGTAAAAACTGTGATACGTATTATTGGATAGATTCGGCTGCTGTCGTTAAATCAGCATGAAGGTATAAATTAGGAACGTCGCGTTGTTGTGTGCACAAAGCAGCGCGCGGCCGCGCACAGTCGCACCGCGCATTGTGGCGTGCGAATTGAAACAGGTTGTGGTTGGCAGGTATCTATATAACGTGATTTATGCCCGATTATGTTATACTCCTGCGACTATAATTAAACCGCGAAGCCATTATTCCCTAAAGATCTACAAGTTCTGCGACACTGCCCACGGAAATGTTGATTTAATGCATTGAGATTTGTTATCTCATTGTTAAACATAGATGAACTGTCCGGGCTATTATTAGACAAAGAATTAAGCAACTCGATAGTTGTTTTACAAATTCCATACTCAACATTGGAACGTTAATCTGTACCGCTACATAAACACCATCATTTAGCAGTTAATATGTACTACCGTTCTAACCATTTGCCTAAAAAAATCTTATTCAAAACGATTAAGACATACCTCTACGGACAAGTCAATAAGCTTTGTAAAATGAATGTAAATATTTGTCGTATTAAGATAATTTATCGGGAATTCTGTATGAAAAAGTGACACAAATAAAAAAAAATGTACCGACTAGTAAGTGCCGGTGTACGGACAGGAGAGGCGCCTTGCGGCAAAGAAGCCTTTTAAAAAATCGCAAACAACTCGTCAGCAGGCTGACAATTGTGAGAACTCGATCAATTATCCTGTGCAAATAGTAATTGTCAACAATAAATAAAGTATGAATTAAACTGTACAAGAACGTTTTCATTATCGGTACACTGTTAAAATAGCATGTCAATCATTTTACGAAGCAATCAGCGGACTCACGATGGCAGGGCGCGAGATAAGCTTTTAATTACCTCGGACGCATATTTACATATTGTAGGAGATACTCGGTGGATATATCGCAATTAGGGGCGTATGCATCTTCCTTTTACGCTTCTCAGAGGCTGAGTTTGTTGTATTGGATAACATCTGTTTGACGGAAAGATTAAATGCTCTCACGGGGGAAAACTGCAATAACTTGTGCGCAGTACATGCGAACCAACGGTCGCGGGATTACCATTCTGTTTAACATCCAGTGACACCATATTTTATCACAGACTTCGATTATTTACTACCTCAATCTATACATATAATTTGCATTTTATAAATTAACTAGCGGCCCGTCCCAGCTTGCTCGGATGGACATTTGTTTACTTTTTGTAGATATTATTTATTATAATAATAGCCATTTTCGTATCAACCCATAAACGTCCCACTGCTGGGCACGGGTCTCCTCCATACACTTGGAGGGATATTAGCCTACTACACCACGCTGGCCAGACGGGTTGGTATAGGGTTTTGTTTCGAGTTTTCCTTCTCTTGCAGTAGATATTTGTCTGCCTGAATTAATCCTTTAGTCGACTCCTACGACACCCTCGGGATGGAAAGGGGTGGTGACATTTTGTATTCATAATCCGTCACCACACGGAAATAGCCATTTTACTCCGTAATAATATAACAATCTACTGGTAAAAGGATTTTTAATCAGTCCATTTTTAAGTTAATTACAAAGTCTATTACAAAGAAGCATACAAAAAAATTAATCTTTTCTCTTTATAATATTAGTAAAGACATGTAAATCCTAAAGTATAATATACAAATACCGTAGGGAAATAAATAACTAGCAGTACATTAAGAGCCGGAATGTTTGCGGGTCAAAAAAATTCCAACAATGAGTTTTCAAAGTCGATGTGCTCATACACTAAAATCCACTTCAAATACAACAACTAGGTATGTACATATCATCTGCATAACTTACACAAAAGTGCCCACAAGAGTACAATGAACCAATAGTAAGTTGATAAGTAAATAAATTCATATAATATTTATTTATCCCTGCTTTTACTTTGTTTATAAAAAAAAATCCGTTTTTGGCTAGCACTAAGTATTTACTATGCAATATGGCTTCCCAAATAAAACCAAATGTTTCATATAAAATGAGATTTGGAAAATTCTGCAACAAAAGCTCCCAATTTTTTAAAGACGTCCCTAGTTAACATTTATTTATTTATTTATTTATTTAATAAGCACAACCACATCATACATATTAATACATTTATAATAACATTTCTTTGGTATTGTCTCTGATTCAAAGCATTCAAAGCTAGGTAACATTTTTACCCAAAAGTAATGTAGATATGAATGTTTATTTTTCATTTTAACTATAACTGAAGTGATAAATACATTAGCTAATCATAAATCTACGTGACGGTTTTTATAAGCACTGTTCGAGATAATATCATTTAAAATTATAGAGTGATAAAAGCTCGGTAGCGTTCGGCACGTTCGATATTTGCTAGTTACCGTAGGAAACGTATAATGCGCCAAATCGGCGCCTACTAATTGCGGAGGTAGATAATTTACGAGCAGTCTGAATAACCTAGCACCGTCATCGTCAGCCTTCCGCTACGACTACGTAACAGACCTAAAGGAATTTACTAATTTATGTTACCAACAAGATAATATTGACAAATAAAACATAAGGCATCCGATAAGCAATCTTACCCGATACCAACAACTATATATAACAAATAAATTACTATTGGGCCCAAAGCAGTAATAACAACATCTCAAAACAAGCTCTCGTGAACCATTTTGGAGGCAGTAGATTTATAATTATTGCAAGATACGAATAGGAAATACCTTGTCTTTATCAATCTGTTAAACAACTTTTCTCAAACTTTCTCAGGAAATCGTAATACGATTAGGTGCGCCATTATAGGTAGATGTACGTCGCTTGATGATAGACTATTATGAGAATATGTTAAAATCTTATTAGTGAGATGTATAACGTTGTCGCTTTTTTTTTTGCAAGAACATAATTTTATAGTTAATTTACGTGAGATAGAGTAAAACGGCGCGGTTGGTCGCCGGCGAGCCGGAGCCCCGCGCCCCGCCCGCGCCGCTGTGCTATCTAAATGCAAATCGGATAGGTTCGGTGGATGTCCACGATAAATCAGCCTCACGGCCCGCGCTCCGTTATCCGTCCGAGTCGCCCTCGGGCGCGACTCTGCGACGTACTACCATGATATCATACCAATTCACAATGCAATTATGCCAACCAAAACTATGATTAGATACAATTGAAACTAACTACAAAATATGAACTAACAAATACCCGGTATTGTTTGATAATTTTGAACCCAAGGGCAATCATTGCAATCAATGTAGTTGTTTAGAATCCTAAATATTTGTGTATCTAACGGTTATTAGCAGAACTAATGGTGACAAGAAAATTATGTTCATTTTAAGAGCCTTGAAGTGAACCTAAATGCAAAAGGTACTTAAGGAAACGCATTGCGCAGAATCATTTATCATTATTGTAGTACAAGCGTAAATGGACGTTGGTACTAGAATATAGTGACTGTATCCATTACTATGTCTGTGGAAACATTTAACAAATACTATATTGCAAGTTTACAAAATGTTCGCATTCTGTAATACTTTCTGGTATCTATTGTAAAGAAAGTAAAAAGCATTTTCCGATACTATCCTCGGTGGCGCATAGGTAGTGCGTACCGCTGCCATGCTGAGTTTGATTCCCAGGTCGATTGGTCAATGTGGTTACCTCGCCATCAACATCGCCCCAATTGCTGTGTGTTTGATGCCCATACGAGTCAAAATTTTGTCTAATCCATAAATATTTGTGCCGTACGTTATTTCCATGAATTGTATGTTTTAAAGTCCTACGCGCCTTGTGGCTTATTTCCTAGGGCTGAATAAAAATATATATTTTAATATGTGCGATAAAACCTTAAAGAGACATTAAAACTCTTTAATATAGATAATAGTTGTTATTCAGAACGCAATAAACCTTATTTAAAATAATATAATATTAGCGAATACAGTGTTATTTACATAACCACATATTTAATCAATTTTCTTAGCTATGTATTATAGCATGCCGCGTGCATGTTAGTTTTATATAAGCCCACAAATCAACAGTTGCCTTTACCTAGGCGTAATAAGCGGTATCTCTGTGTGGTTGTTTTAGTATAGAATCATAAAAGCTCTGTTCGCTTTGCAATCAGATAACTTAATATTGTACATATGTACGAATGTGAGTTTGTTTGTTTGATGCTCATTTATACGTTAACTACTTGACTGATTAATATGATTTTTTGTATAAGTACGTTTTATGGGGTATAGCTAGACAAGGGCAAAGGGTATCTTTCAGTAGAAAAAATAAACAATAATAATGTCTGTGTGTCTAACTGAATTTCGGTCACGTCGGCTAATCTCAACGAAGACTAGCCCCATCTATCTGCGCGAGGGGTATTATAGTGGATAAATACATATGTGCTCAAACACAGGTGCACCCTTTATTCTATCACTCTCATATTCCGATAGGACGGCCATCCGACACAACTAGAATAATATCGTAGGACCAACGACTTTACGTGCTTCCCGAGGCAAGTAAGGGTGGCAGAGAGGCACTATTGCAAATTTCTTGACATGAAAACCCAACATTTATTTTTGACTTGTCACGGGTAACAAACCTGTAACCTAGGCAAACAGCAGTCGCATTTAACGACCACTACACCAACGACAATAATTTTAATAAAAATAAGACACAGTTGACATTTAACACGAGCTGAACATCATATAGGAACTGGACGTTCGAATAACAGGCTCCCTCCAAAACTTCTTATTTGTACAAGGTTCCTAATTATTAAATTGCAATCAAAAAATTTTAGCTTTTATATTCGTACTAGCACTGTGAACGAAACTATATCGCGATTCAGATGAGACTAAACAACGACATCTAGGACGATATGCTGAAAAATTTTAATATATATTTTTAATGCAATTCTACAATATTATTGAGTAATAGCTTGAACACGAGCAAAACCGCAAACGGAATCTAGTATACAAATAATTGTCGCTTAGTAGCGGCGTCGGCGTCCATTCCAACTTCATAACCGTTTTTATTGACTAGTTCCACTAGTCGGAATCTAATTAGATTACCTCTGTTCAGGTCTCTAAGATTAAAAATTATCTCCGATCGAGCCGAACGGAAATGTCTCCGTAATAAAATTGTTTTCTGTTACACTTTTTTTCTATCTTCCGTTCTCGTTTATCGTGTTTATGATGTCATTGAACATATAATCTATTATGTATGTGTAGTATTTATATACGAGCTAGGTAATATTTCAAGTCCTGGAGGGGACGTCAGGAAATAAGAGTATTAGTCTGTATGTCTATGTATTTTTTTGTAGCATTAAAATTTAGTAAAGGCCTAAAAGTTTTGAAATTTTGTACCCTTACACTACACAAATTAAAGAAAACCTATAATATCCAATTGAAAAAAAATCAAAACGCACCTTATAAGACGTGCTTAAGACGACTGTTTTAAGCTTCATAATGATTTATACACAACCTAAATTAATCATAACCTTAATCAAGAAAATAACGTTATTTAACTAGTCAATTGTAAGACCTCGATTAAATCGATAAGGTATTTAATTTAATAAAGCACAGCTAAAGTGTCTGTACGTCTACTTATTCATACTTTATATTTATTATATTGTCTACAGACACAGATTCTTAATAATTCATTTGATTATATTTAGCTATGTACAAATAATCACATAGATTTCAACAACATGCTATTTAATCCACGTCTTGATTTTAACTAATACAAATATTTGTTCACACTCTGTTTGCATAAATATGCATTTGGAATTATAACGCGAATAATTATAAGACACATTTAAAGTCTCTCTACCCGAACTTCGGTGACTAATCTCGAATGAGAATAGACTAGAGAGATCTGCGTAGGAGATATTATAGTGCATACACAAACACAAGTGAACTACTTATTCCCTCACTCTCATAGTCTGACCACGACCTGACGATCTGAGAAACCAGACATAAGAAAAACGATTCTACATGTTTAGGCACTGAGTAGTAAAACCGCCAATTCCCTAACTCAGACTTCTTTGTGAATTTCTTGGCAGAAAATATCAATATCTATAATTGGCCCGACCCGGGAATCGCACCCAGTAACTCGTGTTTAGCAGTCCCACGCAACTGCTACTAGACCAACAAGGCAGTTATAGAAAATAAACCTTTAATGTGCGTCTAAGTATTTAAGTTTATTATTAGAATTATCAACTTTTTAATGTTATTACCAACTTCCGACAATCTAATTAGTTTCACATTTACAGTTCAACGAAACCAATAAGAGAGGCTTAGCTCGACATCACCGCTCGAAAATTTTGTTAAACTTTAAAAGGAAATACGAAATAATTAATTAGATTCGTATCTGTTATTTGATATTCACAGAAATACACCATAAAGTTTAAGTTTTATGATACGAATTAAAAACATAATAATATGTTTAATGACTGATGATATTATCAAAAGCATTCGATCATTATACGATAGCCGTCGAAATATTCAAAATAAATATCAATTAACATGTTAATCGTGCCTTAGAAGAAATACTAATATACATGTCTGATCTACCAACCCACATTAGTCCAGCGTGTGTGGATCAAGGTCTGAACCCTCTCAGTTCTCTTGATATAGGAGACCCGTGCCCAGCAGTGGGACCTTATTTATGTTAATCGGGAAAAATAAAATTGATCAAATCGATTTTCATCATGGATAAATATAGAGGAGTCATGAAAAGACGCAATTTTATGTAGATACGGACACTTAACGGGCACAATTATGTAAATATTCAACGTTGATTATTGCCTAGTAACCACCGACTAGTTGCGGGAATTTATCGCTATACCCACTGCAAGTTGCAATTGCAACTACTGTTACTGATCTATGTCCACCACTAAGAGTTGCTAATTGCTTATGCAACATTTTAAACATATACTTATGCGTTATTATATAATGGCAAAAATATATATTTTTGTCTATACTTGTAACTATAAATGTATAATGTCAGCATTTTAATTCTTAGCATAATTAATTACCTATATTTGGTCAGCGGACTACATATATATTTTAAATTTAGCCAAATTTGAATGGACCATGTTTTTGTAAACGTGTTATTTTTTTATATGAAACTAACTTTGTTTCGACAATATAATAAATATATATTGTGTGTGACTAAATATAGTTTAATTAATATAGTAACAAAACTTTTGCCTGTTGCTGAGTGTCGTGTTATCAGTGCTGTGGTAGCTTGGCGAAATAGAATGCGCCCTTGACGTACTAATGTATAGTAATAAATTATTGATGCAGTGTAAATAAATAAATTAATGATAAGTACTCGTGCACGATTGCAAACTGTTAATCTAATATATTATTCTTACTTATAATATGTAAGCGGCACAACACACCTCGCATATCTCGAGGAATGCAGGCTGTCTCGTTCTAATCAGACAATGCATTATAATAAGTAACTCCTGTAATGATAAAATTGTTAAGTAAATTGTTCTCGTAATGAAAGAGTGGGCTTAGAGTTTGAAACAAAACTGTATCCTTTACCCCGTGGGAGAGCCTCACCGTAATTTCATATACATGATAATTTTTCACCAAAACTCTTTGTATAAGCAATTATAAGTGCATTTTGTCGGTGTGTCTGTCATTAACTTAAACGTACGATGTTATTTTAAGGGCCGTAATCGCCGTTCCAGCGAGCCTCTGCGCTTTTTTGCGTACGCTCACGGAAAGCTATGCATTTAAACGCTTGAATTATGAAATTACAGTATTGAGTGTAAACAAGAAACGTCTAGAGGCAAAGTTTACGTACGCACGCAATACATTTTAGTTTCGAGGCTCGTCCTGTATAATCCTGTCCAATAAATTAAAAATTGCGTATAATTATGCCAGTGATCGAAATAGATAGGGCTAATTTACCTAAAATGAGCGACATGGAGTAGAAATACTAAGTACCTAATATTTCATTTATTTTTAATCGAAGGTAAAACATGCAAAAACCTATATATGACTAAGATTAGGTTGTAAAATGGACAATGAAAAGAAAATAGCTTTAATATCAAATCAGGACAAAAGAAGATTATAGCTACAAAATCTTCATCAGCGCGTTTAAATCTTTTGTATGACCGCGTGACAACTCAAGTTATTTTAGAAAATAAAAAAATAATCGTAGTTAACTTACACAATTATGAGTTAATTACCTAGATTATCTATTTACGTTATAAACAACATTTTTATAGTACAATCACTAAACAAAACCATAAATGACATAAAAATTCAGAAGTCTACTTACTTTATTTGTTACCTACTTAACATTATTGTTACTTATATTATATATATATATATATATATATATATATATGTATATAATTTCGTACATTACATCTATGTACCTATGATATCGTGACGAGTCATACTCTCATATCAGACCTGCTTTTATCGTCAAAATATTGGCACAATACAAGTAGCTATTGTCTCAGCTAAAAGTATCCACTTACATATTACTGTTTACTGACATATCCTAATTCATTATGTAAGCTCGACACCCAGAAACAAAGACAATCTATTGATGAAATCGCTGTATTGATTCACAATGCGTAAATTCATTTTGTTATGACAGGCGAGCATAAATTCACTGCGGGACCCTCGGATGCTGCGAAACAATGAATGTCTCCCCATCGGGCGATTGTCAAAACTGTGAGATATTACCTCGGCCGCCGTAACGCTCATGGACAGAGGGCAAAGAAAGGGTTGAACTTACAACAATGGCCCGGTTCGCAATTTTCTTTTTAATGATAGGGAGACAATGGTCAGTGCACCGCTCACCGTGTGAAATCAACGAAGACAATTTATACTCGCGATGGCCTTATAAAGTAACGGAATAAATTAATAAGTTTTTTCTACGAGATAAGCTTATGCAAGCTTTGTCACGACAGCGTACAATAAATTTGATTAATAGTTTGAATTATACAATTTACAACGTTATTATTAAATAAAAGTTCAGAAGTGACACATATAATATTTACTTATGCAAAAAGTTCATAATGCAAATTCAATTAATATTCATATACAATTTTAACTTAATGCGTTTTTCGAAAAGCATAAGTGTCATTTATTCGTTTAACTTTATCTTATGTCGCAGAAATAACGCAATAAACACCTGCAAGCAACCGCAAAATTACAGGCTCCTGGTGTCAGCGTGGTGCGCTAACGCAGCGCACAATAGCTCGACTGCGCAGTGTGCGGTGCGCAACGTAACACAACTGATTGCCAAATTACAGGGTAAAGTGTCATAAACACCGGTTGTGGACGGCGACTCGAGAATGCTTATTATTCATTATTGTTGTTTACCGCATTTGAACTGTATCTAACGCGAGGGATTAAATGTGCCGAAGTTAGAGACCGCAAGCGGTGATAATTAATCAGTGTTAGCGGATATGTAATAATCATCTAACATATTTGTCAAACTGAAAAACTTGTTGTTGTTATTAATAATTGACTGTTAGGGCTGGCATTTAGCCATATTTGTTGTGACTTTTAATGATTTATTATAAATAGATATCAACATTCTAAAATGTTACAAATTACGATACTACTAAAACTAAAAAACACTCATAGATATCCATAATATATTGCAGATATTAAATGTACAAAAATATTTTTAACGATATTTAAAATAGTACGAGCAAAGAATTAATTATATTTCGCTTTAATGACAACATACGCCAGTTGCACAAAAGCCCTAAAGCGTTGCGGACCCTAATAAAGGCTGACGCATAAGAAAGCGACAAAAAATTAAGAATCACCCCGATGAGCCATTATCTTCACATGTTAAAAATAATATGGTCATAGGGTAATGTACATTCATGCGAGCCACGTCCAGGAGCGCATTTGAATATTGTATTGTGGTGCACACCCCTGGCTGCGCCGGACTTCACACGCTCTCGGCAGGTACCGCACTGCGCCTGCGACCCCCGGCCCGCCCTGCGACCACCGCGCGCACCGGCTCAAGCGCATGCCTACTGCGATCTACGCTACTTGACACGTCATTATTTTAAATTAATTATGTCAAAAACTAGCTTCTGTATGCAGATTCGCCTATGTATTATTATAAGAATTGTATTAGTAAGATAATAATCTAGCGTATAGTTTCAGAAATTACCTCATACATAAAAACAACAACTTTAATCTCTTTATAATTAATGTATATTAATTCAAGATTTTATCATATTTTTGGTTTTTGACAATTCTGTAATAAATTATATTATATCTACATTTTATTTAATTCAATCATTGGCATACAATACCTAGGTTATAAATTAAATAATAACTTTCCATGCAATATAATAAAATATAATATTCCATGCATTTATTTTAATATGTATTTTATGGCAAAGTAGTCATGAATTCGAAAGGTATCGTTTATATCAATTTTTTATGTTTGTTTTTTGTCTAATTTCATTACGATCCGTTGAACTGCTTAACTGTGACATTTTAACAAGCTGACATTATTTTGCATTTATAATATTACTACTACTATATCTCTTCATTGATTTATTGAGTTCGAAAAATGCTCTTCATATAGCTATTATTTACCTGATAATAAAAAATATGTAAAGTAATCCTTGGAAATAATATCATAGCAAAAATATACATACATGTATATGCTAGATAACATAATTATGCAAATTATATTTTATTGATCTGAATTTATGTACTAATTTACATTGCAAATAAAAAATGCTAAGTAATAACGAAAAAATGTTAACTTGACACTTTTGGTACTTATAATGCGGTAGGACACGTCGTTTTATGTTTATATTCATTTATATTAAAATGTGACTGCCTCGCTATCACACGACACGCTTATGTTAGCAAGGCAAATCGTGGGTTCAACTACTGGATTTTTTGTTAGTAAATCCAATAAACCAGCAGTCGTATTTTAACTCTTGCAGTAGATTACATGCATTGTTAACAAACATAAAAATTATGATCAAAATACATATACATTATAAGTTTCGAATTGTAACAAACTGTTTGTATTATTTATTTGGTGTGCAAAGAATATTCTATCTATCTATCATACTCGGAACATCTATCCTCAGATAGATGTTGTATGACCCTCAGGTCATACAAATATTTACCCCGCGTGGGAATCGAACCTTAACCATTCAGCTAGGTGTTACTAGTCCAAACGTGCATCTAAAATTACGCTTGGTATATTGCAAGAGGCTCGGCCCCTATATCTTACATAGCTTGTTGTTGTAGTGATACTTTGTAATTGTATTAAAGTATCAAGATTAGTTGGTCGCGCTATTTTGATAGACTCGCAATAGTATTGTTCGTATCGTACTTGCCGTTATTGCTAATAATATAATAATTATTAGTCGTGTACTTATATTATAAAGTTAAATTCGAATTAAATGCGAGTAAATTATTTATTAATAATGTGCACAAATTAAACACAGAGCATTTTTTTTTATACCTATCGTGCTTAAACTTTTGCATAAAATACACTTTGAGGGGCTCGTTGGTTAATAATATCGCGAATTACTAAATTTGTGACGTTAACGTAACGACGCTTTTGTAGTCTGTAGATGGGTTACAGTTTTCTAAAACGCATCAAGACATGGCATGATGGCATATAAAGCCGTGGGGCCTACGAGTAATTTCGCTTCAGTAGTTAGGAAATTCAGGCATTGCCGCACGAGGACTCTGTATGTTGGCTTACCAGTCGTGTCGGAACAGTAGTCTGATGAGATATTCCGACACGACTAGACTAGTATTCTTGTGTATGTTTTCAGTAAGATACACTGCCGTGACCGAAATCAGACAGAAATGATACACTCACAAAATTAACTTGAAAGCTGCAATTTATGTAGAACTGGTATTACTGAAGTTCATGGGCGATGATTACCACTTATGTATTCTCAGATGAGTCGCCGAGACGACCGTTATCAATGGCAATAAAAAATAAGGAATACTTGATATATGTTAATTGCTTAGAATAGTTTATTTAGTCCAACTACAAATCGTATTATTTGGCTCTATTTTATCCTGTTACTCTCAATGATTTGCGATAATATAGTATAGAAATTCATACTATTGTGACTTAAATTTAATTTGTCTATACCTAAATGGGTGCTTAAAATCATTTATTAATGTCTAATGAATTATAAATTTACACATATACCTATAAGGTAAGAGGAGACTACGTAAAGGGGTCTCGAACTTTCGACGTCGACGCGACGCCGGCGACGGGCATTTCAAACTAAGAGAGAATCGTTAAGTAAAATAATGCTATAAATCTCAGATTCCGTTACATGAGGCTCGTCATACTTATAAAAGTAAGATTAAAATAATCTATTACTTTAAAATAAATTGTTACAAATTACTTGTTGTTTATATGAATAAGTACAGCTATTTTCAATGCGATGATAGCTATATAAAATTGATACCTGAACGACCTCTTTGAACTTTCACAAGGAGCTTAAAATATTTTTAAATTTGATAAATATGACGGTTATGGCAGGAGTTCTTTATTAAAAACGTAGAAAAAAAGTAGTATTAAATCATGTATGTTTACTACAAAAAGTAGCAGAAAATAATTATTAATATATAATTTAAACCGCTACTGCCATCTACCTTTACGAAAAGGGTAGGGTGGCTTATAATACCGTACCGTATAAACCGTACTTTCCTAAGACATACTCTTCTATTTTTATTCGTGGGCCCGTAAGACTACTAAAAAATAATTATTAAATTTAAAAGTTGCATTGGGGCCCGTGGGCCCGCCTCAATGCCAATTTTAAATTTTAAAAAAAGCCACTGTACCCTACGAAAAGTGGCAGGAAATAGTGTTTATAAACGCAACTTATAAATATTTGACCTAATTATTGCTTTGTCTGATTCATCCGTAATTTTTTAATACCTAATTACTTTTGATACTAGCAACGAGTTACATTTTTTAGCTCAACATGGAAGCAATAAAATTCACTTGATACATAATACACGATAACCGATTATTCTTAATTACATGCTATACATGAATAATATCCAACAATAACTGCCACTGAACGTTTTACTAAAAAGGAAGTTTGTAATAAATCCAAACGAACACCTGCCACTCCGACGCATTCATATTTAGAATACAACGATAACGTTGACGATTCCAAGTTGCAATAAAATACGTTGTTGTAATATCGCATGTCACATGACATTCGTGAGTATTCAGCTTTACCGGTGCGGGATGGCGCGCTTGCGCGGGCGCAGGGCTTTAGAAAGCGCGCTCACCAATAAATACTCGTCCGATTATGATCTACGGCGCGTAGCCCGTAGCTACATCGTATACAGATGCTATGTATCAGCATAGGCGTTGCGTATTACTGCCAGACACACCTCATCTAGAAAATTATCCGTATAGAAAACATATGGCACTAAATGACACAGGGTGAAACGGGTAAAAACATACTACATCCATAGCGCATTAATTAAAGATATAAACATCAATTTACTTTTTGTCTGGTATGTTTTCTATAGACCAATAAACAATGTTTGAGGCTTGCCTACCCTTGAATGCGACCGAGAGAGCGCAACCATGTGGCCCGCATTCCGCGCTGCACTCACGCTTCTACCTAGAAAAACTTACACGGCGCGCGTGGGATTCTCGGGAACTCGCTAAACAAACACGAAAAAACTCGATGCTAAGTTAGGACACAATGAAGCTCCCACATTAATACGTCTCCCGAGCTTTAAATGGATAGCTACAAAAATATGACAACAAAACAATCCCTTTCAGTAGATGTTTGCACGAAGTAAATTTTTAAAGCCATCCATTAAAATAATAAGTTAACTGTTCGTAAATAAGTCCAATTAAGTGTTTAAGTTCTTTAAAAATAGCAAGAGAATCGTATGTAAAGTTAAGTGCACATTCTCGATGAAATGCTTGAGCATAGTTTAATACACCTACATGTTTTAGTGAAATTCCGTCAAGTGTGTAGTCGAGGCTGCTAAGCAACTAATAAAATGGTAATTGCATACCGTGTGTACTCTGTTACATGCATAGGTGTGACGCGCCCTGCCGTGCTCAGCGCGCGACGCCCGCGGCACATATTAGCATACACTCGGCTGGTCGGCACGGCAAGGCACAGGCTCTGCTCCGCTGATGCCGCATTGCCGTATGCCGTGCCGTAGCCATATAGAAATCATCCATAATGCCAATACCAACATGTCGTTCATATATGCGTAGGAGGTAGTATCGCAAAATGTTTTTAAATGTGGGTCAGCCGAATATCAGCTCAGCGAAGTAATTGGATATTGAAGTAATTGTACACCTATACGCCGTTTATGTTTTACTGCATCATAGCCTGTTATTATGTTACCAGTTCATGATTTATTCTTTATTAGTCGCAATTTAGAAAGATGAATGTTTTCAATGTGTACGCTGGGTGCTTAAGTTCCCATCATGGGTTTATTGTGAATATATATAATGTAGGTATAGCTTCTAAATATGCTAATATAATACGATAACATAGTCAAGCTTATCAAGACGTAACGGAGAAAACGTCGCTTTATATATGTAAAAGTAAAGTTTATGGATAATTTATATCTAATAAAGTTTCAATAATAATAGTGTTATTAAACAAAGCTGAACTGTAACAATAGATAAACTAAGGAATTAATGATTGATTTAGTAGCTCGAATAAGCGCGTTTGGCATCGGTAGCCAGGTTTATATCACGCAAGTCTTACTGCCGACGTTTTGATATAAGGTAACGGCACCTAATTCCGAGGGGTTCTGAAATTGGCACCTAATTCCGAGGTATTTAGAAAAACAGTATTTACTCACGATATACAAGCTATTTTTTACCAGAATATCTCTTATTTAGTAGATAATATATCTACATGTCGATATATTATCCAAGGTAAGGTGTAAAGTATAAGATGTTTAAGATAATCAATAAGTTTCGCAACGATAGCCGGTCCAAACTCACTTTTCATACATTTGGCACCCCGTGCACGTAAATACCACGTTTTTTTAAATAGCGTTTATCTTGTTATTTTAGTACGGTGTGTGTAATTCTTTGCGTTTAATTAGTAGAAGGACTATATTTTTATAAGTATAACTTAACTTTTTTGTATTTTACTAAATAAATAAAGGCGAAAAAACGTTTTGAAAATACCGCGGAATTAGGTGCCATAAAAATTAGCCGGTTCCTTATTCCGATGTATGCCACGGAATAAGGATTTCATAGACTTAGTTTCATTTTTGGTTTTCAGGATTGTTTTTAGGATTAGGCACTTCACACTTTAGATTTACTAACTTAAGTAGTCAATATATATAAGATCTAATTACGAGGTACATTTTTGCATCGCATTCACTAATTATAGCATATCAAAGGTGGTGTATTTAGGTATTTTGTTAATTTGTTGTATGAGTATTTCAAGACAAAAAATCTAAGTTTATTAATAATTCAATGTAGTTTTTAGCAAGTGTTCTACATATTTAGGTAGATATTACAATTATGCACTAATCTGTAAATAAACTTTGCCAAAATATTCTAACTTTTAACACTCGGAATTAGGAAACGTGATTTTTCAGTACGAAACCTAATTCCGATGTATAGTGCATCGGAATTAGGTTCTATGGGCACCTAATTCCGTGGTGTAGGCAAGTAAAATACAGGCTGTTCACAATTCACTGCAGCATATAGTTTTTTTTCTTGGATGAAATGTAATTTAGCAAGTTTGTATTTTGGTTATTGATATTGTAAATTTCATTATTTTTTCACCCTAATGGAACGTTCAATAATTAAATTAATTAAAATTGAGTTATTTTGTTTTTAAAATTCTTTTCATAGTGTTCTCGTAACAACTCACGTAAAAACTCGTTCCCGCCTGATGTTAAACAGTTACCGTAGCATAGCAGAGACTTGCAATACCAGAAGTATCACTTGTGTATTGACGAACCATTTTTTTACACCAGGGCTTAAAGATGGAATATCCCTATGATAGGAAAACGTTTCTTTCATAACCCAACCCTAAATGAGCGCTGGAGACCTGTATTCACACAAAGCAACACAACTACACCGTTGTGTGTAGTTATTTGGCTGGCATGTTCTGTAAGGGGGAGGCTTTCCCTAGTCGGACTTGCTTGCTAGTATAATGCCCTAAAGTAAATCCTGGTCCTCTCTTAATTTACAATAAATAAAATCAGTGATGATACTTTACAATGTTACTGGTAAAAATATTTTTTTCAAATCTCGACAACATTAACATTCTAAAAGTATCAAAGAGCAATTTTGTGTTATATCTACCTAATAGTACATATATTATAAGACAAAACTATTCAATTTAATTCTTATTAAATTTAATAGTTTTGTCTTATAAATCTTGATATCCCAAATTCCTAATTTTAAAATACTGAAATAACAAACATTAAAAAAACACCGAATTAATAACCTCCTTTTGTGAAGTATAATGCACCTCATGGTTATAAAGATTCAAAGAACAATAACATATTTATAAAGTAGATAGAAATATTTTTGAACACCATATATAACTTTTCTCCCGCTACATTTTGTTACCTCGGAATTAGGAACCAAATACATCGGAATTAGGATCTTTACCACGGAATTAGGGGCTACGGACATTTTTCATATTTTATTTATTATTTAATACAAATCAAGGTCTAAAAGTCAAATCTTTAGTCTATTTCGATAGTCAAATAAACAAAGATTCTGATAAAAATAACAAAACCCCCAAAGAGGTATAGTAAATGCTTAATTTTCGATGCTCTTTCGAGTTTTGGTGAAAATACCGCGGATCAAGGTGCCGTTACCTTACTACTAACATTGTTGTCGGTTGCTAATTGATGAAAATGTAGTATGTCGAATGCCGACACTTCGTTTGTTAATTTACCTATTATTATTTTTCTCTAGCAACAAGTTCACGTTTGACTACAATCTCCTAATGCTAAGCAAAGTGTCAGGAAATTACATCTTCATTTAATTCTTCTCTGTTATTTCTGATTCCCAAAAAAATTAAGTTGTTTGCTGTTTGTTAACAGCATACAACAAGGAAGGTTTTATGGAGCGTTTAATAATTCCGAGGAGTATAAAGAATGGACGCAGTGACGTCGTCAGACACGTACGTACGTAAGGTATCGTATAATATTTACAATATAAATAGGGTGCACACGTTGCGTCTCGCTCCACACATGTCGTCCGCGTCTGCTACTTTCACGCGAGTCGGGCGCGCCCATATTAATTGCTCCCGTTCTTCGGCGAAGCTTTATTTATTGCCCTCACCGGTGATTGTGAAAAGCTTTGAGTTGAGTGTACATTAGTTTTAGTTTTATCTCTTGTATTTGATCTGACGTGTGACACACGAGCGGCCGCGCTCGGTCACCGCTTCGGCCACACGTCGCACGCAATACCCACGCCGAGAGCTTTTCGCAAGAAAAGTATAACGGACTATGACGTTGATACTAGCTATCCGCGTTCCGTGAGAAAATGTGCCTAACGCTTTTTGTCGTTGTCTTCGTGCAGCAACACTCAAAAAGTAAATAAAAAATCAATTATTATCTAAACAAAAGTTTGAGCGGTCGCGCGCCGATGTTTTTAGAGAAATAAACATTAATTGTTTGCATAACGACCGCCGCCAAAACCAATATTTGGTATTCGAAAATACTATTCTAATGTATGTCGTGGTACATGGACACCACTCGAGGCACCTGGCTCTTTAGCGGCTCTTTTGGTCTCTCATCTCTCCACATAATATTACGTGACATCTGAACATTAACTTTTACGGCAGTTACCGCGCAATACATTTGCGCTGCGTCCAAATGTTGTCATGCATACATTTAAGGATACCAATTAAGAGCAACTGTTGAGAATAACACGTAATCGAATTTATTAATGACATCATAATATGTACTTATATGTATAAATATAGTATTGGTAAAACTGTAGGTGAATCTAAACGTCAGCAATTGCATTTATATGTTCAACCTTCATACTTGTTCACATCTGATATCGTAATTAGCTAAATTGAGGTCTCTCGCTATGAATAAACAAATATATTAACATTGTACACATACATATTCATTAAGCACCCAATAGCTGACAGTATTTATGTATTATATTCCAGCATTTGACACGACTCCAACTTATAAAATTAACTTTGGTTGTTTTATAATCAAATTTTAATAAATAACGCATTAGGCAAAAAACGGCTACGCTTCAGCTCTCACGGTCAAACTCGCTATAAATCTGTTGACGATCGCGGCTGCCTCCGCGCCGACCGCGCGCCCGCGCCGCGCCCGACGCGGAAGTGATGCCGAGATATTACCACCTAATTATCTACTACAACCAAGAATCTGAATATATTTCAAATAATTAATGCGTCACTACTAAATTGATACCCGTGAGGTTTTTTTTTATTACAATAAGGCCGCCCATTGTACAGTACCTACTTATTTATTTATTATTTATTTAAAATCACATGTTTGGTATAATACTTATTTATTATACCAAACATGTGATTTTAGTGCCGATTTTGTTACTATCAGCTTAGCTAATTAATAAAGCGACCTTTGTACACGCTTAAATTATGTATTCTGTGTAGCAAAAAGTGGTATTGATATGCGATATAGATTTTTTCGATACCACATAGATAGTAAACAAGCCTACGGCATGGAAAGAAGACCTATACATATTCTGCTAGGAGTAATACTGGTACATTGTAACCTTGATTATTCTATTTATATATTTATTTTGGTGACATTAAAGCAAATAATAAAAATATAAGTTCCAATTAATCCAGTTGGTTGTCGTTAATATAAAAATAGTGACAACCTTTACTTCACTTCTCGACATTTAGGTATACAACGATATTGACAACATGACCCTGACAGTCCAAAACAAATTCTATCCTTTTCCTGTTAACATTGTAAGAAAGAGATGAAGGACGATACATTCGAGTGGAGACCCGATGACCAGTAACAAGTTATTATTTCTTACCTTCCCCAATTATGTTGTCAAACCTCAGCATACGCTTAAGATTGTATTTTTGATCATTGGTGAAAAATAAACTATTATTTTTAACAATTTAATAACAGAATTAACAATTTTTAAGGAAAAGTTACATATACAAAGTAACTTTTCACGTGTGTTTTCAAAGGGGAAGAGACAACGAAGTTTTCCTTGCTACGATCCTTACATGCTTGAAAAACACGTAAGTGTCTAATAAAATGTTTTCAGGCTGGTAATCTGGATCCATAATAGGTATATATGAAAGGATTGATATGTGAAGACCGTAGCAGATAAAAGTCTGTGGTCTGTATGTCTCTGTGAGTATAGATAGATAGATAACTGTTTATTATACACCAAAAATCATAAATTTTTACATAATCATTTTAAAAAGGTACTGTACAATGGGCGGCCTTATCGCTAAAAGCAATACTTACCTGACAGGGAACTATACTAGAGCAAGACTCATAATTTTGTATTGAACATGCAGTTTTTATGTCAATTTGATAGCTTAACAAAATTGTGTAAAGGGTTTACCTTAACACAATTTTCTTTAAAGTATATTATTATTCGGCAAAACAAACATTATTTTGGGTAAAAAAACTACGTAGGAGATTGTTGTTTTAGAAAACAACCTACGAATAACATCCTCTTCCTTTTAAAATCTTATCGAATTTAGAACTAAACACATACTACATGTTCCTTGCGGCTTCGCCCGCGTGCCTATAAAAGTATCCAATGTATTTACCCAGGATCCTAGTCAAATTTTATTACGATTTGACAAGGCACCTCAGTAGTGCATATACGTAACTACCATTCTGAGGTCATGGATTTGATTCCCGAGAGGGGTAAAATGATATTCCTAAAGATTTTCTACCAAGAAATTGTTAGAACACTAAGGCTAGTCTGGCATTGTGCCCGTTCAGCAATAGGGTTGACAATTACATGAGACCTTATAGCGGCGAAAATAGAACTGCGTAGGTGTTATTTACCTTCATATGCGGCTATGATATCGCGGTCGAAATTAAAATAGTTTTAATTACACTTGATTATTAATACCACCTATATGTTGCATCAGAAACAAACACATAAAAAAGCATATCAATACATATCACTGCAACCCCAACGTAGCAAACAACAAATCTCATTGATATTATCAACGCGATAAAGTGTAATTTTTTGTTAGTAATTCATGCACAAACTACTAGACGGATTTTGATGATACTTCAATGTTATAGCTTTAACATCAGAATAGTACACAAACTATATTGACTTAAAAAATATTTACGTGGATAAATATTAATTTTAACCTAATGTAACATAATAGCAAAGAACTGTATATTGTTATAAATGTACTAATTACCTACTATTAATCACAAAAAATACATAATCTTGTAGCATATTACATTCCGACATGTGATACCTAATCCATTGTCATTAGTAACTCTTAACATTAAAGTCGATATTAATATATTGATCATTATCATAACATACTTTTTATTCAAGCTATTTCAAAACTAATTGTTCATGTTTCAGTATCACATTACATTAATTAACAAAACGATAAACGTTACAAATACAGTAGCCGGTTAACTCGGACAATGTGTCAAATAAACGGTAATTATAAATTAGTTCTGTTATCATACATCAATATGTATGGCTAACGATGTTATCATATGATCCAATACTTTGTTCAAGAAGAACAGGTCACGATTAACGAAAATACCTGTGGAACAAGTCGGTAACTGGTCGCAGAGGGGACAGCTGGGCAACCCCGCATCAATGTCCGAGGGCGTTTTGCATGACGCAGTCAGGTACCGGTCAGTCGTCACGCTCGCGCTCGTCCAATAGGGGTCACTTGTGCACAATACAATGTCCGGTCCACCCTGCCCCACGTTGCGCCGGACGGGGTTCGATTTTGGAACAGGTTCGCAAGTTATCGCGGAGTGAGCTCGCGGCCGGCTCAGTGAGCGGTCGACGGTGGTGCGGTCCGGGTGCGGCGTCGCTCGCTACTGCTGCGTCGCCGGCCGCTCGCCCCACACGGCCCGTCGCCCGTCGAACGCTCACTCGACCCGCTCGGAGAAGGGTGACATCGCAGCTCTTCCTCTTTGTTTGCTCATAAAGGGTTGCCGATTGTTAAATACACCAAGCTTTATTCTTTATTTGTTATCTTGTCTTATAACCCTTTCATTGAATATAATATTTCTTGGAGAACATTGCCGTCGTTAAGAATAACCGTTTTCATTTAAAACTACTAAGACTAAAGACAGCGATTAAACTGTATTTAACTTTTTCAAACATATTTACTGATATGTCAAAGTCTTAGTGATCTCGAGCTTTAGTCAAATCTTCATAGATTAGAGTTCAACGCGCTCAAAGATCGATATCAACGATAACATGGATCGAGGTCAATGAATAAAATGACAGTAGATAGTGAGCTTCTTAAGGCTTTAAATGTGTCATTTCAAAGTTTTCTTTTTTTTATAGCATGCAATAACATATGCGTTGAAAAGTGTGTTAATTTCACACAGGATGCCACACTACTGGAGATGTGCCAGAAAAATAATGTTTTTGAACCACACTGATAAACTTTTGAACGGTATTTTTTCATTTTGGTCTGTTTATTTTCGGCTTTAAAAGACAATTGCCGCTCTAACGATCAAGCCTTGAATCGCGGGCGACTTTATAAATACACAATTCACTAAAGTACAAACAGACTCGGATTCATTTGTGGATCACGTAAAATTATGTCCCGTCTCGTCTGGGAATCGAACCCACTATGCGCTGCGCAATGGTAAGTTAACAATTTGAATGACCATGCAGTCGAAGTTGTATATAAATTATGATACATACGAACATTAGGTTAGCCGTGACTATCATCAGTGCGAGTTATTCATCAACTCCCCCTCGATAAACTCGCCCGATCGGGGGAGACAGCACATTTTGGAATTTACCTATTCTTATATTCGTCAACTCGCACGCCGGTGTCTAATCAATATTTATACATTTTTCTACGGTTAAAGACATTTAAAATAAAGATTAAGATTTATGTAACGATAATTCATAATCTGTTGTGAAGTGTTTCGATTACTACACTAGATAGTGATCGGAACACTAACGACATTAAGACGATATAAGTTTTGAATCTGAAGTGTTTATCAGAAAATATTCATTAATGTTGTGTATTTGCAACCGATAGATGGCATTAATAACATGTCCGCTACGTCAGCATTTTAAGTAAGATGCAACATCCATTTCAAAATATGTAGGTATATATCCTCATCTTTTATTCTAAACTTTGGATTAGAGACATGTATTTTTATGCTAATTTACAACCAATACAAAATCCCACAGTCTAAATCTACACTAATATAATAAAGAGGTAAAGTTTGTCAGTATGGATGTAGCGTGTAATTTTTAAAACTACTAATTCAATTCTAAAAATTCTTTCACCAATAGGAAGCTACATTAACCGAGTGCTACTCTTTATCGACATACTAGGCAAGAGTTATCGGTTAAGGGCTTTTTCATTTTGTCTCGTTAGTATGCATACACTTCCAAACATGACAAAATATACAAAAACAATTGTAGAAAAAACTAAAAATTCAAAGTCAGCTAAGATTAACGTACCAAATCAAATTATAATTAATAGAAATAATTGAAAAGAAGGAACCTTAACACTACAATTTAATTACGATAATACAGCGTGAGAAAAGCTCATACGATGTAAGAATTAATTAAAGTTATGGCCTAAGGAAACATAAAATGTCGGCAGTGGTCGAGTAATTACAAGTCAAATTTGAGCGAAGCCAAGAGGCGCCGAGTAGCGCGCCGCGCGGTACGAGTAGTCTCGACGCGGAAGTACCAAGTACACTAGTACTAGACACCACTACCACCACAACATTTTTTTTATAAAAGCAGTCCTTAGAAAATAACAAGCCCTCTGTCGCTTGGGACCTCACAAACAGACAATTAACGGACACAAAGTACACCCAGACTCGAGGCAACCATTTATGGTTAACATAACATAATGCAACCAACCGTGCAGTCTACATTAAAGTACCTTTAACGAAATTTTAATGTAGGGCAGCATGCAAGCCAGAAAGCCCAACTGAAGACGGGCCTTACAGAAAACCAGAGTCGCACAGCGATGAAGTAGTGTTCCTGTGCGTAAGTAAAGGCTTCTACTGCTCATTAAGTAATGTGATGTCAGTGAAACAATTTCTTATCCCCGGACGCATCACAAATCCTTGGTGTTAAAGTCGACAACACGCGAGCATTGCAAGCATCTATAGGCTACGGCTACCTGATCCTCAAAGAGCCCAACGTTCTAAAAGAAGTTTTTACTTCAAACACAACGCCACTTTGCACAGCTGCTGACTAACCGCCCAGATCCAAAACGCTAATACCTAAGCCACGCTCCACTCGCATTATCATAAGAAAACAATAAAAGATCTACACTTATCGTCCACCGCTTACAACCTATAAGTCCTTGGTTATTTGGAATGTCTCCATCCGGCTTCACTCATATTGATAATTTTTTCGCGATTAAATATAAAACCTCGAGCTTTATTGATCGTAAATATAAACAGTAAAAATACACTAAAATAAAATATATGTGATCACAATCTTGTGTCGTGTAAGAATATAAAAAAATAATAGCAATCCATATACGTCCCACAGCTGGACCTGGGTCTCCTCTTCATTGTCAAGAGAGCTGCAAGAGGTTTTATTCACTCACGCTAGTCTAATGTGGGTTGACGAATCAGAAATGCCTTTAGAATTTCTTCCAAGACTTCACTATGTTTTCCTTTGCCATAAGCAGATATGAAATCATTTAATTAATACGTATGAATTCTATAAAGTAAAATTCTCAACCTCATGTGTACAAATCGGTGTTACTTTGCCACTATGCTACCACCGCTAAAAACAAGTATACTTTTAACATGTATCTGATTAGTAAGTAATATCAAGTGATTAGAGTTTTAAACAGTAAAGTTGCAGCTCCATTATCGACAAATATAATTTCTTCTAACGAGTAATATAAATATACAGTCTAATTTTAATTAAATGATAAAAGTAGAACACTTACATCAATTGATAGCAACCGAAAATACTTTAAACATTTACCGTCTACGAATTTTATTATAACGGCCATTAATTTATATTGCGTTACAGATAGCAAACGATTTAGACTTGGTTTTTTTACCGTTTTACATAATTACAAAATTATGCCTTATATTTATGAGTACGTATGTATCGGTGACCGCAGCTCGCCGCCAGCCGCGGCGGCCGGCGCGCCCACTCGCAGCGCGGTTAGTCGGTAACACAGAATTAGAGAAGTACACACGATCGAGATGGATTGCCACAGATAATGTGTCATGTTCGTTTTTTAAGTAGCCAAATAACACTAACTATTGAAGCAGATCGCTAATGGACCGTCTGATATAATTCTTAATAGATTTTATATCAATTGTATGATTAAGCTCTGTTTGCATATCGTAGTTTATTTTTGAGCGCAGTACATTCTTTATTCCCTTACTCTTATAGCCCTATGGGACGGCAATTAGGCGCGACCGGCGAAAGATCAGGCATAGGGCCTGGCTTTATGTCCTTTCCGAAGCACGAAGGTATTAACAGCCAATTTCCAAATTTTAGATAGGTATGTATTAAAACCTGATATCTATTTTGGTCTGATCTGGGAATCAAGTCCAGGTCCTCGTGAACTGCAGTCGCACTTCGCGACTACTAGACCGACGATGCATTAAAAAAATATATATAATTTGTCATTATTTGTAATATGTACATATAATAATAAAATAATTGGTGTATTTATATACCTACTCTGTTATAATTATATTATGTACTAGCTCGAACTAAGATAAATTGAGTATTTAGCATAATGAATACTTTTAATTAGAATTTGACAAGCTCATTCGCTTAACAGATGGAAAAGTAAGCACAGCTTCGGGCCATTTACGTTTACTACTTAGTGTAATAATAATGGAAATTACTTTGTTGTTACCAACTAAACTAATTGATAACTCATTATATCTCTTTCTAATAGGGAACGTCGAAATAAGATAGAAGATTTATACAATTAAAGGGTCCATAATATTAGGCAAAATCTGTATCGTGACTACAATTAAGTAAAACATAAATTCTTAGTCTATGGTTTTTGAAAAAAAAAACGTAATAAGCTGTGATTATATTAGGCGGTTGAGTGCACAAAAATATTTAAAATATTAAAAGACTAACTTAAATTTTTAATAATTTCTAGCAAATGTAATGTCGTCCTAACCGACTTTCGGTCACGGCGGCCAATCTCAACGGAGATTAGCCAACTGCGCGGGACATAAGTATATAGTGCACAAGTGTGTGCGCAAACACAGATGCACTCTCTATTCCTTCACTCTCATAGTCCGGTAGGACAGCAATCCGACACGACCAGAGAGACATTGGTGGAGGACCAACGGCTTTACGTGCTTTCTTGGAAAGCACGTAAAGCCGTTGGTCCTCCGCCTCGCACGGGAGTGTAAACAGTAGCAATTGCCAATGCAATAGATGCCCGGAGTTTGTCCGGGCATCTATTGTGAAATTCTTGACAGAAAAACCCAATATCAATTTTTTTGGCCCGAACTGGGAATCGAACCTGGGACTTCGTGATCAGCAGTCACACACATAGACTACTGAGACACAGAGGCAATTAACTATTAGCAAATATCCTATTGGTAACCCTAATACTTACTTAGTATTTGACCTGACATCTTCATTCATGTCGACTTATAATTAACTACCTACCTATTTGAACCCACACGGGATCCTTATCAAACATTCATATTCATAGGCTCTTGGTGTACAAAATACTTAAGCTAATTATTGTGCTAAATTGTGCTATATTATTCGCTAGATAAGTTTTGCTATTTGGTACTATTTAAGGTAAATTTGTTTATTGCTTAATTTTATTTATTTATTTAAAAACTTAATATACAAAACATGTATAAAGGCGGACTTAATGCCAAAGGCATTCTCTACCAGTCAACCTATAGGGTGATGCAGAGATGAAACATAGTAGGTGCATATTAGTTTGAGGTCTAGAAAGAAGCAATTATTATATACTAATGAAATATTATAATACAAAAATAAGGAAGGACATATATATATTCACTAAATATAAATACTTAATTAAAAAAATATATATATTAATAATATATATAATATATACTTACATAAATATATACATATGTATATAAGGATATATGTACTTATTGTCGTGATGATTCTGCAAAATTTTTCAACAGTAGTGTCCGAACCCTAGTCTTAAATACATAACGGCTGGTGGACATCCTGATTTCAGAGGGGAGAGTATTCCAAAGTCGGATAGCTTGGATAGTAAATGATGAGTGCATGAAGCCAGAGCGATGAGAAGGAAAAACAAGAAGAAGATTGCTAGAGGAGCGAAGATTTCTGTCATGTACGGAACTGAGATATTCAAACTGGGATTTCAAATAAGAGGGAGCATTAGGAGACATGAGGATTGTATAAAGTGTGGAGAGTGCGCGCAAATTACGACGCTGACGAATGGGGAGCCAATTTAATTGTGAGCGGTAAGTAGACACATGGTCATACTTGCGAAGATTAAAAATAAATCGAATGCAGTTATTGAGAAGACGGTCGAGCTTATTGAGAAGATCTGCATTCAGGTCAAAATAACACACATCACCATAGTCGATCATAGGAAAAATCAAAGTCTGCACAAGCATTTTCTCTTGTCTTGTCGTTTTAATATTAAATGTTCATTAATTAGCAAGTAAAACATACATATAATATGTATTCCATGATCACTCCGTACATGTCAATCGTGTGATTGGCATAACGAGAACAAGTACCGATTTGGTCAATAATCGCTGTAAGTATAGTGAGTACTTTCTCGAAGCGAATGCAATAATAATTGGAGGGTCCGATTTATCACATCGGTGTTCGCCGAATCGCCTGAACAGTTCTTGTGCAAGCCCTTCACGTCGACATCGTGCGCACGAAAATATCTCGAGGAGTCCATGTCGAGTTCACGTAATTATAGGTGGAAAAATACATGCATGGGAAGTTCGTTCGAGAACTGTTTTTTATCTCTTTCAATTCAAATAACCGTTTTAAGTCTTGCAAAAAACAAACAATCGTAGTAGGCACCGAATATTCTCTTTTAAAGTGACCCTTCGCTTTTGCACTGTGAAACTTTATCTATAATAGGTGACACAAAGGAAGGGTCAAGCTTTCACAAAGTAATAAACGTTCCTTCCCACACTGGTCACTCGTGGGTACCGGTCATCGGTGGTCATCGAATGTTTTGTTTACATATTGTCTTCGCATAGAAAAAATAACCCTTTTACTTTTGAATGGATTGTGTTTAAAAGACAGTGCCATGGTCAACGACACCCCTTTAAATTTCTCAAACGGTCACATTCAAACTGTGCAGGTAGATCACATTATTTTATGCAGTGCCTTTATTGCTACTTGTGAGCCAATATTTAAATATTAGTAGGTACAATAAAATTAAATGAAGATTTGATATGCGATTTTCTTATTTTTTTCAGTTAGACTGGGAAATAAATTTATCTAATGGAATTTGGTCAAATTGCTTATAAGCCTTTTTTTTCAATAACAATACACTGTTACAGAATCCAACTAGAATTGACCAATAAGTAATTTAATTTTATTACAAATTCATTTGAAACCGTTGTCCAATATTTATCCATAAAAGGTTACAAACACAAATAGATTTAAATGTAGACATCATTTTAATAAATAACTGTTATCATTCCAAATAACTTTTTAGATGCAAAACGTAACAAATAACTATTTAGATGCAAAACGTGACAGAGGAATTATGACAATGGGTTAGATTTTAGTGAGAGACAAGAAGCAATTTTCTTAGTTAGGTTCCATTAGGTATAAGTACAGACAAGTACTAGGTAGATGGTATGTTTAGGTACCCTGTGATCAATGTAGCTTTCTGTGGGGCGATGCACCAGGCGAGGTGCAGGCGCGGCGTAGGGCGGGGCGCGCGTGTGTGATGCTGTTATACACCGGTGTATCGACACTCGGAGAAAGTCGACGTGATCATGATAAGCCACCGGCCGACGATAAATTTATGCGCCCTTTGTTTCTTTTCAACGATTTATCAAAAAAGAGCCCCTTTGTTTGTACACATGACGATCTATGTTCTCGCTTGCAATGCCATAAACAGGTCAAATGGTAATACCTCGTACATTGTTCGGAAAACTTGTAGCAAAATTGTATGTATTATTATAAAGTGAATAAACAGAATCCACTATAGGATTAGCGCAGAATAGCTCGATCAGATGAAACGCAACTTTACATTCCTGCAAGTATACTAATATAAGCTGAGTGTGTAAGACGCGCACTGTTATTACCGGGAGAAACCCGCTGTAACAAGATAAGCAACAGAGTAGAATAATAATAAAAACCGTAATGTATCGAGTGCCGTAAATTGCTTGTTTTGTTAACATAGGCCGCGGGCGGATCAATTTGACCCTTATCGAGAAAATAACTGACGAAAGCGCACTCCTATTAACTGCGTCGAGAAAAAATTAATTGTTCGTGATTATGGATTGTGGATAATTGATTGTCCATAGGACGGGATGTGTCGCGGCAATTCTCCTGCGGTGTTAAATTGCTTGGACTGTCTACTTATGAGCGTGTATATACACTCACTAATAAATGCACCATGTCAATGTAATATGTTAGTACTATTAATGTCGGCTGTTCGGCGCCATTCGAATTTGTAAAATACTAAATAAATTGCGTTTGCTATAAAAGGCAACGAAGCAGTGACTCAGACACAGATGATAAACAGACTTAGCATAATTATCGCAGCGTCATAAGAACGTATTCGTACCTTCGTTAATGCGATAGCAGAAAACATTCCGGATATTTACATATTAGGTATCTACCTATTTATGGGTTGTTTTCTTTTTTGGAAAGAATAAGATTGCAATCCGATATACCCGGAGAGAGATCAAGTGCAGGTCCAACGATCTTACATGCTTTCCGATGCACGGACAGGCCTCTCGCGGTGTGTTTTAATAGAAAATGGTGACCCATCTACGGATAGACCTCGGTCTGCTTGCTTTTCTTTAAAGATCTCCCAATCTGGCCGGGTATTACTTAAGTACCTCAACGCCGCGCCCGTTGGAATACACAAGACTTTCCTTAATCACTTACCTACTGATTTTAAATACCGCTCGTTTATTAAGTCCAATACCTACCGAACACAGTAAACCAAATAACTCGCTCAAATTGGATGCTTTTACGTAACGTTACTCGAATTTTTATTATTATATAATATCAGGTCTGCATCTGAAAGGTCAATAGAGATATATTTTACCCTTCGCTCACCAGTTCCATATAAGGTACCTTTAGAAATTCTCGTACAGTAAGTACCAAGCTCAAAAATATCTTTAAAGAAAATGCAATGTCAATACTCTCGGATATTAAACCACGTAGCTAACTACTCTGAACATTAACTTTGCATACAAGTAAAATAATCATACAGAGTTTTAAATAAAATAACAATAATAATATCTTGGAACAACTCACATGCGGTTATCTGATTTCAAACTAGGCAGAGCTTGTGTTATGGCAACTAGACAAGTGGTAAACATATTTATGTATTTCTAAATACATTATTAAGAAGGGGGACAACAGAACAAAGGAAGGGAAGGCCTTTGCCTCCCCTTTCTTTTTTCATGATAACCTATCTTTAGCCAAGTGAAGCCAATCCCTTCTATAAGCTCAACACATATTTAGAAATATATATTGATAAAATTATGCTCGAAGACAACTATTTATAGATCACACTTTTTGGACAAAATCGAACCAATAACCCACTGCATAGTAGAAAATGGCGAGCTAACTACTTAAACTACAAAGCCATACCTATGCTGTGAGTAAATAATAATTAATATTAATCTAATCTATAGCATATTTTTAGTTCACAATAAATGCAGCTCTGACTCTTGAGCTAAATCTGTGTTTTGTCGTGTGTTAAATAAATAGACAAAGTATTTTTTACAGCACGTTGTCGCCGACCTTTAGGAAAGTCTCAATGACAGATATAAGCGTACAATAACTAATCAAGTAATCAAATTCAAAGTTACGCGCAGCTATCGTAGCTCAACCTAGAAATACACAGAACCATTAAAGTTAATTAGGTTGTTATTTATTATTCCTTGATCAGTCATAAGTATTCGAGATAGCTACTATAGATATACATATATCATTTATACGTAGAGGATAAAATACTCATAAAATTAACTGTTCGTTTTGAACGAACTTTGATTATAAAGACGACTGCCATTAAGAAGCTTATGTTTCAAATCTTTAACTAAATCTACAATAATATACACACATTTTTTCTTTGTAATAATAAAAATAAAAACTGCTTGACATATTTTAAAAATTCTTTCACTTACATAAAGCTAGATTATCAACGAGTAATAAAGGCTTATTTTTTAATAGTGATCCTTACGAAATCTTAATAAATGTACACTTATTCGAAGATGGAACGGACCGCTAGTAATAACAATAAACGCGCCTTTTCTATTTCTTGAATACAAGGACAACAATGTAAGAGCTTTTTTTAAACTATTAAGTTGGTAAACAAGCATACATAACCTGATGGTGAGCAGCAGGCATTACTTGCATGCTATTGACCAAAAAAGATCTATCACCATGGATGGGAAAATGTTTTTCGAAAAACACATCATCACTTGAGCACTGGAGACCAGATTTAACTACACCACTGTGTATGCCTAGCTAATTGGCTGTCGTTTGCTCGCTTATATGGTGGTCTGCCTCTATAATATTTAAGCTTATTTCATACTAATACATAGGTACGTTTCGTTCATAGCGATTAAACACAGATTAAGCTGCTTTGTGAGCGTGAAGTCGAGTATCATGCCAAGTGGCGTATACTTGAAATGGCCTATGTCCGGCAGTGGACTGCGATAGGCTGATGATGATGATGAGCTACAATACTCAAAAAATATATAAAAAAGGACCATCTGTCGGTTATTACTTAATCAAAGCTTGTTCTACGTATACGTTGAGTATAATAAAGATTATTCAATTATAAAAAGGATTTAATGCATTTAGATATTTATTTTATGTCGCTTACATTTAAAATTAATATTTATTGGTAAAGCGCCTTAGCGGTGCTGAGGACCTTTGGAGGTCGACTTACTTCGTTTAAGGGCTAAGAGCTTCGATACAGTTATCCGTAACGAGTTTTAAGTTTTATTTACACATGTTTTGCATTTTATTTTGAAACCAGTATGGATAATACAGGTTGTACGCATGTATACTAATAATATTACAAAGAGGTAAAGTTTGTAAGTTTGGATGTAAAGAGTAATCTCTGAAACTACTGATCCAGTTTTTTTTTATTAATGCTAAAGCACAAGCAAATATGTATTTTGCTAGCTAGGAGATCGAGATCAAATCTTTCAGAGGGATGTCAATGGTGACAACTTTAATCACTTAGCTACAACATTGCATTCCTTCTATATAGGTACAACAATGATATTAAAATAAAATAAACATGGGAGGTAGATATAAAACATGATTTCGTGACTGGAGCCGTAAAACGAGCATTCAGCATGTTCGTATTTCAAAATTCGAGCACATTAACTTTGTAACTTTGACACTTGTACAAGCACTAAATCACATATAATAATCATAATTAACGCGAGTTCAACGCATATAACAGGGACTAAGATTAATATAGTGCAAAGCAAAATTATTTGTAAACGAGTAAGCTTCAAAGGTATAAAATTAAATGCTATATTGATCCTATTTTATTAGACTCAATTGTCGTTTTATTACATTACCACAACGAAAACTGTGCACATCGGCAATAGTTAAATCATTCAAACGTAAAATTAATTTACTTACTGTTATAGTAGTAGTAGCTCTCTCAACATACCTAAAACAAAAGACACAATATTAGAGGTAATTATGCGATATATGTCGCTAAAAGTAGATAATTTTATAGTCTTAGTGAAATAATTATGACGTGCATAACTATCACGCATATAAATTAAATTAATAAATGAGTTGAGGGTGTGAGGTCCGTGAGTTATTCACTTTGGTAACAAAATAAATAGAAAGAAAACTCTTTACATCAATTACATTACTAATACAAACATTTACTTAACACAGTTATGTACAATGCGGAGGCAAAGTAAAAAGTAAAAGAGATGTTGGGCACCATGTTAACGAGCAAGCCCGACTGGGGTAAGATTTATAGGACTCCAGCACTCATTTAGGGATGCGTTTTATAATAAATGTTTTGATATCTTAGGAATGCTTTATCTTAGAGCTCTGGTGTAAAAGTGTAGGTCGGCAACACGCAAGTGATACTTCTGGTATTGCAAGCATCCATAGGTAACTGCTTAACATCAGGCGGGTCGTATGCTTGTTTCCCATCCCAGTAGTATAAAAAAAAACATTTTGAAAGTAAAGGTGAAAAGTCGTTGATGAAATAGGTAGGTAATCCAGAAAAACGGATTAGCCAATTTACCTAGGATCAGTTCACTGGCAATGATAAAGCCATGATGAAGAATTAGCAAGAATTAAGAAAATAGTGGTCTGAGTCACTATTTTAGAGGATGCATTTCTTTACATAACAACATCATAACATATTTTTAGTTCTTCCGAAAATTATGAAGTGAGGCCGATGTCCACATGTTATCTTACTACAATAAACTATTTATATACAGAATTTACAACGCACAAAGAATTTAAAAGTCTATCTTTCTCGTAAACTTCGTTGCTTATGTTTTCGATATTCAGAAATCATAAAGTTAATTTCCACAGTAATAGGTGTCATGAATTCTTAAACAGCTTCCTAACGGGCGAAGTCGATAAACACGCGCACGTTTATGACAAAGTAATCGAAGTCGAATTGTTAATTGCGTATGTCGAATGAATTTAAAAATGCATGGCATTTAAATGCCAACTCGGTCGCCATTTTAGTTCGACGCGGGGAGACTATCACCTTGAACACGACTTAAATCTGACAGCCTCGAATGTCACTCTCGCCCGAACCAATTAAAATAAAATTAAAGTATCGCTAGTTTTTGTCGCGCGAGTTGTTGTTTGCGTTCAAATATTTGTTTCACACAGATTTGTTTTTTAACATGGCGTCTAGCGCCGCTTTATTGGCAGAATACAATTATAAACACTTATATAGACACGCGGTATTATACTAAAATTGTAAGGAAGTAATAATGCTAATAATTATACAGCAGTATACTGATATTATAAAAAATAACAACTATGCATAAATTTATTTAAAATAGGCGAAATCTTATCGCAAAAGCGTTCCGTATTATTTCTGCTACTTAATATTATAGCTACATTATTGGATAAAAGGGACGAGCGAAAGAAGGAAATTCATAAAATAACGTCACTATCACGTCATATAACCAACAACAAGGTAATAATAATAAATTTATACACTTTTACACTTAGTAGAGGTAGTAGGGTTGAGCATTGCACACGAGTCGTATGTGTTACATGTTGCGAAAGTTTTATGGAGTGAGAACAAGGCGGGCAGATCTGAAAAATAAGTTTATAGCGTGCAGTTACGGCATGTGATTGAGAGATAAGTTACCAGAACACCTTAACCAGTAAAAAAAGTGTGACGATGCACTAACACTGCTTCATTCATCTGAAGATAGCTATCGTTTCTTTCTCAGTACCGCTAAATTACATTTCTAGTAGCCGTGTAGCGCGTTTACGAGCACTTTGAAGATGCTACGGTGTGTCCGTAATGGCTATTGCAATATTATACGGTCAGATGCCCGAGTGATATCAAAGTATTCTCTACCGTATAATTTTTGTCCTCAGAAGATACCATACACAGGTCAAAGAAAATTGTGGAGGGTACATCTCGTGATGCCTAACATTTACGGCGTATCTGACATCTAAGTTTTCTAAGAAAACGCGTACATTATTATTATACTGTACACTGACGAGACTCGTTGTTTTTTACAAGTTTTTAGTGTTTATCGTTGGCATAATCCTGCGATAGTCGTAGGTGCCGTTAGTATTCAACTAATCTCGTTATAAGTTTAAGTCTTCTCGAAAGCAAACCGAGGATCCTATCTGGTCGCGTCGGTAGCCGAAGCATCGTTATCTCTAACCCGCATACTCTTCAGTAGCCGTCACTCATTCGAAAGCGACCACAAGGCACGAGTATTAATATCTACTCGTAGATATTCTATGGACCAGATGTTTATCTCAGAAGCTATGTTTGAACTCAATTATTTATGACTTACCTCCTCTCATGACAGTTGCATTATGAAAGCAAAAACTTTGAAGAAGTAGAAACAAATAATCTAAATTAATCAGTTATTTGGTTTAACAGTAGTTAAAGTAGAGTTATAATATAATTTTAGTGTAACAAATACAGCGTAAATACAAGCCATTAATCTTACATAACGTAAAACCTGATTTGCCGTTTATGAGACACAATAGCAGAACAATAGCGCGTGGCCTAATTTGAACTTAACAAGTATCAACACAAAGCTCCCGCCCCCTACCGAGTACACAACACGATTGCGTTGATTGTCGACTATATCATATCAAATCAGAATATAATGATTTGATAATACGACAGTTATAATTCCACGATGTCAATATCCCCAAGCAGTAGTTTTAACATCATGCTCATAAACAGACAAATTACAACCACTTGGAGACGTAGACGAAATATAAAATGTTTTGCAATCAGAAGAATAAGTGCGGAAGCGATCAACTTTTGGGCTCACTGATTAATCAATCATAAATGCTATCGTAAAACTGTGATACCCAAATGAACGCCGGCGGCGGCGGCGCGGTGCGGCGAGCCGGGCATGCAGCGGCCGCGGCCTGCCGACTCAACATTACACCTTCATATTGCTATAAAATTTATGAGGGCTCTATTTTGGGAGCTAATTAAAAAAATTGTGATGGCCGTTAGAAAAGTCCGATCGTGAGAGAGTGATAAAACTTCTGGAGAAGTAATTTGAATGGTAGGTATTATACTGTAGCATAATTAGCACCGATATTGCTTTACCTCACAAATGTAAATGTATTATTATTTAAATTGAGTATATTTGTAATCGAGTAGAAAATCTTGGTAAATATGGCAGTGTGTTAGATACAAGTAGTTAGCACGCAAGTATTAATGAGGCTCATGTCCAATATACAGAGAATATAAACGGGACTTAACACAGCAATATTTATAGTGATCCGGGTGCACGGTCAAGTCGCTTATCATGGACCACGCCATGTGCCTGGCCTTACGGCAACACCGCGTACCAGTAAAACCCTGCACAAACAGAATGCGTTAGTAAAAAAATATTTTTCAAATCTGTTCATAAAGTAGCAAACATTAAAAAAAACACACGAATTGATAACCTCTTCGGTTTTGAAGTCGGTTAAAAATAGCTGATTAATGATACATTCAAATCTGTTGTTACATAAACCATGAAGCATCATGTTATCCAGTAGTAAACGCCTAGATTTAAAAACGCTTTTTTCTGACCAGGGCAACAAGCTTGCAATAAATTACAAGCTGAACATATTTGTTAGGTTTAAAAAACGTCTGTCAAAACGGCAAAAGACAATTTGTTAGTTTCTAATTAATTAAACTAGAATTTGTTTAAAATATAGAATAGGTAGCACAACTAATGATGAAGCTTTCAAAACGTTGTCATTAATAGCGGATGATAATATTGGAGATGCTTTATGCTTTTTTAGTTAGTGATCAAATTATTTCGAAGAAAACTTAACATACCAGATTAGCTCGATTGTATATAGACAACAAGCAAATAAAAGTCATAACTGTCAAAAAAATGACAAATAAAGTTTTATTCACTCAATAAATCCAATCAAAATCCAAATAGTTTGTCCGCTCCCAGGTGAACGAGTTTTGTTAACTACAAATATTTCTAGCTATTCATCGCACCATCATTATTCAAATCGTTCGGAAAAGTTACCCGTACCAATACGTCACGGTGTCGTGTATTTCACTCATTGCGTAGGTACTATCTTTAGAAAACTTTAAGATATATTAAACATTACTTATCGATCCAAAACGAATTCGTTTCTAATATATTGTCTCATTAATTACAGAGCCCCGTCGACGTGAATGAATTGCGAACCTGATACTGAACCTACGTCTCGGAATTTAGTCACGCAATTATTCCGAGCGGCCTGTAGGTACTGCACCGATCATCGAAACTTAAGATTTCTAGTATACATAGTATAATTTGCATAAAGCCTCTTGCAGAGATTTGTTTACTCTTTAACTTGTTTACTCTAAAATCTCTCACTAACACAAAGTTTATTGATCAAACATCGCATATATGTAGGTACTTGCAATCGTATCGAATCACTAGCAAGTGAAATAAATTTATTTAATGATCCGTTTAAGTGGTTCGTTTAGTGCTTTGTAATAACTGAATCACGTTCGTTTTTCAGCTGGCGGTTGTACAACGGTGACGAATGGCGACAAGACACAGCACTCGATCTTCAAAGATTTATGCTCAGAGTAAATTAGCGCGAAGGGCGGAACGAGGCTCGAACGAAACGCCATAGACGAGAGAGACTCGCGTGCTCGCTGTGACCTATCGCTACAGCGATCTACTAGATACGCGACATGCGGCCGCGCATGCACTTTGCTCGACATTACAAATGGCACCTCCCACAATGTCATACAATTGGAGCCAGAGTCGTGTGTAGGACTGATAGGCATCTACTGACATGCCTACGAGTTAATGCCTCTGTCGAGTTAAACAACCCAAACAATATTGATCAAATATTTAGTAAACCCTTGAAAAATATTTTGTACGATCCTACAATTATGACTCGAATGATATAAGAACGAAGGATCTAATTTATTCTCTGAGCTTGGCAACTAACTTTAGACAGAAAGATTTAAGATCCTTTTAAAGTAACAAAATAAGTGCGCATGTACAAAGATTTTTAAAACTGAAACCGTAACTCGTAAGTTTTGTCCTTTGTTTATGTACATATAAACTCATACTCTAAAAACTATATTTAGGACTAGTATTATATTATCTGTGATTTAGGTAACAAAATAAACCAGAAACTAAATCGATCCTAGGCCATTTCGCCTTCGGAAGGCGGAGGCAGGGCGTTGTGGCATAAATTTGGAGAGGCCAATGTCCAGCAAGGGATTAAAGCAGTCTGATTCATTGATTAAAGTAGAAACACAGAAAAAAGTTTAAACTATCAGACATTGCAGAAAACTCAATCCACTCTATTCTTTTGGTAGTAATGTTTTGACTTAAATCGAGAATATTTGAGTCATTATCGTTAAAAATTATCAACCAGAAACTAATTTTGAATTTAAAAAGCGATGTTAAACTTTAAAACAAAATTAAGCTTTTATCCGAAAGTTATGCAGCGCCATCTAGGAACAGCTTTTTAAACCATTCGAAAAACCTTTTATTTCGAAGAAGAAAATAATATATTCATGACCATTTGAAATTTTAATTGTGATTTTTCAGTAAAGCTTGAAATGGATAATTTTGTCATATTTTGTGCCTAGAGAGCTTTAATTACATAATGAGTTACGGTTTCAGTTTTAATGCACTGCCTACTATTAATTGGATAAAGTGATATTGAAATTTTCTTGTCTATATCTAATAGGACTTGTATATTAACATGGGACCGCTGGCAGATGGCTGAAAATGCTGGCAAGACGTGGACTTAAAACATATTTGCCTACCTCTTCAAGGAAAAAGAAGTGATGCTATCCATATACTATTACCAAACAATGTAATGTATGGATTGGTATGTAGCTGTGAATCTCTCAGATACTGGTCAATGTAAGGACGCTACAGTAATAATACATTCGGTGGGATCGCCAGTACAGTCACGTTTCCATTGTTCGTGGGCGGCAGATAAAAAGTTCACAGAGAACTAATAATTAGTTTCAGAATCGAGAGTGAGCTCGAAACAAGAAGCTTAATTAGTACTCATAAAATAACTTCAAGGGGCAGATCGAATTATATATGACTTCGAAACATTCCTTACTGATACAATGTGATATGATCGAGATAATGATAATAAGCCGTTGATACAAAATATAAAACGAAAACATACAATTATTTAATATATTTTTTTTAGAAATATCTTCAAAACATATCACCACATTATCTTCGCTTGTTAAGGAAATGCCACAATCAAAACAAATATATTACTATTATACAAAACACTTGAAACATGATATTCACTTTTGGAATTTAAAATATCGGTAAAACACAAAAAGCACTTAAAACAACCGTCGCTTTACATTTTTTACAGCGGTCGCTTTGGTCAATCGACAAAATACCAAAATCGTTATCTGCGCAAAGAGTATTACAGCTTTACGAATAAAAAAAATTGTAGGTAGATGTAACTTATTTGGTAGTTTTGTCCTTTGTTTATGTACACATAAACTCATACTCTAAAAACTATATGTAGGTAACAAAATAAACCAGAAACTAAATCTATGCTAGGCCATTTCGCCTTCGGAGGGCGGAGGCAGGGCGTTGTAGCATAAATTTGGAGAGGCCAATGTCCAGCAGGGGACTTAAGCAGTCTGATTAATTGATTAAAGTAAAAAAACAGACAAAAGTTAAACTATCAGACATTGTAGAAAACTCAAGCCACTCTGTTCTTTTAGTAGTAAATTTTTACAATGTTCATAAAGTCGTGGTATCATAAATATTACTACTCATCGAATATTGATAAACGAAAATATTGTGTTGTACAACTCATACCCTACCTACTTACCTTAAAGTTCTTACCACATTTTATTTGTGACGCTTGCAGAATAGTGCTCTGGCCTTTTTGTAACTTACGTCAATAAGAAATGCAAGAGTTCATAAATTATGTTGGGTTGTTATATAATTCAGTCAGTTACAAAAGCTGCAGACGGGACACTATACCCTCAGTAGTAAAAAGACGTAAGATGAAATGCCACTAGGTATTTTTTTACTTACTGTATACTACTATAATAACAAGTTCCTGTTCTCTTTCATATTTTCTTATTCAGATGTACACTTCACTTGCACTCTTACTTTTCTTCTCCTATATCACTGTAAGGTTTGCTGGTAGAAAACTCATTATGAGTTAAGCTTGCATGTACATTATATTTTTAAATAATATTGTAATGATATTTGTGTGTACAATAAAGAATTAAGAAAAAAACAAGCATACGGCCTATCGTATATAGTGAAGGTTGCGGGCAGCTGATGGACAATGTAAGCTCAGGGCCGAATGATGTAGATCCTTAGGGAAGGCCTATGTCCAGCAGTAGTGGCCATCCTTCAACTGAGATGATGATGATGAGTGTTTTTAGAGTTTGGGGACCACTACAAAACTAAAATAACAGTTTTTTAAACAATATCCTTACTCCGGGTATCTATGATAGTACAAGATCAAGCACATGAATCTGAATTTACTCCCTTTTGCCATGAAGTTGAAATGTGTAAAAAATAAATGTTGCCGTAATACGTGCTCTGTACAAATATGAATAAAATTCAAACAGCGAATCGTATAAAATCGTCTTATCCACGGGTTCAAATAACGACTGTCAATAAAACGTTTATGGTAGTGTGTACTGAATGACCATAAATTGTAAAGATTAAGGTCAATAACGCGATGGATATGATAACTGCTAAGAAAACGTAAAGCACGGTTTAGTTCGATAAGCACACTTATTTATGCATTTTCAATTTGCTTCTAGCTAGGGTTATCAGGATTTTTAAGCACTTGCCAGTATTGCGAATACACCTTGAAATGCTATTTTATTTAAATATTTATCTGCTTGTCACAAATTATTGTAATCGGTATAAAATATAGAGTTTTCTATCTATCTAGTGATCAAAACTATCAAATATTATTTTTTGGCAAAATAAATACTTGTGGGTCAAGTGGTTGGTGACCGTCACTACTAAACCGGGTTCAATTCTCGCGAAGGACAAAGCTTTGTGTGATGAGCACGATTACTTGTTATAAATCTGGGTGTATTTATTTATTCATAATATAATTATGTATATATAAGTGTGTCTTCAGTTGTCTGGTTACTAAAATGTCGGCCTAGTTTAGGATCAGATGGCCGTATGTGAGTTGCCCGAAGATATTAAAAAGTGTATGCTTGGTTGCCAAAAATGAAAATTGTTTGGTCAAGTATTTTCTTATTTATATTAGCAACCCTACCCTAGCTCTGGAGTCAACTCAAAGTACCTAGGTAGGAATTAAGTAGATAGGTAATTTTAACATTGATTCAATATCACATTGACTTATAAAATTATAATGTCAATTATAGAGTTTCCTGTGCAATTTATTAATAGGTATATGAATGTAGGTAAATGGTAATTTTATCTTGATAAATTAATTACATATAAACTTAGGTGAAGGTTGGTATTATTGATTAAAGTGACGCCTAATGATGTTACAGAAAACACAAAAGTATTCAAAAACCATAAAATTTGGTACCTACCTACTTACTGCTAAAACAATAAAATTGTTAATTCACTTGCTTTTAAACTATTAAATTGTTATCTATTATTAACATCCCTATATTCCTAGACAGGTAACATATATAAGTATTTCCACCTTACATAATATATATTATATTTAATATCGGTAGGTACTTCCTATATTAGATCTAATATTGAACCCGAGGCATCAGTAAGGACTCGCACTGCGCCACCGAAGTAGTAAAACAAGACATAGCCAAAATAATCTTATATGAGTTAGAAATGTAGTTACAAGTTTCATGATCAACTTAATAAAAATGTTTCTCGTAGCGCCATCTACTGGTAACCAAGAAAATTACTGTGATGCTTACAGCGACGCGCTCGCCAGAGACATCTGTTATGAGTTCAGAGAAACGATCACATTGTACTATAATAATTGTATCAGAAATTCAGAACTTAATTTATGTTTCCTTATCCATATTATTATTAAATATGCATTATGTAACATAATTTCTGACACTTTTTTAAATAAATAATTATAAAACTTTAATTAAGTGTTTGTTATCTGCCTGCCTAGATAAGTCCTAGACAAGCAGATGCCTATCAAAAAAAAGAAATTATTTAGCTACTTCTATATAAGTAGGTCGTATACGTTAACCATTGCTAAGAATACCTATAAAATAGATATAAGCTTAACACACGGTGCATAATATGTACTTCTAAGTAAATAATATAAATATAAAAGTCACAAAGATTGTTATACTACCCATTGATTGGCGGAGGAAGACAAGTCTGTCGCGGTCGCCGCCGTAAATATGCTAACCACGTCCACTATTGTTTTAAATAAAAGCTCTTTGTAGGTACAAAAACAGGAATCGCGAACCATCTCGTTATACTCCGTCAATTGGGCAGTTAGAAGTTAAGAAAAATAAGGAAAATACTAATGTCTTCTGTAGCTTTATAATTTTTTTACAAAAAAATAATTCATATTTTGAGTTTTAAATCTATAAAACCCATGATTGTAATTTTACATAGGTATTATTACACAGTACATTTTTTAAATTATCTTTAAATAGATATATATGAATAAATTTCCCTTGGCCACGCCATAACTTAAGAACGATTTTACTGATTTCGTACGTTTTTTTAAGTTACTTAAATATTAAAGCAATGTGGAAAAAGACTAAGTTTTTAAGTTGTCTAATACTTTAAAGAATGTTGTTCCAAAAAAAACGAGATAATTGCGCATAAAATTGTTTAACCCGGGCGAAGCCGACTTCGAGGTGGACCGCTAGTATTTAATAAAGGGTAATGGTATTATTAATAAAACATTCATCTCAAAAAGTGGCCTAAACGTGTGAGTGAAAACCTTCACTCACACGTTTAGGCCACTGTGTCTAGGTATTTACCTGTGGTCTTCTGTAGGTGAAGGCCCGTTACCGGTTAGCCTGTTCTCTTGTACGGTGCGTCCATTCTTAAAAACAAACCTATAAACTCGCTTTTATATATGTATATATAAACTATCTTACGACGTAAACAGGCAATAATTCGAAAACATTTAAAAATCAGACTTAATATCGATTTCCCCAGTACATGGATAATTGCTATCTTATCCAGATAAGTCCACGAGAAATCTACGATCGATTCTCAGTTTAAAACACATTGATATTCAGTTTTTTTTCTCCTCGCCATATAAGCAGCACTTATCCATAATAGGGAGGGCGATGCTACTCAGGTACCTACTATGAATATTTCGAGGAATACATGCACCTATTAATTCTAGAGGCGCATAGTTGGATTTATACTATTGGATCTTAACGAAATGTATGAAATACTGATGTAGTTCTCTGTAATTGTGTCCCGATTAGTACTGGCCTCGATACAATATGTGAACAAAAACAATAGTCCGAAAAAGGCGGCAAAATTAATTATCTGACGAACAGTCCATCGGTAACTACAGGTGTCTTCATTCTTTAGAGGCGAGTATTTTTTGCCAATCTGGCAATCAGTCAATAGCACAGCTATCTACTGTTATTATTAAATATTGTGTCGAGTTTCGACCAAGTAATAACTACACATATCGTGCCCTTTCTTACTATTTTTTTCAAGGTGAAAAAGCTCACTCTGTTTGGTGTTGGTAGATCGGTCGTCAAGAAAGTGTTCAAGTATTATGTACTTAACAAAAGTTTCGTCGATCATCATGTATTTTTGAAAAGTTTTTACCGACCACAAAGTAAGCATAACCCGGAGTAAAAGTCCCTATATACTGTAAAATAAACATTTTTGGAAAAAGTTTCCATGTTTTGAAACAACCACAACATATGCACTCAATATGGAAACAGAATAAGTTTGCCGAGATTATACAATCAGTTAGTAATCTTTAAAGATCGTAAAGTATTAATGTTAGTCGTTGTGTCGAGTTCAAATAATCTATTTATTGCAAAGAGAGTGATAATTATAGTATCGAATAAATAAAGTTTCAGCGGAAGCTTGCTCGATAAGTGTTATTAAGATTATATTGCGCTATATAACTATTTCTTCTTTGAACAACGTATTTCTAAATGAAATGTGTATAATAAAAGTTTGTTTACGTGCCATGAATCATTTACATGAAGTTTTTCATTATCAATATAATGTTTTTTGTTGCTTTTATATACGAATGGAAAGTAGAAACATCGCTGCAGTAATACAAAAATGCACGGCTTTATGTATTATGTTGAGATATAAAATCTTTTGTGTTTACGTCTTCTATACTATCTCTCAACTGGTCTGTGGTTAGTGACCCTGACTACTAATCCAGAGGTCGTAGGTTCGATTCCCATTCATTTCAATGATTGTGTCATGAGCACGATTATTTTATCTGTGTCTGGGTATAATTTATCTTTAGTATGTATGGATTTAACTATGCCTTCTTCTTCTTATCGTTTGGTTAGTGGCCAACCTGGTGCCAGAGTTATTAAGATCGCCCATATTTAGGCCTCTGTCGTGATCTAACGACTGTTAACAGTCGGGACCGACTTTTAACGTGCCCTCCGAAGCACGGAGACGCTCAGATGAAATACCACTATGCGGTCACCCATCTACCACCCACTATGCCAATGGTGAAGGAAAACATCGTGAGGAAACCCACATGTCTTATAAGAAATTCTAAAAACTTGTCTGATCCTCTCTGTCTCTTGATAAAGGAGGAGAGATCTGTGCCCAGCAGTGGAACATTATATGGGTTGCTATTATTATGTATGCTAGAAAACATGATAAACACCTTAAATAAAAAAAGCAAAACTGTAGGCCTCGAAATGAACAAGAGCAAAACAAAAGTAATGACAAACAGCCACACAAACGTTATAAACCTAAACGTGGAGCCGCTTGAATATGTGAGCAACTACATATATTTAGGAAAACAAATATCATTCGCGGATAAAAATGACGAACAAGAGGTCGAGCGGCGTGTCAATATGAGCTGGAAAAAGTTTTGGTCCCTGAAGGAAATCTTGAAAGGGGATTTTCCTCTTCACCTGAAGAAAACTGTCCTAGACACATGCATTCTACCTACTCTCACATACGGGTGCCAAACGTGGACGTACAACACTAAAATCAAAACTAAATTAATAACATGCCAGAAAGCAATGGAAAGGAGTGTACTAAAAATAAGAAGAATCCAAAAAGTGAAAAGTGTACATATAAGAAGAAAAACAAAAGTTATTGACGCCTTACAGTATGCCCTAAAGCAGAAGTGGAGGTGGGCAGGGCACATAGCTAGATGTACAGACAAAAGATGGACATTAAAGACAACTACATGGGACGGACCAACAGGAAAACGGAGAAGAGGGCGACCCAGAAAAAGATGGATAGAGGATATAAAAGCAATAGCAGGAAACAATTGGATAGGGAAAGCTAATGATAGAGAAGTCTGGCAAAAGCTGGAGGAGGCCTTTACCCGAGAAGGGGTTCCGATCAACGGTAATGAAGACAGCGATAAAAACGCTGAAAACAAATAAATTTATATAAATAACTAATGAATTGCAATATATATTTTTAATTTAATTTAATTTATTTAATTAATGAAATAAGTAAAAAAATCAATCAATGTTTAAAATGCATGTATCAAATATTTTGGATTGGAAATAAATGGGCTTTATTATTATTATTATTATTATTATTATGTATGAATTTGGCAATAAATCAGTATGATTAGCAGTTGTCTGGTTGCCATAAGGCCTGCCTAGTTTGGTATTGATATATATATTCACACATCAAAAATACTGTTGTACAAAATAAGTGCCTTCCTACATTGTATGTTACATTGAATGCACAAACTAATAAATACACAAGATTACCTACTACTTTATGTTTCCGTGAAAGAAATGTTTTACACTTACAATTAATTATGATAATAATATAATTAATTGTCACTCGCCATGAGAAATACGACGTACTATCAACAAAGAAGGCGCTCGGCCATTCATATATGTGTAATATGTATTTACAATAATATATTTCGAGTATTAACACGATTATGCTTTGTTTATCTTTAGATTGCTTGATGTTTCGACCAGGTTGCACCGGCGGCCATGGTCACAAGTTCACAAGTCAGTCAGTCAGTGTGGTCAGTCTGGTGCAACCTGGTCGAAACGTCACGCAATCTAAAGGTAAATAAAGCTTGATCTTGTTTATTTCCGAAGTATATAATGTATTATTGTATATCATGCTACGCAAAAGTTTAAAAGATAATGATATTGTTTGGTTTTAAACACTATTAAATTAAATTGTAAATCTAATGACACAAAATTTTTTGATAGTACCTCTTATTATAAACTACTATACCATAATAATATTATAATAAGGACTACTAATGAATTGAAAAAGCTCCTCCGTTAGAACTTGGTAGATAATATGATATTTATAATAATGTCCAGCCTTAAACGCAACAATTATATTTTTTAGTTTAATTTAATTAAATGTATAATTAATCTGTGGGTTAAAATTGCCGCTTAAGTTTGTATGTATAGATTGCATAAGATAGTTACAACATAATTAATTTAAAGATTCGTTCTGAAATGATTACCTACTTTATATATGAGCGAATCCAATTGAATCCATATAGTAACTTGCTTATTTATTGAAAGCTGTTATTTGTTATTGATATACTGATATGTGATTTTATTAAATATTACCCCAGTGGTATGTCGAAATCATGTAATTATAACTCACGATCGCGAAAAGCTTAAAAAGCCAAAAGTCTTTTTTTTAATATTTAAACCGGTAAATACACGTACAATGGCAACATTTAAGTAAATCGCATAATATACACCTTATAATAATTACTCAGTGTTTCAAAACTTCTGTCTCAGGGGAGTTAAACATTCTGAATGCGCGTGCGTTGCAAAAGTCGCCTATTATACGTAATTATGCGGCCGCATAAACCGAGCACTTTGCTGCTCAAGCCCCAATTACACTTAGCGGGTCTCTTAATATTGTTCATTATGCTAAGGAAATGACAAGATTTTGCTAGAATCCATTATCCTTATAAAGTCCTCTCGCACATATAAGCTTCTTAAGATCAAGCCGATAAAAATGCAGTCGATCAATACAGACATCCTATTAAGGTAATTCTTAGATCAAATCTCAAGATTAAATTGATGAAAAAAACAATAATGAAGTGCAAGCGGGTGTATTTTTAATTAATCATGTAGCTTATCAATACAAATTGTAACTTCAAGTAAAAAACCATCATATAATTTAAAATAGTAAATTTCAGTTTCCATCTAGACTAACAGGCTGGCTCATCAGATTAGGCCGGCCTATTGGTATGCATTGACCACAGTGTATGACCGCTTACAATACCTAAGGCATCATTCACGTGTTGCTGACCCAAACTTTTGTAACACTGAGTTGTGATAGGATAGGAAAACATTTCTTTAAAAACGCATTCCAAAATGTGCACTACAGGTCACGCTCAGGAATACACGCATTTAGTTGATTGTGGTGTTCTGTATGGTGGAAGACCATCTCGGCTTGTTCGCTTAATAGATTATGTTTGCCATAGTACAGGTTCTGCCTAGATTGAGATCAAATAGCCATGTCTTAGTAATCTCAAGACATTATTATTATTTGTATTGTACTTATAACGCGTACTGAGCATTTAATTTGCAAGTCAGAACAGAATATGATGTACCTTACATCTCAACCCATAAACGTCCAACTGCTGGGCATGGTTTTACTCCATACACTCCATTAGCCCACTATACCACGCTGACCAGACGAGTTGGTATACGGTTTTATTTCAAGTATTCGCTCTCTTGCAGTAGATACTGTCTGCCTGACTAACTCCCTTTGTCAACTCTTACGTCACTCGTCGGAATGGAACGGGGTGGTGACATTTGTAGTCTTAATCCGTCACCATACGGGCATCATAATGTACCTTACTATGTATTAATTTAAGACCTTTGTTACCATACTCAAATAAATGAAGTGAAACATTTGAGACCCCCTACAAGTTATTTGAGTGGACCTTTTGCTAAGTTGACTGACCACGAAGAAATGATTAGGACAGGCTGCTCAATTAGTTTTTACTATGGCGTTCAATACACACTGTCAAGACAAAGGCATATCTCTCTCCTCTCCTCTCTTTTCTGTCCGTATAAATACCGTTCGTCGTTCCCTGTATACCAAGTCTCAGTGAACACCAAACATGAACTGCTTTACCCTTTTCTTAATAACTTTTGTTAATTGTGACATTTAATAGCATTCCTTTAGAAATACGTTTGTTAAATATAATTAATGGCTTTGTTGGTAATAACTTTTCATGTCAATTAACAAACTAATACATTATATCAAAACCAGGATAATATTAGGTACTGTTAAAATAACAACACAATAACTTTATCTTTCATATCAATATAATTCATGGCGACCAATCAACAGAAATTAACGTTTTCAAATCCCGCAAAAGAATACAGCTAAATAACTACACACAGTTGTGTAGGTGTAGCTATTCTTGTCTTTGACTATCCAGTGCTTATTTGAAGGGCAAATTTTACTTACATAGCGTTTTCTTTATCCTAGGATTACTCATAATACAAAGCTCTGGTGTTACTAGATGTAGGGTCGATAACAAGTAATACTTCTGTCCAGAGGGACTGGAGTATTACTAGCGTTTATATCACTTGTCTAGAGAGACAAGTGGCATAAACGGTAGTCAAATCGAAGTCATTTTTAGACTTTTCAATTCGACTACCGTTTATGCCACTTGTATAGAGGGGCTGGTATTGCAAGCGTCCATAGGCTACAAAAACTACTTACTATCAAGCTGTACGCTTGTTTGTCACCGTGGAAACATAAAACAAGCGTATGCCCGCCTCGTATTAATCAGGAGCCGTACCATGACGTCTTTACTGCTACGATCCCTACTCTCACTAGATAGATAGATTAATAGATAAATGTTTAGTAAGAAATAAATTACAAACATAAAAGTACATAGACGAATAAAAGTAAGTACAATGGGCAGCCTTTTCGCTAGGTGAATCTCTTACAGGCAACCTTACAATAGCAACCCATATATGTCCCACTGCTGGGCACGGGTCTCCTCGCCACTATCTGAGAGAGAGAGGGTTTAGGCCTTAATTCACACACGCTGGCCTAATGCGGGTTGGTGAATCAGACATGTCTTTAGAATTTCTTCTAAGACATGTGGGTTTCCTCACGATGTTTTCCTTCACCGTTAGCAGATGGCGAATCATTTGATTAGTACATATAAATTCCACAAAGTGAAATTCACATTGGTACTGCCCGGGATCGAACTCGCACCTCTTGCGTGCAAGTCGGTTACTTTTCCCACTCGGCCACCACTGCTTTTAACCACCTTAGGATGGGCCGAAATAACCAGAAAGTACAAATATAGTGATGGTGTATATAAAGTTACTTAATAAAATTACTTATTAATTATTATTATTAATTAATTATTATGGTTTTTTACTTGAAGTTACAATTTGTATTGATAAGCTACGTGATTAATTAAGAGTATTTCACCAGGTTGGCCACTAATCAAACGATAAGAAGAACAAGAATAAAATTACAAATTTAATACAATATTGAAATAGTGTGATAGTAAATACATAAGCGAATATGCTCATTATAAGTTTTATAACAATGAATCGTTTATGAAACCGAATAGTTTTAAAACTCAAACTAGATAAGAAACTGTTAGGACACAAAAAAGCAATCATGCAGTTTTCATGATCCAACGCACACATTAACGGTAATACACTTTTTGTTCACCACATCGGCTATTAATATAATTCAATACATTGTTCATTTATGAGCCTTATAAAATAAAGTTTAACTTTAAAATATATAGATATATTATGTCCCACTGCTGGGCATAAGTCTTCTTTCCTCTATCAAGAAAGCAAAAGATATGCGGATAATGCGGAATGGTAACTTTTTCATACTACATATAACAAATGATGTAGGTACTGTAGGTTTTCTGTAACTCCACGTATAAGCTAGTATTATGCGTGCGGGTCAGTGGAAGGGCGATTATTCATCCACCTCAGCTCGTTGAAGAAGACCAGCAGACACTTGGTGTTGCGATTGATGACCCGTACGGCAAATATGAACCTATCTAACTATTACTGAACAATTGACGCTTGCTTAGACTTCGCGCAGCCACCAGTGGCGGCCGCTGGTAGCTACGGACAAATAGATTTCATACAATTTGTATGGACTCGCTGCACACGCAAAACGAGTACTCGAAACCTAGTGTCAACCACACGCGACTGAGTAGCCATCGCGACAAGTCACAGGTGGCGACCACTCGCTACTTTTTAAGAGCTACAGCAAGAGACTGTAACAAATTGTAGCGGCTACTGACCATCTTCGTTTGCGCGGTAACAGAGAAGCGCGACAGCTACAGTGGCTTTGGTCGGTGGCTCGTTTGTGCAGAGCCTTATAGATAACATACCACTGATGTTACTCTATGGATGAGTGACGGAAGCGCAGTGGTATTTCTTCTAAGCGTGTCCGTGTCTCGAAGAGTACGTTAAAAGTCTGACATCGCGGCAGGGGACAGCATATGGGCGATTTGAATAACTCGTCACACTCGAAGAAAAACAAGCATTCTTTTGACTTAAGATCGAAATATGAAATTAAAGAGGACCTTCTTTTATCATTGAAAAAATTCTACACGAGTAACATAATATCCAAGCATGTAACAAAATAATATAACCTAAAATTAATAAAACATTACCTACCGACGTTTTTGTCCCTCTATATTAACTTTTAACATCCTTCATTTTTAAACAAGACACAATCGATCAAACTTAGGTCAGACAAGTACGTACGCTTGTAACCCAAAGATTACATTGACATATGAATTTTGAAACACTGAGCTGTTGGTAAAGATTAATTTTAACAGAACTTGGCGTTTGTAATAGAAAAGAAAGAAATAAATCCTTATTTACACAGACAGTCACTTTCGCCCTCAAATCAAGCCTTTTTTCCTCGATGGGGAAGGTGTATGATAAATATTGGGATACTTCATCGTAAAGCCTAAAGTACTTGGTGTAAATATATGTGATGGGTGGGCATTATACGCAAGTGATACCTGTGGTATTTCAAACGTCCATAAGCTACGGTACCTGCTCAACATAAGGCGAGCCGTATGCTTGTTTGCCACCCAAGTAGTATTAAAAAACACTAGATCCTATCAAATAAAGAGCGAGTCTACTGTCATATACTGGACACAATACCAGTCTTCATACAGATATTGTGAATTAAAAAAAAAAAACAGGAGTCAAACTTATCGTCGGCCGCAAATATAACGCACGCTGCAGAACCAATAAGGCAACAAACCTAACGTTGCAAATAGTACTGGTGGTATCACTAAGTATAAATACTAAAACCCGTTGCCTTAACGTTTCATATAAAGTATAAAAATACATTTATATTGCATACCTTAAGTATTGAATAAGCGCCACTTAAAAAGGTATAGTTAAATGTAGCTGAGCGTCGCTTAAGACGACTGCATTGCTAATCTCCATCAGCTACCGCTAGTGCACGTCTTTAGATATAAAATTTACGTACTCAGATGCGAATAACAGATAAGTTTATATGTTTATTGCAAAACATGTCAATAGGCAAACACTTAAATAGGTTCGTAACATAGGTTTTTCACTTCTGTCTTACTTTTGTAATTTAGTCAGATAAAAAGTTTGTAACTTCTCAAAACTATTAAAATTGCAGTAGCTTCAAGCACATCGTTTATGAATTTAGAACATCATAAAAGTCAGGAAACCTTATTGGAGAAGGCCTTCACCTTAAAGAAGACCACAACTAAATAAAGACAATGGTATAAAAGTATCTAGTCACTGTGCGTGAATATAGGTCTCCAGTGCTCAATTAAGGAATGCAGAACGATATTCTAAATGAGCACTAAAAAATCAAGAAGAATCGCATTAAAGAAACGTTTGCCTATCTCAGGCAGTCGGTAGTCCCTGTATGCAAGTGTCCATAGGTTACTTAATATTTATCTACAACTGCATTAGGTTTTAATCTAATTACGTAAAAAAAACAAAAACGACTATTCTGTGAAAGCTTAGGTTTACTTATATCTTCTTCAAAACATATAAATAATATTATGTTCAATAGCAAGTGCTTAAGTTGAGTGAGGTCGTAAAGACCAAACAAAAACTTTACAATGACCACGTCATCTTCAGTTTCGTATTTTACCCAATCAGGCTGATATGCAATATTTTAAGCCCTCTCAGTAAAACAGAATATAAACTATTCTCAAATGTAAATTATAGTTTTAAACGCCAAGTCGTAAACATTTTCGGAATTCAAATTATTGACATAAAGCTCTAGCTGGCATCAATAACGTTCATGTAGAGGGAACATAAAAACGCCTCCCGCGGCGAACGGTTAATTAGTTATTTTGTGTTGAGCTAAATTATTGTTATGAGAATTTACTGCAAAACCTGACAAAGTTAGTAAACATATTTCAGTTTGTCACTTAACACATTATTAGTTCTTCATGATTAAGATTAGAAATCATAAAATATTACTAACATTATGTACGCGAAGATTTGAATTGAAGAGGATGCATGAACGTTTGGTACTCTTTCACGCAAAAACTACTGAATAAATTAAAATGAAAGTTGGTACGGTTATATATGTACTGAAATAGAATATAGGCTATATTTAATTTTAAAAAAACATCATTCACGCAGGCAAAAGCTAATTCTTTCTATCGATCTGGCATCTTCGTGCGACCGCAATTTATCATGTTATTTGAGCTCTATATCTATTAAATTTACTTTTGATTTGTATTGCCCACGTGTCTAGCACGATTACAAGGAATGTTTAATCAAGCACAACACGCTTAGTGGCAGCCATAAATTATTTATTAATTGTCCATTGAATACTTCAAAATTTGTTGCTTAGTCAATATAGATCAAGAACATTATCGTTTCTGTTCTTTCTCTATGCAGTGTCAATCAACCATGTTTAATTAATTATAGTTATTGGGTATCATATTATATGAGAAATTAGTCTAATTAATAACGACACAATGGATTAGATTATTCAATTAGGTCATGAAGGTGAAATAACAATATTATACCGGAGTATGGATATTCCACTACAAAAGTTAACGGAACTAACCGGAATCTTGGGGGGTGCATCTAATTGTCTTGTCGTAACTTAACAATATAATTTTATCCAAAATTTATCAATGTGAAAGACAAAATGAAAACGTAAGCCTGAAGCCGTAAGCGACAAATATCTAAATAACCAAGTGAAGAATTTTCTTGTTCACTCATACGAAAAATTCTATCAGCGTAGGTACTTGCCTGGGATGAGTGAGCTCACTTATCTTATAGTAGTAACACTATTTATTAAAATACTTATATCACAAATATTGTAACATTAAATTAAGTTTAATATCTAAAAAGCTTCTATCAGCTTAACATAATCCACGCATTTATTTTAACAATTTAAACGTAGCGAATTCATGACATTAACGCCCTTGAACTCGTGATAATTTGCAGAAGTCGTAGAGTTCATCATTAATCAAGTATTGTAATGATCAGATTTGCATAAAATACGTATGTATATGTCGCGAGATAATCGGAGAAAACGGATCTTTGCGATAATCCTAGGACGATTGCAAAGGAATCTAACAAAGAATTTCGTAATCATCCAAAGTGTATTTTCAGGATCATTGCCAAAATCCCAGATTGCTTAAGTCGATTCAACACTGAAACGCTGATTGGTGAAAAACTGCGAAGGAATGTAGCCAATTAGCGCATCTGTCAGTAAATATAACGTTCATTTGGTCAATCAGCGCCAATGAGTTAATATGCAACAGTAGTACACCGGGAACTATTCGCGAGTAACTTAAAAGAAGTCTCATTTTTGTATCGGTCCTGAAAATATCTTGGTTCATTACAATCGTTCTAAGATTATCGCAAAGATCTGTTTTATCCGATTATTTTGCGACATACGAGTATGTATATATGAATAACATCAGATAAAAGTTAATTTTCTTTTAAATCGGAGTCTGCGAATGTTTCTGATGGCGCGGCGTAATAAAAATCGATGGTCTTGGTATACTTCTACGTGGTGGAGATACAAATTGATGTTCCAGTATTTAATGAGGAACATTTAGCGTGTGCAACCTGTAGACTTGGTCCGCATCGATACCATTTCTGGCATTCATTACAACTTTTGACCAAGTAAGGCAGTAACGGTGATCGCTTTTCTTTCATGACTTACCAAACTCATTTGCAAAAGTATTTCGACATGTATTTATGTTCGGATCATTTTTTTATATAGTTTAATGAGGTGTCTCGGTGGGGTGTAAAGTACATTTGCTTGATGCGTCGGAGTTAAGGATTTAATTCCCGGGTCGGGCAAATGGTAAATTGATAAATTTTATCGAATACCTACATACATTATAATCACAAAGCGACACAATTTTGGTAAGCTAAATTAAATAAGTATTTTTTTATTATTTAATTAATTGGTGATTGACTATTTCATTGCGGTATTTATCTCAGTGAGTGAGTAGGTATATTATTGTATAAACATTACTAGGATGTTGTTGCCTACATCAAGTCTTGTAGGACCTTTTTAAAACATTTATTTTGAAATTAATTAATTTCTTTTGTAAGCCCTGGATCACGAGGAACTTTACAAACATACATGTATACAATTCAAGGGTACAAAATACGAACATGGTCGAATGAGATTGGAACTCTGTACAGTCAGTAGGTTTTATATAAGTATACATAAGAAAGCCTACTTAAAATGTATATTTAAAACATATAAGTACATACATATATAAAGACTAGCTGTTCCCTACAGACGTACATAGTAATATGCCCTCAGGATCAACCTGAGCTAACCCGGGATTATATTCCTGTAAAGGTTTTGTATGTGTATGTATGGAATAACACGGCTGATTAGAAATGAAGACTTGGTTTATTCGGTACACACAAACTCGGAGCCTAGAGAGACTTCGGAGCACACGCCACTAGCGCCAGTCATTAACGTAAACTGACTTGATTAATTCTAATATGCTGATGATACATATGAGTAGATGATATCTATTCATCGTCCAATTCCAAAGCTGCGAAGCTTATACCGAATTTTGACAATTCGCACTTTTAGTCCAGGGACCGCATTGGCAGTCGTACTCCTCGACCAATACGAGATAAACGAACAAGAATTTAATAATAATAAAAAGTATGTAGGTACCTACTACATATTAATAGCTGTACCTAGTTTATAGACATGAATGTACGTTGCAATACAAGCATCAATGACTACACTCGATTTATTATTAAACATATTCAATACAATTTAATTGCCGACAGTTTAAATAGTCTCTCTTGTGAATTACTTTTTGCTACCATTGTGTTTATGTCCTCTTTATCAAATCAATACTTATATGTAATTAGTGACTAGCTTTTGCCTGATGCATAGCTCGCGTTGTATGGTTATAAAAAGTAATTTTGTAATTTAGGAGCAATGCTTTTAATTAGATAAAAGTAAACAATAATTTAACTGGTAATTCCCGATATCAGCACGTTATTTAAAGCGTCTAGCTTAGTGACGCGGAGGACTTTACAAACACACAATATATGGACATAGAGTATACCCAGACTCGAAACAACCTTTTGCGTATCGTATAAATGTTTGTCCCGTATGGGAATCCAACCTACAACAAGCCGCACAGTGAAGAATGGCGAGGCCACTTAAGCCACTGAACCCACAGTGTACCCCGTACCGGTGTTACATTTGTCGTAGTGTAATATTATATTATTATACCCTAAGTATAACCTTTCTCAATGAACTACCTAATTTAAAAATAAATTCTCAAATCAGACTAGTAGATCTTGAGAATGGCGCGTTTATACAAAGTCTTCAACTTTATTAGTATCTACAAGATTGTAGATAGATACTTGTATCTATCTTAATTACTAGCTATTTGTGTAGATACCTAGAGTTAACTGTACACTTAAAGGGTGCACCGACTCACCGAGTGAGAGCCACGGCAGGAGAAAGTGCGCAAGGCCCTGTTATGGCGGCATTTCTCATTCCTCAACCAGAGCCTTTTCTCCTATTATTCGCGTAAATATGTCACTTCGGTATTGCAAGTACTGCTATAAATTCTTGTAATACAAGGTAAGTATCAGTAGCGCTATTATTGTGATATTGATACTAAGTACTTATTACAATGTATGCAAATATATACGCCACATAACTGTAATGAACAAATTATATTTTATATAAATAGCACTGTCTTGTTAAGGAAAAATGCATTTTACGTACGTATATTTAGACGCAATTTTCCCGAAACTTATGACCATTTAGTGATTCTTTGTTAGCAAGGCACTTAACCAAAATTAATTGCGTACACTACCTAAAAACTTATTTTTATCTACCCTAAGACAATTGTACTTTGCTCTGCTAAGAACAAAAAAAATAGGTACATACAATTATGCGCAATTTATAGGTAAACCTTAAATTTGAAATTTAATTCGACAATGCAACATCCTTTCTTATAAATCGTCTGTAGTAAATACTCTTTCTGATATCGTATAAAAAGTATTTTCTTATAGATAACTCGAAGTTCCTATAATCTGTGCTATGGAAAGCGTGTTGTGTAGCTCAAGCGCATCAACACAAGAGTGTGACCTCTGCGAGGCGCGCGCGGCAAGGTCACGAACGCGCGTGCGCGTCAGTCGTGACCCGCTCGCGCGCCTCACCCAACCCACACAACTACAATTTTAACATCAAAGTCAATACCAATAAAGCACATAGTCGTGTGTAATCAAAATCACAGTACAATGTCTCGGCTGTATCTAATACGACACCGGCGGTATTCTAGCCCGCGCCTAGGGCATATATTATGGCAGCTTGATTCTAAACGAAACCTAGAACCAAATAGTTTATTCAACATAACTACATAGTATGTGATAAAAAGGCATGAGTAGTGTTAATCGAATTTGTTCCACCGAACGCACGTTTAATTAATTCTATTGTTGTCGTCCATTTGAATACGTAGTAATCATCTTAATGTTTTAGTAATATAAGTACGTGAGTCTAAAATTAAGTATAATTGCCAGTTTCTATTAGCTACGGATTAATATCAACATGATGGTGTGCTGTTGGAGATTACGAATTCGTTTTCCGCATCCAAAAATGAGTCAGTGAGAACCTACACTAAATTGCGACTGGCTGACATCATAGACGATTATATATTTGTTAAGTTTATTACAGCCTATATTGCTATTAAATGGTAAAGTTTGGAGGGCCTGTTGGTTTATTCGTTAGTGACCGTGATTGTTAAGCTGGAGGTCGTGGGTTTGATTCTCACACAAGATAAATATTTGTGTGGTTAGTGCGATTCTTTGTTTTCTGTCTATAATTTATCTTTAATATGAATGTTTTAATATATAAATATGTATACTAGTTGAATTATTGCAGCGCTGTCTGTTAGTTGTCTTATCATATTTCAATTGACAACTAGATACCATGATTACTACAAACACGGCTATAGATGCTTGCAATATCGATCGTTTTACTTACTTTAATATTAGCTCTAAAACAAGTAACAACTAAGTGTATTCACCCTATGACAAAAACAAAACAATTTAAAAACGTTATAATATGCTCCTGAAGCCTATACTCACGTACATGAACAAAACGACGGTACGGTAGAGGATCTTGCCCAGCATCTCGCTATCTTTAAAACCCTCAACAAGTTCCTACTAAAGGTTCAATAAGTTAAAGTACAGTTAACACCGAGGTAGGTAGGTACAGTTCATTTACACCGATTTATTAACAACACCCATCTAATTAAACGCAAATAGGTAAGGTGAACGAGGTAAAAATTGATTTTTCACTCGACGTTTCACTTTATGAGAGGTAGGTCGCAATACAAGCGAGTAAACCTTACTAGGGAATGAGAAAGTCTTCTATAAGGGGGAGGTACCACTTTATAGAAGACTACAGCCAAATAACTATACACAGTGGTGTAGTTGTATTCCTGTGAGTGAGGTCTCCAACACTTATTTAGGGATGCGTTTTGAAAGAAACGTTTTCCTATCCTAGAGATATTCCATCTTAAAAGCCTGGTGTAAATAAATAACATGACAATGAACATCAATCAGTCTGGTATTGCAGGCGTTCGTAGGCTACGGTAACTGCTTAACATCAGGCGGACCGAGATAAGTAACTTCTATAACACTGTACTTTGTTGAAAATTCCAATTCTTTTTTATGTTTTCCCCTGTAAATATTATTGTAACACCTATCTATATGCTGCAATAAATATATTTCATTTTAATTTTAATTTAAAAATACATTTTTTAATTATAATATATCTCCAGTTCTTCAATTGAACATCAATCAATATTGTTATTGCTATAAAAACAAAAAATGTTATAATTTATGATAGTAATATTTGACCACACTTACGTCATCACAATAAATTCTGTTATAACAACAACATACCTAACTTTATAACCTTTATATATGACGTACTATATAATATAACGATATATATATATATATGTACTTATATTAATTTTGTCATAGTGTCGTGAACCGGAACAAACACAAACGGAACTATAGCACGTAGATACTGTCGGACTCGGATGTACTGCTCGTACATTGGAACGTCTCCAAAGGCCATGAACTCGGTTACATCGCCGACTACGTAATGCTAACATTATTATTGTACTGGAGTTAACTTGAGACTTGCCATTGATTGTACACATTATCTATGTATACATATCGCAGTCTCAGTAGATGAAAGGCGTAAGTTAAAAAAATACATTACACAATTTAGAACTGTACTTATTTTTTAACATATTGCGCGCACAAAAATGTTTGAGATATGACATTTTAAAGTTTATATGGAGAAAGAATGTAGAAAGCTACTTTTTTTGTAAATATGTATGTGTTATAAATACAATAAATAAAATAAAATATTCACTGTTTACGTTCGCATTACCAATGTCAAACAATGTCTTTTACAAACAAACCTCAATAACGGTTATATCTAAGTATTTTCAAAAAAAAAATAAGGATGGTCGAATTTCGACCATCAGTTAAATTGAAAACGTACAGTTGCAGCCTTAAAAATTATTTTGCATTCGCCAAAAAATTGTATCTCTTCATTCACTTAATGCAAAGAGAAAAAAGAAAGAGATGCAAGTTCCTAATAGGACGTCAACTAATTAGCTTACTAACAGTTTTGCTGACACTTTGATTTGAATTTGATTAGTGTTACAATTAGTAGCACATAAAGATATGCAACCAAAACAAAATACAAAATATCTGAATCAATTTTTATAAACCAACCTAATGAAATAGACTTCAAAAGTATAAAAAAACGCCTTGAAATCAGGCCTTCATTTATTAAAAGGGCCAGAAGAAAATATAAAAGCAATTATCTACCTAAATAACGTGAAGAAAATACTTTTATTGTACCCCTTTTTTAAGCTCATTGCGGAGGAGTGTAAGATTTGGCACAGTTAAAGTTCATATGGAGAAAGACTGCAGAAAGCAATTACGCTCGAATTTCGACCACCGGGCAACCTCTTGTCTGAATAATAACTTAATATACCTATATATCATATCTCATTCAATTGTTTCAGTGTATTCTTTTTATGAATGGTAAGTAATAAGTTAACTTGTACGAGTAGTAAGTGGATAGGTACATAGGTGACGACGAGACGTAATGCTAATTATTACTTGTACGGATATAATGATACCTTAGAATTAGCACTTGCTTCATATATACGTATTTTTTTATAACAATGTATTTTTACTATGTAGGTATGTTCTTGTAAAAAACCTTGTAGGTAACCTAATGTCAAACATAGATCATCATGTGCTAGCATCAGGGTTCGTAACATTGCGTCCTTATAAGGACTTATTATCGATCATAATTTGAATTTTGAACAATGAGAATCTTAGTTTGGTAATAAAAAAGGCATCTTACAAATTTCAAATAAAGATGGAAAATAAATCCCTATAAGGATGTCATGATTGCCCCAGGTGTAGTGGTGGCAAGGCAGGTATTTATTTTAAACAAATTTGCTATCATATGTTGTACGCGTAATCTATGAAGGATACTATTCAGCATACCTATACACCTCCAGCCTTATTACAATTTAATCACAATATATATGTATATATTGTGATTGATATACAAACAAATTAAGAACATCCACACTTTTTTTTGAAACCAGAGAAATCAACTATAACCAGGAATAATCGTTACGTTTCATAAGGCAAAAATCTCAAACATTCGTCGTCTGAGGGCAGCTATGTTGCTATACGTTACCTAATTATAGTGGGATATTTTACAAACATCGAAATCACAGAATCCATACTAAATGTACAATGAATTACACAATTCTTTTGTTCCGAACGCATATTGGAGTTGAAGCCATAACACGTTCCCCGTAGTAGTCACTGCGGTGGTAGAACATAAACTACTGTGCCATTCATTCCTATATATAAGTATATATACAAGTGGAATGGGATTTCGGTTCCCTATTATGTCGATACCATGAACGTTGGAGGATACAGTTGTCATAGCAGCATTGAGCGTAGTGTTTGGTTATTTCATTATAAGTGTACATAGTAAGAGAGCAGTTAGAAGTAACGGTAGATTGTCGTGTGCCTTATACGTTGGTGGTAGAAGAGAGATGGCCGAGAAAGGGATACATTATTCAAGGGGATCATTTACATCGCGGTGCGGCGGACGTGGCGGATCGCAACTCCTTGTATGTGCGCTGGTAGAGCGTACGGAACCCACTGTGCCACGCAAAAAACCTTCCATATTGCTCCTTGTGGCTTTCTTTTTTTTATGTACTCCAAGTATTCGCTTAATGATCCAACACAACGACCATCCATAGATTGCATTCAATTTAAAAGATAAACTTTACCTTTACCAAGTAGGACGCAGATAAAAACTTAAAACATTCCTTCGCATTGATGTATTTAAAAGTTTGCAATTTATTAAATAATTATAATTAACTGTATATTTTTGTAATCGATTATTACTTCTCAAAATCGATTAAGGTTGTAACTATTAAAAACCAATATTGCGATCAAATTGATTTGGGGAATATATAGAGTGTTGAAAAGAACCAACCTCTAGACGTGATAAGTAAGGATTACGTATATCTATAACATAACAGATTCATAATATTATAGGTATACAGTAGGTATATAAATAAAATAATATATGTATAATTTATAATAATGCTACGTAGTGGGATACTTTGCAAATATATAATTTACGGATACAAAGACCAGAACACCTCCACTCAGAACATAATTTATGGCTCTGACAAAGTTTTTTCTAGTGTGGGAATCAAACTTTTAACTCTCGGTGCGCTGCAGAAGGTGAAGTGACCATCTTAATCACTAGATCATACATGCAGTGCATTATATAAGTATATGTATTACTATATAGTGTATATTTATACTCTATGTAACCATATAAGTAGATGTAATAGATACATAGAACGGACCTCTCTATTGTATACCAAGCAAAATTGCTACAAAAAATAATTAAGTAATTTACAATAAAATCTTTAAAAACCGGCCAAGTGCATGTCGGGTCACGCACAATGTAGGGTTCCGAAAATGTTAATGCGGATTAACAATAAGACATCTATAATTTCAGCACTCATGACTTGGCACAAGCACTCATGAGAAAACATAGGGCAATGATAACAATTTTGGTAAACTCTTGAAATCGCGGGGGAGGGTAGTAACTCCGCCCGGCGGTTTTTTATATTGAATGTTGAAATTTTAAAATTTGGTAGGTATAAAATTATATGATACCTCATATGTTTTTTTCTTGTTAGTATGTAAGTATCTACCATAATATTAGATTCTGCGTAGGGGGTCGCAGTTCTAACCTAACCTAACCTACTGATTATTTTAATATGGACATCTATTTCTATTCCTACATATTACAGACTACGAAAATTAAAAAAAAATACGACTCATTTCCACGATTCGTTTTTATTTTATTTATGACAAAAATCCGGGAAATTATAATTATATAGAAAGACGTGAAATAGAACCCCACAGTTACAGATTTCTATAATATTAATATGGACTTGATTTAAGACACAATCTAATTTTAACTTACCCAATATCATTTTAAAAGTTAATCGGCTATTTCTCGTAAACTTTTGAAGTCTACTTAGCAGTGATAGTTTTCCTTTTAATTTCGTTATATATACTACTACCGTGAATTTTTTCACATTTCCAAATATCACCATTTGCCTGGCACGGGGGGGGACACTTGTGTCTAACAAAAAATAGCACTTAAAAGCTGAATATTTCACCAACGAATTCCTTAATCAAAAAACTGTCTTAACAAACCTACTATATTTTCAGAAGACCTAGGTATTCAACAATATCCAACACCATGGAGTAGTTGAGAAAAAAATAAACATCCCCACTTTATATGTACAGCAGATACCCTAAAAAAATATTTTTCATGATTTTATTTTTCCACTTTGTCGGCATGATTAATATGTACATATATTCGTGCCAAATTACAGCTTTCTAGGACTAAGAGTCTCTGAGCAAGCTGTGGACAGACGGACGGACGGACATAGCGAAACTATAAGGGTTCCTTGTTTACTTCGGAACTCTAAAAACCGTTATTTCTTTGCTAGAATAAAGCACCCTGTATAACATGGAACCTACAGCTCTGCCTACCCCTTTTGGTGAAAAATCTGTGACGATATAATATGTAATATTCCCTACAGAAAAGATTATAATAAAAAATATCTGCTACTTCCATGTGATAATCCTACCGTCTCAATTTAAAATTAACATTGTTTACGCATAGTATAAAATGGAACATTAAAAATATTCCTAAAGGTCACTTTGTTGAAGCCTTGCAATTCCAACAGTAGGTATCGATTACTTCAATAATTACATTGGCATCCGAAAAGCATTTATGTGACGTGTGAGCGTGAGTGAGAGGTGCGCCCTTGCGCCGGTCCTTGCCACAATGTCGTCGCAAGTTCGGACCCCGGCCATACACCCTACACTCGAGGTCGAGCTTACTGAGAGAATGTATAACCTTAAAGTACCGCCTCATAACCAATAACAACACCAAATATATCACAAATTTAATTATTACTTTAATACGTCACTTATATACCTACAATATACTTGTTTTGTATATTACTTTGACACTGTTATTTATTTGTTCGCAAATATAATATGAAGAGTACGGTCTACATATTGTATATATAAATGGACAAAACATTGTACCTGCCTTTTCCTCCGCTCTATGTCAACCGATTTTCTTGTTTGTTTATTTAATAGCTATTAGCTTATAGCATTATCGATAAACAGTTTGGATGCAGTTTTCTTTTTAATAAATTACAGAATTTCGACCACTGGGGGTGCTAATAGTGCTTATGAATAGTAATCTTTAATTACTATTCATAAGCACTATTATTGCGCAACCAAGGTTATCTTCATTTAAATAGAATTGACAGAAAACTTTTTGGTGCGTAATCTATCGACTGTACAATTTATCACGGTACTATTAGCTCACATTTTAATTAAGTACATATTATACGCCTACATAATATAGCAATAGACTAACTGTTCCCCACAGTTTCATATGCGTTAAATTTTGACTTTGTCCCGTGTCGCGTTTATCGCTACTGCATTGCTCCTCTTAGGGTCGTAGCATGATGTTAAATAATCTATTACTTGCCTTGAAAATTGGACAATAAAATTCTAAATCTTTTATTCAAATCCGACTATTTATGAGATTAAAACAATCATTTTTTTAAGCTATGTTATTATACTAGCAGCCCACTCCGATTCGCGCGGGTAAAACTATTTTTTACCCGTTTCGGGCTTGAATTTCCATATTATACTTTCTTAAAGTATAAATCGAAGTACAAATTTTCTTTTGCTAGATTTAGTAGTTTTGGCTGTGCGTTGATCAGTTCAGAAAAAATATTTTATATATGTAGGATTAATATGATTAGTAGGTATAGATGTTAGACAAGGTTAATTGTATTGCCATAGTATAAAGAACTCTGTATTACTTTGTAATAATGTGTACGAGCACAACAAATTAAATTCCTTCAAAATCTGACTTTAACTTTAAAAATTAATGGTCCTTGCGTGTATACTTTACTTGACAAGAGAAATTGATTACGTTATATTAAAATTTATTTTACGTTAAATTATAAAGTCCATAACGACCTCAGGGACTTCCAAGAAAGTGATCATATCTCGAAAGATGTATGAGATACAAATTATTCTTATTAATTTGTCAATATGATACACACGAGTATAAGAAAAACTATATGTTTTAAACATTGTTTACTTGGTTTTATAATGATGTTGCGACAAAAGATGGAGTACTGACATCCGACTCGACTAGGGTTAGTTCTTCCATTTTAATTTTGATAGGGCGTCGCTCTCACATAAATAATACTTCTAAAATTGAACTACGAATATTGAATATTTAATTTATAGTAATAAATGTCGTTTACGGACACAAAGTATTTGTTTCGTTTGGAAATCAGACTTACTATCCCTGTTACTGGTGAAGTAACAACCTTAATTAACCACAAGACTACATGAGCTCCCTGATAATTAAAAAATATATATTTTTTGGATACATCAATTATTTGTTATCAAATTTTGACTGCTCATAGTCAAAATTTGATTACAAATGATTGATATATCCAAAATATATATATTTTTTAATTATCGGGAAGGGGAGTTCGCATTGATATAAACCTCAAGTTATACGAGCTATACCGCTAAGTTATGTGTCGTAGTTTAAGCTCATTTTCCCAGATAAGAGCAGTAAATCTAAATATTCAGTTAATGTATAAAGTCATTATAGTTACATTTAAGTTGCTCCAACAATTTACATATATTTTTGCCGCCTTTATCGAGTTCCAATTACACAGATAACGAATAGTTTATGTTTGCTGTCCACGGGGATTGTAAAATAGATATAAACGCAATCATTATGAAACTATATCAGATATGCTGAATATGCATTACATTACCATCAATTTACAGCTTAAATTTAGCATAACGCGAGCTATAGGAAATATAAATAGTCCAGCATGTGGTTGTTATGAGTTTTAAAAAAATCAATTAAATACTATGTTTTTATACTACTATGCTGTTCAACAAGTATACAGCTTTTGATGGTAAGCAGTTGCCGTAGCCTATGGGCGCTTGTTATACCAGAAGCATTACTCGTCGACTACGACTGTCGTTGTAGTTCTGGGCTATGGGTAACCCTGGAATATGGAACATGTTATTTTAAAAACCATTTCCTTTGAATGACCACTAAATATCCATTTATTGGAAATAAGTATCTATATGTTCACCAGTTGATTACCATAGTGCAGGCTGTCTAGTTGAATTAATAGAAGCCAAGATTAAAAAAACTTATTTATTCATATAAACGTTAGAAACAAAAAAATAGTCAATTATAGCCAAGCTACTATTTTAAATCAGTAAATAATAATATTTTGGATTATGTAATACTTAAGTAAATGTTAACAATATTTCGTTTATAACTTACCTTAATGTCAAAGTTTCTTTATCTAAACTTGTCTGTAAATTAACAAAGTATTCCTTCATACTTAACAGGACTAATAAATACAAAGAAGTACGCATAAATTAACAAGTCATTACCATAACTACACTAATTATTTAAAAAATAAAAGTCTCCTTCTAAGGAACATGACGTGATATGTATCTCTGTACATTAATTTAAACTTAATAGGTTTACCATCGGTCTGATGTGAACTAATAAACTTTTTCCTTAGCGGCAGTCATCTCATTTGCTCTTTCACAAGAACGAAAATATGACAGTCATTAAAAATACATCCATCTATATTAAAAATTTATTTATGGAAATTCGAAAATATACGCAATGAAATTGTGATTTATCAAGCTCCTTAGTGGAATAGGTATCTTTTTGTACAAAAATAGAAGATTCAACGCCTGTTATCCTACTTTATTAATAAAAAAAACACTTACTTAATAAGCTTTTATGACATGATTCTATTTTCATAAGCTATGATACCACAAAACTTAAAGAGAGAGAACTCTAAGAGAGGTAGGGCACCATACTAGCGAGCAAGCCCGACTGGGGAAGGACCTCCACCTTTCAGAAGACCACAGCCAAATGACTACACACAGCGGTGTAATTGTGTTCCTGTGTGTGAGTACAGGTCTCCAGCACTCATTTAGGAATGCGTTTTGAAAGATATGTATTCCTATCCCAGGGTTACTTCTATCTTAAAGCCCTGGTGTAAAAAAATGGGTTGGCAACACGCAAGTGATACCTCTGGTAATGCAAGCGTCTATAGGCTACGGATACTGCTTAACATCAGGTGGGCCGTATGCTTGTTTGCCACCCAAGAAGTATAAAAAAAAAAAAAAAAAACTCCTCTTTAGCCGTAAGAGGTTAAAAACTAAAAAGAAAATAATTATTATTATTATTACTAGGTTGCGCTGGTCGTTTTCAGAATAAAATATATCCTATTGCAGTATATAATGTATGAAATATTAATAAAATTCGTTCAGTAGTTTTTGCGTGAATGAACAACGAAAGTCAGAAAGGCGAGACGGTCAAAGAGATCCCGCGGACAGGATACGAGTATAGAGGGCAGCGCTAGACTATTTGCTCCATTGCTTATTCCTCATCGCCACAGTCGCTTATAAGAAATCCTTACAGCTCCAATCTGTGCCAGTGTTTAATCATTTTAGATTTGCATCATAAATTGCGCAGCATATCTAATTATAATACCGTTTATATAATATATGCTATTTCTAAAAACCACGAAAGTTATAAATGCATACTGCACAAATAACATTTACAAATATTTCTCACCATTGTATATATCCAGAATGACGACAAAAGTGGCCCTTACGGCTTCTTTATTGTACTTGAAATATGTGAAAGGTCAAAACTGTTGATACGTAGGTACTACACAATGGCTTTTACGACGCGGATGTACAAATTGGGAAAATATCTGTCTATTTAAAGGTTTTCTTCGATCGCCAGCTGAATAGTTTTATACGGCACTTTCCTAATTAACAGCTATTACGCTTTGATGGTTAAATACCATTATAGACATATTTATTATAGCTATATACATACATACATAAAAAAGTTGTTTTTATTATTTTTTAAAAAACTACCTTTTAGGTTGGTGTCGACAATTTGCCTGATCATAGATCAAAATATACAACGATGTTACATTTTATTTTTTTATATTATGTATGAAATAAAGACTTGTCTTGATCTGTTGATATTAGTCGGTTGAATATAATAAATCTACTTAATAACATTTATATCCACAAAAACACATTGCACGGCTTAAACGGATCGGACGGACGGACGGAGGTCAAGAATCAATAAATTTTGTACATAACGTAGGTGAGCACTAAGTAAGAATTTCTTCAAATTCCTGTGGAAAATTGCCTGATGGGATTTCCCATCGAGCTAGTTAAATACAGATTGGATAGAATATTCGATCGATCGATTATAAATCGATTCAAAGAAGATTATATTTAGGCTTACATGAATCTATCAAAGTTATTTTTTCGGATTTAATAAGTTTATTCCATTATGTATCCGTAATCAACTTAATTCAATCTACAAGATGGACACTGAGAGGTTATTCTCAGCATCAAGGAAGGTAATTTTACATCAATTCAATTCTTTTACTCATAAAATTATATACCTATCCGTAATAACATCGTGTTAATAAAATAAAAGTCTTGTAATTTGATTCTGTTGATAAATCAAAGATTTTTTCAACGTTTGCCAGAACTGATTGATTTATTTTAGCAAGCTTGAGTCGTTTACTCATTCTTTTACTCATCTAGTGTGTATCTATACATACATATATGTATAATTAGTTGGTCTGACTGACTAGGTGATTCGTCAACGCAGAGCCTAAATCACTAAAGCACTAGGAAGAGACATTTTTGAATTAAGGGATTAAAATAATCGATAATTATATGTAAGTACGTCATATTTAAAGTAAGAAGCACGAAATTTAATATACCTATTCTTGATTAGAAATAAATATACACTTATTCTTTCAAAACGTATTAGAAGTTGAAATAAAATGTCTACCAGTGATATCTACCAGAAACTGTGACGGCCACTAGTAATTTATAAGAAAGAAAAATAATATAAAATATATTTGAATGAAGAAATTTAATCACCCGCTAAATACACAGTTGATATTATCGTTTAACGAATGAAATTCTTTTCACAAATTGTATCTTCAATCAATAACAAATTAATGGCATCGAAATGGTAAATATTAGACTTAATTGCTTTGTAAATGCATTGACCATTTGTGCTAGATTGTGTGACTCACGTAAATATATAATGTTTATTTTAAAAATAACCAATACATAGAGGTCAAATGTAAAATTCACACCATAGAACAATACCATATACTTTTTATTACTAATAATAATATAATGTCCTCTAACGGAGACTGCGCGAAAGATGTAAAACTTATCTATATCTAAGCTTTATCTATATCTAATCCATTGAAAACTCATAACAGAAAAACTCAATATCTATATTTGGCCCCATTTGGGAATCGAACCCGGGACCTCCTGATTAGCAGTCACACTTAAAGACCATTAAATCAAAGAAGCAGTTAAAAACTATAAACTTATTATGACAAACTGAATAACGAAGGATCTTGTCCGCTTGTGAAATGTGACAAAAAAATACCTCGATTTTCCTTAAAATATTATGTTTATTAATAATAACAACAAAAAAATAATAAGCATTTTATTCTTTATTTTATAATTTTGTATGAGACGGTGATATTAAAATTGGACTGAATTGAGATTATACGTACCCATATATTATTATAATGGCAAGCCGTATAACGAATCAAGTTAATAAAAACGTACATTCATATACTTATAAGGTAAAGCTAGCCTTGTTGATGTCCGTTCCTCTCTGTCACGCGGATCAATACCATGCTCTCTATCCTTGTCACACTAATAAGCTACAACACACGAGCAAGTTTTACACACTCATCCACAATGTTTCATTGTATGTGTATACACGATGTCAATGTGATGAATAAACAGTTTCTCCGATTTTACGACTCAATGATTATAGATACCTATCTATGCAAAGTTGGTTAATGATTTTGAAATAGTTAAGTGGTCTTGTGAAAGAATAAAAAATAAAAACAGCCAATACACTGACGTAACAATTAGACAATTACTATTATCACTGTTATCTATTATTTGTAACTTTGTATTGATAGGTATGAGCTTAACTAGTTACTATAAATGTTGTATAACTTTCAGTCCGCTTAACAAAGCCTTTGGTGATCAACAATTATATTACATAAACGTATCAAGAGAATGATATCGGATAATCTTACACCACACTGTTGATTTACAAACGCAATCAAACATAAAGAGACACGCCAATTTACAGAAACATTCTAATTAACCAACGCAGCGCGCCGCGCCGCTCCCCAAACTCTCTGAGAAATGTTCATGTATAATAAAATTGTAATACATTGATCGATCGACCTCAAAGTCAAATACGCATTTTGTTAGCGCTACAGGAGGCCCCATACAGCCTTAGCGTACCTAAATCATGACTGAGCGAAAATAATAACGACCAGCGCATTATGAATATGCGATACTCGAAGGCTGAAATAATAGAAGACTTCCTTTGTAAGACGTGCACGCTCCATTATTGCTACAGTAAGATGAAAAAGTATTTACAACAAAGAATATAATACAACCTTAAAATAATATTTTTAAATCTAACTAAAGTTCAACCTGCTACCAATTTTATAAAGCCAATAACATCATCAGATGTTGTTATAAAGTGATACGGTCACCAAAAACAGGTTCTAAAATTAGTTGAAATTTAAGCAACTTTTATATAAAATGTACTTAAAACGATTTTCGTATTAATTGGTCGCTCTTTAGTAAGTCCGAGTATAATTATCGGCACAATCACAGTGTATAAAGAATAAACAACAGTATTGGATCTGGCCACGACGACTAAAAGGCTAACCACAAAGGAATCCCCGAACTTCACAAAAAAAAGTTTCGTATCTCTATGAATATTTAACTTCCCTTGTTTGGCGTACTTTCATTTTCAATCGTAAGTCGTGACGCAATAGAAGTTGTTTTGCATTGGCTGGTGTTCCCCTTACGATAGGTTGATGTTCGATTCCGAACCTTGATGTAAGATAATAAAATCCTATAATGGATTTGCTGTTGTATAGTCGTGGTTACAAAAAAAAGTATAAAATATTTATCTACTTCTGGGTGTGGATATGATATCTTCTTTTTTAAATAATAATTAAAGGAAAAGTTTATTTTATATGCTATATTTCAAATTATTATTATAGCTACCATTAAAAATACCTTAGTGACATCATAATTTTATTAAACGGTGCGTTGTCAACTGACCTTGGGAATTTTCAGCTAGCAAATATTTACTATGTTAAAACTATATATCTGCAATAGCATTTAATGTTTCCATTTTCGTAATGCTTTTAGTCGATACATCATCATTATTATTCTAGCCTGGTGATGTTCACTGTTAAACATAGTCCTCCACTATATATATACATTTTTACAAATACTGGTGTTCATTTGTCTGTATTGTTTTAGCCGGCAAATTATATCTCTTAATTTGTGTTATTTACTTAGATTAGATACAATATATAAAATAACAATAGTAATGTTTAAAATTAAATATTACTGATTTTCATTAATTCATAAAAACATGATATAACTAATATCATGATTTTATAAATTAATGAATTCTCATATATTTACATTTAAATAATGAAATACTTCACGAACTCTAAATGCAAAAATATATTTGATACGAACAAATTATAATATATTATGTTAAAATCGGACCGACTTGATCCATAATATTCTTTCGCTGTAAAGAAATTTTATCCCCCGTTGAGATTTCTGTCGGACGCTGGCTCGTCGTGTCGGTGCCTAAAGTTACATAGCTATGTGTGTACGTGTGTGTGACAAGATGTGTTTGTGTGGGTGCGGGTACCTTCAACCTCCATGTGATGGGAAGTGAACCCTTTACGCGGGGAAACCGTTTTTTATTTGCACTCGGACAGCGGCATCAGGTAGAAAGGATGATCGTTAATTTTTAAAGGACACACTGAACTTTGAGGTTTTAACAGTGACTACTCAATATCGTGACCAAAAATGTAAAATGTTATTTTTGAGCGTGTGTGACATAGTTTAAAATCGCCACAGAATAGAATAAATATATATTTCCGTATGTACTATAAAGTATGTGTTTTGTCAAACATATCTACAACGATTTTTGAGCACATAATTTATATATTACTATATTACCCGCGGCTTTACCCGCATGGATGACGGTTATTGCTATGATAGTACCCTATGTCCTTTCCAATGATACCATCTATCTCTATGCCAAATTTCAGTTAGTCGCTTTCGCATTTATAATATTAGTAGGAATGTTTCAGTATCATTGATGGTTTAGTAGTTCAACTAAGTTGCCTAACATATTGATCGCACAGAAATAACTGCAGTAAAGTTGTCACCAATGAGTGAACTCGCCGTTTGCGCCCTAGAGCTAGGCGCTTGGAAGTAACGCGAGAACCCGTTGATGTCTTTTGCTAAGAGCTTTAATATCTCGCGCTTTCACGAGTTTATTGACTTCTCCCTGTTAGTAATTCTGCATCTGCTTATGGAATCGCTTACATTTAGATAATATCTGCACCTACTATGTACTGTTTAATGTTTAAATATCCGAAGTATATTATTTTACATTGACTTTAAAATTTTATCTCAGATTTAAAAAAGCTCACTTCGCTTATTTATTAATAGGATATCTGTATCTATTTATCTGTAATTTTATTACAACTTATTTTTATATTGCTGTTTAAATTTGTTTATATATAATAAACAATCTAAATACAGCGTTTATATATTGTAATGTATGCATAAAATATCAAATTGTATTTCCAATATAAGCTGATGAGATGGAAACGATATGACAAGTTGTATGAAACCAGCTAAAGTCCAAACAGCCAGATAAAAAATGTACATAACTGTTATGATTTCCAAAAAAAGCAGTTTACCGGCCAAATAATTACATTAAATAATGATTGGGGGCGAGAACCCGAGCGATGGTAAGCTCATCTCGAGGGCTCGCCGCAACGAGCGCGAGCGAGGCAATAAAATAAGGCTGTAGGGGGAGGAGGGGTGAGGCGAGGGACGCGCGGTGCGGCCTGTCGCCTTCCACCAGCCTTAAGTTATGACATGTCGCGATTCTTACTACAGCCTAAGCTGCATAATTCTAATCAAAATATGTCGGTATGTTAAGCGACTCTTTTGTGCTGTTCTAAGCTAGATTACAATCTCATAATAGTTTAGCGACTACAGAACATCACGTATTTTATGTAAAAGAGTAAGCAAAGGTGTATTACACCCACTTTTTGCCAGCTATTCAGTTAAAGGCTCATTTAATTAGGGGATGAGCCAAATGCAATATACCGAATTGCTTCTAAAAAAGTTTGTATAGAATAATCGAATAACTTTTTACCTAAAATGGGAAGGAAACCACACGCTACATACACAACCGTCCGTAAACATTAGCGCAATCTTATACCACGGGTTCATCCTGACAGTCGAATCAATTGCTTTATAACTTTGCATTTGGAAAAGGTACATCGTAGCCATAGGTTTTGTTCGATTAAAGTTTTATAGGAAATACACGTACCTATGTCATGACTATTGAAGGAGTACAAGGTAGAGAACCACAGAACGCTCTTGCCACGTACCACAGTGCAACAAAAAGTCATCATTAAAGTGTTGGAGGCGCGGCGGGAGAGGCTCCGCAGCCTCTCGCTCCGACCTAAACGATTCAGCCGAGTTTTTATCACTTACCAATCCATATCGAGCTTATTTATTCATTTTACTAAGAGCTCTTCCCTTTAAAAATCTCTTATCAGCATCATACCAGTATCCAGTAACTATTTATTGAAACTTAATAAGATATCCGTTATATTTTCCGTTCTTAAACTATATATAGTTGTTAACGATCTTTCAATCAACGTCATCTTCATTTTTATAAACTTTATAGAAAAAACTAAAAAAGATTTATATTTAATTTGAAAATATATAAGAAGGCACATGTACTATTCTCACGCAACATATCTCTTAAAATGGATTCTGTCTCATTTTTAAGTCAATTCTCTTAATATATTCGAAAAACTGGTTGTAGAGAGAGATAACATATCTATAATTTACAGATTAGCTGGTGGAAGAGTTGATTATGGTAAGTGATTTTAGTTGGGAGACAGTAACGGATGGCCGTTTGAATGCCTCACAATGTTGAAATAGTGAGGCGATGTGGACTCGACGTGCGCCGCGACGTGCCGTAAGCGTTCAGTATCAACATGGACTTACGTAACTTTGTAAGCTATTCATAGAATGATTTCATTATATCTATTCTTTAACTTATTAAATTATATAGATAACAACTGTCGCCTTGATCCTGAGGCATAAGCTTGAGCTTATTATATGTTTGCGCATGATCAATTGTACAAAGAGTTATTGGTTTTTTCTGTTAGAAAAAATGAAATGAAGCTTGAAATTGTACCCGGTAAATGGCAATAAACTCGCCTTCTATATATAACCTCACCTAACATAGCTGACTAAATGTAGGTCTCATACACAAGCCTACCTTCGAAGAAAAACCTATGATGCTACGAACAGAGATTTTGATTCAGTTGTCACTAATTATAAATATAAATAACTTAGTATAAATTTCGTTTTCCTCAAAGAAGTCTGTCATATGTCGTCTACACCAAGAATCATCAAGTTCACAGCATAAAGTGCATTATTTCCACATAACAATAAACTAATACACAGCTTATAACTCGTACATACGAGACATTGAACAGACGTAACTAATTTTACTACATGCGCCGCGTAGATGTAAACCTCTAACGTCATGCGATATGAATGACATGTACAAGCACATGGCAGCGGCTTTTTGTGACGGTTACGTTTAACTCGTAACTGGCATGTTTAATGACACGTCCCACTTGTATTTTAGCAAATCATTATACAAAAAGCTGGAAATAATAGACAACAAAATATAATTACTCTCAAATCATCAGTAATTTTGTATGTCTTCTTCCTTATCTTAGCGTAATTACTTATATTTTGTTCTAACGATTCTAGTTAACAATATGATTGAAAGTACGTCTTAATTTCGAGTGAGCATCAAGAATACAGCATGAATAATGACCAGGTAGACCAAATATTTTAAATATCACACGTAATTTAATAAAGAGGTGGGCGTGTTAAGAAATATTTTAATGAATTTACTGTTAGAAAACGATATAATTTCAGAGTAAAATAAGCTACTTTTCATTCGTATACTGCTCAAGTGAAGCACGAAAAGGAGCTACTATTAAGTAAGCTTGATAATCTCTCTTTAAGTTGCGTGATTAACGGACATTAAGGACTTGTACACGATAAAATTATTAAAATAAGGACCACTTATGGATGCAATTTTATCAAGTTGATAACTACTTACTGGTGAAAAACCTTTCAAAATTATAATGCCTAGCACTAGCTAATATTCGCAATTTTGCTCAGGATGTACATATATTGATAAAGAGATACCCATGTCATTCGGGAACAGTGTGTTAGCCACACTATTCCCGAATGACATCGGTATCTCTCCTGTGAACCAGTAACCAGTGAACAAACTCTTGTGATCATAATAGGTACTATTCCTTCGTGTTTAAATTCAAAAATATTTTCTTTGCAGTTAAGTTCGATCGACAACGATAGCTATTAGCAGTGGTTATGTCTAGACTCAATACAAAGGCAACGCGGTGCGGCACAGCATCGCAGTGTGATCGGTGGTCGGCAGAGCCGGCCAGCGCGGTGCGGGCGGGAGTGCTCTGCGCGGGCGCTCGGACACAGCTCTCGCGGCAAGTTCAAGGTGAGCGCGTCGCTCCGCCCACACGCGCCGCTCCTAACGCGCACAACCGTTACACTGGACCTCCGCCGCAAACACCTCATTCTCTCAACTACACACCATTCACTTACACAAACATCATTGTTCCTAACCACCCTAATATCTACGTTGAGGTGCTAATTCAATAATCAGATATTTGAGTGTCAGGTACCAAAATAACTAGGTACTTTTGTTAATCTCAATTCATATTTACAAACGCTAGGGTCTCGTTAATGTTATCGTAAATACAAATATAAGGTAAGGTGGCTTTAATAAAATATAGGTAGGTATAACAACCATATTTTAGATACTTATACGAATAAAAATAGAATTAATTCCGTTGACGAATGTTGTAAATATTCGACTGTAGTGGAATTTCCCACTGTCAAACACACCTGGCAACAGAGGCAACGAGATATTTCCATATCATCTCATAAATTTAAAGCTATAAAATACGATACCTATATGTGTTTGATGTTTATGGAAATAGCTATTAGACAAATTTCGATAAATAGTATACCTAAAACCTTTGAAACAATATTTAAAAAAGTAATTACGTAATCGATACTTATGGTTTAAAGTGTGGTACTTTACCTGGGAATAGTGATGACTTGTCCGAGCTCGTCGACGACATGATCTGCAAGGACGAGCACGGTGGGCGGCTGTCCCGGTGCGCCTACCACCACCGACACGCTGCCATCCACCAACTGCCCGCCACTGCTCACCAGCTGACCATCGTCCAGTTGTCCACTGATCATCTCCACTCGTTTCTGATCCGGTGTCGTTGTATATATTACAGTCTGCTTTTCATCCTCGTATATTAAATCTATTGGAGTTTTCTCGTCGATCGATTCCATTCCTTGATCGTAAACATCAGGCTGCACGGGCACTTTGCTATCGGTGGCGTATGCTGCCAGCTCGTGAGGTGAGTGGCGATAAGAGTGCGCCTCCGGGGGGTAACCATCGTCAGAGTCCATTTCGACTTTATGAGGATAGTAGTCATGTGCTGGTTGCACGGGGGTCATGGTCGCGAGCACGGCGTGCGCAGGCGCCGGAGAGCGCGGAGCGGATGAGGGCGATGCGCCTGCCTTCGGAGTGCGCGCGCGCTCTTCGCACGCAGGCACCGGCGACGGCGACGCGGACATACCGCCGTACCTCGGCACGGTTGGCGACGTCTTCGTGAGGGCGGAGGCTCCGAACTGGAGCACCCCGCTCAACACTCGACTCCCCTGACAACAATTTCTGAAAAATAAATACTTGTTAAATTTTTTTTTTAATAAAACAACTCTTGAAATGAACGAATCGTTTATTAGAAATAACATGCTCGCTTGTATTTCAAATTTCTATTCTAATTCCCATTAATCATTAGGATCTAATCATTATCAGTAAAGCCTTTAATAGGAAGGACGCCTTTGGAACGGTAAAACTCCGATACACCTAAAACCTGTAACACAAATGACATAGATTCTCAGTAAAGAGTACGTATCTGAGACTGCAAGGGCACCACACTAACAGCTGATTCAAATCCAGTTAGAAAAGAACGAGTATCAAGTGGCACCTGATCGTCGAGAAGCGCCCGAACTTGTTCAGCAGTCGCCCTGCTCCGACGACGCGGCGGCGGCGGCCGTACGAAACAAGACTCACCACCGAACGGTACAAACAGGTAACTATTGTATCCACGTGCTTGTCAAACTCGTCAGTAAACAATTATTTACAAACAAATAAGTTACGCTAAGGATATCTTACACGTTTTTCATTCACCAAAGACTTCGGCAACAGTTAACCAAATTGAACAAGACAGGTTTTTTTACAACAAAATCAAATATATTCTATATGAAAATAAAATGCTATATACGTTTATCTACCCACGAGTCCCTTTAACACTGAACCTAGCTATAGTTTTTATTTAGTAAAAAGACAAAAAGAATCGTATTGGTTCAGAAGCTGTACTGAGAGGGATACTGAGTTCTCGATGCATTGCTACGGAGGCTGAGGCTCGAATGTGCGACAGAGACAGAAATACGGCCGATGCATAAGCACGACAGTAACCAATACTTTTACGATATGTACCTATATGTACGTTTTAAGGAATTTTTCACGATATAAAATTGTTCTTTGTCTCTTTATATAGGTGCATTTTCATGTACAGATTCTACCTCATGTTCGATAGGTATGATCATTATTCTCCTGCAGGCAGTTGCTATTTATGGTTTTTTTTTTATTATACCTAGGTACTGACGCACAGATATGTTTTGCGCCTATTTGGGTCAATTATTACAAGACATCGTCAAAACAAACATAAGTATCGACAAAAATCAATACATGCTAACCCTCCCTCCTAATGTAAACCTATAAAAAGTTTTCCTCTACAATAACAATCTGATTCACTGGATCTGTATAGTAATGTCATTTCGAAATTCGGTTATTCTTAGATAGTCGTTTAAGGAACATTTGTAAAATAATTATAATTGACATAATAATATATAATCTGAGTTAAAGAGTTTTACTATTATCTCCCTATAAACTGATATATTTATAAGAAAACCTATACGGTACGTAAACAAATATTTATAATATCAACTAAACACAAAAATCAATTCATTGATATTAAAATATAAAGGATAATATCTTGCCAAGTCAATCGAAAAATTTGCAAAACCAGTACATCGCTGAATTGAAGCAGGAAAAATAAAACTACAAAAAGGCTCTGCGGCGGAGTCGAGTCGTCAAAGTGTGCGCGCACACATAGAAGGATGAAGCTCGCCGAACACGTCGTTACAAGACATAAGCGCACATAATTTACTCACACGCAGAAGTGAATTGGTCATGAGTATGACTATACGCTAGCGTATACTATAGGAACGGCACACACATGAACGGTTTAAACACAACGAACGAAAACAATTTTGATCATTTACACGTTATATTATTTTAATTCAACTGTACCTAACGAATGCTAATTAACTTAATTCACTCAAACGAGACAATGAAAATACAGAAACAGATGGCTTTATATTATATCGTCGTAACATGACATGTCTCCGCAAACCATTGATTGGAACACGGAATGAATACAGATGCACTTTAGTTAACACTTCTAACTCTGGCAAAGAAGACAAACGAGCACGTCATTGCACTGGTGGTAAGGTCGGGGGCGGCGGCGGCGCGGGCGTCCTGGCGCAGGCCGTCACGCACGCGCGTCAAACTAGTCTCGTGACGTCACGGCCCGCCAGGCGAAATTACAAAACCGGCCGGGCGGCGCAACCGACTGCGCCAGCAAGCGGCGCAGCGCAGTGGCGGACGCGCTGCCGCCCGACCCCGACGCGCCACCGGCGTTTCACATACCGTGGGCGGCGTCACGACGCTGTGCACGGCGCGGGCCGGTGCGCGGGCGCGGGTACACGAGCACGCGGCGAGCGGCGCTACGGAGCGCGGGCGCAGGTGCTCTGAGCGCAGCAGCCTCCGCGCGCCGGCGCCGCCGCCCTCCGCGCCTCCCCGCACCGCCCGCGCCTTCTCTCGCACGCACCAAAACGACGAATTTATCTTCCGTGCCTGCTGACCCTCCTACTTGAGGACGTTGCCCAGGATGTCTCCTTAACACAAAATTTATTTGGAATCTTACTACCAAAACGGCAACTGTATGGAGATCTGGACTCATATTATGTAGAAACTTGGCAATGTGGATGAAATACAAAGGAAAACTATTATGTTCTTTGTTTACTAGTGAGAATTATGTTTTTTTATAATGGTTACCGTGTACCTCAAGGCCCAAAGCCGGGCGGCGCGGATCGGGCGTGGCGGTGCGGCGGCGGCTGCGCCCGAGGCGAGGAACGCCGCCGCGTCTCACTGATCTGCGAGCCGACGCAGCGACGTCGATTACAGCCGTTACAAAATCCGCGACCTGCGACGCTGGATTGCCAAACTTTACGCAACTTCCCTTATTGAACTTTCATGCAACGATATATCGGTTAACTGCTGGACTTACTCACTGTTTTGCGCGATATAAACAGTTATGTAATGTCTTATCTGATTTAATATTTATACATCAGTGCTTTTAAAGTGCCTCAGTATGGCTCAAATCTGACTACATTCATCGACTATAATATGAGTGAAACAGTCCCACTGTAGGTACCTACACAAGTAAAATATAGAGTCAGAATCCAAAAATGTTTGGAAAACCTTTCATTTAAGCAGGGAAATTCGGTTAAATGACAGTTATATCCAGTGCTGTAGCATAAAAGTTGTATATCTAGTTATTCTTGGAAAAGGAACCAGATTTTATCGACAAGATTTAGTTTGTAAATTGCAAATCCGATAATTCAATAATGTCGTATAACGCGTTGTCAAAATACGTTACATCCCTAATTTAGTGTTCCGAGTCTGAGGACCATAGTAGACCTTCTTTGATTTTTGACAGTAGGGTACTTAGTATCTCTGCATCTCCCAAAGGTTAACTGGCAGAAAATGCCTTAGGCATTAAGTCCGCCTTGTGCAATTTGTTTGCAGGAAGTTTAAATAAATAAATAACTTTTTGAAGCTATATGCACTGAACATACAAACTCAAACAAAAAAATATATCAGACGCTCGACAATACGACGAATGGCCGACAGTGGCCGATCACAGAGAATCGTCAAAATGCTATGTGGCGTGGACAATGCATACCTACTGCAGTAGTTAATTAAACAAAACGCCGTGATCGAAATTAATCTAGAAAACTTCTATCAACAGTGTCTATGGTCCACAGAAACTTCTTACTATTAAGCTTCTTACTATTGACGGTAAACAGCTACCGCAGCCTATAGACGCTTTTAGTAGTTATAATGTCAGGAGCATCCTCGATCTGCACGTTACTAGTAAAAGAAAAAGCTGTATTTGACAAGAAGCTCTGAAAATCCTACTTACTACTGTTAGTGAGTAGGATTTTCAGAGCTTCTTGTGATTTGTTGAAATTTTCCCATTAATGTTAAAATAGGTAATTTTCATGGCATGATTTACCAACTGGTATAACTTAGACAGTTGTACTAGCTATAGACTAGTGCTAAAGCCTTTGAAAATTGTTAAAAATGAATAAATATAATAGTAGGATGCAACCCATTGGAAATGGAAGAGAAAAAAATAAATGAAAAATAAATTACGGGTGTTCTGAGGTCGGGAAATGGAAGGTCACCCCCTTCCATTTCCCGACCTCAGAACACCCGTAATTTATTTTTCATTTAATTTTTGTTATATTTTAAGGGAAGAAAATGGTTTATAAATCTTGATTTTCGGCAAGTCTTAGGGTAAAAAATTAAATGGCAAAGTTGTAGGTAATAAAAAGATCTACAACTTTTGTATTCACACTTTTTTCACATAACCTGAACATGTATGTGAAAATTTTAAATAACCAAGTTTTTGGTTTTTATCTTTATCCTTTACAAAAAAAACTTGTTGTAATTTCCTGAAAACTTACCTTATTATGTTCCAAACACACTGTAATTTTTTTGATTTAAAATATAATTTTTTCACCTTTTTACCCTAATATCGAAAAAGCTTCCTAATTTTCGAACGAAAAATCTCACGTCTAAATATTTCCTTTTTTAAATAAGTCAGTGAGTTTTTTGTTCCTTAAAATCTCTACTTTCTGATGGTGTAAAAAAATACTATGGTAAATTTTCTCAGAAAATGCAAAAAACTTAACTATAATTAACAACCAAATAAGTTAATAAAGTTAATATTTAATAAGAGATCTACTGCTAGATGCTATTTATTGCTACTAGAGGTCACTTAGTGGTCACCAACACGACATGGATATTCGATTCCGATTATTCCGACTTCACCATCTCGTCCTGAACACCCATCTAGAAATAAAGTACTTGTCAACATAAATCCTACGAATCGAAACCCGACGTGGCTATCTTGTTTCGTTGAAGAGTACCTATGACCACATACCATCTGCATCATCAGACCAGCTACATTGTTCCATATTATTGCATTGTCACCGTAGTTACATCGGTAGACGTAAACCAAATTTTAGTTCCAACAAAGATTTGACCCAAACAAGGTAAAACATACAAACTAACTACTTAACATACATTGCAAGCTAAATAAAAACAATGCTGATTATCTGCGGATGCTGATATTCGCAACAACCCGTAAGGTCGCTATAAAGTCTGTCGATATAGAGTAATTTGATTTAACGTGCTTTTGAAAAAACATACCAGTCGTAAAAAAAACGAAATAACGTGCGTCGCAATAACGTCATTCAAAACTTCATATCAGTTCCATTCGCCACTAGTAACGCCGTAGTACGATGCTGAGTATTATTATTTTTATAGATCACTAGCTGTCTCGGCAACTTCGTACCGCCTTTGATTAAATAAATGTTATGTTAAGTTAGTAGATTAAATAAATGTTAAGTTAGTAATAATTTTTTTTAGATGCTTTTTGTTAGATGTTTGGCCGCATTTCATCGAAATCCTTGCAACCTAGCAATAGGGTACAAATCACATTCACACACAACTTTTGTTCAAATTCACGCGTCTAGTTTTCTACTTAGCCACATTACCTATACCTACCACTCCTACCAATTCCTAGTGTAGATATAGAAAGATCTAGATTTATCGTGATGTTTGTTCTAAACTTATAATCTATACTAATATTATTAAGCTGAAGAGTTTGTTTGTTTGGTTGAACGCGCTAATCTCAGAAAGTACTGGTTCGATTGGTTTTTTTTTCTGTTGAACCCTAGTAATGTTTATAAATAAACCGACTTCAGTTTGACAAGTTGTAAAATTTTCAATACCTTTCGTACAAACTTGAATGCAATATAACCTCCTCTTTTTTAAAGTCCGTTAAAGATAGAGGTCGCAAGAAGAAACTTATCCTGCGCTACCGAGCTCATTAAGTACCAACATGATCACCCATCCGATAACTGAGCTTGACAATGTTGCTTAACTTTAACTTTTCTGTAATTTTAGGTCACCTGTGATTTTATTTGCTACGTAAATAGTCCCAGAGTTTCTCATACAATCTGTAAGTTCAATCGGATCGGACGGATGACTAAACAAAATAAAAGAACAAAGAAATAAAACAACCAAATAATAAATTATATTAAATAATAAAAAAAACACTTAAATAGCGAATCGAACTAAAAAGCTTAAAATAAACTAACAGTTCAAATTAATAACATTGTAAGAAAAAGCTCGGGGTGCTTTTTACATATTTTTATTATAACTCTTCTTTTACGAATAGCTACTAATGATATATTTACAACAACCTATATCAAGCACACCACGCTTTTCTTATGGACCAAGAGCCAGCAACGTATTTACTTTTGTCATTTCATAAGTCATGAAAATTCACAAACTAACTCCTATATACCTGTAGAATAATAAAAGGCTATTCTGGCAACCCTCTGCAGCCGAGTAGTTTAACCCTAAAATTACAAATAAAACTTAATTTGGTTATAGTATCAGTCCTAAAATCTGTAATAAATAATATTGGCAGTATTTTCTATTTTAAATTAAGTATTTCGGTTGAGGTTTAAGTTCTCACCCTCTTTGTTATTTTAGAGTTAAACACTCCAGCCGCGGAGGGTTGCCAAAATAACTATTTATTATTCTGCAGGTAGGTTCAAGAGTTAGTTTGTAAATTTCCAAGACTTATAAAATGACAAAAGTAAATACGTCGCTGGCTCTCCCTCGATTACATTGTTATTAATTTTAAAACTTGAAACTACCAATAAGGTTGGTTACCTATGAAACCTTGCATTTTGTTGATACGTATAAAACCTTTTAGCGGGCGCGACTTGAGTTGTAAATTGCGAAAGATTTATATTAAATAAATTTTTAGTAGGTTATATTTGATTTCCGTCCATATTTGATCTGGCCTCTGAACTCAAGACGAATTAAGAAAATCAGATAATCTGTTTAGTCGTTATCGACTTATAAATGGTGTAACTAACACGACTTTGTTTAAATCTATATACCATAGATTAGGACCTTGTTGCTGAGCGATCACACAGTCCTAAGTGGACTAAGTGGACAACAATAACAATAGCAATACATAAAAAAGGAAATCTCAGAAAACTATTTTTTTTTATATAGGTATCGATAACATCAATAAAGGTTAATTTTCCATTAAATTCAGACACGGTCGTACCAAATGTTATATCATCAATTTCAAGAAAATCTGAATTAAAGAAATAAAGTGAATAATGTATTACTTATAATAAAACATTTTTATTTTTTTAATTATCTCGATTAATGTAGGTAATAACACTTATTGACGTAACCTTAAAATTATTTCGTAATTACATACCTTCATGTGAGAGGAACTGGTACGAATTTATTCAATGAACGAATACGCCCCAATTAATTTGGAGTAGGTACCTACCATGTGTCGTACCTACTTTATTACCATAATGTAATTAAATACCTAAGTTATTTTATCATCTTTGTATTTTTACTACTTTGGCTAATTGTTTGTTTACATAAGATACCTTCATATTTTTAATGTAGGTACCTACGTATATAAATTGTGTTCCGATTACTTATACTTATTTTGACACTTGACCTCTAACTATTTGAACCAAACAGTTTTGGAAAATATATAGGCTTTAAACATTTCGAAAGGAGAGTGATCAACAAGAGTTTTTTTTTGTATAATTAAAAGATTGAAAACTGATTAGGTATTAATTTATATTTAAAGACTTATCTAATTATAGGTACTTACCTATTACAAATGCAACACTATACCTTCTTATATTTCCACGGCTAGAACGGCTAGATCGTTTTCGGTTAGAATACCGAAATAAAGTAAATCAAACTTGGCAAGTTTAGGTAGATACCTACATTGTGGTAACTTAAAATTTAGAAAGCATAAAGCCATTTATGTACGTTTTAATACTTCTATCTAAAAACATCGAATGTAAACTGTTAGTTATTACCTACCTACCTATAGTTTATGATAAATATACCTATATAGGCACATATACCTAAAGTTTACCAACTTAAACAAATACCTAGGTAAACCAAATGGCTGTGTTTTAATTTACTTATAGACAATTTATATGAATCTCGAACAGTGTAGCGGTCAGCACAAGACCGCGGATGCTTATTTAACTTCCAAGAATTGTTTAAATGAGCGGTGAAAGCTACACAAAACAGGTGCGTAACACATTACGGACAGGGTAGATGCAGTACCATTTTACGAAAGTTTGATATAATGACATACCATTTTATATAAATCATAACATAACCACCCAATTTTGTAATTGAACTCTGATATAATGTGTAATTTAAATTTACAAAACTTTTAATTATATCCTAGGTATAAAATATCCTTTTGCTTTATTCTTATAATCTGCTGATATGCAATTTTTTAAATATTAATTTAAAATTTGACTGCCTCGGTGGTCCAGTGGCCGCAGTATCGCCTGCTGTGCAAGAGGTTGTGGGTTCGATTCCCACACAGGACAAAACTTTGTGTGACCCACAAAGATTTGTTCTGGGTCTGGGTGTAATTTGTGTCCGTTAATTGTATGTTTGTACAGTCCCCCGCGACACAGAACTTGTTCTATAGTGCGGGAGCTGTCTTTAAAAAAAATTGAATAGAGGGAAAGCCGGCAACGTATTTACTTTTGCCATTTCAAAAGTCATGAAAATTCACAAACTAACACTTATTGTATAACTACAGAGTAATAAAAGGCTCTTCTGGCAACCCTCTGCGGCCAGGGTGTTTAACCCTAAAATGACAAAGAGGGCAAAGATTAAATAGGTACGTCGCATGCGCTTGGTCCATAACATGTCAACTTCACCTACCTGGTTGTCATTGTTCAAAATATTAATAGAAAATAAATCGTTCTAAGGACGTTATGGTACGGCTTTAGAGTTCCCTGGGAACAGAGGTGTGAACAACTTAGTCCATTGTGGCTGTAAGCAAAGCGATTTGTTATATTCTCTTTTTACCTATTTGTTTGTATAAAACTTAACAAACATTACGACGACTTAAACAAGTTGTCTATTTTTTATGATTACTGTATGTACCTATGTTGTTAGTTATGGTGGTTAGCCAGCCACTATATTCAAATAAAATCGCACCAAATATTGTGGATTTTATCCCCACAATGGACAAATATTTGTGTGGCCCACAGTAATTATTCCGAGTCCGGGTGTTGCTCTGCTACCTACCTGCCTACAACATAGCTTGTTGTTATAAAAAAATAATAATAGGTACATACCTTCACAATATTAAGATAAATAGGTACTTCAAGTATTAACACGATTATGCATTATATACCTTAAGATTGCTTTACGTTTCAACTCTTTCATACACGTACGTAACTGATCTTTCATAACCAGCTACGAACCAGGTGACACCGGCGCGGCCCCGTGGTCACAAGCTCACTGGTAATGGGATGTCAGGACTCCGTTTGTAAGGTAGAATAATCTAAACCTACCCTCACGCTATTGTTTTCCACACATTACACTCACGGTGTCACTATTCTGGAAACTGTCCGTAATCCTATCCTACTAATATTATAAACGCGAAAGTTTGTAAGTATGGCTGGATGGATGGATGGATGTTTGTTACTCTTTCATGTAAAAACTACTTATCGGATCTGGACGAAATTTGGCACAGAGATAGATTATGGTCTGGAATACCACATAGGCTACTTTTTACAACGATAACCGTCATCCACGCGGACGGAGTCACGGGCAACAGCTATTAGTCCATATTCCGAGCGTAATCTGACTGCGGAAAAAAATGAGGTTACCTTATTGTAATTACTGGATCCCATTATGTAGATATGTAGTTTAAAAGTGTATTTTATTTGAATTGTCGTATTTCTTTATCCTCAATAGCTGCTCACATGACTCTTGCATAGTAGACGTGGCGAGCTGTAAAAAGGACTTCTGGATATAATTTAATGCATTACAGTGTATAGACCTCTTTATACCCTATTATTTCTTGTGACCACCTGTGACGTATTAGGTTGGGGAAAAAGTCTTTTCGCATTATAGTATGTATGAACTTGTAATAAAATCACTTTGGCTATACTGTTTGTATCTGGCTGGTTTTGGTATCATTAAAAGTTTAAATTTGAAAGAACGTAATTCCAAATTCAAATTAGGAAAATGTGTCATTTTCATTTGTTTTTCGTACTGTCAAGATGAGTGAATCTAATGAAGAAATTCGATACACTTTAAAATTTTACTACAAAAAAGGTAAAAATGCACCGCAAGCCGCGAAAAAAATTTGCGATGTTTATGGACCTAGTGCAGTGTCTGTGAGAGTAGCACAAATTTGGTTTTTTAGCGTTTTCTTTTTTGATGTCAAAGATGCACGTCGCTCTGGTCCCCCTATTACGGATAAAATGGATGCCATTTTTGAAAAAGTGGAGCAAGATCGGCATATCAATAGTTACGACGTAGCTGAAGAACTAGGAATTGACCACAAAACAGTTTTGGCGTATTTAAAAAACTGGGTACACAAAAAAGCTCGATATTTGGGTACCTCACGAGCTCACTGAAAGAAACCTAACGATCCGTGTACTCATTTGTGATTCTTTATTACGCCGTAATGAAACCGAACCATTTTTGAAGAAGCTGATAACAGGACCATCGATTCTGAACTCTACTGCGAACAACTGATGAGATTAAAGCAAGAAGTTGAGAGAAAGCGGCCGGAATTAATCAACAGAAGGGGTGTGGTTTTTCATCATGATAACGCTAGACCTCACACATCTTTAGCCACTCAGCAAAAATTAAGAGAGTTTGGCTGGGAGGTAACACCTCCCAGCCAAACTCTCCGCAGTATAGTCCTGACCTTGCACCTTCAGATTTCCCCCAGTTTCGGTCTCTTCAAAATTCTTTAAGCAGTGTCAGGTTAACATCACGAGAGGACTGCCAAAACCACTTGTCGCGGTATTTTGATCAAAAGTCCCAAAATTTTTATAGCAATGGGATCATACCTACCTACAAGATGACAAAAAGTTATCGAACAAAATGGTACCTACATACTTTCCATCTCAGCCATAAGACGTCCACTGGAATGAAATGCTGGAACAATATTCCTACGCCCATCAGAAACCTTAACACCCTGGGCTCTTTTAGAATCCGATTGCGAAAATATATTATAGAGAAACAAATAAATATTAATCTGATCATCACAAATATGTCCCTAATATAAGCGAATATTTTTTATCTCATTTTTTTAAATATATTATTATTATTAAATTATTTAATATTTGATCATCCGTATTTAATTCTAATACAAATAATTAATTTAAATATTATAATTTTAACACACACACACACACGCACACACACACACACAGACACACACACACACACAGACACACACACACACCAAGGTATTGTGGTTTGCTTGACATCCAGACGTATATCTAGGGATTCAGAAGAATACCAGCGTTAGGTCCAAAAAACCTAGCACATGCTGAGCTGGACACCCTTTTGGTGTGACAGACAGGAACCGGCTTTTTATTTTTATTTTATTTGTTACTATTGTTTTGATTTTGTTTATTGCCTTCTTTTTTGTGTTTGTTTCACCAAATAAATGTTTTTTCTTTCTTTCACTGCTGGACATAGGCCTACCCCAAGGTTTTCCACATCGTTCGGTCCTGAGCTGACCTTGTCCATCGGTTGCCCGTGACCTTTACCAGGTGGTCAGTCCACCTTGTTGGAGGCCTGCCCACGCTGCGTCCGCCAGTTCGTGGTCGCCACTTTAGAACCTTTCTGCCCCAACGGGCATCGGTACTACTTTACATACTTTAGTTAAATGTAAATAAACTATATTAAAATGTTATATCGTGTGATTTATTATATGATAATAATGTCCGACGATCTGTGGGCAAAGACCACAACCAGATGGCTGCCACAGAACATTAGTAGACGGCGCGGCAGGCCCAGGAATGAGCTTGACTCCTACCGTGCTGACTGGCAAGTGAGAGGTCTCAACCGTGACCAATGGAAGAATGAAAGGGAGGTCTTTGCCCTGCAGTGGGACAGTAATGGCTAATAATAATTAATGTTTTGAATTTTCTTAAAAAATGCGAAGAAACTTTTTCCCCGACCTATTATATAACAATATATGCAATAACATCAAATTGACAATATTTCATACTTTGACAATAATATTGCGAGTATATACACTACGATATTTATTGTCAATAATATTGACATAAGATTATAACTATATCGAGTAATGAACTAATGTTTTACGTTGCTCGATTCTAAAAGATGTATAATTAAACATAAAAATAATAGACGTATATATAGTATATGCCATTAAGATACTGATAAAAATCCCTTCAAATACACAATGCAATAAGGCAGGCCAATTTCTTATAGACATATGTATGTTTATGACCAAATTTTCTGTTGTACTTGGTTCATTCACAGTTAAATAGTTAATTCTATTACTATATGCACAATTTGATGAATATCTTCTGAACTGTAATATAGTTAATAATTTGCACATTATTACTGTGCTACTATTATGAGAAGAAATACTATTCTGTACTTTAACATGGCTAAAAAATAAAACGGGCTTTCTTGTGTGTTTTTAAAACTTACCACGAAACCATCAGAAATATAATGAAAATCAGTGCCGTAGTGGGTAGACCAGAAGTTTTAGTAAAACGTGCAATAAAAACACATAATACTGTACCCTTTTTTGACTTTGCCATTCAAATTAAAAAATGATTTTTTAATTACCATATTAAAAAATCCATCGAAATGTCAACGTGGTACATAAACTTGAATGTCGTCGTGGAACTGAGTGCTAAACTATGATTGGTCCGTGCTGTAAACAGCTGCTCTATGTCTCGTTTTCTCTCCTTTTCTGTCTCTTTCTTTCTGTGCCCACCAAAAAGCCGACGAAGTGCGGTTTTTATTCCTGTTGATACGTTCAGATAAAAAGTAATTATTTTGTGACACTTTTCATTTATTAAGTTATTGATAAGAATATATAAGAACATTTAACTGTAGTGTTTAAACACTTTTAATTAATAATCTTAATTTTATGACAATATTTGAGTAATAACCTCAAAATGTAATCGAAATTTGAAAGTTTTGTCTGCCGCCTGAATCTGCCAAATCTAGATTTATATAATCGTATGCCTATTTTATTCGTTTTTAATTATATTATTGATCGAATAATGTAAATATTATTTTTATTACGTCTATTTATCCTTATACGTCCAATTATTACTTCAAGTGATTTTTATAGTTTAACTTTCTCAATGTTATTTCAATAAATAATAAACTCATCTATATGTCAATCATTACAGTTCCAGAATGTCTGCCCTAGTACATGAAAACATTTGGTTAGACAAAAACGTCTATAGTGAAGCTGAAAGGAATTACTATGAATCACTGTCAAAGGTTTTTATAAACTTTATAAATAATAATATTTTCTTTTCATTTAATTTTGAAACAGTCCATGAAATAATACATCCTTTTATCCATGTATAAAAGGTGGAATAAATTATTATGTTAAAACTTTGTAGGTCCAAGCAACTCCACTATCAGTAGCTCGCACTTCTTTGGCCAGCGAAGTTGCTAAGGCTAGACAACATATCAAAGATTCTTTAGAATGTGTGAGTAAACTATATATTGAATACACACATTATTTTGCTAAAGTTTAAATAAATTTTATGTATTTTTAATACTTTGTATATAAAACTTTAAATATGCAATATATACTTTATTTTTATCATTTGGTTAATTGTATATTTAGCTTCTTATAATTTTTTATGACCTTAACAATTTAAGATTCAAATAAAATTAAAATATTTTTAACATTTCAGATGGACAGTGTTGCTTCATTAGCGGGTGTTCCTAACACAGAACTGACTAATAAAGTCAATACTCTGGAGAAAGAAAACAGTGACCTCAAGAAAGCCATAGATGACCTTCGTAACTTGGTTATCAGTCTTCAAGCCAGAGTAAACACATTGGAATCAACAGGTGGTGGTGCCAAAGTTGTACCAGCACAAGTAAGTGTTAACTACATACAATATATAATAATATCATCATCTCTCCAATATTATAAATGTGAAACTTTGTGAAGATGAGTTTGTAAAAACTACTTAATAGATCTGGATGAAATTTGGCATAGAGATAGATTATAGTGTGGACTAGCGAATAATAGGCTTGTCGAGAAAACCGACATTCACGCAGACTTAGCCGTGGCCAACAGTTAGGCATCAATATCAAGTTATCTTTGCTGTGAAACATGTCTGCTGCTGGATTTCCGCAGTAATCAACTTTACTGTGTACTTGCCCGCTCCCAACCTTAATAGCGGTTTTGTGCAATTGATGGACAAGGTCTGTTCAGCACCAAATACTATGGAAATCCTTGAGTGAGGCCCAAGCCAGGCAGTAGATGTCTAACAAAAAAGAAATGAAAAAAGAATAACTTTAATTTGCTTGTTGGTTCACCTCATTGGAGGCCTGTGCATGCTGCATCTTCTCATTTGTAGTTGTCACTCTAGAACTTTAGTGCTCATTGCCAATTAATTGAGACAATCCTTTAAGTTATGTCAGTCACTTTGGTTTCCCTATGGATGTCATGATATTCTTCCTTACACTATGGTCATAGTTTCTTATTTGATCTCTCAGTGAATGATGTTGACCATAGTTCTTTCCAAAACATATAAGAGCTTAAAAAATAATAGTACTACATAATATATATTGTTAAAAATCCAGGCACCTACATCTAATGTAAAATCAACACCAGCCAAACCAGCTGATGATGATGACGATGATGGTGTGGATCTCTTCGGATCTGATGATGAAGAAGAGAGTGCTGAAGCTGCCAAACTACGAGAGGAGAGACTTGCGGCATATAATGCTAAAAAAGCCAAGAGTAAGTTATATGTCAAATAATATTTTTTCATAATCACACAGTTCTGGTAATTTTTGTAAGAGTTTTTAACAAATATCTCTCTTACAAAAATTGTTGCCTCAAACAAAATGTTATCGGAGCAATATATGTGAGGATTTATGGTTTGAATTAAAGAAATGATAAATCAAGTAACATAATTTGCTTCAATATTCTCAAAATGTTACACATTACAGTTGCCAGATAAATTTATCTTTGATACAATCGCACTAATGAGTCTATATTTTAAACAAACATGCAATACATACAACATATTGCATGTTATAATTGCCTGTATGACCTACTTGTAATCTATAATCAGTACAATAAAATGCTTATAATTCTTTGTTTTACCCAAGATGCATTATTTTGTTTTTTTTAGAACCTGTGCTTATTGCTAAATCAAATATCATTTTGGATGTGAAGCCATGGGATGATGAAACTGACATGGTAGCTATGGAGAAAGCAGTCAGAGGAGTCAACACTGATGGTCTTCTGTGGGGAGCAGCAAAACTAGTGCCACTGGCCTATGGTATTCACAAGCTGCAGATTTCCTGTGTTGTTGAAGATGACAAAGTTTCCGTTGATTGGTTAACCGAAGAAATTGAGAAAATTGAAGACTTTGTAAGTTTATAAATCACATAATCATAGTATATAATACGTTTTCCCTTTAGGTGCATGGCGAATTGTATCGCTGCACTTTAGTTTATTCTAGGACTTTCTTAATTCTACTAAGGAGACAAACAAGCCTACAGCTAACTGAAGCCTATAGATGCTTGCAACACCAGGGGCAACTGTCTTTTTTTTGCACTATATATCTCCCAAGCCGGTTTTGGCTACCGTGACTTTTCCATTCTGGCTAATATTGTAAGATTTAATTTGTTTTCACTACTTGTGTGGCAAAATATTTCGTAATCCACAAATTGTTAGTTAGACGGGGCTTTTCCGCACCTGGCCGCTCAAGTGGGCCATTGTGCGTGAAGTTCCTTATGGCTATTCCAACCACCCTAGGTTCTTCCAAAAGGTCAGCAGGCGTCCGAAGTCGCCGCAGGCACTCCGGTAGAGTGCCGGTTTCCTGAGAGTTCGTACCCAATGGTCATCTACGCTCCTAAATTCCAGAAGGACGTGTGTTTCCTCGGTTTCCATGCAGCCCCTGCAGAGTGGGCTGTCGGTTAGGCCTAGTTTGGGAAAGTGTCTGTTGAGTGGACAGTATCCTATGAGGACGCCCACTATTATCCTGAGGTTTGACCTGGTTTGCGTGAGGAGGTTTCGCGAGAATTTCCAGGTGGCGAATGGTGCCGCTTCCTTGGTTTGTCTGCAACCTCCATTGTTGTTTCATTCCTCCTTGTGCAGTTGTGTTGTCCAATCCTTGAGACAGGAGTGCCAGGACAGAGCCTGGATGTACGGGATGTAGACTATAGGTTCCGGCCCCGCGGTTGCAGTGGCGAAGCCATGCCTCTCCAGTGCGTCCGCGGCGTCGTCTTACCTGCCGAATCACTATGTCCTTTGATCCACTGCACGGGGACTTAATTGGTGCTTGCAACTGCTTGCAGTGCCTTGTGGCACTCTAATACAAGGCTGGATGTCTTTCTAGTGTTCCTTAGAGCTGTTAGTACTGAAGCGCTGTCTGAGACTATCTTGATATCCAGGTCGTCTATGTCCCTGGCAGAGATCGCTCCTGCAGCTCTGGTGATGCCTATAAATTTTTTTTTACGAAATTACATTATTACATACGAATACGAAATTACATACTTATTATATTCATAACTAGCGACCCGTTCCGACTTCACACGGGTGCAATAATAATAATAATAAATCTTTATTAGAGTTCAAAAAAAGTACAAATTTTAAATATAATCTATATGGGTTTTAGAAAGGTTGCCTGTACTAGGATAAAATAATCCTGTATCACAGACGTACAAGAGCTTACAGTTTAATTATAAAAGGTATAACATTTTTACTTCAATTAAATCAATAGAATACAATAAAAACAAGTTAATATTATGATAAACCTAATTAATATATTTTATTACTATAGTGTCTATCTAATAAAACGTAATATGTGCAGTTTAATTATTAGGCACAATTTTATATTATACGAGTATATAAGAAGTTAAGCGTCAGTAATATTTGTCAGAATGTCTTTGTATACAACGTTCACCGCTGTTTTGTCATAAGACAATACAAACATGTTTTATTTAGAGGTTACTCTTGAAAGACCGACAATAACTTGGCCATACACTCAACGCTCAAATCTACCCCCGGCCGGTATCGCCGCGACCGCTGTGTCCCTGCATTTTAAATCTGTAATATCTTCAAAAATATTCATTTAAATTACATGCTGTATTAATCGGGTCCGGTTGTCAATACCTACAATGCAAAAAGCCTATGTAGTAAATAATCTACATCTCATAATATTCTCTACTTTGCATTATGACTAAATCGCATAATGACATAGTAGCAAAATGCCTACTTTTTCAAAATAGGTACAGTTATATACGAAACTATTTACACAAAATACTTACATAAGGAAAATCTGTCTGGCTGTCTGGTTGTCAATACATACTGTTATGTTGATGTATGTGAAAAAATAATATTATCTAATATCCTTGTTCTATTAGCACAATACAGTGCAAATGGATAATAATCTAAAATTTAATACAAATCAAAAGGGAAAACCGGCTCTTCTTTATGATGGCCATCGCTATAATTTTACAAAAAATAATAAAAACGGGAGCCTATGGAGGTGTATTAACAAGCAGGAATGTTCGGCGACTGTGACTATAGATTAAAATAAAGAGAAGATTATCAGACAAGGTTCTCACATTTGTGCAGCACATTTTACTAGTTGTCGTTATGCGTATTGGTCATTAAGCGTCAGATCGATCAGGAGGATAATAAAAGTAAAAATAAAAGCTCTGATGATGGATTCTTGTCGGCAAGAAGTATGCAGCAATGTGGAACCGGTCAAAAAAATCTTTTAAAAGTATGTTTCAAAGCATCAAACAAACAATTTGCTAGTGCCATCATATAATTAATGCATCCGCTGTACATATAGTCCTGACCTTGCACCTTCAAATTTCCACCTGTTTCGGTCTCTTCAGAGTTCTTTAGGCAGTGTCAGGTTAACATCACGAGAGGACTGCCAAAACCACTTGTCGCGGAATTTTGATCAAAAGTCCCAAAATTTCTATAGCAATGGGATCATGTCCCTACCTACAAGATGGCAAAAAGTTATCGAACAAAATGGTACCTATATACTTTAGTTAAATTTAAATATAGTTTATTTACATTTAACTAAAGTATATAGGTACCATTTTGTTCATTATTAAAAAATGTTTTGAATTTTCTTAAAAAATGTGAAGAAACTTTCCCCAACCTATTATATTGCGAAAAGAAGCACGGCTTAAAGATATTGCCATTAAAAATTCTTATTTCAACCAGCCACGTAGACTGCGACGTCATATACAGTTCGACAAAATGTATAACAATGAAGTCTTTCTCTCAACCAGAACAGAGACCAGAATATTACAGTTCTACAGTTTTTAAAGAATACCATATGGATACGGAAGCAAATTCTTCACCAAGCGTGAATTAATTACTAACATAGTAATTAATTTTTAGGGGTTTTATTTTTTGTTTGATACAATGGTATGTAGATTTTAAGTATAAGTACATGAAAAAATGTCATCTGTTCAAGTGGTTTTTTTCTCGACTGTACCTTTGAAAACGTAGGCATTTTGCTACTATGTCATTATGCGATTTAGTCATAATGCGAGGTAGAGAATATGAGATGTGGATTATAGGCTTTTTGCATTGTAGGCATTGACAACCGGACCCTATTAATCTATATTAAATGCGCAAAGTATTACCTAAAGGTAATTAATGGATAAGGATTAATGCTGTTTTGCTTAAAATCGCTTCGTAAATAAGCCATTATTTATCGTAAAATATTAAAAATGGTTATTGTAGGCTATCCCTAATAGATAGACGTATACCATCGCGGATTTTTTCCTTCATAAGGTGTACAATACTGTAGTACATTATTTTGATTTATCTCGTAGGCAGCGTTTCCAATGTTGAACATAAGAAACCTCTTAAATTTATCAGTGTTTCTCTACAATATTATGCAAGTATTATACATATAAACATTCCTCTTGAATCACTTTTTCTATTAAAAAAATAGCTTCAAAATCCGTTGTAAGCATACATAGGGATGGACAGACAGCGACAGTGACTTTATTTTATAGGTACTATGTATTGATTCATTGTATTAGTATTACAGCAAATATTTTGTTACAGGTTCAAAGTGTTGACATTGCTGCCTTCAACAAAGTGTAACAACAACACTATAAAATTATTGGAATATTCAGTAATTTAACAAAGGAAGCTTTAGCAATAAATGTGCCTTTTTTTGTCAAGTTTGTTTTCCTTGGTTTGTTTTATTATCTCTACTGATATTAGAAATGAAAAGGGTTGTATAGATGTATATTATCACGCCAAAATATTGACAATGAAATAGATTATAGTCTGGTATAATACCAGACTATAATCTATTTAATTGCCAAGGTTTTTTTCAACATTTTATCAGCCATTTTAGCCCAAAAAATACTGTGGGATTGTAAGCGCAGGCGAAGACGCAGGCGGAACTTAGTTAATCATAATTTTGACATCTTTTCTCGGTCTATGCATGAGCAAATACATCCTTACTAATATTATAAACTAGCTGTTGCCCGCGGCTCTACCCGAGTGGATGTGGGTTATCGCTGCAAAAAGTAGGCTATGTGTTATTCCAGACCATAATCTGTCTCTGTGCCAATTCGTTCAGTAGTTTTTACGTGAAAGAATAACAAACATCCATCCATCCATACAAACTTTCACATCCTTACTAATATTATAAATGTGAAAGTTTGTGAGAATGGATGGATGGATGTTTGTTACTCTTTCACGTAAAAACTACTGATCGGATCTGGATGAAATTTCGCACAGAGATAGATTATGGTCTGGAATAACACATAGGCTGCTTTTTACAGCGATAAACGACATCCACGCGGGCAACAGCTAATTTTGAAATAATGCCACAGACTCACAAATACGCCATGCCTCTTTGCCCCGCGAACCCGTGTTTTTTTTTTGCTACCAAGGTGGCAAACAAGCATACGGCCCGCCTGATGGTAAGCAGTTACCGTAGCCAATGGACGTTTGCAACACCAGGGGTGTCACTCACGCGTTGCCGACCCTTTAAAAACCTTGTAACTCCTTTCTTGAAGAATAATGCTATGGTCTCTTGGGAAAACTTCGTCATTCCACAGCCTAGTCGAACGTGGTAACAAATTCCTCTGGAATCTTACGGTACGGCATAATTGAGATGTGAGGATGAACTCTCTGTCTGTGGCGAGAGGTGCGTTGATAGAATGTGGCCGTGAGCATTATTTGAATTTATCCTGATTTTGGGCTACTTAATACTTATTTACTGAAGAAAAAAAACTATCGATTGACCCGATATGGGATAGAACACTATTAACTCATGTTACGCCAATGTATTTGTAACACGGCTGAATGAGAAGAATGGCTGATATTGGTTGTATTGTAGTCATGATCAATATCCATGCTGTCATTTTTGAGAAGAAGAAGAGATAATTATTATTGACCTCAATTATACTGAACTGCAGTAGAGCAATGTGATTTTTTTCTTCTGTGGAACTGTCTCAAAACCAAGGACCAAGCATAGAATGGGCGTAACATACATATACACTGTGCCGTCTTTTAAATTATTGTAGTAGCCAGGTGGATATCCAATACCTTGTTAACAATTTTAATATGTTTTATATGAGTTACACTTTATTTCCGCAAACTAATTGTTAAGTTTATGCCTTTATGAAACATGGCTTGATACACAAGCCATGTTTTTTCAAGCCACTATTGGTTGTCAGTGTGAAATAAGTGTATTAACAGAAAATAACTTAAGGATATCTTACCACCAGTAAATTATTGACATCTGTACTGTATTTATGGTTCAGAGTAGGTAATTAATAAAATAAATCATTATGACGAAGTTCTTTTAATTGTGAACGCTACATAAAAAAAGAGTTTCATTTACATTTTCATTCACTAAAACAAGTTGGAGAACGAAAATTATAAATGTTCATAATCTTTACTAGTATAGAGTTGGAGTTGCTTCACAATATTTTATCTTATCGATAAAATAAAAAAATAATGCCCTGGCATCTATATATAATAGCTATAGATGCTAGGGGCGCTATAGATGACACTAGCGCGTAGATACATTTTTGTACCACTTTAAAGTAATTTTATACTAGCATGGTTGCTAGAAAGAGACAAAGGGCTTCCCGTTCGGTTATCTAATTTTTCTCAGTTATATTTCTGTGTACAATTTTGATTTAACGTGATGGAAATATGGTTGATTATGGAAATCGATGTTTGTTGAGTACTCAATCAATTAATTTAAGATCCTTGGGTATAAGTTCCTTGCGCTTAACACACGAAACGATTGGTAGTTGCGATCGTTCGTTTACGATAATATGTAATGAAGCCCGCGAAAAACGACGTCTTACAGAAATTTAATATGTGCCCTCTTTGAAAAATACTCCTTCGATTTATCGTCACGATATTCATGGTTGTATTTATTTCTGTTCTGATCACGATATCGTCTTTGATCTAGTAACGATGAATTGTTCCATATAATATGATAACCTTTCTACCAAAGAGTACGTCTTAAGTGCATGCAAGTGATAGTTACGGACCAAAGAGTAATACAACTATACGGAAATTACGGACTGTGCGCTAACTACCATAAAACGGGGGTAATAGGGACGATTTCAAAGTTTGGAGTAGATTTTAACCATTTCATTCGCTTTTGTATTATTCGACACTACATTAATATCCCTTCCGGTGACTAAAACTGCATTAAAAATCCGATCCTAGGTCACCCCGTGTTTGGGGTCAAAAGGGGTGAAATGGGAATTCAGCTAGGGCTGGCCCTTGATTTATTTATACTCGACATAAAAAAGAAGGTGCTCGATTCCACTTAAATAGCTTAGATTAAATATTAATTAGTTGAGCTGTGTTTTGGTGACAAAATATCTTTAATTAAGTCTTTTATATATATTATTCCATAATTTTTCATTTAAATTATATATTTTAACAATACACATACTAACTAAACCCCCGGTTTGGGTTTTTTTTTTTGCTTTGCTGCTGCTGATCACACAATTTTATTTGGACTATCTTGTGTAAACCGATAAGGTTTTCAAAGAAAAATGAACATAAGATTAGTTAGGTATTGTCATTAAATCGAAAAATACCTTCTCCGATGACTATGAATAGCATAGCTAAGTACCTACCATTTTTCATTTGAACGACAGATTTATAAGACCTACGTGTTTTCGACAACATTTTTTAAGTAAACCCAATTCACCCCTCCACCATCCCTAATCACCAATCCGTTCCAAGTAACCCTTTTCCCGTTCCTAATCAGCCCGTTCCTAAAAAATAATTCCCTAGTTTATCCCTATTCACCCATGCAATCATAATCACGTTTTAACCGGTATTGTTCGTTTCTCCCACAGGGCAACTTTCTAACTCTATAGTACTGAGGTCTTCCACCAATTTCTGAAACTAACTTACCTTATGTTTACTATTTAATTTTGTTATTACTTTTTGCGATTGGAAACACTGTTTACAAATATAACCTAAAATTGAGCATTGATGGTTTGACGTAAGACATTATTGTAATTTAATTTGTAAACATCATTGCACGATACGGTAATTCGTAGATTCTTACGCACATAAATATGAGTTGCAAAAAATGTAATTCACCTAAAACAGTAGTATTACGGAAGAAAGACTATTATTGTGATGATTGCTTTATGACCAGCACAAATCATAAATTTCGTGCATGTTTAGGCAAAAATAAAGTACTGTCACCAAATGAACATGTTTTGTTATGTTTATCCGGTGGTATAGGCTCTACAGTGTTATTGGATTTGATAAATTATAGTTTATCCTTGGACAATACTAAGAAATTACGAATAAAACCATTTTTCTTGCATTTAATTGGTAAGTTATAAGTAGTGTGCCAGTGTACCTGTATATTGTATAGAACAGTATAAAATGTCAATTTCCGACCCGCATGTTTATGGCGTGGTATTTTATATTTTAAATAATTATAATTAAACAAAAAAAACCGACTTCAGTACAAGTTGTAGAATTTTCAAAAACCTTAAAACCTAGTCTTACGTAGGTATTTGAACAGTGTGAACTTTCATGCGGACTCTTATCTCACTTTTCTCCTTTGAATTTGATAATTTACAGCTAAAGTGCATCTCATGAATCAAATAAGCCCAAACACGGCTAGATTATATTGTTTAATTATGAAGTTCCGTTGCCTACTGATGATGAAGCCGGAATGCTTCATCATCAGTTCATTTTAAATGTACCATTTTCATTTGCTACATTTACTTAGTAAAAGTTGCTTAGCAACCATAATCAAAACTTATCTAATAGCCATCTGCGAAATACTTATTATTGAGAAGTTCAGTTTTACTTCACCAAGTTACACTTTCTGAATGCAAATGTTTGATTTGTTGTAAAAAATATTGAAAATGCTATATGTGTGCCAATAATTTTTGAGGAGTTCCCTCAATTCCTCATGGATCCCATCATCCCCATCCCATTACCCATCATCAGAACTTTCTTTTGATGAAAATGGGACCAAACTGGAAGTATGTTCTAGACAATTTTTTTTTCAAATCTGTTCATAAATGACTGAGTTCTGCGGTAAAAACATAAAAAAAATACACAAACAAATCCTCGTTTTTGAAGTCGGTTAAAAAGCACTTTCCATACCTGTTCCAATTTCAAACAAAAGTAGAGCTAAAAGTTTAAAACTTAAGTTTAACTACCTAATTGCTTTTGATTTCAGATAATGATAAAAAAGATATTGCGGAATATGTCATACAACAATGTAAAAAATACAATTTTAATGTATATGTGGTACACCTTTCGGATTATCTGAACACCAGTAATGTCTTACCAGAAGTAAACTGTATACCACTTGTTGAGGAAAATATTGCAACACAGTTTCAGAACATGCTCAACGACATGCCACCTACTGCAACTAATGACTTTCTCTTAAAAATAAAACGCAACTTGTTTATCAAATATGCAAAACAGTTGCACTGTAATATTGTCTTCACTGCAGAAACAACAAATACTTTGGCAATTAATTTATTATGTAATCTTACTGCAGGCAGAGGATCCCAAGTTCAAAATGATGTTGTAAGTACCTATAACAGTTTTTATAACTGCTAAATGTAGGCAGGGCAGCTGGAAGAAAGGATCTGAAGGGGTGACCAATAACAGGCAATTGCTGTTGGGCAGGCCTCCAACAAGGTGACAAAGTGACCTCCAACAATGGAGAAGGCTCCTAAATTTTCAAATCGCTTGAAACTAAAGTAGTTTGTATGTGTACAAATACACTAGTTTTTATTTCATTTAAAAAGACCAAGTAGTCTATTTTACAGACATCTAAAGTTCGCCGAAATCGAGGCACGCGAACAGGAGCGCAAGTGACGTAATCGCATCGTGCGCCGGCTCGGTCTGCCCGCGTCCTTTAAAATTCCATTCTCAGAAACTAAACATCGTATCGAAATATTTTTTTCACCGGTATTTTTTATTTAACAGAGAATACATTAAGCTAATAAAAAAAAATTGTGAGCCTTCTCCATTGTGAATTGTTGGTCACTTTTTTCTGAATGGAATTATTGCAGTCTGTTCTTTTGTGAGGTATTATTATACGGTTTCAGATTCAGAAAACCATCTAGCTCTTAATTTATTAGTGATATTTGTTAAAAGCTAATGTCGCATATTTTATGTAGTTTTATAGTTTGTTTAACAAAATTGACAAAAGACATTCTTCCTAGAGGTCAAAGCATAATACTAACTTAAATATGTAAAACGTCCTTTTATGTTAAAAAAACATTTTAATATATAACTTAGTTTTAAAAAAATTAACCGTTAGTATAGTATTTTTTATTAATAAAAAATATAGATACTATTTCTCTGTGTGTAAAAATGTTGTATTAAAATTAGAATTATGCAGGGACCTTTAAGTAAGAATTTCAAAATCAGCTCTGGAGAATCCTTTTCGCTATTTCTAGTAGGCTTTAGTCACACGACATTAAAAATTCATATAATCAACTAGTATATTTTTACCCTGCATCATGATATTAATCTTGTTTGTTATTCACAGGGTTTCTCTGATAACCGTGATGGAGTAGTAAAAATACTAAGACCAATGAAAGATATTAGTAAAGAAGAACTGGATTATTATGTTTCTATAAAGCAGTTACAGCCCATTAGCAATAATATAAGAAATCATAATAGCCTTCAATCAGTAATATCTACATTTGTACATGATCTACAAGACAATTTTCAGTCCACTATATCAACAGTATGTAAAACAGCTGACAAAATTGGTGACTACAATGAAGATAAAACCCATGAAAAATGTTTACTTTGTGAGGTAATTAATTGCATTTTTTTAGTAAATAGCTTAAGCAAGGCAATGGGCTGGGCATATAGCTCGCAAAACCGATTGCTGGGGCAGAAAAGTTCTGGAGTAGCCACCACAAACCGCAAAACGCAGCATGGGCAAGCCTATGTTGCAAGCAGACAATAAACAAGGTCAGCTCAACACCGATTGCTGTGAAAATCCACAGGGCATGTCTCGCAATGGACATAATTTAAGAGATGATGAGCTTTTGGTCAGAATGTCTACAGTTAAGTGCATAAATTTAACAAAGTTATATAAATCTTGATAATTGGTAAGTTATCTTTTTATTTAACTTTGTTAAATTTACACACAAAACTAAAATTTCTAAAATAAAAATATTTTGTTTCAGAGTGATCTAACAGTCAAGGATTTAAAAATGTCGGCTCTTGAAGCTACCAATGTATCAAGGATAGTTTCATTTAGCAATACTCATACCAATAATATTTATACTGACATAACCAAGGACTATGGGGATAACACAAAAAATGCAGTGTTTCCTTTAGTTCACAAGTATCTATGCTATGGCTGCAGCAGAAATCACTCGGAGATGAGCCAACCTAGGTTGCCACAACATTTAAACAACAATCATTCATAGTGCATCTAGTTTACTTAATGTTTTAATTTAAATAAATAATACTATGTACATACTGTGTATACTTTTATTATACTGATGGTCGTATATACATTGACATGTCTAAAGTTTATCTTCTTATTTTCCCAATCTCTATCTACACATATAAATAAATAAGAAAATATAAAGAAGAAACCCAGTCTGAAATAGGGTGTGTCATTGTCTGAATGACATGAAATTAAAAATTTAGTACACTGCCATCTATGAGATAGTAACGTGAAACATGCATCTCACACAACTTAACTGAGATTTGTTTTATCATTTGTCTCACGCCTCTTTCTTTCGATTGGCGACACAAAATCTTTAAACTTATTAACTTTAAATTAATTAATTAATTATACATAGCTCCTATTTTGCATTATACCCCAGGTCCTAATATAAAGTTTAAAAGTACCTACATAAATAATTTCGTAACACTGGTTTAAATCAAGTACGCAAATAAAATTATTAACAATGAAATGTACGTACAATTTCATCGTCTTTCTGTCACACTTATTCATAAAATTATAATTTGCCACGACAAAACTATTTTAACTTTAGTCTAACTGAATAAACGGGAAATACCGCATAACATGGATGTAAAAAGGGATTCCATAAGTACCTATTTATTATGTACTGCCGCAATTGAAATATACCTACTAAGGTCACGCATACTTAAGTTCATCTTTTGAACAAATATACAGCCCGGGGAATAAATACATTGCACTTGGGGGAAAAACTGGGCAATTTGGATTTTTGTATGAAACTTCCTTTTTAACCAACTTTAAAAAAAGAATAGGTTATCAAATCGTGTTTTTTTTTGTTTCCTAGGTCATAAAATTTTAAAATAAATTCAGGTCAGTATGTTTTATTAGTGTCATTTATTTTTTAATTTAAATTGATAATTTTTTTTTTGTTTGCAAAATGTTACTATATTTAGGTAACTACTCAATCCAATTGGAACTTTCAAGACTAGTCGATAAACGAATCATTTTGTAACATTTTTAGGACCACTTAGGAATTTTGTTTGAAATCACAAAAATACGGTTAACGAAAATCAAGCTTGCCTGGATGTTTTTCGAAGTCTTTATTCCCCGGATTGATACGTCACATTATTTTTTGAGTAAATAATATTTAATAGTTATTGACAATATTGAAGTGTTTGTATAAAACTGAAGGCGGAAAAGTTTATTAGCCACAAGCACGATGCAGCTGTGTTCACAAGCGAGATTCTTTTATAGAACGACAGATACTTGACCAAATTAGGATGATACCTATGTATTATCTTTTTAACGTAAATAATCCAAAACATTTGCAGGCAAAGTTAGTATTGTTTATTCAGAAAATTGTATGCAACAACTTGTAGTTATCACACAAAAAAATAAATTATACTCCATGAGGCTCACCTTTCAATAAAGATATGATTTGATTTTAGCTATGTATAATATGTATGAGGACAGCTAACATAACTTATTAAAATATACTAATAGAAAACAATGTTTAAATCCGACAATATCTAATAATGTTAGAATTAGCTGGTTTCTTTTATAAAATACGTAATAAAAGAAAACGATTAATTAATCATCTTAAAATTTTGTATTTATATCACACATATCTACATTTTACTTCTATTACATAAATACAAAATTTTAATAAGTAGAGTACCAACGAAAAGCTGCTAACCAGTATTTGCAAATGGTATGCAGGTGTTACCATATAATATACAAGTAACTACATAGGTTAATAAATGCAAAAGATCAAGTGCAATTAAACTCGATACTTTTTCCTTTATCTCAATAATGAAATAACGAATTTCATATAAAAATGAATGTCTCGGAGTTAACTTTGATAATTTGAATACTTCTCCCACCAACAAATACCTACTCAGCTTGAGTACACGAGCACTTCACAAACATATGTCAGCAGTTTATACCAGAGATAAAACACTTTTAAAACAATTAATAAACCAGATTTGCTAATATTAAACACTAAATTATATTGTCTTTCCAAATTATTCCTTTTTCAAGCATTGGAATTACATCAGCATTGTGTTGAACAGAACGATGACCTTCACTGTCCCTGTGTATGTATTTACACCATCAGTGGCCTCTTTTTGGTGTTATTTTACAGTGTCTCTTCCGGAATCTTGTACAATTATATCATATCAATACATTATAAAGAGCATTCATCAACTCTTTGTAACAATTATTCTGGAGTATTTATTGGTCCTTGCAATGCGTTAGGAGTTGGAGAATTGGAAGAAACCATTCGCCCGTGCTCCTTCACAACTGGATCTGAAATTATTTTATATGCATTCAATTAAATATTGAAACAGAGTTTCTGCAAACACCAAAACTAACATACACATTATTATTACAATATATCCGTGGCTGGCATAAATATGTTGACTGAACTCGTTTTAGGTGCTAATGCAGTAGCACTATTTGGCGAAAAACTTAAAGTATCAAGAAGTAAAATATTAGTTTATGAAACCGTATTTGGTGTTAATCAGATAACTCTCGAGTAAAAATGGATTAGATAATGTACCTACTACCTGAAGGGTCTACACTACGCCGAATCAAATATCAATTGATCGACCACTATAAATCGAACGGTCATAATATCGAATGGTTAATAAATCGAACATTCAATATATCGTATACTCAACGCATGTGGGATGCGTTGAACTGTCGATCAAACAAACATTCGATATTTGAAATAGTCGATGTATTGAGTTGATATTTTAATTCATTCCATCGAAAGATTAAAAAAAAAGCAATATACTGAATGCGTTTTACATAGAACACGAGAAAAATCCAAAATTTTAAAGTTTTAAAATGTATATTTTATAAAAGTAACATAAAAAAATTATAAGAAATTAACATACGATATTTTGACCGTTCGATTTATAGTGGTTGATCAATTGATATTTGATTCGGCGTAGTAGACCCTTCATCATAATTATATTGAGTGTACCTACATATAGAAAGTTCGACTTATTAACCATCGAGTATTAAGACGTTCTATTTCTAGTGGTTGATCAATCGATATTCAATTATTTGGAATTCGATTACAATAATTAAAAAATTGGTCATTTCTTTCTTGAGGTTCAAGCCTAATTATGAAAATTTGGTTTCACATAAGATGTTTTCGCATTTTTATTATCTGTATGAATTATTAGTTTTAGGAATAATTCCTAAAACTACATCTTACTACCATAGCTCATTCAAACGAAATGACATAACATTTTACGTGAAATAACTGACTAAACTTGTTCTAACTATATGAGACGAGATATTAAATTATTCACTTCACTTGCATACATACTAAAATTGATGAATCATCACATTACTTCTTAACTATACAGAATTTATCAATTAATGAGCCAACCTGACATTATGTGAGTAGAAACTGTAGAAACTTGTAGTGCAAATGCAAATGTCTGTCTGTCTGTCTTACAATAAATTCCACCAGAATATGCTGTTTTTGATTTAAAATATGTTTAAGTTTACTTAAAATCCTGGAAACTATTTATTAAAATATAAAACAATCAGGTAATTACGTTGATAACTCATCGGTGTACAGATAAATAAGTCTCATGTATAATCTAGATTCTTTTCGTAAATCACTAAACACCATCTAAAAGAACAGACACAAAATAGTTAGAATTAAAGTTTAAAACCATAAATATAAAAGTCTAGCTGTACCGGCGAACTTTGTACCGCCTTTTCTAATTTTTTGCGCAACTTTCTTATTTTTTTACATAAGAACCTTCTCCTGACAATAACACAACAAAAAAAAGAATTACCGAAATCGGTCCAGCCGTTCGCGCGTGATGCCGTGACCAAGGGAAATAGGGATTCATTTATATATATGTAAGTATATAGATGTTACAGAAACATTACAACTTAAATGGCCTTAACGAACAATAGTTAAACATTAAACATTTTCATGCCAGTCACTGATATTTTGAACAGATTGGTCTAAGAGAAACATGTGGTTGGTGGAAAGCAGAGTTAGATTACCTAACAGTTGTAAAATACCCACACACTAAGAATTCAATCCTCAATATGTAAATTATCATTAAACTGGGTCGTAATATGACATCCTTATAGCAATTTATTTTCGGTCTTAATTTAAATTTCGAACAAAAACTGCCTTAAAGCTAGGAAGTCCATGTTTTTAATTAGTAAAATCGACAATAAATCGCTTTTACATAATAATAGGATTCTCAAAAACTTATACTACTTACAAGTAACACATCATCTGAATAACATCATTATTTATGTTCTTATACTTTTTTAAGTATTCAAAAGAAATAGATCTTAGCTCTTAAGAGAGAAGACCCTTGCCCAGAAGAGAAACATATGGGTTGCCTTTTTTTATACTACTCAGGTGGCAAACAAGCTCACGGTGCATAATAAACACCAGGGTTTTACTATGAATTTCCCTGAGATAGTGATACGTTTTGTTTAGAACGCAACACTAAATGAGCTCTGGAAACTGTACTCACACACGGGAATACAACCACATAGTAGTGTAATGTGTAGTCATTTGGAAGTGGTTTTTTGTAAGGAGGATATGAACGAGATTTGTAAAGCCTTTTTTTATTTTAGTATACAAGCTTCCAGTATTCAAAGATAAACGAAGTTCATTAGGCAAATTCATTGGACTTCAAAATTATAGTTAATACAATAGGAACTTAAACTGAAACATTAAGACATTTCTGTGTTATCTGTTTCAGCATTTAAGTAAATATCCCCAATCTTACCATTTTTATAGACCTAAATTAAATGACAGGAAACTTGAACCTGCATGTATTTAGTCAATAATAATTATAACAACTATGTTTCCAGAACAATATCTATCTCATGAATATTAAAAATATAACTTACAGAAGTATGGATGATCCATGGCTTCACGAGCAGTATATCTCTCATAGTGATCATAACGTAGAAGACGACCTAAGAAATCTAATGCTTCAGGCGATACCAAGTGTTGATTTTCAGAATGAACAAACCGCTCCCATCGTTTGCGAGAATGGCTGTGATTTTAAAACGAAATATATTATTAAGATAATTATTAACTTATTTTAAAATTAATTTACACACTTAAATACTAATTGAGAAAATTATCTAATATATCAAAACCCCTATGGAAATCTTAATATTTACATCTATTATTTATAGCTACAAGCTGGCTTACAGAAGTCAACATATAGGATATAATATATCAAAGTCCATCCAATATATATATCAATGTATGATGAAAACAGACATACCTTCCAAGGATATCATTAAATCGTGGATCCAAATCTATATGATATTTATCCAAATATTTAAATAGCTCTTCAGTGCCCAGCACTTTAGCAATACGCACAAGTTGATCATAATTGTCATGACCATGGAAAAATGGCTCTTTGCGGAAGATCATGGATGCTAACATACATCCTAGTGACCACATGTCCAAAGAATAATCATACATTTGATAATCCACCAAGAGCTCTGGACCCTGGAATAAACATTCATATTTATATTCAGGTGAGCCGCAAGCTCATCACCATTGGTAATAAAAAAAAAAATACATTTTTATAAATTGTGACATTCATGTACCTATGCAGAATACAAAAAACCAATACCTATAAAATTCACTTATTATATTCATATTTCTCAAAATATTAATTAAAAATACTGTTATTTTTACACTACCACTAGGACAAACAAACATACAGTGGCATGGTAAGTAGTTATTGTAGCCTAAGGATGCTTGCAATACCAGAAGCATTATTAGGCTTGCTTACTGTGTCCTCTCTCTCTTTGTAATCTGCATTATACAATACAAATAATATATAACTTTAGCACAATGTCTCACCTTAAAATATCTAGAAGCAACACGAACATTATAATCTTGCCCTGGGTGGTAGAACTCAGCTAACCCCCAGTCAATAAGACGCAACTTTCTGTGATCATGGTCAATCATCACATTATGAGGCTTCACATCTCTATGCATGATGCCCATACTGTGGCAGTAATCTAATGCCTTCAAAAGTTCATACAAATAATATCTGAAAGTTAAGACAATACATCAGACAATAGAAAAACCTTTGTTTGTAGCTTACTTGAGCAGTACTTATGCTAGTTAATATAATTATCAAAATGTAATCTTATTCTAAGCCTTATTGACACATCAGCATTAGTCAAGCATTTGTACAGTCTGGAAACAATTACCTTATATCATAATCTGACAAAGTCTGATACAGCTGTTTAAAATCAGTATTGTTCACATGTTCAAAAATGAGTGCTGGAGTACGAGAAACAGGGTCTTTGACTACAGCTTGTAAAGTAATTATATTTGTGCCTCCTCTTAAGTTTTCTAATATTTTTATTTCTCTTTTAATCTTCTTCTTTTTAACAGGCTGTAATGAAACACACAATATAGTTTTATCACTAAATGTACAGTTCTATGTAAATAATGTGCTTGACATGAGCACTTTTGTAATGATAACTAGCTGTTATATGTAAGCAATATGACTCACCTTCAATATTTTAACTACACACTTTTCATTATTTGTGATATTTATTGCTTCGAATACTTCACTGTACTTTCCGCGCCCAAGCTTACGCACCAACTGGTAGTCTTCCTGGTTGCCCCAGTCCACCACATAGCTTTCATAGTCCCAGTATTCTCGTGGACGTTGTGAGTTGACATCGGCATATACCCGCGCTCTACTAGGCACTGCCATCGTTTTATGGCTCCGCCAACTTAAACTTTTATCAGCGATAGTCTTTCCGGAAATCGCGTATGTCTTGAGTAACGATACTGCGAATAAAGTATTTTCAATGTCACTTTTATGTACTTATATGTTTAGAGAACTTCACCAAATGATTGCAATGTGCTCATGCTTAATGATTCGACCAGACGAATCGAATCATAGGCGGTTATGATTACAAGTCACTATTCAATTAGAGTATTGTGAAGTATAACCTAAAAACGACATCCAGCTAAGATTGCTGTCCCAACTAACATTATTACAAATGCATATTCGACAACGAATACATCTACACAATCATAGATCACATGGATTATGTGTTACTATTCATAGGATCTGACGACATGAAATAAAATATGAAAGTGTCTTCCGAGAGAAAAACGCACGCCATTACTCGTCAAACGATATAAAGTTTTAGCAGACGTTCATACCTAAAACATTACTGTAGTTAATCCTATTTTAAACAATAAATAGTTTCAGCATACATAAAACTTCTTGAAAACTAACGATTAATATGAACTCCAAGCTACAAAATACACTTTTATTAGAACTAATCCGGCTCAAACCCAGTAAAATTTCAAGATGGACGCCCACCTATCCACTACTTTACTAAATTACTACCTTCAGTACTACCAGCAATATTATTTAAATCAGTGCTGCCATGTACGTTTTTATTTATTTTCTGTTCAAAACTTGTATATCAAAGGTCAAGACATTAGACTGAAATAATGATATAATATTTTAAAATTACATACAAATAGTCTTTATTTACTACTTACAGTTTATATAATAATTAAGAGTACTTGGAAATGCGGCCTTAATATTATATCATCTTTCTAACTTAATGAAATAAGAACTATAAATATTGACCTCAATAACATCAATGAATGGTTCATGACAATTTTTAGCAATAAACATAATATTTATTTATTACGAATACTTGCAGGAATAATATTGATTGCTGCAATTAAATGGACCCAGCAATCAATGTTATTCTCCATTGCAAAAATAAGCTCTATTACCACAGTCCACAGTAGTCTAAAGATACAAAATTTAAAGAAAACAGTTGAAAAAGATAAAGTTACCGCAAGTAACCGGAACAACACGCGTCTGGGTTAAGCAAGCGTTTGATCCGTGTGCTCACGAACCGAAGAGCATTTGCCTATTTTCTTAGTCATCCCCGGCTTCGCTTCCTTCTTAACTTCACTTTTTCTTCGTGTCGGCAGTACAACAATTAGCCTAAGAGCCAGTGAACGGATACCTGTATGTATTTGACCAGACCTGGGTTTTTGTGCATTGAGGCCCCTATACCTACCGTACATGAGATGGGGACTCACTAAGCCCAAAGTGGTGGACGCGGCGAGTGCGCAGGTAAGACAGGTATCGATTTTTGGCTATTTATAAATGCATTTGACCACGTCTGCCATTTTAATATTTGAAAATATATTATTATTATTAATGGAAAATAACAATGGCAGACCATTATCACGCGTTTAACATTGTGGCAGATAATTTTGAAAATGTTAAATTTTTTTTTTTTTTGAAATCAATTGACCAGATCTGCCATCAATATATTTTATTTATTATAGTCTTAAAAACTTATATTGATAACGGCAGACGTATTTATTGCGTATAAACATCAGCAGATAAAAAAATCTGAGATACTACCCGGTTAGATGTCTATATATTACGATAGCAGTTTTACATTAGTATAATTTAGAACTTGAGAAATTAATAAACTCGTTCGATCAATATGTGAATCCATTCAGCTTAGATTTATCGCCAGATCAGTTATTTAACATAGCTTCTGGGAAAGCAGCATCATCTGAAGTTGAAGAGTTCCTGTTAAATATCCAAAGAATCGGTGAGGAATTACGAACAACTTTTATATCTGAATGTGCATCTGATCCAAAAAGATTTGAAAAAGCTATTAAACAGACACCTACATAACTTTTCAAGTTTACTTGTGAAAAAAAAGTCTGTAAAAATTGGAGGTAAGCATCAAGAGATCAAGTTGCAGCGAGATTCATTCGGACGTTTATTGGGAATTTCAATTGACCACCATATTGATGTTTTAAAAATTTTATCGTTTCCAATAACTCCAGTACCTCTTGCTTTATGTCATCTAGATGGTGGTTTCTGTAAAACTGACAAGTCTGTACTTGTAAAATGCCTTGAACCAAATTTAGATCAAGATCCGCCACATAGTACAGATGTATTTTTCATCATTTTTCTCTTAATTGATGGATTTTTCATCCTCCATTCTATGAAAGAAGTTCCTAAAACGTTCGGAAGTATTTCAAAGAAATTCTAGCAAATGGTATCGAAATATTCCTCCCGAAGAATTGATATGATCTTTGACCAGTATATTTGTCCGTCAATAAAAGATAGTGAAAGATGTCTACGACATGAATCATCGTTGATTGATTACACTATTTCTGGGCCTGACCAAGTGCGACCTTCGGATTTTGCAAAAGAATTAAAAAACACAAAATTTAAGGAGGCTCTTGTAGACTTTTTCGGAAAACATTGGTGTAGTGAGGAAATGAAATTATTTTTAGGCAATCGAAAGATTCATTTAAATTTTCGAAATTGTCAATCATATCAAGTTGTTGATGAGAAGATACAGTCAAGTATTGTTGAAGATTTATGTTGTACTGCACAGGAAGAAGCAGATACAAAAATAATCTATCATGCTTGCAATATCGCTGAGCAGTCGAATATTGTTATCAGAGCCTCTGATACCGATATTTTAATCATAATGATTGGTAATATGGCACACTTGAAGAATTCTAAATCTAATATTTGGATGCTCAATGGAACAGGAAATAATGAAAGATATATTAACATCACAAAAATTTATACAGAGATTGGTGAATTGTTAGCTAAAAGTTTAATCGGCTTCCACGCGTTCACCGGATGTGATTTTAATCCCGCTTTTTTTAATAAAGGGAAGAAAAAACCTTTTACATTGCTAAAAAAAATACAGAATTCCAAGAAGCATTTGCTACTCTTGGTGAAGAAAATTTAACAAAGGACCAACTACAAGATCTATTTAATGTTATTCAACAATTTGTTTGCCAACTCTACAATGCCAAAAAATCGCAGGACGTTGATGATGGAAGATTCCAACTATTTGTCCGCAATTACAAAGCTTCAGTCAGTAATGAAAATTTCAGCAAAAAAGTGCAAAATTTTAACGCAACCTCAATTCCACCGTGTAAGAGTGAACTTTACCAACAATTTATGAGAGCATTTTTCCAAATCATTATATTTCTATGATTTGGAAAAATGCTTACAAAAAGCAACCAACTGCTTTAAACCCATTGGATTATGGTTGGATTGAGCAGGACAACAAATTAGTCTTCAAATGGTTCGAAGGAGATCAACGTCCATCTTTTGTGAGTGACTTAATCACCGATGTTCCTGGTAAGTTGATAAAAATCAATTCTTCATCGAATATGTTCGAATCGATTTACAAATTATTTATATTTAAAAATTTACGTTTAATTTTGCAGAATCCGATTCAATGGATGATGAAGACGAGTTCAATGATAATAACCATGGCTCGGATGATGATGATGATGATGATGAATGAAGATCAAAATCAATAAATATAATATATACATATATATATATATTGATTTAGTAATGCATGCATGATTGTTTTTTATTTATCTGACGTTTAAATTTTGTATTCAATAAAAAAATGTAAAAAATTAAATACAATTTTTTTTTTTCTTAGCAGCATACTTTAATATTTAAGATTTTTTTGTAATGTGTCTCCTTCTTTATCGTTTAACTTTAAAAGTTTAGTATAAAGACTGCATGTAAAATATTAATTTCGTTAAATACGGTGATTAAGTAAATTATACTAATGTAAAACTGCTATCGTAATATATAGACATCTAACCGGGTAGTATCTCAGATTTTTTTATCTGCTGATGTTTATACGCAATAAATACGTCTGCCGTTATCAATATAAGTTTTTAAGACTATAATAAATAAAATATATTGATGGCAGATCTGGTCAATTGATTTAAAAAAAATTTTTTTTTTAACATTTTCAAAATTGTCTGCCACAATGTTAAACGCGTGATAATGGTCTGCCATTGTTATTTTCTATTAATAATAATAATATATTTTCAAATATTAAAATGGCAGACGTGGTCAAATGCATTTATGAATAGCCAAAAATCGATACCTGTCTTACCTGCGCACTCGCCGCGTCCACCACTTTGGGCTTAGTGAGTCCCCATCTCATGTACGGTAGGTATAGGGGCCTCAATGCACAAAAACCCAGGTCTGGTCAAATACATACAGGTATCCGTTCACTGGCTCTTAGGCTAAATTGTTTAAGAATTATTGTAGGTGTACCAACAACGTTGTAAGAGCCAGCTCAGAGTGCGGATACATCGTAAGGGTATAAGATCAGGAATTAAGATAAGACACTGCAAGTCAGTTTTACATTTACACCCTTTAGGCGTTTCGTTGGTCGACCGTAACAACTACCACTAACATGTTACATATACAATCAGAATAAAAGTAGCCATGTTGCGGACGGGTCTTACCTACCTAATCAACCTGGATATTTAGCATGGATATCTACCGATAGGTACTCGTAGATGGGTAGGTATCCAAACATATTCTGTAAGAATTTGGTTGTAGTACCTACCTATAGGTAAATTTATACTTAAACTAGAGGTAAATTTGATAAATTTATATATATGAACAGTCTGGGAGGCCACTGCCTCCGAGACTGTTCATATATATAAATTTGTTCAACATGAAACTCCAACTGTCCAAGGAGGTAAAGTATGGTCACCCTGTACAGTAAACACAACTGGAGCAGCCATATCGACATGAAACAAAATAAGGCCACCATCACGTTCTGGCAGTGCAGGAGAATGATCAGTCAGAAATTATACTTTGGCTGTACGATATTGTAATCCGCCCTATGTTTGCTTACAGAGTGGTGGTGTGGTGGCCCAGAACCACTTTGATCACGATCTCGAGAGTAAGTTACAGCGACTGCAGAGACTCGCATGTATGGTAGCCACGGGTTGTATGAAAAAAATACCGACCACAGCTCTCGAAGCGTTGATGGCAGCCATACGACTAAAACACTGGACCTGTGGTGGAGTAACAGTAGTAAGGGAGTCTGCTGGGTACCTACTATTAGTTACCTGTTCTGAGAGCAGTAAGTGTAAAGAACAGACAAAAGAAGTACTTCCTATTTTGAAGCACTTTACTAAACAGGTTCTGAGACGCACACACACATACATATTCACAATTATTCATATCAACATTTTTTCTTCTTCATCTTTCAACAACAACCCTTTTCCACCCACTGTTGAGTATAGGTCTCCTTTTTTGTACGCCATCTGTTCCGGTCGGTCCTGTGCCAAACTCATCCATTGCTTTCCCGTCGTCCTATTTATGTCGTCCAATCAAGGATGGCTCGTTCTATGAGTTCACCTTTGGGTAAGTAGGTGCTAAGTGTGATAGACGTTCGAAACCCCTAAATCTACCCTTTTTTACAGACGTACCTTCCGTACGTCCGTATGCTGCGTTCCTCCGAAAAACGAACGCAAATTCCAATACTAGCGATTTAGTGTGAGGGTGGCGCAACTCGGTGAGTTAACATTACTTTACTTTGTAAATTATTTAGTCATTAATTTAGGTTCGAACTGCTATTAATTATAAAATGTGGTTTATTCACACATTTATGCTGCCACGCCCAATACGGCTTGGTAATTTCTTCTAAGGCACGTGGTTCCTTTTTTCTTTAAATTCCCTGCCTGCTCTACAATATAAAGGCATGAAGCTCTGTAGCTGCCTTACCTATACATTAAAATATTCTGCTATACCAATAGATACATTTTTGTAGGTATGGTATGACTGATTTTGTTAAGGTAAGTAAAAAATGAGTACAAAACTTATTAAATTTTCACGTAAAATGAATTTTGGCGTGATTTAACTATAGTTTGCGCTAGTGAAATGTTTTATACTTCTTAGGTAAGTAGGTAATGATAAACATTGCAGTTTGCACTGCAGTGCAGTGTTTTGAAAGCGACCTGCTCCACGAAAGGATAGGGGGATGGAGGTCACTGTCTCTTTTCGGAATGCTCGAGATGCCAATAATGTATAATCACGAATTTTATTTAATAAAGTTTGTTATGTAATTGTTACCTACTTGGTTAATAAAACCGGTAAATGATTAACCCAATGAAACGGTTTCGATAAGTAGGTACCGACGCATATTTAATTAGCATATCTGCGATGTCGTCGCGCTGCTTCGAAATTAATTATTCACACCGTATTTGTCTATACTAGTAGCTATTTTTATTAGGTAGGTACTTACACAGTTAGTGTTTTATATAAATAGGTATTAATAAGTACCTACTGGGTATGTCTTGGCACTGCACGTATTACGAACAGAATGGCGTTCAAGAACGAGCAAATCTGTGTAAAATGTAGCTCAGAATCACATGTGTGATCATGATGTTTTAAGTAAAAAGGTGCTCAGAATGCACTGTCTTCGTACTGCTGCTTTGTTAATAATGTTGGGAGAACTTTACACAATCATCTGATCTCAAACTAGGCAGAGCCTATTCTAAATACACACACATTATAGATAATTTACACACAGGTTTGTCCTGGGCGGGAATCGAACCCATAACCTCCGGCTTAGCAATCAGGGTCTAATTAACACGATTAAGTCATCGACAGCATCGTAATATTAATTGAAAGCATAATTAAGTTTAATAGCATGATAACGTTTTACAATTATCTTAAATAACTTGCGTATGTTGGTACACAAACGTACCTAGATATATTATGTAACTTACCATAAATAAAAATATTAACACAAGTCTTGCGTCGCAAATAATAAATAGTCATATTTTCCAGATTTATTCACAGTAACAGTGCACAGTAACTCATGTAAAACTATAAATGTTAAGTTATTGAAATTATTACCGATAAAAATATAGTCAATTTCATGAGGAGCCTACGTCACTGCCAGTCACTGGCTTGTGCGTGTGTGGGGAATAAATAAAAATGTTGCTCAAGCTAAGAGGTTTTCTTTAATAAGGAATTTATTACAACGATATAGTAATACGTAATATAATAATTAGATACATGACCTCGCGCATGCATATAATTATATCTAATAATAGATAAAGAGATAGATACATAAAGCTGAGTACAATATGATGCAGGTACTAATGCGCTGCATCAATTTATAAAATGATAATGATGTTTAGATTATAACAATAATATTGTATCCGAGAGATTATTACAGTAGAGGTACTACGATAAAGATTGTACACATCGGCATTATCATCTTCAAAGGTAAAGTAAATACTTCTTACAAAGCTAACTTTATTATAATTGTAACAAATATTTAAAACATATGAACTTTACCGTCGCAAAATGCTAAGTATCTGCTAGTATTGTACTAGGTAGGTTTGCTCTTCCCTAAGAGAATCTACCAGGCACAGACAATATAGCGACCCACCTGATGAAAATGTTAGCCACCGATCTTAGTCAACGATAATGCCAGGAGTAGAGGAAGAACCGATACTTACCGTAAGGTAGGGTAAATAAGAGAGGTGTGTGAATAAAGCGTATATACTCAAATACGCTTAATTGACACTCGTCAACGAGGCACGATACCCATAGTTCATCTAAGAAAGAAAGAACAATTATAGTTCTTTCCTTCTTTCTCCCCTACCTTATGGTAAGTAGCGGTTCTTCCTCTTCTGGTACCGTCAATGACTAAGATCGGCGGTTAACATTTACATGAGGCGGGTGACGCTAAATAAATCTTACATTGGGACGTGTCTGTCGAAACGTGGTGTGATGTTTCTTTGCCTACTTCTTCGGGGGAATAGGCGTGACGTTTTTGAGTGTTTTAAACATTTAGTCATAATACAAAATATTGCTGTAAGAGTTCAATTATGAAACACGAAGATTGCCGATGTGCATATTTCTAAAGTAGTACCTACTGTATTATTGTACCTAATAAGCACAACAATATAACTTGCTTTACATGCTTTAGTTATCGAATAAGATAAACATAGGTTTAAGCATAATTTTTAGGTGCAGTTAAGTCTTGCAATAAGTATACCTACTAGTACATGATATTATAATCCTAATAATACAAGTAAAAAATAAATTTTATTGCTCTTATGTAATACACATATATATTTTTTATCGAGTGTCGAAAACCAAATAACTAAAATGGGTGACAATTCATAAAATCTGAGGAGGGCGAAAACGTAGATACTGCGTGCGCATCGGGTGTCAAGAGACTTGGTGCGCAAGCGCTGTACGAATTTGCTTGAGCAGCTTTTTCGTGTGACTGCGTTGTTGTCTTTAGATGGTCTATCTCTAGACTAACCGTTCGACCGGCAGAGTCAGGGAACGGATTTCGGCTTGGGGCGATGTTACTACATCCCTATCCAAAGAAGCTGAGCAACAACACGTATTTGGGTCTCGGCGGCGAGGACAAAACCGTGGACGTTTTGCAAAAGTATACCTTGTTTTGCCCGAGAGCATGATGACCCAGAATAATATTTATAAGGAATATATTGCTCATACGCACCAATAACAAACATTTTACAAAACGGTAAACATTGTCATAGCTGTTAACTTGACACATTTAAATTGCCCTTGTCCTACTGTGCGTAACGACTGCTTAAGTGTTGGTGTTTTTTAAATTATGACGTAATATTTTAATTATTTATGTTAAGTATATTAAAGTGAGAGGATATAATAAACATGAGTTGATTGCACGTGTGGTCTAGTGATAAAGGTGGTCACCGCAACAATTATTGTGGGATCGATTTCCACACGGACAAATATTTGTGTTTTACGAATAGGTCGTAAATATACATTTATTTCATAAGATATTTACATGAATAGTTATAAAAATTAAAGTAACCTAACCTACTTACAATAGGTCGTTATTCCGAGTATATTCTATGTTTGAAAAGTCCTGCCTAACACAGGGCTTGTTTCCATATAGTTGATTTATTTTCAATACCTATTATTTTTAACCAGTTGTTGTCCGCGGCTGCGTGTCGTTCGCGTCGTTATCGACCCTCGCGATAAAAAGGATCCTATGTCCTTCTATCTCCTTGCCAAATCCGTTCAGCGGTTTAGCCGTGAAAAGGTATCAAATAAACATACATATCTACATACATACATAATAAACAGAGTTACTTTCGCATTTATAATATTAGTTTGGATTTCGTATAATATCAATATTTATACTCTAAAGTTGACATTATGTACTACGAATTTCAAATTAAATTTGCAAATAAATCTCTAAAAGGTCCTTATATTACGGCCCTAGTCCTCTTTTTCTTTTATGGATTGTCACCCGTAATCCCTTCTTAGATAATAGTAAATACTACTGTTGCAATTATATTAACGTTTCAATTTAAGTTATTCTATATGAAACACTTAGCTCGCCTACTCTGGTCCTGCATTATGTTTGCAAATTGATTTAACAGCGCATTAATGTGTTTTAATCGATCTACGTGCACACTCGTTCATAACGAAAACCTAAATGGAATAAGGTTTTAGATTTAAACAGATAATAACAGTATAAAATAATAATTATTACATTTACAAATGATTTTATTGAAATATACAGAATTCAATATTCGGAGCATCATTGAAAATTTAAATTTATGGAATTAATTAAACTTGAAGGAAATCTTTGCCTATCAATGCAAATAGCCATAAAGATGGTACAACAGGTTTGACTAATAATTCAGATATAAGCTGCTCTAAACTACTGCTACACTATTTCCGCGCATGTCTTTGTGTTGTTTAGTGCGCGATAATTTTATTTGAAAGGCGATAGATGCGCGAGAATTTAGTTCTCAAAGCGTCCAATGCACGAGAATTTCATTTCAAAGTCTGATGCCCGATAATAAAATTCATTTTTACATGAGTATTTGGACACATCGACCCGACCAATCAGAATGCAGCACCCTTCTTCGCCTTATTTCAGCTCGTAGACACAATTATTTAGATGCATCAAGCGTCTAATTGTTTAATAGCACCAACAAAACACATACATTGTACATAATATATATTTACGCAGCTTGCTGAACAATCAATAAAGAAGTATTATTAGAAACGTTAGATACATTAAGATTAATATCTTCACCGGTAGTAGAAACAGAGAACGCCGAACCAACAAGGTATGTACCTGGCGCAGCACATACACCCCGGACTTGTACGCGTTTGGACTCAAACTTGTCCAAATTAACACTTACACCTAAATCTTTGGGCTCTACGTCGGCGCCGTAACTGAGAGCACCAGCCCAACCTAATTCACCAGACATTTCTCTGCAACAAAAATACGTAATATTAGCATTGTGTGTTTCAGTGTGTTCTCAGTGTTTAAATAATCTAAAAATACTTTATACGACGTGCAAGAGACACAGTTGTTAATATGGAGGACTGCTCAAAGATAAAATAGTTACAAAAAACCGGCCAAGTGCGAGTCGGACTCGCACACCCAGGGTTCCGTACAAACCTGCAGGTTATTATATGATATAACAAAAAAATTACGGTTTTCGCAATTTTTCCTTTATCTGCGCTATAAGACGTTGCTTCGTACCAAATTTCAAGATTCTGATTCCCTTGCGAGTATCAAAAATTTGCGGGATAAACGGCTGATCTTTTGATTTCGTTGGCTTACAAGTTTGATTTTTTCACTTTTAAGGGACAGTAGACCTGAGTATTTGATACAAATTTCAGCATGATACCGTCACGCGTTCCTGAGAAAAAGGGTCTTGCTTGACAGACAGACGGACAACAAAGTGATCTTATAAGGGTTCCGTTTTTTTTATTTGGAGAATGGGAGCCGTAAAAAAAAGGAATATTCACGGTTGAATTTCAATCGCTATAAGGGCCTAGGTATAGTATATTTTAATTAGAGACCCACATTATTCCTACGTATGTCAATCAATGCCTAAATTCTTTTAGTTTTCTTGATAGAGAGGAAACCCGTTCTCAGCAGTGGGACCGGCGCCAGCCACCTATTTACTAGTGGTAGTAGACAGATAAGGTGTTTTCAAATCGACTGCCTCGGTGGTCCAGTGGCCGCAGTATGCGCCTGCTGTGCACGAGGTTGTGGGTTCGATTCCCACACAGCACAAAACTTTGTGTAACCCTTTGTAACCCTACTTTGTGTAACAAAGAGTTGTTCTGAATATGGGTGTAATTTGTGTCCGTTAATTGTATGTTTGTAAAGTTCCCCGCGTTACAGAGCTTGTTCCTTAGTGCGGGAGCTGTCTTTAAAGAATACAAACAAAAAATGGCGAGTGCGAGTGTCATGGGGCCACAGGCCATCGTTAATTAGTTTCTTTGGTAGGGCGTTTTACGCACGTGGCCGCTTAAGTGGCCCTCTGTACGTGAGCAATAGATAGCTTATGACTATCTACTCGTACATAATACTTATGAGGAAACAGATGTTCCGCTTGCGCTTTAATATACAATAAAGGTGTGAGTAAAGTGCTTTATGAGGATAGAGAATGTGTCTATTATATAACGGCATAGTACATAGACGTATAGATGATGATGATATTGATCGGCCAAATTAAATCTAGCGATTTTGACTCTAACGGACGAAATTGCTTTACTAAAATATTTTATGATTTTACTGTGTCACTTTATTTACCCGTAGACCATGTAAAATCTTGCGTATGTATACCATATTCTGTTTGATAAATAAATAAACATTATATGAATGGTCGAGCGTTAATTTAGTATAATTCTGAAACACTCTTTAAGTGTCGATTTTTGAGAAAATTTAGAGATACCAAAACCTGTCTATGCCCCTTTTTACGAGTTATTGCATTTATAATTAATATTAGTTTGGATTTTAAGCTTAAGTTTTAACCAAATATACAGATATCGGTACATACTATACAAAGTGGTATTGCAACTTACGAAATGTTATAGTAATAAAATAATATGAAGCAATAAAAACTTACCTATTTTTTTGTTTCGACATGTCTATAAAAACTTTAACAGGAACTCCATAACAATTGACAATGTTTAAAGTAATAGGTACTAGGCAGAGTTTTATTTCTTTGAAATTATGGTTTATGTGGTTGGAATGCTCTAATCTAAATATCACTACATTATCCTTCTTACTCTTGTTATTTGTTTCGCGTAAATCTATTTTGCTATCGTATTCCAGTTGTAGAGGAGACACATCACCAGATGTGACTTCCTTTTCACGAGAGATGGCTTTTGTAAAACAATCCAGCCACAAACTATGTTGCCCAATTGCAGTACGCCCTGTCTTTTCGTGCACTTTCCAGCGTAGAACAAACATAGACTGTATCAACCCTGTTCTCTTATTAACTTCTTGTGGCGTAGGCACTTCGGACGCTTCAATATAGGAAGGCTGACTATCCAATATAAATTTAGAGTATGGTGGTACATTAATGTCAGCAATCGCGTCAGGATGACCGTCGGCAATTTTGATGCGAGAGTATTCGACTTTTCCTTCTGGTAGTGTTGAGAGTATGCGTCGTGCTCGGAGGACAAAATGGAGTTTCTCTCTTGAGGCGAGCGGCTCAGTAACTCCCCGTGCGGCCACGAGCCCGACCAAACTCCACTGGCGACTCAGTAGTGACGCCTCGAGCACCTCGGCTACGACTTCTTCGTTCCTTTCTCCGAAGATGTTTTTAACCTCCACTGCTAAATTCATGCTCTCTACGAAGTCGTCTTCGACACGACCAAGACTACGACGTGGAGTTACAGCTAACTCAACTGCTTCCTGAAAAAGAAGACGCAATAAAGATTAGTAATTCCCTGCCTATTACTTAACGATTATAATGGCATTTTGCTGATAAATATTATATTAGAAATAGAATTTCGCTACATTGATTAAACTAGCTTTCGAATGACGAAGATTTCAAACGATTTCAACTTAGTTTACCAATAATAAAATTTATTTAAAACGTCAGTGTGATATATATCTATACAATTTTTCATTAATTTAGAATTGTAATAGACATGAGTTTCAAACTTGAGTTTATTAATAAAATAAAATTAATAAAAACTTGAGTTTAATAATATTTTATTTACAAATAAGACAATTTGAAATTTTAAAACAGGAAAAGAAATCGAATAGAGATGTAACGTGAACTCGCAAGTTTTTTTTTAACGATAGTAGTTAAAAAGAAACTGAAGAACTATAGTCCGGCAACTTCGTGCGCGACCGTCCCGCGGGGTGACAGACGTTGGCGGGGGCGAGGTTACCACGATGTCAGCGGGTAGCGGGTGGTATAGCGGGGAAGGGAAACGCGTGCATCGTGTGTGGCCGTGTACTAAGAATGACGCGCTACCTCGCCCCCGCCACCGTCTGTACCCCGCAAGACGGTCGCGCACGAAGTTGCCGGACTTATTATAGTCCGGCAACTTCGTGCGCGACCGTCTTGCGATACTTGACGATTGAAAATAATTTTCGTAAAATAATTTCGGGCTGTGTTGTAGTGGTGGACGGCAGTGATATGTAACAACATTGCTTTGCTAATAGATTTCTTTATAAACGTGTTACAAATATCGGGTATGTTTGTTTGTTTGCGCTAACAGTGGTTAACGGTTGCGGATAAATTCTGCCACATACGAACACATGTACACGTAGGTACATGCGGGTACGTAGTAGGCAGTAAATATGCAGTATAGTACATATAGATATTCAGCGTAGTAATAGTTAGGTACTCACGGCAACTCGGAAGCGGAAGACGTGTCGCAGCAGGCGGTAGGGGCGCGCGCGCAGCCCCGTCGAGTAGTAGGCGAGCGCGCGCAGCTCGCTGGCGCCCGCGCGGGGCCGCAGCTGCAGGCGCGCGCGCACCACGCCGCCGCGCGCCACCGCGCCCGCCGCGCGCGCCACGTGCCGCGCCGCCGCCGCGCGCGCCGCGCCCGCTCGCGCCGCACGCTCGTCTGCACACACACGTCACGACTAGCTTAACAGACCACGCTACGTTGGGGCTGAGTCTGATATACACATACACACACACATATCAACCCATAAACGTCCCACTGCTGGGAACGGGTCTCCTCCGTTAATTTGGAGGGATATTAGCCTACTATACCACGCTGGCCAGACGGGTTGGTATAGGGTTTTGTTTCGAGCTTTCCCTCTTTTGCATTGGATATTGTCTGCCGGACTTACTCCCTTAGTCGACTCTTACGACACCCACGGGATGAAATGGGGTGGTGACATTTGTATTCTTAATCCGTCACCACACGGACATAGTGCATCGAGTCTGATATACCTCCTTGGAATTACCCGTTCCCGCGGGAATTTATTTTATTTTTTGCGGAACCCCTACTCTTTTTCTAAAGTTACTCCCCGGAACATCGGTTAGTAAAAATCCCTTTAAAATAAACGCCGTGTAAACATTCATTAAAAAAATAAAAAGCTGTTATTTTTGTATTACAAACAGACACTTTAATTTTATGAATTCGTATAAACTAGCCAAGTTTTACCTGGATAAGCGGGCGGAGTACGGTACTTCTCTTCATATAGAACTTTGAAATCGTTTTCTTCCTCAGAAGTTACGAGATTGACGCAGTCGGGGTGGGACACGGCCACATGGAGGTCTTGCATATCGACCGGTCCAACATTTGTGAATTCAACATCGACGGTTCGCATTTCTCCACTTATTATGTCGGGATTGGTTTCGGAAAACGTCATCTACAAAAAAAAACCTCTACGTTGATATAGCGCAAGTATAGAGGATACTGTGCAACTAACTTGCACAAACACTAATTTACTACAATTAAACATGCCAAAGCAAACATATCTGTGATTACGACATACCTACATAGATGTGCAGTCAGACGGACCCAATTCACAAATAATTTAGCCGAATCTAGGTAAACTTTATATGCATGGACTCAAACTGTCAATGTTTATAAACCCTCCACGACTCAACAAAGATTTAAAAAATGCGTATCTTTATTAACTTACCTGCAAACATGGTGCTTCAGGAATGACGGTGATGCTTAATCGTTTATTAGAACCAAGGTTAACTTTCCCTGATATCATTACATTGTTCCCATTCTCATTGCCGCCTTCACCGCCATTAATTAACCTGGAATACCCAGTCACAGTTTACTCTTATAAACGTAACTGAAAATTAGTGATATAAGAACACTATATACAATACAGGATGGTAATATTTTACTGAGTAAGTTAAGGCCTAGTAGCTCAATAGCTCGTATTCTGATCTGTATTTAATTACTGGATGGGTTTTATGAAATTTTAAAATGTTATAGGTTAAGTATGCATCAGAAATGTAGATAGGCAATTTAATTTTAATTCCACGTAATTCATTTCATTTACCATAAACTGTTTTTACTATCAAAAATATTTTAAAGCTGATAAACAGTCTCCTAAGACCCGTTTGTCTTTAGCTGGGCCATTAAAAATTACCACCCTGTAGCATATAACATCGTGCTTACTTGTAGGCCAAGCCATGAATATTAAGACGACCAACTTGTAGAGGCGTCAAAGTGAAGAATAACACTTTTTTGCTATCACCTTCCAAAACGACAGATTTAATTTTTTGACTAAATATAATATTGCTTTCTAGAGCTTGCCCGGCGGCAACCGCTTGCTCGTTGCTCAATATGTTCTCAGTGGCAGGTGGCTCGTTTAATGCGACAACAAATCGCCATAATAACTCCACGTCTTTCAATATTAACGATATCCTCAGTGGATTCCATAGTGTGATGGATATTTGTATAGGCTCTAAAACGAAATAGTGAATTTTAGACAAGTTACAAACTATTTATGATTATTTTAATAAACTAATCTCGCAAACTATTAGTACAGCAAGAGATATGAACTAAGTATTAGTAGACATACATAAGTTATATTACAATCTGAAAATAGGTCTAGGTATGTAGCATGTTACCGAAATAAAAAGTACCTGCTTTTGAATACTAGTAACGGGGATTCTTATTATATCTATCTGTAGTATATTACACATTATTAGTACATTGTTTTTAAGTCCGTAAATGACCACGATGAAATCTACAAGTTTTTGAATAAAATTGAGCATTATTTTCAATGTTATATATTTTATTGTATCGTCTGACTCATTACTTACATGTTAGAGAGATATACATACCTCCTTGCGGCACGAGTGGTTCAAAGTTTTCGGTGTCGGTGTACAAGTCAACGGTGGGTTTGAATATCATAGGTACCGAGCCCTGCACAACTTGGAGTAACATCTCTTCGAGCATACGCCACGTTCTATCGGCAGGGGCATGTTCCGGGGAGGCACTCAGACACAGGGACGTGGCGGCCCGGCGGCGCGGGGACGCCAGCGGAGCTGGGCCCACACATAGAACACTGGTCTCACGATCCATGATCAGAGGTAACGGTAACTCCTCCAACTGCTCTCTTGGCTCCTCAGAGCTCTCTATCCATTGCTGTGGAATAAATACATTATATTTATGCCTCTTTCCCCAATGCCAAAAGCATTAGGAGACGTGGAACGGAAAGTGAAATTTCAGGACGCATGGACAAGCAGATTGCCATACACGCACCGGGTTCAAAGCCAGTCTCTCTTTCAAGCAAACTACTATAATATGAGTACTGAATTCGGAGTGTATATAACGTGACGTAACTGACCTGGTGCGCCAGCATGTACTCGCGCAGGAAGGCGTGCTGCTGGTGCGGCGGCTGCGGCGCGGCGGGCGGCGCGGGCGCAGGCGCGAGCGGCGCGGCGAGCCAGCGCAGCGCGGCGCGCGTGTATATAACGTGACGTAACTGACCTGGTGCGCCAGCATGTACTCGCGCAGGAAGGCGTGCTGCTGGTGCGGCGGCTGCGGCGCGGCGGGCGGCGCGGGCGCAGGCGCGAGCGGCGCGGCGAGCCAGCGCAGCGCGGCGCGCGTGTATATAACGTGACGTAACTGACCTGGTGCGCCAGCATGTACTCGCGCAGGAAGGCGTGCTGCTGGTGCGGCGGCTGCGGCGCGGCGGGCGGCGCGGGCGCGGGCGGGAGCGGCGCGGCGAGCCAGCGCAGCGCGGCGCGCGTGTATATAACGTGACGTAACTGACCTGGTGCGCCAGCATGTACTCGCGCAGGAAGGCGTGCTGCTGGTGCGGCGGCTGCGGCGCGGCGGGCGGCGCGGGCGCGGGCGCGAGCGGCGCGGCGAGCCAGCGCAGCGCGGCGCGCGTGTATATAACGTGACGTAACTGACCTGGTGCGCCAGCATGTACTCGCGCAGGAAGGCGTGCTGCTGGTGCGGCGGCTGCGGCGCGGCGGGCGGCGCGGGCGCGGGCGCGAGCGGCGCGGCGAGCCAGCGCAGCGCGGCGCGCGTGTATATAACGTGACGTAACTGACCTGGTGCGCCAGCATGTACTCGCGCAGGAAGGCGTGCTGCTGGTGCGGCGGCTGCGGCGCGGCGGGCGGCGCGGGCGCGGGCGGGAGCGGCGCGGCGAGCCAGCGCAGCGCGGCGCGCGTGTATATAACGTGACGTAACTGACCTGGTGCGCCAGCATGTACTCGCGCAGGAAGGCGTGCTGCTGGTGCGGCGGCTGCGGCGCGGCGGGCGGCGCGGGCGCGGGCGCGAGCGGCGCGGCGAGCCAGCGCAGCGCGGCGCGCGTGTATATAACGTGACGTAACTGACCTGGTGCGCCAGCATGTACTCGCGCAGGAAGGCGTGCTGCTGGTGCGGCGGCTGCGGCGCGGCGGGCGGCGCGGGCGCGGGCGCGAGCGGCGCGGCGAGCCAGCGCAGCGCGGCGCGCGTGTATATAACGTGACGTAACTGACCTGGTGCGCCAGCATGTACTCGCGCAGGAAGGCGTGCTGCTGGTGCGGCGGCTGCGGCGCGGCGGGCGGCGCGGGCGCGGGCGCGAGCGGCGCGGCGAGCCAGCGCAGCGCGGCGCGCGTGTATATAACGTGACGTAACTGACCTGGCGCGCCAGCATGTACTCGCGCAGGAAGGCGTGCTGCTGGTGCGGCGGCTGCGGCGCGGCGGGCGGCGCGGGCGCGGGCGCGAGCGGCGCGGCGAGCCAGCGCAGCGCGGCGCGCGTGTATATAACGTGACGTAACTGACCTGGTGCGCCAGCATGTACTCGCGCAGGAAGGCGTGCTGCTGGTGCGGCGGCTGCGGCGCGGCGGGCGGCGCGGGCGCGGGCGCGAGCGGCGCGGCGAGCCAGCGCAGCGCGGCGCGCGTGTATATAACGTGACGTAACTGACCTGGTGCGCCAGCATGTACTCGCGCAGGAAGGCGTGCTGCTGGTGCGGCGGCTGCGGCGCGGCGGGCGGCGCGGGCGCGGGCGCGAGCGGCGCGGCGAGCCAGCGCAGCGCGGCGCGCGTGTATATAACGTGACGTAACTGACCTGGTGCGCCAGCATGTACTCGCGCAGGAAGGCGTGCTGCTGGTGCGGCGGCTGCGGCGCGGCGGGCGGCGCGGGCGCGGGCGCGAGCGGCGCGGCGAGCCAGCGCAGCGCGGCGCGCGTGTATATAACGTGACGTAACTGACCTGGTGCGCCAGCATGTACTCGCGCAGGAAGGCGTGCTGCTGGTGCGGCGGCTGCGGCGCGGCGGGCGGCGCGGGCGCGGGCGCGAGCGGCGCGGCGAGCCAGCGCAGCGCGGCGCGCGTGTATATAACGTGACGTAACTGACCTGGTGCGCCAGCATGTACTCGCGCAGGAAGGCGTGCTGCTGGTGCGGCGGCTGCGGCGCGGCGGGCGGCGCGGGCGCGGGCGCGAGCGGCGCGGCGAGCCAGCGCAGCGCGGCGCGCGTGTATATAACGTGACGTAACTGACCTGGTGCGCCAGCATGTACTCGCGCAGGAAGGCGTGCTGCTGGTGCGGCGGCTGCGGCGCGGCGGGCGGCGCGGGCGCAGGCGCGAGCGGCGCGGCAAGCCAGCGCAGCGCGGCGCGCGTGTGCCGCAGCGCGCCCGCCAGCCGCCCCAGCGCGAACTGCACGTGGTCTGTAGCCAACCGCCACCCACTATCCGCGTAAACCTAAAACGTACATTCTTATAGGTACCTATATTTCTCAAAGATGTTTCATTTTTCTCTCTTATCCTCTCCCTTTCTTAGATATGCCTCTTGAATATGGTATACACGGCGTGCGTTATATTACCTATTCTTGAATATTTAAGTAAACTAGAGTCAGTCCGTGGTTTATTTTAAAAAAAGTGAAAAATTATCTTTTTAACAGACTTCAAAAAGAGGAGGTTATCAATTCGTGTTTTTTTTTATGTTTGTTACCGCCATAGAGATGTAGTAAATAGAGCAGCCGCGTTGAGCAAAATTTATGTCAAGTTTAAACTCTTTTAAAAATGGAACAAGCATTTTTAAAAGAGTTTAAATTATAGTCTGCTTGCAGCGCTGAAATAATAATAGTCGTCTAACCACAAGGTACATTCATGCAGTGCTTTTTCGCTTTAAGTGATTTCTATCAACCAATCAGCTGCAGCGATAACAAAAATATAAACTAATATGAACTGCAGGCTACAGACCGGACAATATACCTATGAATAGTTTTATGCCTAACGAACTTCATTGGAATTCGGAAACTTTTTATGGTTTTTATTTGTGTGATTAATTTCTTCTTTTTATTTATTTATGGTTAAATACTTTACAAAATTATAAAGGTTTTTTGTATATATAAATATACAAAAAACCTTTATAATTTTGTAAAGTAAACCGATTTAATTATTTGATTTCATATGTTGTGTTTCTTCTTTTACTCATAACTCAACCATTAATTAAATATACAATGAAATCTAATTTAGATAAAAAAGAATATTCAAAAACATAGCATTCAGATACATGGTGTGGGAACAATACTATGTATATTATGTAGTATTGTACCTACACTGTGCATATGAATGTTTTAATCCATGTCAAACAAAGCAATATGGCGTCCGCAAAATATTTTCTTCGTATTTAATTTTAAAATAATAGTTTTTGTTTATTTGATTGCTTTGGATGCTGTAGTATTATATCTTAACGCACACGGCGGTATATTCAAGGAGTTTACCAGTTTTTTTTAAATATAAACAATGGTAAAAATGTCTGCGCCCAAAAGCTAGCGAGAGTAACAAGTGACTGACAGGTATTAAGAGCGTGCACTTAAATGAACGGCCTACAATTGGCAAGCAAGTGTCGACTCTATTTAAATGTAACTCGATGGTTACCGCATAACTCCGTCATTTATGGACCGATTTGAAAAATTCTTTTTTTTTTCTGAGAGGACATACTTCCAGTTTGGTCCCATTATCATCAAAAGAAAGTTCTGATGATGGGATCCTTGAGGAATTGAGGGAACTCCTCAAAAGTTATAGGCACACACATATAGCAATTTCAATATTTTTAACAACTAATCATTCATTAGCATTCAGAAAGTGTAATTTGGTGAAGTAAAACTGATGAAGAAGACCACAGATGGCCATCTGAACTTCTCAATAATAAGTATTTTACTGATGGCGATTAGATAAGTTTCGATTATTGTTGCTAAGCAACTATTAATAAGAAATAATGACGTGAATGAATTGAGCGCTGATGGCAGAGATTAAATATTGCTTTTAATACCTACTTGACCTGTGTTCAGCCCGACGCTCAGTAGATTTTATTCGATTGTTTCTATAAATTTATTTATTTCTTTATTTAAACATATTTATTCTCTTAATTTTTTCCTAATATTCTCAAACACGTATTTAAAGGTATATTAGGTTTATTCTGCATCATAAATGTGTGGTGTACAATAAAAAGTTTTCTATCAAATCAATTACCTATATAACTGACCGTGACTTCACCAAGGCCTGATCAGAATATCAGCGCTGCAGTTTTAAATGCCACAGCACAGAGCTGAGATTACGACCCTTGCTGACATCACCTGTGTATGTTCGAATAAATGCTTTTCTTTCTGTCTTTCAAATGTAATGCAGCAAATGAAAACTGGTACATTTGAACTGAACAAAGTTTAAAGGTATTTGAAAATTTTACAACTTGCCGTACTGAAGTCGGTTTTTTTTTTGTTAAAATTATTCTAAGTTTTATTCATATAACAGTTCGTCAATACTACTAAACAAAATACTGTCCTGACAAGTCTACGAAAAATAAACTACTCTTCAAGACAAGTGGCGTAAACGGTAATCTGTCCTGTTTTGTCTTTGGCTATTTGAAAATAAAATATAGGCTTAATTAATTAAAGTTGACATTTTAAAGTAGCCTCACTTGATAAGCTTGTTTGTAGCATCTGTACGCGTGTTTTTTCTGTCCCGCTTTTGAAAAACGGTGACCCGCTAGAACCATATGAAAGGCGTATTTTCTACACATGGCCTTTGCACCAGGGCTAGAGAAGCACAATGCGGCTTGTTCCAACAGCATAGCACTGCGCAGATCACTATCCTCTGACGTCATCCGGATCAATTGTTTGGCGGCTTCACCGTACGAACCTGAACCGCTTAAGCATAGGACGGATAGTAAAGTAGCTCTCACTGAGTATTGTACCATTCTGAAAAAAGCACAAAGAGTTAGGTAGGTACCAACCCTATTGAAAATAAGTCTTATTTTCTATAGGGTTGGTACCCCTATAGAAAATAAGTCTTATAGCTTTCTAAGGCTGAAAAGTAGCTTAGGACTTCTCTGTGTCTTGAGCTACTTTTAGAAAATGGTCACGTATATAAGGACTGACCGCGTCGTACTTGCTTTACCTCGTTAATCAATTTATTCACGTGGCTATTACTTAGCTACGAACTCTTCAAACCCAAACTTGACTCCTAATCACTACGACATACCTACAGAATGATAGAGTAACTTACACGCAAATAGTAAAAAGATCGATAGTCATAACTTACCTACAGGTATTAAGATATGTTACAATGCTTTCCTCCATATAGCCGTGTGTTTTACGGTTCGCCTCTCCAGCCATAAAAGCGCTTAACGCTGCCATTTCAAGAGCGCCGGCGTAACATAACCAAGCACTGTCCGCATAGAACTCCCTCTTAGCTGTATGGTAGGCGTCGAATGCCCGTTGCCATTGTCTACATAAAAACCACAAGTCACCTAGCCGGCGTAATTGCAGTTCCGGACAGTCACTTGTATAACTGCAATTAACAACAAAACAGTGATTTATTTTGCTATACTGTCCACACTACACTTATAAAACCAGACGCTGCGGGCTGGCAAAATGGCAGCCGCACGCACGTACACACGTACGCGCGCACGCACTCGCACAGATCATGCCTTATTAATAGTAATAAACTATAACTAAATTGTATATATTTTATTGTAAAAACATCTTTGTATTTGTAAACAACAAAACATACAAAAGAGACTATATCCTTTATCACAGGGAATCCTAGTGTAAGACCTCTATGTATTACAGGATATACAAGACATAAACAGTAAAACATTTTATGTAGGTATTTAATTTTCAGTTCAGTTCAGTTTTTGTGTATCGTTCGGCTGATTGTCATACGAAAAGAGAAGGTGTACGTCGATACTGAAAATAACATCTTTCTAAAATGTAACGTTGCAAGCTCAAATAATAAACAAATTTTACAAAGAATACAATATTTACATACATGACGGTGCTGTTTCCAGTAGTGCTGCCAGTTTTACCAGTGCCAAACCACCGTTTGGTAGCCGATAACAAGGATCTACTAACACCCTTTCTATTGGCAACCTGTAAAAAAAGTTTTATAATAACAAATAACAATGATTTCTTGTCTTATTTAATATCAAGCTCACAAATCTCAGGATCTATCTGTTCCATTTGTAAAATTCTTTTTGCATTTGATAGCTCAATTCTTAAGATAGATTCCGTAACGGCACGTCTGAAGGACAGTATGGTAGTAGCAATAAACGTAACATAAGACGATAATTTAACGCGGGCAAAAGATTGGGGAATAGTTGGTAGTAAAATAAAACTCAAAATATCAACATACAACTTCAGATAATTGGGATATTTGCTTCTCCATGTAAGGTAGTAACGCCTTCGATGAATACTCTTGTAAAAACTTCTTGATCGCTTCAATATCCTTTGCATTCAAAGCTGTACCATGAACTTCAGTGGAATATTCTAGACCTCTACCAGTAACATTAACACTTTCAGAGCTCCCAGAGAAAGAATGCGTCTAAAAACAAAATAAATTTAATTAATCGACTTTTATTGAATCGTGGAACAAAAACCAATTGTGGCATATACCTTTAACTTTTTTAAATTAAGTGTGATTTAAATTAATAGGCTACATTAATTTATATTAATGTAGCCTATTAATAATAAATTAATTAAAATATTATGAGACAAGCTACTACCTGTAAACTGTTCGCATTATCATAAACATCTGTATCAGGAGCCGTCAGTGGATGAACATTTTCTGGATTTATTGCTGATGTAAGCGTAGAATTACCGTCATCTGCTAAAAATATACGACACATTACTAATTTGTTTAAATATCATCATCGCTCACGTTCGCCTAGTGCGGGTTGGTTGGTTCAGGCCTAAATCTCTTTCTCTCTCTTGATAGAGGAGATGAGACTCATGCCTAGCAGTGGGACATACATGGGTCGCATGTTAACATTATACACAAAAATTACATTTTTAAATATATACAGGTGCTAGCTGTTGCCCGCGGCTCCGCCCGCGTTGATATCGGTTATCGCAAAAAAATTGCCTATTCGCTATTACAGACTATAATCAGTCTTTATGCCACATTTCATCCAGATCCATTCAGTAGTTTTTTTTACGTGAAAGAGTAACAAACTTTCACATTTATAATACTAGTATATAAACGATAGGATTTAAACGGACTTAAAGTGAGCAGGTTTTTACTCACAGCGGCCTGCGCGGTGTTGCTAGGATTGTATTGCGCAGAGTCTTGCGGCAAATTTTCAATCGGATACACGATCTAGATTTTTTACCTTGAATATTGTATAGTGGTTTCAATAAATAGCGAGTAATTCTGTCATTATCGAATCTAATGTATCTAGATATATATATGTACATATATATATATATATTTTTTTATCTTTAAAAAGACAACTCCCAAAAGAAGCAAGAGCTTGTTCTCTAAACAAGCTCTGTGTCGCGGGGGACTGTACAAACATACATTTAACGGACACAAGTTACACCCAGACTCAGAACAACTCTTTTTGGGTCACACAAAGTTTTGTCCTGTGTAGGAATCGAACCCTCGACAACCTCGTGCACAGCAGGCGCATACTGCGGCCACTGGACCACCAAGGCAGTCAAATTATAGATAGGGTCGATGTTAACTCTAGCTGTCGAATCTTTAATGAGAAAATACCTAAGTGATAACAACTTGACAATGTTTCAACCTTATTGTACTAGAAAATAAGAAAGAAGAAAATTGGCTATTAGATATTTGTTGCAGAGCTATACTATTATAAATGCAAAACTGAGTTTGTTTGTTTGTTACGCTTTCACGACTAAACGGCGGAACGGATCTATATGAAATTTGACAAGAAGATGAATAAATAATAATAATCTATATATGTAATACCTGGTGGATTTGTAGTAGCTGATGGAAATGCTGGCTGGGGTTCCGCTGGCGTAGTAGGTAGATTAGTAAGCGATGAAGACATATCATTCTGTAAGTACACAAATATATACAGACATCATATAAGATTTTTTTAATAGTGCTCCTTTGGTCAAGGTTCGATTCTCTGATCAGATCAGTCCAAAAATAGATAGGATTTTCTGTCAACAAATTTACAATAGATATACACCGTAGAAGGGGAACGCTCTCGAAAACAAAGACAGGTGATAGGGTTAGTGATATCAAACAACAAAAAACCCGTTTTTTTGTGGTTACAATAAAACGGGTTTTTTTTAAATATATTTTTTTTCACTTTTTTATTCACTAACTTATTTGGACAGTTTAATCAAACGATAATTCAGCAGTGGAACCAATAAAATCTGTGTTTTCCCCAACGAGAGTAATCGTTTTCAACGTTCGCGCTCAGCTGTCGGCGCAGTGGTGCAGCAGCGAGCATCGCCTATCGCGATATCTCCCGCTTATCTCAGTCTATCGTACTTACTAAGTTAATTATTTATTTATAAAAAAGCACTAATCACCAAAAGATTTTTAGTATTAATTTGTGTTTAGATAGTATATTATTATTGTTCAGGGTCCGAGAACATTCAGTACGCACCCAGTATATATACACAAAAAAAAGATTTTTGTTAATCGAACCAGTACTTTCTGAGATTAGCGCGTTCAACCAAACAAACAGACTCTTCAGCTTTATAATATTAAGGATATGTCGGATATGTCGGTCAAGGTTTCATTATAGATATGTCGTTGACAAAGGTGTTCCTCAAGGTAAAAGTTTACTAACGTGGTTGGTTATTTTTTAAATAATTATTTTTTAACTCACGAATTCGTAATGGCGCAATTCGTGTCATTTCAGGCAGCATATTTTAAAGAATTGGTTATACCTATTTCTTTAAAACATATATGTAAGTGCTAAGCATATAGTCTATAAGTGCTTCCTTAATGAATAATTTGCGATTTAAGATTTAGAGAATAACAAACATATTTATCCAACAATTATTCGACAAAAATCACGTTAAATTAATAAAATAAAATACAAAAATACTTCACCTTATCAATATATAGTATTTAATCTTGAAAATAAAATATTTTTCTTTGCTATATGTGATCAAACACAACGTATAAAATTCGTAAGTTCGCAACACTGACATCATGACGCATGATTCAGTGCCGCGCTCCCGGACGCCGAACCTCAGTTTACGTAATTTATTAGATATCGTCAACAGTGGGTACCGTACTCGTATTATACTAATGTTATTATTTTACTACTGATAATATTATACGGTCATACTTTTGTCAATTTAATTAAATGATTTATGTTTCGAATGTGTTTTTAGCCTACTGTCGAAGGAGAGTAACGTTAGGAATTAGATAAGATACCTAATACTAGTAGGCAGTTGGTGTGTAGGTAGAGCAGTGGCGTGCATTGGTTTATCGACTAGGTAGGCAGGTGTGTCGGAACTAGTCGGAAGTTCATAGACAAAATAAATATTTAATTTAAAAAAAACTGCCTCGGCGGCTCTGTGCTCAATAAAAAATAGCTTACGTATTTATACTTACGTTCGATTGAGATCTCTTAACAAACTGGGCCCATAAATCGGTTGATACATTTTGGTCCAAGGTGCTTTTAGAATTAATTGGTAACAAAAAACAATTAGCTGCTCCAAATGTCTGTTTTAATGCTTCAAATGATGCATCTGCTCTGGAAGAAAGAGTATTTTTTAAATATGGATAGCCTAAATAAAAATATGGTAAAGAGGTAGAGCACCATATAAGGGAAGGAGCAGTGTACACATTTCAACCCATAAACGTCCCACTGCTGGGCACGGTTCTCCTCCATACATTTGGAGGGATATTAGCCTACTATACCACGCTGGCCAGACGGGTTGGTATAGGAGCAGTGTAATCAAGTTTTTTTTAAAGAGATTCTTAGTAGTAGCACAGAGTTTATAATTATGCCCAGATATCTTGCTCTCCCTCTTTTACTTGGCTAACTATATAATATCTATATACAGGGCGTCCCACGGCTATGCATCATGGGAGAAAAGTACCTTGAATATTGTAGATGGAACATTTTACTAAAAGAACATTATTTGAATTTAAAAAACAATTTACACTGCATTCATAGATATTTAAATAATTACATGGTTGAACCGGGAATCGAATCCGTTATACGAAAAAAATAATTACCCTGTAGCTTTATCATACCGAGCGAAAGGTTTCATCATAAGGATTATTTTATTGCTAAATGTTAGAAATAATAGGAAGACAATTTGATGTGAAATTTCGTTCAGAAAAATGAAAAGCTGCCATTGCCGTAAGGACATACAACTGACATTATCATAAGTGCCTATTACTAATAAATGTACCCACTTGAGAAGTACGCATCATTTCCCTATTATATTTTAAGTGCATGATAAAATGATAAAGAGATACGTAATTAGTAGACCTGGTTGTATGCAACAAATAGAGCCATATCTTGAGCCAAAAGACGAGTTAATTATTTTGTCCATCGCAATGCTGGCATGGTTGATTATAAAGAAATAATTCAAAAATGTGTTTCATTTTCAAACTTTTACTCTTTTGTTTCTGTGATTTTCATTGTGGGATTTTTGCATTGTGTTGTGAATTTTTACATTACCGTGGCGTATCAAAATAATTTTGATTTAATGGAAGCATACTTTTTCAACCACAAAAACATAACATTAGCCTTACAATGGCACCGCGAAAGATATCCTGATAGAAATACACCATCTCGATTTATTATGAAACGGTTGGTGGATAGTCTGCTAAATTTGGGACGTTTCGATCATCGCTTACAACCGCGGCACCAAATGATAAACACTGACGATGAACTCGACATTTTGATATCATCATCATCTCAGCCACAAGACGTCCACTGCTGGACATAGGCCTCATAACATAACATTTTGATATACTTTGAGGCAAATCCTAAAAGTTCAGTGAGGGAAGGTAAAGAAGTAATCGGAATTTCGAAATTCAAACTACACCGTGTACTGAAAAAAATTGCACTCCGGGAGTGCCGACAGAAGTGAAAACATTAGGCAAAACAGTTGTTATAAATTAAATGTTACAGCAATGTTTTTTTAAATTTATCTAGACGCATTCGCGGTCTGCTATATGTACAGGTATATATCGCCTCTTTGATTTAATAATGTGACAGTCGAAAAAATATTTTTCGGATATATCAAGCTGCGTCTCGTAACGGTGTCGCGAATCCAGAGATTTTATTTCATCTAAAAATATGCGTACCGTGCTTTAAGAAGGTTTCGCTTCAAAAATACAAATTCAAAAGTTACGTTGAAGGGCGGTTAGTACAAAAATTACTGCCGGGTGATGCTGAAAGACGACTTATTTTCTGCCATGAAATCGAGAGGCTCACCCTAGACGATCAGTATTTTCTAAATAATACTATCTAGTCAGACGAGACAAACTTCAGCAATAATGGTATGTAAAACCGACACAATAATCGCATTTGGTCCAAGGAGAATCCCTTGCGTATCCGCGAGACTAATAATCAAGTGCGTTTTTCGTTCAACAGTTGGTGTGGGATTGTAAAAACCGGGTCCTCTCAGTACATTTTTACGAAGGGCATTTGAATATGGAAAGGTATTTAGAAATACTTGAGATTTTAAGAAATTAGATTAACAATCTTCCGGTTGCAGAACGACAAAACCTCACTTTTCAGCAAGATGGGGCTGCGGCTCACAACAGTCACAGAACAAGGGACTGTTTCAGTAAACACTTTCATCCCTGGATCGGGACAAATGGACAAATAAGATGGCCGCCGAAATCCCCAAAACTAACCGCGTTAGAATTTTTATTTATGGGGTTATTGAGCATTTGATAAATTGATTAATTTTGTATTAAAAATGTTAAAATTCATGGTCTTCCTTTTATTTTTGATACTAATATTTAAAGGCTTCATCATAAGGATTATCTTATTTTTTTCTAAAAAAATAATCCTGTAAAGTATGTAAAGGAAGGTCATGGATTTTTTTTATTTTCTGACGTGTTTTTTTTTACTATTGAGCAATGTTTTAACAAGCAGAATGACCGAGTAGCTCTATAGAAGCTTCCCAATAAGTCAACAGAGTACAACGTGGACATAATCCGACTTCAGTGATAGTTTGGTGGGGTGTTAGCTATCAAGGAGTGACTGAGCCATATTTTTGTGAAAAAGGTGTCAAAACATCAGCACAAGTCTATCGAGATACGATTCTTGAGAAGGTGGTTAAGCCTCTTAACAACACCATGATCCATAACCAAAAATGGTCCTTCCAGCAAGAATCAGTCCCGGGTCGCAAAAGCTCGATCCACCCAAGCGTGATTGGAAACGAACGTTTCGGACTTCATCAGAGCTGAAGACTGGCCGTCATCTAGTCCAGATCTTAATCTGCTGGATTATGATTTATGGTCAGTTTTAGAGAGTATGGCATGATCTAAACGTCATGATAAGTTGGAGTCCCTAAAGCAATCCATAAGATTGGCAGTGAAGAATTTTACCATGGAGAGAGTGTGTGTTTCTATTGATAACTGGCTCTAAAGGACTGTATTAAAGCCAATGGAGATCAGTTTTACTACAACTAACACACATTACAGTAATAAAAAATTATGCAATAGAAAAAAAAAGACTTTTCCTTGTAACAATATTTATGGCAAGACCCTAGTCTTGCCATAAATATTGTTACAAGGAAAAGTCACCATATATATTAATATACTTACTTCTCCTTAGGTACAACAGATACATCATGAAGCAGAAGATAAGTTTTTAAGACACTATTATTAAACCACTTGGGTAGTTTTGGTGGGGTAACATTTTGTAGCTGGGCATATTGTTGGTTTAAATTATTAAAACTGTCTATGACATTTTCATCATATGTTGTGCCTACTATTATACAAGATAGAAAATGTTTGGTGAATTCATGATCTGAAGGGAACTGAACTTCTAGGTATGTCTCCCTCCAGGCATCAAACCAATGTGTAGACTGAGGTATATCAAATTTTCGTCCATCTGTAAAAATATATTTATTAAAAGTTATGCTTATTTTTATAGAAAGTAAGACCTAAAAACAGCTGAGTAAAACCTTCACCTTACAAATGTCACTTCTGTGCATGACTCTAAAGTAAGTTCTTCAGTGCTCATAAATGGATGATTTTTTTTTTTATCCCAGGGTTCACACAGTACAATGTTGGTGCTAAAGGTTTTTCAGGTGAGCAAAATAAGAGTACCCCATGTCCTATCATGTGCTCCATACCCTTGTTTGCCACCAAAGTGCTATACGTTTTGGCAGATGTTATTTTAATAAACTGTAAAGTCAGTAGATTCATCATCTCAAACATAGGATCCTGAGCTGACCTTATCCAGTGACTACCTGCAACCTTTACCAGGTTGTCTGTCTACCTTCTTAAAAGCATAGTTAACATTGAAATCAAATATTGTTAGTTTTTCCGATACTCACCTATTTCCAGTGCCACAGTTTTATCATGATAATTGTATAATACAGCATTGTTCAACTGTCTTCTTGCTTCTGTTGGTTGCAATGGCTTCCAGTTGACATCTCTTATAATTAATCTCCAATTTTTTATTGTACATGTATTGCCACTAGGATCTCTAAATTGACCTGGAAAGTAGTTTATGTGAACTTAATATTGTGTCTCCATACTTTTCTTACACCTCTCTAAATCTATGAAGACCAGTTTTTATAAAATGAGGCAGCTTATTGTGCCATCTCCTTCTGGGTCTATTGTGTTGTTACTTGCCTTTAATGGAACCCTCAAAAACTCATAACTCAGTGCCATGAGTTTAGCCCATTTCTATGCAGCAGAAAGTATGTCCAAACCTATCCTACTAATATAATAAATGCGAAAGTTTGTAAGAATGGATAGATGGATGGATGGATGTTTGTTACTCTTTCACATATAAACTACTCACCGGATCTGGATGAAATTTGGCACAGAGATTGATTATGGTCTGGAATAACACATAGGCTACTTTTTACAGCGATAACTGACATCCACGCAGGCGGAGCCGTGGGCAACAGCTAGTATTATTATAAATCAAATGATAATGTCTCATGGATTTACAAAAGAGTTGCATGCTACACTGTGTCTGCAGGGTTTCTTTAACCAGACAACTGACACAGCACCACTAGTGCCGAGGTTACAATGGTTTTTCTATTTTGTCTGGTTTGCATATATTGTCATTACAGGGCTGGGCTGTCCACAGGGCCTGAGACAACAGAATGTTGGCTATTCTATTAGAGAAATCAAGATTTTTTACAATTTAGTATCTTATAAAAAAAGATAATAATTGTAATCAAAATTACAGATACCTTCCCAATCCATAGCTGTAAATTTTTTTTTTTTTTTTTTTTTTTATTATGTTTGCTTTATCTGCAATCAGTTTACTACTATAAGCAGATGAGATGGTATATTTTATTTATTTAGTCGAGTGTGTCCTCCAGTAAGGACATCTACTCTTTTATTTTCTACAGGATATCCTTTCTTTTCAGCCGCTTAACATAGCTACGCAAGGTCAGCTGTGTTGCTAGTGTGTTGGGATGTCTCTCCAACCTCTCCCTATACTTCGCAGTGACATTTTGGATTTCATCCTTTACTGTAGCCATTTCCAAGTTTTCATGGATTTCTGCATTTGATATGTACCATGGCACATTGCTTATGGTTCGAAGAATAACATTTTGCACTCTTTGCAGGCTTGAAATTCTTGAGTTGGAGGCACTACCCCATAATTGAATGCCGTACATCCATATTGGCTTGAGCATGGCCTTGTATATTAGTAGTTTATTGTCTATGGACAGCTTGCTATTCCTTGCCAGTAACCAGAGGAGGTGCTTAAAGCGAATATTTAGTTCATCTCTCTTTTTCTTAATGTGTTCTTTCCAGGTCAATCGCCGATCCAGATGTAGCCCCAGGTATCTGACACTATTTTTGTGAGGTAGTGTAGTGTTTTCTAATTGTACCGCAGGACAGTTACCTTTTCGTAGTGTAAAGGTAACCTGCACAGATTTGGAAGCGCTTACTTTAATCCGCCAGTTTTGTAGCCATTTTGTTGTCTTATCTAGACCCTTTTGCAACGTTTGCGATGCCATAGTTGGGTTACTATTACTTGACAAAATAGCTGTGTCATCAGCAAATGTGGCCGTTACTGTGTTTTCTACTTGAGGCAAGTCAGCGGTAAATAAGGTATACAGAATTGGTCCTAGTACTGATCCCTGGGGAACACCAGCTCGTATTTCGAGAATCTTTGATGTAGCCTCACCCTCTCTGACTTGAAACAGTCGCTCTAAAAGGTAAGACTGTAGTAACAGGAAGTAGCTGTGCGGAAGGTTGTTTTTTATTTTGCAGAGAAGTCCACAGTGCCACACTTTGTCAAACGCCTGCTGGATATCTAGGAATACTGCACAGCAGTACTCTTTTTCTTCGATAGTCTTCCTTATTTTATCGCATACTCTATGCACCTGTTCAACTGTGGAGTGCTGTTGTCTGAAGCCAAACTGGTGGGCAGGTATTACATTGTTTTCTAGTAGGATCGGAAGTATTCTTCTTAGAAGCAATTTTTCAAAAATTTTTGACAGAATTGGCAGTAAGCTAATGGGTCTATAAGAGCTAACTTCATTTGCTGGTTTACCATCTTTGTATATTAGAACTATCTGCGATACTTTCCAGAGCTTGGGATAATACTGTACTCTTAGGATACCATTGTATAAGGTGGTCAAATAAACAATGGCTATTTTGGGAAGCTGCTTGACCACTTCTTTGGTGATGAGGTCAAATCCTGGTGCCTTATTGTCCTTTAATCCTGAAATTATTCTCCAGACTTCTCGAAATGTTACTGGTTTTGGAGGCAGAGACATTTGGAAATCATGCTTCAGAATTTGGTTTACTTGTTCGTCGAATTCTTTATGTATAGAATTATTTGGGCTGAAAACTTCTGCCAGATGTTCGGCAAAGCTGTCTGCTTTCTCCTGGGAATTTTTTGCCCAACCGTGACTGTTTCTTATGGGAGCTTTTGCAGTTTGTGGCCTATCATAATGTTTAGTAAACTTCCACAAGGAATAGTTGGTGGAATGTGTAGCATCCAGGGACTCTAGGCGTGTTTGTAAAGTGCTGTCATGCCAATCTCGTAGCATCTGCTTCAATTCTTTGGCGGCTTTGTTGAATTGAGTTCTGTCTGCCCTGTGCCATGTTTGATGCCAAACTCTGCGCAGTTTTCGTTTATGTAAGATTGCCGTCTTTATTTCTAGAGGATAATTATTAGTTCCTCTATTTTTATTTAGGATGTTAGGAGTGTTGTTCCAGCAGGCTTCCTGGATTAGAACAGTGATTTTTTTTGCTGCATCTTCTATATCGTTTGGATTTTTTAGTGCTATGCTGTTTTTTAAATTTCCTTCTATATACTCCCTGAAGCTATTCCAGTCTGTGTATTTGTTGTAGAGTGTCTGTGGTTGTTTGTACTCAATTGGTTTTGTGCTTATAGTCAAAAGTACTGGTGTGTGATCTGAAGAGCTGTCATAGCACGATTCAGGCTTAATATATAGTTTTGATAGACCTTTGATTATAAAGAAATCTATAAGGTCTGGCGTTTTGTTGGTATCGCTTGGCCAGTATGTTGGTTCAGCAGATGAGACACATATAAGATTGTTGTTATCAGTACTGAGTTTTAACTGTCGTCCTCTACTTGTTATTAATCTGGAGCCCCAGTATGTATGCTTAGCGTTCCAGTCGCCACCCACAACAAAGCGGTTACCAAGAGTCTTAAAAAAGTGGGAGAACATATTTTCGTTAATTTTATGTTTGGGTGGGCAGTATATAGCACTAACATTTAGTGCGCCAGTTTTATCCTCTACCCTAATGATTGTAGCCTGTATGTGGTCAGTTTTATATCCTGGCATTTGATGGTGTTTAATAGATTTTTTTATCACTACTGCAGTACCACCGTGACCTGTGCCATCAGGGTGATTTGTGAAGTAACATTGAAAGTCTGTAAATTTTATTGAAGTTCTAGCAGTACAGTGTGCTTCCGAGATAAGCAATATGTCCAGTTTATGCTCTGTCATCAACAGTTCTACTTCTTGTTTATTTGGAGCGAGTCCATTGATGTTCCACGTAGCTAGTCTCAGTGCTGTCATTTTGTCAGTTTGTCAACTAGTTTGGCTATGAGACTCATTAGGGTACTCATTTGTTGGATGATCATTTCAAATTTTTCGTTTTGTTTAGTGAGCAATTGTTCTATAATTAGGCCTTGAGATGAGCTTTGGGGTTGATTAATGTAGTCTGTACTATTATTGTACTCGGTTGACATTTTTAATATTTGTGCAAATGACTTTTTATTTATTTGTGGTGTTGCGTCTTTTAATAGTTTGTTTTGTTTTGTGGGTATACTATAATGCTCTAGATTGGGCTGCATTTTAGGGTTCGTTGTAGTCTGGATCGCTGTGTTCTTGAATTTTCTGGCTGAGATTTCCCTATACACTTCACATCCTTTGTAGTTTGCTGGATGCGGGCCATTGCACAATGCACATTGTGCGGGGGTATTCCGGTCTTGTTTTTGGCATTCTGATGTCTTGTGGGACTGTCCGCATTTGACACAACGATAAGGGCGCATGCAATAATTTTTTGTGTGTCCGTATTGCTGGCACCTTTGGCATTGTACTACAGTCTTTCTCTTCTTGGGGTCTTCTATAATAATGGACTGGTGGTAAATATATTTCAATGTTTTAATATTTTTATTATTATTCCCTGCAATAAGATTAACAAAGAAGGTAGATGTGGGTTTTTTTTCAGGACCATATTTTACATTTATTATTTCACCGGTGACTACATTCCCGGTAGCTTCTATTTCTTCTTTGATTATGTTTAAAGGTGTGGATGGATGTAGGTTCTTTATAACTATTCGACAACATCTATTATCCTTTCTGTTAAATGTGTGGCCAATTAGTCCATTATTTCTAACTAAAGTGATTAGCTTTTTATACACCTCTATATTAGTGCTGCTTATTCTGAGTTGGTTTTTGTTCACTATTTTGTATGTAAAGTGTTTTTTTTCTGTGACACTTTCCAGTAGCTCAGTTAATTTGTTAAGATCCTCGACTCCGTAGAGGACAATTGGTGGAGGTTTACTAGGCCTTACGGGTTTTTCATCATCAGTCAAGTCGATGGGGAGCCCATCAAAGCTGTTGGTGGTTTTAGTTGTATCTAAAGTAGGGCTGGTAGCAAGTTTACGTTTTTTACTTTGGTTCGTGGGCACTCTCTGCCAGGGTGGAGGGCACTGTAAGTCCTTGTCTCTTAAGGATGTTGTAGGTTCCTTATCTTTTTTGTCTCCAGAAGATGGTTTGGGGTTGCTTCCTGTTGAAGCAGATCTCTGCCTTGCGACAAACAAGCTAGGATGGAAGGCTTGTTGCACAAATACTTTGTTGTTGCTGCTAGTAGAGGGAGGTTGGTCATTCTGTGGTTTTTTAGGTGACATGCCATCAGAGTTGTTTCCCACTGCAGTTAAACTCTTATCATTTTGCACACTCATGGTAAAATTTTAAATATAGTTATGGCAACACTTTTCCAGATGTCAGATGACATATTGACATTTCAATTTGTATAATGTGTATATTTTGGGGGTAAATGTAAAAACTTTTTAAAAGTGTAATGTCACTTCACTAGTTTTTTCGATGTTTATTGTTATAATCACTGAACACTTTTTGAAAACAATAATATCACGTAGTTATCACTGCTTTAAGTTTCACTGAGTTACGTTTCCAGGTGAAATTCGCGGTAAAACACACTTATTTACACAAATCTTCAACAGCACAATGTGCGCGTGTTGACAGTTGACAGCTGAAAAATGAAAAACCTCAAAAACTCATAACTCAGTGCCATGAGTTTAGCCCATTTCTATGCAGCAGAAAGTATGTCCAAACCTATCCTACTAATATAATAAATGCGAAAGTTTGTAAGAATGGATAGATGGATGGATGGATGTTTGTTACTCTTTCACATATAAACTACTCACCGGATCTGGATGAAATTTGGCACAGAGATTGATTATGGTCTGGAATAACACATAGGCTACTTTTTACAGCGATAACTGACATCCACGCAGGCGGAGCCGTGGGCAACAGCTAGTATTTTTATAAATCAAATGATAATGTCTCATGGATTTACAAAAGAGTTGCATGCTACACTGTGTCTGCAGGGTTTCTTTAACCAGACAACTGACACAGCACCACTAGTGCCGAGGTTACAATGGTTTTTCTATTTTGTCTGGTTTGCATATATTGTCATTACAGGGCTGGGCTGTCCACAGGGCCTGAGACAACAGAATGTTGGCTATTCTATTAGAGAAATCAAGATTTTTTACAATTTAGTATCTTATAAAAAAAGATAATAATTGTAATCAAAATTACAGATACCTTCCCAATCCATAGCTGTAAATGGTTGCAATAATTCGGTGAAAGATAGATTGTTCTTGGAGACGACATTTTCTACTTTTGGACTACACAAAACAGCAATCACAGGTGAAAATGAATCCTGGATAAACTCTTGTGCAGTTTTCCCCAGTCTGGCCATGGTTAATTTTTCAGTGTGTTCTTCAGTTCACCGCTCCCTTTTTTTCATAACTTGTTTATGTATAATTATAGTTAGTGTAGTTCAAGCTACAGCACAAACACAGAAATATGTAAAATCCTGGCTCAATCAACTAGATCAAGGAATCAACTTGTCATAACTGTCAGTCAAAGTCAACGAACGTCAATTTTAATAATATTGTATCAAGGAGGAAATATCACAGGAGGTAACATACCTATATACAGTGTTCCGACTTTTGAATCAGCGTAGGTATGCGTATGGATCTCAATACCTGCATTAGTTCACAAAATTGCATTATTTCTCGTGAGTTTGAGTTTAATTTCGGAAAAACTTTATTTAGTGTATAACTATAAGAACTATGGCTTTTGTAGCCTCAGGCTGCAAGAGTAGAATGCGTGTTTTATTGGAAAATACCCAAAATATATCTTTCCATCGGAAAATATCGACCTCTGTATTTATGATTTTGAGTAGATAATGAATATAACAATGTAAGTAGTTTAAAACTGTTTCAGCTTGTTCTGTATACAATAATCTTAAATATTTATAATCTTATTTTAGCACTCAGGTACATAAACTGTCAAGTGCTAAAATAAGATTATTTTGTTAATAGTGATGTAATTGAGTTACAAATTTATCGACTAATTTACACGCCATTATTTTAGTTTAAACTTTAATTAAATCAAATGTGTGTGACATATATATGAGTTTCTGAAAACTTTTAGTTATGTGACTAAATTTAATATTTCCTAACAATATACCTACGTTTCATATGAATCAAATAAAGAATAAGTACTTAACATTTTGATACTTTAGACGAAGCATATTGTTTGGGATAATTTGCAACATATATGTATTAATAAGAATAAAAACCCATTTTACTGTTCTCTTTCTAATACTTAGGGCTTATTTTTACGTATCTAATTTGGTGTACAATTAAGTTAAAATTAATAAAAGAAACGTTTATTTTAAAAGATATTTACAAGAATAGTTATTAAAATAAAAACAATCTGACTGTAATAACCTCTTTATAATATAAATCAGATTATATAGTTCAACCATAGAGCTCAGAGGTTGAGTACTAAAGTTCAGAGCATCTAAGTGGTCGTGATGGAATGTTAAATCAAGTAAAGCAATTCTCATTCAAGAAATACATAATAAATTCACAAAATGCCAGAATTAATTAGTGCTTCTCAAAAGAGACATTTATATTTGTTTTCCACACATTTTCCAATAAAACAGCCATTCTACTCTTGCAGCCTGAAGCTACACAAGCCACAGTTCTTATAGTTATACACTAAACAAAGTTTTTCCGAAATTAAACTCAAACTCACGTGAAATAATGCAATTTTGTGAACTAGGTATTGAGAGCCACCTGCATATCTTAGGAACACTGTATGTATAGGTATGCTACCTTCTTGCACTCAATAATAAGTTCGCTAACTGTTTTTAAGCTATTCCATACCTTCTATCGCGGGCCTTGGGCGTGGAGACCACAGATTGGTGGAGACCGAAGCCAGAAATTCCGTAACGAAAATAATAAACCTAACACCGGCACAGCGGTGATAATTTTTTTTAATGACGAATTCTCTATTCGGCCAATAATAATATGGTATGGCACTCCATCACAAAACATTGAAATTATTGATTTTTAAAATCAGAGTGTACATGACAAGTGACTGTTTGGGGATAAAAGAACATCTGCTTGCTATTACTATATTTCAGTCTACAGGAGGCGAAGTTGTCCTTCGACTTTTTTCTTTCAATTGTACTACATATTTCGCTACGTGGGGACGTAATTATTCCTTTAATTGTGAAATTGTAAAAACCATTTTGAATGTTTTGGACACGATTTTGAGTTAAGTGAACACAGTTTGATGAGCGAAATATGTAGTACAACTGAAAGCAAAAGTCGAAGGACAACTTCGACTCCTATAGACTAAAATATAATAATAGAGTAGCATGTTTGCTACTACTATTAGTTTAGAACATCTGTTGATGTTCTTCTATCCCAAAACAGTCACTTGAACATTTTTTACCTACGCAATATTCTCGGTCATGTACACTCTTATTTAAAATTATTTTTAAAATCAATAAATTTAACGTTTTGTGATGGAGTGTCAAATCAATAATTTATTAATAACAATATTGCATTTATTTGAAAGATTATCTTTAAAAAAAACGAAAAGATGATTAAAAATGATGGCAAATCATTAATATTTATGTAGTATAGTGAATACTAAAGAATAGTATTCGTTTCGCAGCGTTGTTAAACCTAACTAATGAATATAATTTAAAAAATACTCCTTGAAACACCCTCTATAAAAATAATCTCATGTACTTTTTGTAAAATGATTAAAAAAAAGTTATATCGAGCAATAGATTTATTTTCCTCAAATTTTCACTAATAACTTTTTTATTTTTAGTTCTACGACCAAAGATACTTGACAAAAGTTGTAGATAATCTTATTGGCAACAAAAAATGCTAACCCATTTTTTTGTAAAACCTATAGTTTGTCAGATAAACCATAAAAACCATTTGCACCCCTTTTTTTAAGATGGTGGCCGTGGGACAAGGGTTGCAACCCCACAAACTTGGATTTAACTTTAAGCTGACCCCTTGATATCTAAAAAATACAATTGCGTCCTCTGACAAATACAACCCCAAATGTAACTTTGCAATGGACTATATGGCATTATGTCCACCTTTATACAGTAAATGCAGAATTTTTAAATTACTCATGTAAAACATGCAAATTTGTCAAAAAGATATTGGTAGCCAGCTGCCTACCACGACGATTTAAAATTAGGCATCTACTTGGTTTAGTATTATATTCAGATTCTTCAATGTAGACTGCTTATCTTTTGGTTTAGTACTTATTCTGAGGCGTGAGATCAGACTTCAAAAAGGGGCTTCGTGATGTGTTTCCACCTACCACCTCGCCTTAACTAAAACTTGGCTGCACTGCACCATGAATCCCAATGTAATAGAGATAGATTTTATAACTGAAACATGACTGAAACAATGAAGAACACGCAATCTAAAGATCGTTGTGAGTGAAAGAAAACTGCCGCTGTTCAAATTGTTTAATATTTAATGAAAAATTCATTTTACAAAATTCAGGTATACCTATTCAACCAATAATTAAAATAATAAAATTTATTTACGAAGAAAATATGAATTCGTAAATGCATTACTTACATAAAAATATAATCCATTATCTTAAATTAAGTATAATTTTAACTAAAATAATATTTTTAAGGTTGCAATTAAAATAACATCACGTAAAACAATAATTGTGTGCATCCGAATGCAACTTTTTATATATTTTAACCATTATTATCTATAATTTCAATGGGAAGAATTATTTCCACAGTTCGAAACTATTAATATTATGATCAAATATTGTACCAGTTAGAAAAAAATTACATCTAGACACCAATTAAATATATTTAGAGAATTTACATCTTCAGAGTTGATCATCTTCTATAATTCGGTTAATCTTGCATTTTTGAGCACCATTAAAATATTGCGAAAGTTAATCAAGAACTGCTTGGATCTCACAAGGTCGAAGGCCACAATTACTGTGTTATGAATGCTATTTTTATTGGATCTATTCACATACAGGGCAATTTTTTATCAGGATGTTACCAATAAGTTAAGTGAATATTAATATTTAACAGAAATATTCTATTGGATTAATTGTTAAAATCCTGACATAAGTCCTGTGTGTGGCCATCACATTGTACTAGACTATAATTGTACATTTATAACCTGGCCTCAATAGAAACATATTTTTACTAACAGAAACCTGCCTGCTGTTTTCTCTTATAGTGCTGGTCAATTTATTATGTGCTTTAAAGCAAGATACTACAACATTTCCAATTGACAATCATAAGGCGAGAATCGTGTACAGGCAATGTCTGTTGTTACACAATTTTCACCTTTGATACCCAACTGAAAGAGATGCAGATTGTACTAAGAAATGTACTATTAACAAAAATGGGCTGGCCATAATATATGTATATAAAACGAACCATGTAATTACCCAATGATAGAACTAGCAAAACAATTGCGACCAAAAGTTTCACAATGCACGCACGTCTTTGGTTTCGTAGCGTAACTGTATGGAGTTTTTATTTATAATAAAGGGATGAACTTCGAAATTATAATAGTCGCTGAGTATTTAAAATAAACATATTGTCACTGAATCATTTGCAAACTCGTTTGTTTTTCTAAATATAAAGGATGTAGTGGAATGGTGATTTAGCACTTACCTAACGAAATATTTAAAAGAATCTAAAAAAAATATTATACTTATTATTATTACTATATTTTTAATGAGTCTTAATCACAAATTAAAAGATCTATCAATATCCGTAATACAAAACAATATCTAAAAACTAAATTTTGCTAGTTGCACCATGAGAATGAATATAACTTACCACTTAGTTTATGAACTAAACTAACACAAAACGTAATAATGAGAAATGTGACCAATTCTTTATGCAATATGAATTTAAAAATTTAAAGCTGCTCGATAACTATATTTATATGTATTAGTGGTAAAAATATTTTGATATTTTAAAGTATTGTTGTCACAAAATAAAATACATAAACTATACAGAATTAGCTTTTATTCAGTTATGAATATAATTTAATATTTCGATGTGAACTTTTAATTTATGTTGGAACTCTGGTCTTGACGTTCTGCAAAGTAATAAATATATACGCCATGTTGTGAATGAAGAGCCATTTTGTAATAATAGTTCAAGATAGTTTATCAGGATATCCGCCACCAATCAATGCTTTGATTAAGTAGGTACATATTTCTACTTATAAGTAAATGACATGATTGTCACGTCAGTTTTTTTGATAAACTGATGCCGTCAGAACGTATAAAGACCACACACAATCGAAATATTAAAAATACCCAGGCTGAAGTACTGTTGCTAATATAATGATTCTTTTGAAAGGATAAGTAAGATATGCAGTTTGCCCATGTTGAAAGCTTTCACCACGAACACTAAACATTGTCGTCGAAAGCACAGCATTATCTCTCTTTCATGTATCAAATTACGTTCATACTTTATACAACTATAATTACTCAAAGTTCGAGTTGAACATATTAATGTTTAGATCCTCGAAAGTAGCGGTCCCGCTCTGGTCCAGGATTTGTAGCATTTCTGAAAGTTCGTGCGGACCGTGGGCGCCTTCCGCGGTCGTGGCGCCCGCGGCCGGGCCTGCGCCGCCTTGCCACGACCACATGCCTGGAAAATAATTGTTTTAACAGCGCATTCGTAGAAAATATTAAGTTATAATGATATTCGTAGAAAATCTAATGTTAAAAAAACACTTAATATTGTGTGTTTTTTTGTCAGGGTGTGTTTGTTTGTGTTCATGTCTCAAGTATTCAATTGAGATATGCACACTGGACTATTTTTTATAATAATTTAAAGAGGATAATTATGTGGTGGTAGACTGACCGTGCGAGGGGTGCGGATGGTGGTTGTGGTGGTAGTGCGCGGGCGGCAGGTAGGCGGGCGCGGGCGGCGAGCGCGCGGGGCTGGCGTCCGGCGCAGGCGCCGCGCCTCCGCCCGCCTCTCCGCTGTACGCGTAGCTCTCGGCACCCCCGCCGCCGCTCTGAACATCCGTTTATATTATTAACATGAAAACTTATCAAATAATTAAACATCGGTTTGTCGTGAGTGAGTACACTGTTAGTATCGGTTACCGTGCGCAGCGTGGTCCAGGTGGTGTGCGGCGGCGTGTTGGTGGGCCGGTGCGGCGAGTAGTCGGGCGCGTAGTGCGGCGCGTAGGGCGGCGCGGGCGCCGGCGGGCCGCCCGCCACCGCGCCCGCCTCGCCCGGCGAGCGCGCGTGCGCACCGCCGCCTCCGCCTCCTGTATCGATACATACTATGTTATATTAATAACACATTTTGGACTTGGTTTCGAGTAATCCATAGGTTTCGTTTTTAAATATATAATAAATGCAAATATTAAATATATAATATGAAGGACGACGCAGATATTAAGCACCAGCGTCGGGCGCTGTCCGTTGTGGGTAATATGATTGCCAGGCGGTTTTATAAGGCCAGTGTATCCACAAAAATACATCTTTTTAAAACGTATTGTCAAAATTTCTACAACTCTGGACTGAATATACAAAGAGGTCTCATGATAGCATTCGTGTTCAATATAATAACATTTTTAGACATCTCATGGGGCTAGAGCGACATTGTAGCGCCTCCGGGAAGTTCACGGAGGCGAGGCTGAACACCTTTAATGCCATTCAGAGGTACAGGATCGCATCATTCATGGCCAGAGTGGATACGTGTAATAATATAATTATAAGAGGTCTAGCAGACCGTCTGCATGCGTCGAGCACGTACAGGCGATGGCTTGAAATAGCTGCCTGATATTGTGATATTTTAATTTATATTTATTTTATTCTATTCTCATTGTTTATTATTTTATTTTATTTTTAATTTAATGGAAATTTTAATTGTTGTTCTATGGATTTTTCTGCAATAAATGATTATTATTATTATTATTAAAGTACGTTTAAACTATTACCTGGAGGAGCGTGATGTTGCTGATGGATAGCCGGCGCTTGAGCTTGGTACACGTCACGATGTCTTAAGTGATAATCGTAATTTTCCTCCGCCGCAGGTTCGCCCGTAGTGCTGCCCAGCGACCGACTAAATTGTAAAAATAAAACTCATTAGATGCTCTAAAATGTCTAATAAAACCAAGTATACAAATTGAACACTTACTTAGCCAAAGTGTTAGTGCAGACGATATATTCTACGTCATCGTTGTAAGGATTCAAAAAAGCGAAGGCGGACGTCCTTAACCAAATCCATTCTCTACTTTTAGTCCGAAACCGGTACATTAGTGAGATAATTTGACCTTTTAATTTTAATACTGAAACGAAATAAATTGTATTAGTGGATTGATTGCTCAAAGTAAAAAGAACAACAATGCTAGAAATTCAGACAACTTTAGCATGTTTTGGTATCTATGGAAAAAGCACGTATATTATGAAAATATTTCCATCTTAAAAAGAACAAATTTGTAAAAAAAACCTTGATCAAAATTATCTCTCATATGCTGTTGGTCTTCTGGATGATAAAACTCGTAACAAAGTTTTCCCAAGAGGTCGGCAGGAGCATAGCCGACCACTTGCGTCGCACGTTGATCAGCGAACGTAAACCGCCCGTCTACTGAATGTCGCGACACAAACTCTACTCCGCCGCTACATAAATTATTTTCTGAAGTATTTGGTGTTGACGTAACCTGGAATAAAGGCATTATTTCTTATAGTATATTTAGTGAACAATGTTATAAATAATACTGAAGTTAATTTGTGTATATTTATATGAATTGAATCAGCCTGAGACTTCGCCAGCCTAGATTTTGACAATATTGGTACTGATGCCGGAAAATCCTTACGTTGTGGGCGCTTAAATTGTAACGCTTTTGCAAATAATTAAACTTCTAGTTTCAGCTATGTCTTTCACCAACTCAATTAACTAATAATTTTAACAAAAAAAAACCGACTTCAGTACGGCAAGTTGTAAAATTTTCAGATATTTGTTTGTTACAATCGAATAAAATCGACTGAGCGTCGTGCTGAACACAGGTCAAGTAGGTATTAAAAGCAATATTTAATCTGTTGCAATCCGCGCTCAATTCATTCACGTCATTATTTCTTATTAATAGTTGCTTAGCAACAATAACCGAAACTTATCTAATCGCCATCAGTAAAATACTTATTATTGAAAAGTTCAGATGGCCATCTGTGGTCTTCTTCATCAGTTTTACTTCACCAAATTACACTTTCTGAATGCAAATGATTGATTAGTTGTTAAAAATATTGAAATTGCTATATGTGTGCCTATAACTTTTGAGGAGTTCCCTCAATTCCTCATGGATCCCATCATCGGAACTTTCTTTTGATGATAATGGGACCAAACTGGAAGTATGTCCAGTCAGACAAAAAAAGAATTTTTCAAATCGGTCCATAAATGACGGAGTTATGCGGTAACAAACATAAAAAAAAAAAAAAATACACACGAATTGATAACCTCCTCTTTTTGAAGTCGGTTAAAAATATACGAGAACGCAGGATACAGGCATTATCAGTTGCATGTCAACTGCTAGCCTGATAAAAATCAATAATAATAATTACATGACTGTATCTCACACATTCATTCTCTTACTCAACAATTATTTTATTCATTAAAATAATACTAGTGGCCCGCCCAGACTTCGCCCGGATTAAACTATTTTCAGCTCAAGTTTCTTTTTACTTTTTTTTACATAAGAACCTTCTCCAGACAATAACGAACATAGCAAAAAAAGAATTAGCGAAATCGGTTCAGCTGTTCTCGAGATTTGCGCTTAGCAACACATTCAGCGATTCATTTTTATATTATAGATCACAATCTACCAAATTTTAGACAAAAATCTTTTTAGTTTTTGTTGCTATGACACGTTTGCACGTTGTTAATCTCAAATAGATCAATAGTATATAATAATAGCGACCCGTATTTGTCCCACTGATGGGAACGGGTCTCCTCTCCTCTATCAAGAGAGAGAGGGTTTAGGCCTTAATTCATACACGCTGGCCTAATGCGGATTGGTGTGATTGATGTCTTTAGAATTTCTTCTAAGACAAGTGGGTTTCCTCGCGATGTTTTCCTTCACCGTTAGCAGATGGCGAATCATTTAATTAGTACATATATACTCCACAAAGTGAAATTTACATTGTAACTGCCCGGGATCGAACTCGCACCTCTTGCGTGCAAGTCGGTTACTTTCCTAATCGGCCACCACCGCTTGTCAGTTAGTAGTTGTCAGTAGTAAAGCTAGATAAAATATAGCTTATGTATCAGTGATAGTGTATATTACAGCCTCGTGTAAAATTATTAGGCACCCTCGAGCACTACTGGTGATTTATCATAGGAAGTTGAAAGAAAACTGCATATATCGACGGTCCCTACGTACAAAGCGACATGTCAAAAATGATGGTTTTTTACAGGAGACCAAAATAAAGATTCATATCAATATAGAAAAAAACCTGAGTTATTTTGTAATATTATTGTCATTGTAATGTTATGCTAGGATGATACTCTCTGTAACTATATATAGTCATTTCGAAAATGATATCGTTTTTATTTAAAAATCAAAGATGACCGTTTGTGCGCTGAAATTCAATATATTTTACTTAGTCATGTCTGTTTATGCGCAAGAGATGAGTATCAATATTTGTATCAAAATCATATTTTTGCTATAAAATTTAGGAAAATAACTTAGAAACCTAAAAACATTTTATTTATAGGTAACCTAAAATTTTTTTATTTAAAAACGTGTATGTCGATGAATTACAAGGAAATAAACAATATCATATGTGACTTACCCGCATTACGCAGAGTCGCGCGCTTTTTAAAACATGGTAGAAACAGACATGTATGCAATAAAAAAATGTCAATTTCGCCAAATTTCAAATGTCATGTCGCTTTATATACCTAGGGACCGTCGATATGATTAATATGATTTATTTTCATAAAAATAATAATATAATATTTATAATAATACAATATTTTGTCGGACCACTATTTGCTTTTATGACAGCAGCCACTATTTTAGATATCAACTCCTAAAACATTAATGTTGGGATATTTGATTCCACTCAGTTTTAACGCGGCCAATAGCGATTGCTTGTTGCTAATTGAATGCCTGCGGATATATTTCTTCAAAATATACCAAATGTGCTCAATTGGATTGAGGTCTGGTGATTGTGGGGGCCAGTCCAAAGTTTCAATGTTGTTTTGAGCCACTCACGCCATAGTGTGTGCCGATTTGTGGCAGGTAGCGTTATCTTGCTGGAATATGACTCCGTCCGTGTTATTATCACCAAAAACTGCCGTTTTCGATGGCCCTAGAGCACTTTCGCGCACTTGTGTGTACTTTTCGCTGTTCATTCGGCCCTCACACAACACCATTTCGCCCACTTCATCGGCAGCCATGCAACCCCAGATCATTATTGAGCCGCCGGCGCCGCTGTGTTTAACGGTGGGCACCACACATTCTGGCTTCATGTACTCATGTACTCATCGCCCACCCTTCGCAAAAGAACAAAAAAGATCTAATTCAAAATCACAGTATTTTTCTTTGAGGACGTAATTTCAAAGATATTGAATTTGTTTTATTATGTGCAAAGGCAAATAACAATACCTTAAAGTTAGATTCGTCAGACCACAGCACGTTTGACCAATCTTCGACTGTCCAGTCTCTATATTTGAGTGCTCACTCTAGCCGATTTTTTTTATTCCGCTCTGAGAGCCACGGCTTTTTTCTAGCCTTGCAACCTTTTAATCCGGCTTCAAGAAGTCTTCTTCTCACGGTTCACGCACTCACTGAACTACCTTATGCTTAAAGCTGCAGCGAGGTTGACAGCTGTTTTTTTGCGATCTTGTAGAAATTGTCTGATCAACAATCGATCTTCACGAACTGTGGTTATTTTTTTTTCTGCCTGTTTTTGGTCTATTTTCGTGAGAACCGGTCTCCTTGAACCGATTCACTGCATATTGCACCGCGCAACGCGAGCACTTCACTTCACGGGCTATTCTCACTTGAGACATTGTTCATATAAAACTTTAATTTTGAGGCGCTGCTCGACACTAAGTTTACTTCACTTAGGTATGTTAAACGCGGCAACTGTAGTTTCTACGAATACGGTAGCAATAATTGCGTAAGAAATGTGTGTGTTCACTGCAAGCACTGACAACACACTAAAACTAAAATCGTTAAAAATGCAAATTCAAACAAATGCCGTCCTAAACCGCACCTGGGTGTCATAAATAGTTGTCATTGGCTTAATTTTGGTTAAGAATATATATATTTGATACTAATCCTAGAGGCATCGACGCACAATGGGGGTGCCTAATACTTTTGCACGTGGCTGTATTATAAGACTTAAGAATCGGATAGAGGTCCTCCCAATACAAACAGAGTAATTCTTAAAATTAAGTAAATGAATGTAAGAGTATAAATATATAGTAAAGCGATTTAGATATGAAATACTAAATTCTTACCTGCAATCGTCCAATGGCAACAAGACAACAATGTGATGTGTCAAGTTCTTCTTGAATAGGACGATCCATCTGCATACCTGGAAAAAGATCTATTGTCCCAAATACATAAAACTATGTTCTTAAACGTTTAACACCTTAAAAGTATATATTAATAAACAAAATCCCTAAAAATATCATTAAATTGCATAGAGTGATTTGATTGAATGAGTTCATAATACAGATTCCTTGATATTTCTCTATGGTAAGGTAAAGTCGAGAATCCAGACAAAATCGTAACCGCCTCAACAATCAATCAAATCAATTTCCTATGGGTTTCTCTTAGAAACTGTGACACAATGAATTATTTTGCTACGCATCTATCATAAGTATTATAATATAAAATTATGTGAGTGAACTCATGCATGCTTGACAAATTATGTGTACAATGAATAGCAAATAATCTAAACTACTTATGGCATACTTAATAAAAAATCTATATAGTTTGATATTATACAATAACTTTTACTCTTTCTTGGCTTCACATAAATTACCTGTTGGAGGCCAATTTTTGATATATCCTGTACAATGGACGACTGCATAATTATGTCCGTCGTGAGAAGGTCCTAAGGAGTTGCGTGCGCGCAACCTGCCGAGATGTGCGCCCTCCGCCGAACCTCCCACTCGCATGCGACAGATGAACCCACGGCGGGAGCCCATTACCTGACGCATCGACGCTGCAATCAGATTACCCATTGAACTTCAATTCATTATTAAATGTGCGAGGGTAGTTATGGCAACGGGGTCTACGATAGCCAGACCAAGATTACAACTTAGAAGAAGTCATACAATAGATCATAAGTTATTATTTTAAGATAAAGTATGAAATTGCCGTTTTATTGTAATAGGTACTTCGAATTGACATAGAACGTTCATGGTTTGAAATTTTTGAGTGAAACTTTTTTCACATGGTACCTATAAGGATCTTCTTTTAAAAAATGTGCAGCATTCGATTATCGACTTTTAGTTGTTTTTTTTATTCAGCTTAGACAAAAAAGATGGATAGTTCTAAAATTCGAATGTTTTTTTAATACAATAACGCAGCAGAAACAGCTCGCAATATAAATGTTGCTTTTGGAGAATGCTGCTAATGAACGCACCGTGCGATTTTCGTTTAACGCTTTCGTGATGGAACCTTTGATTTGAAGAACGAACCACGTGGAAGACCGCCCACACAGTTGAATACAAATGAATTAAAAGAGATGGTGGAAACAGATCCGAGCCAAACTACCCAGGAATTAGCGGCATGGTTTAACGTTACCTTACCAACAATATTGACTCATTTGCGTCAAATCAATAAAAAAAACAGAGTGTCTCATGATTTGACTAATGTGCAGAAAAAAACGCGTTAAAACTTGTGTTGCGCTGTTGAATCGATACAGAAATAAAGGAATATTGGATCGAATTGTGACATGTGATGAAAAGTGGATTTTTTACGATAACCGTAAGAGAAAAATACAATGGCTGACCCCAGGTCAAACGCTGCAACAGTGTCCTAAAACAAAACATACCAATAAAAAGGTATTTGTACTTGGGTGGTCTAGCATGGTGTTATTCACTATATGTTTCTCCTCTCTGGTAAAGCAATAACGGCACGGTACACGGCAACGGTACTGTGCCGAACTTGTTTTTTTTAAATATAACTTCCGCACTAAAGAAAAAGCTCTGTGTCGCGGGGGACTTTACAAACATACAATTAACGGACACAAATTACATCCAGACTCAGAACAAATCTTTGTGGGTCACACAAAGTTTTGTCCCTGTGCGGGAATCGAACCCACAACCTCGTGAACAGCAGGCGCATATTGCACCCATTGGATCACCAAGGCAGTCGAACTCCAAACAATGATAGCAAAACTAGCAGTGAAACAGCCCCGACTCATGAATCGATCTTCACCATTATTGCTCCATGATAACGCGAAACCTCATAAAGCACTAGAAACCGTTATAACTCTACAGGAACTGCAATTAGAAACCTTTCGTCACCCTCCGTATTCGCCAGACCTTGTTACAACGGACTATCATTTTTTTCGTGATTTGGACAATTTTCTATGTGATAAAAAGTTTTCTTCTCAAGAGGCAGTACAAAATGCTTTCGCACAGTTTGTCGAACACCTCTGTCTACCCTTTGTTATAATTCGAATATAAATACTCACATTGATGACCTTCTTTTTTGACAGTGCCAGTCTTCAGATCCAATATACGGCCCGTGTTTTGTGGTTCTTGAGTACTTAATTGTTCCCTTACTTTCTCAACATCATCTGGATGTACTTGGTCATATAAACAAGACGAGTACCATTCACCCTAAAAATATTTTATTCTATAGGTATTGTATTTACAAGTAACTGGTAAAAAGGTATATAGGAGCCTCGTTTTCGCGGAGGCCCCGCGACCTCGCACAAAAACCCAAGTAGAAAAATGCTATTTAATACTATATTTGTATCTCGAGCCGAAGGTTGCGGACGCTATCAAGCCGCAGGATCATTAAATATACAATCAAAGAAGATCGCCCCTGGTACTAGATATTCTGGTGCTAAGTAAATACTGCACATACCTGAGAGTAATTAAGAACTGGAGCTATACTGTCACTAACGTAAATTATACGCCCTGTATCACAACTGACAACAAACAGAAACCCATCAGCAGCTTCAAGAATTAAATGTTTTAGTTCTTGATCAGTTAAAAATGATGGCTTATAAGTACCGTCTGTTGATGTGTTGCCGGTACCTAAAACAAAATTAAGAATTAAGGTGAAAAGTGAAATTAAAATTCTCAATTTTAATTTCATAAGCCGGCCGACTGGCCTGTTACTACGCGTCTATTGTACTCGTATGATAAATATCGCACTACAGCGATGCACTGCGCATTGCGCTGGTGCAGTTTTAATAAGTTGGTTTTGTTCTGACCACCACTGGACATTCGCGCGACAATAATCGATTCATCGCGCGACAATAATACACACAATAATTTGTTTATCCCGTTTTTGTCTAATCCAGTAACTTTTTTCAGGTTATTGGTCCACCTGGAAGGGAGTTGTTCAAGAAAACTCTTACGTTGACTTCCATACAATACGTTTCATACAAACTGGTTAAGATAATTAAATTATCAGAAAACACATATTTGGATAAAAACATTAACAAGGATTTTGAAAAATGGGCAGTTAGTCAAATCAAGTTTGTGAACGGGCGAATTCTGGAGTATTCAATTTTGGACACCTTTCTTTTCGTACTTTATTCGACTAAAGTATTGTTTCTAATATCAAATTCAGCTAAAGAAAGCAAAGCGAAAGTATCGCTTTGCACACAGAGGAGCTCAATGAAGGAAATAATAATATACCTTAAAAGATTATTAACTCACCTCTCAAGGCTTTCATATGTGCGACTGCCATACGCAGTATGGTGAGTTTGTCGGGCTTGCGTGCAAGGGCCGAGCATGTTGGAACCATGTCAGATAGTTCCGTGATGTATGCTGTCATCTTGTTTCTTCTGCGACGTTCAATTTCACAATGATTCTCACGACTGAAGAAAAAGTTTATGTACATATTTTTCGCTTAACATTACTAAAGTAATAAATTGCAGTAAATAATTACAACTAGATACAAACCGGCCAAGTGCATGTCGCACAATGTAGGGTTCAGAAATTGCCATTCCTAATAATGCGGACTAAGAATAAGGTATCCTTGTTCGTATGTACCTACCATAATATTAGATTCTGGCGTAGGGGGTGGCAGTTCTAACCTAACCGAACCTTCTGATTTATTTTAATATAGGTATTACAAATTACAAAAAAAAACGACTTATTTCCTCTGTTCGTGATTTTTTTATTTACGATAAATACATGGGAAATAATAATTATATAGAAAGGCTTGGTACAAACCTCTACAGTTTCAGATTTCAAACTCAAACTATTTTATTTGCAATATAGGTAGTACAAAATGTTGTTACAGAATGAGGTTAGTAGGTATCTCTATATTTTGCCACAACAAGGCGTGCAAATATTTAATACAATGTCAAAAAATTAAGTATTGTAATTCAGTGGAAAATGTCAATATAATTACTCATGTCAATATTATCTACTAGGAAATCATTAATTGTATAGTAACATTTGTCAACCAAAAACTTATACATACATTTTTTAAATTGAGTTATATTTTTGTTTTTTTATGTCATCTGGTAATTTGTTGAAGATTTTTTGTGCCATGCAAAGAAAACTATTACTGAGCAGTGCTGTCCCGGCACCGTACGTTATCTCAAGCTCCAGTTTATTCTTATCCCGTAGTTTTCTATAATGACTTTTATATGCAATGTTGTACAGATGAATATTCGTCCTAACAAAGATACTCACTTCATAAATATACAATGAAGGCAATGTTAACAACTTCAACTTTTTAAATAATGGTTTGCAACTTGTTATTGAGTCCACGCCGTAAATAGCTCTAATGCATTTTTTCTGAGCTTTAAAGATAGTCTCCTTCGAGACCGAAATTTCCCCAGAATATTAAACCATATCTCAAAACGGATACGACATTACCATGGTAGGCACATAGAACAGATTAACTATTTTGGTTAGTTTATATAGAGCAAAGGCTGATTTGTTTAATATTTTACAAATTTCATCTAAATGTGTTTTCCACGATAATTGATTGTCAATATTTATACCTAAAAATTTTATAACATAAAATTGAATTAACAATTTCGCCTTCATGATTTAGAGTGATGTCTCTAACATATGATCTTTGATGGAAATGCATAATTTGTGTGTGTAAATAAATAAATAAATAAAATTTTGGTTTTCTGTAGGTTTATTATTAAATTGTTATTCGTTAGCTACTGAATAATCTTATTTAGTGTGTTATTTATTTCCAACTCATAGTTATTGCGATCTTCACATTTTATTATCACAGTGCTGTCGTCAGCAAATAATACCATGGGGTGCTTAACGTGTCTCGGAAGGTCATTAATATAAATTAGGAACAGCAACGGTCCTAATACACTGCCTTGTGGTATTCCATATTTGGCAATTTTGGGCTGAGATGTGTGTTTTTGCTCTTTGGCTAGTTTAGGACATATTTCTATAAATTCAAGAGACTTAAAGACCCAATCTAATATTTTTAGCTTATCCAACAACATTTTATAAGTTAATCGGCTATAATTCGTATACTTGTGAAGTCTACTTAGCTGTGATAGTTTTATTTTTAATTTCGTTATATGTATATACTACTACCGTGAATTTTTCACATTTCCAAATACCACAATTTGGCCGGCAGAGGCGTGGGGGAGGGGACACTTGGCTCTAACAAAAATTAGCACTTAAATGCCTAATATTTCACAAACGAATCCCTCAATCAAAAAACTGTCTTAACAAACCTACAATATTTTCAAAAGACCTGTTCAACGATACCCAACACCATGGGGTAGTTAAGAAAAAAATTAACATCCCCACTTTACATGTACAGGACATACCCAAAAAATATATATTTCAAGATTAATTTTATTTTACAACTTTGTCGGCATGACTGATATGTATATTCGTGCTAATTTACAGCTTTCTAGGAATAAGGGCCTCTGACCTAAGCTGCGGACGGGTAGACATAGCGAAACTATAAGGATTCCTTGTCTACTTCGGAACCCTAATAAAGTGCTCCTATAGCATTTCAGTCGACGGAGACTAGCCTTCTGCGCGGACGATATTATCATGGGCAAGAGTATACACCCCATACTTCTTTACTATATTTTATTAGGTTCGATGGAATGGCAATCTGACACGACCCGAGAGAGAAAAAGCGTAGAACGCCTTTATGTAATTTTCGAGGCTCAGGGTTGTAAACACAGCTAATTTCCAAACGTCGGGCATTGATTGTGAATTTCTTGACAGAAAATCCCAAGATTTACTTTTGGTCCAACCTGGGAATAGAACTATCAACGACCACTAGACCAACGAGGCAGTCAATGAAATAAAGTCTGAAACACTTTAACTTTTTCTGAAGTACTTTATTATCAACATACATACTGTATCGCATAAGGCTTTAAATAACATACAGCTGTCAAATGGAACCCATTACAATTGTAATGGCCGATCCTGAACTCTTCAATTTGTCTGGTTTAGGTAGCGTGCTGGAGTGGTCTAAGTAGTCGTTTGTAACAGGCTGATGGCACAGGTGGCGTTGTTATCAATAAATGATTTTAGATTTAATTTCTATCAGCAACCGAGTATACCGATATCCCAGTACTCTTTCGGGATAAAGGACCAGTTTTAACGTGTAGGTATATAAAAATGATATCTTGAGACAATCTCTCTTATATCAAACTAGGCAGAGCCCTGTATTATGACAACCAGACAACTGGTAAACATATATTTCTAAATAAAGAATCGTGCTCTGGACTAACTAGTCAGGGACACTAACCATTAGGCCAGTCTAAATATAAACATTTGTAACTTACAACTGCACAACAATTAATTTAATTAATAATAGTCTACCTAATTCCATTTTGTGCAAATAACTTAATTTATCATGTTTAGCAAGTGTCAAAACAGTAAAATCGTCTCTATAACGAATATTCAAGCTTTAATACTTATAACCGTATGTACTCGTTTATAATAGGCGTTTTCGAGTACCTTCGCTAAGTAATTTACAAGTGATTGAATGGAAATCTTATCAAGGCCATTGATTTTCCCATAACTACGACACTCATTTTTAGGTTACTGTGTGATTGAAAACGTGTCTTATCACGCGACAAGTTCGCGCATTTCCTCTAATAACTCATATCAATAAATTGTTACTTCTATCGCTTTTTTAATTTTTTACATAACCGAGAGGCCTAGGTGTCTAGAATAAAAATAATCATCTTGGTAGGTATTTTTACTATGAATACTTTTAATACAAGTAAATTAACCGTTTGATCGATACACCTATTTCATTTTACTGTGAAAAATAAATATGTTGTTTTTCAAAATGTGCATACACTGCGGCTTACAATCCGACGGGCCGTATGCTTTTTTAATAACAACCTTTTGCTGATATATTTTTATAATGTCTTTTTAGTGTAAATATGCGATATAGATGCGACAATTTATATCTGTTTCCCGGCGGCTATTGCACTGTTAGGTGCCAGTGACGTTGTCTTACGAGATTCATCTAGCTGATAAAAAAAAATATTTTCTTTGTCTTACTATTTGCTACTCGGCGGCTACAACCGCTTTTATCAATTTAAATAAGAAAAAGAACGAAAACGCGAATTAGTGTTTGAAAGTGTAATTATTCACATTATTCGTAGCTAGGTTCTGGGCCGACACAATTTAGATTTCCATAGACACGCTAAGAGTTCACAATTTCATTCAAGTACCTATTTGTGGATATGATTATTTTCTTATTCACTCGCTCAATCATTTGCTCAGTTGCCGAAACATAAAAATATTCTTACCTCGCAAATCTTTCTTTATCTTGAATATTGTCCTCCTCCATCCTTGTGTATTTTCCACCACTTGCGTCGTCTTCATCTGACCTGTGACAATAACTTTATATTAGATTTGTCAACCAGGATGACTGTAAACAAATATAAGAAACAAATGTAAAAAAATAATGTTGGCCAAATAAACATGTCTTGATTTAAGGTTGAGAATCCACTGAGGCTAGAGGCAAGAAGCTACTGCTAAGATGCTTTGAGAAAGACATGAGTTAGACGCAGAATCCATAATGTGGCAACCAACATTTACTAAATAGAAAGACTTTACGATAAGAAATGCCATTTAACCATAGTGGGGTCGTTATTACATGATGTATTAATTTTTTTTCTTAAAAATATGACACATGCACTGCAATTAAAACACCTAAAACTAAAGCCTACTAAATAAATCATATTCTCTGTATATATATTCATCTCTGTATGTATATAAGCTGCCTAAAAATCTGGTTATTGTAAAATGAGGTCAAAATGCTGGATAAGGTTAATTCTGCCTATTTTAATTACAAAGCACCTTTGATAAAATAATAATATAATTCTATTGAATTGAACTAGTTTTTTTAATATAAATCCTAGACTACATTCTTATATCATTACATAAAAAGGTTTGTCCCATTCACAATGCAGAACAAAGGCTACCCAAATACTCTTTTTTTCCCATTTATCTCTATCTAACAGTGGATTAGGAATAGATTGGAATGCAATCAGCTACTTCTTACATTAAAGAAGTTGGTTAAAAAAAATGTGTTTTTTAATTTATTTAAAAATATACTATGATTGTTAGGCCATTTTGTGAGACATACATATATACAATTTTGTGACTGAATAATAGTGATATTGCTTAGTAACTCACCCAACACTGCCAGCACGGCGTTTTTGTATATCCTTTGCTGGGTCAGCCCCTATAAACACAATTCAATATTTAGATACAAAAATTAGCAACTACAAGGGATTGGGAAAATCAATTACTACCTCCACATACTTTAATAATGACAGTGTTAAGATTTTACTCATAATTTTTGTTAACATACTTTAAAAAGGAGGATGTATATAGTTGTATTTCTGATGTCTAAATTTAGTTGTATTTTTTAAAATATTTGTTTATAAATCAATTTGTATTTTTATATATATTATTCTCCAACAAAGGGTGTATATTCTATTATTTATTTTTATTTGAAGAGTACTTTGTTTACATGAAATGATAATTGTCAGCATCAAGGTCAACAATAGACAGCCAATAAAGAATTATATTCACAACTAGCTTTCACAAAAAAATATACTCTTTTACAAATGTTTTGAAAATGTATCTATCATTATAATATTTTTCCTAAAAAACTTTAAGAGACAGAAAAATCTTTAATGTATACCGAGTTTTTAGCTAATCTGTAAGGAGTATGTTTCTTCCAGTTGCATTTTAGCCATAAGGATACTTTTAATGTACCCATGGGCTTCTACACGGCTAAAGATACCAGCCTATATAGAAACTATAGAGCTTAAAGTTTGCATGGTTTTCTTCATAAAAACTTTGTGAGTTTTATTGACTTGATATTGACTGTAAATACCTTAGATATTATCCTATTTTAGGAGGCAGTTACATACAAATTAGTAGGTAAGTACATACCCTGATTTTTGATTACTCAATCAGTGTTACTTTGCTTTTATAAATTTATTTAATTTGACTTCACATATACATTTTGCAAGGATTGTAAGAGATGCTTTCATATATAAATTCTAAATTAGGTGATACTACACTGATATTATACTAAGAAACAGGAAATAACAGGATGTCTAGAGTATCTTAGTGTCATTTCCATGCACATCAACAAACAAAACGTTAAAGATCTTAGTGCAGCAGACTCACATACAAAAACATTTTTATTAAGCCTGTATATAAAATATACCTTAGTCAGCAATGTTCTTTTTAACTTGTTATAATAAAAGATGTTCTAGCTAAAATAATAAAAAATAAATCAAAGGTGCTTCATAAACTCATAATCAACAAAATACCTAATTCGACCATATTCCTAAACAACGCCTGGTGATTGTAATTGAATTTCCATTACTTCCTAGCCTCGTAACTTTATAACAACGCGTCACGCGGTGCAATGTCAAATTGAAAAATAGGTCGATAACATTATGATGTGTACAGTGCATGTCGGAGAATTAGAATCATGTCTAAAGTAAAACAAATGTCCACAGAGTCTTAATACCTTCCCTTCATTTATTAATTAACAATTTTTGTATGCGTGGTTATCCACTAAACTACAACTACAATAAATTACCAACCGGGGATAGTGGGAGCCACGGCAGACATCGGTCAATAAACTCATTAGTCCACGTTATAGTTATCACTAAGAAATACTAAAATATACGGTTACTCAATTTCACTAAAATTACTTTAACTATCGCACAAAGTAATACGTATGTTTACAGCTCTTCAATACAACACAAACGCCATTTTCCATTTGCAACAATCTACACAAAAACGTCACATGTAAAAGTTGCCAGAACATTTTTGGTTCTACTAATAACGTCAAAAGTATCGTAAATGAAGGTTACTTAAACTCTTGCGGGCGACTACCACAAAACACACGAATATTACTCACCTATAATAATGTTACATCAATTTTATGTCTAGTAATAGTTAAAAGCCATCATTTTTATTTCACAATATGAATAATTATTATTCACTTATTAAAACTATTGGCATTGCATTATTATTATTCACTTATTAAAACTATTGGCATTGCATTATTTTACCAATTTCCCATTTTTGACCGACTTCAAAAACGAGGCTGTTATCAATTCGTGTGTTTTTTTTTTTTGTTATGTTTGCTACCCGCAGAACTCCGTCATTTATTGACCGATTTGAAAAAAATTTTTGTCTGAGAGGAGATACTTCCAGTTGGGTCCCATTTTGTTCAAAAGAAAGTTCAAATGATGGGATCCATGAGGAATTTGAGGGAACTCCTCAAAAATTATAGGCACACATGTCACATATAACAATTTCAATATTTTTAAGAACACATCAAACATTTGAAGATTTGAACTTGAAGAAAACTGATGAAGAAGTCCACAGATGGCCACCTGAACTTCTCAATAATAAGTATTTTACGGATGGCGATTAGATAAGTTTCAATTATGGTTGCTAAGCAACTATTTGATGATAAAGCCGGTAGCTAGGCAACGGAACTTCATAATTAAACAATAATTATAATCTAGCCGTGTTTGGGCTTATTTGAATGGTGATGAGATGCACTATAGCTATAAATTATCAGATCAAAAAGAACTGTCTTTAAGGAAGGAAAAGGGAGATAAGAGTTTGCATAAAAGTTCATTCTGTTTAAATACCTACGTTAGACTAGGGGTTTTAGGTTTAAAGGTGTTTGAAAATTCTGCAACTTGCCATACTACAGCAGCAGCACCAGCACAATCTTCTGTGCTTGGTAGATGAGATGGCGCAAGGGTGTCGACACATGTTGCGTCCCACACCAAAGGCCTACCCATCTTCCATGGCAGTAAAGACATACCATCAGGTCTCTTACATTTTAACCATTGGGTTCCCGTACAGCTGGAACACCAGCAGCCAGGTGACAAGGGCACGTCGGAGTATGTCATTTGGGTTAGCGTGTCGGGATATGCGACCTGCACTCCTGCTGCATGATAGGCCGTGGTGTCCAAGGCTGTCGACGGCTTCCCCACAGCAACATCTATGCGGAGAAACAGAAGGAGCACTTAGAAGAAGGCAAGTAGCCATGCGGAAGGTTGTATCGTCCAACATGGTACCTATGTTGAGCGATGGGAGTGCCTGAAGCCAGAGGCCCGACTCCCATTCCCCCACAGCCAGCAAATCAACGCGCTCAGCAGGACTGGTAGTCGAGTTTATGAGGTTATTCCTAACCATCCTGCAAAACGGCTCCTCATCCCACTGTCTCAGAGAAGAAAGGTTAGTGGGTAACACAGTGTTGGGCACAGTAATTTTCCAAGCACTAATGGCATCGGTCTTACATGGCACATCTGAACCAACCAGTGTGGACGCTAAAATTTGTCAGGATCGACCTCCGGTCTTGGGGGGGAGTACTGTAGCGTCATCTATTAGGCCAATAGAATAACGCTACAACAAGCAACGAAGTTCAACATAGTAAACACAGATGTCACTATACCTAGAAACACGCAACCGCAGAAAAAATATATGTATATTCACGCGTCTATTTCTTCTCCTAATCTTTCCAACTTCTGGTGGTATTTCAATTAGAATCATAGTCTACAGGCATAAGTATTACAGATGTAATAATTAGTTAAAGTTTAAATTTATAGATATTGGAAATTTATTTACCACCGTACCAGAAAAAAAATCGTAAAAACTTGAATCTTGCAGCTTACGTTACACATTTACAAACCTACAATGTGACGGGAAAAACGGCCACTGTGCGCTCTTTCGTAGTAGTATCACGCCAAGCACACCACCTGAACATTACATGCAATGTCTAAGGGAACCTCTGCCCAATAGGATGTTATTGGTATTTGATTAAAAGACTAGACTGGGAAAATTCTATGGATGCTCTTGGTATTTTAATTTAATTTTTCTAAAGCCTTTGACTGCATTCAACACCCTCTTGCAAAAGTCAGTAATTATGGCATTAGGTGTTGACCTAGTTGTAACCTATCTAAATGCGGCAGACTGAAATATATTGACATATGTACGAGTATTAGGGAAAATATCCTTTACTAATATAGTAAAGGACCTAAAGTAGGGCCCTGGGGGACACCACACCTAAATGGTTCAAACAAATGATTTCGGTGACAAAGACCTAGTCTAACTAAGTATCTATTAATCCTTCTGTATAGACTATTCTATTATCCGTGTGGTGACGGATTAAGAATACAAATGTCATCACCCCCTACTATCCCGAGGGTGTTGTAAGAGTCGACTAAGGGAGAAAGTCTAGCAGACAATATGGTGGATATTATCTGCTATATATGCAAGAGAGGGAAATCTCAACGAATCTCTCATTTGTTTTATGATTTTGACAAATTTATAGTCGAAACAAAACCCTGTACCAACCCGTCTGGCCAGCGTGGTATAGTAGGCTAATATCCCTCCAAATGTTTGGAGGAGACCCGTGCCCAGCAGTGGGTTTAAGGGTTGAGATGATGAGACTATTCTAAAGGAAGTAGGAACAAAATTATTTTGCCAATTGAATACCCCGATATTCGATTGGCCTAATCATTTTGCGACAAAAGGAAGATGTTTCCTTTATTGGGCAGTGATCCGTTATTGTTGTTTCAAGATTTGGTTATTCAGCAACTTCTGTCGTTAATCATTTCTGTGCATCAGTTGTATTCACTTGATGTCTGTCTACCGAGTGCGTTGGTCGCTATTCGATCATTAGATGCACATAATTTTTGTATTAAGGCAATCGATTGAGACTGTAATGTACCTATAGAAACATTAACATTTAACAAGATTACTGGCATGGCATGGCCTACTCCATTTTAATTTCAATCAGGGTAATCTATTGATAATAACATACTTACATAAGATCTACGTAGTCACACAAATAACTAGCTGGCAAGGTGTTCGTCTATTGTTTTATGATTTTGACAAATTTATCGTTGACTTACATAATGGAATAAAATGTTGTGCACCTATATTTGAAAGAATTCAAAATTATGACTACAATATAATTTTTTTTATCCACTACATTTGAGAGAATAAAAATCATGGACGGCGAACCTGAAGTTCTATCTGATACAGCAACCCATTGCATCTTGGCATCGGCATCTGAGACGTTATCAGATAATACCCAAGCTAAGCTGGATACTTTGGAGAAAAAAGCTGTACACTTAAGGTTATGATTAGCATTATTAATTTAAAACTTTGTTTGCGTGGTATGTTGATAAACAACAGCTTATGTCACTAGGAAACAAAGTAGCTTTCGATTTGTGAAAGAAGCGTTCAATCATACACTTCATCAAACAATAACCACATAATTAAGCTTTCAGCAATGTTCCTTAAAGAAAATATTTAATAAAAATAGTTATTTAATTTCAGGCTCGTCCTAGAAAAAGACTTTAAGGCGGCAGACATAAAATGGAGTCTATTTGTGGCAGCCGCCTTTAGTTTTAGATATGAGAGCTGCCTCAAGCCATTTCCACCCGCCTTCTTTAAGAATGGCATTAAGGATATGGATGAATTAGTACGATAATTTATAATATTACATAACATTTAAATTAAATTTTAAAAATGTGTAACTGTATTAACACATCTAGATCTACCTACTTACTAAATTTTTATTTAAATTGTGTAAATATTTTATTTTAGCTCAGCGTTATTACTGATGTTCCGGCTTTGGACTTGGTGTTACAACAACTAGGTGATTTAGACAATTTATCGAACATCAGTGATATAATTGATTTACTTTTCTATGTACTCGTAAGATTAAAGGAGCCTGTGCTGAAGACTGTACCTACGGATGTGGTAAGTATTCATATATCTATGTACCTAAGTCGGTACTTATCTTTATCTTAACAAGTTATAATATCATAAAATTCATCTTACTTTATTGTCACACAATGCATCCAAAAATCATTTAGGAATCATCATTATCAATAAATATGATTTGTTATTGCCCATGTATACAGTTCATAAGTACATAATTATTAAAAATGTTCTTTCTTGTTTGCCCTAGCCCCAGTGCTGAGCTTGCCTAAGAGCAACTTTTCTATAGTATCAATTCTTTATCCTTTATCACAGTAAGCTCCTAAAACAAATACCTACTTATCGTATAACTGCGGAAGGATTATATATTTATTTCACAATTATATTTCCAGCATGCAGCTGTTTTATTGGATGCATATTCTAACCTTTCTGCACCAAAGCCACAATATATATTCCAAGTACTCAGTTCGTCCAAATCATCGACAGAATCTAAATGGAGAGACCTATCCAAGAACCATAACGTATTTTACGCGTATCACGGAAACAGATTAGAAAATTTTTATACAATTCTAAATTATGGTTTACAACAGCATCTGAATAAGGTAATGCATTAAAATAATTATCTCAAGATAAATTTTATAAATATTCAGCTACATTTATTACATACTAGCTTTGATAGGACTTGAATAAAATTTATACCTAAATTAAGTCTGACGTTAAAATATTGTCCCAATTCTCTTCACTGATTGACATCCTGAACCCAAATAATTTTCACAGTCCATGAAAACTTCGAAAACAATTATAGTTTATTTTAAGGAAATGTTTCACAATTGTTTTGTCACTAATTACCTAATCTATTTTTGCTGGATCACAGCAATTCGGTGTTAAAAAGGAATGCGTAGGAAGTTCACTACTTTGTGTTCTTTCGCATAAAAAAATGCCTCACGCCGTGCTAGCAGTACTTGCTGGTCCCGCATCAGCCTAGGGTCAGGCTAGTTTCTGTGGCTACAAGACATAACAACGCTGAGTAAATGTATTGACCATTTGAACATTTAAACCAGTTGAACCTTTGCCTTTGTGGACTTTTGTCCACAGAGGCAAAGGTTTAACTGGTTTACGAAGCGTGAATCGTAATGATAATAAATTACTTAGTTTTGCCTAATTAGAATTTTGTATTGCATAATAAATAATTTAAATTTATCTAGAATACATTGCTGGGAAACGGCGTCTATTTGTCGCCTGACTTGAAAATAAGCTTACCATACAGTCATGGTGGATTCGGATGGGGTGCCAGCTGTATCGGTGGACATCTGTCTTGTATAGCATTATGTGAAGTTATTGACGCCCCAGCAGGTATTAATTACCACAAACCTGTTTCGAATGAAGGTATCTACCTACTTGCAAAATTGAACACATTGTTATATATTTAAGTTAGATATTAGTACACAATCGTGTATTTTTGCCTCCCAACCTGTTTATCTATCAAAGCAGTTTACCGCTACTGTTATGTGTTAATAGCGACGAACCGGGTACTTAAAGTAAGTTGACTGTTAGACAATGCATATGGGATTAAGTCACTTATTGTACCTACATAAACTGCAAAAGTGAAATAAAGAAATAAACACCCCAGGCAAAGTGAATATTTCCAAATAAACCTATCAGTTCGATTCTGCACCCGATTTTCGTTTCGACTTACATGTTTATTTTAAAACATGTCTATTTGCCTTATAATTAAAATATTTTTATTCACTTTGACCCCTATGCATTATTCATTTTACTCGAGGTTTCGGACAAAGTGAATACTTACTTAAAATTAACCTATTTTAGATAGGTACTACACTATTAGTGTAGGTACTTTCAATAGGTATCTACTGGAACTAAAATTGGTTGCAGTGACTCCCACTCTACAACTCATTTTGTTAGATACGGGATAAATGCAAGTGCCTTCCATGGTACAGAAAACTGGTATTTCATCAGAAAATTCAGTCAAAGCAGTGTGACACCACACCGTGTGTCAGCGGATACGTATAGCAAACGTTATAGCTACTTCAGCTACTTGGTATTGTGAGGCGCCGATAATATCCTCAACAAACTACTGAATAGTCACTGAAAATAGGTTCGACTTTTGGCATCAATAAAAATGCGTCAATCCCGTTATTTCAATGCGTTTGTATAGATGTTAATATAAAAGTCGCTGGCTGCCTTATTTTACACACACATTTTACTGACTGTTTTTATCGCGTTTGCATCTCGACTAATAGCGTTTGCATGCAAAAAGTCGTGGCAGGTAAAAACGTGAAATTATTATTTTGATGCACAATGGTCTTTAGCTAGCCTAGAGTCTCTGACCCCTTAAATTAATGGGTTAATATTTGTGACTTTATACAAAATTTTTAAACCATTTTATTTTTTATGCAGGTGATGGTATTTATGAAGATGAAAAAGGCAAATCAACAAATCAAAGTTGCGAAGGACAGATGACACAGTATATAGTTACAGATTGTGACTTAGTAAGGGTGCGATACATGCTTGTGTATGCGAAGCAACCGGCCTCAATGAGATTTCCTACAACAAGCGCTAATAGGAATGGTACTATAATATTTGATAACTTTATTGGCATGCTAAGCTATGTGTATTTTAAGAATTTTATTGTACCTACCCGTGGTATGTTAGTCCAAATGTCCAATGTGGTTGTCTAAAGTAGGTATACCTGCCTATTTAAGTAGAACAGAACCCTCAAATCAAAAAAACTGTATTTCGCTTAAAAGATCCAACGTTGTTGGTGTGAACTATGATTACTGAAATAAAATATATTATGGTTCTACCTTTGTAAAATTATGCTCTGAATGAAACGCTCCTAACCTAACAATGATTTGTAACAGGTTAAATTTAATCTTGTAATCTGTTATCCTTTTAGGTGGTGGGTTTCGTCAGTGGCTTTCCAGGCACAAGCTGTTTTCAATACTTCTTGGCTATGGATTAATGTTGGCAACCATTGGCTTTGCAAATAATCAGCCCATCCATTACTATTATAAAATACTATTGAAGAAGCTCGATATCGCATACAGTTCAGTGAAAGTGTGAGCAAACCGGTGTCCTTGTTAAAATGATGAAGTTAAAATTGCAAGTCCAAAAAAAATTAAATAAACTTTACATTTTAACAAATTGAAATTTTGTAATTGCCTTTATCGCAAGTTTCTTAAAAACTTTGTATTCCTACTGAATCTTGAATAAAATAATAATCAGGTTACATAAGTTTTAATTTTACCCTCTGTATTATTTCACACATAGATTACATTAGATAACGTTTGTAGCTTGGTAGTTACGGATTTATCACAATGTGAATTGTTGGTGAAATTAGAACAATGATGTCCAGCCATCGCGCATCGTTACAATTGTCTCGTCATGGACTAGAGCGCAATCATTGTACGATCTCTTTTTTGTGTCGTTGCTCCAGTATAGTAAAAATCTACATTATTTAAAGGTACCAGGTAAGTACCTACTACATGCATGTATAGTGTAGGTACATTATCACGCTCAACACACATTCAGTGACAAAACATCATTTGTGTTGCGTCTAGTCAACACAATTTAAGCGACCGATACACAACGCGGCATTGACTGTCCGTCAGTCGAAATATTTCAAATATTATACATAGGTTACTACATATTTATATATACCTAAATAATTTTTAAAAGTATAAATTGTGTTGTATTGTGAAATTACCAAAGTAATGTTTTGTTTGTGGTGTGTGCTTTGCATTTTTGCAAAAGTTTTGGCCCAAGATCCTGTTGCAAATATACCGCAGGGTCGTATTGTAGGAGTAAGTATACTCTTCATAGTAATGTCGCCTTACAGAATACTTAGAAGTTATGATATTTTTACACATAAGTACTTAATATGAATTACAGATTAAGGCTTATTCTGAAGGCTCTTTAACACCAGTCGAAATATATTATGGAGTGCCGTATGCAACAGCTCCAATAGGCCGATACAGATTCTCGGTAGGTACTTTCTTGCTGTTCATTTTTAATGATTCAGAACTTCGATCAAATATTTGATTGAAGATTCAGAATTTAGTTTTTATGGTAAGTTGAACGACTACTGCGTCTCTTCCGTTTATCAAATCAACAAAAAAAACGCTATATCGCGATAACTAACGTCAATACGGGAGGAACCGCGGGCAACAGCTACTTTATAATAGGGTAGTGGCACCAATAAATGACCGACCCCCAATAAATGAAGAAGCGACTAAAAAAAACAGAAATTAAAAATATATGGTTACCTATACGTATGTAGCATTTTTATTCGGACGCGGCTACTGTCAATCTTTCCGGCGCCATCAAAACATCGGTAGAAACGAACCACACGCGCTCGCAATCGTTCGTTGTGTAAAAGTTATCCGCCAAAAATCTGATCTCAGAGGAAATGTAGTTAAGATACGTGCACTCTTATTTTAAGACATTTTGCCGCTCAAAGACGTAATAATGATAAGTTTGAATGTTTTTTTGGATTTAATGTTTAATATAGAAATACGTTGGATATTGTGTTTTTAGATATACCTACATATTATATTTCAAGTAATGGATTCAATTTTGGGCACTTGATGCAGTACCTAAATGAACGGCAATTCAATTCAATTAATAGAGAAAGATCACATTTTACAAATGTCATTATTGACAAAATTATTGTTTAGATGGCTATACAAAATTATCTCAGACTAATAGAATAAGATAGACGGAGCGTGTTGAACAAATCAGTGAAGCCACAAAGCGCTGTCAATGTCGTGTGACGTGGAAAACGATGTTGCCAGCAAATGAAATACTCCCAACAAAAGTTGAAACAAAACTGTTAACTCGTGATAATAATATGCAATATCAATATTAAAAATTATACTTCAAATTGTTTGTTTAGATAATGTTATTATTTATAATTATTTTACATTAATATTTCAAAATAAATAGGTAACAATAAACACTAACTACATGCTTTAATTTCTGACGAATAAAATAAATCTTTTTAAATATAACATCATACATCTTAGCATTATGTTACATTAAAAAAAGGTTTCTGTTAACAAACATATCAAGACAAAATACAATATTATATTAAAAAAACAAACATAAAATACAAAACATATTACTCGTAAAACAAAACTGGCAAAAATTGTATCTAAAATAATGTATATATATGGTGTATGCTTGTTTCCTATCCAAGTAGTATAAAAAAAAATTAAATATTTAGCGGCAAGCGGTAAGAACAAATTTTGTTCATACCGCTCGCCGCTGCCGCTCACAGCCGTGGTTAGGATGTAAATACTTTTTTTAAAATAAATCATAAACCTAACATATCTACTTATTTTATGAATTTAAATGATCAATTATTATTATTATATTAATATTAATTGATCATCATCTGAATAACATAGAAAAACATTATCTAAGTACCTACCTAGGTACCTCTTAAAATCACTACAAAAATACGGATATTAATAATAATATAATTCGCTAAATGCAAACAACATTTTTTTTTTTCGCGTGGATCCCCAACTATCATTCAGATTTATTTTAAATAGTATATCGATAGACTGATTAATATTGTTTTATATTCCCACTAACACGTTGCAAAATATTTTAGGGAAAAAGATATGCTAAGAATGGCAACACTGTAGAACATGGTAGAGGTTTTGTGTTCCTAGTTTGTGTAACTAAAATATTTACGAAAACAATAAGAAATCTATAATGTTAAAATTATTTACCTATGGAACGATACTCCAGAACTCTTTTTGAGATTTTCTGAAGTATTTTTACAACGTTTAACTACACAATACGGCATTATAATAATATTTTGTCAGAACGTGTTTAGACGTGCGTACTCACTAGCGGCTCAAATCGACTGCGCGCGAAAACGTATGACATTGCTATTTAGTATTGCTTTTGGCGGCTTCACGCGCGAGTTCTACACGCTCCGTCTATCTTATTCTATTAGTCTGAGAAAATTATGTAAATGAATTTTAGTAACTTTATGAAGTTAGGTACCAAAAGTTAAACATGCGATTTTGATATTTTTGATTATTTTGAAGATCCTGTTTTAGTTCAATTCTGCTCTAATCAGTTTTAGGTTTAACGGCTTATTTCGTAGTGATGGCAAGCGTCCTGACGGTATGACTCTCGTTCCTTGGAGGATGGGAAGGCCCTTAGTGTGGGATGCTACTTGTGTAGATACCTTGGCCATCTTTCATCGACTGGCATTAAAGTGGGTTCGGCCGCCACTTCTGCAGAGTGTCTCAAGCGGCGCAAATATGAAAATCTCGGTGAGACTTACATTTTTGAGCCATTTGGGGTCGAAACTCTAGGACCATGGGGCCCAAGTGCCCACAAATTGTATCGTGAGATATCAAGGCGTTTGGTCGAGTCGTCTCACGATCCTAACGCTGGCCTTTACTTGGGTCAACGTATTAGCCTTGCAATCCAGCGTGGAAATGTGGCCAGTCTTTTGGGCACCTTTCCTCAGAACTGCGATCTCAATCAGATATTTTATTTATAGGTTAATACCTTTAAATACAATATCTGATTGTTTGTAAGTAGGTTAGGTTAGGTTAGGTTACTTTAATTTTTATAACTATTCATGTAAATATCTTATGAAATAAATTGTTTTAGGTTTTATGCCCCATTAAGTATTGAACTAATAAAATAGGTTCACATTTTATTCGTTCAAGTTATGAGTGTAGATCCGTAAGTTGAACACTTAGATAATTTTATAATAAAAAGAGTAAAAAAAGAAAGCAGAAGAAATAGTAAACAGAAAAAATCAAAGAGATCAAAAGTAAGCGGAAAAACCAAATAACTCTTTAAATTATAAACTAAATAAAATGTAAACATTGAATTTTTGCTTGTACCAATGTAACTTACATTGGTACAAGCAAAAATTGGAGTAACTATTGGGTACAAAATGTTCATATTTTGTTGGAGCCACAACCCTATTAGTACCTAGGATAACATAAGTGTAGATTAAGACATTAGGCACTTCACAGGCATCATCTCCAAGGTGATGATTTTTTTAAAAGCCGATAAAGTGCTCACCTACATAACGTAACATTGTGCAGCAACTCCTGTGCAAAATTTCATGCTTCTAGTCTTAGACCCACCGGTTAAAGCTGTTAGATGTCTGTCCATTGATATCTTTTCAGGCTCCAGAAAGACATGCTGGGTGGAGGAAAACTTTCTTTGCTCGAAGAATTCCTCCACATTGTCCACACCTTGGTGACCAAGATAAAGACAACTATAGTGAAGACTGTCTCTTTCTAAATATATGGACACCTCGGGTTTGTTATTTCTAAATCATACGTTTTGTTGCATACTTTATTATTTATTTTAAATTTGATTGATTTTTCTAGTAAATTAATTGGGTTATTTGACTTTACTAAAACAAATAACCCAATTACTTAATATCAGATTTCATTCAAACTTATAATAATTATATCGACAAATACTTAAATATTTTATCGAATTAGTTCCAACTCTATGGTAAGTAACATTTTATGCCCTAACGAACGTACCTACCACTACGTATTGCGGATAGTATAGTGAGCTGGGCCGGAACCTCAGAAATAGATCAAACTGAAACCCAAGAGGTGCAGTTGTGAAGCCTGCTTGACTTTTCCTTGAAATAAAAAAAAAGAAGTCAGTAAGTTATTGTTATACAGTGTATGAAAGATCTTACTATCTAATTAGGAACAATTAAATTATGCAAAATTGAACCTACGTTATAAAGTTGAATAAATAACTAATTATTAAAATATATTATTTTACGATTGTAAAACGTATGTTTTAAAATTAATTATTGCAGTAGGTATTGCAACGTAGTATCTACATAAGTAATAAATTAATATTGAACTTGAAAGTCATACTATAAAGTAACCGTTTTCTAGGTAGCGCTCTGATGGTAAAACATTACCAGTGGTTGTGATACTGTACAGCGAATCATGGGTGAAGGGTGGTATCCCTTTACCCTGCCAAGAGCTAGCATCTGAAGGCATAGTTGTAGTGACAGTAATGTATCGGCTGCACTTGCTTGCGTTCTTCACCCTGAGGTCCATATTTGCTCGCGGCAATCTAGCACTATTGGATCAGTACTTGGCTCTGCTATGGGTACGCGACAATATCGCCGCATTTGACGGTGACCCCACCTCAATAACTGTGCTAGGACATTCTGCAGGTGCTGACAGTGTGTTATATCAAATTACATCACCTCGATCAGTTGGTAAGTACGTCTCTTGTAAAGGAGTCAATGGCATAGCGTAGTGAAGTTAGTGTGAATTTTCACAATAAAAAACATGTTGTAAAAAAAACATTTAACCGCGTGTCGGGACGAGCGCAGTCCATATTGAGTAATATTATAAACGCGAAAGTTTGTAAGAATGGATGTATGGATTTGTTACTCATTCACGCAAAAACTATTGAACGTATCTGGACGAAATTTGGAACAGAGATAGATTATAGTCTGGAATAGCATATATGCTTTTATCGCGATAACCGACATTTACGCGGGCGGAGCCGCGGGCAACAACTAGTATACAATGATGCGAACTAAGGAGAAGGTAAAAAAGTTTAAGAGAGGTAGGGCACCATACTAGCGAGCAAGCCCGACTGGGGAGGACCTCCACCTTACAGAAGACCACAGCCAAATGACTACACACAGCGGTGTAGTTGTGTTCCTGTGTGTGAGTACAGGTCTCCAGCGCTCATTTAGGAATGCGTTTTGAAAGATACGTATTCCTATCCCAGGGTTACTTCCATCTTAAAGCCCTGGTGTAAAAAAATGGGTTGGCAACACGCAAGTGATACCTCTGGTAATGCAAGCGTCTATAGGCTACGGATACTGCTTAACATCAGGCGGGCCGTATGCTTGTTTGCCACCCAAGTAGTATAAAAAAAAAAAAAAAAAAAAAGAAGGTACGGTTTCAGCAGCTCATAACTACTGAAAGCATAGGATGATGGTACAAATTTTGGTATCTAATAGTCTTGAAATAGGTGAAAGTCACCTTAAAAGTTGAGCGGAGAAAGAGGTGAAAGGAGAAAGGGGAGGGGAGGGGGGAGTCACTCCTCTAACAATTGAGTAGTTTTTAATGTTGAATTTTGAATTTTAAAGTGTGGTAGGATATTTTTATGAAATAATATGTCATTTTTGGCAGACTACGAAAATTAAAAAACTACTAGTCTAATAACCCTATATAGAACGACCTTCACCGAGCTGGTTAATGGATGAAAAGTATTTTAAATTCAATTAAATATATGTCAATAAATATATTACAAATGTGTTGTCTCAAAAATTTTGTCCAGAATATAATTAATTAACAATTAAAAAAATAATTAATTGTGTGTGCGGTGTGGTTAATAGACAAATTCAAAACCAAACAAAAGTATGAAGCCCATAGAATAGGCAAACGTTAGGTTGACTATCATTTTCCCGTCACAACTCTGGGTAGGCAGGTTTAAACAGGTAAATCGAAAATAATAACTTGCACCGGTCTGGTTAATGAATTAAAGTTAAATTAAAACTAAAGATTATTCCATTACGAACACGGTGGTATAGGGTTGTAAAAAAAGTAAAATTTTGCTACGAGTGAATATTTGCGACAGAGGTCCCAGTGAACAATCGCATGCGATAGAAGACTACACAGCATTGCAGCTGTGTGTAGTTCGTCCATTGAAACAAAAGAGAGTGCGAATGCTATTTGTTCTTGAACATGAAAAGGATACGATTGACTCGTACATGATGAACATCATTTTGGAGTAGATTGTCGCTATCATTGATGTATATGTTTCACTAGATGAGCATATCCGCGAAAACACGCTATCACTCACGTACGCCCCAGGTCATATGCTCGAGTGTCTTTTGTTTTATAATCTGAGCCCAGGCGTCGCCTGTGTGACGTCATGAGCATGACGTCCAAGTGGAGAAAATGTATGGTGAAATCGTGCGATGCGAAATCACAAAAGTGTAACAAGGCAAACGGAATTACTTTTCACGTTTTCAATTAATTATATTGTTACGACGCACAGGGTGGCCCTAAAAACTATCGCTATCTGAAAACAATAGCTATTCATAGAGAGTCTCGAACAATACAGAAAAAACATCATAAAGAGAACAAAGGGTGAATAGCAGTCGAACGGAACGTGCGAATATGAACCTTAGCGTTTAGGCGCAAGGTTTATGGCACTTAGCACGGTGACTTGTTTACATCATGAATGAACGTTCGAGTAACGGGTTTCTTCGTAAAGAAGTTACTATAACTTACTACGATCCTCGCGTATATTCTCGATTCCGTGGCGAGTGATATATAAGGGGCCGACGTGCGGCGGACAGTCAGTCTTGGTTGAAGAGTCTTAGTTGAGTCTTCGTTGAGAAGTCAACGAGTCTTCACTGAGAAGAAGACAGCGATACAGGCGATATATCGGGACGATATTGGAAGACTTTGGTGAAGTGTTTTGTGTTATAGTGAAGAGTTTAGTGAGTGAACTGTTATAGTGTGTAATTGTGTTTACGGTGTATTGTAAGTGACATTGTGTGTTTTGTGTTGAAGTGCTAATATACTCGTTATCGCGTAACCTGGCATTTTAATCGAACCCTATCCTGACAAGTAACTATTGTTGTCGTCATCGAACATAACAATTAGTGTCAGCGGTAGTTCGTAACATTGGTCTCAGAGTTGGGACGTAATAATATTATTGTTGTAAATCATACAAAAACTAATTTTAAATATTGGTGGCTAACACATATGGCTCAGAGTTGTTAGTTAAAACCTCGTTTGGTTTCCCTGTGCTTTTCAATTGCAATTCCATACATCAAAATATTGTTGCACAGCTACGCTAAACCGATTGAAATGAGCTCGAAACTAATTAAATAAGGGGGTGGCGATTTTTTTCTTTTCGTCACATCCTCACACACGCTACTACGCTACGCCACTGAATAGATTTTAGTAACTACTTAATTCCCGTCTATCTATTTAGTATCTTTTGTAACTCCATATTGTTGTCGCCAGGTTTATTTCAACGAGCGATTATTATGTCACCATTTGACATTTGGAAAGCTATAGATGAACAAAGGGTTATTGACGTCGCTGAAGTGGAACGAATATCTCGTGAAATTGCACATTTTATGGGATGTAATAGTGACACAGATCAGGAGATTTTACGTTGTATGCGTGAACGTCCATTATCAGATATAATGTCACTCTATTCGGTAGGTACTATACTTTATAATTTATTATCTTCACCCTATAGCACGTTATTAGTCTACAAATTCATCTAAATATTATTCTTTAAGAAAGGTATTTGAATATATAAAAATAACCACATTATTGCCCATTTTGCCCGCACCACTTACCTTACCTACAAAACTTATGTTTTTATCGTCATGGATATCACCGGCAGAACTAGGTAGGGTCATTGCGCCGGTTAGCGACCAGTTAGCTGGGTTGCCCACTTTAGATAAGTATAAGAAAATGTTATCTACACGCAACATAGTATGTGTTGGTGGTAAATTAGTCCAAAGTATAGTCTAGCTTGGATATAAAACATAAAATATTTTTTTAATACTTTTATCCATAAATTATTATAAAATGCTGAAAAAGTGAAGATATGTTTATTTTAAACGTCGGTTTACGGCCACTTTAGGCGGTTCACCACCACCGGTGCGCTGGTTGCGACCACTATATTAATCTTTGACTTCATAACAAAGTCTATGATTTTAATATTAAAAAATGCCAATACAATAAATTAAAAGTAATTCGGATTTTTATTCAGTTGCGCGGATCCACCCAATTATTAAAATTGATTGTAATATATTCAAAAATACATTCAATCCATCCCTTTGCTGATGTGCCAAGACACCATTCTTCGGACATGCTCTCTATACCGGCTCGAGGAGGGTGTATGTAGGGAATAACAACGAGCGGCAGACTAACTTAGGTTGTATGCGTTGAAGGTGATCAGAATTGTCAAGTTATCCTTTTTCATTTCCCGTTTTAACCCGGTACAAATTTCGGTACCCCTTCGGCGTTAAAAAAATGTTTTAGGACACAGAGACACCGCTTTAATTTTCATTAAAGATGCGCTCTGGGCAATGGGCATTCTAATATGTCTTCATTATTAGTCTCTTTCAAGAAATTTTCCAATTCAATAAACCAAGCTTTATTTATTCCTTCGGCTGCGCGGCATGGTATATCATAATGTCGCTTAAGAAAGTTTATGTACCAGGTTTGTCCCGGACGATATTGTTCGTGGCATGGTCTTTAACAATTTTTTGGACTGTCAAACAGCTCCGGTTTCTTAACCGGGAATCCACTTTTAACCTGCTTTCCACCTTTTTACCAAGTACACGATTTGGGTCCCTTATTTCGATAGTATCACATCTCTTCCCAGTAAGCCGATCTCGAATTGTGGTTTGAGGGATCTGATACACAGTCTAAAAGTTTCTCTTATTGCCTTCCCTTCCTTTCGTATATCATTACGAGCCTTTTCAAGGCTTCTTTAGTGTACTGAATACTGATATAATATTATTTTGTCTGCCTAATTCTAATGATGTAAATGTAAAAAGTAATAAACCTTAAGTATTCAACAGATGGCTTGCTAAAATAATAATTTTATTAAACGGACATTTGAAAATTAAACCAAATTAAAAAAAACACACGCGACCCTTGTTTTTCTCTTATTAAATGATGGTGGCCGCAAACTAATGTCTATATTTCAATTATGTATGTTAACGGCCACCTATTTAGCACTTGTTTGTAGGTCAATTAAACAAACTTTCTTCAAAGAAACTGGTGGTCGCTTACTAAAGATTTGGATGTTAACACTTTGACAATGCTACACCCTGAATTGTTATAGTCCTGTATAAATATTAAGGTCATACTAAGCAAAACAAAATAATGCTGTATGTGTCAGATTGCGACCATGTGGTCGCAATTAGACGTTTTTGGTAAATTTGCACAACGGTTACCGACCACTAGATTTTACTTTAATATTAAGTATAAAAATAAAAAAATACAATTAAATAACAACAAGAACTTAACAATTGAACTAATTAAACATCTATCTTGTGTATACGACATGAAATAAGTAATGAAACTTACCTTTGAGCGCCGCGCGTCGTGTTATTTTTTTCTCAAATCACTACACAATCGCTTAATACTGAATCATCATGCGCATTGAGTTTTTCAATCGACGTTGGGTTAAACCATTTATTTAAAACTGCATAATCTTGTTTAATAATCATTTAATTCCTTAAATGATTATTAAACAAGATTATTTGTCGCGTAAGATTATTTATTTATAAATTTATTCCGTCAAATGGCCGGTTACTGAAGCTGGCCGGGAAACCGGCACAATGACACTACTATGTGCCCAGAGGAGACAAGTTGGTTGGGCATTGCATCCATCCATCGTTTGATTAGGAAAAGAGAACGTAGAAGATGCACCTGTTTTCCTTTTTTTCATCATTATATTGAACCCTTTGATTCTTTTGCTTTTCTGTTTGTTAATTTTCGTATTTTTTTCTTTATTTATTCGTTTTCTATTAAATTTCAAGGTTGACATTATTTTTGCAAAAAATATAGGTACATATAAGTAGGTATTACCTATAGCAACCGTAGCATACCGTAGTAACTATTTAGTAATCTGTGCCTATAGCATATAGCCACCAACTGTGGCAGTTTGCTATACCGTATATTATAATATGTATGTATATAATAGATATATGTACCTGCATATATTATAGTTCAGTCTGTTGTGGGCTTATTAATGAGTCAACGATAACAAAACATTGTTTTAGAATGATACCTGGATGAGGGCTATGCAACCAATACCAGATACCTTCTTACCGGACTCTGAACAGTTTCTACCCAATTCATTATTAAAGGCTTTGTCAACAACTACGCAACCCAACACGAAACTTGACGTTCTACTCGGAGCTAACGACCTTGAAACATTAAATTATAATGGTATCTACCTAACTATTGTCAACTTCAGTGAAACTCAAGGCTAAATATTATTATTATAATTATGTACAGCGCATATAGCAATATAGTGTTTTATTTTAATTTTCAGATGACAAACACGATGAACTGATAAAAAGAGGCACACAGTATATTTCTGAATATTTAAATAATAAGGTGATACCTGAAAGTCTGCGACTATTTTCTATGGACCAATCTTCTGCACTTCCTATGGTTTTTATTTATATCTTGATAACATACTTACGTACCTACCTACATTTGTAACTATTTAATAGTATCGCGTAGGTAGTACCTATTATAGGTTCTTTTATCATCTGTGATAGAGTAAAACTTTTACTCCATCACAGATGATAACTTACAGATAACAGATTTACTGTAAAAGGCATTACTTTTCTAAGTAGATACCTACGGAACTGTGTGCACAGTGCACATCATCAACATGCATTCGTATTTTAATGAATTTTGAAGTAATTAATTTGGTTGGTAGATAGGTAGGTACTGAGTACCTACTGAACTTAACTGCGTATTTATAAAATACTCTTTTCTATATTTTGCAGCTAAAAGAAGCAATTCGGTGGGAATATTGGAAAGAGAAATCTAAGAAAGATACGAATATACTCAATGCAATCGAATATCTTGGTCGAGTCGAATCATCAGCAAAGTGGGATGCAGGAGTAGCGCTTGTCGCTGCTCGATTAGCGAGGCGCGTCGGTCGACTTTACGTTTATCGGTATTCACAACCTGCGGGAGTAGATCTACGGGGATTGCAATACAATTTTACAGGTGCGATACAAATACGTTTTCTCACTTGAAAGGCTTCATATCGAAATTCTCATCTATTTTTATATTTAGGTGCCGTCCACGGATCAGACTTAGTATCACTCTTAGGAGACGCTATGATGCTTCAAGTGGCTCGTCGACCTGCTACACCCAATGAAAAACGAATATCATTTCTTTTACGGAGACATATAATCAATTTCATCAAATTTGGGTAAATAAAATAAAAAATGCGGATAATTACTGTTAAGACAAAAGAACGATCTGAGTAAACAATACACATCTGTACAATTTATTTAAATAGGTCACCAGGAGAAGACAGTTTATGGCAACGATACAGAACGGGGGACGCAAACATTTATGATATTGATAATATGGCAAATGCCCATGTAGACCATAATGCTGATAGAGACGTAAAATTTTGGCTTCAATATCTACCTGAACTTTCCAAACTCTTAATATCTGCAGGACCATCTGAACAACTTACTGCTGATGCAGGTTGGTACTTACCTTACTTGTATTATTACTTACCTATACATAATAGGCATATTAATTATGTGCAAGTACCAGGTAGATATACGTTAAGAATTTGTAATTGGTCTCTCATATAATATGTTATACTGTTACAGGTGAAAGTAGACTTCGTGGTGGTGTGTTCGCAATGTGTGGAGTAGCTGTTATACTAATATTACTATTATGTGTAAGTGCAATATTATTGCATAGACAACGATCACGGCGTTTTACTGTAACTGATGATAATATTCAATAAATATTTTCAAGATACTTTTGCTTATTGCATTTTATTGGGTGTACATCTTTGGGTGTCAAAAAAGCATAGGTACTGCCCGCCTGATAGTAAATAGATAGGTACCTAAGACGTTATCTAAGTCCATTTATCTGTAGTGTGTTTGTTTAGCCTATGGACGCTTGTAAAAATAATGTTCACCAAACCGCATTTCGGGCACAATATGTAGGACATTTAATTTTTATGCGATAGATTTATCGATACGTAAGTTGTCGACATGACAGGAGCGACACTTGTAAGTATATAATACACATGAATACTGATTTTGTTCAGTTTTTGACTCAGTGACAAAAAATTACATGGTTAACCTTTTGACCGCCAGGGACGTCTATGCCCGTCAAATGAATGTGCCCTCAACAGGGTGTCACAACATAGGTAGGTATAGATTTGTTTAACTGTACTCTGAATGAGTTCACAAAGACTAATTACAATTATATTTATTTATTTAAAATTCTGCACTTAATGTACAAAGGTGGACATAATGCCCTAGGCATTTTCTACCAGTCAACCTTAATGTGATGCAGATATTTGCAAGGCAGATGTAAAAAAAAAAAGAAAAAGTAGTCTATTATAATAATAAGCTTAGATATATAATGTAAGGACAAAAAAAATACATAAATAAGAAGATTATAAACTATAATATATATAATAGTAAATATATATTATATATATAAAAATATATATTTATAATATATATACAATTAAAAACAATTATTGTGATGATACAGCCAATGTCCCGTTCCTCAGCAATTCACGAACTTTTGTCTTAAACGTCCAGCGATTTGTAGATCTCGAGTGGAAGCGCATTCCACAGGCGGATAGATTGGACAGGGAAAGAGGAATCAACAATAGCAGAATTGTGCGAAGGACAAGAAAGAATAAGATTATTGCACGAGCGAAGATTTCTGTTGTGAATAGAAGATAAGTATTGAAAGGAATCGGTTAGGTAAGTGGGGGAAGTAGGGGAATGAAGAAGAGAGAAAAGAGTAGTGAGAGCACGCAAACTCCGGCGTTGTCGAATAGTTAGCCATCCTAGCTGGGAGCGATAAGTAGACACATGGTCATACTTACGAAGATTGAATACGAATCGAATGCAGTTATTAAGAAGGCGGTCAAGTTTATTAAGGAGGTCTGCATTCAGGTCATAATAACACACATCAGCATAATCGATGACTGGAAAAAGTAAAGTCTGCACAAGCATAGCCTTGGTTTTAGCAGGTAAGAAATTCTTCAACCGATATAAAGACCGTAGGGTCCCAGTGACTCGCTGGCAGACACTCGTCACTTGTGCTCTCCAGTTGAGGGTTGGATCTATATGTAACCCGAGATCTTTTACGCTGGCACTATACTTAATCGAACATCCGTCAAATATAACTGGAGGAAGAGATGTTAGATCCACTCTAGCCATCATCCGATTACCGCCTACAACAATGGTCTGACATTTGGAGGGATTAACATGTAGACCAAACCTATTGGACCAGTGTTTGATAGCATCCAGATCTCTGTTTACGTTAGCTATCGCGTCAACTAGGTTCTCAACTCTAGCCTGTGAATATAACTGCAAGTCATCGGCATAAAGATGATACGCACACTGAAGGTCGTGTGTTATAAGGTTGATAAAAAGAGAAAAAAGAAGAGGGGAAAGAATGCCGCCTTGTGGAACGCCAGAGTCAACATCACACCAGCATGATGAAGTGTCATCGATGCGAATAGACTGCTGACGCTCACGAAGATAAGAGGAAAACCATTCCAGCGCCTTAGGTGAGACCAAGACATGGGAGAGGATGGAAAGGAGAATGTCATGACTGACAGTGTTGAAGGCGTTAGAGAAATCAACCAAGGCTAGCACAGTAACCTTGGTATCCTCCACGCCCGCCTTCACATCGCCAGTCACTTTAAGTAGTGCCGAGGTAGTGCTATGTCCAGGCCTGAAGCCTGACTGAAAGGTACTCAACAAGTTATTGCCAAGTACGTATCGTGACAGCTGTTGATGAACACAAGGGAAAATTCGATGGATGCGATTGGTCTTCTGCGATCTGTCAAAAGCATTTGACTGCGTTGAACACAATACGCTTCTGCGAAAGCTTAGCCATTACGGCATTGGACGATGCACTTAATCTTATTGCCGCCTACCTTAGTGAGAGAGTGCAATTCGTTAATATAAATGGAAATAGGTCTTCGGGATTACCTGTAGCAATGGGCGTCCCCCAAGGCTCAATTCTAGGCCCTTTTCTCTTTCTAGTTTACATAAATGATTTGCCTTTCTTTGTACAGGATTTCTGCGACATAGTGCTATTTGCAGATGACACCTCTCTAATATTTAAAGTAGACCGTAATGAAACCAACTTTGATGCTGTAAATGGTTCGCTCGCGGAAGTCCTGGACTGGTTTACTACGAACAATTTATTGCTGAATTCTAAGAAAACTAAATGCATTAAATTTACAATGCCAAACGTAAGAGGTACTAGCACAAATCTTATCATTAATAATGAAACACTTTCGCTTGTTGAGTCAACAGTTTTCTTGGGATTAACTTTAGATCGTAAACTACAGTGGGGCGCCCAAATATCGTGTCTCGCGGGAAAACTCAGTTCTGCTGCTTTCGCTGTTAGTAAGGTTAGGCAACTTACTGATGTGGAAACCGCAAGGCTTGTTTATTTTAGTTATTTTCACAGCGTCATGTCCTATGGCATATTGCTATGGGGTAAGGCTGCTGACATTGAAACCATATTCATTATTCAGAAGCGAGCTATACGCTCAATTTACAATTTAGGTTCACGTGTTTCCCTGAAAGAACGATTCAAAGAAATAGATATTCTAACAGTTGCATCTCAATATATATTTGCAAATATAATGTTCATTAAACAAAATATACATCTTTATTCGAAAAACAGCTATATTAATACTAGAAATAAACACAAGTTAGTTGGTACGTATCATCGTTTACACAAAGTCCATAACTCGTTTGCGGGGCTCGGGGTACGTTTTTATAACAAACTGCCCAATGAAATAATGAATTTACCTTTACAGAAATTTAAACAAACTGTCAAGAGTCATTTTTTAGGAAAGGGATACTATACTATTAATGAATTCTTAAGCGATAAAACGTCATGGGGAAAAGTTGCTAATTGATTGTAGGATTAATATTGTAATTATTAAATTTAAGTGATCATTGTCAATAGAGGTGTTTCGTGATCTTACTATTTTGTTTCTTTTATTGATTTCATGTCAACCTTGGCATGATTCTCTTTCAAATTTAAAATATAGTTTATGTAATTTCACTTAGTGTACAATGTGATCACCTTATGCTTTTATATGTACAAAAAGAGACGATGCCTCATTACCATACTGATAGATACTAAATTGTGATTGTGTAATTGATACGTTGTTTACTTTAATCTCTTAATTTTAAATTTCTTTTTTGGTATGGTGTGTTGGTTTCGAACCTTTTTGGTACCCTCTTCAAATTGTAACTCATACGAAATTGTAAATATTATACCTTGGCGATTAAAAAGAGTAGCCAGAGTTTCTTGCCAATTCTTCTCTAGGCCCTACCCATGTCAGCGAATTGGCCGTAGGAAAAAATATGCTGACTTTTGTTTATTTTGACGTTCATAAGTATCATGTATTTGATCTAAATGAATAAATGACTTTGAGTTTGAGTTTGAGTTCAAGCCTCAAGCAGTTTAGAAAGGAAAGGGAGAATGGATATGGGACGAAAGTGGCATGGTAAAGAGGGATTAGGTATTTTAGGTAGGGGCCGGACATAGGCTTTACGCCATAAGGAAGGGAATTCACCAGAGTACAGAGAAAAGTTGATAATGTGGAATATCGCAGGCAGGAGCTGATCTAAGATGGTGATGATCATTCGTCGACTGATGTTGTCATAACCCACAGCACTGGATTTTATGGATAGGATAATCTTTTTAATCTCACCCAAGGCAACTGGAGAAAACTGAAAAGGGTCAAAGTTATGACGAGGTAAACTAGTTATATGATCAACCGTCTGACTCTCGGTTAAGCGATCAAAGGCAGGAGTGGTGATGAAAAACCGGTTGATATCATCCAAACCGATTGTCTTAGGTAGATCCAGCTGTTGTTGCTTACCGATGCCTAAAGTTCCAAGGAACTTCCAGACCTCGGCAGGGGAAGTAGATGAGATATTTTCGAGAATATGGCGTCTTTTAGCGTTGCGTATCATCTGGTTACACCGGTTTCTTGCAGTTTTGAAGTACGCCCAGTTGTCATCGCAACGATCTCTCTTATATTTGCGGAAAGCTCTGTCCCTGCGTCTCATTGCCATTTGAATCCCTCAATTCATCCACGGTGTTGGCGGGCGCTTTAATTTAATTTTCTTAACCGGGGCGTGAACGTCATATAAGTTGACAACTATATTATTAAACACGTCAACCTTCCTGTCTACAGTGGTAGCCTCCATTAGAGGTTCCCAATTGATGTTCGAATCTAAAAATTAATATCGTTAAGCAATAAATCGTATTGGTGCATCTCTAACATAAAACGGCAAAATTTGAAAAGGCAGTGCCCGCCACTAACTATTTAGTAATCTGTGCCGCCACGCCACCACGGACGTCTCTGATCTGGACGTAATTCAATGACGTACACGAAATTTGTGATGAATACTCTCGTCCGAACGAGGCCTGCCTAAGTACCTAGTTTTCTGCTGTCCTTTATATTTATATTAGGTACTTCAAAATTTAGTAGTGGGGTATAAAATTGGTTCAATTTAAAATCGGTACAAATATCTGCCTTAAAATTAATAAATTCGCTATATTCATTAGTTGCCTGTACAAGGAACAATCGACTGAACGACTGATTTAATTTAGTGAACAGTGATCACCCGGCATTATGATCTTAGTAGAAGTTTTAATGAAGATGATAACTTGTAGAACTATTAGGTTTTTATTCACAAAGGTTTTACTCTATGGTTGTAGCTGCCACTGACGCTATCACTACTGTGCTATCACTGTCACTGTGTTCTATCCAGCCTCTTTCTTTTTTAACATTTTTATTTGATTTAGTAATAGGTAGGTGGTTTATGCTTTTTGATTTTGCGTATGCTGTGAACCACTATTTGGAAATAATATAAACAGTTGCTTGAGCTTCTTACCAGTTGTTTTTTTCAAAGATCAGTGAACTTACTGTAGACGAATTCGCTGCTAGTGCAATAAAGGTTAGACCGCACTTGCGACACTTCTCGGCAGTGGAGCGACGCGACACATAATGACCAAATATTCTTTGTAAGAAATTGTATGAGGTACATCGCACTACGCAGCAACGTAACTACGCGCCGCGACACTGTGCATCAAAGTTGACCAAATCATCAAATCTGCCGCACCGTGTCGCACCGCGTAGTGCCGCTGCCGCTAGTGAGAAGAAGAAGTACGACAAGTTTTTGTGTTTTGTTTAAGAGAGGTGGGCACCCTAGCGAGCAAGCCCGACTGGGGAAAGAACACCTTACAGAAGACCACAGCCAAATAACTACACGCAGCGGTGTAGTTGTGTTCCTGTGTGTGAGTACAGGTCTCCAGCATTCATTTAGGGATGCGTTTTGAAAGAAACGTAGGTATTTACCTAAGTTTTTTTCTTTCTTTTTTTTAAATCCCTGGAGTACAAAAATTGGTTGGCAACACGCAAGTGATACCTGTATTACATACGTTCATAGGCTACAGTAACAGCTTTCCATCGGGCGGGCCGTATGCTTGTTTGCCACCCAAGTAGCAGGTATAAAAAAAAAGTGTTTAAAACAGCTTTCAACAAAGAGAAATTAGTCAATATCCTGAGATTTATGATCAGCAAGATAAACATTACATGAATTCTCTTAGGAAAAACAACATTCTTCCATCTTCCTCAGAAATTGCCAAACGACTGACAGACAAAATTTGCTGCAAACTGTCGCGGCACTGCAGTTCAAGTGCGGTATACCTTAAGTGTCGTGACGTCGCGTCGCTCCACTGCCGCGAAACGTCGCCGTCGCAAGGTGTGGTCTAGCGCTTTATACTACCACTTACTTGCGCAAAAATTATATACTTCAAATGCTAAGTCTAACATAACAAATATTTAGCAGCAAAATAGCCAATTGGTTTTTGAAAAGTCCATTTAGATCATAAATTAAACGGAATTATCAGGTACCTATAGAATTAATTAAGTATACCGTAATTTGGTCCTACTTTGCACCAAAATTGGCTCCACTTTTATAAAATAACAGTAATAAAAAAAACTATTTAGTAATTGTTACTTATTAGTCATTTAGCGCGAAGAACCTTTCGTTCCCTTTGAAATTAAACAAAAGTTGTTCAGTTCCAACCATTACTTTTTTTTTTTTAAAAGACCAATTTTGGAGCAAAGTAGATCCTTGAAGCGGGATACTTTGCTCTTTGATATTCTGACTTGGTATTTGTTTATATTTATACCATTGAGCATTATAAAACGCAACTGATATTACTTTGCCTAAGTGATAAATGAATAGGGAATAAAAAAAAACAAATTTTAAGTACTAATCACATATATTTTTTGAGATCCATCGTAATTCACTATGAGTATCATTATAAAAGTTTAAAAAATTAGAAAATAATCATTTTTTTTTTAAAACTGTTAACAATTTAACTCTTAAGGAATATAAAATTAAAACTTCTTTTAGTTTAAGTCTTCTCTTAGCTCTTCTTCTTTACCTCTAAATGTCCCACAGGTGGTTTAACTCTGGAACCATATAAAATTCTCGGCGTCCTACTCTTTTCGGTGGCTTTGCATCCAAGGACATCGCTCCATTTATATGTGATCTCATCTTTTGGTTTTGGCCATTTCCATTTTTTTAATGAACGGGCCATGGATGATATAGTAGGCCCAGGTCATCTCGCCTTCATACAAGAAAACTACAAATTGCCCTACTTTTTTCACTAAAGGCTGCAAATTTAATTGCTTTTCAGTGACGATAATGTTCTGATCATCTTCTACGTCCGAGAGGGGTCCATCTGATTCGTCTCTCAATGAGACCTGGCCACTAGCTTCGCTGTTGCGCCTGGGGCATTTTCTCCCCAAAATCAGGTGCAAAATATCACCTAAAAAGGAAACGGTTGATTTTGCCTAAAATATTAGAGTTAATCAAAAAATTATTTGTTATATAGCTAGTTAATAAAATGATACAAAATATGACGTATTACTCACTTATATCCTTTCAGAGATTTCCAAGATGTAGTCAGATTTTTTTGTAAGAAAAAAAAACGGTGCGCAAGCGCTATTTCAAATTTTGGCAGCTAATGTCAAAAAAGTTGTACTTGTCATAGTCAAACAAGGTTGTGTTGCTAGATTTAAAACAGTATTAACTAAAGTTGCCATTGCAACGTTCAAAAACTCACGCGATTTTTGCTTAAAAACATTTAAAGTTTTTTTTTAGTTTGGAGTATTTTAACCTCATTAGGGGCAAAGTAGGACCAAATTACGGTAATTTGGTAGATATGCTGAATGAATGAGCAGGTTACATTATTGCAAACTGTCCATGGATCAAGGCATGGAATACTATATATCGGACCAACTAACCCAGGCTACTTTGGCCCAAGACTATAAAAAGGGATTTTGTCTGGATGTGTGGTAACAGTTTAAAATGACAGAAGATTAATAATGTTTACCGATTTACCAATCTGATTCCTCTGCTCTTTCATCATTTATTAATGTTCTATTCTGAGATAACTGGCCGTAACTTTGATTATAAAATCCGTCTATTATTTTTACCCTCGACGATGTTTGCAACACTAATTTTAATGACATTGACAAGAGCAAGATTTCATTGGTTGTGTGATAGATAGGTATGTGTTTGTATTGAACAGAAACTAGATAATAAACTAAATAAAATAACGAAACAAAACAATCCTATTTATAGTAATAAGTATTACAGTCAAATCATAACGTTAAAAATATGGCGTTAGCGCTTCAAAGACGGGCAAATGTGAGTAAAAAACTGTTTTGTACCTTAAAGCTTCTTGACAATATAACCTGAGCACCCCAGTAAATTAATTTAGTAAAATTATGGCTAATGGTATAAACAAATACAAATATTACTTGTGACCGTGATTGAAAACGGACTGAAGGAGATAATTAGACTATATTATTTGTGAAAAAGTAATACTATTTGGTTTAACTCAATGCATCAACCTTACCAGGGTTGCTAACCACATTCCACAATCTCAAACAAATTTTATTATTTTCTTATTGTTTGGACATGGTGACAGAGTTATTAGTTGTTTTATTTACCAATTAAAATTTTAATTCTGGGAAATATACTTATGACTGTCATACTTTTTTATTATGATACATATCCAAATATGTTTTAGGTTCGATTGCCACCAGAAGTTAACCGAATCCTTTATGTGAGAAATTTGCCATATAAAATATCTGCTGAAGAAATGTACGATATATTTGGAAAATATGGTGCTATAAGGCAAATTAGAACGTAAGTATTCTTATTATCAAGTTACCATAGTGTTGCCAACCCTTTAAAATTCTTTAAATTGCTTTATTGAAGTACCCCAATTGGTGTACAATAAAGAGTGTTCTATTCTATTCTCATATACCCAGTATTTTGGTTTACACAAATATGATTACATCTCACAATATTGAAATACGCTCAAGTGGCTTCTTAATCGACTTTCACAGAACTCAAATTCTCTCGCTACTCTACAATATGCTATTTAATCCTTCTACCCCCTCTTATTTAGAAGAACATTTTAATTTCTTGAATGACTCATGTGTGGTCCCTGAGATCATCGAAAAAGTTAAGGCTGGCAATACTTATGCATTCTTTATGTTGTGTAATGTTTAGTAATAGGTATTCATTTGTACATAATTGTTTTGATCCTTATTGTAAGAACACCAAATCTCTTCCACTTTTCTTTATTATATTTAACTTTCCTTTCTGACTATCCAAAGTTTGCCTGTAAAACATTGCTTTGAGTGATAACTAACTGTGTATAAATAATATTTTTATCAAAATGTGATTAGTGTCCAATAAAGAGTTTTCTACCTATCTGACCATGCTGTAGTCTCTCAGAGAAAAGCCTCAGTGGGAGCTTATTCCAACACCTAATTTTTTATGAGGGTTGTTAGGGTGGTGGTAAGATTGTTACCAAGCAGTATATCATAATCCCAGCTAGTGTAATACATTCTTGCATACATTATTTCAATTCTGATTCTAAATAAATTATATTACAACATTATTAAAAAAAAAATTGCTCAACCTTCTTAACTCTGGCTCTTTTTTGAATTACTGTGTTGGTTTATTTTGATTGTTTGTGTGGTCTAATGGATAAGGCATCTTAGCGACAACACCATGCCTAGTGTTGTAGGTTTGAATCCCTCTTTGGACAAAACTTGGATATGGTTAATAAAAGATTGTTGCCAGTCTAGCAGTATTTTGTTTCCGTAAATTGTATGCAACATAGGGGTCCGGTTGTCAATAGGTACATACAATGCAAGAAGCCTATGTAGTAAGTGATCCACATCTCATATTCTCTACCTCGCATTATGACTAAATTGCATAATGACATAGTAGCAAAATGCCTACTTTTTAAAAGGTACAGCCGAGAAAAAAAAACCACTTGAACAGATGACGTTTTTATGTACTTATACTTAAAATCTACATACCATGTAATAAACAAAACAAATAAAACCCCCAAAAATAAAACACTATGTTAGTAATTAATTCACAATTGGTGAAGAATTTGCTTCCGTATCCTTATTCTTTAAAAACTGTAGAACTGTAATATTCTGTTTGTTGAGAGAAATGACTTCATTGTTATACATTTTGTTGAACTGTATATGACGTCGCAGACTGGTTACGTGGTTACGTGACTGGTTGAAATTTTTAATGGCAATATCTTCGCAATATAATCGCAATATATATAAAAATAAAATTAATGTAGCTTTACGAGGAATTCGACAGTTAAGGCATCTATGCCCTCTCTCCATACCGTTGTTGGTCCGGTGCCTTTCTGAGGCACATCAGATAAGTGAAAATGACTTCGCCCACTGACGTTCAAAATAATTTATAAACTTTTTTGTGGCCATCTTTATGAATTTGTTCAATTATGGATTTCCAACCAGTTTCTATGAAATTAATATTCAATAAAGGCAGATTCAAAGTTAATCTGATAATTTCATTTTTAACCGACTTCAAAAAGAGGAGGTTATCAATACATGTGTATTTTTTTTTTTATGTTTGTTACCGCATAACTCCGTCATTTATGGACCGATTTGAAAAATTCTTTTTTTGTCTGACTGGACATACTTCCAGTTTGGTCCCATTATGATCAAAAGAAAGTTCTGATGATGGGATCCATGAGGAATTGAGGGAACTCCTCAAAAGTTATAGGCACACATATAGCAATTTCAATATTTTTAACAACTAATCAATCATTTGCATTCAGAAAGTGTAATTTGGTGAAGTAAAACTGATGAAGAAGACCACAGATGGCCATCTGAACTTTTCAATAAAAAGTATTTTACTGATGGCGATTAGATAAGTTTCGGTTATTGTTGCTAAGCAACTATTAATAAGAAATAATGACGTGAATGAATTGAGCGCGGTTTGCACAGATTAAATATTGCTTTTAATACCTACTTGACCTGTGTTCAGCCCGACGCTCAGTCGATTTTATTCGATTGTAACAAACAAATATTTGAAAACTTTACAACTTGCCGTACTGAAGTCGGTTTTTTTTTTTGTTAAAATTATTCACATTCAGATCACGGTCCTTCTTCCATACAGCCCTGTTATAATGGTAATAACATCCAGTTACGACTGCCTGTGGGAATACTGTTTTAAATGCATTCATAAGAGCTGGTTCAAAGTCACATTTGAATTTACAAATAGTGAAATTGAGTTTGTCTCTAATCAAAGAAAAGAAAGAGTCTTTGGTATGTGGCTTCCGATTTGTTTGCTAGTAAGGCGTAAATGATGGGAACAATATTTGTGTACTTTGGAGAACTATTTCAATCCACGTGAATGGAAAAAAAATGATAAAAAGGTTCTGGGCATCTTTTGAAGGTTCCATCACCAAAAAAACATTTATTCCCCCAAAACTTTGCTGATTTTCTTGCAGTTTTGGAACTTAATAACAATATTTTTTCCTCTTCGCCATCATCTGCAACTAAGAAATCAGATGCCAACATTTTTGGTATTTGCACATCTGCTAATTTATTAAATTCAGTATTTTTAAGACCCAATTTTTTACGTCGAGCTCTATACAAGTTACCCTTTTTTCGTTCACTAGCAAAATTTTTGTTTGATGCTTTAAAACATACTTTTCAAATATTTTTTTGACCGGTTCCATATTGCTACATACTTCTTGCCCACAAGAATCCATCATCAGAGCTATTATCATTATCCAATATGTATCTCACACACCGCTGGGCTCTAGCCATTGAGAGTCAAGGTGAGGCATTGGCTATTAGCCTAGATATAGCGAAGGCATTCGATCGGGTCTGGCACCGGAGTCTTCTATCGAAGTTACCATCTTACGGGCTCTCCGAGGGATTATGCAAGTGGATTGCCAGCTTTTTGTCCAGCAGGAGCATAAGAACCGTCGTTGATGGTTGTTGCTCGGATCGCCTGGACATCAATGCTGGCGTTCCACAAGGCTCTGTGCTGTCCCCGACACTGTTTCTGCTGCATATTAATGATATGTTATCCATTGATAGCATTCATTGTTATGCGGACGACAGCACCGGGGACACTTTTTACATGGGCCGCGCAAACATCCCTCGTTCCGTTGTAGACGAAAGTCGCGAAAAACTTGTGTCTGAAATCAGCAGCACTCTGTCCAGAGTCTCTGATTGGGGTCGACTAAACTTAGTCCATTTCAACCCCACTAAGACACAAGTTTGCGCGTTCACCGCTAAAAAAGCCCCATTTGTTATGGCTCCACAGTTCCTGGACACAGCCCTTAAGATATCCGAGAGCATTGGGATTCTTGGCGTTGACATATCCTACGAGGTCCAGTTTCGTCACCACTTGGAGGACAAGGCCAAGCTGGCATCTAGGAAGCTCGGTGTGCTCAACAGAGCAAAGCGGTACTTCACTGCGGGCCAAAGATCGCTGCTTTACAAAGCGCAAATTCGGTCCCACATGGAGTACTGCTGCGGTTTCAGAGGAATTTCCTCCCACGTACGATTAAGTTGTGGAATGAGCTTCCTGCCGAGGTTTTCCCGAGAGACTATAGCATGGGGTTCTTCAAGAAAGGAGTTATAAGGTTTCTAAAGGGTCGGCAACGCGCGAGTGATACCCCTGGTGTTGCAAGCGTCCATAGGCTACGGTAACTGCTTACCATCAGGCGGGCCGTATGCTTGTTTGCCTACTTGGTAGTATAAAAAAAAAATCCTCCTGATGTGCTGCATAAATGCTAAATGTGAGAAATTTGTCTGATTATCTTCTCTTTATTTTGATCTATAGTCACAGTCACCGAACATTCCTGCTTGTTGATACACCTCCATAGGCTCCCGTTTTTATTATTTTTTGCAAAATTATAGCGATGGCCATCATAAAGAAGAGCCGGCTTTCCCTTTTGATTTGTAATAAATTTTAGATTATTACCCATTTTCACTGTATTGTGCTAATAGAACAAGGATATTAGATAATATTATTTTTTTACATACATCAACATGACAGTATGTATTGACAGCCAGACAGATTTTCCTTAAGTAATTTTAATTCGGAAAACCAACAGTATTACAATAATCAAAACAAAAAATATTAATAGTAATTAGTTAATAATTTTGTGTAAATAGTTTGTATTCTAACTGTACCTATTTTGAAAAAGTAGGCATTTTGCTACTATGTCATTATGTGATTTAGTCATAATGCGATGTACCTACCTAGACACGGAGTACAATAACCAGTGGAGAGTATGGACACGTTAATGTTCTAAATCAAAGTCACAAATAAACGGCGGGGGGCGAAGTACGCTTTGCCCTCTGTGATTGGGTGACGAATTAAGAACCAAATGACAACTTATTCTCTAGGGATTCCATAAAAGTAATTTAAATAAAAATTATCGATATCGTTGATTGTTTGAATCATTAGTAATATATGGATTTGTTTATGATACAGATATTAGGCTACGATTTTGAAAAAAAAACAGGTGATTATTAAATTTAAATGTTTGTATATAATTTGTATTTCAAAAATAATATTTACTAGTTTTTAAAACGGATTAGTTTTGAATATGTTTTTCTTATAATCTTTCGAATTTGTATTATTTTTCGTAATAAATGTCAGTCGAGTATCAATATATTTTTTTGCTACACATAAAGCTAAGTGAATTAAGTTATTAGTAGATGCTGCGTCAAATTGGTGAAAGTTTATATCTGGAAATAAATCATATCCCACAAAACATTTCAGAACCATCATTGTTAAGTAATCTGAATTGTATTTAGATGTCAAAGCCTTTCCGCCGCATTCTGCCAAGGCTCTTTCGATGTAAATTTCACTGCGGCTTCATATGGTTATTACTGTTGTTGAAGCATACAATATAAGTTTGTCTCTCACATCTTTCTGATATTGTAGACTTTCTTCTTTTGGCCCTCCAAGCAACTCGTCAATACAAGTTTGTCATTTTTTTTTTATCAAAGCGTGGCCGATATGACCTGCTATGTATTCAACTACTTTTGTGCTAAATTCTGTAAAAAAAAAACTCTTCTAGTAATTCAACATTTACTGATAAGTACAAATTTTATACCAGTATTCTACACATTTGAGAGTAAAGCCAAGGGCATAAGCATGTTTTAAACAAATCAATAATGAAACAAAAATATATAAGGCAAGAATTTATATTTTAAATTATATCGATATAAAGTCGCGATGCTGTGAACAGCACTATCAAGAAAGAAAGAGACAACTGCTTATGTGCAAATCAGTGTACCAGAAAGAAACAGCAAATATTTGATTTAATTTTTCATGGTTTTTGTCAAATTGAATAAATAAAGTAGAAATCCACTTATCTGTAAAAAGTTATCCCATCTTTTGTGTAACTTGAAGTAGTAGTACACTTTCCATACCATTTAATTGCACAACTAGGCATTACTTTTCGTTTTATTTGCTTTCAAAACGGGAGCGTGTGACGTTCGTACGTCAGCCTACAATTTCTGCGACTGACCAAAATTCCGTCACATACGCTTGATCATGGTGTATTATCTTAGAACCAATCTGCCAGATCTATTTTTGCCTAGCGCCATCTAACAAGTGTAGTTGATTATTTACAACAAGTAATCATCAATGTTGCTATTTCTTAAAAGCATTTGGAGATTCATAAAATAACTTAATTTATAATTTTAAATGATTAATCAAAAATAAATTTCAATCATTTTTATGAATAATTTATTGCTTTGGTAACAAAAATACAGTTTCAGACACAATTAAGGCTTTATTTATTGAATTTCCTGAACATAGATATATATATTTTAATCACGGCAACATATTAAATATGTCTGCGAGTTTTGATTTCATGCGCACAGGCAATTTTTTCTAACTTTCAGTTTAGTTTTAAATTTGTTATATATCTGAAAGTGGTTTCATTGATATTAGCGTCGAGTCGAATTATCCTCCGCTGTAGTTGTGAGCTTGCTATTGACGTCGAGTGGAATTATCGTCTGTCTTAGCTGTGTCGTTGGAGATTAGAACTTTTAAAACTTTTGAGAAAAGACTTTTTTTAGTGTAACTGGATTTTGACCATCAAATGTCGTTTATTACGTGTTGTGTTCATGAATGTGCTGGTATTAATGTAGAAGTAATGCTAAAACAAAGATTATATCTATTTACTTGTGAATAAATATTGTTATAAAAAATATCATTTGTTGTTATTGTGTTTTACCCATACTTTTTAATGAGTATTGTTTGAAATATATTTTGCGTGATAATTTAGTTAATTATTACGCAAAATATTTCAAACATACCCTAGATAAATAAATATGTATACAGTGTCAACGTACACCCTAGCTATACGTATGCATATAAATAAATATACGTACATATAAATTTAGTTTTAACTACGCCCGCTTGGGGCGCTGTAGGTGGTACAAGTTTTTGACACAAGACACCCATCTATACCCTAATATACATATTAATCTATGCGCTTGATATAGCGTATGTTTAGCGCCCGCGGTACCCCCGCACGCGCTCTCCACGGGTTACTTTACTCCGTGGATGTAGAGAATATGAGATGTGGATTATTTACTACATGACTTTTTGCAGGTCTTGTGCCCTAGTGTGGAATTTATATTTTTAAAGAGTTTAAATAACATTACTAATGTTTATTTTTTCAGAGGAAATACTCCAGAGACAAGAGGAACTGCTTTTGTTGTATATGAAGATATATTTGATGCCAAAAATGCATGTGATCATCTGTCAGGATTCAATGTTTGCAACAGATATTTAGTAGTATTGTACTATCGGTCTAACAAAGCATTCAAGGGTATTGATATTGAAAAGAAACAAGAGGAGATAGATGCACTGAAAAAGAAATATGGAATATCAACTGAAGATCTTCGAAAATAAATAATTATAATTATCATTTCTAAGTGTGTATTCATAGTTTAATTTGATAACTGCATTAAATATAATATTTCCTAAATACTGGTTATTTTCATTGAACTGACTGTGTTGCTAGCGTCCATAGGCTGCAGTAATTGCTTACCATCAAGCGGGCCATATGCTTGTTTGCCACCTTGGTAATAATTACCATAACAGACATGCTAGGGCACCATACTATCGAGCAAGCCTGACTGGGGAAGGACCTCCACCTTACCACAGAATACTTAATAAGTAGTACAGGTACAGAAGCTTCAATCCAAAAAAAATGTTTAAACAAATAATCTCTTCTGACGACATTAGGGTTATTAAATTTTAAGAACGAGTGGAGGAGTGGAGTCCTCTGATGTGGACACACACTGGTGTCCACATCAGAGGACTGGTCAAACCATTAAAGGGAAAATTATAATAATGAGTACTAGCTGTTGCCCGCGGCTCCTCCCGCGATTATGTTTTTGATTAAATAAAAAATATTAGAGTTTGTCATTGGTTTGTTTGGAGCCATTTGTCTAGTTGAAATTAAATATATAATAAATTTACCCAATTAAATAAGTACTTACTAGGACAAATAAATAATACGTCTCTGCAAAAACTGTGCTGTATAGTCTAGGTATACATATTATCAAAATCTTGCTACAACTAGGTAGGTACCTACAAATTATGTTTTTGTAAATGATAACGTGTTTCTTTACCTTTCAATATCCTTTGGAATATTGAAAAACAAGAGTCTATAGGTTGGGATCCTTATGGCCCAAGAGCCAGTGACGTTTTTACTTTTGTCATTTCATAAGTCATAAAAATGAGGATCAGTACAAATAAAGCATATACAATAGAACTAGTATCCACGTTATTCTTTATGATATAAGAATGATATATCTGTTTGAATTATCCAAATCGGACCATTATTTATTGGATCTCAAACAAAAAACAAATTACAAGAAAAAAATACATGATTACAGCTCTGAACATAAGTTTTTTGACTGTAGAGACCACATCGTCCAAATTTTGTGTGGTTTGGCACCAATACATATAATAATAAATTAAATTCAATTAAATAATAAATTAAATCAACAATCTGCATGCAAAATAACAATTAAAAACATAAAATTAATACACAAAAAACATATTAAGTACTTGAATTAAATTATTAAATTAAATTAAAGACATAAAATTTGAAGTGGAATAACAACAATTAAAATTATTTTAGCACATAAAATGTGAAATGAAAAAATGTTTTATAATATTAAGACATCAAGTTTACGAAGTTACTTACGAAGATATTAGGTAATAAACATTTGCCGTTCCTGCCGCTAAAAGTCAATGTTCGCGGGTGAGTGTGACGTCAGTGCGACGGAACCGATTCGACCGTGTATGCTTTTTTATGTTTGTTCGCGGATAACTTGGTTGTTTATGAACCGAATCTCAAAATTCTTTATTTATTTGAAAGAGTATATTTTAGAGATGGTCCCATGGGCACCAGGTCAGGATCTGATGATGGAATCTCAGGGAAATCAAAGGCAACCCTCAAATGTAGTAGGTACCTAATAACAATGTTTTTCGTATATTTTTTACTTTTATTTTATCAATAAAATAGAAAAAAACCAGACCAGACAAACTAGATATACTTTTATATGCGCTCATTTAGGGATGCGGTTTAAAAGAAACGTATTACTATCCCAGGGTTACTTCCATCTTAAAGCCCTGGTGTCCAAAAATGGGTTGGCAACACGCAAGTGATACCTCTGGGTTTGCAAGCGTCCATAGGCTACGGTTACTGCTTAACATCAGGTGGGCCGTATGCTTGTTTGCCACCCAAATAGTATAAAAAACCTAAAAAAAAAACTGAAGATAACTGAGTACGAAGTGAAGTCGATCCCAAGCTTAATATTAGGGGACAGGATGAACCTAGCTCCGACTTCAATCTGTATTCGGGTTGGTCTTTTGGTCCTGGAGCTGGACGGTCATAGTGGCAGTGTCATATAGACATCTCAGCACCTCGATGTAGCGCCAATCAATGCGACATCGCTGCAGAGCTCCCAAAACTGCCCAGGTTTCGATGGAGTCGAAGGCTTTCTCGTAGTCCACGAATGCCATACACAGCGGTTGATTGTACTCTTCGGTCTTCTGTACAATCTGCCGAACAGTATGGATGTGCTCCACGGTGCTATAGCCTTTTCGAAACACGGCTTGTTCCGGAGGCTGGAATTCTGACCCTCTTCACAGATAACTTAATAGTTACTACGTAACAGATACATCACTCCCATACAAAACCGAAAATACCTACGCCATAATAGCCTACAAATTCTTAATAATAATACCTGCTGTTCGCAGCGAAAAGAAATGTACCATAAGTACGCGAACAAATGATACTATAATACACTTTATAGTAAAAAAAAATGCAAGCCTGCTCTGGCAGGAAAGACAATATGGCCCTATTGTCTTTCCTGCCAGAGCAGGCTTGCATTTTTTTTACTTGTTTACCATCAACAGCTCCTAAGCAGTTGAGCAATTACATCTCTCAAACTCTTCTGAAATTGCTATTCATTCTTGTTCTGAACTCGGGAACTGTAACAAAAAGAACAAAGTCAGTATAATTATATTGTTTTATTTACAGAGTACCAACTACATGGTGATGAAAAATTCCACCAAAGACATTCATACTGACTTGGTGCAAACATTGGGGGACTCTGCTCCTCTATATTCTACAACTGCACGCTGGTGCAAGGAGTTTAAGATGGGAAGAACATCTGATCAAAAATTTTAATCAATGAGATTAGGGATTTTTTTTTATACAGTGTGCAACACCGAGCTTGTCGATGCGAGTGAAAAGCTGACTTCAATATTTTGACATAAACTGTATGGAATTGCACCTCTATATATTATGTTTACCTCAGTGATTTTAAGTGCACGCTCTCAACACCTGTCAGTCACTTGTTACTCTCGCTAGCTTTAGGGCGCAGAATTTTTTACCATTGTTTATATTCGAAAAAACTGGTAAACTCCTTGAATATACCGCCGTGTGCGTTAAGATAGTGTACTAACAACACAAGAAATACTACAGCATCCGAAGCAATCAGTTTGCATAAATAAATAAACAAAAACAATTATTTTAAAATTAAATACGAAGAAAATATTTTGCGGACGCCGTATTGCTTTGTTTGACATAGATTAAAACATTCATATTCACAGTGTAGGTACAATACTACATATACCTAGTATTGTACCTACACCGTGTATCTGAATGCTATGTTTTTGAATAAAAAAATTAATCTAAATTAGATTTCATTGTATATTTAATTAATGGTTGAGTTATGAGTAAAAGGATATGAAATCAAATAATTAAATCGGTTCATAAATATACAAAAAACCTTTATAATATTGTAAAGTATTTAACCATAAATAAATAAAAAGAAGAAATTAATCAATCAAAAGAAGAAATATAGACCGATTTCTTTGGCCACTATTGTCGCGAAGGTGCTTGACGGTTTGCTGAACATTCAGCTTGAATAACACCTACAGATACACGACAACCAATTCGGTTTCAAGTCAGGTCTCTCTACTGAAACGGCTTCATTTCATATGGACGTCAATCGTCATAAACAAGCAGACATTATGGTGTTTATAAAGTGTACATTGGACTAAGAAATAAAAACAAAGCAGATAAAGAAAAAAGAGAGGGAGAGCAAGTTTTTTTTTCTCATTTATTTAGGACAATTAATAATTACATTGACAGTTTACATGAATGATGGTATATGTATATATATATATTATTAACTCAAGACAATAAATACATAAAGGTTATTTAAAGTTTATTTATGATTTCTTCTATGTTATTTCTAAACAATGCAGGTGAGGATGCAAAAATTTCGACATCAGTAAAATGGCTTATATAATTTCATTATTCTTTGTAAAGGAGATCGCCCACCTGCATTAGTTTTACAATTTATAGGTGCAATAAATTACGTTTTCGAGTGTTACGAATTGAATCTGAGCAACTAGGTGTGTATTTTTGATTATTAAGTTTATTACAATCAAATTGATTATGAGAAATATCATACAGTAAAATAAGATCTAAGAGCATTCTTCTCATCTCAAGATTTTGCAATTTGAATTTATCCAAAAGTTTATCGTAAGAGGACCTAGAATGTCATTGACGAGATGTCCGCCATCCAAATCTGTTCAACGAACTTCAGCAAGGAAGGAATACGTATTGTTACGATTTTACAAAGGGACATTGACTTAAAGACATCATTTTTCAAACATTTGATCGATTAAATGCTTATCTTTCTTACTTAAATAATTTTTGGAAAGAATTTAAGTACTTTTAGGTTTGTATGTACCTAATGAGTTAGGTACTTAACTCAAAAACTACTTTTTCAATTGTTTTTTACTAAGTAATATAATGTTCAATTGTTATTCATTGAGAAATTGTATTAGAAAAAAAACAGGAATCCCTGACAACTACAACGGCATAACCTCTTGGGGTAGTGAAGGGAATACTCTCTTCCTGCCTTTGGAGAGAGCACAAAGAGTTCTACTAAATGTATTGTTATGAACTAACTTTACACAGACATAGGTAGGGTCATTGCGCCAGTTTCCCGGCCAGCTTCAGTAACCGGCCATTTAACGGACTACATTTATTAAATCATGATAATAACATTTCTAGAGGTAACATAAATAAATAAAAAATCTTACGCGTTTTTTAAATGATTGTTAAAGAAGAATTTATGCAGTTTGAAATAAATGGTTTAACCCAATGCCGAAGAAAAATTACTCAAAGCGCATGATAATTCAGTAGTGAGTGATTGTGTAGTGATTTAAGAAAAAAATAACACGACGCGCGGTGCTCAAAGGTAAGTTTCATTACGTATTTCATGTCGTATACACAAGATACATGTTTAATTAGTTCAATTGTTAAGTTGTTGTCATTATTTAATTGTATTATATTATTTTTATACTTAATATTAAACTAATATTTAGTGGTCGGTAACCGAAGTGCTAATTTTTTAAAAACGTCAAATTGCGGCCACATGGTCGCAATCTGACACATACTGCATTATTTTGTTTTGCTTAGTATGACCTTAATATTTATACAGGACTATAACAATTCAGGGTGTAGCGTTGTCAAAGTGTTAACATGCAAATCTTTAGTAAGCGACCACCAGTTTCTTTGAAGAAAGTTTGTTTAATTGACCTACAAACAAGTGCTAAATAGGTGGCCGTTAACCCACATAATTGAAATATAGACATTAGTTTGCGGCCACCATCATTTAGTAAGAGAGAAACAAGGGTCGCGTGTGTTTTTTGAATTTTGTTGGATTTTAAAATGTCCATTTAATAATTATTTTAGCAAGCAATCTGTCGAATACTAAAGGTTTATTACTTTTTACATTTACAGCATTAGAATTAGGCAGACAAAATAATATTATATCACTACACTGAAGAAGCCTTGAAAATGATATTCGAAAGTAAGGGAAGGTAATAAGAGAAACTTGTAGACTGTGTATCAGATCCCTCGAACCACAATTCGAGATCGGCTTACTGAGAAGAGATGTGATACTATCAAGATAGGGACCCAGATCCTGTAACTTGGTAAAAGGGTGAAAAGCAGGTTAAAGTGGTTTTCCGGTTAAGAAACAGGAGCTGTTAGACAGTCCAGAAAATTCTTAAAGACCATGGCACGAAGAACATCGTCCGGGACAAAGCTGGTACTTAAACTTCCTAAAGCGCCATCCTGATATATCATGCCGCGCAGCCGAAGGAATAAATAAAGCAAGAGCTAGATTATCCGAAGTATCTATAAGAGCTTGGTTTAATGAATTGGAATATTTCTTGAAAGAGACTAATAATCAAGGCATGTTTGAATGTACAGAGCGCATCTAAAAATGAAAATGAAAGAGGTTTCTCTGTGTCTTAAAACTAGATATTTGTAAACGCCGAAGGGATGCCAAAATTTGTACCAGGTTAAAGCGGGAAATGAAAAGGATAACTTGACAGTTCAGCCAAAGAAGTCTGCCGCTCGTTGTTATTCCTTACATACACCCTCCACTAGCCGTTGTAGAGAGCATGCCCGAAGAATGGTGTCTTGCCTCATCAGCAAGGGGATGGATGCGCTTGAATGTATTTTTGAATATATTACAAACAATTTTAAGAATTGGGTGGATCACGCAACTGTATAAACCCGTATTACTGCTGATAGATGGTAACAAGTCACATATGCCATTGGTCTTGTCGATTCATCTATCCATCTTAGCCAAAAGACATCCTCTTCTGGACATAGTCCTACCTAAGTCTTTCCACAGCACTCGGCCCTGAGCTGACCTTGTCCATCGGTTGGCCGCAACCTTTACTAGGTCGTCGGTCTACCTGTTCTTGAGTGTCATGTGAGATAAGTTTGCTTCTAAATGTAAAATTGTTATTTTTTATACTTATAAAAAGAGCAAAAATTAAGACATCTTGTACAAAACCTTACACCACATCATTAAAATTTAATGATATGCCTAATAAAAAATAAATAAATATTGTTTTTGTTAACAATTATTATTTCTGTAATTATACTTTATTAACAGAACAAATTAAAAAACCATTTTAATTGTTTTACTGGCATATTTTTAATATTAAAATCATAGAATAATATAGTGGTCGCAAACTAGCACACTGGTGGTCGTAAACCGCCTAAAGTGGCCGTAAACCGACGTTTTGGCTATATTTTCACTTTTTGAGCATTTTATAATATTTCATGGATAAAAGTATTATATTTTATGTTTTATATCCGAACTAGACTATACTTGGGACTAATTTACACCAACACATACTATGTTGCGTGTAGATAACATTTTCTTATACTCATCTGAAGTAGGCAATCCAGCTAACTGGTCGCTAACTGGCGCAATGACCCTACCTACCAGTCCTGACAACTTTACATCTTACAAAGCATTCAAATCTAACATTTGACAAGAGTACCTATAATATATGTAAGAAACAGTTGTGCAGATAGGTTTGTAATGTACCTATTTACCCACCAAACTACACTATACTTAAACAATTTTTGAGTTGTCTCCTATATGAAATCTACATTATATTATTTACCACTTAAACAACCAACAGTGCAAGTGCAAAATAAAACTAAAAACATGGCTTCAAGAACAAAACTAAGTATAGTTACTCAGAAATCATCAATTATCATGTAGGTAGCTACTTTTTATCTATATATAAATTTATTGATATCATAATTTTTGATACCTACACCTATTTAATTTTGATTGCCCGCTCCACATTAATTTATTTTATTTTATCCGAATAAAGCCCACAATCCATACAATCATCTACACTTGACATTAACCTCACTTTCATACATATTCACAAGATGTGGCATAACACACTTATCTAGTGCTTTGATTAATTTACTTATAATAAACAAACTGGTCCACATATGATAGGCGCGCCTAGTTTGACGACTGTGTACCTAGTTACGTTTAAAACCTACTAATGTAATCTAGCACCTAAGTCTTTTACAGCTGCAGAGAGTTGTAGGGTCTATAGGTACCCCGACCAACCCATAACATAGGTTCATCCCTAACATGGGATTGGATGGGGAACGAACTGACCACCCCTGCAGATATTATGTCATAGTTTCATGAATATCAGTGCTATGAAGTGGTACTATATTTTACTTTTATATATTATGTATATTTTACTTGAATGTTTTAAGTCATTAAATGAACTATCTATCTAATTAAATAAATTACTCCTGTGATGCCAGAACAGGCCACTAGTTATTAATATTTTTATTGTAGCCCTAAGGCCGCCCACTGCAGATATTATAACTTAATATAGGCACCTACTTAATAAATATTGTAATAAAAATAATAATCTCATAGTTTTCTACTTACCTATCTACATATTTTAATTATTGTAAGGTAATAAGTTGCAACCACATGAAAATTGAAAAAAAAATTTATTTATAAAGTATACATTTACATTTTACTAGGTAGGTACTAATTAATAATAATTAACATTTCAATCAACAATAATGACATGGTATAGCAGTCTGTTATTCACACTCAAGAGTAGTAATGTAGACTTCCATGTTTTTTTCACTCGTACAAGCTTTGCAGAAAGGAATGTCTGTAACTTCTAGATGGTCGCTCTGATGTGTTTATTGAAGGGACCATGACAAGTTATAGCAGTGACTTTGTGATTGTACTGTAGTTGTAGTACTGATTTGGGCTCTGGTGATATGATAAAACACATCATTTGCAACAGAGGTCCTTTATCCTTGCTGTTACCCGGAGTATTCCAGTCTTCATCACCTGTAGAAACAAGAAAAAAATTATATTCTATAGGTAGGTAGGCGCATTATAATAAACTTTTCTTATAATTACTTAAAAATATGCAAGAGTTGTCAAGGTAGGTATAACAATAACAACACACACATGAATGGGTACCGTCTTAGTAACATTATAATATTATTATATCACTTAGTAGTGGTGATAATATTGTGCATAGTTTTTGTAGTTTGTGGATTTCTTGTGCATGTACAATAAGGTCTCAGGACTATATTATGCAGTGAGTAGGTAATATAATATATCAACTTACTAATCAATGTTGCTTACCTCCATCTTCCCAGGGGGTATTATATAATACTCCATTTTTTCTACATTATATTCATCTTCTCATTAAAATAGTATTAAATAGGTATTCGTGTAGTAGTCTTGATACGAATACGTTACGATAGTGTTAAATGTTTGTGGTAAGCGTAGTGCACATACTTATTGGCTCTTATTCTATTGATTCTATGCCACGGGATCATACCAGACTCTGGTTGGCCAGAGTATCTTCACAATGTCTCTCAGATTACTGTCTCTCGGGCCATACGGCAAGTTGCTGAGGCACTCAACCACCCTAACATTTTTAATAAGTACATAAGTAAACAAACAAGTAAACAACATGGCTCACTCCACCTTGTTTTTTTTCTTTTTGATCTGACATTGACATGACAGTTACTTTTTTAATTATTGTCTTTGTCATAGACAATTGCGTAACACAGCCATGATGCGGCCACCGTATTTACAAAAGTCGTGTTTAAGTGACATAGCGCTTCATTGCGGACGATATAATTCATAATTAAATAAAAGAAAATAAATAAAACGTTTATTTTAAACAAAACTATAGTTCGTTTAATCATTCAGTCTTCTGGTAGATTTTGAATGGCAGCACTAATGAGTTAGTAGAATATAAAAGGCAACACATGTAACCATTCAAGTGACGAGAGAGTTTCAATTCCAATACGACCCATTGAGCTTCCATACAAGTTTTTGCAGAATACCAAATTCGTTTCAATCGTTGTAGATTCGTAATTGAGTCTCAGCGTTAATATTATTAGCGGAATTGGGGCCCAGATGGTGTTTTGCAGGCGTGACGGAACAAAGAAGTCTACAGGACATCATCACGCTACTTAAGGTGACCGATCCTGACGAGGTGCCGACGTTTGTGGCGAAGGACTTGCATAAGTTAACGCCCGTCACTTTCGACCACGTCGACGTTCCTAGCCTTCTCAAGGAAATCAATCTAGTGGATGTGTAGAGGAAGTTGGAAGCATCTCATAACGTCACAGATTTGCGCATGGAACTCGACGACTTGCGCAATACTGTGACCATAACTGGGTTGTCGGCGTAGTTTTGACGCCACCGCACCGCCGCGGAATCACAGTAAACAAACAGTAGGTTATCTAAGGCCGCCCGCCGAGTTATTAGCCTACTCTTGCGTTGATACCCAGGGTTGTTCATACGATAGGTAAGCGAAACAAAAACAAGTGTCAAGTGGCCGACCCGAACGCCGGCCAAAAAAATGCGATGTACACACAAGTATATAAGTCGATCGTCAGACTACCGGAACCATATTTGGATTGAACAACACATCAGACAATAGAAAAAATAATAATTTCAAAAGTAATTAATTTGCAATATTAATTATTGTGAAATTGCCCTTATTACAACTATACCTACGCGAAAAATATGTTTACCTAAACGATGTTTCGTACTCAATCCTCTATTTTATAGTAAAACTAGACTTCTTAAAATAAACTTTAGCTCTAAACATAGTATTCATAAAAATGCGACTCGGCTACGCTCTTAATAAAGCAAATAAACTGTGAAATAAACAATACAATACCATATTTTCTAATAATATTTAAGTATAAGTAGGTACTTATATTTCTGGTTGAGTAGGAAGTATGATAAGTCCGGGTTTGCGAAATCATTATTGAGGCACCCGAAAACACTACAATATTTTTTTCCCCTTTTTGAAGTCATGATACTCGTAATTTACGACAAGTGTCCGCCGCCCGCGCCGGCGAGAGTTGACGAACGCAAGCGGTCATGTAGCGTACGCGCGTGCTCACAGTCGCGCAGCGCGCTGCACAGCCCGCACTGCCGCCACGTTATTCCTACCTTATATTATGCTAGCGTGTGCGTGAAATCGCGTGCCGACATGGCGCGCGGCGCGCACGCACACATTCAAACCGAGAGCGGCACGTTTGTATGAAGATGTTTTACTGTTTGTTTACTGTGGCGGAATGCAGCGTCGGCTATATGCGCTGCGCCTGAGTCTCGCTGCCCTGCCCCCGACCCCGCGGCTTCCCCTCGCCCCGTCGCGCGATCAGCTGACCTCCCGGTCACGCAGACCAGTCAAATTGCTCCACCCGCCAAGCCTATGCCTGAAAAGGCGATGAATCGAGCTGAAGAAGACGGTTTCGTGACGGTGCAAAGGAGGAAGCGCCGACAGAGTGCTGTAAAGAACTATTGAGGCAAGGCTCCAGTGGAGCCCGGTGTAAGTCTACTAGAGGTGATCAAAAAGTTATGATAAACGGATATTTCTAGTAATAACAAAATTCTGTAAAAATATATTTTCTGCTCCCTAATCCTTCACAACTTCCTTGACAAAAAATGGTATAAATAGGACGTCATTTTTAATAGATACATTAATTTGAATACTAGCAGTCGGCGTGATAACATCAAAATGGAGAAACATGAAGTGCGAAGCGTCATCAAATAACTGTGCTAGAAAAAAATTCCACCAAAGACATTCATACTGACTTGGTGCAAACATTGGGGGACTCTGCTCCTCTATATTCTACAACTACACGCTGGTGCAAGGAGTTTAAGATGGGAAGAACATCTGATCAAAAATTTTAATCAATGAGATTAGGGATTTTTTTTTATACAGTGTGCAACACCGAGCTTGTCGATGCGAGTGAAAAGCTGACTTCAATATTTTGACATAAACTGTATGGAATTGCACCTCTATATAATATGTTTACCTCAGTGATTTTAAGTGCACGCTCTCAACACCTGTCAGTCACTTGTTACTCTCGCTAGCTTTAGGGCGCAGAATTTTTTACCATTGTTTATATTCGAAAAAACTGGTAAACTCCTTGAATATACCGCCGTGTGCGTTAAGATAGTGTACTAACAACACAAGAAATACTACAGCATCCGAAGCAATCAGTTTGCATAAGTAAATAAACAAAAACAATTATTTTAAAATTAAATACGAAGAAAATATTTTGCGGACGCCGTATTGCTTTGTTTGACATAGATTAAAACATTCATATTCACAGTGTAGGTACAATACTACATATACCTAGTATTGTACCTACACCGTGTATCTGAATGCTATGTTTTTGAATAAAAAAATTAATCTAAATTAGATTTCATTGTATATTTAATTAATGGTTGAGTTATGAGTAAAAGGATATGAAATCAAATAATTAAATCGGTTCATAAATATACAAAAAACCTTTATAATATTGTAAAGTATTTAACCATAAATAAATAAAAAGAAGAAATTAATCAATCAAAAGAAGAAATATAGACCGATTTCCTTGGCCACTATTGTCGCGAAGGTGCTTGACGGTTTGCTGAACATTCAGCTTGAAAAACACCTACAGATACACGACAACCAATTCGGTTTCAAGTCAGGTCTCTCTACTGAAACGGCTATATTGTGTCTGAAGCAAACTGTCAAGTACACGGATAAAAATACACCCATATTTGGGTGTTTTCTGGATTTGTCGAAAGCGTTTGATCTGGTTTCTTACGATATTCTATGGCAAAAATTACGTCAAACATCGATGCCCGAGGAATTAATACGTACTTTTGAATATTGGTATGGGAACCAGATCAACGTTGTTAGGTGGTCGGGGGCGTATTCGACACCATACGGGTTGGAGTGCGGCGTGAGGCAGGAGGGGCTGACATCGCCGAAACTCTTTAGCCTATATGTGAACGCGCTTGTGGAGGAGCTCAGTAGCACGCATGTCGGCTGCCATATTGATGGAGTGTGCCTTAATAATATTAGTTATGCGGACGACATGGTGCTGCTGAGTGCCTCTGTAGGTGGATTGTCGCAGCTGCTTGACATTTGCGAAAAATATGCTATGCAACACGGTTTGAGTTACAATGTTAAGAAAAGTGAGTGGATGGATCTTTCAGGCTCGGGGAAGGTCCCTAAGTCAAATACCCAAACTTAGATTGAATGGTTTTCCTCTTAAAAGGGTAGAACAGTTTAAATACCTTGGGCACATTCTAACCCCGGATCTGAAAGACGATGCAGACATGGAAAGGGAGCGTAGAGCGTTGTCTGTTCGTGCGAATATGATAGCTCGCAGATTTGCTCGTTGTTCGAGGGACGTCAAAATCACCCTATTCAGGGCATTTTGCACGTCTTTCTACACGAGCAGTCTGTGGGTGAGCTATACGCAAAAGCAGTACAACGCTCTACGCGTACAATACAATAATGCTTTCAGGGTGCTGTTGGGGCTGCCTCGCTTCTGTAGCGCCTCGGGGATGTTCGCCGAAGCGCGCGTGGATTGTTTTTATACAACCATGCGCAAGCGGTGCACATCCCTGGTGCGCAGGGTGCGGGTCAGCCCGAACAGTATCCTGCGTTGGCCTTTGCGGAACTCGTACTGACACGGGCCGCAAGGGCCAATGGGTCCACAAGTGTGTGAACACTATCTATAATATTGTTATTAGTATTCTTGTGTATAGATAAATGTATGTATACCTTATTCTGTATAGTGCTATCTTGTATGTATATATATATATTTGTTGTTTAAAGAAAAATTAAGTTTAAATAAAAAAAAAATAATCACACAAATAAAAACCCATAAAAAGTTTACGAATTCCAATGAAGTTCGTTAGGCATAAAACTATTAATAGGTATTTTGTCCGGTCTGTAGACTGCAGTTCATATTAGTTTATATTTTTGTTATCGCTGCAGCTGATTGGTTGGATACACAATTGATTACTCACCATACACAATCACACGACGTCATACACTGAAAATCTGTATATTTCAAATTACGAAATTCGAACTTTTTCGGCTGGGGCAACGCACACGTTCACAGATAATAGAATACCCTCTGATATTGCAAGCGACTATAGGCTACGGTAACTGCTTAACATCAGGCGGGCCGTAGCCGTATGCATGTTTGCCACCCAAGTAGTTAAAAAAAATGTTTTCTTGTACGAAGGAACCGTCCATGTATTCTTTTAAAAAAAAATACCTGTACCAGGCCTCCGTCACTCCATGTACTTGCGCGCTATAATTACCTACGGCTCGTCGTACCGGCGACGGACCAAATTCAATGCGGTTTTCGCAAGCGAAGCGCACGCACGTTGTTTAATTCTAATCGTTCTATTAATTTTTTCTACACTAAAAATTAATAACCGAGAATTTAGAAAGGATAAGAAATTTATATAAAAATAAAACTCGTAACTTTTAAAGATTTTTTTATTTTACCTACATACTGACCTATATAATTATGTTTTAGATGTATTGCACAGTCAACAATTTTAAACTACCACCTATAGTCAGAACATATTCACAGTTCTCAATAAAATAGGCACAAATAGTTATTTATGTTAATTTAATTTTATCAAAGAGGCAGCCCCGCGATTGCTGTGGGATCGCGCAGTGCGAAGCAATCACAACTGTACGCTTGAGTATTTAGGCACATTTTAGCATGCAGCGGTTGCTGACGCGACAGAGTAGGCTATTATAGCAGAAGGTATTGGTAATTTTCTTCGCATGCTGACGCGACAGAGTAGGCTATTATAGCAGAAGGTATTGGTAATTTTCTTCTGAGTGAAGTATCTGTTACGTAGTAACTATTTAATAATCTGTGCCTGTACGGCTTGATTGTTTGGCATAAATTGCAATCTGCTTTAAGTTTCAGTTTAGTTTGACTCCTTAGTCAGGAGAGTGACCTTTTCAAAATTTGCAAATATTTTACTGCAATAGGTGTCCTTAACTGTAAAAAAATATCTTGCTATGATAGTCTGTATAAGGTTAGGTAAATAATAACTAAGACTAAGTGAGATTACATGTTTATTTTGCATATTGATGCATTTTTGTTTTACACTTGGATGCTAAGCTAGACTCGATTACAATGGAATAGACACTACAGAACTGGTTATGATAAACTATTTAGATAAATTTCACAGTGTCCTTTTTATAAGGTATCCTTAGACAGTTTTATTTTAAAGATCAAAATACGATATATATAATATAAGGCTTATAACTAAAGACGTTTCTTAATTTAAGTGTGTATACCTTCATGGCTTTCTGCCTCGGACTTCCGGGTCATCAATTTGCATTCAAATATCTATGAAAATAAACAATATTTATGAAATTTTTAGGTTTGTGAAATATTAAACAAGTTTTGTTTAGTCCTACAATCTAGCATTTTCATGTCTTTAACAAAATGAAACAAGATATAGGGCTTTAACATAATATGTGAAATCCCTAAAGTATCCACACTTAATTTACAAACATACAATACATAAGCGAAATAACGCAATCGCATGATACAACAACTAATTGATGACCTTGGAGGGATGAAATAATGATGAATCGATGACATCTTTAAATAACTGATGAATCACATAAAAGTTACTAGGTACTTATAGGAATATATAACAAAAGAGCCGTTTGTTCTGTGAGCTACCTAAATCTAAGTTGCGTTCGCCATGCAGTAGGTACGCGCTCTTACTAGAATACCTAATACATACATATTAATAAAACGGACTATAAACTATGCTTAGCAAAGACTAAAATATTAAGAAATGAGTTTTTTAAAGATATCTGGAAGACCTCTTGGTATCGGTGCTACACAAAGATTAAGCGTTATTTCGTTGATGTATTGTATCATGATTATATTTACTAATACCGAAATGGTAATCCAAAGAGTATAAGATGCTAATATACTTAAGGGAGACACTGTGAGTGTGAAATCGACACCTATTTTATATAATGTCAATCACATAGATATTACATGTATAGATATAATATAATATGTATAGTAACATTTACCAAGTAAACTTCCTAATGAATTATTGTGAATGGTAATGATGTGGATACTTATTAACTTAAACAGACAATGGACACAATAAATATCATGTTATGATATAATGGTAGATGAAGTTTATATAAAACGTTTTAACACTGTCTTTTTATAGAGTATTTAAATATTGACTTGAAAAAAAAAACAACTTTTTAAATATATTTTATAAAACAAAACACCTAGAAATTCAAGATGTAACAAAACATTCTTGGTCAAGATTTGACAAGTAATTTATAAAAGTGATGATGGAGCTAAATGTTCATCTAAATGTGTCTACACATTTCATTATTGTACCGTAACTTTCACGTATCACGCAAATAATATTATTAAAAATGTTAGGAAACGCTGCAGTAGTCACTCAATGCAAGTAACTACGTTTAAAAAATCCTTTCATCGGCTAAATTTAAAAATCTTTTAACTCTGTTTTAAATGAAATAACCTAGTTGACGTAAATTGTTACCAACTTTTTGAAAAGTTATTTCTATAAAAAGACCGTTAAACAACTTATATTTTTATATAAATAAGTATTACAATTTAGATTTGATATTTAAAAAAAACGCATTTTAAAATTTAGCCCACGACACGACTTATTATAAAATCAATCACGTGACGACATTTACGTATCAAAAATATAATGATGTGTTTAAATCTAAAGTGAACTCTTATTTCCAAAGCAGTCAGTTATATTTTGTCATATGCGAATCTCATGCATTACTCAGTCACAGTCTTACTTTTGCATTTTGACTAAGTAGTTTATTGGTTATTGTCGCTCAGTCTGTTAATCCTCTCTCTCTCGCTCTTTCCCGCTACCTTCATATAAAAATCGTTACAATATTTGACAAAATATTCACAAAGAGAAGTTTGTTACATCTTGCATAAAACAGCAAACTTAACATAAACGTGTTACACTTGGTACAGTAAAAATTAAGATGCAGTAGATGCTGAGGCTAATCGTGCTCTACCTTCAACAACTAATTGTTTATTTAAATATATATCTTCATCAGTGGATGTGTCAATAAGATCAAGCGTTAATAGTGGCTCGGTAGGATTCAACGGATCCTTGCCAACATCTTTACAAATACCGACAAACTGCTGTTCTACACACAACTCCTGGAAACGAATGCAGTCTTCTACGGTCCAGTCTTGGTGAAGCGGCCATACATCTGTAAGCAATAATAATGAATATTAAGAGTAAATGTTTTTTAGAGTTTGGGTGTCTTTTGTGTCCGTAATTAGTATGTTTGTGAAGTCTCCAGCGACACATGGCTTCTTCTCTAATTTCAATCAATCAGCCTATCGCAGTCTACTGCTGGACATAGGCCTTTCCCAACACGCGCCATAGCCCACGGTCCTCCGCCTTCCGCATCCAGTGCGTCCCAGTGACCTTTTTAAGTCGTCGGTCCACCTAGCTAGGGCCGCCCTACCTTACGCTCACCAAGTCAACTTCTCTAATGTGCCAGTTGCCTTTAAAACACTCACACTGGTGTGCATAATTATGAACGAAGTGAGAGTTCAATCGAGTCGACTTTTGCATGCCACATACTTCATATCATATTCTTAGAGCGGTAAAAGTCACTTATTAGCTAATACATGTTCTTACCATAGAGTCGAGCTTTGATGGCCTGGGGTGGCAACGAGCGAGCAAGTGGAGCCCCGGGCGGGATTGGTCGCAGATCTTTATTTTCAAACAATGCCAAGTCTCCATAATCACAGAAATTAACAGAAACCATCTGGTCGGAAACTGTGTTTGCAACTATCACCCTGAAAATGCGAGCAAACTATAAATTGAAATTTCAAAAACTGGCAAGTTCTTCCACTTGTTTCCTGCGGAAGCAAATTTAAATAGATTCACGTGTATTAAGGGCGATTGCCACTGCCCATGTTTTCATACAAACGTATTCCTGATTTTTCGTCCTAGATTTTGATCCTATATAGATATCAGGTTAGGCCAAGACGCATGGTTTCGTTTTTTGGATAAACTTAAGGCGGAAACACATATGAAACCGATATGCTTCTGGCGCGATAAGCCACGTAAATGTGTTTCCGCCTTTATTCTTATAGAATTTTTGACAATTATTTAAAAAACGCATAAGATTTATAAACGGCCCCAAATAAACGTCTAGGGAACAATATAATGGCATAAAACTAAAAAAAATAAAAAACGAATCATAGCGTCATACTCTGGTTCTTTGCCGAGTGGTTAGTGAAAACAATTAGGCAATATATAATCGGCCAATAGCAACCCATATATGACCCACTGCTGGCCACGGGTCTCCTCTCCTCCATCAAGAGAGAAAGAGGATTTAGGCATTATTTCACACACGCTGGCCTAATGAAGGTTGGTGAAGCAGACATGTCTTTAGAATTTCTTTTAAGACATAAGTCGGCGTGTTTGCGTCGGTTCCGGTCGTTTCCTATCGGACTCAATGGGACGGCAGCCTGACACGACCGGACCCGGTGTAATCAAAAGTGCATCTGTGTTAGCGTACACACTTTCCGAAACCAGTCTGGGAAACTTAATCTTTAAAGTTCTTCTTACCTGTACCAAGAATTGTCTTTTTCATAAAAGACGGTGTACAATTCTCCCTTATCTGGTGCCGGCGGTGCATCCAGTTCGGATAATTTTGGGCATTCAGTTTGTAGCGTCATCATCATTGTTTGTAACGTGTTTCTAGTACTATTTGGTTGGACCTGCAGAATAAAGCTTATGTTAACCATGAGTTATTTTCAACAAATCGCATTTGTCCGAATAGTAACTTTATATGGAGCGTCTAAATTGCAAAATAACACTTGTGAAAATAATGTATTTTAGCTAATGAAACTTTACCCACTCACTTTCCATATTTATTAATCCTTTTATTCAATATATTTATTGTATTAATAAGTCTTTTTTACTTTGATGTGTTATAAATCGCATCTAAATAACTTACAACAAAGTTCCAAGGGTTAGCTGCCATCGCGATGTAAACATCAAAGCATTTTCCAGGCGCAGGTAGGAGTGGCGGCGGCAGTGCAGTGCTGGAGGTGACGGACCGTTCATCGCCTAACATCGAAATGCTGCGAAATATCCGCTCTTTTTTCTTGTTCAGTGCCTCCACGTGGTTTGTCGGCTCCTCTTCTTCTTTCAGTTTGCCACTAAACATTACAATATTATTCTTTTATAATTTGTACGCTAAATTTGATAACGCATTGGTTCAATATTTGGTATTTTGCGGACGTTGCTGGAAGGGTGAAGGAAAGCATCACGTATTGTGATAAAATTTTAAAGAAAAAAAATAAAATCTAAAGGCATGTTTGAAAACCAGTATTAGGTCAGCAAGTGTAGATTAAGGTTTTAACTTCTATACTAATATTATAAAGCTGAAGAGTTTGTTTCTCAGATCTCAGAAAGTACTGGTTCGATTAGAAAAAAATTAATATTTAGCATTACAATTCTTATTTATTGATCAAAAAAACGGATTAGGCGCACAATGCCACATTTTCAAAATTACATATTGACGCAAAATGACACATTCGCAAAATGTGTTTTCTCAATATGCCACACTAGCAAAAGGCCACACTAGCAAAATGCCACACTCGCAGAATTCCACGTAGCAAAATGTCACACTAGCAGAATGCCACAATAGCAAAATGCCACACTATCAAAATGACACATTCTCAAATAATGTTTATTAGATTAACACATAATGTGCTACTTACTTTAATGACAATAAAAGAGTCACTTCTTGCAGTACTGCATGTATGTTCATGATTTACAAATAAAAAAATGAGTTTATTTCAGTATTTATTAATTTATTTTATTTTAATATAAAATAAATTAAAAATGTAATCTAAAATAATGGATGTTGCTAAGAATCATACAATAAACAACAAAAGATTATAACTTTTTTCAAAAAGTTTAATTTTTTGTATATATTTCCTATTAGGTTATATTTAAAAATTTTTGAATTTAGTAATTTAGTCTGCCCTGCACCTAAAAGTTACACAAAAATCAGCTTATTGATTGTAATCTGTATAATAAGCAGTCTCCAACTAAAAAAATCACTATTTGTATAATTGCAGAAAAATAACTTTGCGCAGAAATTCCGGCAGTGTCAAACACTTACCTACCCCTTAACTTTTGTAACAATTTATTATATTGTTCATCAAAATGGATATCTTTACGTTTTCGATTCTACCGGATTTCATGAAATAAGGATTGTTGATATATATTGTCCCAGTATTTACTTTCTTGCTGCAATTTGTATACGAACAGATAAAGTGAAGGTTTTTTGGGGATACGTCTGTCAATGCTGTGATGCCAGCCTTCAACGGCATTTGTGGTTCTATGTCTTTGGTTTGCACAGCTTCAAATAGATGAAAGTAGTGTCGGATACCACTGATTTTCATAATAGGTTTGGATTTTTTTCATTTCTGGTGTATCTGGTGAGATATTTAAAATTTCGAATATTTGACATTATGCGAAAATGGCATTTTGCGCAAAGGCATTTTGCGAAAATAGCATGTTGCGAAAATGGCATTTTGCTAATGTGACGTTTTGTGATGTGGCGTTTTGAGAATATGACAATTTGAGAATATGTCATTTTACGAAATTCGATTATGTCAATTTGAGAGTGTGGCATTGTGCGCCTAATCCAAAAAAACACTCTACTTTTTATATACTAAATGTTTTCATAACTTAAATAATACATAATGGATTTCGTACAATACATTTTCGAAAATAATCGCCTCACGACACGTTTTCAAACTGCAATTTTATAGTGTTATCCGTGAATTTATAGCCTAATGCCTGATAAATAAAAAAAACAATCAAATATACTGACTGCTGCAAGAAATCATACTCCATGACGATCGCGTTGTTGACGGAGGCGAGGATGTGCTGCGGGCCCGTGCGCACGAACAGCTCGACGTGGGGCGCGTGCGCGGGGCTGGCGGGCGCGCCGGCGGGCGGCAGCGCGCGGCACAGCACGCGCTGCCCCAGCAGCAGGGAGCGCAGGCGCGCCACCATGGCGCCCGCCGCGCGCTCGGCCGCGCCCAGCCGCACCGACAGCGCCTGGGGGGATTTTTAAATTAACAATCGTCTAATGTTTATTAGCTAAATTTATGTAATCGTTTTTGTTTGTGTACATATTTTTTATTTTGTGTGTTATTTCTTTAGCTGTTTCTCATGTTAGCCGTATGCCCTAAATATCAGGGTTGTCGATTTTTAAAAAATTTCCAATATTTGGGCTATGGCGCTCCCGCGGACCAAAGATATTCGAACTAAGCGACAGCAGTGCGTCTGCAGCGCTACTTCCGCGCGACACTTTGCGGCAAATTTGAAGCTCTTATATGAGAAATATTGGGTATTTAAAAAAAATATTTTGACAGCAGACATTATTTGATATTTAGGACATAGGGCTAACATGAGAAACATAGCCAAAGAAGCCCCCAATCAAAAAATATGACGGTCCATACACTAAACATCCTATATAATAATACTAGCTGTTGCCCGCGGCGCCGCCCGCGTGGATGTCGGTTATCGCTGTAGCCTATTTGTTATTCCAAACCATAATCTATCTCTGTGCCAAATTTCATCCAGATCCGATCAGTAGTTTTTACGTGAAAGAGTAACAAACATCCATCCATCCTTCCATCCATTCTTACAAACTTTCACCTTTATAATATTAGTAAGGACACAGATAATATAATACTAGTACAGATACCCCATCCCATACAAAGAATTGGTTCCCTGCTAACTCGGGCTAACCGTGGGGCTAAATTTTTACTAACTATACGACACTAGATGTCTATATCCAACAGATTACGTGCATACACATAAAATCAACAGATGGCGACACTTTATGACCGAATTTATTTATGTTAAAGAAATTATATTCTTCTGATAAAAAACTGATGATAAAGACCACAGATCGCCACCTGAAGTTCTCAATTATAAGTATTTTACGGATGGCGATTAAATAAGTTTCCAAGTTTTTAAGGTTTTTGAAATTCTGCAACTTGCCGTACTGAAGTCGGTTTTTTTTTTGTTAAAATTATTATAGAATGAATTGACACAGGGTGTACATATTCCACGCGAACGATGCGAGTAAGGTCGCGTTATAGACAGCGAACGCGATAATGAAAAGGACAAATTTAGTAAATCTAAACTAATATAAGAGGAAAGATTAGATTTTTTTTGTTTATTGTGTCTGTGCCCCCAAATTGCTAAGCCTCAGACTTTAGTTGGTGCCGTTTTTGCATCTATGTTATATTTGATCGAAGATAATTTTACTAAAACTACACTGTTGTGACGCCTTGTTTGAATAGTGATGTATCAGAACTCTTTGATACTTAATATCGGACAAAACGAAGACAGTTACTATAATATAGATTATTTTGGATTAATTTGATAACATTAAAAACCTTGACGTTAACATATGAATCCAAAGTACAATGTAATTACATATTTTGTACATACCTTTATATATCAATACCAAGTGATAATATTTTTTTGTTATACCTATTGCTTTAATTACCTGATATGGAAAGGAGTTCAGTGCCGTCGAGAATGCTTGTAATGGCACCAGGGACGACAAAGGCGCTCGCAAAATCAGTCCGCTATCTACGAGCTGCGTTCTCACGGTACCCTCTCCGTCAAGTCCGCTTATAATCGTGCAGCGAACCCTGGCAACGGAACAATAAATCATCCATCACTATAAATTATAATTGTCTCGGTAGCACAGCGTAAATTATTCAATATCCGCCCGAAGATCAGCTTCACGCCCGATACGAGGCACTATATAACATATGACCAAAACAACTGTCGAAATGTGGAAAAGACACCACTTAGTCAAAAGTATAGTACGCACCAATCTCCGGCGAGCGTGCGCACGATGTAGAGCGTGGCGGCGCTGGGCGCGGGGGCCTGCGGCGCGGCGGGCAGCGGGCGGCGGTACGGGCCCGCCGTCAGCAGCGCCAGCGCGTCGCGCACCAGCGCGCTGCCGCCCGCGCGCGACACCCACACGCGCCCCTCCTCCGTCACGCACCCCACCTCCACCTCGCACGGTTTCTGCGCATACAGACAACTGTCAACTACCTACGACCGACGACTCGACAGTTTTGACTGATACATAATACCGCTTTAAATAATTATGCATCGGGATTGTTTTTTATCAGAGATTTGCATATTTACAGATTTTTTAACAATTGTTATGAAAAAATAAAATATGTAATGCATATAAAATTGAATTTTTAGTTATAGTAACGATGCGGTTCAACTCTTTTCATCTCCACTTGCATCACACTTACGCCCTGCTTTTCTTGCTATCATGTCTTCTATAACCTTAATATCTTCCTCCCCTCTTGTCTCCACTTTCACCAAGAGTTATGTTATGGCCGCAGCACCCGCGTGAATTTTTTAGGAAAAGGTACCTGTGTGATTGTGAACGCGGCGGCTATGCAAAAATCGTGCACGATTTCCTTGTTCAGATTGAGATCGCGCGGCGTGGAGGTGTCGTAGAGCACGACGACCACGGACGGGTCGGACGGGTCGTGCCTGGTGCCGGGCGCGGCCACCAGCACCTCGCCCTGCAGGCGCCGCCGCACCATCTCAGTCCCCAGCGTGCTCGCCGCCAGCTCCTCCGCGCCCTCCAGCCGGCACAGGATCGCCTGTCACATTAACAAAACGATGAACATACAATACATTATCTCACTTGTCCTTAACTAAAGTTAACGCTTAGTATCATCGCAGTGAGTTTTTTGCGACTAAATGAGAAGAGATATTACATGCGCGACTGCACAGGAGACCAAATTACATTGTGTGTATTGTCAATTTGTAATTAGACGCCTGGTGAAAGTGCGTGTTTGTATGTATGTATGTGTGAGTAATGTGTACTAAAATACTAAATCTTAAAGTCTGCCCATTAGATAAAGTATCTTGTAACAAGACTAACCTGCGCTGGTATTTTTCTAAATGCTGGTTCTAATATTTTTATTTTTGATATGTGCACAACATCATCGTCACCATGATCACCGAGGAACACCGACGCAGTGTCTCCTTTAATTTCCAAAATTTTAGCGCGTTGCCATCCCCCATCGTCTAAATTTACTGCATACCTACAATGAGTAAACTTCTTGTAATTCCGATGGAATAATTCTTACATCTAATGCTCATCACAACTCTTTTGCTACCAGAAACTTTGACTGACGTGCGCATAATAACTCACAAATTGTACTGGGGTCAAATAGAGGATCATCAAAATACAAACCTTTCTACAGTTAGGTATTACCAAAGTCAACATTATTTATGAAAACAATTGGTTGCTTTAAACTATTAATAAAACATGCAACATTAAATTTTGTTGTAGCAATCCCGTGTATTTTAAGGACTAAAAACATAGCCTGTCCTAATTAGATATTATTTCGTATTTTAGACCCGACAAACGTCCGGTCTAAATCCCATGAAAAATAAACTTTTAGTGTTGCTTGTTTTCATTTTGCAGACATTTTTCATTGATAAATAAAATACGGAAATGTAGTCAGTAGTAGTATCATATTTAAAATAATATTATGCAAATAGGTCCAGCCATTATTATGTATCCGCTCATCAACGAATAACGTTAACTTTTATTAATATAGAGTAACTAAAGTATTTTTTTAATACCTAGAAACCTTTGCATGTGCCAACTAAAACTGAACATCATTTTAACTAAATTAGAACATGGGAGAAGCTAAAAAGACATAATATATAATGTCTGTCATAAGATCATTATTGATTTTGATTTAAATATTGTAGACTTACCAAGCATTTTTAATTAACATAGATTTGTCCACAGGTGTGCCAGAACGTTCATAATATTCTGGTAACTGGTCTACTATGACATCAGTGTAGGCCTCCTAAAACAACAATCAAATTTCATACATGGACACATGATGTTCTGATGAACATAAACGGTTTTAAAATATATAATAGGTACAGTATGTGTATGGTTCTTTTTTATAATACAGTATAAAAACTGATAAATCAGTTTTAACTCAGTTTTCAATCACCATGCAAGATTTGAAAAGACTTGCGTTACAAAATTTGCGTATCGCCTATAAATACAACTATAGTTATTAAAAAAGGGGGGTAGATTTATCTATTAGTGTCAAAAAACAGAAATATTTATTTAAGTTTTTGGCATTGCACATTACATAAAAAAGAGTAAAGTAATTTTAAAAAAACTTACACAAATGTCTGTTCCTATAATTCTAAGCCAAATTTCGAGTGACGAATTAGCTGCAGTTATGTACACGTTCCAACAGTCCTCATTTGGAAATTGTAATGGCGGTAAATCACTATCCATGGCATCTTCAATAATTGTAGTATCTAATGGAATGGGTGTTTCCTGATCAGAAAAATGAAAACATAGTCATAATAACTTGTGATAAACTTGTTTCAGAAGTACCTGTGCTATGACAACCAGACCCCCGCGGTCGGTATTATGTCTAGTTCTTGTTACCAGCGTGTTCTAACGATTTGCTATGTCCATTTCTGCGAATGACTATTTCTCTATATGTATTTTTATCTCAATGTGTATTTTTGCAATTGCCTAATTCTTGTTTCGTCTATTTCTATTATTAACTGGCGGCCCGCCCCGACTTCGTCCGGGTTAAACTATTTTCAGCGCAACTTTTTTTTTTACATAAGAACCTTCTACTGACACAAAACAACAAACACAACAAAAAAACAATTACTGAAATCGGTCCAGCCGTTCACGCGTGATGCCGTGACCAAGGGAAATAGGGATTCATTTTTATATATAAAGATAATAATAAAATTATTTAATCAAATAAAAATCCTTTGTGTTAGTTACAAATTATACCCTAGTGTTAGTAAAAAAATCATAATTTAATACATTAAAAACACATTATTTAAGATTATTATTCATAATTCATGAATATTTCATTTAATTTAAATGAATAGGGAATTCATTAAAATAAATAAATATAATATTATTACAAGCTTTTAATTATCTTGCAATGTATGTTTGTTTGTGTAGGTCAAATCTTGCAAACAAGATTTCTACTAATTAAATATTCCTAAAATGATAATGACAACTAAAAGCTTATGGGATTTTTGAACAGAAATCAAAAAAATGGAAACAAAAAGCAATATTTTAATTAAATGAAGCAAAATTAAATAACGTGTTCTTTACGATTTAAATATATGATTTTTATATGAATTAAAGTTTTATTTCTAATGCGATTTATAACCAAGCACTTAATTTTATAATTTTTAATTTACACTTAGACGTAAAGCCAGTTTCGTATTATACTAAAATTTCACGACAAAGTGCCAATCGCACTTTTTTTTTGCATTTGAGTTCAGCAAGCTGCTTATTATTTTTTTATGAATACAACATTAAGTTATTATTTTTTTATGAATACAACATTGTATATTGTCAGGGCATGGCACCATTATAATTAAAGTCCACGATTGGTGTTTCAGTGTAAATAAATCTTACACAGAAACATTATAGAACCTGAGAGTTCTGGCAAAGTTTATAATCATGCCCATCAAAAAGGTTTTAAGTTGTAATAGAGTAAAATCCAAGACTATTTTAGAACTTAGAAGTTTCCTTGCAAGGTTATATTGACGTTAAGTGAAGGTTGTAAAAGTTATATTTGGGTTCGGTATAAGTAGTTCGAAAGGTTCTGAATTTAAACTATAGGTTTTGCTGTAGCTCTTAAAAATGTTCTAAAACGTGGGCTCTTTTTGCACTCAGAAGGTTAATATAAGGTTAACATTATTGAGCCTATTAAGACTTGCTGTCCGCTTTCCATACAAAAGTTCTAAATCTAAAGCCTTTTCAAAACGTTTCTAACAACCAAATTGTTACTTGGGTGTCCTATGAAGCTGATATTTGGTAAGTATACGTAAATTCGATGATTATGTACTAATTTAGTACAATGGAACTGGTCTGATAATGCAATCAAAAGGCGGCTATAGTAATTACGCAAAAAAAAAAGATAATTCTGCCTTGTTTGGGCTCGTTGGACTTGTTTTAGGTGTGATGAAGTTAAAAGGTAGCCTTAGGGTCAGTGCAGACAGAGAGGAATAATCCCCGCGCGGTCTCGGGCATTTTCTTTACGGATCGCGTATGATTCCCGCATATCTTCGAGGACGCGCGAGCATTTTTTATCAGGTTCAAGCGTTTATACACTTTATTGCAATAATTTTAAAGTTTATTATTTACGCACTTGATAGCGTTAATAAAATCCTCTCCACTGCGCTCCGTTCCGTCTGCGCTGAGCCATAGAAAATCCTCAACGAAACAAAATAGCCCCATCGTGTTTGACCTTAATTTGCTTCGTTATAGATGTTATAGATATTTCTCTTTACAAAATTATACTTTCTGTAATTAAATATGTTTGGCTAGTTGCAGAAAATACAAAGTCGATAGACGCGTATAATATTTAAGGAATACCCTGAAAGACGAGAAACACGTGTAGTATGCGGTTTTACAGAATAATTTCTCGTAGATAATCTACACTCAATCTTACATAATTCGTTATTTTTCGCGGAACTTTACACTGTAACGGAGCACGACAGCGACTGAAGTAATTGTTTGAAAATTATGATCAGTTGCACGACGTTTTTAGTTATGAACGGCGCGCCCGACCTGTCCACAAGGCCATTCTATCCCTTATTCCCTTTTCTGTGTGTGTTGGAATAGAGTCCACGACCACCTGCTTATCAGTTAGGATCACTAACCACTCAATCAACAGGCAATTAAAAACATTAAATAATACAATGCTTATTAAATTCATATCATTTAAAATACATACCTCTGTTTTGGGAAGTAAAACTAAGAGTCCATTAACAACTCGATCTTTGACTATTTTTGGACAAATCTCTACTAACTCTTGCCAATTACTTGGCAAATTTTCACCGTACTTCTGCCTAAAAAAATATAATATGTGAGTATTTAACGACACAATTATTTTACATAATAAAATAATGATAATAGTAACTTATATATATTTTCTATTGCTATCTTCTCCACTACTTTGTGAAATTTCAAAGTCGTAAGATGTCGTATTAACCTTGGTTCTGTTCATCTTTTTTTTTATACTACCAAGGTGGCAAACAAGCATACGGCCCGTCTGATAGTAAGCAGTTACCGTAGCCTATGGACGTTTGCCACACCAGGGGTGTCACTCACGCGTTGCCGACCCTTTAAAAACCTTATAACTCCTTTCTTGAAGAACCCCATGCTATAGTCTCTTGGGAAAACCACGGCAGGGAGCTCATTCTAATCTTACGTGGTAAGAAATTCCTCTGGAATCTTACGGTATGGCATGTTTGAGGTGCAAGGATGTGAGGATGAACTCCCTGTCGGTGGGGAGAGGTGCGTTGATAAAATGTGGCCGTGGGCATCATCTCAAACAATTCCTCAGAACACAGACCATTGTATAGGCGGTAGAACACACACAAGGAGGCAAAGTCTCTCCTTAGACTTAGTGGATAAATACCGCCTGTGAGCTTGGGATCGTCAACAATCGCAAGAGCAGCAGTCTTTGGCCCGCGGTAAAGTACCACTTTGCCCTGTTGAGCACACCTAGCTTTCTAGATGCCAGCTTAGCCTTGTCTTCCAAGTGATGTCAGAACTGGACATCGCTAGAGATGTCGACGCCGAGGATCCCAATGCTCTTGAATATAGTAAGGGCTGTGTCTTGGAATCGTGAAGGCCATAGCAAATGGGGCTTTCTTAGCGGTGAACGCGCAAACTTGTGTCTTACTGGGGTTAAATTGGACTAAATTTAGTCGTCCCCAATCAGAGACTCTGGAAAGAGTGCTACTAATTTCAGACACAAGTTTTTCGCGACTTTCTTTAACAATGGAACGTCGAATATTTGCACGGCCTGTGTAAAAAGTGTCCCCGTCGGTGCTGTCGTCCGCATAGCAATGAATGTCGTCGATAGACAACATATCATTTATATGCAGCAGAAACAACGTCGGGGACAGCACAGAGCCTTGCGGTACGCCAGCATTGATGTCTAGGCGATCCGAGCAACAACCGTCAACGACAGTTTGTATGCTTCTGCTGAACAAAAAGCTGGCAATCCATTCGCATTATTCCTCGGGGAGTCCGTATGGCAAAAGACTCCGGTGCCAGACCCGATCGAACGCCTTAGCTATATCTAGGCTAACCAGCAGGTTGTGCAGTTTGTGGGCGCACGGAAGGGCCCCTAGTCCCCCCCCCCTCGAAGCAGGACCGGGCCCACCCCAGTCTCCTACTCCGGCACGACCACTACTTCGGGGACTTTACACGGAAGGCGATTTAGCCTCCCGGGGCGGATATTAAGTATTCCCCGGGTTCGGGAAGCCTACAACCCGCGGGCGGTCAGCGGGCAACCGTTTCACTAGGTCTCCCGGACCGCCGCGCCCACACTCTGCGCCTACACCGTCCGAAGGCTACTCGACACTAGCTGGTTCTCCCACTGTCACTACAGCAACCCTTCCTAGATGAGCTCTGGAGACCTTACTCACTCGCAGGAAGACAACATGATGCTGCTGACTGCGGTTTTCTGTAAGGTGGAGGTCCTTCCCCAGTCAGGCCGCTCAAAATCATCTGTATGTATTTTTACCTTGAAACCTTAAATTTAAATTAAAGTCGAAAACAAATCGCTGTATCGACGTTATACGACTATGAAGAGGATATAGGCCATAATTAATATGAAACAAATAGAAATATATAAAGAAAGATTGTACCTGTACAAATGTGGTACTGTATTTGCCCAAAGTCCAGCTTCATGTTCAGATACAAGTTCAGTGAGACAAGCTATTGCATTGCTACTTGAAGAAGTGGGTACGCCGCCAGATTCAGAACTTTCTATGATTGAAAGTAACTTTACAGCAGCTACTTCTTTCGCTAATTCTTCGGATGGAGATGAGTCTGGGTATGAGGATGCTGCGTAAGACGTTCCTACCTAAAAAATCAAATATGGCTTTAAATAATAAGGCATCATTTTAAAAAGTGGTATTTTTTAGTTTTATTTATTATATTTATTTAAAACTTTATACATAAATTTGTTAAAGTTTGACATGCCGGAGGCATTATCAACTAGTCAACCTTAGGGTGATGCAGAGATAAACAAACTAGGCGCATGTTAAGAGGAATAAATGTAGATATCTTTATGTAACATAATTTAAATAAACATATTCAATAACATATAGTATTATTATTATATTATCCAACCCTTTAAACGTAATAAGGGTTGGTGGACACCTTGATTTCTACTTTTTACCATATTCTATACATTAAAAATCAATGGATTAAGTAAATACTAACTTTTACTGTACAGTCGTAACTGGCAGGTCCACGTTTTGGTCGAATCTCATGCACCTTATACATTGGTTCTGCAAGTCCCAACTTTTTACAATACCACTCTAACTTGATGACACTTGACGTGGATTCTGGTGGCGGCTCTAAGTTATGAGCCGGCACAACATTAGTTACTGGGCCACTAGCTTCCTAAAAAAATAATATAATTTAAGTATCTGTTTGTAACGACAAAATACCGGCTTTTTACTTAATGTCTATACGGTACTTATAATAAAAAACAATTTAAAATCTTTTTGTTTGGCTATCAGTTTCTTCCAACTAATAATCCTTGAAACGGCAGCATCGTGTTTAACGGGACTTTTACTGACACTTGGGCTACTTTTATTTAAGACTAGCCGCATATCCCGGCTTCGCACAGGTGGAATTTCAAAAATAAAGTATAGCTCATGTTACTTGTTAATAATGTAGCTTTCTTAAGGTTTTTTAAAATCGTTCCAATAGTTTTAGAGTTTATTAATCAAAAATACAACTCTTTCTTTTCTCTTTATAATATTAGTATAGAATGTAAAGATAGTACAGAAAAAGAATAGGGCAAAAACCGGCCATTTCTGGTCACGCACAATGTAGGGTTCCGAAATTACCATTACCAATAATGCGGACTAAGAATAAGGTATTATGGTTTCAGCATTCATGACTTGTCAAAACATAGGACAATGATAACAATTTTGGTAGTCTTGAAAAAAGTCCCATTAAAAGGGTCGCCGGGAAGGGCAGTCACTGCGCCCGGCGGTATTTTATTTTAAAGGTTGAAATTTTAAAATTTGGTAGGTATAAAATTATATGATATCTAATGTTTTTCTTGTTCGTATTTACCTACCATAATATTGGATTCTGACACTCGCCGGCCGCTGCCGCGATAATATTCTTTATATAATTAAATAGAAAGGCTTGAGACAAAATCCCACAGTTACAGATTTCATTAAATTCAAGAGACTTGATTCAAGCCCCAATCTAATTTTAACTTATCCAGTAACATTTAATAATTTAATCGGCTATTACTCGTTAACTTGTGAAGTCTACTTAGCTGTGATAGTCTTCCTTTTAATATGTTTTTTTCACATTTCCAAATACCACCATTTGGCCGGCAGAGGGGGGGGAGGGGTGACATTTGGCTCTAACAAAAATTAGCACTTAAAAGCCTAATATTTCACAAACGAATCTCTTAATTAAAAAAACTGTCTTAAAAAACATACAATATTTTCATAAGACCTATTGAACGATACCTAACACCATGGGGTAGTTAAGAAAAACATCCCCACTTTACATGTACAGGAATACCCTAAAAAAATATTTTTCAAGATTTTATTTTACCACTTTGTCGGCATGATTATTATGTATATTTGTACCAAATAACATATTTCTAGGACTAAGGGTCTCTGAGCTAATCTGAGGAACAGACGGACATAGCGAAACTATAAGGTTCCTTGTTTACTTCAGAACCCTAAAAAAGCCTATAAAATTGTGAACAAAATCCGATTTACAAAAAGAGGTTTATATATCCACGCGAACGAAGTCGCGCGCTATTTAGCAATACAAACATCTTAAAATTTACAAAATAATAATTTAAATTTCTACATACCACACATTCATTATTAGAAGATGGAAATTGTAATGGTATCACATCTGTGACAGTATTAAGACGATCTCTCAAGTTTGATAACCTCTGAGATGCAGACACTTTGTTACTGCGTTTTATTTCCGTGTCACTCTTCGTGCGTATTGGGTGCTTGAACTAAATTTAAAAAAAAACTTATTAAAAAAATATACAACATAATGATCAACTTAGGTTAGCAGATAAAAAATAGCTAAACTGTTATTTTTCTGGCTTTTATAAAGACCACTCCCGCAGTAGGGAACAAGCCCTGTGCCGAAAACTTTTATAAACATACAATTAACGGGCAAAAAGTACACCTAGACTCGGGACACACATTTACGGATCACATAATTTTTTGTACCGTGTGATCGAACCCACAACACGCCTCACAGTGGTAAATGGCGAGGTAACCACTTAAGCTACTGAACCAACCGTGCAGTCAAATACTTTTAAAGGCTTCAATAGATTTTATAGTTCTGCATTTTAATTCCTTATGTTAGACCTGTTTCTTTAATTATTACACATTTAATATTCCACTGCTGAATTTTGTGGAGGCCTATGATAACATAGGCCTCCACAAAATTCAGTCTTGACCTTGTCTATCTGCTGCCTTGTTAAGGCCTGTGTACATTTCACCTTCTACGGTTGTGGTCATTACACTAGAACCTTTCCTTCCCAACAGCCCTCAGTTCTGCAAGCTATATGCACTACATAATATTAATTAAGGCAATCTTTAGAGCTGTCGGTCATTTTGGTTATATATAATCTTTAGCATAATTTTTACCTACCTCTTCAGTGTGCACATTTGATTCTCTCACAGGTTGTGACACTTGTGGCAATTGGTTGGGTCCTCTTAAAGGTTTGTCTACATGGTCGTTTATAATAGTTCTCGTCGTTTGTTTTGCATTCGGATATAAAGGTTTCGTTTCGTTCGATTTGGAATTATACTTATTCTGTAAAATTTACTTAAATAAAATTAAACAGGCCAAGAACATTTAAATTTGATCCTTATAACAACCTTATTATATATTTTTATTGGTTAATACAAAGCTAACTCTAAATAATACAAAGAAGCAAATATTTTTGTCTGTGAAACTTCATACACAAAATTTATGTATAGGCGGACTTAATGCCTGGGGCATTATCTACCAACAACCTTAGGGTGATGCAGAGACAAACAAAGTAGGTGTAAGAAACGCAGAGTGAATAAAATTAGTTGAGTGAGAGGGACAAGATGGGAGAAGGTTATTGGAAGATCGAAGGTTTCTTCTGTCATGCTCAGAGCAGAGATACTGGAAATAAAGAGTTAAAATGGGTAACCATTTCAATTGGGACCAATAAGTTGATACATGGTCATGGAGATTAAAAATTAATCGAATGTAGTTATTAAGAAGACGGTCAAGTTTGTAGAGTAGATCTGCATTCAGGTCGAAATTACACACATCACCAACGTCAACAATAGAAAAAATTAAAGCATGCACAAGCGCTGTCTTAGTTTTTCAAGGAAGGAAATTTTCAAGCGATAAAGAGCAAGTAGGGTTTTGGCAACTTTTTGGCAAACATGGGTCACTTGAGCTCGCCAATTTAATGTACTGTCAATAAATAGGCCTGGGTCTTTAACAGTTGGCGACAAGTTATATGTATTTAACCTGCACAGTAGCCGCTGGCTGCCTACGACAATGGCTTGACATTTGGTAACATTGACGTTAGGCCAAATCTATCAGACCAGCTACTGTGTTTCAAATCACTATTGACCATCTCAACAGCTGATGACACGGTGTCCACGCTGGCCTGGGAGTATACCTGTTAGTCATCGGCATACAGATGATACGCGCATTGAAGATTTTTAGTTATGTGGTTGATGAAAATAGAAAACAACAAAGGACAAAGAATACCGCCTTAAGGAACGCCAGCGTCAATATCGTACCAACTCGAAGATGACTCATCAAGGCGGACAGATTGATGACGACCTCGAACATAGCTAGAGAACCAATCCAGAGCTTCAGATATCATCATATCATTAGATGGGAGAGGATGGCTAGCAGGATGTCCTGACTGACGGTATCGAAGGCACTAGAAAAATCAACCAAGGTCAGTACAGTGACCTTGGTGTCTTCCATGCTCTCCCTGATATTGCCAGTCACTTTCAGGAGTGCGGATGTAGTGCTGTGACCTGGCTTAAAGCCAGACTGTAACGGACTTAGCAAGTTTTATGAATAAATATGACGAGACAGCTGCTTATGCGCACAGGCCTCAAGCACTTTGGACGGGAAGGGAAGAATGGATATTGGACGGAAGTAAAATTTACAATGAAATATAACTACGTTATAGATATGTTTTGTGAAGAGCTGGTGTCTGATGTAGGTTAGCACCTGTATTACAGATCACCAGGTTCCCACCCCATTTTTCCATAGTAAACAATTGAAGTGGTTAGGTACAGGTCTCTAGCGCTCATTTTGGGATGCATTTTGCAATAAACGTATTCCTATACCAGGGATACTCCCATCTAAAGCCTTGGTGTAAAAAATGGGTTGGTAACACGCAAGTGATACCTCTGGTATTGCAAGCGTCCATAGGCTAAGGTAACTGCTTAACATCAGGCGGGCCGTATGCTTGTTTGCCACCCAATTAGTATATTTTTTTCTTTTTTAAAAGTCATCCGAGTTGAGTTCCGAAGCGTCACTTAGCAATTTCTCGATATCCATGCGACCAAAACACCGCATGTGCAAAACTTTAGGTGGGGGTTTGGGAGGTTTAAAGACATAAGATAGGTAAATAAGGTCGTGGTGAGAAAAACCATGTGCAGAAAGCTGACCATGGGATAAGGCTAGGGCAGGAACAGAGGTAAGGATTATGTCGAGCCAGGTGTCCAGTACTTGATTGTTATGGTGAGTGGCTTGCAGTGGTAAAACGTGCAGACAAGCTGAACGGGAACGGTGGGATACAGGAGAAAGGAGGTCGATGTTGAAATCGCCCATGATGATGTGATGTAAATATTCAGACCCTAAAGATTCCAGAATCGTTTCGAGACTGGAGAAGTAATCAATAGAAGGTAGACAAAAAACAACAGCAAGAACAGTTTTAGCACCCTTGACATTAACCTCAAGAAACAAATATTCCGCAGTCGTCGAAGTGTCAGAAATGGAGGCAGCAGGAATTTTGTACGAAAAGTGAGAAATATGTAGGTAGGTAATTAGAAATTATTTGAAGTCAATACATTTAGTCGCAACTCGCACTATCGACCGCATCTATAGCACCCTACATTCACGCGCATATATACGTTTCCGTAGGTACTAAATCAAAATCGCTTTGTCAAATTAACTAATCGCTATCAGCGAAAGCACAAACACACATCAGGATGTACCTTTAAATTGATTTTATCTCACTTTTTTACATGAATCTTATATCTTGTATCCATAATAATCAACTAAAATAGGGAAGTGCACACTGTGTGTTTGTGCATGTGTTTTTATTATATTACTTAGGTGGCAACATACGGTCCGTCTAGTGGCAGTTTTAAATGTTGTTTAAGGGGTGGTGGTGGGGCATTACTTGCGTGTTGCCGTCCCAGAACTTGTAACACCAGGGTTTATAATATATTTATGTATGAAAACTACATTCATTCTCAGAAAATTAGTTTACCTTAATGTCAGTACGACAAAAAGCAAATAGACAATATTAAATAATAAAAATACCTTATGATAAGTGTTGTTATTGAAAGGAGCACTGTCTTTTGCTCTATAAAATTGATTTGAGTATGGGTTGCCGTAATTCGAAGTATAACCTTGAGCCGGCTTTCTCCATGATCCTTGTTTTTTCGGAAATCGATTCTGAAAAATGTCATAATTATCCTTTATAACACAATATTAGTACAAAACCATACTTAAAATAAACGAACTTGAATGAAAATATATTGTTTGGATGAAGTTCGACGACGTGTTGTAACTATTTCTATCTTTCGTTAATTATGACTTGGTATAACACGATCATGCGTCCCGCTTTCAGGATGCCTGGCACTTTTTCGCAAATACCAAGATCAGACCTAACAATAATATCATTTCTCATCCCACTTAAAAACTCTACCCAAAACTTTGTAACTGATTTGTTTCGGTGACGAGCTTGAGCTGGCCTTGTCCATCGGCCATGTTAAAGGCCTGCCCAGGGTGGGTCTTCCAAACATGTAGCCTACTTATTATTAGTGTTCATTGTTTACTAAAAGCTTGAAATGAAAGCTTTTTTATAATTTCGCAGATACATAATTTTAACAAAAAAAACCGACTTCAGTACGGCAAGTTGTAAAATTTTCAGATATTTGTTTGTTACAATCGAATAAAATCGACTGAGCGTCGGGCTGAACACAGGTCAAGTAGGTATTAAAAGCAATATTTAATCTGTGCAATCCGCGCTCAATTCATTCACGTCATTATTTCTTATTAATAGTTGCTTAGCAACAATAACCGAAACTTATCTAATCGCCATCAGTAAAATACTTATTATTGAAAAGTTCCGATGGCCATCTGTGGTCTTTTTCATCAGTTTTACTTCACCAAATTACACTTTCTGAATGCAAATGATTGATTAGTTGTTAAAAATATTGAAATTGCTATATGTGTGCCTATAACTTTTGAGGAGTTCCCTCAATTCCTCATGGATCCCATCATCGGAACTTTCTTTTGATGATAATGGGACCAAACTGGAAGTATGTCCAGTCAGACAAAAAAAGAATTTTTCAAATCGGTCCATAAATGACGGAGTTATGCGGTAACAAACATTGAAAAAAAAAAAATAATAATAAAAAAAAAATAAAAAAAAACACGAATTGATAACCTCCTCTTTTTGAAGTCGGTTAAAAACAAATTACGTCTCGTCAAAAATCACACAACTGCCATGCTCATTATCTTAGTTTGAGGTTGTCTTTGTAGGCAAGAGCACTTCGACCTAATGGGATATTATGTGTCATTCAATTCATCTCTTAGACTTCTCAGTATCTCTCAAAGCTCATTTTCACTGGGCGTTAACTCAAATCTTATTTCACATGCGGAATAAACAGCCAATGTAATTACATCATCGATATACAGCATACGGGTATTCCCCGCAAGTAGGCTAAAAACTAAGAAACTCATCGGCCGGTGTCGATGCGGGGACTCGTACAACACGAACAGTATTGACGATGTGTAGGAGTAAAATCGCTGACTATAAATATAAATTTAAATTTTTCTTGGGTAGGTCATCTATCTATCTATATCTATACTAATACTAGTGGACCTGGCAGACGTCGTCCTGCCGGAAAAAGCTGAAATACCGACAGCAGCGCCACCTACCGGGTCCAATTGTGAATCTAAACCATCCAGGGCCCTACCCGAACACACACACAAAATTTCATCAAAATCGGTCCACCCGTCTAGGAGGAGTTCAGTCACATACACACGCACACAAGAAATATATATATTAAGATTATAAAGCGTTCGCGCGTTCAACCAAACAAACTCTTCATTGTTTGTTTGTTTGGTTGAACGCGCTAATCTCAGAAAGTACTGGTTCGATTAGAAAAAATCTTTTTTTTGTTTAGTAGTGCATTTATCGAGGAAGGCTATAGGCTATATAACATCACGCTATGATCAATAGGAGCAGAGCAGTAGTGAGATATGTTGCAAAATCGGGGAAAATATTCCAAATTACCTCGCGGACGAAGTCGCGGGCGACCCCTAGTATATGTATAAAACATTCAAAGTTGTAACTGATTGACTGCCTGATATATCGACCCACAGGCTAAACTGCTGGTCCTAGCGACATTAAATTGGAGGATGTGTTCTTTGTGAAGTGGAAATATCTACTAAAAAGTTTTCAAAATTCCATCCCTAAGAGGGTGAAATGGGAGTTTGTAGTTTCTTTGAAACTTTATATTCGCACAGGGTATAGCAACCCATACATCGATGGTCTAGAAGACAACTGTGTTAATTACAAAATTTTGATAATTTAATATTTTAATGCCAAATGTATTAAATAAGCATAGAGTAGAGGAAACACATGCTCAGCAGTGGGACATATCGATGGTCTAGAAGACAAATGTGCTAATTACAAAATTTTGATAATTTTATATTTTATTGCCAAATGTATGGTATGGGCATACATTTACATTTACATTTAGTGTAATTAGCACATTTGTCTTCTAGACCATCAATATGTCCCACTGCTGAGCATGTGTCTCCTCTCCTCTATCAAGAGAGAGAGGGTTTAGGGTTTGGTTACATATAGTGGTCAGAATTAAGAACATGATTTATAATGATAGATAGGTAGTATTTTCATTTCACCCTAATTAAAAGTAGATTATGTGTACACCTAACAAATTAAAGCAAAACTTACAAATCTTGGTGCTGACTTTTTACTTGGTTTCTGGCGAGCAACCATAGTAGCTATGTGTTGAGTTTCTTGGCTGGCAATAGCATCAACATACCATTCGCCATTGCTTTGAGTCACTTTGAAACCAGGCACATCAAGGAATAGCTTATCTAAAGATGGATAGCCAAGCTTCTTAAAAGGTATCCATTCTCCTTGCAGCTCTCTATAATCTCCTGCACATCAAAATATAATTCCAGTTTAAATCAATCACATAGTCACCCTAGTAAAATTATTGACTGTTCATAGAGGTTCAGTGGCTTAAGTGGTTACCACGCCACTACTGTGTGGTGTGTTTTATTCCCACATGGGACATAACTTTGTGTGATCCATAAATGTTTGTTCTGAGTCTAGGTCTACTTTTGTATATCTGTAAAGACGTAAATATCGTGACACGGCTTGTTCCCTAGTATGTTGTAGGTGTATTATCCTACAGTTGCAACAAATATTGGTCTTCTACATAGTAGGTATGTTTAAAAGTTGCCTGCATGCTATATTTAATGTTAAGTAACAGGTTGCCCTGTTTTTGTAGCCCCTTAGGGATGTGTGCTGAAGCTTGTGTTAACTGTTTAATTATGACAATGAGAAAACGAAACGCTTCCCTATTGTGCCAGGTTATACAGTAGAGTTTATATGTCACTTTACTGCTAGCTGTAGCTACTTAGGTACTGGGTATGTGCGAGTGATTCACATATCATCATATTTTGCTGTTAGATTAAGTGCTTAGAGTAGAAACACTGTTAGTATATAATATATTAGTAAAGAATGTTGTTACTAACACAATGAGTCATTAAATGTATATAATTTTAAATATAGTAAAGACAATATATTTTTATTTTTGTTACTGGCAATCAATGAAAACTTTTATGTTGAGAAAGATGAAATTTGGAAAATAATATGTGTGTTTTATTTAAGGATTGTAAGCCTTTTAGGATGCTTATGTCAAGCATCCTCTAAGATAGGATTTTTGAAAATTCAATCCCTAAGGGGCTACACAATTGTGTAATCTAGCTTGATTACAACATTTGGGTGACATGATATTATGATCTCACACACTGACGATAAGCTATAATGCCATTAACATGATTTTCAGTTTGTAATACCACTTTAATCAGGAAAAAATATCTGCCTATAAGGTATTTATCTTGCTGTTATTGTTTATAGAATTTTACAGACAGACTGATAGAGTTATTAACTTTATAGACAGTCCAATAATTCTTATATGAATCTTTTTATATAACAAATTGAAAAACAACTAGATGTAGGATAATGACATTGTAGCATATGGACAGCAGCACTATAGCTTTACAAACATAAGACTATCCAATCAGAACAACAACCTGAAGAACACATGAATATTTGTGTGTGACTGTATGTGCATGTGTGCACGAAATGTGTATATGAGATATTGCTCTAAAAAACCTTAGTAGCGCCAGGCCTGGTTCACTCCGCTGGTTAGGTATGAATCTTCAATACCCGGCCCGGCCATTTCTAAATGAGTTATTTAGTTGAGTTGGTTACCTACATACGTAACACATTCAAAGCCTTAATTCGTCACTGATTCTTTTTCGCTTTTAATAAAATTCAAGAAAATATTGCACAGTGATAGGGATGCCAACCTCTCGTTTTTCAATATTCCAAAGGATATTGAAAGGTAAAGAAACACATTATCATTTACGAAAACATAATTTGTAGGTAGGTAACTAGTTGTAGCAAGATTTTGATATGTAGATTATAGGTATGTGGGATAAACTTCAATAACCTGCTTCCTGTAGAAGTGTCTGCCAAATCAGTAAATAGTTTTTAATGTCAACTGGACTAATGGCTCCATACAAACCAATGACAAACTCTAATATTTTTTATTTGGGTAGAGCCATGGGCAACTGCTAGTACCCATTATAATAATTTGTTCTATAATGGTTTGACCACACACTGCTCGTCCTTAATTTAATAATTTAATAACCCTAATGTAGTCAGAAGAGAGATGAGATACACGATAGAAAGAGAGGCAACTTGTAGGTGAATAAAAATTTAGGTTGTTATTTAGGCTGTGGGAGCTGAATTGCGCTCAATTGTGTGTGAGCAAAGTTGCTATTTGTTTAAACAATTTTTTGGAGTGAACCTTCTGTACCTGTACTATTAAGTATTCTGTGATAGCGCTTCAGTGCCTTCATAGTTCAGTTGGAATAGCAAGCTTTCTTTTTAGCCTCGTAACTATTAAAATCAAATAAGGTTTATTTTTATTATTAATATATTTGTCTCATGGGGGATCAATCAGGGTGGTTGCTTATAGTTGCTAAAATAAAATAATACTTACGATTGCATTGCTTTATAGTCAGTGCTCCTTTTACAGATATAAGAGTCGCTCTCAATGCCTGGATAACTTGCTCCTTATCAGCCATTGTTAACAACTATAAAGAAACAGTGATATTAAAATTTGCATTATCACAAGGATATTGGGCACATTACCAGTTGACAGTCATGCTGAGGAATATTATGACCAAAACAATTTACTTATCACATGTTATTGTTGTTATTTTAATAAGAGATAGCAAAGATTAGTTTCATTTAGTATACCTTATTTAAAAATAAACTACACAAATTAAACAGGCAATAATGTACCAACATCAACTACAAATACATTTATATGTATTAATTAGCATGTTTTATTTAATTTGGACTTCTTTCACTAATAATAAATTCTTTACTCTTTGTAAAATGAATACAATAGTGTTATTATACTGTTGCAACATATTTAAACATATATAATTGCTTGTCACAACTGACTGACTGAATCATCAATGCAGAGCCTTAACTTATCTGTATATGTATGTATTTAGTAGTTTTTTTTTTCTTTTATACAACTTAGGTTGCAAACTAGCATAGATGCCTATGTTAAGCAGTTGATGGTAACTGTTCATAGGTCACTAGTAACACCAGAGGTATCACTTGCATGTTGCCCACCCATTTTTTTACACCAGGACTTTAAGATGGGAGTAATACTGAGATAGGTATAATGTTTCTTTCAAAACCTCTGGTTCTTCCCCAATCAGGTTTGCTCGCCAGTATGGTGCCCTACCTCTTTTAAATATATTTAGTTAATACATAAATAAATTTAGTTATACATATCCAATGGCAGTGTTTAAGTGTCCCAAAATATTAGTATTATGATTGTCAAGAGGAATTAAGTTAGCCTCTGAGAGTAGAAGTTTTTAGAATGCTTAATAAATTTTAATTAATTATGTTGATCTGCCTCTAGCCAGAGTGAGGGGGTAGGTTAAAAAGGACTAGTTTATTGAATTTTTAATAATATCTCAGAAACGATGCGTCCTAAGGAAAAAGTCCTTCTACTAACTTTGTAAAGCTCCCCCCTCACTCTGGCTCACCTCCGAGACATCAGGACTTTTAGTATCATTACTTCATAAAAATCCTAAGTTCCCTTAACAAGTTTCAGATGAAATCACTTAGATACCCCCTTATTCACTCCACACTCGCATTAAAGCCATTCGTTGACTGGACTACTACAGGACCTTGCTTACTTACTACTTACTTCACTTACAGAATACACAACAAAAACAAAAAAAATATGAATCATGGAGAGAACATAATATTTGCTTCTACAAAAGGCTATCTTTATCAAGGAAGTTTTTTTAAAAATGATTAAGCTAGTAGGTATGTGTAATGAAACATCTGGAACACTATGTGAAAAATCTAGACTAATTTAATTTTTGGCTTTATTAATTATGTAGCATGCTTTATTGCTTCCTCTGTGATTGACTTGCTACTACAAAATCGCAACTAATCTATGTTACTCTTAATTAAAAATAAATGAAATACCTCCGAAATTTAGATGCCGGTGGGAAACAAAAAGTAGTATGTCCAGATAATCGAAAAATACCTCAGCTTTTAAGGCATTGACAGCCTTTTGAGCGTTAGTAAAAAAATATCCATTTGAATAATTACGAAAACACTCCTGAAATCCTTGCCTGAAACAATTCGTGACGTGTAAGCAAGAGAAATCGGATCTTAACAACAATAATCACTAGTAATATACACAATACTTTCACTACAAAAGGAAACACTCTAAAAACATTGCTAAGGCTTAAAAAAATGCCAGTTTGTTAGACAACTTCTAACATGAAACATCCGATTTATTATTTCTTACCAAGTCAAATAAATTCTTGGGAAATATGAAAACTTCTCAAATTCAATTTCAATAAAAAATGCAATTTTTGCTAACCATAAAGCAGAGCTACTGTCTGTCTGCCCCTGCCAACTTAATTAACGAATGTGTAGTGTAGTGACTGCAGTAATGAAAAACCGGCTCACCTAAGATCACTATTTATTTATTTTATTTACACCATAAATGAAACAATAGTATTGACAATAATTAATTATCACAATTGTTCAATGTGCGACCATATCACGATCTAAAATGATAAAATACAAATTGTAAGTGTAGTAAGTAGTAAGTAAGCAAGGTGTTGTGGTAGTCCAGTGAACGAATGGCTTTAATGCGAGTGTGGAGTGAATAAGGGGGGATCTAAGTGATTTCATCTGAAACTTGTTAAGGGAACTTAAGTTTTTATATGAAGTAATGATACTAAAATACCTTATATTTACACAGTATATATTGTGAATCATCAATATCGATCGAAGCTTACATTATAAATTATTATGCGTATATTATAAATGCGGAAGTTTGGATGGATGTATGTATGGATGTTTGTTACTCAATCACGAAAAATGGCTGAGCGGATCTATATGAAATTTGGCACAGAAATAAAATCCACACATCACATCTATAGGCTACTTTATGTCCCGAAAAAAAAACGCAAGAGCGTATTTTAGAAGATTATTAAATTATATTAATATACATTAAAAAGTACTTATTTATAACACAAAGTTACATGAATGTCAGCAAGAAATATTTATTATTGAATGATGTCGAAGACCTTGGGGGAGGCCTATGTCCAGCAGTGGACGTCTTGTGGCTGAGATGGAATAGCATTTAATACTTTTTTTGTGTAGTTAGACTTTTTATTTCTTGATTTTTTGATAGTGTAAAATTTGTTTTACTTGATGATGATATCATCATCTCAGCCAATTCTAAAGAAATACGTCTACTGCTGAACATAATAATATACTGCTTCTTAAAAAGCATCTTTATGTTTCTTAATTTAAAGATTTGTGCTACGAGGGATTTTACACTCTACAAACATAGGTACTATTGTATATTTATAAAGACAAGACGTACACTCAAGCTTGAAACAAGCATCTATGGTTTACACAAAGTAAGCCAAATGTGAGTTAGACTCACACAATGTACGAAGTCATTCGTGCCAAAAAACATTCAAAAATCATGTTTCATTACATTTGAATCTTATTTTGTTAACCGTCCGAACAGGACCAATGAAAGCGACCGTTTATTGGCGTTCGTTGGGCCGGTGTTTACGCAGCACTAGGCCAACTAAGAACCTACAGTCTGTAATACCCCGACTTACGCTACCCCGTTTTACGCGAATTCGGAGATACGCGGTTTTTAATTTTGATTGCCACGCACATCGGCTCTCTCGCTCCGCCTCAATGGTCTTTAAACGTGTTCCACATGGAATTGTTTTACGTGCGCATTTTACTTATAATCTCTAATTATGTCATCTAAAAGAACGAAAAATGAGTCATTTGAGCCTAACAAGAAAAGAAAAACACTGTCTTTGGAGTGTAAACTGAATATAATTAAAGACTTTAAAACTAAAATTTTAAAAAAATTACCTACCGGAATCAAGGGCTCAGATTAAGAAGAGACTCAGTTACAAATTTCAGAAAAAATAGATTCTAATGAAGAACGCGTTTCTACTACAAAACGGGAGAGAAAAAATTACTGGTAGGTAGGTATGCTACGAGAAATTTTTACGTGAGAAGAAGAAAAACTTAACTCGTCAGGCAACATTGTTAGAATATATGAAACCTTCGTTATCAAAATAACTTCGGTTTAGGTTACTTTATTCATAACAATGTAAATTGTTCTATTATCTTTCACTTTATTAAACATTTTTCTTCTAAATTATTGTTTTCTTTAAACTCTGGTCCCGATTAAACATACTTTATATGTATATATATGCAAAGTTGAACCCCGACTTACGTGAATTCGACTTACACGGCAATCCCTCGGACCCACCTACCGCCTGTACTATTAAGTATTCTGTGTCTAAGTCTAAGTCCGGGGTATTACTGTATTCAATGCCTTGTTAAATAGCGACGCGCTTCTGCAATCGGTTACGTCGCTCATTGCACAAAAAATACTATAATAACCACCCCACTTAGTAGTCTTATTACCAGTTTTCATTTTCTAAAGCGTTTACTTTTCACATTATTATTTTAGACACTAACCTCCAATATATAAAGTTTAGACTGCTAGTGCAGCCAACCAATAAAAATAGTAAATCAGGCATAGAAAATTAATAATCCTATCGTGTATTTTATTTTCTTCTGAATGTTGGTCATGATGCTTGCGCTATACTACGACAGTACTCTGCACAACCCTATGCAACCACATTCGCCATCTTGCATTTTGTCAAACGTCACCTTTTCCTTTGGTGAGCAAGGTTGTTCACGTGAGGTTGTGTGTTCCCTGAAATATAGGTCACACAATCCTCAGAATTTCGTGAATTATTCTTGTAAAATAAAAAAAAAATCAAAAAATACTTAAAAATCCAAAAAAATAGTAAAATAATTAAAAAATAACGGGAATCACTTGATTTTAAGTTAGTGTACGTAAGCGTGCAACGTGGTCTGAGGAATGCGATAGTCGTTATAAAGAGAAAGTGAAGTTGGTCTTTGCCTCCGTTAAGTTAATGTCTACATAAAACAGCCGCAGTGAAATATTCAAAATGAATCCTGGTCCACCTAATTACCCCATGGCATCTTTGTATGTCGGAGATTTGCACTCGGATATTACTGAGGCCATGTTGTTTGAAAAATTCTCAACCGCTGGTCCGGTTCTTTCTATTCGCGTTTGTCGCGATATGATAACTCGTAGATCCCTAGGCTATGCTTATGTAAATTTCCAGCAGCCCGCCGATGGTGAGTAATTTTTTATTTTTTTCGAACCTAAAAGTTCACAACTTTCTCAAGGACATGAATAATTTTATTATTTCTATTGCACATTATAACAACCTTGGATAATTATTGTCTGCTTTACATAGTAACAAATTGATAAAGCTACATAATATACCTACCTAATTTTCTAATGTCACATCAGAATTTATAAAACGATTTTTTGTTGTAGAATTCGTGTGTAATAAAATTGTGTCATGTTCATGCCATTTCAACTTTCACTACACAACATTTTGTATTCCTATTTCAATGATAATGATATGAAACTTTTTAAAATTGTCATTGTGAAATCGTGTTTCAACATTATGATCACACAATATTTCTATAAAAGTTTATCATCATTTTTATTATCATAGGAATATCGTAATTAGAAATTAATCGTATCGAAAATTTGTTCTATTCTCATTACACAACATAATGAATAGAACCATTAAGAATAGTGTTATCTGTGTTACTTTATTATGTGGCTCTGAGTCATAACATGATTGTTACTTCACAATTACCTACAAGTACCTATCTAGATCCGAAACATATGCCAATACTTATCTTCAGTTCATAGCATGACTGACAGTATCATCATTATCTGTAAGTTAAGGTACTGAAAACATAACCAAATTCTATTATCACTATATTTTGTTCTTTTTGAAGAAAGGTATAGACCACATGGACAAAAAGCTATTGTTTTAAGTATTGAGTACTCTCAGATTATGTTATGAAACATTACATCCTGTAAATGTCATTGCTTATAGCATCTTAATTGTCTCCAATATAGTAGCAACCTACTATTTCATTTATTTTTATTTATTTATATTTATAATCAGAACGACAAAACATCAATTACACTGATTACATAGATTCATGTTGGGCACGAGACTCCTCGTTTCTGGCAAGAGAGCTTGGAAGGCTCACTAGCCTAATTTGATTTCGTGGATCAGACATGCTTCTAGAATTTCTTATTAAACATTTATTTTTATAAGACTGTATTGGTATGTTATATAGATATTTAGTTTGTAATCATTTCATGATTTCTCATAGAGACATAAATGTGATGACTGGTCTAGTGGTTAGTGACCTTGACTGCTAAGCCTCAGGTTACAGGTTTGATTCCTACACATGGCAAAAAATTGTGTGATCCATAAATATATGTTTGCGAAGTCCCCTGTGACCCAGGGGTTCTTCCCTAGTTTGGGAGTTTTCTTTTAAAAATAAATGTGTAGAAGTTTGTCATAGACAATACCTGGTAGTTGAATTAGTAGTAATATTACTTATACATTCAATAATACTATTAATTCAATATTAATTTATTTGTAAAACTTTTTACTATGCAATATCTATAGTGAAAAGTTATGTTTTTTATATATTGAATTAATAGTATTATTAAATGGATATTATACATGATGAGATCACTTATATTTTATTCTAGATAAGTTGTTTATAGTTGTGATTAATAAAAAAGCTAATTTCAACCTTTGAACTATAAGTAACCAGATTCTATTATGTAAATAAGTTAAGTGTTAAGCATATGACAGCAACAACATTAATTACAGGGTTTTTTTTAAGACATTGTTATGAATCACTGCCCAGATGCAATAAAAATATATAATATAATGCATGTCATGTTTACCGATTGCTGTGCCATAACAATAACATGTATATTCAGATAGTAAATAATTCACATGTATTATTATAACTAGTGATTAGAATAGGTAGGTCTAATTTACCTAAACTTGGCAAAAGGTACAGTGGTTAAAGATTGCACAGGGTTTACTCGTCACTGGCATAATTATACATACCAAATTTTCAAATTAGGGTGATTTAAAAAAAAATACTTTTTAAAGCATTACATTTTGGAATTCGAACATACTGAAACTGAATGCTAATCACTGATATTAACATGATACCGATGCAGATTACCTAGGATAGCATATAAATGTTTTGATTAATTAAAATACAGATTAAACCCGTTGCTCTGTACTTTGTACAAGGAACTGGCAACATATTTTAGATACAATTTATTTTTATGACATGGCAGCATTGCCACCAGGTAATTGATGTCATTATAAAAATTGACAATATTGAACTGGTTTTCATTTGTTACAGCTGAACGGGCTTTGGACACTATGAATTTTGATATGATCAAAGGAAGACCTATTAGAATCATGTGGTCCCAACGAGATCCATCTCTACGCAAGTCTGGCGTGGGGAATGTTTTTATTAAAAATCTTGACAAGACTATTGACAATAAAGCTATGTATGACACTTTTTCTGCTTTTGGAAATATTTTAAGCTGCAAAGTAGCTCAAGATGAAACTGGAGCCTCCAAGGGTTACGGTTTTGTTCATTTTGAAACTGAGGAAGCAGCTAATAAATCTATTGAAAAAGTAAATGGAATGCTCTTAAATGGTAAAAAAGTATACGTAGGTAGATTCATTCCCCGTAAAGAACGTGAAAAGGAGCTTGGCGAGAAAGCCAAGCTGTTTACTAATGTCTATGTTAAGAATTTCGGTGAAGATTTTAGTGATGAAATGCTGAAAGATATGTTTGAGACATATGGCCGTATTACAAGCCATAAAGTAATGTATAAGGAAGATGGCTCTTCTAGAGGCTTTGGTTTTGTTGCGTTTGAAGATCCCGATGCAGCAGAAAGAGCTTGTATGGAATTAAATGGTAAAGAGCTTGTTGAAGGCAAGCCTTTGTATGTTGGACGTGCTCAAAAGAAAGCTGAACGTCAAAAGGAGTTAAAACGTAAATTTGAACAACTGAAATCTGAGCGCTTGACTCGCTATCAAGGTGTTAATTTGTATGTTAAAAACTTGGATGATACTATTGATGACGAACGTCTACGAAAGGAATTTGCTCCATTCGGTACCATCACCTCAGCCAAGGTAATTAAATTTAAAGTTTTATTTCACTTATTTCCGTAAATTAACAACAGGGTTTGTAATATTAAAGGTTTGAATAGCTTTAGGGTTGAAAAATTTACTAGAGGTTGTACAGTGATCAAAATTCGACCATTATTGCTCACTCCAGTCACATTAATATATAGAATAAACAAACCATTAACTACTTTTATACTTGGGTCATTCAAATAATTCTGTTATATGACTGATACCCCAATGTCTACATCATGGCACTGGGGTAGCAAACTTCTAAGCATAATTTAGGAAATTAAATTATATAATAAAAGGAAATTAGTAAAGTATTCTCTTATTTTGAATTTCAGGTTATGTTGGAAGATGGTCGCAGCAAAGGCTTCGGGTTTGTTTGCTTCTCATCACCAGAAGAAGCTACAAAAGCTGTTACTGAAATGAATGGTCGTATTGTTGGAACTAAACCACTGTATGTTGCTTTAGCACAACGTAAAGAAGACCGCAAGGCGCATTTGACCTCTCAATACATGCAGAGAATGGCTAGCATGCGTATGCAACAAATGGGTCAAATATTCCAACCAGGTGGTGCTGGAGGATATTTTGTACCAACTATTCCTCCTGCACAGAGATTCTATGGTCCCGCACAGATGACGCAAATACGACCATCTCCACGATGGACTGCACAGCCGCCGGTTAGGCCCAGTACTCAAACTGCTGCCTCAGGCTATCCTAATATGCAGGCACCTTTCCGTCCAGCTCCTAGAGCTCCTACTCAAGCTGCTCTTCGCACATCTCTTGGAGCTAGACCCATTACTGGTCAACAGGGCGTAGCAACTGCAGCCTCTATCCGTGCGCCACTTGTAACACAAGGCGGACGCCCGGCCGGTTACAAGTACACTTCTAATATGCGCAATCCTCCAGCACCTCAACCAGCTGTACACATCCAAGGACAGGAGCCCTTGACTGCAACTATGTTAGCAGCAGCTCCACTGCAGGAGCAAAAGCAGATGCTTGGTGAACGTTTGTTCCCATTGATCCAGCGCATGCATCCAGATTTAGCTGGTAAAATAACTGGAATGCTTCTTGAAATTGATAATTCAGAACTTCTCCATATGTTGGAACATGGAGAGTCTCTTAAAGCTAAAGTTGATGAAGCTGTTGCTGTATTGCAAGCCCACCAGGCTAAGCAGCAAGCCACTAAAAAAGAGTAATTATTCATGTCGTAGCCAGAATAAAGAATTGACCAGCTTTTTAAGTTTTAGGAACCGATAAAAGTTGTCGATTTTAATGCTTTGAACACCTTATATTGTTAATCCCGCTCATAAAAAAATACATAAATAAAAATTGAAAAAAAAAAAAAAGTGGATTGCACTCTTTCCAAATAATTATATTATAATAACATTATACATTATATTACTAAGAGTGCATTTCTACAAACAAAAATAAAGAAACTGTCAACATTTCTATATTTGAAAGAGTACTCTGAGCTCTGACTTTTTACATTAACTGAGAAGTTTGGTTTAAGTTTTGTCATTAGCTTTTTATTTCTGTCTTTATATCTCAGAAAAGGGAGTTGGCTTATGTTCTTTCAATTTTCTTTCTTTTATCTATATCAGTTTTATACATTAACATACCTTGGATTGTAAACTTGGTCTTTAATGTAACTGATTCAATATTCCTTTATGATTTGTTACATATATTCTGTGGAATATTCACAATATCTAATTGCTTTTTATTTCTTATACCTTCCCAAACCATTCATGTTTTTAAAGTATCTAACCTACGTTAGTGACCCTGCTAATTTAGAGGTCGTGGGTTCGATTCCATGATCTGTGTGATGAGCACGTGATTAAAGTCGCTATATTAGTAAATACCTGTTTATATCAGTTGTTTGGTTGCTAGAATACAAGGCTCTGCCTTTTTGGGAATCTTAGCAGTGTGTTGTAGGCTGAGGCCACATTGGCTACTATTGCGTACCTAAGCGATGGTTTATTTTCACACAGTTCCCATCATCTGTTTGCATGATTATGGTCAAAGCTAAGACCAGTACCGCTTAAATATGCTATTTTTTTTAATAGCTTTCTAGTTGTGAAAATGGAAAAAAGTATTGTTTGATAACTGGTTATGAAACAGTGAAAACAATCTATATTCATAACCAGTTATGAACGTGGACGAAGGGATATTTAAGCGGTGCTGGCGCTGTTCCTCAAATAAGTTGATTTTAGTAGGTAGGTGCCTACCTATCCTTAAAAACCGTAGCACCGAGGCTACCAAGAATTATACTTTGTTTCTATTCGAAGCTTTAAAGTACGGGGGTACCTACGTCTGTGTCGAAGCAATTTGCTTACCATAATCCGACGACTACCCCATAAATGACGTAGGTATTCTTGGGCTAGGTACCTTTATATTATTTTAGGAGACAAGCGTTTTATTATAATGATGCGCAGCTAATGTCAGCTGGCTTTAGCCCGAGGTAGTGGCTTGAAGAATTACATTGACGCAGGTAACTATGGTCGACAATGCGAGTTGCCCCTAATTATAACAATTAGCATTGTAAAGTAAATCCTTACGGTTGAGAGCCTTCTGCTCGGCGACTGCCCGCGTAGTCTAATAATTGTGAAAGACAAGTGACTCGTTTAAGGCTAACAAATACACACAAAAAAAAGTGCAAATTACTCAAATTTCTACCTAGGACCTAAGCAAATCCTATTGTAGGTCTCCATGGTTGTCGGCTATTAAGCCCAGGCTTCACTGCCAGCTAGCGAGCGAGCCGGACGAGTTTCGTTTTACCTCTTTTCTTATCTTCGGTTCACACCGCGAACTACACAGCTAAGCTACGTCAGTGATACATACTGTAGTGTATGCGCTAAAGCATGCATACTCTGTCTCGTGTGTACCTGTATTGGTTAACTAAACGTCACTGTGACAGTTGCACAAAAGCGCGGCAAAGGGTAAGCCACGGGCGGGTATGTGGACTGGGTGAGTGAGCTTTAAAACCGATTACCAAGTACAGGGCATTGTCGAGCCAGTGTGATAACGAGTAAACAACAAACACTACACATACAAACGAAGCGAATGCGAACGAAGTATCCGACGGTGCCAGCGAACCCATTCGTTCAACCTTGTTAGCCTAGCTTAGCTCTGTTAACTCGGCTCGCCTGGTGTCCTCGGATTTGTCGACGCTTCTTTCGAATAGGAGTGTAGTTACGTTGCAAATATGATGTTTATCGACTCAAAACGTTAAGAAAAAGATTATGTTGTTAAATAATCTTCGACGCTCGCCCGTCCGTAGTTTTTGGTGTGAACCGTGTGAACCTACATAGTTTAGCTTGCCAAAGTCTAGCTTAGTTCATATAGCTTGCCACGCCCGCAGTGGCCTGAGCAAAGACAAATTATTTGAATAGATGAGACATATTTAAAATGAACTTTTAACATCGGATTACTTAAATGTTCTTCTTTTGAAATGTCATGTGAAAAAAAGAGACTACCATGTCATGTCATTTTTTCTGTTACCGAGACAAAATTCTAATGCTGCGTACACACCGCGCCAACGAATGGCTACGTTGATCCTATGTGGACGGCTGAGCGAACGCCAACGATCGTTCGTTCGCGTGTGCCGGCGATCCGAAGCGTGGCGGCAACATCAAAGGAATTCAGTATGGATTACGTAGTAACTATTTAGTAATCTGTGGTCTCAGACTAATAGAATAAGATAGACGGAGCGTTTCGAACAAATCGGTGAAGCCACAGACACCGAAATGATGTGTGCGTAATGTTGCCAGCAAATGAAAATCTCCCAACTATTACATTTTAAAAAACCTTTACTCGTGATAATAATATGCATTACCAATATTAAAAATTATACTACAAATTGTTTGTTTAAATAATGTTATTATTTTTAATTATTTTACACTAATATTTTTTAAAATAAATAGGAAACAAACACACACACAAACACTAAATGCATGCTTTAATTTCTGACAAATAAATGAAATCTTTTTAAATGTTATATTTAAAAAGATTTCATTTATCTATAGGCTACGGTAACTGCTTAACATGTATATGGTGTATGCTTGTTTACTATCCAAGTAGTATTAAAAAAAAGTACTTAAATGTTCGTTGCCACCGAGCGGAGACGTGCGCGGCACCTCGTGGCGATATAGAACATTAAATATTTAGCGGCAAGAGGTAATAACAAATTTTTTTTTTTAGATTTTTCGATACCTACTTATTTTATGAATTTAAATGATCAATTATTATTATTATTTAGATAGATCTTCTATCTATATATATTAATAATAATTGATCATCATCTGAATAACATAGAAAAACAATATCTAAATACCTACCTACCTCTTAAAATCACTACAAAATACGGAATTATTCGCTAAATGCGAACAACAATTATTTTTTTTCGCGCGGATCCACAACTGTCATTCAGATTTATTTTAAATAGTATACCGATAGACTGATTAATAATGTTTTATATTCCCACTTATACGTTGCAAAATATTTTAGGGAAAAAATATGATAAGGATAGCATCACTGTAGAACATGGTAGAGGTTTTGTGTTCCAAGTTTGTGTAACTAAAATATTTACGAAAATAATAAGAAATCTATAATGTTAAAGTTATTTACCTATGGAACGATATTCCAGAACTCTTTTTGTGATTTATTGAAGTAGTTTTACAACGTTTTACTACACAATACGGCATTATAATAATATTTTGTCAGAACGTGTTTAGACGTGCGTACTCACTAGCGGCTCGAATCGACTGCGAGCGAAAACGTATGACATTGCTATTTAGTATGACTTTTGGCGGCTTCACGCGCGAGTTCTACACGCTCCGTCTATCTTATTCTATTAGTCTGAGTCTGTGGTATGGACGGCCGCCGCATGACTTGAGAAACACCAAAGAGTGGACGTCTGGACGCTTTGCTTTTTTCTTCTTTCAGCGTACGTTCGTTGACCTTTGGCGTCATTTTGAGAATCTCCTAACATTATTTAAATATTTCCCGCCATACATAAAGCGTGCACGTTTATTTTGGTAGTAGTACGTAAACGTACTACTACCAAAATAAACGTGCACGCTTGTAAGAGAGGTAGGGCACCATACTAGCGAGTAAGTAAGACTAGGGAAGGACCGCCACCTTACAGAAGATCACAGCCAAATAACTACACACTGGTGTAGCAAACGTCAGCTAACGTTCGTTGGCCTTCGTTGGCCCGGTGTGCACGCACCATACCAAAATCGGTATATAAGTGTATATAATATTATATACTTACAAGTATCGCTCTATCTACAACAAAATAAATCGATATCGATGGCATAATTGAAAATTCAGTTGTTAATGTTTTCGAGTACCTACCGCATTTTTGTAATCTGTGCAGCAACAAATAACGGCTTAGTGGTCTTTTATGGAAATTTTAGTATCTACAGTATGTCAGTATATAAAAAGAACTATGTGCTGTTCTTAATCCGAGGCTATAGGTGTAATATTTTTATGTGCAACAGTCGGAACAAGTTGTTTTCTAATTTTTCTCATCATCTTTCACTCTCGCCATACATTATCAATGCGATAAAATTTCAAATATGTTGTACTGTACTAGCTCTGTTCATATTTATATACTCTGTTCAGCAACAAACCATGGTTAGGCGGTCTTTATGAGAGTTATAGGACTTGGTCTAACTTTACAGATCCCATAGCGATCGAAATTCGACCGTGATTTTTTTTCATTAATAAGTACTTAAATGTTTTAATTATTTTAACTTTGTGAAATCCTTCCTAAGTATATCCGTTACAAAGAAACTACACGACGAGTTTAGTAGTGCACACTATGTACTTAAAAAATGGTACGAAAATTTATTACATTAAATGAAGAAATTTTATTACATTAAATGGCATATTTTTACATTTATCGATAAAATATCTTGAACCAACTCAAACTCTATACTAGGAAAAATTAAAAACATTTATAATTTTCGTTACCTAAACAAGCTGTAAATGAAACTCCTTTTAAATGTAGCCTTCACAAGCTAAAGAAGTTTAGTCATAATGATTTATTTTATATGTTGATAATTTCCGGTGGTAAGATATCCTTTGGTCATTTTCAGTTAATACACTCATTTTACACTAATAACCAATAGCTACACAAGCCATGGTTCATGAGGATATACATGATATTTTATCTCACGTAAAATATGCAAATTAGTCCACAAGGTGTTGACAGCCACCTGGCTACCTACGATGACTTCAAAAGTCGGAACACTGTATGTATAGGTATGTTACGTTCATGGTATTATTTGGCCTGCGCTTTAAAAAAACTTCATTGATTTAATTTTTTTCCTGGTTACACTGTAAAAGTAGTTAGTTTATAATATTGTATATTACATTTTGTAAAAGGTTTGTTATTTTGCAAAATAAAGTTATACATGTGGAAAATTTAATTTTTGGAAAGTTTGCATTAATCGTGTGCTCAAAGTATATAAACAAGTACCATAAACTATTAAAACAAATTGTCATAGACAATAGAGACCTTCCTTCATAGAGAACTCAAATTTTCATTCTTGAATTTTAGGTAGGGGAATTAACATAGGCTTTAGTTGAAACATTTGTGCTAAGAATTAAGAATGGAGGACACCAAAGCAACTCAATCTAGTGACTATAATAAAGATAATGAAGAAAAACACCAAAAGAAGAAAAGTAAAAACAAAAAAAAGCGTAGCGGTGGAGATGGCGACCACGACGTTTCAACCTTGCCTGATGGTGGTTTAGTCACCGGGTCTAATTCAAGTGATGTTCATCAGAACATTTCTTTAAAAGATTTGAAAATGGCTATGGAAGTACTAAACCTTCAACAAAAACCGGCTAAAACGACTGAGGAAGCATTACACAAATCATATCAGTTTTGGTCAACTCAGCCTGTCCCAAAAATGGATGAAAAAATTATTTCTAACGAACCTATAGAGCCTCCAAAGACGCCCGAGGAGATAAGATCGGAGCCTTACACTTTGCCTGACGGATTTCAATGGGACACATTAAATTTAAATGAGCCATTGGTGCTAAAAGAACTCTATACTTTGCTCAATGAGAACTATGTTGAAGATGATGATTGTATGTTCAGATTTGACTATCAAACTGAATTCCTTAAGTGGGCACTGCAACCTCCTGGCTGGAAAATGGAATGGCATTGTGGAGTCCGAGTAGTTAAGTCTGGTCGGTTGGTTGGTTTTATATCTGCTATACCAGCTCAGCTGAGAATATATGATCATGTGCAAACAGTTGTTGAGATAAACTTCTTGTGTGTACATAAAAAACTCAGAGCTAAAAGAGTAGCACCTGTGTTAATTAGGGAAATAACCCGCAGAGTCAACTTGACAGGTATATTTCAAGGTGTTTATACAGCTGGGATTGTTTTACCCAAACCTGTAGCCAGCTGCCGTTATTGGCACAGATCCCTCAACCCAAAGAAATTAATTGATATTAAGTTTAGCCATTTGTCTAGAAACATGACCATGCAAAGGACTCTAAAGTTATTTAAACTGCCTGACCATCCTAAGACACCAGGATTCCGCAAGATGGAAGTCCAAGACATAGAAAAGGTGGTTAAACTTTTAAATGATTACTTGAAAAAATTTGATTTGGCACCCATTTTCTCGGAAGAAGATTTTAAGCACTGGTTTTCACCGCAAGGAGGTATAATTGATAGCTTTATTGTGGAAGCTGCTAATGGAAATATAACAGATTTTGTGAGTTACTACACATTGCCATCTACTGTTGTGTACCACCCTGTACATAAAACACTTAAAGCGGCATATTCATTTTATAATGTATCTACTAAGACGCCATGGATTGATTTAATGCTTGATGCATTAATCACTGCTAAAAACTCTGGATTTGATGTGTTTAATGCATTAGATCTTATGGATAACAAAGAGTTTTTGGAGCCCCTAAAGTTTGGGATTGGTGATGGGAATTTGCAATATTATTTATACAATTGGAGATGTCCAAGTATGACACCTAATAAAATTGGATTAGTTCTACAATAAGAGTTATTTACCTGTGTTCACTAATACCAATTACTATTTTACTTTGATTATTGTCACTATGTGTAAATGTTTTACTGGTTGGAAATATAGCTTTAGTTCATGCAATGGTTGTTGTTAGTATTTTTTTATTAAAATCTAATACCTACATTCAGTATTTATATTATATGAACAAAGTAAATGTGAATACATAATCTTTTTAAACAATAATTTTATTTTAACCCATTGTTAATCAAAATTGAGTACTACGAGCCAATTGTAGTACCTATCTTAGCAAATTTATAATAAGTGATACCTAAGTATATGAAAATAAATCAAATTATAATAATACTTTATATGAGGTTGTTTACGCAATTTACCTAGGTACCTACCTACAATCAATGTGAATTTTTATGTTTTATCCTAGGTTTTTATTGTAGGTACCATTAAAACTCCTAGCCAAAGGTTTACTTGCGTATTATGTTGCTAATTAAATTTGATTCGCTGCTAAGTAAAAGCTGCAAGAATCAATAAATTGTGAGTTATACGTAACTTGTAGCGGTCGACCGGAGATGGGGGACCGTTTTCTTCTAAGACATTGCCTCCCCTCCGTTCTTCAGAAAGCACGTAAAGTCATCGGCCTTGTCTTACTTAGTGCACCTGTATTAGCGCAGTGCTCAGTTCGCTCTAATTTCCGTTGAAATTGGCCTGCCCGACATTATTATTGATTAGAAGTAGCTAAAGTAGCTGTACTATTGACAAAGGGCCACCTGCCCGACATTCTATATTATTGATTAGAAGTAGCTGTACTATTGACCTCTCATTCTCATAAGTTATCTAATAGGTATTTAGCCAAGTTATGGATATCTTGATCCATGTAAAAATTTCAATTGCTGTTGTGTTTTGACGTGAAAGAACACAAAAGACCATAATTATTCCAGTAACACCACCTACCAACACCCGGCAAGATGAATCCTTTTTTTAACCGACTTCAATAACGAGGAGGTTATCAATTCGTGTGTATTTTTTTATTATCGACGGTTAAAAGGCTAATTGGTGTACGTTACTCTAGCACGAAAGTTGCTCGTAAAGTGACATGTGTGGTACGTATAACTAGTGAGTGGTCTACTGTAAATGTGGATCGACTTTACAATTTGTGAGTCCTGCCGTTGTCGAGAAAAATTGAAATTATATTTGGAATCGATCTTTTCTGCTTCTTTTGAACCGGGTTTCAAATTTTTAGGAGCACTTTTATGGCGTTTAGCTCCTCATAAAATTTGCTCTCATTTTCAAGTTAATTGTGTTAAGCGACATGAAATTTAACCATTTCGATTAATGAGTTACCTACTGAAGCTTTTTTTAATGTTTTTTTTATATACCAAGGCGGCAACAAGCATACGGCCCGCCTGATTGTAAGCAGTTACCGTAGCCTATGGACGTTTGCATCACCTGGGCTGTCACTCACGCGTTGCCCGACCCTAAAACCTTGTAACTTTTAGTTTTTTTTAAATTTTATTTCATTTTCTTTTAATTCATTTGTCCTCGTTTTATTTTAAATATCTAACACGTTTTAGAACAAATAGCAATTTATAAAAATATCTGGTTATGTCGCTTAAATAATTTTGCATCCTAACGACGCCGGAGGTCGTGGGTTCGATTCCCACCCAGGACAAATCTTTGCGTGATGAATATAAATGTTTTTTCTGTGTCTGGGTGTTATTATCGGTGTGATCAGATGATACGGAACGCAAAACGCCAACATATTCTCAGTAATATCACTTCCTCATCCCCTGCCAATACCTGAATGTTCCGTGGTACTCTAAGTATCGGCAAACAGGTACACACACAACGACTTGACTTGCATAGGACAATTGGTGTGGATGAACTCAATAAACATTTTTCCTCTACCACTCCACTGAATCACCAAACCAAGTGTCAGACTATCAATTTCTTAAGTAGCTTAACTCGTCTTAATATTAAAACATTTTGTTTTTCTTCGTTGCTCCGATAGCGTCTTCACCTCCTCGATGACAGGCCAGCCCATGACTGTATGCTAAAGCAGGGTAGGCGAATGTCAGATCGACATCGACCCACCCTGCTGTCGCACACACGTGTTCGCGGTGCCCTGTTTAAGAACGAGTAAGCCTAACTCCCGTGGAGTTAGGCCTACTCGTTCTTAACCAGGGTTCTTAACCTACTCCTCGAGCACCCCACCCCTGACAACCGTTCTCGGAGATCCCCCAGCCATAGATTTGGCGTTGAAGTCCCCGATAACAACCGGGTAGGGTTGGCATCGAGCAACGACGGTGCCCAGACCGTTGAGGAATCCCTCGAACTTGGTGAGCGGTCGATTTGGAGAGAAATATACCCCGACGACGGCTATCTCCCCCAGACGAACTGCAGCATAGCCCTGGCCCCTCGAGATGGTGTTGAGGGACGGGGCTCCCGCAGTTGCAGACGACACTATCGCGGCCAAGCCGTCCAAGTCACCCACCCAGTCATCCCGGGGAAGAAATAAGCACGGCTCGGCCACGACAGCGACACCGATTTGCCACTGCGCCACCAGCAGCAGACCACTGCAGGAGAAGATCCTGAGCCCTGGCACAGTGGTTTAGGTTCCCTTGGAGCAAACGGAGATGGGCCATTATTGACAGTCCATAACCGTTCCCTCCACTCGAGGCCGCGGTGTCTTGGAGGCAGTCGCCTTACTCTTTTTACCCCCGCCTGCCGGGGCTTTGCCCTTCGGCTTAACTTCGGGTGCGGTACAAGCTTTCGTACCCATCCGGTGGTCCGCCGGCTTGCCCGCTGCAGAACAAAAAATGCAGCGAGGAGCCTTCTCACAAGTGCCGGCTTTGTGACCGGATTGACCACAGCGATAGCAACAGTCGCTGCGGTCCACTTGCGCCGTGCATTGGACACCTAGGAGTTCAAGCCCTAGGCATCGGAAGCACCTCGCAGGCCTGTCCTGCAGGAGCTTCACCTGGGCCGACACCAAGCCCACCAACAGCCGTATGCCGTCGGCCAGCTTTTAAGCTGCCGCCACGGGACACAACGACTGTACCCATACCGCTGCGACCTACCCTGACTGCGCCCGAACGAACTAGAGCTGGGGCACAGCCACCAACTTTCGCGACGGCAGCGACAACCTCTTCGGCCTTGACTGAATCGTCAAGGCCCGACAGACGGATGTCCACGGACCTGGTGGGCCTGGACACCCTGACGCCCGCCGAAGTTTTTCTGCCAGGTAGTCGGCTTTCTCGCCCGCAGTGGTGCCGAGGACCTCCAACAAGCGCGCACCTGTTTGGGTGGGCTTGCATCGGAGGCCCGACAATATCCCCAGGTCCCAGGGGTTAATCTCCATTTTGGCCTTAGAGAGAAGCTCAGCATATGTTGCGCGTTTTTGCTAAGGGCGGACGCAGGAGCCGACCTTCCAACACAGAGAAGCGAGCATTGAAGCTGGCTAGCACCTTTTTGACGAGGAGAGCCAGCTCCGACTCTGTGCCGGGTTAGCTCGTCGGGGTCCTCCCCACCGCTTTACGTTCCCGACGCATCTTCTCCATATCCGCCCTGAGGAGCTCCTGCTCCTCCTTCAGCTCATTAAGCTGAACTTCTTTTTTCTTTTTTTTAAAAGACAACTCTCGCACTAAATAACATGCTCTGTGTCGCGGGGGACTTTACAAACATACAATTAACGGACACAAATAACATCCAGACTCAGAACAACTTTTTGTGGGTCACACAAAGTTTTGTCCTGTGTGGGAATCGAACCCGCACTCGGCCACTGGACCACCCAGGCAATCAACTGCCAGTTGGGCGTTCTCTTCCTTGGAGCTGCCTGGTCTCTCCTGAGACTGTACGGCTGAACAGACCCTCCGCCGCATCGGCAATAGCTGCCGCTGCGACCTTGAGGCTCCTTTGGCAAGTGCCCTCTAGGTTACTGGAGGCGCGGGCAATCGTCCTGATCACCTCTACGGCGTCACCCATTAGCGCCTTCAGCTCCGCTGCCGGCAGATCCTCCACGTCAGTGTCGGACCTGTCCTACAGCAGCGACACAGACACGCGCTGTGTGACGTCTCCAATTTATCCTTACTAGACTCACCCCCGCAGCGAGCCGGGGATACTTCGGGGTGAGAGACTGCCGATGACAGGATACCCTCCTGCCTCGCATCCCCTGGCCACAGTCGAGCACGGGATTAGGAGTGATTTATTTATTTATTATAAGGAATAACAACAGCTGTTTACAATTGTTGTGATTACTTAAAAACAGTACAAATATAGTCAATAAAAGTCATCCACGATAGAGGTACAGAGTGTGTGTGGATGCATGAAACAAAAAATATAGAAGTGATTTTAATATGTAAATACACTCGTGGACAAATTTAGAGGAACGCAAAAAAGGGTTTAATATTTCACGTTGTAATTATCCTACATACTGGCCACACATATTGTTAAATCCTATTTAAAAAACAATGTTTTGGAATTTATTATTTTCGTATTTCATTTGTTTTTTTCTGTAATTATTGCTTAATAAGCGTTCTTTCCTACTACGAAAATGTTTGCTAAGTTTGAATTTAAGTTTAAATTTAGATATTGTTTTAATTTTTGCCTTGACTATCTTGTTTATCGTATTGAGGGTGAGTTGTTACTGCAAATAAACTGAGAATGCCAGATCTAAACGCCACTCAAGTTGCTAGGGCTGTTACTTTAATTGAAACTGGGCACACCAATCAACATGTGGCCCAAACATTAGAAGTATCAAAATCCGTGGTTCACCGAGTTGTCAAGAGGTATCAGCAGACCGGACAGTATACGAGACTCGCAGGACAAGGACGAAAAAGGAAAACTGTGGCCAGAGATGACCGGTTTATCGTTACCAGTGTGCTTAGAAACCGGACCTTAACTTCTTCTGAGGTGAGAACAAAGCTCCAAGAGGTTCGAGGAATTACGATAAGCACAAAAACTGTAAGAAGAAGACTGAAATCATCAGGCAAAATTCCCACTTGCCTGCTAGAGGCCCCCTTCTCGCCCCACACCATCGAGTAGCTCGAGTAAATTTTGCTCGCAATCACGAATACTGGAATGACGAAGCTTGGAGTCAAGTGTTGTTCACAGACGAGTCCAGATTTTGCCTGAAGCCTGATGATGGATGGATTAAAGTGTGGAGACGCCCAGGAGAGAGGTACGCTCTGTGCAACATTATTGGAAAAGAGGCTTATGGTATGGTATTTGTATGGGGGCACATACGGAACTCTACGTCATTGAGAATGGGTCTCTAACAGCGATACGCTATGTAACTGAGATCTTGGAAGAAATTGTAATGCCATTTGCCCCTTTTATAGGGGATGGATTTGTTTTTATGCATGATAATGCACGTCCTCATACTGCGGCCGTAGTTTTCGAATTCCTTTGAGCCGTGGAAATCAATGTTATGGGGTGGCCAGCGCGCTCGCCCGACTTGAACCCTATAGAGCATGTATGGGATAAGCTTGGTAGACAAATTAAAAAAAGAAATTCTGTCCCAGCTAATCTGAGAGACCTTAAAAATGCTTACTGGAAGAATGGACCGCAATCCCTCAAGATTTTATTGATAATCTGATTCTCTAATCAGATTATCAATAAAATCTTGAGGGATTGCTTCCAGTCGCATTGGCATACCTCTGTATGCCAATGCGACTGGAAGCAGTGCGAAGAGCTCGAGGGGGCAACACTAAATACTGACTGGAATCCACGCCATAGCCTTTTTTATGCACTATGAAAAAAATGTAATAAAAGTTAAGCATTAAAAATGTTTCTTCCTAGTTATTTTTTTATTTTTTTTTAACTTGGTTCATTTTTGTCATTTTGATCATTTGGTTTTCGAGGTTTGCGATGCTAAATGATCGAATAATAAGTAAAAACTAAATTTATGAACTGAGCTGTTACCAAACTGAACAAATATCCATAAGATTTTATTCTAACCACACTTTTACTTGCGTTCCTCTAAATTTGTCCATGAGTGTATATAATACAAATTAAATTACGCAATAGCGTAATAATAATAACGACTATTGCAAGTGTCAACTAATCGAGATAGTATACTAATTTTGGCATAAGTAGTAGAGTGGAAAGTAGTGGAAAATAGAGTGGTGTGTCTTGTGCGTTTTATTGGGACATTAAAATTTATATTTCCTAGTAGCTCAGGGCAGTCTATACGTCCGTGTACTATATCAAATAGCATGTCCATCATAGTTCGTCTTTCTTCGAGAGTTAGAAAATGATATCAGCGAAAACTATCTTTATAACTTAGAGAGGATTTTTATAAAGGTTTCCATCCTCGCGGCCCCCTCCTCGAGAGGAGGCGGCCTTCGTCCCCGACGCCTACGGGTCGGTCTACGAGTTGGCCGACTTGTGGTCTGTCACCAGACCAGTTCATCGCCCATGATAACAGTGACAACGGAAGGACAGATTGTCTTTCCGTCGTCTGCCCAGCGAGAATACGCCGAGCCCGCCCTGGGGTAATTTTTTAAAGAGGTTTTCTTCCTCACGGCCCCCACCTCGGAAGGTGACAGCCCTACTCTCCAAGGACCATGGGTCGGCCTAGGATATCTACTCGTTGCCTGGCGTATTGCTACGCCGAGCCCAAACTCGGGTAATTTTTTATAGAGGTTGTCTTCCTCGCAGCCTCCACCCCGAGAGGCGGCAGCCCTCGTCCCCGACGCCGTAGGGTCCGACCCTACGAGTTTAACCCATTGCAGGCCCAGCGTATTGCTACGCTGAGCCCGCCCGTGGAGGATTTTTTAAAGAGGTGGTCTTCCTCGCGGCCCCCCCCCTCGATAGGTGCCGGCCCTCGTCCCCAACGCCTACGGATCCGGTTTACGAGTGAGTTCCTCTTAGCTTCACCGTGGACGTCAATCCACGTGGCTACTGAGCTCCCCGCCACGGCAAGGCGAGAACTCTTTCGGGGGAGAAGTGCTGGAGACTTGAACTCACACACAGGAACACCGCTATGTTTAGTTATTTTACTGTGATGACTAGTCAGGCTTGCTCGCTAGAATGATGCCCAAACTCTCTCAATATGGTAATAAAATTAACGGAATTGGCATTTTATATTTTATTGATGATAATTCCTTTTTTTCAAATAAGTCCCATTAACCTCTTCTGGTGGTGATGCTACGTGCAATAATAATTCTTAATTGCCAAAAATAGGAATAATAATAATAGCAATCCATATATGTATGTCCCACTGCTGGGCACGAGTTTCCTATCCTCTATCAAAAGAGAGAGAGGGTTTAGGCCTTAATTCACACACGCTGGCCTAATGGGAGATGGTTAATCAGACATGTCTTTAGAATTTCTTCCAAGAATAGGAATACTATTTTCAATTTTTTTAATCTCAATTAGGTACAATTTTAAAATATATTTTGTTCGTTTTTTTAAGTTTTTTAATTATCCTAAAGACCAAATAATGCTTGGATATTATAATATGAAGATATTGATTTAAAAACATAAGTCTGATTCTATGATGGTAAGATTTCAATACATGCTGTCATATTATCTCATTATTCAAATCAAGTTGCCTATTACGTGTTACTTCAACCATTTATTATAATCAATTCATAGTATAACTTAGGGATTAATTAATTCTACCTCGTTCTGTTTCGTATCCGTATCATACTTAAACCAATTTACTTTCAGCTATCGTCAATAGTACTGGTAGTTGAGCAACATTGATTTTCTTTCATAAAAAAACACTATGTTGTTTAGATCACAACTAGAGATGGGCGGGTGGGTAAAAATCGGGTGGGTAAAAATGGGAAGGAAAGGTAAAAATGGGTAAAAATTGATTTTTACCCATTTTTACCCGGTATGTATTAAAAATACCGGGTATAAATTAATTCAGTATGTAATTTGGTTAATTTTCATATTAAAAAGACTGTAAAATGCCTTTTTGTATTTATCTTGACGTGTACTATATTCCGAGATGGGTGTTTAGGACGTGGTGATGAAGTTGGAAGGTGGCCATGGCAACTCTTCAATGAAACAAGATAGATATGTCGTATTTTGGATTTATTTTGACTAATACTTATAGTACTCGTCAAAATAAATTCAAAATACGACATATTCATAATTCCTAGGTGGGTGTTCAGGATTGATGATGAAGTCGGAAGGTGGCCATGGCAACTCTTCAACGAAACAAGATAGTCATATCGTATTTTAGAGTTTTGGATTTTTTTTGACGAGTACTATATTCCTGTTCAGGATTGATGATAATGTCGGAAAGTGGCCATGGCAACTCTTCAACAAAACAAGATAGCCGTGTCGTGTTTGGGTATTTTGGATTTATCTTGACGAGTACTATGTTCCTGTTCAGGATTGATGATAATGTCGGAAAGTGGCCATGGCAACTCTTCAACGAAACAAGATAGCCGTGTCGTGTTCGGGTGTTTTAGATTTATCTTGACGAGTACTATATTCCTAGATGGGTGTTCATGAAGTGATGATGAAGTCGGAAAGTGGCCATGGCAACTCTTCAATGAAACAAGACACCCGTGTCGTGTTTCGGTGTTTTGGATTTATCTTGACGAGTACTATATTCCTAGATGGGTGTTCATGACGAGATGATGAAGTCGGAAAGTGGCCATGGCAACTCTTCAACGAAACAAGACACCCGTGTCGTGTTTCGGTGTTTTGGATTTATCTTGACGAGTACTATATTCCTAGATGGGCGTTCAGGATTGATGATAAAGTTGAAAGATGGCCATGGCAACTTTTCAACGAAATAGGATAGCCGTGTCGTGTTTGAGTATTTTGGATTTAGAATTTGAAGAGTAATATATTCGTAGGTGGGTGTTTGGGACGTGACCATAAAGTCGGAAGGTGGCCATGGTAACTCTTCAACGAAACAAGATAGCCGCGTTGTTTTACGATTTGTTGATTTATCTAGACGGCTAATATAATTCCAGGAGGTGTTTAGCGTGTGATGATGATGTTCAAAGATAGTCATAGGAACTTTTCAACGAAACAAGACAGCGTTTGAGATCTTTTTAAGAATATTTAATGCATTTACACTCATAAATTAAATAAATACACTATTAAAGCTTGTATTTTTTTTAAAAATATCGTCGGTCTCTACGTACGAGATTAAAATAATGATTTATATAATTGCAGAAAAAAACATGAGTTATTTTGTAATATCATTTTCATTTTAATATGATTCTTGGATGATACCCTCTGGAATCTATACTAATATTATAAAGCTGAAGAGTTTGTTTGTTTGGTTGAACGCGCTAATCTCAGAAAGTACTGGTTCGATTAGAAAAAATAGTTTTGTTGAATAGTGCAGGCAGGCTATAAGCCATATAACATCACGCTGTGATCAATAGGAGCGGAGCAGTTGTGAGATATGTTGCAAAATCGGGGAAAATATTCCAAATTACCACGCGGACGAAGTCGCGGGCGACCCCTAGTGATATAATATAGTAAGATCTCATTGCAAAAATGATATCTTTTTATTTAAAATTCAGAGATGACCGTTTGTACGCTGAAATTTAATATTCTTTACTCAGTCACGTTTGACATGTCAGCTTTTACACAAGAGATTAATATCAATATATGAATCAAAATCATTTTATTGTGTTAAAATTTAAGAAAATAGCACTAAATAGACTAGGTAACCTAATAACATTTTTTTACAACGCTAGAACGTGAATGTCGATGAATTACCTAAGAGAAAAGAAACGATGTCATATGACATACCCGCATTTACGCAAAGTAGCGCGCTTTTTAGAACATTTATGTTCTCATCTACGACACTAATTCTTTTAATTTACTACACATGTCATAATTTACGTTTATATCTAGTAAACTATTTCATAGATTTAAAAAAGCAATATGTGATAACCTGAATCAATTTATGCAATAAAAAAATGGCTTTTTCGACATGCCGCTTTGTACGTAGGGACCGTCGAGATAAACTTATTTATTATTTAACACAAATTTATTGCATTGCGTATTTAATTTTATAGTTTATGAATCCGAAAAATCAGATCATGAATATAAAATTATTGTAGGTATAAAGTAGATACAAACGTGTCTCTTTTAGGTACTGAAATTAGTTTACGTTTAAAATATTTATTTAGACGGCTAATATTCTTTCTTTCTTTCTATCTTTTCTATCTTTCTTTCTTTTCTATCTTGAATATTTTTTATGAACATTATCAGCATGTTATATAATTACATGGAAAGTTCTTCATTTTAATTAATACCCGGTAAAAATTAAAAATGGGTGGGTAAAAATGGGTATAAATGGAAATTTTCCCGAAGGTCGGAAATTTACCGGGTAGACGCCCATCTCTAATCACAACACATCGTATATCTTCGATGCATTTTGATTTAAGCGACATTTATTTGGGAAAATAAAAAGAAACACCGTATTCTATTGAAAAATTCCATGTATTAATTTTATGAAAATTCACCCAGTAGTTTTGTTTAATGATTTTTGTAAATAAAAACTTTCAAGGTCTCGACCTCAGACTAATAGAATAAGACTGCGAGTGAAAACGTATTACTTTGCTATTTAGTTTACTGGGCCAGATCTGATATACAAAAAGCTAATAGATTTGCGGAACACCTCAGTAAAGTGTTTCAACCATATCCAGAGCTGAGACCAGAGTACGACACTGAAATAAAAGGATTTTTACACAGTGCACAACAAATGTGCCTTCCATTAAAATATGCCACTCCTGGCGAAGTAGTCAGTGTTATAAAACAATTAAAAGACGGAAAGTCACCAGGGTACGACCTTATAGACAGTATTCTCCTGAAAAATCTACCAAAAAAAGGAATCATCGCTATAGTAAATATATTTAATGCCTGTCTACGGCTTAGCCACTTCCCAGCACAATGGAAAATTGCACAGATTATAATGTTGCATAAACCCGGTAAGCCACCTAACGAAGTAGCTTCATACCGACCTATTAGTTTGCTGCCCTTAATAGGTAAACTCTTTGAAAAAATATTACTGAAGAGGATGAAGGCTCATTTAAATGACATAATCCCAAATCATCAGTTTGGCTTCAGGGAAGACCACGGTACGATTGAGCAGGTTCACCGCATAGTTGACGTAATAAGCAGATCGCTTGAGGAAAAGAAGTACTGTTCCACCGTCTTCTTGGACATCAGCCAGGCTTTCGATAAAGTATGGCACCAAGGCCTCTTATATAAAATTAAGAAGATGCTCCCACACTCATTTTACAATTTACTACACTCGTTATTAAATATTTTTAGCATTTTTGCTATGCAATCAGCTCAAATATACTTAAATATTAAAGCAATGTGGAAAAAGACGAGCCCGGAGCAGGACTCGAACCTGCGCCTCTCGGGTTCCGGCCCAGCGCACTACCAACTGTGCCATCCGAGCTCCTACTCCAGAGTTCGAATTTAACTTACGTCACTCCAAGACGTAAACAAGCGGTGGACAAATTCGAACTCTGGAGTAGGAGCTCGGATGGCACAGTTGGTAGTGCGCTGGGCCGGAACCCGAGAGGCGCAGGTTCGAGTCCTGCTCCGGGCTCGTCTTTTTCCACATTGCTTTAATATTTAAGTATACTACACTCGTATCTCAATAGAGGATGCTTTCAAGTAAAATTCAACCAAGAGTTTTCCGATTTGTATAAGATTGAATCAGGTGTGCCTCAGGGGCCATGGTCACCAGCGACAGGGAGTGGACGGCGGTCGCATCCTTCTGCGAGGACGTCATCTTACAGAAGGAGGCGGCGGAGCGGATCAGAGAGGAAAGTCTCCTCGCTGATCCGATCCGTCGCCGGCGAACTGGGCGGCGTCGGCGCGCCTACGAGCGTTTGATGCCGCCATAGTGAGGGTGCGGAGAGACTGGGGCAGCAGAGTCTCACCCGCACCCTTCCGCGGAGGGACAGTGTTCCCGGTGCGCCCGGACGCTGTCAACGGGGAAGGAGTCCGCGTGAAGCGGGCAGCCGCTGGGTGGACCACTGACGTCATATCAGGTTCCAGTGGTCCACCCGTGAAGGCGGGTGTTGGTGCACAGGGGGGTTTTAGTCGGTATGCCGGCCGCCCACCATCTTTGAGCCGGAGAGTCCGACATAACCGCCTCGCTGCCCCAGGCAAGGCGGTATGCGTAAAGCATTTCCCCTCTTCAAAAAAAAAAAAAAAAAGGTGTGCCTCAGGGGAGTATACTAGGTCCAGTTCTCTACACAATATTCACTGCTGACCTTCCAACAACAGACAACACTATGGTAGCAACATATGCGGATGACACGGCCCTACTATCTACACACGAGAACCCAATAATTGCAACTCAACACCTACAACACCACATCAACAAAATTGAGGAATGGCTTCAAACCTGGAGAATGCAAGCAAACCATAGCAAGTCTACACACGTCACTTTTACACTCAGGAAAGGCACTTGTCCAAATTCCACAAGACGAACACGCCAAATATTTGGGCATGCATTTGGACCGAAGGCTGACATGGCAAAAACACATATGGGCCAAACGGAAACAACTTGACTTAAACTTAAAATTGCGCAGTATGTACTGGCTTATAGGACGCCACTCACAAATGAGCACCTACAGCAAGCTGACAGTGTATAAAGCTACATTGAAACCAATATGGACCTATGGCATCCAGCTCTGGGGTACAGCCAGCAACAGCAATATTGAGATTTTAGAGCGTTTCCAAACCAAAACACTTAGAGCCATCTTTAACATACCACAGTACATAAGCAATATAATTATATATCATGACCTTAAAATACCAACTGTAAAACAAGAGATAATGAAGTACAGCACTAACTACCAGAAAAGACTAGCAAACCATAAAAACGAGCTTGCCCTCGAACTATGCGGAGACAAAAGTTTACGCTATACGCGACTAAAGAGAAATAGTGTTCATACTCTAATAGATAGATTCGTCAGGATGGAATGAGATAATTCGTTTGATACGGATCTCGTTAAGCCAAAGAACCAAATTCAGATTTATTGAAATCAGACAGAGCAGTGGCTTATTGTTGTGTGCAACAGATTGCCATGACGCAGAAAGGATAAGATAAAAAAAAAAAAAAAAAAAAAAAAACTTTGGTATTTAGTATGACTTTCGGCGGCTTCACGTGCGACTTCTACGCGCTCCGTCTATCTTATTTTAAAGTCTGAGGTCTCGACCAAACATTAAAAAAAAGTTGCTTAACTCAATTAGCCTTTCAACCGTCGTTATTATTTTCATCAGGCTGGCAATTGACATGCAACTGTCAATGCCTGTATCCTGCTTAGAGTGCTTCTGCTTTCTCATTTATTTTTTTGACTGTGGAGATATTTGTTCAGTCTGTTCTTAAATTGGTTTGTATTTTAAGCTGTGATAACATGTTCTGGGAGCTTGCTCTGACCACTCTATTGCTGAGAAAGTGTTTTTGGGGGTTGTTGTTGGAAGAACTTGTACACAACTTCAGATGGTGTCCTCTTACATGTAAATTGTCATTGGGTATAAATAGCATAACAAAGTCCTTAAAATCATAGTGTCCCTTTAGTATTGAGCATGAGCATGGTTCAGGAAGGTTTAGACACGAGTGAACTATTAAACTAAATGCGTCAGGTGGTTATGACGGAGATGGAGATGAGGAACGTTCGACAATGCTAAAACCTACGACTTTAAAGGATCGTAGAGATCTCTGCGATCTTTTATCATTTTGTTTGTATGTTTCAATACAAAATAATAAAGGATCGCAGAGATCGTGGCGACTTCGCCACGATCTCTACGATCCTTGTAGGTTTGCACTGTACATACACAACGTATGATACTACTAAATAGTATAAACCAATAAATGCAGGATTGATACTCCTTATAATTAATTACCCAATTTATGTTTGGCCGAACACTATCTTTTAGGATACAGGTTTCACCTAGTCTAAAGGTTAGACAGCACTTGCGACGCTTCACGGCAGTGGAGCGACGCGACACATAACGACCAAATATTCTTTGTAAGAAATTGTATGAGGTATAACGCACTACGCAGCAGCGTAACTACGCGCTGCGACACTGTGCATCAAAGTTGACCAAATCATCAAATCTGACGAACCGCGCACCGTGTCGCGTCGCGTAGTGCCGCTGCCGTTAGTGCGGTATAGCAAGTGACACACGACACTTCACTTTATTCAAGTTAGAACGTGTTTAGTAAGAAATACTACAAGTTTGTTGTGTTTTGTTTAAGAGAGGTAGGGCACTATACTAGCGAGCAAGCCCGACTGGGGAAGGAACACCTTACAGAAGACCACAGCCAAATAACTAGACACAGCGGTGTAGTTGTGTTCCTGTGTGTGAGTACAGGTCTCTAGCGCTCATTTAGGGATTTTTGAGGGCGTTTTGAAAGAAACGTAGGTACCTATTTAGGAATACCTACGTTTCTTTCAAAACGTATCCCTAAATCCCAGGGATAAATTTAAATCCCTGGAGTACAAAAATGGGTTGGTAACACGCCAGTGATACCTGCGGTATTGCATACGTCCATAGGCTACAGTAACAGCTTACATCAGGCGCGCCGTATGCTTGTTTGCCACCCAAGTAGCAGGTATAAAAAAGTGTTTAAAATGGCTTTTAACAAAGAGAAATCCTTACTAATATTATAAAGGTGAAAGTTTGTAAGAATGGATGGATGGATGTTTGTTACTCTTTCACGTAAAAACTACTGAACGGATCTGGATGAAATTTGGCACAGAGATAGATTATGGTCTGGAATAACACATAGGCTACTTTTTACAGCGATAACCGTAATCCACGCGGGCGGAGCCGCGGACAACAGCTAGTTAATTATATTAGTCATTTAGTATCCTGAGATTTATGATCAGCAAAATGAACATTACATGAATTCTCTTAGGAAAAACAACATTCTTCAATCTTCCCCAGAAATTGCCAAACGACTGACGGACAAAATTTGCTGCTAACTATCGCGTCACTGCAGTTCAAGTGCGGTATACCTAAAGTGTCGTGACGTGTCGCGTAGCTCCACTGCCGCCAAGCGTCGCAAAGTGCGGTCTAGCCTTTAGAGGCAGGGTTTTTCAGTTATTGTGCATAGATACTTAGCTTGAATAATCAAAAATTGTATTGTATTATGAATATGTCACCTCATATTGTGTTCCTGTGTTATCTATGTAATTTTAGTTAAAATAAATAAATAAAATAAAATATTTTCGTCGTTTGAGTGTTCTAGGGATTTTGGTGAAACTACTTTGTACCTTTTCTAGTAGGTAGTCCGATGTCCTTAACAGGCTCCAGACTTGAAATGCATACTTACTTTACTATCGGTTTTATGAATGTTTTGTGAATTTTCAGCATTATCTTGGGTGTCAAAATTCCGAATGCTTTCCTGGTAAGATATATTATACCATTACTATCATCCTTGGTGATAGATGTTTTAAGGGCCTCCCACTTCTTTTGCCTTCTTTTGCCACTCCTAAGTAAACTCAAACTCAAAATTCATTTATTCATTTAGGTTACAAAGTAACACTTATGAAGGTCATAAATTATGAATAAACCAGAAAGATGATGTCAGCAAAATTTTCCTACGGCTAGTTCGCTGACGTAGAGCCTTGAGAAGAACTAGCAAGAAACTCAGGCCACTCTTTTTAATCGCCAGATAGTTACAATCTTTTGTAAAATACAAGTATGATAGCATGCAAGCTGATGCAGTCAAAACACGACACTAACTATATTGATAAAACATGATAATCGTACTTAGTACTGGTCGTGCGAGAAAAAAAAAAAAAACCTAAAGTATGGTGTTAAAGTCTGCTTCAATTTACATATTGCTATAAAAGAATAAGGCAATATGTGTGTAAAGCATTTAGATTGGCTCCATTTTTATCAAAACGAAGTTCTGATGATGAGATCCATGAGGAATAGAAGGCAGTGCCGACTTAAGCACTACAGGCACCCTTGGGCGAAGATCTACCCCTCGTCGTGCCCCCAAATTAAAAGTATGCCTGGCATAGAATTTGGTAGACTTGATTTAGTTCTTGAACGTTCTTTGTTCTTGGTCCCGACCAAACTTAAAGAGGCGCCAGGCAAGGGCTTCGAAGTGGCGTCTCCGGGGCCCCTTCAAGCCTTCCGACCTAGGACAGTCGTCCTACCGCGCCGTTTACCGTTTTTTCTCTCCCGGATTTGGACTAGAGGTGGCGGCCTATCTTTGTGGCGGCTCTAGTCGTGGGCCTTAAACAGTTGCACATTCTTTTTTAATGAAACGGTTTGTAGAGCCGCTTAGGTCTTTAGAAGATACAAATCTATTATATACGAGTTCTCCGCAGACCATGCTCTGAAGATTGCCGTCAAGCCCATCCAACCGAGTAGTATTTACATTGTTTCACAAAGATCATGCGTTTCTTAATGATTGTGTGTTTAATGTTAATTGTTTTTTCTTGGTTAATCTTTACAGCGGACCAATGTGAAATAGCAATAAAGCGAATATTTACCTACCTATAAAATTAAGAAATATCGTTGAACACGTTAAACTTTACCTAGGTCCTAAGGTACCTGGTTTTGTATTATGTTAGAAGTATACTAGTTTATCCCGGCCACGCCTCGCGTGGCTTAGTCTGCTATTTGCCAGTAAAAGATCTGTTAAAATCGGACCAGCCGTTTCAGAGACACAACAAAATAAACAGACAGAAAACAATTTTTAAAATATTATTTGTTTGATATAAGTGCCGTGTAAACATTTATAATTAATTATGAGTTCAGTAGAAAGCGGTTAGGTATTTTGATATTACAACTGTTTGTACCTGTGTTTGTGTGTCTGTACACATAATTTCTTTTTTAAACATACCTACTTACATGGTACCTAGTGTACCTACCGATCGATTGCTGTCAACAAAAAAGTTTATAAGTATGTACCTACCTGCACTACTTCGGCTACTTCCTATCTTATTTATAAACGACAAACGAGTATGGGTGTAATTTCTAAGAAACAAAGTGAGTAATCATCGGCATTAAAATTTAAAATAGGTTGCCATCGCTACGAAACCACAAACATAAAATACCCCCGTTGCCTTACGTCGGCCAAGGGCGTGTCACACGTGGTATTGTATTATGTATGTAAATACTAGGTAAAGTAAAGGCGTCACTAAGGGGGAGCAGGGAGGTGTAGCCCTGACCCTTCAAGGGGAAAAGTCCGCTCACTAGAGCAGCCGACTAAGGACTTTACTTCTCTAGGAGATGAACTGACAATTCCTGCTTGTACAGTTAAGAGCTTCAGAGCTTTACACATTGCAGTTTGTAGGTACCATTCTTATTAAAAGTAATCGCTGTAGAGGTGAGACTCCAACAGGAATTCCCAAAGTGGTCTATATCGGCCACTAAGGATCGACAATAAACGAAAACCAATTTTGGGGGTTGACGAAGTCTAAAAATCGAGTTCTATTATAATTTAATTCGACTCGAGAATTAATAGAACTCCATTTTTATCATTAAATCATTAAAAAATCATTAAAGTTTCAAACTAGAATTTGTATTAAGTAATATACAAATTCTAGTTTGAAACTTTAATGATTCTGTATGTGTTACGTAGCTATATCAAGTTGTTAAAAGAATTATAAATAACTGCTGACTGCCTTGGTGGTCCAGTGGCCGCAATATATTTATATTATTATATATTATGTAAGTGGTGTTTATTTATTGATTTAGTAGGGCTACCATTTAATACCTATAGTGGGACATACATTATAGCGGCTACACAAAGACGTTTGACAGCGAAATATTAAAATTTCATTTTTGGTTAAAAAATTTAAAAAGTAGGTATCATCTCACTTCTATGCCTTTTGCCTGCCTTGATGATAAATTGGTAGTTTGTAGTATTGCAGTATGGCACTGCCATGCGATGACGCGACGGTAGTGCCCAATAGCCTGTTAAAAGCAAGGTCACATTGAGCATCCTTTCTTGTATTATAATAACAATGACTATGTATAACTTCAGTATGTACTTTTTGTGCTCTATTATTAGATTATATCACATTGTGTCACGTCGCGACGTGATGACATTTTGTATAAAGCACATCGCTTGTAAAGCTGCGCTAATTGACAATGCAAGACCCCCTACCGCAGTTATTGTACGACGGTACCTTCAAGATGTTGGTATTCGCGTAATGGAGTGGCCAACTCGGAGTCGAGAGCATTTGTAGGACCAGTTAAAAAGGAAAATAATAGGCCGACATATTGCTCCAGCCAATCTCCAGGAGCTGCAAACTGCGCTTAAGGAGGAATGGGATGCTATCCCACAAGACTCTATCAAACACTTGATGGAGTCGATGGAATACCGGTGTCGAGCGGTAATTCGGGCAAGAATTCTGGTAACACTTCTTATTAATAAAGATATTTTTAGTAGGTATTTTTTTTTATGAATCCTCAATTTCCACACCTTTTCGTTAAGCAAAAATCTTTTAATAAAGATGTATTTGTTGTTGTTTTTTTTTGGCAGTAGTTTAAACTTATAACGGCTTAAGTATATGGTATCATTCAATAGGTATTGAAACAAGCTTTAATTCAATATTAAATTATATAGTGTATATAAAAAAAAACCATTTTGCAAAAAAAAAAACAAATGTGCGATTTCATTGCACCGGAGTGTATTTCTAATTTGTTATTCCTAATTGTTGATTTTGATTGCAGAAAAAAAATGCAATTTCTAACGAAAAACCGATATTATATCGGAATTCCGATATTGAGATCTAATAATCAATATCGGAATTGAAAACCTTCCGATATTACATGCCCAATCTAGTATGGTATATCAGAAAAAACAGATTAAGTATTTGGATTTGGCTCACGAGATTGTTGACATGTGGGAGGTAGATTCAGCGATCATTGTCCCGATAGTTGTATCAGTCAATGGACTGATCGCCAAGAGCCTCCATCAACATCTTAGGAGGCTCTCGTTAGACGGTTGGATCGTGGGCCTGATGCAGAAGGCGGTTCTCTTGGACACGGCCCGCATCGTGAGGAGGTTCCTGTCTCTGGAGCCCTAACCACCGGTAGCTTGGTCCCTGTACTCCATGCTGGTGGGTCTCCATTTTTATATTTTTAAATTTATATTGTTTTTATATAGCTCTGTATTTGAAAATGTAATTTTTGTGAATAATATTGAATAAAGAGAATAATAATATAATATAATATTTTCGGGACAACTACTAAAAACTAGGCAGAGCCTGTACTATAAACTCAAACTCAAACTCAAAATTCATTTATTCATTTAGGTTACAAGGTAACACTTATGAAGGTCATAAATTATGAATAAACCAGAAAGATGATGTCAGCAAAATTTTCCTACGGCTAGTTCGCTGACGTGGAGCCTTGAGAAGAACTAGCAAGAAACTCAGGCCACTCTTTTTAATCGCCAGATAGTTACAATCTTTTGTAAAATACAAGTATGATAGCATGCAAGCTGATGCAGACAAAACACGATACTAACTATATTGATAAAATAAGGTAATCGTACTTAGTACTGGTCGTGCGAGAAAAAAAAAAAAGTATGGTGTTAAAGTCTGCTTCAATTTACATATTGCTATTAAAGAATAAGGCAATATGTGAATAGTGACAATTTATATTGTAAAATTTAACGTATTGCTACTAAAGAAATAAACAAAGACAAAAAAAAAGAAAAAGTACAGAATTATCACTAGAATTCACAATGTGCCTCACGTCACAAATAAGAACTTATGTACTAAGCTGATTTATTGTAAATTAAACAAACAACTATATAATGCAACTAATTCCAAGACTTTTTATCGTTCAAATAATCATTTATTGTATAATAGCCCTTCCCTATGAGATGATTTTTAATAGTAGGTTTAAATTTGTGTAAGGGCAAATTCATTATCTCTTTCGGTAATTTGTTAAAAAAACGTATACCGAGTCCTACAAATGAATTATGCACTTTGTGTAAACGATGGTACGTGCCAACTAACTTATGTTTATTTCTGGTATTTACTGAATGAATATCACTGTTCTTACTATATAGATCAATATTCTGTTTAACAAACATAATATTTGCAAATATATATTGAGATGCAACTGTTAAAATACCTATTTCTTTAAAACGTTCTCTAAGAGAAACTCGTGAGCCTAGGTTGTAAATTGAGCGTACAGCTCGTTTTTGAATTAAGAAAATAGTTTCAATATCAGCAGCCTTGCCCCACAGCAATATGCCGTAGGACATGACGCTGTGAAAATAACTAAAATAAACTAATCTAGCCGTATCTACATCAGTAAGTTGTCTTACTTTACTAACTGCAAAAGCCGCAGAGCTAAGCTTACCTGCGAGGCATGATATATGGGGTCCCCACTGAAGTTTACGATCTAAAGTTAAACCCAAAAAAACTGTAGACTCAACAAGTGAAATAGCTTCATTATTTAGACTTAAATTAGTGGTAACACTTCTTACGTTAGGCATGGTAAATTTAATGCATTTAGTTTTTTTTTAATTTAACAGTAGATTATTTGATGTGAACCAGTCCAGGACTTGTGCGAGAGAACCATTTACAACATCAAAGTTACTTTCTTTACGGTCAATTTTGAAGAGAAGTGATGTATCATCTGCAAATAGCACTATGTCGCACAAATCCTGTACAAAGAAAGGTAAATCATTTACATACACTAAAAAGAGAAAAGGACCTAGAATTGAACCCTGGGGCACGCCCATTGCTATAGGTAATCCAGAAGACCTATTTCCATTTACATCTACGTATTGAACCCTGTGACTCAGGTAGGCAGCAACAAGATTAAGTGCAGCGCCCCTAATACCGTAATGACTTAGCTTTCGCAAAAGCGTATTGTGTTCAACGCAGTCAAAAGCTTAAGAGAGGTCACAGAATACACCAATAGCATCCATAGAATTTTCCCAGGCATCAAAGATATGTTTTATTAATGTAACACCTGCATCTACGGTGGAGCGACCCTTTGTGAAACCATATTGCTCTTTGTGTAATAATTTATGTAAGTTAAAGTGACTCTCTAATTGCTGCAGTATAACTTTCTCAAAGATTTTACTAATAGCGGGCAATATGGATATTGGTCTAAAGTTAGTAGGGTCGCTCTTAGATCCATTTTTAAATAACGGTATCACTTTACTGTGTTTCATTAAATTGGGAAACACACCTGCATCCACACATCTATTAAATATTACAGCCAGATGTGGCGCTATATTAAAAATAATATTTTCAACTAATTTAACAGAAATACCCCATAAGTCACCAGTTTTTTTTGAATTAAGCGACTTAAAAACTTTAATTATATCATTGGGGTCTATATATTTAAAACTAAATAGGTCACTGCACTCTTTCACGCTGCGCCTAACCAAGGATTCAGCTTTGACTGGGCAAGAATTCAAGCTGCTGGTTGTGCTTGAAGGAATGTTTACAAAAAAATTGTTGAAGGTTTGAGCTACATCTGTATTATTTGAAATTATTTTATTGTTAATATTCAATTGAAAATTATTATCTCGCAATTTAATACGACCAGTTTCATTATTAATTATATTCCAAGTAGTTTTTATTTTATTGTCAGACTGCTTAATTTTGTTACTTAAATATAATGATTTAGCAGCTGCACATGTCTTTTTAAAAGTCAGCTATGGCAAACAGACCAAGGATCTTATATTAAAGTTCCTTGAAACAGACAACTGATAAACATACTTATACTAAGTAATTACATATGTATGTATTTATTATAGATAAATTACACCCAAACTATGAACAAACAATCGTCCTCTTCACACAAATATTTGTCCGGGGTGGGGATCGAACCCACAGCTTAGCAGTGAGAGTCACCACTAGACCAACAGGCCAACTTTAATTTTCCCCTTCATTTGTAATTTTATTTATATATTGGTGGTCAAATGTTTATTCTGTTTAAATAAAGTGGCAATACTTTTATTGTCTACCATACATTGATATTTTAACGATTTTTGACAGCACGTCAAGTTCTTTTTAGTCACCTTCTTCCTGGCACCGGTCCGTGTTTTTCTTAATCTAAATTTTTTAATCAAATCCTCCCAGTTTTACTATATTTGTGATTAGTTCTGTGTACGTTCATCGCCATGCTGAATATCATTAAGTTTATTTTGTGTTCTTGTGTTTTAGGTGAAGTGATTTTTCAAACATGGGTAAGGGAAATAATATGATCCCTAATGGCCATTTCCATAAGGATTGGCAAAGATTTGTGAAAACATGGTTTAATCAACCTGCCAGGCGTTATCGCAGAAAGCAGAACAGAATCAAGAAAGCTAAGGCTATTGCCCCTCGTCCTGCCGCTGGTCCCCTGAGACCTGTTGTCCGTTGTCCTACCATTCGGTACCATACGAAAGTTCGTGCTGGGCGAGGATTTACTCTTCGCGAAATTAGGGTAAGCTTTAATTATAATTAACTCATTTATCAACTTGGATTTCATTTCAGGAAAAAAATTAAACCTATTAAAACATTGAGGTTATGAAAACAAACCTAAATTTTGTTCAAAACTACAATTTCGATTTACGTTTTTAGTTACTCAGCTGACTCTTTGTAAAGATAACACCTGCATCTTTCATCTTTAACAAAAAAAAATTACATCAAACGTTTGTTGTTGTTATTGATACTTTAGGGTTTTTTTTATACACTTCTGTTTCATACATAACAAATATTCATTAATTTCAATAATAAATTCTTACAGGCAGCTGGACTGAGCCCCGCTTTCGCTAGAACTATTGGCATTGCCGTAGATCCTAGGAGACGCAACAAATCTGTGGAGTCTCTTCAAACCAATGTCCAGAGATTAAAGGAATATCGTGCCCGCCTTATCCTGTTCCCTAAGGGCAAGAAGGTAATTATTTTTCTTTTTACTTTATTGCAGGCTATTTTTAAACATTTCATTCTGTTTATGTTCAAAGCAATATGGTACTTTAATATGAAGAAAGAGAAAGGAGACTCAATGAGATTGACCCTTTTTTAAACTTGTCAGTGAACAGTAGACTATACACTATAGAAAAACTTACACCTGGTGCTACAGTGCCAGTAGACCAGTCAAGTTTTGCTGCAGCAACTACTTACCATAATGTTTTGCCTGTAGCTTTATTAATGTGATTAAGATTAATGGGTTTAATTCCAGAAAAAAAATTATAGTTTCTAAGAGTGCCGCCTTCAAGCATACAAACCTTATTAATAACTAGGGGTTGCCCGCGTGGTAATTTGGAATATTTTTCCTGATTTTGCAACATAATTATCTCACTACTGTTCTGCTCCTATTGATCACAGCGCCGCCTTCAAGCATACAAACCTTATTAATAACTAGGGGTTGCCCGCGTGGTAATTTGGAATATTTGCCCTGATTTTGCAACATAATTATCTCACTACTGTTCTGCTCCTATTGATCACAGCGTGATGTTATATAGCCTTCCTGGATAAATGCACTATTCAAAAAAAAAAGAACTATTCTAATCGAATCAGTACTTTCTGAGATTAGCGCGTTCAACCAAACAAACAAACTCTTCAGCTGTATAATATTAGTATAGATTTAATTTAATTTAATATATAATTTTTTTTAATTTAATAATTTGCTAAGGACACAAACATGCATACAGCTCAGCAATTTTTTAAGTTTCTGTTCTTATACATTCATCTAGTTACATGAAAGAGAATAACTTACTCATTGTCATATTAGCTTACTTACCTTTATTAATAAAAGGTCTCGATTTTATGAAGAGAATTTTGAAGGTTTAGGTTATAATTCATATTGGTTGTCAGTTAGTTAATTTAGCTGCATAGTAAGTAATGTTTTGTGCAACCCTGCTGTGCTTGTCTTTGGTTTTCATTAAATGTGAAGTTTCATCCAAGAAATAAATTTGAGAATATATTTCATTAGCTGCTTTTTTAATGTTTTTAGAATCTGGTATCATAAACCAACATGCTTAGGTAACAGTATACAAGCATATGGCCTGCCTAACAGTCAGCAGTTACCTTAGCCTATGGTCACTTGACGCCAGGGGTGTCTTGAAATGTCTGATCTATTGTGATCACCTTTGCCTAAACTTTGAATTAGTATATATTTTTTATTACTTTTTAGGTGCTTAAGGGTGAAGCTAATGAGGAAGAGCGTAAGTTAGCCACACAACTCCGTGGACCTCTGATGCCAGTACAGCAGCCAGCACCTAAATCTATTGCTCGTGCTATCACTGAAGAGGAGAAAGACTTCAAGGCCTACCAATACTTGAGAGGGGTAAGTTTTAATTTCAATAATAGTATTTATTTTAAATTTGTAGAAAAAGTAGTTTTAAATTCTATATTACCAAAATTCAACTGCTCTTAACTGAATTTCAATATTCAGTCAAGGTTAAGTTGTTGATGTACAGAACTGCAAGATGGTTCCATCTCCATTGTGAGTAACACCTAGCTATACTATAATGTAATAAAGCTAGGTGAAACGAGCAGGAGACACACTTTAAAACTCATAAGTGATTGAGCCGAGATTAACAGAACTTGGTGTTTATTGAGTAGAGTGCACATTCACTCCAACACTAGTAAATATTAAATATCATGCAAGATTATCTTACTTAGTGCTTCATGTAATTTGCATTCTGTCATTAAGATGTGTTGTTATGATGTGAAAAACAAAGATGCCATAAAATTTGCCTTGCTGTCCCTATTTTCACTAAGGAAAGGTCATGCCATACAACACCATATTTATAATATATTTCATTCCAGGCTCGCTCAATCGCTAAGCTTGTTGGTATCCGTGCTAAGAGGCTGAAGGATGCGGCGGAAAATCCTGACGATGTCACTAAGGCCCCAACTGCGGTCAAGGAAACTAAACCTAAGAAGTGATGAAATAAATGTGTAATATACAATTAGCTTTGTTTTATTGTAAAAAATACACCTTATTTTTAACAGACTCCCAAAAAGGAGGTTATAGGTTGTGTACATACACCAATAACTTGGTCAATTGTAAACTGATTTAAAATATTATTGTCTTGTTTGAGAGGTATACTCTTGATGTGTCTCATATTAATTTTATTGGTATTAACTTAATTACCTTTTAAAAGTATGAAAAAAAAAAATATTGCCCAACTTCAAAAAGCGAAAAATAACTGAATACAGATTGGTCAGTGCCAAGCTGAATTATAAGGTGACAGGAATGACTACCCTTAGCACCGACTTTATTCTGGATTAAGCTATTTTTCGTTTTTGAAGTTGATTTTATTTTTTTATATAGTCTCGCAACTACACAACGTTGTAGGTAGTGGTGTGTATGCGTGTACAGGTCTTCAGCGCTCATTTAGGGATGCGCTTTGAAAGAAATGTGTTCCTATTCTATGTATACTCCATCTTAATGCCCTGGTGTAAAAAATGTGTTGGCAACACGCAAGTGATACCTTTGGTATTGCAAGCGTCCATTGGCTACAGTAACTGCTTAGACTGATTTTTCACGCTGACCGTCGGCGCTGATAGATGAATATGAGCTTCTAATGGCCTAAGAGCCAGTGACCTTTTCACTTTTGTCATTTTAAGAGTCATAAAAATTGGCACACTTACTCTTCTTTACCTGTATAATGAACTGCTGTTCTGGCAACCCCCTGCGGCCGAAGTGTTTAACCCTAAAGGTTAGACCGCACTTGCGACACTTCACGGCAGTGTGCGTTGCCCCAGCGGAAAAAGTTCGAATTTCGTAATTTGATATAATATACAGATTTTCAGTGTATGACGTCGTGTAATTGTGTATGGTAAGTAATCAATTGTGTATCCAGCCATTGGGAAGTTATTGAGCAAAAACTGATTCCGCCAGGACAACGTTGTCCAAGCGGTTTTTTTTTTTAAATGGGTCTAGTAGAAAAAAAGTGTGCGTTGCCCCAGCGGAAAAAGTTCGAATTTCGTAATTTGAAATATACAGATTTTCTGTGTATGACGTCGTGTAATTGTGTATGGTAAGTAATCAATTGTGTATCCAGCCATTGGGAAGTTATTGAGCAAAATCTGATTCCGCAAGGACAACGTTGTCCCAGCGGAACTTTTTTTTAAAAATGCGCCTAGTAGAAAAAAATTAGGTTCAATTTCTTGTTTGTGACGAGAGGTAATTGTGTATGCCTAAGGGAGATTTGTGTGTCCATAAACACCGAAGATATTCAAGTTTCCGCTGGGGCAACGTTTGGCAATTTGCTAGATTTCATATTAATCGTTTGTATACAGAGCTGTAAATTTTTACATACGTTGTTATCCATTAGTGTATAATGTTAGTAGAAACAGATTTTGTAATAAACATACCGTTCAGTAGATAAAAATCTAAACATAAAATAAGCTTATTAGGTCCTAGTACTTCAAGTATGTACTTCTGGGTCTAGTTTATAGTATTTATACAAACCTTGTAAGAATTTGCAATTTCTTACCAAGTATCACTGATGAACTTTTAGTAATTAATGAGTTATGGGATAATTAACCATTTCTAGACCACTGTTTTTAAGCAGTCAAATTACACGAGATTCTAAATGAAATGTATAATAAAACATATACCAATTCCTTGTGTATTAATTCAACTATTCACATGCAAATGTGTATCTCATTACACTCAATAATTAACGAAATACTGATAATAATCGATAACTACCGTAATTCGTACATAACTCGACCGAATTCGGAAGGTTACAAAAAAGCGGACTTATAGTATATTTAAGTAATATTCTAAAATTTACGGTATAATACGGATATTAAATTGGTACAGACGATTACAAAAACTGTTTACAGGTTCTCAGGTTTTTTCTGCATCTGGTGTTTCCAGCTTATTTGGTTAATACAGTAAGTATTATTTTAAAATATTTAAGACAAAAACCGATCAACTAGATTATCAAATGTAAAATTGTGAAGTGCAATTCAACATATTTCATTGCATATATTGGTACCTTTCTTCCATGGAAACCTCTCTAGATACACTATCGAACCTAAATAAATAAAAGTCTATAAAATTAAAGGTAGACTTTTGAAATTTGAAATAAATCATAACATTTGTCAGTTCATGAATAGTGCGAAAAATAGAGAATTCGCGGGCGGGCGGCGCATCCCGCAAGCAACGGCACCACTTTTGCCGTCCTTTTTATTCATTGAAAGATGAAAAAAGAGCGCGCTATGTTTTCCGATATCGCGCGTACTTACTGGCTAATGGGCTTACTTTTGATCTTGAGCTTTAGTTACACATATCGTAGTATGTAAATGATGTAGGTAGGTATTCCATTACAAACCTACCTGAGTCAAAGATTATTGATTTGTGATTTTACTTTATTGTTAGCGCTCGAAATGAAGAAACTTGTGAGCTATTTTATACTTAACAATAAAAAATCCTTTTTTATACCAATGTTTTACTTATTGGAAAAGTACTTTGTTAATGTTGATTATTTTTTAAAGTGGATAGTCCTTTAGTTTTAATAAATATTTTTTCATTAACACAGTTGTTTTATTTTTACGGTATAACATTTGTGTACGCAACTGTACAAAATGCTTAATACTATACTGGATGTTTAAGAACGTTGACTCTATATATTGCACGTCCGCTTTTTTGTAGTAGATAAAAATCTAAACATAAAATAAGCTTATTAGGTCCTAGTACTTCAAGTATGTACTTCTGGGTCTAGTTTATAGTATTTATACAAACCTTTAAGAATTTGCAATTTCTTACCAAGTACCTATCACTGATGAACTTTTAGTAATTAATGAGTTATGGGATAATTAACCATTTCTAGACCACTGTTTTTAAGCAGTCAAATTACATGAGATTCTAAATGAAATGTATAATAAAACATATACCAATTACTTGTGTATTAATTCAACAATTCACATGCCAATGTGTATCTCATTACATACACTCAATAATTAACGAAATACTGATAATAATCGATAACTACCGTAATTCGTACATAACTCGACCGAATTCGGAAGGTTACGGACGTGTGCCAGCTGGAAACCCGTTTCTTTAGCTTACACATAAAAAACAACTGATAGTAACCTAGTTGTTGTTGCAATTTTATTGCTCCAATTAGGCTTCAAAATATATTATGCTTAGAATTTTTATTATATCAATGAGGAAGCTGTAGTCACATATTGAATGTACAGGCTTAAAATATCCAACATTAAACTTGAAACTGAGTTTTTGGACTTGAATAAAATAATGAAGAAATGTATATAATTCATAACTTTATTTCAATTACGTCACACTGACTGAAGTTCATAACATATATAATATATTGCAAAGTATGGGTACAAAGCCATGAATGCCCTAATGTAACCATGTTAATTGTAACTACTTAAGCGGGTGTATTAATTTCAGTATTATTTTTCTCAACAACAGCATCTGCAGTGTCGGCAGGGTTTTCCTCAGATTCACCAGTTTTATTTTTCTTGTCGCTCTTCCTAAACTTGTCATACCTAAAAAATAAACAATAAATTAAAGTAAAATACTCTGTAATTCGCAGTTAAATACAAATGGCTAGCCACTTTACTAACCAGCTTGGTTTTAGGATGGCTAGTTTAGGGTTTGGAGTGGTGTAATATCTAGGTTATGACATACACACTTCCTACTGAGTTTAATTTTTCGATTATCGCAACTGCAACATGGCGATCTGTGTTTGAGCAATGAGCCAATCATGTCTCGTCCTTTTGAACTGGGTTTATGCTTATTAGTTAAGGGTATCATAATTCATATAAAATTAGAATTACATAATTATAATATCAACAATAATCTAGTGATTATGTCAGTGTTAAAGACATTCACATAATAACAGTTGTAGATTTGACCTACCTGCCCAAATCTTCCTCATCATCACTACCTTCATTGCCCTGTGGATCTACTTCACGAAGTAGTTCTCCAATGTCCTTATCAACATCTGCCCATAATTTATCTTCGCTTCCTAAAATACAATCTTATATTAGATTTTGTTATTATTTATGACAAAACGTAAATAAAAAACCTTACAAACCTGAGGCTATAGAGATATCAGCACCATTGTCAAGTTTCTTTTTGTTTTCTTCAACAGCCTCAACCTTTTCCGTCTTTATGTTGTCTATGTCAGGAGCAGCAGCTTCTTTCTCTTCTTCTGGAAATATTATGTACCATTATATAATTATAAAGCCAGATCCACCAATATCAGAGGCAAGCACTTCTCCCATCTTACAGAAGACCATAGATAACACAGTGGTAGTTGTTTGGTTTTGTAAATGTCTATAGGTAATGGAACTACTGCTTACCAGCATAACCTGGTTTGTTACATTAAATGCCAATAGCAATTGTATCGATGTTGTCAAAATCAGTGCAGCTAACCTTTCTGTTGATGAAGTTGACGATGAATCCTTTCAGCGTGTTTACGTAAAGTACGAGTATCGCGGTGTTGTACATAACGTCCGAGATGAATACGAAGGCGACAGTGACGTCGCAGCGCCTCCGCCTCGTCCGCTCCTCCAGCCTCCACTCGCGGCAAGTACACGCGGCATAACTCACACCACCATACCTAATTTATGTGTTTAAAAATACATAAGTACATACTGTCTTAAAATATTAAAAACAATAAAATAGAAAATATAATATTTTATTATTATTATTCTGTTAAAATCAGAATGATTGTTACCTCCATCTTTTTGATGTGTTCACTACCAATGTTTATCTCCACTTTAACTTTTTTAGGAGATGATTCATCTTTCTTTTCACCACCAGAATCGTCATCTTCTACTTCTAGAACAAACAAATTAAACGTGAGGATATCATTTCTAAAACAAAATTATTTATTAACTTTTAGAAGGCAAAATATAAATATATTTCTTACCGTGGTCATATTTAAAAATATATTAGGGTATATTACCAGTTATACCGGATATAAACATTGAAATCAAATTCACCCAGACTCGGAAACAATGTGTTAAATGGGTGGACCACTTAATATCTGGGCTACCTGTGTAATATACAACAATATATTAAAGTACTCACCATCTACATCACCCACAGAGTCTAGAGTCATAAAGTTGTCTAAGTCAACATCCATACCCTCGTCGCCGCTAGCTTCAGCTTTGGGACTTACACGCCGAGCAGACTGGCTAGCCTTTCTCTGCACAAAAATATACACCCTGGTTATACGAAAAGAGACTTAAAACAAAACCATCAGAAGGTCTCGGCGGTCACGAGGGCCGAGGCGAAAGCTTTTCACCGAGCAATAATATATGCGAATGCCGGTAGACCCCCGGAACCGCTGCTCGCTTACCTTGAGATGTTCCAGCGAGCAGATGTGGTGCTCGTATATCATGGGCGAGCGGAAGGTGAGGCGACAGATCTGGCAGAAGGGCATGAGGAAGCGCTTCATGGCGCGGTGCGTGTCCGTGAGGTTGTGAGCGTGGCGCGTGGTGCGGTGGTTGAGCCGGCACACGGGGCAGAACGTGGTGCGGGCCGCCAGCACCGCGCCCGCCGTGGCCTCCAGCTCGCGCTGCGCCCCGCGCTGCGCCACGCGCATGCGCAGCAGCTGCACCTTGTGCCGCCGCGCCACCGAGTTCATGGCCGCGCGGTGCTTGCTCGACACCAGGTGCTTCACGTACGCCTGCGACCGATACACCCGTCCCGCTCGGTAAACATATTTCTAGTAATGTTCGACTCGGCGGAGCTATGCAGCGACGGTACATGGACTCACCGAGAAAGTGGCGCATTTCTCCTTGCAGTGCACGCAGGCCAGGTGCACGTAGGCGCGCGGCCGCGGAGGGGCCGAGTCCGACGCCGCGTCGGGCTCCTTGTCGGTGTCCTCGCCGCCCTCCTCACCCTCCACGTCCGACACCTCCGGTTCGGGCTGCTATATTTCGAACGATGTTTTGAAGTAATAGTAACATTTATAAAGAAAATATAAGTATACACTCAATATGATATAAATTTGTCTCACCTTTGGCGATTTTATTTTGGTCTCTTTCTTTTCTTCGACGACTTCCTCTTTTTCATCGGCGTCCCAATCTTCTTCGGTCGAAGAAGCTTCATCTTCCTTAGACTTCACAGAACTGGTTGTCGTTAATGGAATAGGCATTAGTATACAAATTTCGTTTGAGATCAGAAGAAAGGTTAAAACTACCGTGAGTGATCATATTTCAGTAAATACAATATTATATAGATTATTTTAGACGGTCCATTCGATGTCTAATAAAATTGATTCTACATCTGGTAAGCCGATCTGCAGCTCTCGATCATTTCCGAATCGGGTGAGTGCTTTCATTTTCAGTATCTCGGATCTCGTCCGACTCTAAATTAACATCGGTTTAAATCTATGCCCACTTTTATCATGGGCTATTTATTTAACAATCTCATCATCTTAGCCACCATGTCAATTTCTGGGTTTCTCAGTATCATTCAACCTCTCGTAAAAAATAAACTAATATTTAAGCAATGGGTACTCAATGTATCGTATTACCTTCGGCCCTTGATAGATCGGAACGCTCGAGTGTAACCCAGCGACCTTTCGGTGTATCGCCTAGAGGTAAATGTACCGCGCGAGCGCGGCGCGCCGCGGAAGGAGGCGCGCGTGCGCATGGTGCGGCCGCGGAAGGATCGGCGCACGGCCCGCGGGCGCGTGGCCGGCCGCACCACTTCCCGCGGCGGGCCCATGCCGCTCGGCTTGCGGTAGCTTTCTCGATTCGGCGACCTTCTGCGATCTTCTCCACCGAACGATCTCCTTTCGCTGCTGTAACTGTCTTGCCGACCGCCGTATGATCCGCCGTAATGGCCGCCACCATCATGGCTACGTCTATCGCTCGAGGAGCCCTGTACACAACTCTCTTTGTTTCTTTCGACACGCTTTACATATGAAATAGAATAAAGTGTTTAATAATGAAGATGTAAATGGCAGATCTTCTCTATTTGAACCTCGTCAAAGTGTTGACTAGTCTAAGGAACCTCTATGGCGAACTCCTTTTACAAGGTATCGTCAACCTCAGATGCGATAGAATCTAACTTTTCTTATTATGTAGATTCGCCATCTCTGTAAATTTTACTGGTGTCTACAGACAGGATAGACATATTTCTCATATGATATATTAGTTGCCTGGCAGATAGAATTGGGCATCTAAATAAAAAAAAATAGCATGATTGCATCACATTCGCATTTTTTTATGTAAGAGTATAACAGGGTGGTCCAGATCAGATATAAATGAGATGAAAGGCTTGAGGTAAAATGACTCTAACTCATTACATCTCATTTGCCAATCAAGCTCATTCTTGTGTCAGTTTTGGGCAATTCAAATAAATTATTGTAGTCCTCATCCTTGAAGTATTATCATGCCTGCATGCATCTCATAACTGTGTTTATCAGTAAATCATGTTTACCATAAATCAGCATATCAATCCAAGAATTGAACATTAACTCATTTTTCTTTTTATTCAAGATGACCAAACACAGCTATATAGATTTACTAACTTCACCAAATATATTTTGATTGCCTGTCAGGTATATGCATCACAAGTATTCCTCTCCAAATCTTTTTCCTCACATAAAATATATATAGCTATTAACTTATTTTGTTTCAGAATTCATGTAAAATTTCTATGAGCATGTCTTTTATAATATTCTAGTCTCTCATTCTATTGTGACGGCCATTACATAATGCATTATTAGTTTCTGGATGGTGTTGATTTTGTAGAGGATTACACAAAGTGCAAATGTTACATGACAAGTTTACCTAATAAATTATGGCCATTCCTTAGACCATAACCTCAATATACTGACCTCCATCCTCATTCTTTTTCTGTCTGGTGAACCTGAACGACCACCATAATCGCGATTTGAATAGCTAGCAGAACTTTCCTAAAAATAAAAAATATTTGTTGGTATAGGTACACACGGCAACGGAGTTAACTGTACAGGGCCGCTATATGAAGTTCCTTTTTTTAAGCAAACCATCTATACTATACTATAATAATATTATAAAAAGGAAATATTTGTACTTTTGTTTGTTTGTTTGTAATGCATAAACTCAAAAACGACTGCACCGATTTTAAAAACTCTTTCACCACTAGAAAGCTACATTATATGTGAGTAACATAGGCTATATTTTATTTTAGAAAAAATAGAGGTCCATAAGATTTTTGGGTTTTTCGGAACCGAGGTTTAAAAAATCATTGGCGTACGCCGCCTAAACTATAAAAGATAGAACCATACAATGATTTAATGAATCAACGACCTTAAAAGTATCTACAAAAAAGTCCGCCCATCCACGCAGGCAGAGCCGCGGGCGACCGCTAGTTGTTTATATTTCTGTGGAATTTGGTAAAAGTGTACAATTAGACTAAACCTACAGATAAAAATATATTTCACACAAATTCATTCATTGGTTTTCCTAAAATACTAATCTTCATATAGTGGCCCTGTACACCTAACTCCGTTGCCGACTGTACACCTATATTTTTCAAATGAATTGAAATTTTAGAATTTATATTCTTACAGATCGGTAAGCCTTTTTATAAGAGTCTTCCATCCTGTCACGACTAGAGTTATATCTGCTACCACTGCTGCTAGGGTATCGGGAGTCATTATTGTAAGATGAGTAACCTCCACGTCCCCCACGGCTCTCGTAAGAACCTCCTCGGCTACTCCCTCTATATGATCCTCTGTAGGTACTTCCTCTTCCACCACTGTAGGTCCCTCTTCCACCATAACCTCGCCCACGGGACGACATCTGAACAAACATAAAATTATGTACAGCAGTCATAGATTGTGCAAATACACTTGTTATAAGAAGAGAGAGAAGAGAAACTCTAGGAACAGATCGACGGCTCCTAAGTATACTGAGTCAACTATACTTCTAATAACTATACAGGAAGGCAATAAGAAGAGTGAATAGTTATATTAAAAGTTATTTATGGAGATATGAATTTTATTTTTTACAGGTAAATAGGAAATGATTTAATTGTTGTTAATATACTAAAAGTGCAATTCTCAACATTTCTTAGTTGACTCAGTATACTTAGGAGCCATCGAGATTATTCCTGTGGCAAGTAAAATCCTCCTAAATATAAAGAATATAAAAAATACTCCTAAATTGCTTGACAGATGTTGACGATTCATTGCATAAATCACAGGTTGGGATGCCTCAGTGTTAAAGTTAAGCAACTTTGCCACAATTAGTCATGTGATGGGTGACCATTTTAGTAAGTATTAAATGAGCTCAGAAGTACAGTGTAAAAGTTAAGCAACTTTATCAAGATCAGTTATCGGATGGGTGACATGTTGTTACTTAATAAGTGCGGTAACACGGGACAATAGTTTACTACGGGCTACTGGAACAAAGCCATAGGCAGCAGCTATATTTAGAATTCTGAAGATTTATATAATATAAATATAGAGTACTAATATGTAAGGTTAGTAAAAATATACTAGGTGAAGCAGTTTTTGAAGCAGAATTTTTCATTTCCAATGTCTTTATAGACATTGGAAATGAAAAATTATAATATAAAGATTATATAATTTGAAATACCATAAATATTGGAAAAATAGAAGAATAGAAGAATTAGACACATGAATTTGAACAAAACTTATATGTTTATGTTTGTTACTCCTTCACTCATGACTGCTTCACAGAGTCGAATAATCATAAAACTAAATTTAATTCAGCCAATAAGATAACATAACATATAATTATTCAAGGGCAGTACGACGTCTGCAGGGGCAGCTACCAAGCTAAAAAAGGTTTATCAAAAATTATGGAAAGTATTGATTATATTATGAAAGGGTGGTACAGAATAATTTACAGTGCTATTTGCTTAAGTGATAGGTACTGTATTCAGGAAAATAAATGCGAAGACTATAATAAAATCTACATTATATTATACAGTATAGACATCAATATCATTATCTCTATATACATATAAAGCTTTTATAGCCCATACACTTATTAACAGGTTGCATAACTTGCATAAGACGATTTCCCTAAGAAAATCAGTTTAGAGCTGCTGACCAATGCGACAAAATCGAGCACAAGCATCTGGCTTGACTGGACGTAACAGAAAAGCTGGCCGAATGCTGCAAGAGGGACCAATAGGGAGGGCATAATACGTAAATAGCGTCCACACTTTGATTATATTAGACCAGGCACGATTTTTTTTTGTAAAGTGATTAATTTTATAGCCGGTACCGCGGCCAACCTATGCGTATACCTACATACATAGTAGATGGCTTGAATGTCCACGTTGATACATATACATACAATAGTAGTTCTTATAGCATAAGGTAAAAAAATGTAAAACGATAAAAATTATAAACTGCGACGCTGAAATCTACAATAAAGAAATGTAGAAAATATGATGAAGTCTGGCTCATGTAGAACACCGCAGAAAACGGCAAATGAAATGGCGTCAGACATTCGGCGTCTGATTTTTAGCTTGAGTGTAAGTTCCATTGTAATCAAAATATTTTGAAAGTATATAGTGTTTATTAATACACCAAAAATACTGACCATGTATATAAGTTATTATATTTTTGCAAACTTCTCGCAATCTTCCAATATTTCACTATAAGTATTAATCACACATGCACGGCACGCACGTAGCACGAGAAAAGAACAACAATGTTGCCAAGTTACAAGCCAAGCCACCAACTTGCCGCACGCCAACAAAGAAAATTTTCAATTTTATAGTTATTTCCCACTGACCTTTCCTTCGGTGATTGCACTGAAGGAAAGGTCAGTGGAAATTAACTCCAATGCGTGCAATGATAAGCTAGCAATTTATTAGCGTTTTTATAATAATAATACATTTCTGTGCCGTTTTTGTATGAATCTTCACGCTCGTATGTAACAATTCCGTAAATGTTAGCGTTATAACAAAAAAAAATGCAAGCCAATAGCAAATAATATATGAACTAAGATTTTGGCTAAGATAAAGAATATAATATACTATATTATTATCTAGCCGTTGTTTTGAGTTTTATTTTAAAACCGATGCAAAATCTATAACTATGTATAGAAAAATGAATCCCTTTTGCCCTTGGTCAATTTCATTCATCTTTTTCTAATACTTTGTCGAAGGTTCTTACGAAAAAACAGCCTAGATAAGGGGCGGGGTAGTAAATATTAGAAATCTTAAGAATAATCAAAGTAGATCCGACTGTAACTACTAACGTTAAAACTAAAGCAACTGTTTTTTTTTTTCAATGGAAATCGTAAATCCGCCTGTAAAATGTCACTCTCATTGTCACATAACAGTTTCACGTGCTAAGTGCCCACAAACTGTATCGTATTATTATGTGAATTTAGTAGAGTCATCTCACGATCGTAAGGCAGGTCTTTACTTGGCCTTGCAATCCAGCGTAGATCCAGTCTTTTGGGCACCTTACCTCAGAACTGCGACCTCAATCAGATATTTTATTTATAGGTTCTTTTTAACACAATAGGGTGAAAAACTGGTAGAATAGAAAAGTTGAGCGTCCTGTCTATCGGTAGCGGGGCGCTTTTAAAGCAAAGATAAAAGATTCCCAAGATAGAGAATATTTAAAATGAACTTTAAACATCGGTTTTCTCTTTTCACGTGAACGAAATGTCATATGAAAAAAAGAGACAGTTATACTTTTCACCATGTCATTTTTTGTCCCTGAGTCAAAGTCTCGAACAAAATCAGTATTTATGTGTATATATACTTACAAGTGTCGCTCCTGTCATATCGACAACTTACGTATCGATAAATCTATCGCATAAAAAATAAATGTCCTACATATTGTTTTCGAATATCATATTTATGTAATCTGTACAAAACCAACAATGGCTGGATATTTTAATTGTAAATTTAATCGTATAGTAGTGATGCTTGAAACAATATCACAAAAAATATTGAGAAAGCAGATATTTACATTATATTTACACTCTTTGTTTGGTGCACAAAGAATTTAATGCAACTTGTAAGTAGTAAGATACTGGTAAGGTAGATATATTATTTCAGCCTTTTATATTGAATTTGAAGAAGTATCTTGTTTTTTTTATTCATAAAAAAAAGTATCGGCCATATTATTCATTCTGAATGTGTGGAAAACAAATTTAAATTTTTCTTTTGAGAAGCAGTAGGTAATAAAACAATACCAATAAAATAAAACAACAAAATGATAGTAACATACACAGTATTTATATTTATAAGTACTTATTAATGACCTATTGTGGTTTAAAGGCTTATGATTCATTGACCACTAAACAAAATCAGTTTATTAAGGCTGACCTTCACTTGGGTCAACGCAGTAGCCTTGCGATCCAAAGTAGTTTAGGATAAATTACTTTTATTTTAATAACTATTCTTGTAAATATCTTTTAAAATAAACGTTTCTTTTAATTATTTTAACTTTATTGTACACCAAATTAGATACGTAAAAATAAGCCCTAAGTATTAAAGAGAGAACAGTAAATGGGTTTTTATTCTTATTAATACATCTATGTTGCAAATTATCCCAAACAATATGCTTCGTCTAAAGTATCAAAATGTTAAGTACTTATTCGATTCATATATGTATATGAAACATAGGTATATTGTTAGGAAATATTAAATTTAGTCACATAACTAAAAGTTTTCAGAAACTCATATGTATGTCACATCTGATTTAATTAAAGTTTAAACAAAAATACTGGCGTAAGTCGATAAATTTGTAACTCAATCACATCACTATTAACAAAATCTCAGGTACATAAACTGTCAAGTGCTAAAATAAGATTATAAATATTTACGATTATTGTAAACAGAACAAGCTGAAAATAAAACACGCATATTATTTCACGTTTAGATTGTAAACAGTTTTAAGCTACTTACATTGTTATATTCATTATCTACTCAAAAGCATAAATACAGAGGTCGATATTTTCCGATGGAAAGATATATTTTGGGTATTTTCCAATAAAACACGCATTCTACTCTTGCAGCCTGAAGCTACAGAAGCCATAGTTCTTATAGTTATACACTAAACAAAGTTTTTCCGAAATTAAACTCAAACTCACGAGAAATAATGCAATTTTGTGAACAAGGTATTGAGATCCGTACGCACACCTACGCTGATTCAAAAGTCGGAACACTGTATGTATAGGTATGTTACCTCCTGTCATATTTCCTCCTTGTTTTAAAGAATAAACCTTTTTTTTTTAAAGTACCTATGCTGTCACACACGAAGCTGTCAGCTGTCATCGCAAATCACAGATTCTGACGGACGTCAAAAGAATTTTATTATCAATCAATTTGCATGTTGGTTGCATGTTTGCTAGTGCACCGTTGTGTTTGTTATTTTTATAGCTTTAAACTCTACTCTAGACCACCAATACGTTTGGGAAATTCAAGTTTTTGACAGCTTTATGGTTTATGGAATTCTCGATTCTTCCCTGGATCAATAACGATTATAGATTCTAGTTAGGCTACAAATGGAAGCTAGCTAGTAAATGGAAAAATGCAAGCCAAAAAACGTTTTGTTCTCGTTTTCGTATCTTGTGCATTTTTAATATATTGTTATTTTGGAACTTATCGTTTAAAATCAGAACTAACCCAAAATAATCGTCGTAGCCAGCTACCAAGCTTCGCAACGCTAGATGAACTCTCGGAGCTTCCTTCGCAACCACATAGAAAGTCGACAACATCAGCAACGCCTTGTCGTATGCAGACGTGCTTTGATTTTTCTAAGTGTGGAAATGACCCTAAAATATACGTTTACCCTAGTGACGGCCCAGTGAGCGCTTCATATCGTAAAGTATTATCTGTCATCAGAGAATCGCGATATGTTACTCGAGATCCCAGTGAAGCTTGTCTCTTTGTGCCTGCAATAGACACGCTAGACGCTGATCCATTATCACCCGAACATGTTACAGATGTAGCCTCACGTTTAACAAAGTTACCCTATTGGAATAATGGACGAAATCATATTATATTTAATCTGTATGCGGGGACTTGGCCTGATTATGCTGAAGATGCCTTGGGTTTCGACCCTGGTGAAGCAATACTAGCCAGAGCTAGTGCATCTGAAACAATTTTCAGAGATGGTTTTGATATATCATTGCCATTATTCCATAAAGAACATCCTGAAAGAGGTGGTGTTCCTCCAGCTGCTACAGGAAATCCATTTCCAGCTCCACGGCGGCATTTATTAGCCTTTAAAGGTAAAAGATATGTACATGGCATTGGCAGTGAAACTAGAAACTCACTATGGCACTTGCATGATGGTGATCATCTTATATTGGTAACTACATGTCGACATGGAAAGTCTTGGAAAGATTTAAGAGATGAAAGATGTGATGAGGACAATAGGGAATATGATAAGTAAGTATAAGTTAAAAAAAAATCTTGTAGACTAACCATTGGGACAACATTGCTTAATTGTCCATAACATTAGTAAACATGACTGCTATGTACTGCACAATGCTATTGTTATTATTTTAACTGACCTGTGGGTCAAAGTGGTTTGTAACTCTGACTGCTAAGGTGGAGGTTGTGGGATACGATTGTTAACGTAGAGGTTTCAACCTACCTACCCATGTATATATAATATCAGTCGGCTAAGTGAATCACCTCTTTCTACTATAGTAACCTACCTAAACAAGTATTCAGATGATTCTTTGTAATGCTTAAAACTCTTCAAACTGTTTATGCCTGTTGGTCTATTGGTTAGTGATACTGACTGCAAAGCTGGAGATTGAGCTGATTCCCATCTCAGACAAAAATTTGTTCTGTTTCTGAGGGTGTTAATTTATCTATAATTAGCGACCCACCCTTTACACTTGTTTTTTAATTTTATGTAAATATAAAATAAAATGCATGTATAATTTATACGTATAAAACTTCCTCTTGAATCACTCTATATATGGATGAAAACTGCATTAAAATCCGTTGCATATTTAAAAAGGTCTCAAGTGTACAGATAGCGGGAAAAACTTTATTTTATACTATGTAAAGATATGTATGCATTTAGAATGATATACATATGTTTGTTTACCAGTTGTTTTAATGCTATTGTATAGGCTTTGCTTAATTTGGTATCAAATGGCCTTGTGTAAGTTGTCCCAAGAAATTATTATTGTTATTTGCTCATGTTTCCAGGTTTGACTATGAACAGCTATTGGCTAATTCGACATTTTGCCTTGTGGCGCGAGGGCGGCGTCTTGGTTCATATCGCTTTCTTGAAGCTTTAGCAGCTGGTTGTATACCTGTATTATTGAGCAATGGTTGGCGTTTGCCTTTCGATGAACGCATTGATTGGCGACGTGCAGTTATATGGGCTGATGAACGCCTGCTACTGCAGGTAAGATTCTGTTTGCAATTTATAGTTACAATATCAAGTGCCTTTTCAGTGCTTTCAAAAACACTCTTTGTTTAGTATTTTAAGTAATAGCACAATAGGCCCACTTCCTATTTATCCTCATTCAGTAAAAAAAAAATTACCTATAAACATAATTGAGAATCTTTCCCCATTTTACCATGTAACTCCTATATAGAAAAGATTTCTCTCATTCTTAACACAAAAATTGTAACACCATTGAATTTACACACAGGTGCCTGAGCTTGTGCGCTCCGTCACACCTGAGCGTATCCTTGCTCTGCGACAACAGACACAATTTTTATGGGAGCAGTATTTTTCATCCATTGAAAAAATCGTTTTTACCACCATAGAAGTAAGTAGATATTTTTTGAAATTACATCATTAATAAAAGTGGGTACCTACTTTTATATGTATACAAAAAGTTGTAGTGGGTAAAGGGTTTAAAATAAATTTCTAATGAATGTATTTTATGGTTACAGATTCTATTGGAGCGTGTATTAGCTCATAGATCGTCAAAACAACGAGAAGCCTTAATCTGGAATGCCTATCCCGGTGCTCTAGGCACATTGGCCACATACGGGGATTCGCGCGTTCATTTTCCTATTGCGGCACCCATCCTAGAAGCTCCGTCGTGTCCTGCCGCTCCTCTCTCTCCTCTCCCAGCCCCGTCAGTTCCTTTAGCAGCTCCGCCACCTACGCCGGGTAATATGTTCACAGCATTGCTATACGTCCAAGCGACATCACCAGCGTTACATAAACTACTCGCTAACATAGCGAGTAGTGAGTTTTGTGAGAAGGTAAAAAATACATTTGGACTGCATTATATTATTAAATTAGATACTTCTTTGAATTATTACCAATGTAGTAACTTCTTCTATTTGAAAAATATGTGCATAATTTTAAAATAAAATACCACATTTGCCGGCGGCTTTGCTCACGTGGTATTTGAAAATAAAAACATGTTTGCCCCGATAATGTAACTTTTGAATTTGTTCAGTAGTTTTAAGATGCTTCCTCTCTGCGGAGGAGAACCGATTCAGATTCGATTTTGACCATTACTATTAAGTATTCTGTGCCATTACATTACAGTGCGCAACCTGTAATGTAATGGTTAAAATTGAATCTGAATTGTTACATTACAAGCGAATGTTCGTCAAGTCAGGGAAGCCGTACTAAATTGCTCAAAATCGAATCTGAAAAGTTACTTTTAGACATACAAGCAGTAGTCAACACACAACTTTGTTCAACTCTAATTTTTGTACACTTGTACTGCAATCTCAGGAACTACTAATACGATTATAAGATATCTTCCATTGGTCTAAAGTTCCACTATCTGTAAATGATATTGGCTACATTTTTAATTAACCGCGGGCAGAAGTAACTCCTTATTGCAGCTTTACACACATAAAAGATAATAATTTACTTGTTTAAATATGTAAAAAAATTGATTTTAATAGGTCGTGTTAGTTTGGGACAGTGAACGTGCAGCGCCCTCGTTAAAGTCATTAGCACGCTTAGCTGGTGATCCTCGTGAACCATTACCTGTACTCGTTGTGGATGCTACTACACATTTCCCTGGGTAATTATTTACTACAAGACCATATGTGTATTCAAATCTATATTTATAAAATTTTAAGTCCTGACTGATTGACTGACTACAACCTACAGCCTAAACCGCTGGTCTTAGAGACATGAAATTTGGAGGGTGTGTTCTTTGTAATGTCGTCATTTAAATATTTAAAATAATTTCAGGGAAGGCGTTTCAGCTCGATGGCAACCGTTGTGGGCCGTTCCGACTGCCGCTGTATTCTCCTTGGATGGTGACGCACCACTATTGGCCGAAGAGCTCGATTTTGCTTTTCGAGTATGGCAACATTTTCCTGAGCGAATAGTCGGTTATCCGGCACGCACTCACTTCTGGGACGAGGCAAAGGTAGGCATCATTTAATTTAATACAAAAAAATCTTAGAATACCACAGACCGGTTCTCGTCAGCAACATATTTTCTGTGTACCCTTCTATAAGACAGTCTATACCAGTAATGGCTTCTACAGACGCAGTGTTCAATGTTATAATAAAGAATACAACGAGTTGGATATGTTTACAAATTATTTAACTAATTATAACAAAAAATAAATAGCAAAATTAATTGCTCACTTATTTGTGTTTTTGGTTATAGTCTACGTCAAGGTCATTGTCAGATTTGTATTAGATTCATAGCATGTTATTCGTTAATACTATAGCTTTTCTTTCTTTTGGACGTACTTTTTACTGTATTGTTTATTTTTATGTCTATGATGGAACTCTAAGTCCTATTTTGTATGTGACTGTTTGTTTCCTAAATAAAAATAATTAAATAATAATAATATTATTAGGCATGGATTTATTTTTACGTAGCATGAAACAAAGTTGTTCCGCTGTTCGCTTAGATGTTTTGAACTGTGCAACGGATTTGAATGCAGTTTTTATGCAGCAATAGATAGAGTGATTCAAGACGACGGTTTCTATGTATAATCATAGTGGAAGGAATAGACATGTGTCCGTTATCACGAAACGTAACTGAAAACGGTTACCAACCTAATAACCTAACGTATCGATAACTAAAAACTCACTAACCGGTATCACAATAACCACATTGATGTAGCGAAATGGCAGCGTTGGCAAGTAATAACTAAGTTGTCAGAAAAGTTGGTTAGTTGACAGCGTTGGCAGCTAATAACTAAGATAATTATGGCTTCTCTCTCTAACTAAACATGTGCTCATATGCGTAAAAGAGACGAGGCGGTTATCGTTGCGCGAGTGGCCGTTGTTTGGTTGGCATTATATCGTGTTGAGTTTTGTAAAATGAACTTTAAATATATGCCCATAAGATGTGATTTTAATTGTCAAACAATTCGAATATTTCATTAATAGCTAGTTAGAAGTAGCCTCTTTCCGAATAACCAAGATGATTATGGCTTCTCTCTCTAACTAAACATGTGCTCATATGCGTAAAAGAGATGAGGCGGTTATCGTTGCGCGAGTGGTTGTTGTTTGGTTGGCATTATATCGTGTTGAGTTTTGTAAAATGAACTTTAAATATATGCGCATAAGATGTGATTTTAATTGTCAAACAATTCAAATATTTCATTAATAGCTAGTTAGAAGTAGCCTCTTACCGACAATGTCATTATGTATGTTGGTATTATGTTTGTTTATTATTATATTTGATTTGTTATTGTGAATTTTTGACAGTGCGATTGTGTTTTGTTGCGAAGTAATGCGGAGTAAACTTTTTTGAACGTGAATGAGTATTTTCTGTTTTATGATAGGAGATTATAAATATTACGTTAGTTTAGTTTGTGCTTTATTTGATAGTAATTTGTATACTTCATAAAACTAAATTTAATTTTATCAAAATATATAAGTAGGTAGTTTGTTGCCTGCTTATGTTTAAAAGACGTTGAACTAACAAAGTAGGTACACAAATATGTTGGTACTTAATATCTCTTATTTTAGATAAACAGACAATATTCTTAGATTATAATTATACATACTAGATTGAGTGTCCCGTACTAACAGACAAGCATCGTTTACGCGGTATCGCCGCGATTTCGCTGTGTGCGTGAACGTGAAGCTCGCGGCCGCTATATCAATGTGTGCGTAAAACTATTATAGTAAAGTAAACGCGTGAGTGTTACTTTTCACTGTTCTCAGTAATCAGCTGACGTAATAATATTTTTGACAAAATTGTTTTTGTTGACTTAAGAGTCATGTTATGAAAATACTTACCTGTGGAATGTAATCGTCCTTGATTTATATTTTTTCAATCATAGTTTTTGCAGGTTTTAACTGCACAAATCTTTATTATGACTAAATTCGTGGGAGCTCAACTACCTACGTGTCTAACAAATTTACAAAAAAAAAAAAAAACATTGCAGAAAATTTACTAGGTACGTTCCGTTTTAGCCACATAATCGGAAAGCGATTCAATAGCTGTACTGTACGTTATTACGTTACGTTAGTCGCAACTAATCCAGTTTGTAGCTACTGATAACTGAACTAACCAAGACTCGGATATCGATATTAAGCAACGGTTATTGATATCGGTATTAAAACCAAATAACGGCTATCCAACGGTTATCGAATATAACCAATAACGCCCATGTCTAGGAAGGAAGAATCTCTCTTTAATTAGTGAGGGCACTGATGCATTATGTCAAAATAAGTAAAAAATGGCGGTTTTCTACTACCTTTCTAGGGCGCTCGCCCTAGAAAGGAAGGAAAGGAAGAAAACCGCCATTTTTCGAACTTCGAACGCCGCGCCCGCCGCCGCCGCCGGCCGCGGGCGCTCCGCCCTCTACTTTTGTAGCTCGCGTCTATTTTGACAGATTGCAGCAATGACCTCACTATACGAGGGAGATTCATCCTAACACTATGGTATAATACAGGCATATTTTAATAGAGAAATAAAAGAACCCAATCGAAGCGAAGTTATAATAGGTAGTATAATAAAGAGTACAAAAGCGCTATAACTTCAGTCGCCAGGTATTACTTTGACTGGAGTTATTACATATTGTTGCATGTTATTACTGACATTTTATATGTTACGTTCCACTTATTACGCTAATTGTTTGACACGTAATTAAGATTAAATATTTCAGTTACGCGAATAAAGGGTTTCTTCATATTTACACATAAACTGAATCACTATTTATAAATTTCGTACTTAATCGTAATTGGCGTACGATACTCTCTACGTACCCCAATGGGAAACGGGCGTTATGATATGTTATAGTTAAGTAAACAAAAAATGAAGTACCTAAGTATCATTTTTCAAGTTTGCGCTTAGGTTTTGAGACAATCGTAAAGTTTCGAGTTCTCTCGGGATTTCCTTAACAGCATCACGGAAATGTTTTTTTTAATTTATTTTATCATAGGAAACATATGTTGAAATTTTTATGACGTTCAGAAGTATCATGCATTTGATCTAAATTAATAAATGAGTTTGACTTTGACTTTGGCCTGTACCTATGTATATGGCGAGAGACACGCTTCGCTTATAGCGGATCGGCGGCGTTTATATAACACGGTATCAAACATAACTGGCGAAATGTGGTTGTAAATCTATCCTTTGGGAAAAATATATATCGATATTAAGAGATGTGATGGTTGTGATGGTCAGGGCGCGTGGGGCTACAGTAGCAAGTGGGGCGCGGCGTACTCGCTGGTGCTGCCGGGCGCCGCGCTCGTGCACCGCGCCGCGCTGGCGCAGTACGCGGCGGCCGCGCCCGCGCTCATACACGCCGTGCGCCGCGCCGCCAACTGCGAGGACATCCTGCTCAACTGTCTCGTGGCGCACCTCACGCGCCGCCCGCCGCTCAAGCTCTCCATGCGCCGCCGGTACAAGACTGCGCACCATCGATACAAGTAAGCTTATACTTCTATTGAAACAACTTTTGTTCGCCTCGTCATCATCATCTCAGCCGAAAGACGTCCATTGCTGGCCAGAAAAGAATTTCCACAATAGGTATTCCGCCTTGAGCTGTCAGAATACTAATAAATAAAATACTAATCATTAATACTTGTTGGAAGAATAACACTTCCGAAAACGTGTGTAAGTACTGAACAATGTTCTGAATTCGCTCAGCTGTTGCGCGGCCTTGAACTTAAATTTAACGTTGATCAATTAGCTGTGATGCGGAAAGAGGTCGATGCGGCAACTGTTATGGGCCAACCTAATCTTGAGCTAAAATAGACCAGGAAAGACAGCTCTATTTAAGCTCAAGATTGGGAGTGGTTACAAGTGAAAACTGTCCACTTTATTTGCCATGTTATTTTATTTTCAGCCTGTATTGTACCTCTCAACAAAATATATGTTAAAAATAAAATATGTAGCCACTTACACAACGTACAAAGGCCCACTTGAGCGCCCAAGTGCGGATAACGCCCCGTCAAACTAACTAACTAATGTAGCCACTTTTAAGATAAATGTACTACCTAAATGCTATTTCCGTTTAAGTAATTATGTTTCTAATATTCCATCTATATCCTACAATAACTTCAATTTAATTTTTCAGAACGTCATGGAGTGATCCCGAGCATTTTGTCCAGCGGCAATCTTGCCTGAACACGTTTGCCACTGCTTGGGGTTACATGCCTCTTCTACGATCTGTACTGAGATTAGACCCGATATTATTTAAGGATCCTGTATCGACACTAAGAAAAAAATATAGAAAAATGGAATTAGTTACTTCATGAACATACACAGAAATTGATAAACATTTTATCGTGGAAATCTTTAGAGAACTGATGCATGATTACTAATTTTTCTGTTTGGTATTTATAAATGCATGTCATATTTTTTTGCTATTTTGTCTTGGCACAGAATAACAGCAAAATTACGTAAGTATGTTACTGTAATGTTGTCATACACAGAAAATTAGAAAGGTCTAAATGGTTTACCAGATCTGCATTATATAGATATGTAGGTAAAGTTCATTACATTGAGTAGAGTTATCTATTTTTTGAAGAGGTTTATGTACTCTGCTGAACAATCGTCGATGAAATTAAGCTCCAAGCGTACCCAATGCAATGAACTGTGCAAGACTACATTTTTTAATTGGTAGAGATGTAAAATTAATGTTATAACATATTAGATATATACGTAGCGTACGTATCGTACGTATCGTTTTTTTTGTTTGGTCCAAATTAGCTAAGCTTTTCAAAGTCGAAGACCCTGTGTTCTACTAGTCAGAAGCGCAACCAAAAGCTACTCGATCATTTGCAGAAAATCCATTTACTCTACTGCGATAAAAAATGTGAACATGGGCATACTCTATATTTATTTGAAAACTAGCTAACCCCGGCTACGCTTCGCTGCACCTTAGTATGATATATAATATAATAAGAAATACCTATAATAATATTTATTTGAAGAACAAAACGAAGTTATATACTCCAATCTAGGTTTCTAGCACTTCTCAAGTTAGTATTTGTCTTTAATCTAATCTATAAAAAATAATCTATAAATCTAAATCTACTTGACAACAAAGCAAATGCATGTTACCAACGCCTTTTTATACATTTACTTCACGTGGTATTTCTAATCCTACTTGCAATTGCGTAGAGGTGAAGAATTGACGACTGGAAATAGGTTGCATCTAAACTAATATAGGAAAAATTATTGATCGTTTGGAAACCCAAAAACTACTTAACTGCTACATTATCAAGGAATACCTAACATCGGCTGTATTTTATTTAAAAAAATAAGTCATCCCTTCAAAAGCTTAATAAATGCCAACCCATGCCCAACCGAAATGGGACGCGGATGGTAGATTGTAATATTCAGAAATGTTGTTATTGGCTTTGTCCACAGTTTATATCGCAGTACTGTAGTATAGTTCTTAATTCTTATGCATTTAATACTTAGACTAAATAAAAAATGCTTTAAATATGTATCTAAGCTTATAATCTTTATAATTTAGTTAAGCGTCTTGTACACTATAATAGAAACACAATTTAGACCCGTTGCGTTTCGGTCGAATTACACCGCCTGTGATCACAGAACAATATTACACGATTTAGATTCGCTATCTAATATAGTAATAATATGTATACAAATCGTGAAAGTTTAAAACATTTTACAATACACACACTAATTTTACAATATACACATTTTGCGAGGCGATGACATAGTGTAAGAAAAATCTAATAATGGGGATACAGCAGCAATCTATCAAAATAAATACCTACCGTTTAGGACCGGTTCAGTCGGCATATAAATGCGGGCTGACAACGTGGCGGGCGGGGCGCCGGCGACCGGCGGCGTTCGAAGTTCGAAATCCGTAGGTGCACGAGCGCCCGGTCATGAGCGCTAGGTATTTATTTTGCCAAAATACGAAAGTGTCCTCACTATATAGGTATAGAGAGATCCTTCCTTACACTCTACGGCAATGGCATCTTTGTTATTCTCGGCCAATATTTTCTATGAAAAAAGGAAGAAACCTATATTTCTGTGAATTAAAAATTGTCATACAAAAACTTGTAAATAAGTACACACAGTATGTAAGTTTTAGGTCCTCCGAAGCCGTATACGGTGTGACAAAAATAAATTCTCTTCAACAACCTAGGACAAAATATGTGCACAAAATATTAAGAATTGATTAATGATATCTTTATACCGATTTTTGTCGATCTTAATTTGAATTTCTTAGGACGACAACCTATAGGTCGACTAGGTACATAATACAGTAAACATCGACAATTAATCGCTCTATGGATACGTCATGTTACGGCACCAGGGCTCATTTATACAGTATATTTTACGTGAATCTATTGTATAGAAATTTAGAATCTTGATGTTATTACCTAGACCTGTTTCACTACAGCTTTGTTGTAATATGTTATTGTATGCATGAATATGTATTATTTGTAAAACTGTTATAAGAATCTAAAATAGTTTAAAAAATGAAATAAAACAGTACATACCAAATTAATTTTCTTTTTTTTAATGCGCTCTATCAAGTAGGTAAGCTGGCCTAAAGCGAGTTGGTGAATGAGACACGCCTTCCACTAATCATATTTAAGATTAGGTATCATTTTATGGTGTCTTTATAGCAATTCATTTTTAAGTAATGATTTTAATTATCAAATGAGGATCGAAACTAAATAGCTACAAGAATGTTATGGTACTGTACTGGCTCTTGTTATATCGGTTAATATGGCTGCCCTATATCTAGTGACTCATCACTAGGTACCTACTCGTATAATCTACTTCTGGAACGACAAATAATTACTCACTTCAGTACACAGAGTACAGACGAACGTAGCAGACCACAAACTGTCATTAATAATAATAGTAATATAATTAGCCCATGTCGGTTGTTTCAAGGTATAGGTATCTAGTCTATGCGAGTCACCGTCTGCCTAATTTCCATTTCCAGTCCCATTTTCCAAGTCAGTGAAACAGCGGCAGGCGCCGTTCTATCCCATAGATTTTTAAAATCTGTCCATCAAACACCCAACCCCATAGCCCAACAATGTCAGATACCAAAATAGTGTTACAATAGCTCTACACCTACGTCACTTATCCTAGTCATACCATATTTGTACTGTTATAGCTATGGTATGGCTACAGTAAGTGTCTCATCCCATTTTAGATTAAAATTCTCCAGCATACTATAATAATGTATAGAACCTAACTATACCCATCCAACCTACCTAATAATAATTAATCTAATGAAAGTATGTATTAGTATAATGATAAATTCAATAATATATTTATTGAAAAGAAAAAGCAAAACTTGAGAGACCACAATATCGAACAATCCCTTTATATTTATGGCATTAGCTTTGGTCACAGAATACTTAATATTACAGGTACAGAAGGTTAAATTCGCAAAGTCATTTAACCCTTTGAACGCCATGGACGCCTTTAGGCGTCAATCGAAAACTGTCCTGAAACGCCAACGACTACTTAAGTAGTCCAAATTAGTATCACATTCAAGTTAAAAAAATCGTTACTATTGTAATAAATTTATAGAAGGATTATCAACACGTTGTTTATTTAACTCTCGAACTTTGTTTTTTTTTAAGGCGGAATTAAAAGAAAAGTTAAAAATAAACATTTATATTATAAATTAGACTGATCTAAAATTGAATGAAAATAGACTATTACGTTGCGCCAACGACTACTTTAGGTGTCACGTAGGGAAGGGCATGTATGGTTTTCATCACTACTTTCGTTTTATGTTATTGTGGTAGGTACCTATGTCAATGGTAGGTTTTTTTTTTTATTTTTTTTTTATTAATTATACAGTACAATATTTGATGTGATACAACATATTATTGTACAACGCAAACCTTTCGGTTTATCTGTGTACAAGGTACTTACATAATCTATTTTGAATGTGCTCAGTTCTTTATAGATCGGTAGTATTATCGTATAAATAATCTAACGTATTGGAAGATAAATACTGATTGAAATGGAAGAAGAGAGACCTTCCTCGCCATCTATAATATCCGGATGTACAAGTCGGAAGAGTTATAAAAGAAAAAAGTATGCAAAAAATGAAAATAATAAGCAGACACAAACTGAATTCACTGTTACAGATTCTATGGTGTACAGAAAAACCTCAAATAAAGAAGAAATTGCTTTTTCTGCTCGTCATTTGCCCAATATAAATTTCTATGACAGGAGACCTTCTGATGCAAGAAATGAAAGCTTTGCAAAGTTAGTGGCTTTTGAATTAGACCGTCTGCCGGAAGTAAAACGTTCAAATGCCTATACACAAATTTTAAATCTTATAAGATTAATGAGAGGTGACCCTGACTTGGATGAAGTGATAGAATTTATTCCGTTTCATAGTGAAAGTGAGGGAGAAGATACTGAAGAGGAACGATCAATACCACTCAATGTAAATATGAAAAAATAAAATATATGTGCTAAAGTGTTTTTTAGTATTTCTCGATTATTGCAATATGATTATTTATTTATTTATTTATTTATTTATTTCACCCAACACTTACATCTATTTTTACAGGGTTAAGCCTAATACAATAGTGTAATTTACATTTTTTTAATTCTAATTACAAAACTAATACCTACAAGCTATATATTTTTCTCCCTTTTGTAACATAGAACACACAATGTTATTTTTGTGAATTCATTCAGTGTACAGCAGAATAAATCAGTGTCCTCTGCTACCAGGTTGAGAGTGTGTAGCGTGCGCACGAGTGGCGCTTTGCTCAACAAGTTAGTGCGCGCCGCCGGCACCGCCAGCAGGCGAGGTCGACGTCGTCGCCACACGTATCTGTCCGGCACATTTAGACTCAACACGCGCAAAATGTCTGGATGGTGTATATTGCCCCTAATTAAATTAAATATATATGTAGCAAGGGTGAGATCTCTTCTTATACTCAACTCGTTATATCCAACCATGCCCAATATGAATAAGGTTGGATATAGGAGAGGATAGAATGGATATACGCCATACTGCTTTAAATATAAAAATCTTACAAATTTATTTTGTACACGCTCCAACATGACGCTATATTTAGCTTCATGCGGAGACCAGATGACCGCGTTACACTCTAGCTGGCTCCTCACTAAGGCATTATACAATGCAACTATTGCCTTAATGTTTGTGAACCTCCCAGCTGTTCTTAGCAATAGTCCCAAATTCCTAAACGCTGTCTTACAACATTTGACAATGTGATCGCGAAACGTTAATTCCGTATTAAGACTGATACCGAGGTCTCTAACTTCCTTGGCCCTAACTATCGGCATACCTTCGATGTTATAATTGTACACAATAGGATGATGGACTCGCGAAAACGAAATTGACGCACATTTCTCTAAGTTGAAGACTAACCTATTTTCGTTAGCCCACTTAACTACCCTGTCGATATCTCTCTGCAAACGCTCGCAGTCATCTCTATCTTTAACCGACAGCGACAACTTGAGATCGTCGCAAAGAGCAAACAATTTGCGTTTTCGACAACCTTCGGCAAGTCATTTATCATAATGATAAACTCGAGAGGCCCTAAGGTACTTCCCTGACTCACACCAGACCAGGTGAAATACGGCTCTGAAATGTGTCCCGCATATTCCACATATTGTCGCCTATCTCTCATGTGGCTGACAAAGAACCGGAGTAGGTGCGGAGTGCAGCCGACACCTGCTAACTTCCTAAGCAATACGTCATTTTCGACCAGGTCGAACGCTTTTTTGAGATCGAAGTAAGCAGCATCGACCTGCCCCCCACCATCCACTATTGGCAACACATGAGTTATGTGGCTAAACAAATTACTGGTGGTACTCCTCCCTGGTCTAAACCCATGCTGTGCTTCGGTGAGTTGCGCACTTACCTGTGTAAAAAGGCTCTTGTGTATAACCGCCTCCAACACTTTTGCCAGCGATGACATAATAGCAATAGGCCTATACCCCTCTACTTTGTCACCTACCCGACCTTTTGGTACAGGAACAACCCTGGTAGTTTTCCATCGGTCAGGAAACACCGCTGCTTCTAAGCACTGGTTGTATATGTAAAGCAGCGGTTCGGCTAGTACCATTCTACAATCCTTGAGTACGTACGGGGGTATTCCATCGGGTCCTGCTGATCTCTTTGGTTTGAGTTGGCCTAGCGCCCGCAGCACTTCCTTTAACTGCAACTCACTTATGTGGATACGCGGCGCCCCATTTTCCCCGCCAGCCTCAGCTATCGCCGCATTAACATTTAACTCGGCCCGTTCTCCTATGTAGACCGAATGGAAATACCTAGCAAACTCAGATGCACACTGTTCACTAGACAATACCTCACCTTCCTTTAAAATTCTGTGTGGTGCCCTATTGCCTCTTTTTGAGTTAATAAAACTCCAAAAAGATTTTGGGTCAGTCAGTAGCTGGTTTTGAACCTTATGACTATACTGTTCTTGTGCTGTTTGAACCATTTTTTTCACATTAGCCCTACACAGAGAGAACGCCTCGTAATCTACCCTTGCCCCACTCGCCTTAAAGCGTTTGTGTAATATAGCCTTTCGTTGAATGTTGCGAATTATTTCAACAGTGTAAAACTCGGGGTAAACGTACTTCGAGCTTTCACGAGTTCGCTTTTTTCTGGGAACACAATCTAGATGATTGTGTTCCCAGAAAAAAGCGAACTCTATAGCATTTATTTTTGTATAAAAATAATTTAAACTATCCTCTAAATCCAAACTGTAAATCTCAGTCCAATCTATTTCAGCTATTATTGAGTATAAAGTAAAGAAATCTGCTTTATTAAAATTCCAACCCGGCGGTGGAACATCACTACTAACAGTACCTGATGGCTCGTCAGACTCCTCCCCCCCGCGGCGCCAGCGCAGCCCGACCGATATGTCGAGCGGCGGATGGTACACATCTACAGGCACAAGCGACTCGCCCGCCGCGCACACGCCCACAAACCCTCCTGCAAGTGTACTCAATACCAGGTCTAGACAACGATTATTACAATTACCTATCGTGTTACACTGAATGAATTCACAGTAAGTTTGAAAGTATTCAAAATAATTAGTTACATCTAACGAACAAGAGTATAAATTGAAGTCACCTATAACTAAAACATCCTTATATTTATTGCATAAATGTTCAATGCTTCTAAATAATAACATATATTCGCTTTCGTTACTGTTCGGTGGAATATACACAACACACATTAAAAATAAAAATCTATTATGTTTATACACGGTAGCGCAAACCAGTTCATAGACTCGCTCATCGATGTTGACGTCACACGGGTCGCACACACTTCTCAACTCAAAGCGCGGTGTGGCCACGAGACACGCGCCGCCCTGCTTTCGCCCATCAGCGCGGTCACAGCGTATTATTGTATATCCGGGGGGAATTATTTCTGAGTCATGTATAGACTTGTTGCAGCCAGTTTCTGTAATGGCAAATAAATCTGCACCTGAAGACGTGACGCCCGCCTTAAACTCATCTAACTTTGTCCGTAATCCCCTTACATTTTGGTAGTAAACTTCAATTGATTTATTATGCCTTTGTTTGATTTTTAAGAAATCTCCGAAACCACACCCATTCACAGTATTCTATGTTAACTGCCCAGTTTTCCGATTCACATAAAATGTCGTACTTGCTTTCGGGAACTCCTATTATAAATGACGCATAATCCCTTTCAGTCTTGTGTTTTATTTTTTCTACTGTGATTAGTACTTCCTCCTTATAAATATTTTTGACGTATTTTTCTACACTTTCTACCGTTGTTTCTTTTTGTAGACGCCATACGTGCAGATATTTTTTCCGTTCGGTACCCTGAATTCCTAGTGTGGCCGTACTTCCTCCTTTTTTTACTTCACTAGTCGGATATCTATTTCTTTTTTTACTAACAATTGTCCACTTTCCTTCCAGTTCCGTTTCTCCCTTTTCAATAATTCCCATATTTTTATATTCCTCTCTTTTCGACGACTCTGATTTTCTTAAACTTTCTCCTCTATCCTCGGTTTGTTTCTTTCCTTCCTTTCTGTATTGGTTAGATGGTTTCGTGGCCACACACTCTGTTGATAACTCCGCACACTCTGTCGTTTGAACTTTATTTCCAAGTACCTGCATTCGATTTTGTTTCACAGCTCTTACATAGGATGAAGTCTGGCCTACCTGGGCTTGGGCAGCCTGTTTTGTCTCAGATTTAGTATTCTCCTTGCCGATACGTGAATCTAATAGTAGTTTATTCTCATGCATTAAAGCTTCTAATTTTATTTCTAAAACTTGTACCTTATCCGTTTTTTCTTGTAGTACCTTCACTTGTTCTTTTAATTCTTTTAGCTCCATTTCCGCACATATAAATCTATTTTGCAGTAATTTGTATTCCTTAATTTGTTCCACCATTCTGTTTTTCATATCTAATCGATACTCTCTGAACTCCACAAGAAACTGTTGTTCTAAATTAACTTCATGCGAAATACTTGGATTTCTGCTACCTCTCACCGTATTAACATAATTACTCGGTGTCGATGATTAATTTTCTAAACCTCTTTCTTAGGTATTCAGTAAGTACTTATTTACCATTTGTATTTAAATCAAAACTGGTCTATTTCATCTTTATACCTACACTTTTTTTCATAAAATCTCCAAAAATATTTTACTACCCCCTATCGATAAAAATTAAGGACGTTTCTAGATAAAAACTCAAACTACGTTCCCTATACGCCACAGACACCTTAAGGCGCCCGCTTGTGACGTCAGAAGCGAATACAGTTTATCGAATAGTGCTTGCAAAATGTAGGTAGAAATAAAAATAAAATATCGTGATACCCACAAATCATCGTTGCTTTTTAATCATATTGTAAAAGTAGTTCTGCCTGTGAACGCTGTGATAATAAAACTGACCTGAATACGATAATAATATTATTATGGATAATGAAGAACTTATTGCAATTCTGGAAGGAGTGGAAGACAATGAAATATTTATACCTCTTTCGGACGAAGAATCAGTTTTATCAGATTTTGAGGTTAGTTTACTTGTTAATATTTAATTTATAACGATTGATGTGCTCGAGGTTGTGGGCTCGATCCCCATACAGGACAAAAATTTGTGTGAGCCACAAATATTGTTCTCAGTCTGTGTGTACTTTGCGTCCGTTAATTGTACAAACATACAATCAATCGCATACTACGAGCACTGGACTAACGGTAGTCGTCTTGAGTAGGCCTGTGTCCAGCAAAGGACGTCCCTTTGCTGATATGAAGATAACGATGATAATCATGTTATAATTTTCAGGACTTGACGACTGAGCAAAGTCAAAACACTTCTGCCCAAGAACTTAGCTTTCAATGGTCTTCTGAAGCATTCCAAATTGAAAGCGAGCCTTTTGATGATTTTGCCAGCGGCATTTCACCGTCTGTGAAATCGATCTCATCAGAATTAGATATCTTTTTACATTATTTTGATGAAGCTCATGTTGAAAAAATTGTTGAGTTCACGAATAGGTATCAACAATATATTATTAGACACATTGATATAAGGCTCTATTCAAGAATACAAAATTGGTATCCAGTAACAGTCCCTGAAATGTATACGTTTTTCGCTATATGTATGTTAATGTCAAGAAATAGCCGAAAGACTATTGAAGAACATTGGTCTACCAACCCTTTCTTACATTCCGGCATATATTCCACTCTTATGCCGAGAAATCGCTTTTGTACCATTTTAGGCATGTTGCACTTCTGTCGACCAGGTCCGAGAACCGAGGAAGATACTATATTGTCCAAAATTACATACCCAATAAACCATGCTCGTCAGAAATTTAAGGATAGTTTTATTCCATACGAAAAAATCTGTATTGATGAGAGTATTGTTCCATTTAAGGGGCGACTTATTATTAAACAGTATCTTCCCAGAAAAAGGAACCGTTTTGGTATAAAACTCTTCGTTTTATGTGATGTGCTGTCAGGAATAGTTTTAGATTTTATCGTATACAGCGGTAAAGATACGGAAATTAAACATTTTGATAATTTAGGTGTAAGTGGTTCAATAGTTGCGACACTTCTTGAAGATATTTACGGTACTAAGAGAAAATTATACATTGACAATTGGTATTCAAGTCCAAAATTGTCTTTGTTTCTAAAACAACGTAGTATTCATACATGTGGTAGGTACAGTAAAACCAAATAGAAGCGAAATGCCAAAATTTAAGAATTTAAAAAAGGGAGAGAGAGAAGTAAAATATTGTGACCCTATAATGGCTATGAAATGGCGTGACAAAAAAAATATACATATGTTAACAACTATACACAAAGACGAAATGGGACCGACAGAAAAAATAGACCCAACAACTGGATTGTTTAAACTTAAACCCGAGTGTATAATTGACTACAATAAAAATATGGGCGCAGTGGATATCTCTGATATGATGATAAGTGGTATACAATGCATTCGAAAAACAGTTAAGTGGTATAAAAAACTATTTTTTCATATTCTAGATTTACATTTATTGAATTCATATCATATCTATAAAATAATTAACAAGGACGATTTTAGCCCTAACTTCAGAAAATACCAATTGAATTTAATAGAACAAATTGTTCTAAAATATGGCAACCAATCAATTCATAGAACATTACCATCTACATCTCGACAGTTAGAACAGCCTACGCGATTATTACCTGGTAACGCAGCACAACATATGCCGTCTTATATTCCTGATAACAAGAAACTTCGATGCAAAGTTTGTGCCCGATCTAAGAAACGAAGTAGCACTAGATACATGTGTGCTATTTGTAAAGTGTCGCTTTGCGTAGTGCCATGTTTTCAAATTTATCACGAAAAAAAGACCCTGTAAATCTAGTTTACAGGGTCTTTTTTTCGTGACATTTATTTCACTTAATAAAGATATTTATGTCTAATAAGTCAATTTTAATTATGCCATCCATAGTTCCCTGGTTCCCACTGGATACGCCATACTGTCACTTTAAAGATAAGTCGTTTGTAACGGCTCAGTACAATAATATACCTACCTAATATCAATCTTCCTCGTGGACAACACTATCTATTCCATACATTACTTAAGAAAAGATGCGTTGCTCACGCCACGGACGACTAAAGGAGTCGCCTAGTGATGTGAATAAATTAGTGTTATTTAAATTTAATAAAAAGGTTTTTTGGCCTATTTCCTTCTTGTACTGATTTAAACATGTAGTAATAGGTTATGAATGTGTATATAAATGTGTCACGTACTGTAACAGGCAAAAGAAAAGACGATAGGATAGTTTTTTTATATTTTTTTCGATAAAGATGTCCCAACCCTGTGCTCAAAGTGCCGCCGTTTACGCAAAAACTGGTCGCGGCGTAGCAGGCACGCTCATTACATTTTCTTGCGGCGTCCAAAGGGTTAAACAAATATCAACTTTGCTCGCACACAATAGAGCACAATTCAGGTCCCCAGCTAACTAACCTAAATTTTTATTCACCTACAACTTGTTCTTTGTATCGCGTATTTCTTATCTTTTCTGACGATGTTATGGCTGTCACTTAGAGATCAATTTTAAAATATGAAGTACCTGTTAGGTTTAGGTACCTACGTATAGTAAGTACCTAAACCTAACAGGCCTGACTTACTCGTTTAGTCGACTCTTACGACACCCACAGGATGGAATAGGGTGGTGACATTTGTATTCTTAATCCGTCACCAGTCACCACACGAAAAAACTAATCGATACCGTAGACAAATTACCTTACTGATTTTCGGGATTACTTAAATGTTGCTTTGCACCTAACTTAAATAAATAACGAAGTTTGAGTTAAAATGTTACTCGAAGTAAAAATATACACGACAAATTACATTTTACTCTACCATTACTTCACTACTATTCAACCAAAGCGTATGTATTTCTAAAAATAAAATCACCCTATTGTCTATTCAAAATTGGAATGTAATATGAATACAAAAGAGATGAAAATGAGGCCGTACTTAGGTTAGGTTTAAACCTAACAGGTACTTCATATCAAAATTGATCTTTGTCTTTGTGACCGAGTGACTTTTCATATAAATTTAGGCATGTACTTAGGTACTTAGTAGTAAGTAGATCAGATAAACTATCCTAAGAAATAGGCGTAAATACGGTATACTATAGGTATTAAGTGTAACTTGTATGTGTTAGTGATAAATAAAGGATTAAGTCACGCGACGTCGGTCTCAATAATTTATTATGAGATAAGTAGGTACCTACTTCAATAATAAATATTACAATGATATTATACTAATAGTAAGTAAAATGTTTATTATAATAACATTGACTACCTACGTAAGCACAGAAATAATTAACAGTAATTTTATGCTACAACTACCTGGGGAATTTTCAAAAAAAGTGTACATTGGTGTTTTAGGTGTGTCCACAATTTTGAATAATCATTAAAAAAAAATTATGGTACCTAACAGAAACCAATCACCAAAATTTTAAATCTGTAGGTATTTGGTTTTTTGTAACATTTTCTATTTTACTGAATTTTAATTTTATTAATTTATTTTTAATTAAAAAAATGTAATAGCAGGTTTTCGCTATGTCCCACTGAGGTTTTCTAACTTCATGATCCAAGTTTTATTTCTTTCTGTTATATTTTCATATAAAACATTTATTTTTTGGGTAGCGTGGTTATTAAAGATTTACTTTAATATTACAGAAATAGTTTTAAGGTAAAAATAAATATTTAAATTTTTTTTTTGCCGGGGACTTATTTTGAACAAGGTGGAAAATTCCCTTCCGAAACTTAGATTTAAAATCTACCAAATTAGTACAATACGATTTGGTTGCCAATATTTATTTATAGTTAAATAAAAAAATCCTTCTACATTCTTAATTTTGAAGGAGAGAGAGTTTAACGGCAAGACCAGAGTAGTGGCACAGAATACTTAATAGTACAGGTACAGAAGGTTCACTTCGCTAAATCATTTAAACAAATATCAACTTTGCTCGCACACAATAGAGCGCAATTCAGCTCCCCAGAACAAAACTTACCTACTCGTTTATTTACCTACAAATTGGCTCCCTTTGTATTGCGTATTTCTGGACATTATGGTTGTCACTTAGAGATCAATTTTGATCTGAAGTACCTGTTAGGTTTAGGTAGGTACTTACTATACTTTTGTAAACGAGTGACTTTTTAAATAAATCTGGACATGTGGGGACATAATTCAATGTAGGTACTAAGTAATTAAATTATAAGAACGAGCAGTGTGTGTCCACATCACAGGACTGGTCAAACCACTAAAGAACAAATTATAATAATGGGTACTAGCTGTTGCCCGCGGCTCCGCCCATGATTATGTTTTTGATTAAATTAATAATAGGTATTAGAGTTTGTCATTGGTTTGTTTGGAGCCATTTGTCCAGTTGAAATTTAAAACTATTGAGTGATAGGCGGTTATAATATATTTTCCCAATTAAATAAGTACCTACTTAATTGGTTGGACAAATAAATAATACGACTCTACAAAAACTGTGCTGTACCTATAGTCTACATATCAAAATCTTGCTACAAATAGGTACCTACCAATTATGTTTTTCTAAATGATAACGTGTTTCTTTACTTTGCAATATCCTTTGGAATATTGAAAAACGAGAGGTTAGGATCCTTATCACTATTTAAGCAGCCGAATACTGTGGAATATTTTTATGCCTTTATTTTCTTTAAAATATTTAAAAGCGAAAACGAATCGGTGACGAATTACGGCTTCGTGTGCGTTTCGTAGGTAAACTTACGTCGAACCGACGACGCGACCGGCGCGCGACACTCGACTAAATAATACCCCAGGAAATGTTGCGGCCGGGTACCTACTTGTAGATTCATACCTAAACAGCGGAGTGAACCAGTCCTGGTAGTGGTACAGGTGCAAGCATCCCCTGCCGAAACCAAAAGCAAAGTAAGTATTAAAGTTAATGTATTGTGAATAATTTTAATAACTTCTTTATCTAATAAGGAATTCAATTTTGTATTAAACATGTCGATTTGTTGGTTAAACGCAAAATTATAAATTACACCTGGGGAACAAAATCTTTTCCATTCCGCAACTAACTCTTTTTGGTCATTAGAATAAAATAAAACACATCTGAATTATATTAAAAGTTATAATCAGTCCCATACCTATGTTATACTTAAAACATACAATAGCCAAAAATGCAATAAAATTCCACAATTTTTAATTACCTATGTTTGTAGTTCTATTACGTTACTAATTTGACAAAATAGTTCTTTATTTTTTAGTTTTTATTTCCGAACATAGTAACTTTTAAATAGGTATATATTGTAAAGAATTTAATACACTATTAAATTATCAAAATTTGTTGAAAATATTACGCTTGGTGATAAAAGAAAACTAAAAATAAACTAATTCTCAAATGGGACAGTCACGGATTGGACTTACCCTAAAACGGAATAGAACTCTTAGGACTATTGCACACTTACAAGAAAAATGACAAAAATCACAGTTGGATAGGGTTTTACTTAGGTTAGGTAAATTACATTAAAAATAAATCAGAAAACAAGAACAAAAATCACATAGTTTCTTTTTTGGCAACATAGGTACATTACTATCAGTAAAATTATTAAATAATTATTTTATTATTTAGATTGTTACGTACAGTATGCAGTCTACTTAAGAATTCCATTCCGAAACTTTTTCGTTCCATTTCTACGTTACTAGCGCTATGGTTTTGGAACGAAAGGTTCGGAATCGTATCATAAATAAACCAATAAAAAATTTATTAGTTATATTTCAGTTAATACTTAAACCTTTTAACTTTTAAAACCTTTTAACTATAGAATAACACTAGTAAAACGGTGTGTTTTACTAGTGTTACTCATAGGCGTAAATAGGGGGGGGGCCGGGTGGGCCGTGCCCACCCCAGAATGGTCTGGTGCCCACCCCAGAATATTGGGTGAACTCTAGGCTGCGCAGATGGCGGACTGACCGATTTTTTTTCATAATCGTAGAATATATTTTTACGCGTCAACGCAGGTGGCGGCTTATGTAAGCGCGTACAAAATCACGGACAAATTGCCCGCTCCAGCGGTAGCCCGGCCGGCCTGCCATGCCACGCCGTATGCGCAGTGCTAACGTCTGCGTGAAACGAGAATCTTGACAGTTACCTAGGGTGGATATGGGTAATGTCGGCCTGCTACACATTTACGTTTGCATTTATGCATTTATGACAGAAATAGCAATGTTTTCACTTTAATTACAACCTTAGTTAATCTGCTTTATTTTAAAATAAAAAATAACCCTTTACCTCGCTTACACATTGTGTAACGAAGTACGAAAGAGTGTAGATATAGAAAATAAGTAAGACAAGAAAAATTACACACCAGATTAAGTTTTGGATATTTTTGCAAAGAAGAAACGTATATTGAAATTGGTTTTATCTTCTTCTATTAGATCCATAATATATATAAGAGTTATTCATCAACTTCCTACTGACTGTCTGATTTATCAACGCAGAGCCTAAACCGCTGGGGCTACAAACCTAAAAGGTGACAGAAAGCTTCCTTAAATGACGTAAGTGAGCACTAAGAAGGGATTTATGGGAAATTCAACCCTGAGGGGTTAACATGAGGGATGAACGTTTGTATGGAGGTCCGTCATTTTCAAAGCTAGAAGCATGCAATTTCACAAACTTGCTTCTAGGTAAAAATAAATGTATAGGGCTTTTCGGAATTTTAGCCCTTAGACGGTTGAAATAAGGGATGAACGGTTTGTATGGCACTACCGTCATTTTTAAAGTAAGATGCACAAAACTTCATATGCTGCTATGCCTGCTAAAGGTTAAAAATAAAACCTATATTTATTAAACCTCATGATTGTGTCTAACGCGTTGATGTAGGTATTCATTTGGAAGTTGATTATGAAGTAATTAAGTAAAAAATAAATTAAAAGACCTCCGACACAAAAATCATTTTATAATAAATAGTAGCAACCCATATACATATAATAGGTTGGGGAAAAAGATTCTTCGCTTTTTTTAAGAAAAATTCAAAACATTTTTTAATATAGTTTATTTACATTGAACTAAAGTATGTAGGTACCATTTTGTTCGATAACTTTTTGCCATCTTGTAGGTAGGGACATTTTTTTTATTTATTTAAACACAACATCACTATCATTACAGGTTATCCTAATGCAATAGCGTGGTAATCAATTATAATAACATATTATATTCATTGTGATTCTTTAGAACTCACTCAGAGAACAGGTGAAAAGATCTACTTTTACCGCCACTTTGTTAAGTATATGCAGAGTGCGCGTTATTGGAGCTTTATTCAATAGGTTTGTCCTCCCTCTTGGTGCTGCCAATAGTCGTGGCCTTATCCTCCGCATGTGTGGTAGGTTATCTCTTGCAAGACACCTGGATTCAACGTCCTACCGCGTAATAATTTAAAAATATTCGTGGCAAGAGCCATGTCCCTCCTCGTTTCCAACTTATTGTATCCTACCATGCCTATGACAAACAGAGTCGGATACATTAATGGATAAAGAGGATATACCCCATACAGCCTTAGGTATAGAAACCTAGTAAATTTATTTTGAATACGCTCCAGCATGAGACTATATTTAGCTTCATGTGGAGACCAGATGATTGCGTTACATTCTAGCTGACTTCTTACCAATGCATTATATAATGTTATTAGCGCAGTAATGCTTTTAAAATTTTGTGCCCTTCTAAGTATAAAACCTAAGCTTCTATATGCCTTTTTTCAAACATTTACAATGTGATTACGAAATGTAATCATGACATGATCCCATTGCTATAGAAATTTTGGGACTTTTGATCAAAATACCGCGACAAGTGGTTTTGGCAGTCCTCTCGTGATGTTAACCTGACACTGCCTAAAGAATTCTGTAGAGACCGAAACAGGTGGAAATCTGAAAGTGCAAGGTCAGGACTATACGGCGGATGCATTAACACCTCCCAGCCAAACTCTCTTAATTTTTGCTGAGTGGCTAAACATTTGTGAGGTTTAGCGTTATCAGATGAAAAACCACACCCCTTCTGTTGATTAATTCCGGCCGCTTTCTCTCAACTTCTTGCTTTAATTCTTGTCGTAAGTAATCCACTTTTAATCACCAGTTATAAGCTTCTTTAAAAATGGTTCGGTTTCATTACGTCGTAATAAAGAAATGAGTACACGGTTCGTTGGGTTTCTTTCAGTGAGCACGTGAGGTACCCAAATATCGAGCTTTTTTGTGTACCCAGTTTTTTTCAAATGCGCCAAAACTGTTTTGTGGTCAATTCCCAGTTCTTCAGCTACGTCGTAACTACTGATATGCCGATCTTGCTCCACTTTTTCAAAAATGGCATCCATTTTATCCGTAATAGGGTGACCAGAGCGACGTGCATCTTTGACATCAACATTTCCGGATTGAAAACGCTTAAACCAAACTTGTGCTACTCTCACAGACACTGCACAAGGTGCATAAAGATCACAATTTTTTTTCGCGGTTTGCGTTGCATTTTTACCTTTTTGTAGTAAAATTTTAAAATGTTTCGAATTTCTTCATTAGATTTACTCATCTTGACAGTACGAAAAACAAATGAAAATCACACATTTTCCTAATTTGAATTTGGAATTATGTAAACTTTCAATGATACCAAAACCAGACAGATACAAATAGTATAGCCAAAGAGATTTTATTACAAGTTCATACATACTATAATGCGAAAAGACTTTTTCCCCAACCTAATATGTCACACAGCTGGCTTTATTTTCATTGGATCCCAGTTTTAGATCCCATTTTTTTAGGTATTATCGATGAATTCCATTTGCTATTTCAATTGAATCCCATGTTAAAAAGCCATGTGTACTGATCAGAAGAAAAGAGTTTTAACTTTATCAAACATTAAAAAAATAGCTGGTGTTTGGCCCTCCGACTATTAAATGATTATTAATTATATATTAATAATACATAGGAAACACTTTAATTAAATTAAAATTCAAACTATATATATACAACAATAATTTGAAAAAACTTATTTATACTAACTAAACCTAAATATGAAAAACTAATTAATTAAATAAAAGGCAATAGTTTAGGCGTCATAATATTCCTCCGAATCACTGTCAACCGGAAAAGTGCCCAAAAGGCTGGCGGCATTGCCACGTTGAATGGCAATGCTGATTCTCTGTGCAAGAAACAGGCCAGCCTTTTGGTCACGCGAAGCGTCGATCAGTCGTTTCGCTATTTCCCTAAAAAGAAAGCGAGCGCTCGGACCCCACGAACCAATTGTCTCGACCCCAAACGGCTCAAATACGTAATTGCCAATTAAATTTCCGTATTTGCGCCGTTTAAGGGCCTCAGCAGCTGCAGCAGCAGCGCCAGCCGAACCCGCTGTACTCGGAAGATGTGATGGCGCAAGGGTATCGACGCACGTTGCGTCCCACACCAAAGGCCTACCCATCTTCCAAGGCAATAATGTCATACCGTCAGGTCTCTTCCCATCGTCACGTGCCAAACCATTTGGCTCAAGTACGGATGGAACGCCGGCGGTGACAAGAGCACGACGGATAATGTCATTGAGTTGGGCGTGCCTCGAGATACGGCCTGCACTCCTGCTGCAGGATAGGCCATGGTGTCCGAGGCTGTCGACGGCTTCGCCACAGTGACACCGATGCGGAGACAAACACGGAGCACCTAAACGAAGGCAAGTGGCGAGGCGGAACGTCGTGTCGTCCATCATAGTGCCTATGTTGGGCGACGGAAGTGCCTGTAGCCATTGACCTGACTCCCATTCACCCACAGCCAGCAAACGGGCGCACTCAGCAGCACTGGAAGCTGTAGAAATAAGATTTTTTCTTACCAAGCTGCAGAGCGGCCCGTCCCACTGTTTCTGAGAGAACAGGTTAGTAGGCAAAACAGTGTTTGGACAAGCCATTTTCCAAGCGTTCACTGCATCGGTCTTGCACGGCACTTCCGAATCAACCAGTGTAGGTTCTAATATTTTCCTGGTTAAATCTTCCGTGCTGTGGACCGAGGATAGGAACGCTGGTAAACTAACATCAGAAATTTTGCGAACGCCGAGGCCACCATAACGAATAGGAAGTGAAGCTTGGAGCCAAGTTCGGTCGTTCATGGCCACATTTAAAACTTTGCTTAATGTAATTTGAATAATTTTGTCCATTTTGCCTAAAAGGGATATATATTTCCAAAATTGTGATGATCTGAGAGCATGAGTTAATTTTGGAACGAAAAGACAATATCTAATAATGGTGAGAGCCGAATGTATGTTAATTTTGAGTAGGCGATCCGAAATTTCACTAAAATTTTGTATTTTCTCCTCTATAAAGGAGTCATATGCCTCTTCCAAGACTGGGGACCCAAGAAGGCGTAAACAACTTTTTTCTATAATTTTAATGTATAGGAAACATAAATATTATAAATAATAATTTTGTATTATAAATATATATAAATTTTCCTATGTATATAGGGTTGAGGATAATTCATCGACTTGGCACAACCTAGGCTCTGGTGTTCCTCAAGGCGGTATACTTTCTCCTATTCTTTTCTCACTGTTCATCAATCTTCTTAGTCACGAACTTCGCAATGCGTATCACCTATACGCCGATGACTTGCTTTACTCTCAGGCAAGAATCGATGATCTGAGTACGGCCATTGACAGCGTGAACCAAGACCTAAACATATTACAGAAATGGTCTGAACGGTTCGGTTTGGCTGTCAATCGGTCCAAATGCCAGACCATTATTATAGGCAGTCCTCGAATGATGGCTAGGGTGGACATCGCAAGACTTCCATCTGTGATTTTTATCTATGCTGTATTCTCTACTGAACTCCCCTAATGCTCCTACTTACTTGGCCCATTTCCAATATATGAATGTGTAGTACTCATAACAAAAACCCCTTATCCCATTTCCAATATATGAATGTGTAGTACTCATAACAAAAACTTGCGTTCGTCTAAGAATTTCCTTCTTTGTCCTGCTTATAACTCAAGTCTTGTTCATTCTTCTTTCTATATTCAAGCGATTCTTTTTTGGAATCCACTCCCTCTCAAATACAGGATGTCTACCAACCGTGAAATCTTCAAGGCTAGAGTACGTCAGCTTTACATCAAATATTATGCAGAATCATCACAACATTTATAGTATATTAACTATATATGTTATTTATTTATGTATTGTATCGTGTTATATATATCATATATATATTATATATGATTTTTATTTTATGTATATCTATTTAGTATCACAATTATTAAGTAATGTTATTGTTTTAGTTTACTTTCTACGTTTCTTTTCTCTCTGCATCACCCAAAGGTTGACTGGTAGAGAATGCCTTTGGCATTAAGTCCGCCTTGTTCACAGTATTTTGTGCAAAAGTTTTTTAAATAAAATAAAAATAAATAAATAAAAGAATTTATACTTTTCTATAGGTCAGGTCAACTTTTTACACTAAATTCGAAACAGTCTTACAGAGATTTCTTACTTTTATTTTGTAGTAATTTATGCAATGATTATTCAAGTAAATAGATAGTCAGTCAATATAAAACACACCTTCATTTTAATATAAATAGTTTTGTTGTTGAAAGTACCGGCGCGGTCAGATTTTTTTAAGCATTTGAAATCCAACGGAAATAGTTTTTTGGGTTTAACGACAATAAAACGTAATTACAAACCACATGTGTGTGGCCCCCTGAACTTCTCAATAATAAGTATATCACGAATGGCGATTAGATAAATCTCAGGGTTGATAAGCAACTACTACTAAGCAAATATAATGTAGCAAATAAAAATGGTACAATTGAACTGATGATTAAGCCGGAAGGTTACGGAACACTAAAATTTAATAATGTAATGTAGCCGTGTTTGGGCTTATTTTGCTAAGTATATATTAATGCTCATGCTCACTTTAGCTGTAAATGATCAGATTTTATAAAAACCGTCTTTAAGAGCGTTCATCCGCTAGAATCACGAAAAAGCTCAAAATTGATGACGGGAAGAAAAATGGGAGTAGAGTTTGTATGAAAGTTCTTCCTGTTTAAATAATATAGATTTGGTATTTTAGGGTTTTTGAAAATTCTACTAATTATGTGATTCAAGCTTCGTCGGCGTTATTCGTATTCAAATTTTATTTTCTAGCGGTCCCTTAACACGCGATTTTATATGCTTTTTGTATCAGGGGTTTTAAATTTTTTATTTCATACTTTTAAACTACCCGATCATTATCGGTCTAGCGCATACGTATTAAGACCATTCTAATGAGCCTAAACACGCTGTATCTGCTGTTAATTGTTGAGGAGTTGAGTATCACGCAAACAACTTGATTTTGCAGCATCAGCTCAAGGTTAAAGTAAAGTCGGTTCACTTCTGAGAGCTATGCTACCACGGACAGACCCAATACACCCTCATTTTTGGGTCGGGGGTTAAAAACGTAACATTACGTTACAGTGACAAGGTACATATAGCGTTATCGACCTTCGGATTCGATCTCAGGGGCCGGGCCCCCCCTGGAAAAATAGTCTAGTTACGCCAATGGTGTTACTCTATAGTTAAAAGGTTACGTAATGTAGATTTATTGATAAAAACTAATATAATGCTCTAAATTAATATTTTAGATCATATTTTTAATGTTGTACACTTTCTATGAAAATGACCAAGAATGATGAATGAATGAAATACCTAAGGATTTTTCTTTAATTTCCTTACTTTCGATATCCTTTGAAATGTCAACGTTCTGTATTATCGAGGATCGTACAGATATGGCTACCTACTTACCTACCTCGAAGTAACCTACTCCCAGACTTGGAACAAAAATTTGTGAGCCATCATTCCTTCCTTAGATATTGTAGGAACCTACTTAATTGAACCGACTGATATTTTAAATATAGGTACCTAGTGAGTAAACTTGATATTGTCAAGTTTTTATTGGTTATTGTATTTATAAGTAAGGTAAATAAACCTAAGCATATACCTACGCCTACCTACCTATTATAAAATGCCAATTGGTTCCAAGGACATTCATGACGTGTGTGAGTGCAGAGAGTGTGCAAGGTAAACTCAATCCGCAAGACTTTAACGTCAGCATCCGGGTTTTGACTTTAACGCACCCATTGGGTACCGCAGAGACAAGTAGGTATCTAAGTAAATAACGCATTTATTTGTGCTGGAATATTATAATATCTATGTACCTACTCAAATTTGTCAATAATATTATCCAGTAGGTAGATTGTTTGTTATTAGGAAGAATCTCCGGGCCATCGAACTGCACCGTAATGGTAGGTAAGCATTGCATAAGTAGAACACAAGCTGACATAACGAATAACTACTTCGCAATCAACGCCAGCGGTGGCCTTGGCCCCGATGGTGCTTGTGCGCGGGCTTTGGACGCTTAGTGTGAACACCGTGCTACACAGTGCACTCGTCAGGTTTGCGTGCGAACGAAGCCGGTGCGCAAACGCATATAAAAGTCGCGCATCGCTAAGTTAGGTAAATGTATTTATGTGTTCAACATTTAAAATAAATGTGGTGATTTAATTAATACCCTCTTGGTGGTGCTTTCTAGTTATTGTGTAAATTCAAAAATATTAGTGATTTATCGTGCTTAAAATTTTGAACAGGCATCATAGGCTGGGACATCTAAGTATCGAGTGACAGGATAGGCTGAGAAATAGGCAGGTATTTATTGCAGCCTAAATTCAAGGAATACCTATCGCTTTAATAAAGTTGATTAAATCAAACAATTTAAGTAAGTACTTATAGTTAACGGACCTACTTAATAATAGAATTAATAATATTAACAAAAAAAAAACCCGACTTCAATGCGGCAAGTTGTAGAATTTTCAATAAACAGCATGAAGTTCCATTAAAACTCTAATCTCACTTTTCCTCCCTTTTATACATTATATTTTAAATCTGACCATTTACAGCTAAAGTGCATCTCATGACCATTGAAATGAGCCCAAACACGGCTGGATTAGGAACATTGTTTAATCATTTTGCTTTGCATTTGCTTAGTAATAGTTGCTTAACAAAGTTAATCTAGACTTATCTAATATCCATCCGTGAAGTACTTATAATTGAAAAGTTTAGCTGGCCTTTTGTGGTGTTCTTCATCAGTTTCACTTCACCAAATGACACTTTCTGAATGCAAATGTTTGTGTCATGGATCCCATCATCAGTACTTTCTTTTGATAACAATGGGACCAAACTGGAAGTATGTCCTCTCAGTCGAAAAAATATTTTTTTAAATCGGTTCGTAAATGACAAGAGTTCTGTGGTAACAAACATTTTAAAAAAACCCACGAATTGATAACCTCCTCGTTTTTTTAAGTCGGTTAAAAATAGGCACCTACATAGGTACAGTATACCAATCAATTAGGTAGATACCTACTTACATATCTTGTATTCTAATAAAATTCTTACATACATGATATTAACATTATTGCACAAGTTGCTTATACCGCTCTTAACCTGGTAAAAAAATGTCTAACAAATCGTGCTACCATCTTATTCACGAAAATAACAAACATACACATTTATTTTCAATCATTTTTTACTTACTTCCGAGGGAAATAGCTTACCAACTTATCTAGCCTTAGAGGTTACAGCCCTGTCCACTTATAATTCCGGCCCCGTCTACTTAAAACTCCAGCCCTGTTCTGTGAAATTTATTTGGATTCATTGTTTACAAAAATACCTTGTTTGGTTTATCTAGTAGATTATATTATATTATGTGGCTGAATTTCTCGTTATAGATTGGGACACAATAATAATATGATGAAATTAGAATGCCGTATAGCGATAGGCCAGTGGTCGTAGCTTTATTTGCCTACATAGGTACGAAAATTATCGCATTGTAACTATTTTTATATTCTATGGGCTAATTTAAAGGCGAAGACAGGAATGTGCAGGGTGGGCAACTGTCCCTTGTCACAGATAATATAATACTAGTACCCTTGTTGAGATAGCAGCCTACCGTACTAACGTTGGCAAACAGCATACGGCCTATCTAATAATAAGCTATTACCGCAGCCTATTGACGCGCTTACACCGTCCCAAAAAAATAATTGAATATCACGTTAGATCTCAGGATATCCCTGATTTTTAAACCTGAATCCGAAAGCTGGGTACGTTAAACTAATGATACCAAGTGATTTTCGAATTCACCTAAACCTATAAGGCAAGGGATCGCGTGTTAACAAAATAGCCAAATAAATCCCCCGGAGAGTTTAAACAGAGTTTAAACGGGATCTAAATATCGAAATCCTGGTGATTTCAATTATTTTGCTCGAACCCTACAAAGTTGTATGTAACTATACCTAGTTACATACAATTTAAAGGCCTCAAGGTATCTTACCTCCATTTAATTGTAGGTATACGCTTATTTTCTTATTTAATGTTATCTAATCCAAATATATTCTAAACCAATTTACAAATTAATTAAGTAAGTAGGTAGTTATTAAACGGAATTAATTCTAAGTATATACCTACCGATATTATATTATTTATTTGGCCGATTCCTGGAATTGACCAAGTAGGTAATTGTACAAGTAAAATCACTGATCCTACCACCAAATCAATGTTGACGTTATAAGGATCAACAAAGATTTGGTGGTAGTAGGTAATCTATTTTGCATAATGCATCGATTTATTTTCAATCTTATTTAAATTTCGATCAATGACAACCTTAACCTAACCTAGGTAATAATGCTGACACCTTATGAATTAAGGTGTCAGCATTATTAGCCTACTAATTAAGATCGAAAATGAATCGTTAGGTATATCTAGGACGTCATGATATAGCAGTTCCAGGCCAGTTTGAAGGCATTTTTATAAATAACTCCTCTGCATGAGGAAAATAATTAATTCATACAGACATTATTTATATATAAATTACTTATTATATTTAAATTACTCATTAGCCTTGTGGCTAGATTGTAATTCTAATGATGTACTTTTAGTAAATCATTATAAAAAAAAGGACGTCGTCATGGTAAAACCCTAGATAAATAATAGGTTTACGTTGTCAAAATCCTTTAGTTATCAAATTTATACTATCTACATCGAATTAGGTAGTAACACACTGTTTAAGTAGGTAGGTACCTACAACTACGGCATTATAGTGAAGTTAATCTTGTAAGACAGGTTTTGATTTTTCCGCATTTCTGTACGTATTACGAAAGAAATTGAAACACAAGAAATAAGTAGGTGGGCACATGTTGTGTAAATTTATCAACATTCAATTTAACTTACTATATATAGTATCCATTATGATAATTGGATAATATAAAATTCAAAATTAGGTATATAATTATTATGTAGGTACATTACCTACCTACTTTCATTATTGGCAGCCAATACCAATTACAACGATTGCGTTTATTTTAAAGTAAAGCCAATAGGTATTTTTGAAATAGATACCTACATAAATAAATAGTTAAGTACCTACTTACTTACCTAGTTGAATCATCGTCAGCCTATTACAGTCCACTAATGGTCATATCCCTCTTCAAATGCACGCCACTGAGCAAGATCCTCGACTTCTCGCATCCACTTTATGTTTTAAATGATTAAAAAAAAGGAAACGCCTGAAACATTTTAGTCAAAACTCAAAGTCTACACACTCACAGCGTTGTAGCTGTTGTCCTGTGTGTGAGTCCAGGTTTCTAGAGCTCATTTAGATAAGAGCAGTTTTCAAATGTTTAAGATTCTTAGTTACTTGTTTCAAGTTATAATATAAGTACGTACTACTTACCTAAGTAGGTAAGTACTAAGTATTTTAATGTTCCGCGTGTTATGACTACGCCTCAAACTAAAAGAATTCTTTTAGTCTGAGGACTACGCCAACGCATTGGGAATACCCGTATTGCTGCTGTAAATTTATTTCGTTAACATTTCGAAAAATCGTTTCGTAGCGCTTGTGCAACTACGAGTATATTAAAACTTCTAGTGCAGTTCATTATTCACATACTGACTCACTCAGTCACCCAATTTATTTAATCAATCATTAAACAAGTTGCTAATCCTACTAATATTATAAACGCGAAATTTTATAAGTATGGACGATTGATGGATGTTTGTTACTCTTTCACGTATAACCTACTGAACGGATCTGGATGAAATTTGGCACAGAGATAGATTATGGTTTGGAATAACACATAGGCTACTTTTTACAGCGTTAACCGACATCAACGCGGGCGGAGCCGCGGGCAATAGCTAGTTGATTAATAATAATTGCACCTATTGCCTCCCCCCTCCTGGATCCACGCCTGTTTGCATGTGTTGCGACTTTTTATTTAGGTACCTATCAGTTTTGCTACTTGCAAAGAATAAACCAAATTCTGGATCCGCGCCTGATAACAAATTATCGTATTTGTTGGCTATGACGATTGACGACCGCAGCATTATTAGGTAGGTACATAGGTACATACAACAAAGGCATGTAACTCAGAGATAGTGTAGCTTTTTTTATTAGGTACTATAAGATCTTTTTGAATCGGTTCTAGTTCGCGAGCCATCAGTCGTTATCAAATTTCGGAAAAAGATGTCAAAGTCATCTGAGGCCAACAACTCAGTCGCACGCAATAAAAAGAAAAGGATAGAATCGGTTCAATAGGTCCAGAGATAAACAAAACAAACCATTCATTTTTTTCTCTATAATAAACAATACCTAAGTTTGCTCTTTATAATTAGTGTAACTGCAGTTGGAGCTACTGCCTCCTAAAGTTACATAACTTGATAGGTACCTCAAACTACTACTTTCCTACCTAACTTATTGTTGTGCAATGAACCATAAGAATGGTAAATTATTTATTTCATTTCTATTTCGGTCTATTCTAGTTCATTACTATTTAGTAATTTTGGGGTCAATAGCAACGTTACAATTTAAAAAAGTGCCTTTGTTTTTGCAACGATTACAAAGAGACGATTTGATTTACCTATATCAATAAGTACTTAGATAGGTACCTATAGGTACTTAATAATATATTTTTATAGGTACTTACGAATTAGGCATGAACTACTGTACCTAGTAGGTACCTACCGTTAGTTCATGCTTTAATCTAATTAGACAAACAAGTAAGAATATAATTCAACGCCTCAGGGTAGAGTCATTCTCTAAGCTTGTATTTGTGTCGACAATTTCTTACTTACGACAATGTAATAACGGAGGTAATTTTCTTAAGCAATAAGTAAAATATGTCGTCTTGTAGGTACCTATCTACCAGCAGACATGCACACTCTTTTTATTCATTATTTATGGAAGTGAACGGTTCTGATATAATAGGGTGCTGGCAGGTATCGTGTGATTCTCATAAGAATACATTGCATTGGAACTGTTTGCAGACATTTTAAATTCTGACGAAACGTTTGGTAGACAAGGTAATGTGATTGTATGTCTCACGTTGCGAGTGCGACTTGCGAAAGGTCAATATAAGTTAAACCTATGTATACTTACGAAAAATATGTAAACATGTATTTTAATATACCTAGCATGCAGATGGGTATGGGTATTTAATACTTAGGTACCTATCTACCTAATTTATGTATGTGACTCATATCAGAGTACCTAGAGTAGGTACCTACCTACTACAAACGAGACTAAGTTTCAATTCTGCAGTAGACAGGACGTATTTCGGAATGTCAACATATGTATTTACTGTACGTACCTAATAATTGATTAGGGCATCTAATTGTATCATAATCATCAGCTAATCATCATTTTAATCTTCACTAACTAATTAACTCAATTTCCCTAATTGATTACAGACAGACCCGGCGACCTTTTGCTTATAAATATCAACCAGAAATAAGTTAACATTTTTCTTTCCACGGGGCATGGGCGGCAGCTTTACACATTTACCTTGTACCTTTATCAACCTTGATTTTATATAAGTGGTAGTGTAATTGATTTATTTGTGTAAATAAATTCATCTAGGGAAGGCGCAGATCTCCGCTGATGAGAAGAGATGGCGCTTGGGGTGCAGCACTATCTTCTAGTCACATTTTTAGTCATTGGCATCATAATACCGTGTATCAATACACAACCAGTAAGTTTTGTTTTCTTACTTATTAAGTACCTAATCATATTTTATAACGAATAAATAATAAGTAGGAAATTAAGTTAAATATAAGGAAGTGCATAGAATGCACGTTAATTAAGCATTTAAAAAAATTCTCAAACAGGTGAAACGACATGATTTTTTTACACATTTACCTACTTATTGTTGGAGAGCCTGGTGACTTTCGTAATAAATATATAGGTAATATTCATACATGCCTACCAAGCAAGTGAGCTATCTGTAAATTAGATTTGGGTTTTTGCTATCTTCTGCCTAGATCAAATTATATCTAAATGACACTCCTTAGAATATTTTTTCATTCATTTCATTTTTTTTTTTTCATTTTTTCGGCTTCATAATACCTGCTTACTTAATAAATTCAGATTGGTTCTTAATAGTTCAATGACTGGACCTATCTGTTTAAGTTATGCTATAATCATACTTAGGTACCTACCTATTATATTATGCACCTAAGTCAAAATCAGTTTATATTTTAAAATCAAAAATAAAGCTCACTATTGTGTTATTTGTGTATTTTATGTTTTTATTAAATAAATTATCAATTTATATATAATCAATTTATTTAAATAAAATATACGTACGTGTGGTGACGGATTAAGAATACAAATGTCACCACCCCCTTCCATTCCGAGGGTGTCGTAAGAGTCGACTAAGGGAGTAAGTTTAGCAAACAATATCCACCGCTAGAGAGAGAAAACTTGAAACAAAACCCTATACCAACCCGTCTAGCCAGCGTGGTATAGTAGTCTAATATCCCTCCAAATGTTTGGAGGAGCCGTGCCCAGCAGTGGGACGTATACGGGTTGAGATGAAATGAAATATGTTTTTAAATAAAATACATAAGTAGGTACTTACCTCTACGTAATTACTTACCTCTCGATAGTTATTCTCAGGATATTTTGAAATTTGGCATTGAACATGAATAATTACATTAGATATCTATCTATTAGTAAAAGGTTAGGTAGGTATAGATTGTTATAGATAGTTGTTATATCTAGCTAGGTAGGTGTACATATGTATTTGTCTCCCGCTTTGCTATGGAGGGCAATGGAAACTTTTCTTTTGAACTCTTCCTATTTACTTCTGATAAAATTCGTTGCGGGGTCCAAGACAGTAGGTTTAGTTGTCCACGGGACGAGTGTCAAAACTCGGTGTATCAGTTGGTTACTCCCCTGTTAATCCTGGCTCACAGGAGTCACAGCGGTGGGTATGTGGGTGGGATTGTCCCGAAAAAGGTGTATATATTTAAAGAACCTTATAATTTGTTCGTGATTTAATTTTAGTGGCACCTTCGTTATCATCAACATCAGAAGTGGCCGCATGTGACAGGGTCGATTTCGGGCGGAATAAAATACCTACTCATAAAACTACGTAGGTATTTTTATTTAAAGCCACCTTATAATAAAGTTTGGATGGATGTTTATGTTTGTTACTCAATTACGGCAAAACGGGAGGACGTATCTGGATGATATTTGGCACAAAGATAGATATTTATTCATTTTAGTCTGGAAGAGCACAAAAAACATTGTTTCCGTGAGATTGCGCACGCGAATGAAGCCGCGGGCTAAAGCTAGTTTTAAAATAATTTTAACAAAAAAACCGTCTTCAGTACGACAAGTTGCAGAATTTTCAAACACCTTAAAACCTAAAACCCCTGGTCTAACGTAGGTATTTAAACAGAATGAACTTTCATGCAAACTCTTATCTTACTTTTCCTTCCTTAAAGACAGTTCTTTTTGATCTGATAATTTACAGCTATAGTGCATCTCATGACCATTCAAATAAGCCCAAACACGGCTAGATTACATTGTTTAATTATGAAGTTCCGTTGCCTAGCTACCTTAGCATTCATAATGGAAACTTATTTAATCGCCGTCCGTAAAATACTTATTATTGAGAAGTTCAAGTCTGCCATCTGTGGTCTTCTTCATCAGTTTTACTTCATCATGTTATACCTACTTTCTGAATGCAAATGTTTGATGTGTTGTTAAAAATATTGAAATTGCTATATGTGTGCTACATGTGAAAATGGGACCAAACTTTTCAAATCGGTCCATAAATGAGGAAGTTCTGCGGTAACAAACATAAAAAAAAAGAAAAAAATACACGAATTGATAACCTCCTCTTTTTGAAGTCGGTTAAAAATAAGTACTAGGTACCTATTTAGGCACAGTAATTTTATACGATTTGAGGTTGTACATAGCATTAAAAGCGGATATGGTAGGTGCTTGCCACCTGACATGCTGTGAAGCCAGCAGTATGATTGACATATTTTAGTAAGTAAAAAAATCTAAACGATAGCTGTCTCATTAGATATTTTTCGAAATCAGCCGCATTATTACATTACCTGTGAATATATATTAGGTTTATAATGATTTGCCTTGCAACATTATATAAAGCTATACATACAAAGACATTTTGATCACCTGTTTATTCATTAATTAAGCATGTATAGAGTGCAATATTTAAATAACTCGGTAGCATAGTGCTTCCGACTGCCGTGCTCAGGTCCTAGGTTTAGTGTAAAGATTCATTTTGACTGATTCGATTCATTCCTGTCCCAATGCTGGGCAGGGGTCTCCCCTCCTCTATCAAGAGAGAGAGACATGGTTTAGACCTGAATTCACACACGCTGGCTTAATGCGGGTTGGTGAATCAGACATGTCTTTAAATTTTCTTCTAAGACAACTGGGTTTCCTCACGATCTTTTCCTTCACCGTTAGCAGATGACGAATCTTTTGATTAGTAGATACATTTAATCTTAACAAAGTGAAATGCATATTGGTACTGCCACCTGGGATCGAACTCGCACCCCTTGCGTGCAAGTCGGTTGCTTTCCCACTCGGCCACTCGGTTTACCTAACTACCTACAAATAATTATATCCATGTATCCAGTCTCTGAATTCATTATATGTCTAGTGATAATGAACCTTAAAAAACTGCTGATGTATATAAATAATATTTATGAGATGATCTACTGTAGAATTTATAGTCGTGATTAAATCACTTGCATATTATATAAAATTCTCAGGCAGGCGGCAGACGGGTTGGGGGCCTTCCGTTCTGGGTCTGTGTTATGTAAAATTTTGAATACCGTTCAATATTTGGGAGTTTTGAACATAATAATATATAGAATTATTTACTCTCTAATAATATTTTTTCAGTCAACAGCAGATGACGTTACAGCGAAGGATCGCCCAGCTAGGCATTTATTTGCATTCAATAGTGGTAAAAATGTAGCAGGACCGCCACAGCGGGGCTTTTTTGGAACCATTTTTCACGTTATATTAGAGGTAAGTATTGGTACGATTAACAATATGTTTCCGGCGAACAGTAGGTAGGTAAACCATAAACAGTTTGGATTCTGAAATTTTATTAATCTAGTTAGATTCATCATAGTTAGTACCTATATTATGATGAATAATTGAACTGAAATAAAATAATGGGTGAGCGAAAGAGTGCATAAATGAAAAGCTGCGGGTGATTAGGTAAGTGTATGGGTTACCACACGTGACAACATCAATTCCAACTTTTTAATGCCACGTGATCGCCTTAAAATCACCCGATTATTTAAAGAACAAACTGAAGTTTATAGAATCCTCATTAATGAATGGCAACAGCGATGGGATACATCAACCAAGGGACCGCCTCTACCAGTTTTTCCTTCCGTTATTGATCGGTTGGTGGAGGTTGATCACAGTGTCGCTCAGTTCCTTACGGGTCATGGTAACTTTCGGAGCAAGTTATAGGTACTCATATAAGCTAGTTGATTCGCCGAACTGTCAATGCTCAACACCTGGCTCCGATCAGGAGCAGTCTGCTCATCACATACTCTGGCAGTGTAGTCTTTGGCATAATGATCGTGCTATTATGTTGAACAGCTTACATGTATCATCTGGAGCGACCTACTATGGGGATTTAGTCTCACCTGGAGGGAATTTCCGTTCGTTTAAACGTTTTTGTCATAAATATTATAGCAATCAAACTTAGCTCACATAGGTCCCGTAGTTTAAGGTCCTCCGTAGTGCTCCTTTTCATAGGTTACAAACCTATACAGATTTATTTTTTCTCCCGCTTTGCTATGGAGGGAAGTGGAAACTTTTCTTTCTAACTCCTCCTATTTACTTCTGATTAAATTCGTTGCGGGGTCCAAGACAGTAGGTTTAGTTGTCCACGGGACGCACGAGTGTCAAAACTCGGTGTATCAGTTGGTTACTCCTCTGTTAATCCTGGCTCACAGGAGTCACAGCGGTGGGCATGTGGGTGGGATTTTCCCGAAAAGTGTATGGGTGAATAATTAAGCTGAATTTGTTGTTGGCATTGGCGTCCGTTGAAAGATTTCAGAAATTTCAAAGAATAACGTAAGAAAAAATTTAAGTATTAAATATCCCACGTAGTCAAAGTTGCGGGCTGCTAGTAAATAGTATAATAGAAATCCATGTTGAGGACTAATAGATTGATAACAATATTATATTCCGTACGTGATAAGTTGTGATCTCAATGCGATGACGGACGAACAACAAGGCAGGTCTCAACTTATCGCGAACGGTTTATACCAAGATCTAAATTTCTATATTAGTAGGTAGATATCTACAGCTCATACGCCACTTAACAGATAGGCTACTTACTTACTTACGTACAAGTACCAAGTTACCGAGTAATGTAAAGTAAGTAAGTACCAAGGTACTATTATATAAATATAATTATATTTTCCAGCAAATCAACGATACCAAAAGTGCATACAATCAAATATCAGAATTAGTGAGCAATCAATTTGCCGATGAAAATGTAAGTACACGTGTTCTACTATCCATATAATACTAACTAGGTAAGTAGATTAATACATTGTTAGTGTAATTTTGACACAAAAAAGTGGGAACTATAATATTATTTTTTGTCTACTTACTTTGGCAACAATATCTACCTAAGTATGTGTCTTTGAATTCGAATGTCCACAGGCTGTAACGCAGGCTCCCGATCCATCTAACAATGGAACCACGGAAACGCCGAAGCTGACTAGATCAGAATTTTTAAAAATACTTGATCGAAATTTAAAAGGATTAAACCGACTTCGTAACATAGAATGGCGTGAAGCGAAGAAGGTAACTATTTTATTTAGTAAACCATTGTATGTATAGTAGCTGGCAAACATCTTTCTGCGTAGTGCGCTTGACACTTTCGACCATAATATTGCCTACTATTAAATTGCCATTATTAATTTAAAAAATTAAATAAATTAATTTATTTTGTAATAAGAGTGTTGCACGTAACACCAAAGAGACCTAAAAAACGCTTTCTACGCAACAGTAATTTGTCAAGATGTTTGCCAACTATTTATTATACCTACACACCCATTGATCTTTTTAGTATGCTATTTACACACAGTAGGTATGTAATAGCATATTAAACGGATGGGTGGTCACATACAAAACAGATGGTTACTTAATTATATTGTGAAGGCCACGGTCACACTCACGTAAAAACTGCGAATTATTAAAATTAACAGGTTACTTTTATTTTAAAAAGAATGTTGGCAACGCTGAAATTTAACTGATTTGATTCGTTAAATAAAATAATGGAATCGCCTAATTATTTACTGTATTCAAATATTATTTACAATGTACCTACAAGCACCCCTGTAACACAATTTTGTCTACCTTTTACATGGTCTTTAAGGTATGCAACTTGGACGAATGTCCAAGACAGTTATTTAACTAATTGCATACTTTGCATAATTTATGCAAAATATTAGGGGGCCTCCCAAATACGTATAACTACATCATAGGTAATAGGAAGTACGTCTTGCAACTACTAAAATTTTCCCTGAAACGAAGTATAATTACTAATTATTTAAATGAATAAATTTGTGTTTATATTTTAGGATACAGCAGCAAACCTAAGGGCATACAAGGATGAAATATTTAGAGAAAAAAGAGCAAGAAGTACAAGATAGCCAAAATGAAAAATAGTAATATGTACTGTCACCATCATAAATAAATTAATTTTGTAGTAGTTATTACTTTATCTCTTTTAAAATCTGTTTTTAGCAAACTTTTGAATTATTTAATATTCTTGTATTATAAATACTATTACATGTATATATTAAACATTATTTAAGCGCTTGCACTTTGTTCTACTTTAATAGGTTTTTCCTGCCTTTTTGTAAATATATGTAGGACAGCTCTACAATCTGGATACAATTCAAAATTTGTTTTGTCTATTCCACGTTTTGTTGATCTTTTAATGGCTTCCTCATTAAGCATTATTTCTAAAGCTTTGTCATGATGTAAGTTTACGAGATTTTTTGAAACTACTTTAAGTTCGCACCGATCAACTCCATCCACCTGAAATGTATTTAATATTATAAGAAAAAATGTTATTGTATTTTTGAGTGGTCATTTTGAGGAAGCGCTAAGGGACCGCGAGACCATCGAGGACAATGCTGGTTGGCCCCGCGGTCCCTTAACGCTCATATTTGCGACTGACTGATCCTAAAGTACTGGGTTTGATTCCCAGGTAGGGCAGTCTTATTATATATAAGGAAATTGGTTCGCCCACATGGGACTTGAACGCGAAACGAGGATATTATACAACTCTACCCACTGGACAACTCAAATCCAGAGCCAGGAGACCCAGGGATGTATAGCTCAGATCTACAAAGCCCGATTCGACGTAGCTTTATTTCATATAAAAATCTGTTTACTTATTTATGTAGGTTTGTGTACGCTTTAAAAACTTAAAAACGGCTGAACAGATCGTAATGAAATTTGGCAAGAAGATAGAGAAGAGATATACTTTTTACCTCGAACCCGACATTTACCCGGGCGGGGCCTCGGGCAACAGCTAGTTTAAGATAAAATCTATCTAAATGCGCAGTTGGATTTCTTACCTTACATAAAAATGATAGGTTATAGTCTTCATCCGCAGTCGGCCACCGTTGGTTAAATATATTTGCCTCCCAATTTATTACATCTGATGTTTCACAAATTCTATTTGGCGCTGATAGAAACCCAGCCCATAACTCTGAACAAAAGTGTGGTGTGACTGGCGATAGCATTATTATAAGAGCTGCTAAAGCTTTTTCGTACTCTTTACTAGTTGCTATTACTGCTGGTGGTACTCTATTCTGTAATTGTGAAACAATATTATAACATAGTCATACCCATATTTTCTTATTATCTATAATACTATTTCTTCTGTGCCATTATCACAAGCACTCGAAAGGGGGTGATTATTTATTAATGACCCCCCAGGGTGACAGAAAGTCAAAAGATCAGAACACGACAACACAAAATGTAAATAAAAAGATGGCCAAATGAAGGGTTCTATAATCACAAAGAACGTTCTCACATTTTACTTTCGTGCGAGCAAAAATAAGTTTAGTTTTTTAAACATTATGTGATCTCTTTGTAAATTCAATAAGCGTTTGATGTTGTTGTGTACAAAAAATGCCTACATGGTCGAGTCTTGCATCTCTCGCAGGTACTATCTATCCTGGAGTCAAATCCATGTATCTGATAAATAGTTTCAAGTATAAGAAGGCTATGTTACATCACATTTATATGAGATCAAGGCAGGCGTTCCGCAAGGCTTAATTCTTGGTCCTATTATACAAAGATTTTTGAATAGCTTAACTAATGCTGTTGATACAACTATTCTAGTGACATTAAAATATATGGGAATTGACTATATGATTATAATAGTCACTATGACAATATAAGCATTATAACTACATTATAGCTATTACACACACAACGAAATTTTACATTTTGCCAATAACAAATTAAAATACTATAAAATTAGTAATGTCTATTTTCCTAAGATTAGAGTTAGATTATAGAGGATAAGTAAAAAACAAGTACTTAATAAAAAATAAAATTGATTGCCTCACCCTTAAAGTGCTAGTTAAACTCTGTAGTCTTGAAATACCAACACTCAGTTTTTGTGTGTATTTAAAATGGTAAGTTGTAGTAACGGTTAAATAATTTCTAGAGTCCCTAAGTGTTTTTTCATGTTTTCGAAACTCTTCAGGACTTAATGTATTTGAAGGGGGAACATTGTGTCTATGCTTTAAAAACTCCCCGATAGTCATCCATAATCGACGTTGCCAGTTTAGAACTCCAGGTAAAGCTAAAAAATAAAAATAATGTGAAACGAAGTTCAGAAATTACACACATTATTTTTACAACACCACAGCCAATGTAGTTGTTCTTGTTAGTTGGTACTAGTGTGCAGTTATTATTTAAGGGTGCGTTTTTAGATATTGCGTTCATACGCCTATATACTACATATATTATTATTATAAAAAAGATAAACTTACTCGCATCAGACCACTGTCTGGGTGTAGCTGGTGGTACATCAGCAAGAATCAACAACCGTGTAGTATCACACCCATAAGTTGACAACAATCTTTCAGGATTTTCACCATTATACTTAGACTTGCTCATTTTTTCCCACTGTGCCGATACAGGCTCACCACTACCTTTTTCTTTGTATAATTTACCAACTTTTTCAACCTGATCTGGTGGTATATATTTGCCTGATGAAGTAATTTTGTATGACTGTCCCATTACCATTCCTTGGACTACAAGTTTCTTGAATGGTTCCTGAGTAGGAGTCCATCCAAGTGAATGCAAAAAATAACTCATAAACCTAGCATAATATAAATGCAATACAGCATGTTCTTTGCCACCAATGTAAATATCTATAGGTGCATGATTTTTAATAGCCTCTTTCGAAAATGGTGCGTCCTTATTATCAGGATCCAAAAAACGGTAATAATACCATGAAGAATCAACAAATGTGTCCATGGTATCAGTTTCCCTCTTTGCACTGCCACCACAACCAGGACATTTGCAATTGATCCAATCATCTAACTTTTCTAAGGTCTGAATATCACTTTCTGATGAGAGCATTTCAGGTAGATTCACAGGTAGTTCTTCATAAGGTACAGGAACTGTGCCACAGTTATTACAATGTATTATAGGTATAGGTGTTCCCCAATATCTCTGTCTAGATATCAGCCAATCTTTCAGTTTAGAACTAACAAAATGTCCTCCTACATTTTTTTTATTAGCAATATCAATTGCTCTATGATTCTCAAGTTCAATATTTATTTTATGTAATTTTTGTATTGAATAAGGTATATTTAAATCTTGTGCAACTTCAAAGTCTTCGTCATCCACTACAGGACAAGCAATTAAGGCATCTCTACCATCAGGGTAACTACATCTATCACTTATGTATACTGGTACATTACAGTCACTTATTGGATTATAACATGTAAGAGACTTGACATTTTTATCTTTTAATTCCTCAATTAATGCATGATTTGGACTTATTAATAAGAAATTGCCATGAATAAATTTGTATGGCTTTGATGACCATACATCAAAAGATTTTATCTGATCATTTATTTTAATTTGAAATGTAACTACTACTCCATTGCATTCACCTATCCAATGCTTTTGTAAGTTTATAATATCTTTCCAGTTTTCCAAGTCCTTACTATCAAGTCCATCATATAAATCTTTGGCATACTTTGTAGTTTTAATAAACCACTGTGTGAGATATTTCTTTTCAACCTTTGCTCCTGATCTCCAAGAACAACCAAGATCATCTACTTGTTCATCAGCTAGTACCGTTTTATCTACTGGATCCCAGTTTACTTGTGCCTGAAATATTATTTATTTGTTATTATTTAATAAATATTTAAGCTAATGCAACTTTCTTACAACATTTACAAAGACATTTATTTCATAAATTACTAAACAAAAACAATTGCATTACCTACCTTATTTTGATATGCTAGTCCTTTTTCTAATAATTTTAGGAAAATATATTGTGTCCATTTATAGTAAGAAGGATCGCAAGTGGATATTTCCCTATCCCAATCAAAATTAAAGCCCAGTTGCTGGAGTTGATTTTTCATTGAACTAATGTTGGTTTTAGTCCATGATTGAGGAGCAATATTTCTCTCTATAGCTGCATTTTCTGCAGGTAGACCAAATGCATCCCATCCAATTGGGTGAATAACATTCATACCATTCAAATTATGAAATCTAGCAATACAATCTGATATTGAATATACTCTGACATGGCCCATATGCAGGTTTCCTGATGGGTATGGGAACATCGGTAATACATAATAAGATCTTTTGTTAAAACTATTATTTGATTTATTCACTACTTCTTTAGACCAGTGTTTTTCAATATTCAATTTTATTTCTGTATTAATTTCTTCTTCCTGAATGTAAAATAATATTATTTATTTCTGTAGATTGATACAATCACAATAATAAGACAAATAAATAAGAAAAAATATAACTCACCCATAACCTTAAACTACTTTTATTTCTAATAGAAAATTGTATGAAGCTTTTTAATAACTTAACCTGAGGATAATTCCATACTTTCGTTTGAAAAACCGGCATGTTTATTTCTTAAAACAGATAAGTACAGTTGTGTTGTTGTACTTTTTTAGTTTCTTTTAGAAAACTAGACTTTTATGTTTTTAAGTTATAGGTGGACCCTTTGACTTTGAATATTCAGTTGCACTGAATTCTAGGCCATGATTCATAATTTTAATTCAAGTGTATTTCTTCGAACAAATTATTAACTTCAAACCCAAAAATATATATATAAACAAGTAGTAACAACAATAAAATAATCTGTTCCGTAACTTCTGTTCTGACATCTGACTGTCAATTGTCAATGTCAAGTTAGTCAACCCTGGTCCCTTATGTCAAAAGCAAAAAGTATCCAATGACTAATCTATGGTATCAACTGTCAAAATTCATCATTTAAAACAAGGAGCAAACATAGCTGGAGATAACATACTTATACATAAAGTGTTCCGACTTTAGAAGTCATCGTAGGTAGCATATGGCTATCAACACCTTGTTTAGTAATTTCCGTATTTTATTTATTCATTATACACTTTGTTGTACACCATTTACAATAATTTTACAAAAACCTTTATAAATAATTCTGTACCATGGGCGGCCTTATCGCTAACAGCGATTTCTACCAGGTAACCATTGTAGGGATGTGTGAGTAGGATTTAGCGGTAGTTGATGGCGTACTCAATATTTATTAATAATAATTTCTTTATATAAAAAGTTTAAATGGCCGGCGGCGGCTTAGGATTAAAGGCGTGCGGCGGACACAATGCCTAACGGTCTCCTTTAGTCACTTTACTTATTTTTACATAAAACTTTGTAATGTTTTAAAATTTTCAATATGTTCACCGTTAACTTCAATACACCGCTCACAACGACGTATAATATTTCGTCTTATTTTAACTAATAAGTTTAAAACTACTCTAACAAAACAACACTTATTTAGGTATGCTACAACCAGCGGCGCTGCGCGGCGGCGCGGGCGCAACACGCCGGTGGCACACTAATCTTCAACAAACCTCAATAAATTTGGTTGGGTTACGTAGGTAACTTTAACCCTTAATTACCTTACTTATATTTTAATTACATAACAATCTACCCGGAGTTCATTAGAATCTGGGCATATTACCTATTAATCTAAGAAAAATCTAGATATTATTTGGGTAAATTTAAAGTATAAACTTTATCTTGTATTCTTTAATGTAAACTAACATTTTAAAATCTAAGAAAAAATGGAATATTTATTAAATAAACAATAAAATCTTACATTCAAGACATTTTTTAAATACGACCTATTCAACATTAAGATAAATTGAAAATAATGAAAATGAGGAGCTTTTCTTGGCAAATTTAAAAAATGTTACGTAACTTACTCTACCTTGCATGCACTTATTACCTCGACCAGCTCCGAGGTACTACCTACTGTGGCTACTGTGTGGTGTCGGCGAAATAGAATAACACCACCCCATATCTTCCCGTGGGTATCGTAGGAGGCGATTAAGGGAGTGTGCAAAAGTACTGACCGCTTGTAACTTTTTCACAATATACTGTTCCAACAGTCCAAGTCTTTTTCCGGTCGTAACGGTCCCCGTTCCACTGGGCTCAGAAAGGCAAGGATGAGTATGTGCACTTGTGTTTTGCGCGCGCATTTGTGCACACTAATATATCCTGCGCAACTGACCGCTTCCATATAAAGGATTCCGATGTCAACATAGTCCTACGGCGATGGGAGGAGGTAGAGAGGCTTGACGTGATGCTCGTTGGGTTTTGTCTGACTCCTGCACGTAGGCGGCCTTGGGGGTGTAGTATTTACATCGTGGTCGTTCCTGCTCTGCATCGGGGTGACGGAGCGGGCTCGGCAGCACCCAGGGTGACAAAGCAGCCCTATTTAGGGAGGCGCTGCTTTCCTCACTCAGCTGGGGAGGGGGCTAGAAAAGGTGCTCTAAACAAATGCTCACTCCAACCCATACGGAGGGTAGCAACCGCGGCTGCCTCTGCATCCAATATTCGCGGTCGACGCCACAAGAAAATAAAAGAATGGTGTGCTCACCTGCCCGCAATGTGCGCGTACGTTTAGTAATAAGATAGGCTACATTAGTCATATTCGAGCACATCAACGCCATGAATCAGAACGGAGTTGAAGAGGTCGCCATGGCCGAAATCGGTCGAGGAAGTAGTAGTAGTAGTAGTACTGTGGCTAGCAGTGAGAAGGTACATGGGTGGGAGATGGATAAAGATACGCACACGATTAGTTATCAACAAAAAAAATGTCACGGAAATCTGCCCTGACTCCAGGGTGGTAGTAATAGGGTAGGCATAAATTTCGTTTTATTCCGCAATTGACGTAGGTATAACACTGAATTTTAACCCTTAATATATTGTAACATGTTTGATTTTTATAAAATTCATATTAAATAGAGATAAATAATAAAATACATTCATTGTTCAAATTATAGGTAAGTGAAGAGCTTGCCGCTCTTCACTTTTTTCAAGTTTGATTTTATTCGATGTCATAGGTTTTTGACAACGTTCTTTGTAGTACAAAGAACGTGATGTTATAAATTATGAAAACTAAAAAGACGTTCTGTGGCTAAACCACTGGATGCACTTTGTTCATATTTGGAAAATCGTCTAAGGATAACATGTACTATATGTAGTAGCAGTTAATGTGATAACCTTTGCGCCACTTGTTATACACGATGTATATTATGGAAAGCGTAAGGTAATGAATAATGATCCTTCACTTTAGCTTTGAAAATAGATATTGTTTGATCCTGTCTTATTTCCACCGGTAGATTATTTCACAGGCGAGTTGCAGTCACAGTAAAGGCTTTATCGTAAAATCCTGTGGAATATGGTGGCATTTTTTATTCCAGATTTTCTGACGACCTTAAACATCTATTGTGCGTGTGATTAAGGAATTTGAAACGTTACTTAAGAAGAAGGTTGGTGCTGTAGGTAGGATTAAATAATACATTATACAGTAATGAAAGGATATGAGCATTCCAGCGATGGCGTATTGATAACTACTTAAGCTGTGTTCTGAATTGTGAGATATGATCATATTTGCGTAAACCAAATATGAATTATGTGAGTTACAATTTCTAATTGTTGAGTATGTCTTTATGAACTATGACTTGTGTAGCTATTGGTTGTCAGTGTAAAATGAGTGTATTAACTGAAAATAACTAAAGGATTATTTACCACCGGTAAATTATCGACATCTGTATATAAGGTTCAGAGTAGTTAGTAGTAGTCTAACTATCTCTTTTTTCATATGATATTTCGTTCACGTGAAAAGAGAAATCCAATGTTAAAAGTTCATTTTAAATATGTTTCGTCTATTCTAATCTTTTGTCTTTGATTTAGACATAAGATAAGTCAATAAGTAAGTGACATAGACTTATGTGTCTCTAGGTATTTACCCTCACTCTTTGGTCATCACATCACAATACAAATTGTTATAAATACAGCAAATTCGTTATATTTGGTGTTTCTCGTTCTATTTTGTGCATTGACATAGTTTTGTAAATTGAATCTTCTGCTTCAACAATGGCAAGGCCAGGGGTAGCGGATGTATCAGATGATGCAAAAAAAGTCGCAGATGAGGCAAAAAACTTCATTGAAAAGGTGATAGCTGATATTGGAAAGACTTCAGCAACAAAGCAGTTAATTTTAGGAACAACGTCAGGGTGGTAAGCATATTTTCTTTGTCTTTATACATTTGGTGGTGCGAGCTGTTTTCCGCAACTGCGTCTATGCATATTTTGCGTGTGGAATTTTATACACTTATTTCGGCTTTGTTTGATAGATATTTCAAGCAAAGCTTTTAGGTTTAGGTCGTTTTGGTTGAAATGTTAATTGTTTTCGAGATAGGAACAGATTTGGATAAAAGTGCATTTCAATCAAGCAAAGTTGAATCAATGAACCTTGACATTTAAGATTTGACTGCTAGCTATGAGTCATGTGATTCTTTATAGATGTGATATAAACTTCTGAAATCAATATTTACTTTGTGATTCAGACAGTTCTATGATGTAAGCAGCACTGAAATGCTGAAATGTACAATATTATACTACTGCTATAACCACTGACTAAGAAATTGTATTGTAAGGATTTAGATAATTTACTTAAATTTTAACACTTTAATAAAATAGGGTTTCTGATGACAAAGACAATATTTAAGTATAATTGAGCTAATTGCATAGCAAAATGCTAAAAATATTTAATAAAAGACAATATTTATTGGTTAATTAAAGGAGACAGCAATGCAATGCAGTAAAATTTTATTACACCTATGGATGCAGTCTTATTTTACTTCTTTAGTCATACTTTTGTTATTTTTAAATTGTGTTAATATAGTTTTAACCAACATACATATATATAAACAGAGTTACTAAAGTATGAGTAATAAGATAGCGAATTAAGAAAATAAGGGCCATTTGGACTTTGGATTTCTAAAAATAAAGATTAATATTGCAAAATTGCCATGGCAATATGTGACAGTCAAATACAGCCAAGTACAAGTTGTCCAATACAGTCTTTTAAATTTTAAACTTCTGAGCTACAAAGTTTTTTTTCATTTTTCAGGATTACTGGCTTTATTTCTATGAAAGTTGGCAGAATTGCAGCAGTTGGCTTAGGTGGAAGTGTTATATTACTACATATTGCAAGTCAAAAGGGTTATATTGATATTAACTGGGATAAAATAAACAAGAGAGTTGATAAAATCAGTGACAAAATTGAAAAGGAAACTACTGGACAAAGTGTTGATTGGTTTGAAAAGGTAAGTTTACTGCTTGTTGTTAGGTATATTTCCACTCTTGCAATTATTTTTTAATTTGTATTATAAATTATGTTAACCACCCCCTTGCCCTAATTAATCACAATGTAATGCAAACTTCAACAATTGCCTAAGTTTCATCATCCTTTATAAATGATATCTTAAATGATCTTAATAAATGATAATTTTATTCTTTTCTTTCACTCACTTTTATTGAGCCATTTGGGGTCGAGACAATTGGTTCATGGGATCCGTCCACTTGCTTATTGCTTAAATAAACAACGATCAATGCTTTGCATGACTAGAAGGCTGGCCTGTTTCTTGCACAGAGAATCAGCATTACCATTCAATGTGCCTATGGTGCTGGCCTTTTGGACATGCTTCCAGTTGTCAGTGATGCAGAGGGATATTATTGTGCATAATCCATTCGCTCTAATTAATTAGTTGTCCATATTTAGGGTTAGTTAGTGTAAATAAGATTTTAATATAATTTTTGTTTATAGTTTAGACTTTATATTCAATGAATAAAGTTCAGTTTTATAAATAATTAATTGACTCATAAACTCATTTATTCATTTTTTATTTACTCAACACTATTTTTCTCTTTGATGCACTATCTTCACTTACTCAATTGCTTATTTTTATTTAAACAAATTATTGTATTTATTTATTATTTATATTGATCATTTAGATAAAAATAATTGCAAAGATGGATTATGTATTTAAGTATATGGAATAGTATTATGGAAGTCACAATAAACAAAAAAATTAAATTGAAGCCCCCTGTTCCATGCCTAGCCAGAGATATACATATATATGCCTGTACCTGTGTAGGTAATATTCATTGAGTAATATCGATTTCATAATTATTAATAAAAGTAATACCAAAATTAATATTTAAGACTGCTTTCATACATTTTTATGGGTTTTTACCTAAATAATTAAAGCTTAATTTTATTATAATTTCAATCCTATAATTAGCGACATTTAAAACATGTTATAGGTGCCAGTCAAAACTGGTCAAATTGGCATCTCATAATAATGAGCATTAAAATGTTATTATGGTTTTTACTTCAAAGTTTTTATATGCAATCTTTTAGATAAATTGCTGTACCGAGTAATTATTGAAAAAATAGAATGAGAAACATCAAAATAATTACTTTATCCAAAGCCCTTTGTATGGAACTTAAAATTAAGGTTAGTGTTTAACATGTTATTATGTTAAACTTGAGTCACCAGTTGCTACTCAAATATAGCAAGATTCACTAATCACTAGTCTTCTACTTAGATGTAGTATTGTCTTGTAAATTATTAGTATTTTTACAATGTGATTATGTGTATGTTTGTAGATGTAATTATACAGAAAAGGTCTCTTAATGATAATGTTGCATGCCATATATTTTATATTATGTAAGAGTTGTATTGTATCTGAAAAATGTTAATGGCGCATATATATATGGTGCTGTTCACATTGCATCTGCAATTTTTTGTATATACCTATATTATGTATACCTACTAAATTGTGGCGATTACATACACAATATATAGCTGCTCCGTCATGCAGCTTAATGATTCATCTATAATGTAGCATGTGATACAGCAATAGGTAGGTACTATTTTTGAATTGTCTTGAAAATCAAATAGTTTAAGGATGCAAGCCTAATCTATTTATATTGTATATAATTTTAGGTCATCTGGCTTTTTGATATTAAGAAGCCAGGTAGCCGTATTTTTGTCTTGAAAACGATGCTATTTCTTGTTAGTTTTAATTACAGGTATATAATGGGAAGACAGATAATGTTTATTAAAATATGTACAATTTTTAGATTTTATTTTTTCGTAGTAGAAATATGAATATGTAGAGACACTCATGAAAATATTAGTAGCTGAATGATTCTTTATAAGATGCTTTTGTATATTTACTTTAAACTTAATGAAAAAAGACGATACAACAGATGCCAGACATGCCACATAAACAACTTCAAAAATATAAAATATAATTCACTAAAAACATATAAGTGAAGCGTTCATTAACCGGAGAACAATGATCATAGGGTTTATAATATAATAATAATACGATAGGTTAGCTATTTAAAATTAATAAAAAATATCTTTATTACCTAAAAGTATCCCCGTGCATAATAGATGCAGATGATTGTACTTATGTCAGGCTTTGGTCGTATTTGGTTAGAAGTAAACTACAACTGCTGCCGCGGCTACCACATATAATATGAGATTAGTACGGACGGAACAATTATCGCTATAGTTTGCTACTAATCTTCTCAGGTGGACAGATCAAATCTTTCTTTGTTTTCCATATAAAATTTTAATAATACTAGAATAACGCTAAAATATTTACAACTATAGTTTATTTGTTACAGGTAATGCTCTTTATCAAAAATAATAGCTATTATTCGGCAGGGTTTACTGGAGGATTCTTTTTTGGCATTGCTTCATCCTGATTTTTTGTTATAAATGTGAGTTGCTGTATTTTTAATTTGTAAAATTAAACGGTTTTACTGGGATAGGAAAATTTTGTTTTTTTTCCATGAGACTATTTAAAAAAATTGCATGAATTTATTATAAACCAAAGATGCATTGTACTGCGTATAAATTTAGACAAGATAAGCGATGGCCCAAAATAATGGAGTGTTTTTATTTTTCGGAGTCCATAGAAAATTTAAATAGTAAAAGTCTGGAGCCGACTGCAAATATCCTCCGTTTCTTATTAATACATACTTTTCACCGGGCTTCGGCTTAGTCCAATAGAAAAGTTCTTTTGTTTTTCAAAAATTCGATCTTCGTACGCTTATCTACAAAATATGAAGAAAAGTTTTTAAGTAGCCATCAGTAGTTTGTGCAAATATGAAGTGCTTTCTTTCACTTTTTAAAATTATGATTTACTTAAAAACCATTAAAGACGAATAAGTAAAATTTTAAGAAGTTAAAACCACACCGCGCTGCTTGCAAGTTTTGCGCCAGCCACCAGGTTTGGTCAGGATCGCGCTTAGTTCGCTTACGCTCTCAGCAGTCGTAGCCTACTAAAAGTTGATCTGTAACCCAATCTTTATTGATAGGCTGTGTTAAATTCACACCATAAAAAAACAATGATGTTAAAAATGTTTTATAGATACTACTTATCGTGATTAAATGTTTGCAAATATTCAATAGTAGGCAGTTAGTACAGTTCATTTTTAGTTATATCCGAATAATAAATAGGGTTTAATAAACATAATTTGGTACTGTACCTATTAATTAACATTAATAAAATAATCCTTATCTTGACCAATTTAAAAACAAAACAGATACGGCTACTGTTGGCTATGCCTGTTGACTGATTCATTAACGCAGAGCCTAAACCGCTAGGGTACAAACTTAAAATTTTACACATAGGTTCCTTAAATGACGTAAGTGCAAGACGCACTTATAGGGGATTTGTCAGCCCGAAGGGGAATAAAATAAGCGATGTACAGTTGTATGAAAGTCTCGAGTTAGTCATTTTCAAAGTAAGAAGCATTTTTCATATACCTGCTTAACCCCTGTAAAAGAAACCTCAAAAATAATATAACGTATTAACCCGTGCGAAACCGGAGCGGGCATTATACGTCTCAACTCATAAACGTTCCACTGCTGGGCACGGGTCTCCTCCAAGCAGATGGATATTAGCCTACTATACCACGCTGGCCAGACGGGTTGGTATAGGGTTTTGTTTCGAATTTTCCCTCTCTTGCGGTGAATAACACTTACTCCCTGAGTCGACTCTTACGACACCCTCGGGATGGAAGGGGTGGTGACATTTGTATTCTTAATCCGTCACCACACGGACAGGCGCGGGCATTATATTAATCATATAAGATCGAATAGTGTAGTAAAAATATTTTTAGTCAGACCAAACAGTAGAAATATAAATTATTTCATTACGTATTTGTTGTATTCATTTCCATCATGTTCATTAAGCAGATATAGTCCTCTTCCAAAGTGTGTCACGTTTTCCGATTATTGGTTCTATTTATATTTAATTTTCTGCTAGTCGACTATTGTAAATTTTCGTTTTATCAGGCGGCGTAACTTTGTATTCCATGTTTTTTGTAACGAAACACTACTGAGTGTCTTCCTCCGCTGGATCCAGGGACTCTAGGTCTATGACCTTGTTTTCCAAGTTCTGTCGCATTGCTGGACCTAATTTTTATTGGGTAAGGGCGGATGGATTTACTACCATTTCAGTTTACTTTGTATCTTGCCTGTATGCAGTCTCCACTTCTGAGAGCTATACCTATCTGGTATTTTGGTTTATCGGCGAATCACCTACTTTTGGATATTATCTGGTTGACAAGAGTCAACCAGATAAAAACTGAGCCTTTTACACAGAGCGTATCGAATAATAAAATTTACCTAAGTTGTTATTCGAATAATAAAAATAGTCAAATTAAATAAATAGCAGTGTAAGTCTTTCGGCTGAGATGATTTCATTAACGCATCAGCATGTAGAGAACACGAAACACGAGCTTTTAAAATATAATTCAGTTAATAATAACTAAATGAGATTTTAAACGCTGTTTATTGTGTTTGCTCAACAGGATGATGCGATGCTTAAATGGTACCTAGGCCATTTCTTTACAAAGCGCAAGTCCGAGGCCACATTAATATTGCTGCAGTGCTGCCACCATTGAACCTATGTTTTTCTTATCCTGGGTGTTCCACCTTAAACCTACCTACAACGGACTGTGCCGACTGTGTTGTACTCATCTACAGCACCTACTCTACAGTATTACCACATTAACTTAAATAAATTTAAATAACTGTGACAATATGACTGCTAAATCTCTACCTTCTTACCAAAAAAAGGTTCATAAGATACCAAAATAATTAAGTGGAGGTAGGTATTATGGGGTGTTCTTAGATGCAATATGTTCTTCAAAAATACTTCTCAGGTTTTTTTTCTATATTACGTAGGTACCTAAGTAGGTACTCAATATTATATTCATCCATATTGTAGAAGTAAATGTACTGCTAGTTAGATCATTTTAAGTTGGATATCTAAATTATTAGAAAATATAACATAATTTGGTCGCGCAATACCTACGCTTCTCATTTCTATTTTTACGTACGTCAGGCTGGCCCGGCCCCACGGAATTTGATAATGAGATTGGTATCAATCGAATGTACCCGCTTATACCAACATATGTAACACCTTCGTTTTCAATGTAACTCTTTTTTAAAGAAGTTACAAGCACTTCTTGGTGGCCGGGCCAGCCTGACGGTTTCAGCCCGGCCACCTTGTTTACCGCTAATCTACACAATATACTGTCAATATTTTGGTTCAGATCAAATGTACTCCTTATTACAAACATATGTAACGCCTTCGTTTTCAATGTAACTCTTTTTTTAAGAAGTTACAAGCACTTCTTGGTGGCCGGGCCAGCCTGACGGTTTCAGCCCGGCCACCTTGATTACCGCTAATCTACACAATATACTGTCAATATTTTGGTACAGATCAAATGTACTCCTTATTACAAACATATGTAACGCCTTCGTTTTCAATGTAACTCTTTTTTTAAGAAGTTACAAGCACTTCTTGGTGGCCGGGCCAGCCTGACGGTTTCAGCCCGGCCACCTTGTTTACCGCTAATCTACACAATATACTGTCAAAATTTTGGTACAGATCAAATGTACTCCTTATTACAAACATATGTAACGCCTCCGTTTTCAATGTATTTCTTTTTAAAAGAAATTAGAAGCACTTCTTGGTGGCCGGGCTGAAATTATTTCGTTAGTATAAAACAGTAAAACTGCAACACCTACCAATAAATAATGCCAGTACATAATGAGGTATAAAGATATAGAATATATGTAACGCTTTCATTTTTGATTTGAATATATATTTAGAGAGAAATAAGTACTTGAAATTATTTCAGCCCGGCCACCTAAAAGCGTTAATATCTCCTATAATCTTATGCCAATTTGTACAGTAAAAATTGATATAGCCAAGAAAAGAAAGTTACATTCGTTTAGGTTTAGTCGTATACCCTTAAGCCGTCTATTTAACTAGATCATTAAAACCTACGAAAGTTACCGTTGAGTGACCATCAGTCATTAACTAATTTCAGGACATTTGGTTTGTTGAATGAAACAAAATTCGTAACAATTTTTTTTCCTTACCATCTTCCTAATTTTATTAGACAACATTTTGTACTTATATTAATTATTTTAACAATTGTTAATTATAAATAATCTGAAAAAAATATTATTTTACATAAATACTATTATCATTTTTTGGAGTCTCACATACATATTAAGTAATACATAAGTATATACGTTAAGTAAAAATCACAGATAATAATTTTTGGATACATAATTAACCTATATATATTTTCTCCGTTTCTGGCTTCGCAACATAATCAGAGAAAGATCTATTCTGTCTACTCGGGAAAGATAGATATTATGTCTTATGACGCGACACAGGCGCCGTCTAAAAATCGGCAGTAGCGTCCGTGAACTTCTACTTATCTTTCTCTGATTATGTTGCGAAGCCAGAAACGGAGAAAATATATATAGGTTAATTATGTATCCAAAAATTATTATCTGTGATTTTTACTTAACGTATATTACTTATGTACGAGTATGTGAGACTCCAAAAAATGATAATAGTATTTATGTAAAATAATATTTTTTTCAGACTATTTATAATTAACAATTGTTATAATAATTAATATAAGTACCTACAAAATGTTGTCTAATAAAATTAGGAAGGTGGTAAGAAAAAAAAATTGTTACGAATTTTGTTTCATTCAACAAACCAAATGTCCTGAAATTAGTTAATGACTGATGGTCACTCAACGGTTACTTTCGTAGGTTTTAATGATCTAGTTAAACAGAAGGCTTAAGGGTATACGACTAAACCTAAACGAATGTAACTTTCTTTTCTTGGCTATATCAATTTTTACTGTACAAATTGGCATAAGATTATAGGAGATATTAACGCTTTTAGGTGGCCGGGCTGAAATAATTTCAAGTAGGTACTTATTTCTCTCTAAATATATATTCAAATTAAAAATGAAAGCGTTACATATATTCTATATATTTATACCTCATTATGTACTGGCATTATTTATTGGTAGGTGTTGCAGTTTTACTGTTTTATACTAACGAAATAATTTCAGCCCGGCCACCAAGAAGTGCTTCTAATTTCTTTTAAAAAGAGTTACATTGAAAACGAAGGCGTTACATATGTTTGTAATAAGGAGTACATTTGATCTGAACCAAAATATTGACAGTATATTGTGTAGATTAGCGGTAAACAAGGTGGCCGGGCTGAAACCGTCAGGCTGGCCCGGCCACCAAGAAGTGCTTGTAACTTCTTAAAAAAAGAGTTACATTGAAAACGAAGGCGTTACATATGTTTGTAATAAGGAGTACATTTGATCTGTACCAAAATATTGACAGTATATTGTGTAGATTAGCAGTAAACAAGGTGGCCGGGCTGAAACCGTCAGGCTGGCCCGGCCACCAAGAAGTGCTTGTAACTTCTTAAAAAAAGAGTTACATTGAAAACGAAGGCGTTACATATGTTTGTAATAAGGAGTACATTTGATCTGAACCAAAATATTGACAGTATATTGTGTAGATTAGCGGTAAACAAGGTGGCCGGGCTGAAACCGTCAGGCTGGCCCGGCCACCAAGAAGTGCTTGTAACTTCTTTAAAAAAGAGTTACATTGAAAACGAAGGTGTTACATATGTTGGTATAAGCGGGTACATTCGATTGATACCAATCTCATTATCAAATTCCGTGGGGCCGGGCCAGCCTGACGTACGTCTATTTTTGGTCTCATTCTATACAAATACAATTTATACGTCCATAGACTACGGTAACTGCTTACCATCAGGCGGGCCGTATGCTTGTTTGCCAGCTTGGTAGTATACAAAAAATATCTTTACTTACATAGCAACTATTTTCATTGTTACAGGTGGGACGATTTGTGGACCGTAAATTAGACAAAGCCGAAGATTTAATCAAGAAAAAAGAAGTTAAAGCTAAACGGTGGTTAAATAACGCTAAGGGGGATAACAGCTATCATGCTACGGAATCCCATGTCTTCCTAGCATCATTTGCTGCTGGAATGGCTATTGGTCTTCTTTGTGGGCAATAAATTTTCATCCCTTGCTTTTTCGACTAACAATTATTATCTGTGAGACTGTGGTCGAAGTCTAGCTATAAGAATTTAACAATTGTACTTCTTTAATAAATTTGTAATGCAGGTTCGCAGAACTGTTAGTCCTACTGTGCACTTACATCTTAGGAGTTACATTGAATTCACATTGAGCTGGCAGCTGGCTGGTTAATACTTTAGGCATCCAAGCGGGCGGTAAGCATCGGCAAGTAGCATTTAAAACTTTATATAATTATAATGCAAACTTTTTTGAGGCTAAAACAAGCCGCCCCAGCGTTGCCTGCCACTGCTGTCACAGTGTGGATATCTCCTAATATAAGTTTTCTTACATTATTACTGCATATTTGATTCTCATTAATAATAACTTTTCTATGTAAAAATATTTAGGCGAAACACTATTATTAGGTTGTTATTAGAATGTAGCTTTAGATGTTATGGATATGATCATTTTGATCATTAATCTATTTTATTGGAGTATTATATAATTTATTAATTGCTTGTTTATTACGACTTACCTACAAAATTAACATAGTATATTAGTTTTATTTGTAAGATATATACCTACCTTAGTCATGAATATACTTACATTAACACAAAATGTTTTGTTTTTTCTGCAAATACACTCACATCATAGGTAAGTATATTGTATGTACACCTACACTATCGACAAGTTTTTATTGTAGCCATGGTATTTCTTTGGCCTAATATAGTAAACTAATAGTTATATTCAATCATCATCTCAACCCATAAACGTCCCACTTCTCGGCACGGGTATCCGTGCCTCCAAATGTATGGAAATTTGGAGGGATATTAGCCTACTATACCACACTGGTCAGACGGGTTGCTCTATAGGGTTTTGTTTCGAGTTTTCCCTCCCTTGCAGTGGATATTATCTCCCTTACTTAATTCCTTAGTCAACTCTTACGACACCCTCGGGATGGAAGGGGGTGGTGACATTTGTATTCCTAATCCGCCACGACACGGACAAATATTAAATCGGTGCATATATATAACGTGAATGTAAACGATCCTGGGCTCTTGAAGGAACTTTAAATATAATAAAAAGTTGGGTAAAATTTAAAAAGTTACCATTCATTATATGTGACTCACATTTGTGTTCCTCAGACCATTGAATAAGTACGACTCGTCGTTTTTAAAGAAGCAGTAGTTCAATTTATAATGTTTAATATCTCTTTTAATTTTAATACTACCGAACTCTGATTTTGTATACTACTCTTAAATGCTACTAAAACATACGAAATTATGATAAATATTTATCCATGATGTTCCTAGTTCTGACGTGTAATTGGTAATCTCCATTAATGAACATTAGCAATGCTGAGTATAGGTACAGCTAGGAAGATGGCGGAATTCTAGACAAAATTTATATAAAATCTTTTTTTTTTTCCTTTAATGTTTCCTATATTTTAATAGCTACTCTGCTATTTTGATACTATTATTCTTGATATTAATCTTGAAAGCACTTGTTCACGATTTCATATGACTGTACAATGACGAGTTTGGAATATGACGAGATTGGAAAGTGACGAGTTTGGAATATGACGAGTCTGGAACAAATCTAAAAGATGACTTAGGACTTGCAACCTATAAGAGACGTACCAACTGGTCTTTTTTTTTTTTTTTTTTTTTTTTTATACTACTTGGCTGGCAAACAAGCATACGGCCCGCCTGATGTTAAGCAGTATCCGTAGCCTATAGACGCTTGCATTACCAGAGGTATCACTTGCGTGTTGCCAACCCATTTTTTTACACCAGGGCTTTAAGATAGAAGTAACCCTGGGATAGGAATACGTTTCTTTCAAAACGTATTCCTAAATGAGCGCTGGAGACCTGTACTCACACACAGGAACACAACTACACCGCTGTGTGTAGACTACTGGTCTTTATTTAACTGATAACTTAAAAATGAATAGGGTGGTAAAATCAAAAAACTTCTTAAGCGGTACGCAAAGGCAAATAGACAATTTTTATTTACTGACGAGAAAATGTTTACTGTTGAGCAATGTTTGAACAAGCAGAGAGACTGACCGATTTTATGCTCAAAGCTCTATAGAAGCTTCCCAATTAGTCAACAGAGTACAACGTGGAATGTCCACGTTGTACGACCGTTCGACGATCCGACTTCAGTGATGGTTTGGTGGGGTAGCTATCAAGGAGTGACTGAGCCATATTTTTGTGAAAAAGGTGTCAAAACATCAGCACAAGTTTATCAAGATACGATTCTTGAGAAAGTGGTTAAGCCTCTAAAAACCACCATGTTCCATAACCAAGAATGTTCCTTTCAGCAAGACTCATAAAGCTCGATCCACTGAAGCGTGGTTAGAAAAGAACGTTTCGGACCTCATCAGAGCTGAAGATTGGCCGTCATCTAGTCCGGATCTTAATCCTCTGGATTATAATTTATGGTCATTTTAAGAGAGTATGGCATGCTCTGAACGTCATGATAATTTGGCGTCCCTAAAACAATCCATAAGATTGGCAGTAAAGAATTTTTCCATGGTGAGAGTGCGTGTTTCTATTGATAACTGGCCTCTACGTTTAAAGGACTGTATTAAAGCCAATGGAGACCATTTTGAATAAGCTTCATACAATAAATTAAAGTTATTATATTAATGTATAAACTAACACACATACAGTAATAAATATTTTATGAAATAGAAATAATCCTTGTAACAATATTTATGGCAAGACTAGGTATATGGTGCTCATATTTGGTAGAGGTACTTAACCGGGTACAAGGTATCCCCCTTTATATTAATCTGCCGCGCTTTAGTAGTAAATGCTCCGGATGGGCTTCCCTACTATTTCAAATTACCACGCGGACGGAAGTCGCGGGCGACCCTTGTATTGTACCTATACATGTAAAACGACTTTTCGTTTTATATGTATAGGTACAATATAGATATCGTGTATACAAACTTATTCCTTTTTGTTTTCGGTGAAAAACAGATGAGTATATCCATCCCACCCAATAGGTAACTGTGATTGAGGATAAAAAAACATAAAATTTTAAATATTTTTATTATAGTGATTGAATAATTCTTTTGATGTTAAACTAACCAAGTATTCTTTATATTTAAAAATATAATCTTTTTTCATTATAGACACAGCACGACTATATCGATTTTTCTCAATTCGTGGTAATGATGCCCAAGTATTATTTGATGAGTTGAGCATGCAGAATAATTCGTGGCCAGTCCTGAAAGAATAATATAAAATTGAAACATATAGGCTCGACACATCATCATCTGTTTTAAGAGGGCATAGGTAAGTTAATATAGAGTAAGATCCTAGGGCCCCACTAACCATGGTGGTAACTAAACGAAAATTTGTGTGGAATAGAGTTTCTACTAGAATCACTTTGCGCTACGTTGGGGTGGGAGTTTTGACACGTCACAATTTTGTGAGATTCTACTCCACTTTTATCTGTGACCATACATAATAACCAAGGTTCATTTCTTACTTTATGGCAGGTGGTAGTGGTTCTATTAAAATTGTATGAGGTGATTCATTTTTATTTTCTACTGCTTCTACCCCATTTTCATCTTGTTCATTCTGGTGTTCCGGTGATTCACTAAAAAAATAATTTAATTTAATAGTAATGGCAATCATTAAGTCTGTGTGTGTTGTATAGCATTCCTGTTATTACTTGGTTTACATGTAATTTTATAATAAATAATTTACTATGTTTTCTGATCATACTTTGAAAAATCATTTGGTACCTAAATACCCTCAGAAATGTTAATGCAAAAATACTAACTTCTTAAGTTAAGTTCACCTCATTCACCTACTCAAACTAAGTCATTTGATCTTTCATTCACTCACACATTAATTATTGTTTAATAAATTGCCTTTTCATTTATTTACTCATTATTGATTCATTTACTCACATAACATATATTTTTTAATTAACTTATACCTAGACAATTATAATAATGGACTGGAATTCTGAGCAAAATTTTAAGTACAGTTGAAACTGAGGAGTTAGTAGGTACAATACATATAACAATTACTTACAAGGTTGGCGGGTCATCAGCTTCACTCCCACAAGTGGCTTCTTCAATAGTATCTATTTGTTCAGTTTGTTCTATGCTCGTTTCAGAAGGTAACTCTTCATTCTGATTTTCATGGTATGTATTTTCTAAATTAATTATAGTGGAATCTACTTGTCTTATGCTGAAATTATACATACACAATAAGTCTGTACAAAGATAATTAATAGAAAATACTCATCCATTATAACATACAGGATATATTAAGTAGGTAAGATTCATAAAGATGGTGCTTGACTCACCACACCTACAGTCGACAAATAAATAAAGTGACACAGTAAAATCATAAAATATTTTAGTTAAGCAAATTTCTCTATACATTTCATCACCAGATTAAAATGTTAAGTGGCCAAGTACCAACTTGGCTGACTGGACTTTTAAATGTGCATTAAGTACCTAGTGCTCTTTATTTTCATATAGGGTTCCGCATTCTTCAATTGACTAAAAAAATGTAATTTATATTTTTCTTTACATTCCTTAAACTTTATGTGAAATTGTTGCTTTTCAGCCTCACTTAAAGATAACCATGACTTAGTTGCTTCAATTAGGTTGTTGTAATACTAAAACAATAAAATTATTTGTATAGAAAAGAAAGTAAAGAAACATAAATTATTTGTATAGAAAAGAAAGTAAAGAAACATTAAAACGATATTATGTATAATAGTGAAATAGTAAAAAAAATGTGATCTATTGAGAAAATTAAAACTTGTTTATATACCTTGGTTTTAGATGAGCCTTTCCGATCACAGTATAATTTTATATAAAATCCTAAAGCAGATTGCGGCAATTTCCTTTTATTATTTTTCTTTTTTGGTTTTCCCGTATGTCTATTTTCCATTTTTTTTTGTATCCTCTTGAGGCACAGAATACTTAATAGTACAGGTGCTTGAGGCCTTTTCTCAGTATTCTACTCACAGAGTAACTAATCAGTAATCACTACATTTATTCTACTCTTCAGTCTTCTCCGTCTTCTCCTCTTGATCTGATCTTCAAATGTCAACGTCAATGTCAAACTAACAATATTATTTTATCTCTGAGAATTTTGTCTTGGTTGCTGGACCTTATGGGCTGGTTCGGACGAGCGTTACAAAAGGCTTGAATTTGAAGTGTTGGTTTTTAATTAACAAGAAGGAAATTTTTTAAAGGTGTTCTTGCAAGCAAATTTTGACCTGAACAAACTAACTAACATACATTGCAAGCCAAATAATAGCTTGCAATAATAATAAAAACGGGTAAGATTTGCAGAAAACAACTGTAAATCTACAGTCTTCTTCTTATCGTTTGGTTAGTGGCCAACCTGGTGACAGAGTTATTTACATGGCCCATATTTAGGCTTCTGTCGTGATCTAACGACTGTTAACAGCCGGGACCGACTTTTAACGTGCCATCTGAAGCACCAAGACGCTCAGATGAACTACCACTATGCGGTCACCCATCTATAGGATTACCGTATAGTGATAAAGTTGGTCTACAGTTAAAACCTTCGTGGTATATTTTGGTCTAAAGTTATAACAGCTGTACCTTCATTCAATGTTTGGTCCTTCTATCCAACAACGGCTAAAGTAACGTCACGTCGTTGGCTGATTGATAATCTTATTATTTCCATGGTAATTTTTCTATATATTGTTAATATTATCAATTTTAAGAATTATTTTCTTTAAACATACCAAAAATAATGTCGCTTGCATTGTATTATCTTAAATTTTGATATAAGATCCTTGGTATTATTTAATCAACATACTATTAAGTATTCTGTGCCAACAGGCAAAATCCTTAAAAAAAAACTAATGTCATCTTGTCAATGTCATTGATCATCGTGCGTGTCTGTCTACTGTCTATCAAAATGTTGAAATAAATATGTACACTTGGTGCTACTCCTTGTTATTGATAATTTATTAATATTTTTGTTGGCACAAGACACATAATTTATACTTAAATCATTACAGGATATTTGGTATTGATTTTGTTCTGTGTTAAGTAAATACTGGAGGATATTTAAAGTGATTGATACACGTTTAACATATAAACATGTCAAACAAAAAGTAAGTAAATTTTATGACTAAGAAAGTGGCAGTGCCTACGATTGCTGTTGTATTTAATTAAGTCCAGATTTAGGGCTTAGGCCCTGTCACAACCACGAATAAAATCTAACAAACGTAGCTGCCGAAACGTGGGTGTGACAGGGCCTCTGTCCTTTCCTTTCAGGGATAAAGATGCGATAATATTAGTTCTTGGCTTTATTTGCATTAAAGCTTTTGCCTTTCATATTACAGGTATGGGCTTATAGTACCTGATAGGGGAAGACCAGTATTCCAAGCCTCAAGGAATGTGTTTGGTAATGACTCTGATTCAGATGAAGAAACCGGCAAAAAACCCATGTTACTGCGTCCTAGTGATAACACTGCTAGACAGGTAACAATCAAAATTACTGCTCCAAATCGTACACGTCAAATTGAAAAACTTCAAAAAAATAAAAATAAAACATTTTTTTTCGCCTAGCTGCGATGTATAGTTTGCAGTTGATGAAATGTTAGAACAACATTTAAAAAGTTCTTCAAATAAAAATTTCAGGCTGCGACTGTGCCTGGGTTATATGACATTTTACTATCAGTTAGAAACTTCTGTCAAAATCTGTATCTGTATTCTCCTTGATATGATCTTATACCAGGCCTAAAAGATAGTATGCCCATTGGTTCTTATTACAAATGTATAATATTATGATATTTTGTTTTACAGGCAAAAGTAACTCAAGAAAAGGCTATGTTAGAAGACCCAACTGTTTATCAATATGATGAAATTTATGATGACATGGTAACAAAAAAAGAAAAGGCAACTGTCAAGACTAAAGAAGAAAAGAAACCACAATACATTGAGAAATTAATGAAAGCAGCTAGTAAAAGAAAGATAGAAAATGAACGGCGCATAGAAAGACAGGTTAGTTTGCACAATTTAGTAGTAAAATTTTAAATCTTACATACATAATTATGACTTGTGCCTGTTTCACAGATGGAAATAATATATATTTTATACTACTTGGGTTTCAGCCAAGCATATGTTGCTGCCTGATCGTAAGCAGTTACCGTAGCCTGTGTAGACACTTGCAATATCAGAGGTATCATTTGCATGTTGCTGACCCATTATTTTGCACCAGGCCTCTAAGGTGGCATATCCCTGGGCTCAGGCTTGCTGTCTAGTATGGGACCCTACATATATTATCTTAAAATTAATAATTTATAATCCTAAAATGTATTTTTATGGTGTACAATAAAGCATTTAATAAATAAATAAATATAGATGTTTGAAATACTTCTTTGCTCCATAAAAACTATATTAGAAATAATGTTTTAAGAGATAGTAGGGCACTATACAATTGAGCAAGCTCGACTGGGGGATGATCTTCACCCTATAGAAAGGTCACAACTAAATGGCTTCATACAGCTGTACTCAGTTAAGGATGCACAATGAAATAACAGTTGATTGGTGAAATATATTTTTAAATCACTCCCAAGATTTTTTATTTTTTTATAGATACAAAAAGAAAGAGAAAAGGAAGGCGATGAATTTGAGGACAAGGAGGTATTTGTTACTTCAGCATATAAAAAGAAATTAGAAGAAATGCGTTTAGAAGAAGAGAAAGAAAAACATGAAGAATATTTGGAAAATATAGGCGATGTAACTAAACAGAGAGATTTAGGTAACTAATATAATAATTTTGATATTTGATATCAGTCGCCAATTCGATAAAAAGCCAATTTTATATGTCCTCATATTATAAATTACTAACGTGACTTTGTCCGCATGGAATTTTCTATACAATCTATTAGATTTTCTATTTATATTTAAATAAATCCTGCTAAAGCATGGTTATGTAGATCTCATTCATTAATTTATACAAATTAATGATCTCAATTACTCATTCAATCTAATTTGTTGTGAATAATCCATTAATATTTTTTTAGGTGGTTTCTATCGTCATATATATGAACAGAAATTGGGAAAAGAAGAAAAAAGTGAGAAGATTGATGAAGATACTATGGCAGCAAACAAGGCATCAGAGAATAGTGATGTAAATCCAACTCCAAACATTCCAGCTAATGTACTTGATGCACAAAAGAAAAGAAATTATAGAAAGAGAAAGTCCTCAGACACCAGACCTTGTCTATCTGATGGAGAAATTGAGGAATCTGATGAAGAAATTAACCGCGTTAATTTGGATGATATTAGAAAGGCAAAGAAGTGTAGACAAGACAATATTGATGCAGATTCTGATTTCTCAATAGATGAATCAAGCGATGAGGAGGCTGATAAGAAAACTGTAGAAGATAAATTGCAAAATAAAAGTGTTGAAAAGGAGGAAGAAAAGGCTAGTTTACCAGAAGCTGAGAATAAATCAAGCTCTGATAAAAAGGTTACACGTGAATCTAAAGATAAAACTGAGATAGAAGAACCTAAACCAAAAGTTGATATATGGAAAAAGAGAACTGTTGGTTCAGTCTTTGAGGAAGCTTTAAAACGATATTATGAAAGAAAAGCTGCTAGGGGTTAATCTAAATGCAAACAAGTAGATATGTAAAATAATTTTTTAATTTGTCTTTTTAAATTATACAACAACATAGTGCGCCTTGCAGTGAACTGAAAAAGAAAGAAAAAGAAAAGTTAGATTTTTAGCTTATACATATACCTAGCTATCAAATATAATATAGTAAAAAAATATATAAATCGTTTTTGATTTCGAATTTACCTATGAATTCAGAAACTGGATCGTTTTCGCCTTCAGCCCTCATAGTTCCTGTTATTTCTTCATTCTCAACCATTGGTAGCACCAGCTGAACAAATTCCTGAGTGTATGGAGGTGCAATGGCATCTAAAACCTGTTGAACATAATTAATTTAGTACCTCTCCAACCAAGCTTATCAGATAGTCAGTCAGTTAGAGCCGTTTTCAAGATACAAGAATTATTAGAAGGGATAGTTAATTATTAAAAAAATAAATGCAGTCTACTGGTGAAAGATTTTTAAAATAGGGTTTAAAAATCTTTCACCAGTACTTAGGTGTTTGTAAGTTCAATCATTTGCTTTTTTCTCTTTATAATATTATGTTTAACATTACCTCTGTAATAAAATATCTTATTAAAGAAATATCAGTGTCACCGCGTTGCCAGCACTGTTTTATATAACGAAGCACAGGCACGACGCATCCGCGGCTTAGCAAGTTAACCATACGATCAAGTAACATTTTTCTTAACTCCAACTGAAATATTATAAATGTATTTATTGTTTGATGAATAGTGGCAGCTAAGTGGGAATATAACCGACTTGTAACACTTGTGTTTAACGGTGAAGTAAAACATCGTGAGATGTAGATCGATGTGAACAAGACTTCTAACCATATTGAGCTAGCATGTGTGTATTAAGAGCGTTTAACGTTGCGTTCTTAGGTTGTGGCATAAACAAATAGGCGCGGGCGCCGCGTGCACTATACGATAAGCTATAAGTTCGTAAAAAATAAATACATAAAGATTCTAAAATATAGTATTTCATGGAGGAACAACCTCTACGCCCCTGGATCTTTACAAACTTTAATTCACGGACACAAAAAAGGTAAGTACATCCAGAATCGGAACAAATATTTGTCCCGTGTAGGCATCTTAACTTGCCGCGGTGTCAGTTATTTTCCCATATACTAACTTTTTAAATCCTATTTGATGTCATACCTGAACCAATATTTCTAATTCATCTTGTGGAGATTCAAATAGTTGCACTAGTAGCCTTAGAAGTCTGTGATGCAGCAATTGGTGACAAGAAGCTACTTCGTCTAGAAGTGCCAAATGCACTGGGCAGTGTTCTGTACATAACTTAAAGTATGAAGGCTCAGTAACCACACACTCAACCCATACTAACACACCCATACCCACAACAGGAAACCTAAAAAACAAGAATATATTAAAATGAATTTGGGTTAATAAAGGACGATTCGTATTTGCTCGTCGTCTCAGCGACTGTAGAAAGCATTAGCTGGCACTGTCGGAGAAAGCGCCTTTCGTTGACGAAAGCTCATACTTTTTCTTAGCTCTTGATTGGTCATCGATTTTTATTACTCCAACGCGGGTCGTTCTGTGTGAATCGTCCTTAAGAAAGAATTCATACATATTTGCAGCAGTTACCTTATGCAATGGTACAATGTAGGTAATTCTGCAATAAGTTCACTGGAACTCGCCGAACTACAGCATACAGCATGTACTTTCTCAATAGCTTGCACAGTTGCTTTTAATTCATCCTTGACAGGTCTACCAGGAGTGACCCCTTCGCATACACTTGCAGCATATGCTAACAGGTACATGTATTTTGATTTATGTTCTGGATTTAGTTTGCTTCCCAGTTTAAATAGAGCATCCACAAGTAGTTCTAAAAATAATAATCAAATATATAAATTGTTAGTGATGGTAGTCAAGCGGGAAAGTAACTTATTTATGCACACACAAGATGTGAGTTTGATCCCAGGTGGTAGTACCGATGGGAATTCATACATACCAACTAGCCGAATCATTAATTTTAATTAAGCATTTGCTAATGGTGAAGAAATACATTGTGAGGAAATCAACATGTCTTAGCAAAAATCTAAAGACATGTTTGATCCATACATTCGTATTAGACCAGTGTATGTGGATAAGGTCTTCTTAGCTCTTTGAATAAAGGAGACCTGTGCCCAGCAGAGGGACATATATTACATTCATGCATGCATTTTGCCACCTTGGTAGTATAAAAAATAATGATAAGTCGGCTGTGACGACGAATAACTTAAAACTTCTTACCTAAAAACTGAGGAATTCTCAATAAATGTACTGGAGGCGGTTCAGGTTGTGTATAAGCTCTAAACAGCACAGAAATGTCAGCTGGGTTAAGCGCACCGCGAGACAACATGGCTGCCAACGCAGTGCGAGCATTACGCCAAGATTCACCAGCTGTTAATGCCAATGTTATTGGAGTCACATCATGGCTACTGCAATAGTACAATCATTATTTAAAGCAGTGTTCGTGCTAGTTTGATATCATCAATCATCATCATCTGCTTTTCACAGTCACGGAAATAAAAAAAATATAGAATAGAAATATAAAATAAAATAAACAAAGCAAAAAATACGGCAAACTAATTACTTAAAGGGAATGTTTTAGGCGTCATAGTATCCCGCATCACTGTCAACTAGTACCGTGCTCAAAAGGCTGGCGGCATTGCCATGTTCAGTTATTTCCACTTTACCTTCTGGTCACGCGAAGCGTCGATCAGTCGTTTCGCTATTTCCCTAAATAGGCAGCAAGCGCTTGGACCCCATGAACCAATAGTTTCGACCCTAAACGGCTCAAAAACGTAATAACTAACAAAATTACAGAATTTAAGGACCTATTTGCGGCCTTTCTTCCTCTGCAGCACTGCGCCAAATTACATCCAGATCCATTAAGCCGTTTGGCGTAATTGAGTAACAAACATCCATCCAAACTTGCGCATGTATAATATTCTCAATATCTGAAATCTGTTCAATAATAAAAAAGATCTACCTTTGTTGTGCACATCGAGTTATTTCTTGTCCAAGTCTTTTCATTATGGCTCCTCCTCTAGGCTCTTGAGAGAGAATATGAACAATAACTTGACTGTATACATATGTGTGTGCTCCATGACATACCATTTTCTGAAATTATGATACCTGTTTTATGTATACTATATATATATATGTATATATGTTTCATGGTAACACTGTGTGTGTTATATGGTAATATGCTTAGTAGTTTTATATCTTGAGTTTATAGTAACGATTTTTGGAATATACTAGCTTAAAGCTTTAGTCTGCGCCTTTGCTCGCGTAGTATATTTACAATAAAAAAAATTAAGCTAAACACATTTACAACATTCCATTATTTCCGCTATAATCCTAGGTATTTTCAGAATCATTGCAAAAAAAGGCTTTGGTTTAGGAGGATTGGAAACTTAGACGCTTATTGGTGACATGAAAGAAGCCGTTGACAAATTAGCGCATTCGTCAGTAAGTATAAGTCGCGAAGAAACGCTAAAAAATACCGTTATATAAACAGGAGCGTTTTTTTGCGATTTACCTAAAATGGTTCGGATTTTTGCAAATACATATTCTGAAAGTACCTCAGATGATAGCTAATCTTTTTGTTAGTTACATATACTTTGAAGTTTTGCGGTCTTTTTAGGGTTTTCGCGAAAAACCGTTTTATCCAATTATCCTGCGATATATATAAAGACTTACTGCGCATTCATTGACACTGTTTTGCCAATCGTCAGAACTTTGCAAAAAGCCAACAATAGCTGATTTGAGAACTCTTGAAAATACTTCAATTTGCTGTGCTGCTGTAGATATGCTGGTAATTTCTCCTTGAAAGCCAGCATCGGATATCAACTGTAATTAATAAACAATTCATGTTTTATGATTTTTATTGTTGTTTATGTTATTTGTGATTTAGCTAGCTCCTCCTTTTAGTTTGCTAGTCATGAGGTCCTGGGTTTATTTCCAGATCGGATAATCAAAGTAGGTGCAGTAAATAAAGCTAAATTATATTAAATAGATTTTTTTTTTTTGTTTTGTAACCATAATGTAGTTGTAGATTATAGACCAGTGTTTCGTCTACATTATTATTTATTAGATGATAGTTACCGCCCGCGGCTTCACACACATAAAAAGCTAGTGTATGTGCTATTCCAGACTATATTTTATCTCTGTGCTAAATTTCATCCAGATTGAGTAATCCATCCAAAGTTTAGCATTATAATATTGGTAGAGTATAGTTAAAAATATTATTTGTGACTTGTATAACAGTTTTAAACTGCATTAGTCAACATTAAATGGATCACATTAAAATTTAAACTTTGTCTCCTCTCAGAATTGAATACTCAACATCAGTGTGGTCAACACCTTAACCACTAGACTAACAAAATAACTTACCTTAATAGTAAAGTTCAGCATAAGACAATCAGGATATTCTTCAGCTAATCTGTATATTAATGAACGCCATGTGGGGTGTTCAATCATTTCAGTCAACCATGCAGGAGTCTGGAAAATATGGCTACTTTGATTTCTAAACATAACATAACTGAATCTAATTTTCTGATCTAATTTCCAATACTATATTATCGTCATGTCAGTCATGTGTATGACCATTTTGCATGCTAGTCTTATGGTCGAAATATTGAACACGCATAATATTGATATATTGCAACATAAATTCTTTAACCCTAGAAAGATAATCATAGAGGAACTAGCGTAAAAGATAATCATACGTCTGCCAGACGTGTGTTAGTTAATTATGGTTTTTTTATTAAGCCTATGTACTTTTATCGTGTGTTATAGGTTTCAGTGATTGTTTATATACTATTTAAGGAAATGAGACGATCGTTTAGCAAAAATAAACTATAATTGGATAATTACAAACAAAAATCCTTAACTTCTCCACAAATCAACAAAAAATTTACTTATCTTCTAAAGGAACATTTAAAATCACTTTCAATCTTTATATTAGCATATTTGGCACTTTTTCGCTTGAAATTACTTACATAATACCTACTAAAATAATCAGGCTCTCAAATTTTCTTGTTATATACACTCATGGCACACGTAATTGTGATGTTCTCCATACACGGATTTTTTGCATTTCACGCATGATAATTTTGACATTCTGCGGAGTTTGGATGGACAGTACGAACAATATCTCTTTTTTTTTTGCAGGCGGGAGGCGGCCTTCTTATTGAACTTGATCACTGTTTGATGTAGCATTTGGCAGCAATTGTGGTATATTTTTCCGCACAGTCTTTTTTCTTTCTGGCACTTTAGAGAAATTTCGTCGTTCGTCCATCTCACTATTTCATTCAGTATTTCATCAGTCATGAACAGATTAAAACATACAAGGGGGTCGTAAATGTTTCTACACATTTGAGTTGGTCCAGTAGCTAATCGAACAATGTTTATTGCTGAGATTCTACTTTGACTTTGGCCCTTGTTTGTAGCCCAACAATGCTTATTCTCTGAGTGTGCGCTGAGAAAGAACTATTATGCAGCTATCTAAAGGCGAAGCTAGGTCAATGGCAAACTCCGAGTGATCTTCAGCAGAGCAGTCGAGCATATCCACAGCTTCATCGATCAATTCGTCTTCCGTATTACTCTGCACATCGTCTTCTTAGAGGTTCTCTTCGTAGTCGCTTTCACATTCTGATGCCGATTTTTCTCCATTTTGATTCAAAAAGTTCTCAATTTGAGAATTATCCAACACCCTTCGGTGTGCCATTATGACATAATAATAATTAATATCTGAAAATAACAATAAGTAACTGTAAGTAGCAATAAGCAATTACTTCAAATAATTTGCAAAAGTTGCATTAAAGATAATCATACGTCTCGCAGACGCACGATATAGCTATATCCACTAATTGAGCGTACTTACCGTGGTTCCACTGCTGCTCCACGTGAGCTCTGGCCGCCGTCTGAGTTGACTCAAGCGACTAGCACGCTGCGATTAATAATAAAGGAAAAGAAAACAAAAAAATTTTTCGTCATACGTCTCGCGGACGTAGATTATCTTTCTAGGGTTAAATTTGACTTTGAATTAAATGCCAATACTATCATAGATTTATTATAACTATGTTATGGTCTCTGCTAAGTTTTCAATGCAAAAGATGATAAGTTATTTTTGAATTAAAAAATATTTTTTATGGCATAAAATGCATACAGCTAGAATTTTTCTATAGAAATTTTAGCATTTTTTGTTTCTTAGCCATTAACAGTCTAGACACAGAACATGATACTGCACTCCAAGCCCCGAAGCGTCAACATTATTCAAAATGCAGTCAAGCTCAAGTGGGACTGAGCTGGGCATATTTGCTGCATTTCAGACAAGTAGTAGGCTAAAACTACCACTATGCCAAAAAGTGTCCAACGCCATTACAGTAGGCCCATTGAATATTATACAATTTACAAAAATAAAGTACATACACCCGAATTTGGAACAACTACCTGTCTAGCATGATAAACATGTGGGATCGAACCCCTAACACTTGGCACAATTCTAGTGATGCCTTAACCATTATGCCACCAGTGTAGGTATAATATTATATATCTGTTGGCTGCCACCAGTTAAAAACAAAAACAAATCCATCCAATGGGAACTATAAATTTATGAGAGCAAAAGTAGCCTATATAAGAAACATACCTCACCCTCCTCAGTGAATATAGTATCAGCTTTTTTAGGATCAAATGTCTTTAAAATCATATCTTTTAAATGGTTTTCAACCATTGCTTGTACCTCTGTTACTTTGACACCTGCAAAAGATAACACACAATTAATTAATATTACCGTCTATTTATTTGCACAACCTATGATGGGCCAAGTTAAATCTTGACCAGCCATAAACTGTTTATACATTTATTAAACACAATATGGTATACCTATTCAAGGTTTAACATGATCTTATATATAGATAGTTTAAAAAAGTGACACAGTAAAATAATAAAATATTTTAGTTGAATAAATTTTGTTATTAAGTCGAGATCACTAGCTTAAAATGTTAAGAGTAGTGAAGTGCCAACTTGACTAATCATACATATTGTTGATCTGCTATTTTATTGTAAATATTATGATCATTATGTCAACTAACCTGCAAGTATAAGCCACTCAGCAAGTAAATTAGCCATTTGTGCAACAGCATTATAGTTGATAGACAGTTGTTCAATCACTTGTTCAGGATTACCACCAGCTTGGAAGTAACGCTTTAATTGACCAAATATGCCAGGCTCCATAATGTAATCCGGTGTCTTGAACTTTTCCAGACATTCATGTAAAACTTCTTCAGGATTTTCAATGACATCTTCATTGCCTTCTTCCTGCATGTATATATATTTGGAAGATTAAATAAAATACAATAAGGAAACTTGTCCTACTTATTTACAAAACGTACCTCATATTGGTTGTGGTTGGGCGCTTCCCAGGTACGTTCTTCTTCGTATTGGCTCGGCATGTTAACAACAAATAGCAGCAGTCAATATTTTTATTTACAAACAATAAAAATGCATCTATGTTTCACGAGCATACAATACCTACCGAAACGAAAAGTCAACTAAATAAATGATTAAAATGATACCTGACAGACAGGACAGATGACAGATCTCAATTAATGTCTGTGATAGCATAGCATCTCTACCTAATCTGTGGTCAAAGATAATAATTTCTGTTTGAGCGGAAATCTAGAGTCGGAATAAATTAAATTTAGAAAATAAGCTTGAGAATATAAATTTACCAGCAATATTTTTAGAAATTAATTAAAATTAAATTTATTTATATGTAAAATAAAAAGTGAATTATGTATTTTTGACAAACCTCGATGAGGAATTACATAGAGGTAGCTCGTTGCTCTTTCATTTTTTTTAATGATTTGTTCTTAGATTTACTGCTTTCTCGAATACAAATTCAAGAAAGGGCTGATCTAGATGGTGCTTACAAAGAGTGAGGTAAGGTTTAAAGTTCGACGAAAATGGGCATTCGTGGCACTCATACATTATCTTCTGGACAAACGTTTGAGATAGAGATGTGGAAATGTAATCAACGTACCTACTGCGAAATTAACACAAACTACGAGACACGGCGCGGGCCTGGCTCTTATCTTTGCAAATCGTCGTAGCATCATCATCAAATCAATATACGTGAAAACGATGCGATTTCGAGTTTTCCCTCTCTTGCGGTGGATAACACTTACTCCCTTAGTCGACTCTTACTACACGCTCGGGATGGAAGGGGTGGTGACATTTGTATTCTTAATCCGTCACCACACGGACAATCACGGACATTTGGGTATAACGAGTACATATTATGTTGATATTTTACGACTTTGACATTAGTAGCACACATAGCCTCATATTTTTAAATGCCATTGTCATTATATGACTGGTAATCCTCCTTTGCTTCATGATTTTTTGATAAGGAGAGGTAGGGCACCATACCTATAATTGAGCAAGCCAGATTGGGGAAGGAACCTTACAGAAGATCGCAGTTAAATGACTACAAACAGCGGTGAAGTTGTATTCCGGTGTGTGACAACAGGTCTTCAACGCTCATTTAGGGATGCGTTTTTAACGGAACGTTGTCATATCCCAGGGATACTCCATCATAAAATCGTGGTGTTATTATTTTGGTTTAGCAACACGCAAGTGGTACCTCTGGTATTGCAAGCATCCAAAGGCTACGGTAACCATCAGGCGGGCCGCATGTTCGTTAGAAGACCTTTAAAAAATATTATCGAATATTGGTATATAGGTACTAAGTGTACCAGCTCATATTAAATAACTAAATACGTATATTGTCTTGTCCCATTACTGGACTGAGGTCTCCTCTTCTGTATCTAGAGAGATGACAGAGTTAAGGTCCGCTAGCTCAAAACGGATTTTTGGATATGATGCTGCTGGTATGATGTTGCTGGTATGCCTTAATTTCTTTTTTGAAAGCAGGTATAAATTCCACAAAATAACAATTAAAACCTGTCCTTCTGCCTGACCCATCTCTGTCACTGGTCATAAGTGGTTAATCTTACCGGAGACTAACCATCTACGGGGTAGATATTATAGGTAGGTAATAGAGTGTGCGCTAATATAATATAGGTAGGGCACCATACTAGCGAGCAAGCTCGACTGGGGACGGACCTCCACCTTACAGAAGACCACAGCCAAATAACTACACACAGCGGTGTAGTTGTGTTCCTGTGTGTAAGTACAGGTCTCCAGCGCTCACTTGGGGATGCGTTATGAAAGAAACGTATTCCTATCCATCCTAACTTTAAGCCCTGGTGTAAAAAAATGGGTTGGCAACACGCAAGTGCTACCTCTGGTATTGCAAGCATCCATAGGCTACGGTAACTGTTTAACATCAGGCGGGCCGTAAGCTTATTTGCCACCCAAGTAGTATAATATATATATATATATATATATAATCTTTTCACGAGGTTTTCAATAATGTTAACAAAAAAACAACCGACTTCAATGCGGCAAGATGTAGAATTTTCAAAAAACAGGATTTTCATACAAACTCTAATCTCACTTATACTCTCTAAAATGCATTATTTTTTAAATCTGATCATTTAAAGCGAAAGTGCATCACATGACCATTCAAAGAAGCCCAAACACGGCTAGATTACATATGTTTAATTATGGAGTTCCGTTGCCTACCTTCCGGCTTCGTCATAATAGTTGCTTAACAACCTTAATCGAAGCTTATCTAAACGTCATCCGTGAAAAACTTATTATTGAGAAGTTCAGATGGCCATCTGTGGTCTTCATCATCAGATTCACTTCATCAAATTACATTTTCTGAATGCAAATTTTTGATTTGATATTAAAAATATTGAAATTGCTATATGTATGCCTATAATTTTTGAAGAGTTCCCTCAATTCCTCATGGATCCCATCATCAGAACTTCGATTTGATAAAAATGGAACCAAACTGGAAGTATGTCCTCTCGGATAAAAAAAGTTTTTTTTTTCTTTTTTTTTTTTTTTTTATACTACTTGGGTGGCAAACAAGCATACGGCCTGCCTGATGTTAAGCAGTATCCGTAGCCTATAGACGCTTGCATTACCAGAGGTATCACTTGCGTGTTGCCAACCCAATTTTTTTTATACCAGGGCTTTAAAATGGAAGTAACCCTGGTATAGGAATACGTTTCTTTCAAAACGCATTCCTAAATGAGCGCTGGAGACCTGTACTCACACACAGGAACACAACTACACCGCTGTGTGTAGTCATTTGGCTGTGGTCTTCTGTAAGGTGGAGGTCCTTCCCCAGTCGGGCTGGCTCGTTAGTATGGTGCCCTACCTCTCAAAAATTCATCCTCTCAAAAAAGATTTTTTCAAATCGGTTCATAAATGACGGAGTTCTGCGGTAACAAACATAAAAAGACATCAACGAGCTGATGTAGTCACGGTGTCATAATATCTGTCAGGGTATTACTAGTGGATTTGTACAATAAAATATTTAAGAACTGACAATCATATTTTTATCGTTAACCTGCTAACTTTGGCGACGCCATTGGTCCTTCAAATATCTAGCATTTAAAATACTTCTAAATTCTTAATTGAACCAAATAATATCCTTCGTTATTATGTCGAATCATCTCGATCAACCATAAAAATTGAACTATGTAGATATTTAACTTACTTCAAATTCCTTCACTGAAACAAAAATAATAATAATAATTTAATTCAGAATCTTCCATATTTTGTTAGTAACAATTTTCTTACATACTAGTGTTAGTAGACAATTCATAACTAAATTAATTAAAAGCAGTGTGCAGCCGTATCGACCGCCTCATAATAGGCGTCTCCCACCAATCCATAAATACACCCTATGAATTTCCACACCCTAGTACAGCAGAGGCTAAAGAACCGTAAAGGTTGCATGAAGTATGTCGATCTGCTAATCTTGAAGCCACTAAAAGCGTCTAACGTTTGGAGGAAAAGAGTATCGCTACCAAATCCACATTACTTGATCCACCTGCTGAGGAACATCCACCTGGACAAAAATAACCATGGCTTATCTGGAAGTCTTTAAATATACATATTTAAAGACTTCTATCTGGAAGTCTTTAAATATACATATTTAAAGACTTCCAGATAATATATTCCATATTTAAAGAAAACATAATCTGGATCCATCCATCTCAGCCATAAGACGTCCACTGCTGGACAAGGGCCTCCCCCAAGGTTTTCTACATCATTGGGTCCTGAGCTGACCTAGTCCATCGGACGCCATCGGTTGCCCGCGACCTTTACCAGGTCGTCTGTCCACCTTGTTGGAAGCCTGGCCACGCTGCGTGTTCCAGATCGTGGTCGCCTTTCTAGAACCTTTCTGCCCCAACGGCCATCGGTTCTACGAGCTATATGCCTCGCCCATTGCCACTTAATTGAGGCAATTCTTCGAGCTATGTCGGTCACTTAGGTTCTCCTGCGAGGACGACCACAGGGACTTTAGGGGACAGGGCAGCCTTAGCGGTTGAGAGAGCTGTAGTTTCTAGTAGGAAGGTTTACTATCGTTTGTGCAAGACTGGTGAATTGCAAAAAATCTGAGTAGATGTTTTGCATTGCGAGATCATAGGATATAGCAAGGTAGGTACTTATTAATTAGAAATGAAATGCAAATATATTCTGTGATGAATTTATTCGTGCTGGCTTGCTACTTGTGGCAATTACGATTCAATTGGAGTCGATCAATGTTAATTTGACAAGCGAGAAGTTTGTACGTGCTATAATGACTAGATATGTTCGGGATCTCAAGTTATTATAGGCCATATTAGGTATGGTGGCAAAATTCTTGGCAGGGGCATATACATATACACACATATTTTGCCAGTAAGTAGAAGTTATTTTGATCTATATACAGTGTAAATTGACTTAGGTAAGTAAGTAGTTCGTAAACATATCACAATTATTTATAGATCTAACAGTTAGGCAATAGTAGGTCCCATGGTATTTATTATTTTACTGAACTGATGAATATTTCGACTACAAATCAATACGCTGAAGAATGGGTTTACTTAAAATCAAAGTAACTATACGTCATACGACATCAGTTATTTAATGAAATGATTTTATTAGAATCCGTACAGTTCTTATATATGTATTTTTAAATATATATACCAATATTTAAAATCTTACTTATTTTGATTTTCAGGCATTAATTTACCCTGCTTTTATTTAAGAAACGTGTCCAAAATTTTAAAATTGGTTCAAGAATAGGATTTACTAGTAAGTAAATAAAAGATGCTGATTGGTTCCAAGTTGATCTAGTTGCTCGGCTACTTATTAATAAATAGTTAAGTTTAATACTGACGTATGTTCCGCTTGGATACTATCACATATTATAGGTACAGTATTGTTCGCATTGAGGGATAAACTGAATATCTATCACAGTTTCTTTGTCAATTAAGTATTTTCTCTTTTAAAGTTACCTATTTGTATAGAAACAATATAATAAAATGCTACTTTATTTTGTCAGTTGTCATAATCCTGGGTGTTTTCACTTATAAAATTACTAATAGGTATAAATTTATAGCTCTTAGGCATTTTAATTATCTAGCCTATCTATCCTTACCTCAGGATTGATGATTGAATAGGTGTTCATTCGTTGCGAGTAACATTTATGTAACTATATATTTCTATAATTATTATCATTGAACAACTTATTATAAAAATATGTACAACTTAACAATTATAGGTACATTTTTTATAAAGTAAAGAATTCGTCGTTAACATTATAATCTTTTAAAGCAATAATAATTTAAATAATTAAACAATTTAAGCGTAATAATAACTATTATATACGTACTCGTTATAGAGTATTGGTCTTTATAGCTAGACGAGTAGCAGTGACATCACGACATAGACTCGTTGTATACTTTATTTATTGGAGTTATTCATACAAGACACACCTTATCCACTATCTACTCGTTCGACCTAAGCTATCATTGCTCATTTCACATTACAAGCACCTATCTATAAGGAAATTTGGGAACGGACAGCATTTAGTGTCATGTTAGGTATAGTGCGAACAACGTCGTATTTACAGTCTGACTGATATTTATAATAATATATCTATTATAGTCTTGATGGGCAGCCCATCTTATAACCGCATTTGTGCGCCACTTGCGAGAAAGTCACTGTGACTCAGACGTCAGGCCGTAGGAGGTGGAGATCGACAGCTACGTCCCTTCTTTGGTTGCGCATGATGCGAGGTTGATGCGCGGCTTGTGCTGCGTCGCCTAGCAATGCCGCATCCTCCGCAAGCGAGTCCCCGGAACCGTAGCCGCGCTCCTCGGCCGCATCACCTTCACACCACGACGCCGACCCGGAGCTGCCTGATCGTGTCCCACCCACATCTGCCTCTGTTTCCACCTCCACCGAACAACTGGCGCAAACTTCTGTAATCATGTCTGCAGTTAAATATTTTTTTATGTTAATGCTTCATTCAAAATTCATATTAATGTTGTAAATACAAGTTGAATGTTTAGTTAGTTTGATGTGGGCATACCAAGTGTGATGAAACTGGTATAATACTATGACTGTAGAGTAAAAGTAATCGATACCCGCGATAAGTATAATCAGGCGATATATTACTAAAATAAACGTTCAAGTCCGAGAACCACTGGTCTTATTTAGTGCAAAAATTTTAAATAAGTAATCTCGTAGCCATATTGTTTCATCATCTTTTATTAAGTACTTAAATTAATTTGCAACAAGAACCCTTTAGTCATTAGGTTCGGATTTTGTTTTAATGATAACTAATTTGGAATATAACACTATAATTATTTAAAAAGTTGGTTTAGTTCATTAGATTCGATACTATCTAATTATATACATTTGTTGTGCTCTTGTTCGTTTTTTTATAAATTAGGTGCAGTTATCGGCACTGTTATGTATTTCATATTGCTGGTCATTGGTTTGTGAATAACATTGGCAGTAGAGGTCTATTTTGACACTATAAAGAGATACACAAAATAGTTTAAAGTAGAGCATTTAACGATAGCATTTCAATATTCTAGTATTTATACCATCGTTACAATGCGTAATTTAGTATCAACCTTTATAGGTAAATAAATATCAATTAAAAAAACCTAATTCATTTTGACGCCATTTTTAACTAAAAGCGTAAGAGAGAAAGAGGATACAGCTACTAACGAGTTACGTGTTCTTCAAGTAGAAGTTTACTTGATAATATAATGCGTATACCTGTAAATACGTTGAATACCCACCCCATATTTGATAACACATGTGTATACTCAATGTAATAATTCTATTATAAATATCAACCAAATCTACACAGTCACATGCTGAAAATGATGAGAAGTGTTAAAAAAAATAGAATTTGAAAATTTAGGCTGAAATATAACATATTAGGTATGTATATGTTTATCTAGTAAGTAGTTAATCTGATTTATGTTCTTCGTTATGTCTTAAAGTCAAAGTCAAACTCATTTATTCATTTAGATCAAATACATGATACTTATGAACGTCAGCCTCTTTAGCGAGATCGAGATGTAGATAACGAGATTTTACAGGCAAAGGAGTACCTACTTACGTACATGCTCACGTATGTATGTAAGTAGGTCTTTACTAATTTAAATATGTGACTACGAGTAAGTACTTACTTGTAACTAGGTGTTATGTTATATGTAGGTACGTATACGGTGTTATTTTAATAATTATTACAGCCTAAATTTATTTAATTATTTAAAACATGTTACAAGTTTAAGAAATATATACCTAGCTAAGTATGTTCATGAATTCTGGTTGCCATAGTAAAGGATCTGTCTTGTTTGGATTATTATGATTAAAATGATTACGTAATTAACAGATAGCTAAAAAAGCGTTCATTGTTTAGTTTTTTTTACTATCTTTTTCACAATAAAAATTATTGAAGGTCTGCTGTCAATATTGCTTTTTTCTATACACAAAGAGATTTTCTCTGTATCGCTATACATAATATTAACTATACCATATATATCTAATGAATTGTTTGTAGTACTATATAAAACTACATAAAGTTTATTAGATAAGTAGTATAGTATTTTTACTGTTTTATAAGAGTATGTCTAAACAATGGGTCGTCAATGTGTCACTGTATATTAAAATTATTAGGAGCTTCATCAACTCAAAGAAAATATCCGAAGTACTTTGTTGGTAGCATTTATAAGTAATATTATTCGAAAAGCACAAAAGTTATTTCTTAAACATTGTTTCATGTTTTAAGTTCTTAATACACTGACGGACACATGAACTGTATCATAGTAGGTACGGAATTACATTCAAATAAAAATATTAAAGCATTTGCTCCAAAAAACTGTCTTTACCCACTACTCTGGGAAATATAAATGAGTCTATGCAAGTATGGATTGACATAGGCTGATTAAGTGATGCAAAGGCTAATACTTTGAAAGTCCATCTCTATAGTCCATTTCACATAGCATGGCCTTTAACATTTTACGATGAAGATGAAAGAAAATGATTAATCAATCTCTAACCAATTGGCTAATTGAATCAACAGCCTAGAGTATTCAATCGATAAGTTTTAATTTAATCATCTATCATTTTCATTGATATTTATCTATAAATGTCGAACGTCACAGTACACATGCTATGTGTAATTTACTATAATTTAACGCAGTTTATGTGTTTGTCAATAGGTATACATACAATTCAATTACATAATATTGATACGAGTACACCAACTAAATGGAACATAATAAACTAAATATTTGCTACTGCAATATATATTGTAACAATTGTCATAATATCTTCATATTATCTTAAATTTCTGTCGTCGGCGTCGTTGAAATAAAAATAATAGAGCCAAGTAAAGTTTAGATAAAGATAAATAAATACACATCTACAACACATTTATATAGTAGATACATTCACTTGGTAGGAATAAGTCGTAGATGGGTCTAGGAGGACACAGAGAGACACTAGTAAATTATAAACATTCCACACATCGATAGGGGTTTAGGACTCACTCAGCCGGCGGCGGCCGTATACTATGGGGCTCTCCCATGTCATCGGTCAGAGAGAGGTCGACGACGAATAATCTTCATAAGATGCTGCAATTTTGTAATATTCGCATATTTATACCTATGGCAACCACGTACAATAGGTTAAGTTAGCATCAAATTCTTTATTAATTATAATTATTATTTATTTGCGGTAAACTCTACGTACGGGTCGACTGTTGTTTGTGATGAGTATGTATCAAACCTCTTTATTTGAATGTATTTTTGAAAGATAAACCTGGTTAACATGCAAAAATAAAACTGTGGTACATTCAAATAAAGAATCCATCTAGTAATATAAACGTTCGTGAGGATGAATGGATATTATTTTGTTCACAGTTGTACGGATTTTGACAAAAAAGTATAGGTAAGTATAGGTAGATTAGCACATAGGAAGCTACATTTTTAAAAATCTATACGGGCGAATTCGCGGTAAATAAACTATGTATTTATATTATTTTCCAAATAATTTCTATGTTAGTGTAAGAATTGCATAGATATTGTTAGTTTTGTGAGCTATTATTGTGTGGATGTTCTCGTCGTGCACATACACATGTAATGTTTATATATTCAATAGGTACACATGAGCATAATGTGACAGTTAGATACTGACCCGAGCTGTCAGTGACAAGACGCGGCGGCGTGTCCTCACGGTCCGTCGGCACAACGATAACTACTTCATCGTCTCTTGGGGAATCACCGTTACGACTCGAAGATGTCCTGTAAATATTTAGTGTTTAATAATGCATTCAACAAGAGGGAAAACTGGCCATGAAGCCTAAACTGACTAAATAGTGTCTCATGTAGGTATAGTCAACAAAATAAATTTAAAATAAATTGAACGGATTTATTTGAAACTTAGCTAAGAACCATCACGATTGAAATTGACTGCCTTGGTGGTCCAGTGGTCGCAGTATGCGCCTGCTATGCACAAGGTTGTGGGTTTGATTCCCACACAGAACAAAACTTTGTGTGACCTACAAAGAGTTGTTCTGAGTCTGGGTGTAATTTGTGTCCGTTAATTGTATGTTTGTAAAGTCCCTGAAACAGAGCTTGTTCTCTAGTGCGGGAGTTGTCTTTTAAAAAACAAAACAAACAAACAAACCGCATTGAAATCCGTTAAGGCTACGAAGCCAGAGACAGACTATAGGCGTTAAACTTTTTGTACGTCGTTGTTTAAATTGCTTACACACTTACTTGACGATAACTTTTTTTCTCATAAATCTAGTGCCGAGGTCTGAATATCCTCTGTTCATAGGCCGTTTATGTGGCACCGGTGGTGCTGAGGTAGGTGGGGGCTGTTCGAAGTTGCGCGACACAGGCGAGTTGGGCTCAGAGCACTGTTTGTCTGTGAGCGCAGGTCGAATCCGCACGGTGAGTCCGCCTTCCCCGGAGGCTCCACTTTCACCTCCAGTTACTGCATGACCTAATCTCCGTGAAGGTCCTCTATCTTCCTTATACATTTCTAATAAATGATCCAACTTACTTTCTATATCATCTACCTGTAATATTAAAAATATAATAATACATCCTTCATCACACTACAAATGTAACCGATTGTCAACGTACGGGTAAAATTGAGGCCTGAGCCGCAGGCGAGAATTTCAAACCACACGAATTGGGAAATGCACTTTCGCCCGAGTGGTACCTACATAGTACCTACTTAATATACTACACCTCCGAGTAAAATAAATTGGTAACTTTTAAAAATAAATTAATTCAGTTTCAACAATATTGATCATTAACTCGCGCGTAAATATGTCTCATATCTTTTTGAATTTAGCTAATAGCCAGTTTATCAAATATATTTTATCAAACTTAGAAACAAAAGCGTTTTCATTTTCTTATTTTCATTTAAACCGAAATTAACCGAAGCATAGCTTTATAATAACTCCTTAGTATAACTTTACAATCAGCTAGCACTTTAAGAATTTTCATATGACCTTTCTGCACGCTGAGGCCCTTTTTAGGCCTATTTTTACACATTTGTATTACAGTAGTGGCGTATTTTTGAAATAAATATGAAGATATTTACTGAGTAGGTGTAGTATAACAGGCATGTTTTACAGACATCAGTAGAATGTTCAAAGCAACTTACTTGTCTTTCAATTTTAACTACTCTGGAAGCTAGGCTGATTTTTGATGCGTAGACATCTTTAGCTTTAGATCCTTGTTTGCCAAGTATTTGGTCTAACCTGTTGGTTTGTACATAATTTGTAGCCAAGTTAAATAAACATAAAGGTATACATTGGAATGTCTGAATAATTTAATATACAAGCAGGCTTCTAATTTTTGTTCATTATTTTTCATAAGAGAAAATAATAAAATAAAACTGTGATATTAGAGGGAGAAAAGCATATGTTACATTACTTAATAACGCATAATAATTGTATGTGTTAACATTTTATGCGTTGTTTTATTTGTTTAGGGTTCACAAAAGCAATAAATATGTGGATAATTTTCTATCAGAGCAGGTATACTATTCTCTTCTCCATCTAACCTATTATTTTAACCTACTAAAATAAAATACCGACTGCTATTGGGTACTTAAAATTTTCCCTGATATTTCCAATTTATAATAATAAAACCATAATTTCAACAGGTGCATTGAAGTTAATTTGGTGGAAAGCACCATTGTTTTAAAATCGTGAATGGAATATAAATTTGTAGAAATCGACGAAACCGTGCTAAATATAAATAATTTCACCGAATCAATTGAAACGGTTTTTCAATAAAGAGAGTAAGGAAACTTTGATTAGACATATAAAACAATATTATAATTAACTCACGTTCAATACAAAGTTCATATTAATTAACTGTTAGATAAGTTATTCCACGTATTTCAATATATATATATTAGGTACATTTTGTGCTCCTCGTACAAAACATAATAATTATAATTACGTTGGGAGTTGAACGGTTAATAATAGACAGTTAGAGAGAAGGCTTACAGAGCGTGAGCAATCGGGATCTATTTGGTCCCTTTATGTAGTACTCGTGACTTTGTCGTTACTTACCTACACAGTAACTATAGTCAATTAAAATTAATATGTAGGTTTGTATACCTACTAAGGTCGACTTCTACAAATTTTCACTTAATTAGTTATAAAACTACTTCTAATTAATATACCTAAAACTTAAATAAAACTAAATAGCATCTGAACTATGTCCAACAAACAAAATGATTTTATTCACAGGTTATAAAAACCAGTGATGGAAAAATGAAGAACACATTACTAAGGTATATTTGCACGTGCAAGCACATAAAGCTCTAGCTTTAGTAGATATGTCAGATCATTGATGCATGTTATTAATATTATTAAGTGAGTAAATAAGTCACATTTAGTCGGTGCTATTGCCGAACAAGGTACGGAACCTACGGGATTTTTAAGTCCGGCACTGTGCAGAGCTCGGTAAAGTAATCCAGCTCCAATGTAACCTCTTCTTTTACATTTTTTATCGAGGGTTTCTTTATTGCAACCGGGCGTAATTGCTTTAACCTGATTTTTTGTTCAAATAGAATGAAAAACTAAAGCCCGAGTAAACAATACATACCAACCCCTTCTCTTTCTATCTTGCTAGAGAAGAGGAGACCCGTGCCCAGCTGTAGGACATATATATAGGTTGCTATTAATATATATAGGTAGGTACTTAATATTTATTGACAGAAATAATAAAGTGTCTGTTTATGTATTTGGCTATTCGTTACATGAGTTGTGAATTTTTAAAAACACGAAAATGTATTAAATTCTTTGAAAAATAATTTACTTACGTATTGGAATAAAGTACAAAAATGCTAATTTTTTCGTGTAAGATGAAACGTATTTATGTCTGGAAAAACTCTTGAAAATGTTTAAGTACAAAATGAATTTGACTAACATTAAAAACAAAGCGAGCTCAAATTTTTAGATTCACATTATATTAGAAAGGGCACCTCCATAATTGTTACGGTTCTATAAAATAATGTGCGCATTTACACGCTTTAAATATATCACACAAAAATGATCTTTAGAAAGCATTTAATACGTGCAGAAATGAAAAATCTGATGAGAAGAGTTCGTGCATTTCACAGGCAAGTTTCATATGCAGAGATGGTATGAATGCAGGAGATTGATAGGAAACAAGATGTTTACAAATTCACCAAACTTTCTAATAATACAAATAATTTTATCGGATAAACACCTTATCTGATATTATACCACATGATTTAAAAAAAAAATGTAACACCGAAACACTCGCACGACTAAAATCATAATTGAAGTATTCTAACCTATTTCACACAAAAAGAAAATATAATTAGCTATCCTACTTTAATTAGACAACAAAATAATATCTACCAAGTATAAAACAGTTTAGGTAGGTATATACACAACATATATTATGTAGTAAAAACCTAATAAATTAAAATGTAGGGTAATGATTGAATATACTTTTCCGTGGTTCGTAACAAACATTATAGGGGTGGTAGATGTTAGTCACAAGAGCAGATCCTTGTTACTGTTGTCGGCCGAACACTCTGGACTATGTAATGTGTTCACGAGCATACGGTCGAGTTGATGATGAGTGAATGCAGTAGCAGCGGCGTGACCGGCGCGGGCTTTCTCCCTCTCATCTCACCTGTACTGCAGGTTCTTGGTTCTGTTTAGCAGGTCGGCGTGTCCCGACGAATATTGCTCTATCACATCTTTGACGTCGTAAGGTTTCAGAGCTTCTCTAAATCTCTTGCGTGCGACAAAATACTTGAGCTACACGAAAATAAAAAGATCCTGAAGGCTAATTTTGTCAATTTAAGACTTTTCATGTAATTAAATGAGTTTTGAGTTAGATACCTATAGCCATTTTTACAAACTCATGATAGTTTGTGTCTTAAACATAATTATGTCAATAATAAGAGTAATTAGAACTTTTTAATTGCATCTCATTATGTGTTTGATTTATGCTAATACTGGATATTACAGCGATATACATACCTACATTACGTATGTACGTAAGTACCTACTAGTTGCTAAATTGGATAGGGTATGACGATTGAAATTATGTCATGTAGCATTTACGTTACTAACGTAGATGTTTGTAATCAGACAGGCGACCATGCATAATACGAGATGCAGTAGGTATAATTGTATCGGGCAACTAGTTGTTAATAAAAGCTATCTGTTCATTACATTTGTTAAAATATTAAGCTTTGACTCTTTGACTGAACTTGTCACTGAAAAATTCCTTGAAATAATTTGGCTAGCATAGTTTTCGTAGAAGTCCTGTCATACAACTACAAGGCATCTAGAATGAGGCAGGGAGCAGTTTTCATTTGAAGTTTTCAGTGTAGAGACCGCTCCAAAATCGCCACTAGCTTATATTTACATAATAATTCGAACACATTTCCATTTAAAATTCATCAACAAGAAGTTACATAACATAACATCTTAACTAGATAAATAATATAGCTGAAATATAAATGTTCTAAATTAAAACATATAAACAATTATTAACTGGCGCAGAGACAAAGTTTTGCATGAAAACGTTATATATATAAATAGAATGGAAATACATGTGTTTTTGAAAGTAGTGTAAAAAGAGAGTTGAGCGATTTGGAAGCAGCCGCGTAATGTATTGTAGTTATGCAATATGTATAGCGTTGCACACACTAACTACTGAGGTAGTATAAAGGTATTAAATTCGACGGCAACTTTGACTACAAAGATTACAGTACAAGACACAGTCGGTACACAGTCCAGACGAAAAGTATAAAGTTTGTAGGTAGGTACGTAGAAAGTAAATGGCAGTGCATAGTGTACAAGGGTTCGCTCGTGGCTGCAGTACCTAGTCTGGACGTTTTTCACCCGGCCCAGCAGGTCCACATGGCCCGCAGAATACTGTTCAATTACGTCCTTGACGTCGTAAGGCTTTAGCGCTTCCTTAAACTTACGTCGGGCCACAAAATACTTCATCTGTTAGAATTTAACAAGTAAGTAAGTTACCAACAGATATTGATTAAAACACTCACTATGGACAAACTCTTGGCGTTACGCTGAGGTCGTGATTAAATTTCCCGATAATTTTGCTAGAAATTGTAAATTAAAAGACCATGTTGTCGTCATTAAAAAGCCGTTATACGGAAAGGTTATCAAAAGTTTGTGCCGAAAGCTAATAAACATTGAGATATTGCTATTACCATATAATGCCGAGGCATGGTTTTAATGAATTTTGTAAAATAAAAAAGGAACATGGTTCGTTTGACGTAATGCCAAACGACGTAATTAATTTACTGACTCAGCTTTGAGTTTTTCAAGAAAATTGTGTCAAAATGCGAGTAATTTAACGTAAATATAATATTTATGATAATCTGCCTACCTTTGTCCTTGTCACTCATGTCTTTTCTAATATATTACTTTACTGAAGTTTCAGAATGGTCATGAATTTATAATAACGGCGTCATTAGACGCTTATGAACATTTAAATAGAAACATTTTGCTTTGAGCAGTATGTTTATAATAATTTTAGATTGTTGGTAGTGTGGTGTAGGTACTTTGTTATATACTGTTTTGTAACGAAAATTACGGCTGTGACTCCATTATCGTGATAAAAACTGTTATATTACTAGAACACGCGGGCAATTTATTAACAGTTATTTTTATTTTTAAAGAGTTCTACTAATACATTGATTTTTCAACATATAATTTTAAAACAACATACCTTTCTTATAAATCGTATGGCGGCTTTGTGTCTCGACGTCAATGTCACACAACGTGGCTCCTCGTCCTCGTCTGCATAAAAACATTTGTTTTAGTGAAGTAACACAAGTGAAACAATAAACTACGCTTGCGAAGCGAGCTGGTATTTATGGTAAATGTTTGTAATGTGTTTGTAATAGTCTACTTAAGTTACTTATTTGGTTTCTGTTACAAAAATTAAGAGTAAAGAATGCTAAAAATTAAGAGCAGTTTCCTGCTAAGCTGTCGTAGGTCACGCGTACCAATATTATTGTGTTCATGGGCGTACAGACGGGGGTAGGGAGGGTGCAGCTGCCCCTGCTGTGCCCCTGGAATCGAGATATAAAATGACATAATTTGACCTTACAAAGTTTATAATTGCCCTCCCTCCCTTGTGAATAAAAGTCCTGAGTTGTACTCCTAGAGCAATAGGCTGAGTTCTTCTCCATGATTCAAGATCGGAAAACAAAAACTGGTGATAGTGCTAGTCATTTCTGATAGTGTGCGGGTTCATGGACCGCAGTACAGCCTAGGTACTAGCAGGGTGCCGCATTAGCTGAACTATCGAGCGACCTTGACCGTTGACCCCGCCACTTAGGTGATGTACTTATTATTAGCGCGCTGCGATGTTATGGAAAATTAATAATAAAAACAGAACTAAAAGTGTATATTTTGCAAATACATTTTTACTCGACTATTTTAGAAAAATGATGGTGACCTACATTTTCTATTACATTTTTTTCAGTAGCGTTTCCACCAGGTTTCGGTTTTGGGTGTGGTTGCTTACAGCTCAGAATATATAAAGCCGTACATTGAGCCATTAAGGGGATGACATTTTTGACACCACCTGCACTGAGTCACACACACATTCGCATCGCGTATCAGTCATACCCGTTGCGAACGTATCAGCGTACCAGTGCTAGATTTCTTATGACTCTTATACGCATGATCGAAGTTCGCGACTAATTTGCACAGCGTATCAAGTATGCCAGCCTTAATGTCAGACTTTCTTACGTTTCTATTTATCGGTAATTAATTAACTTAAAGGACTTTCTTTGATCTCAACTTTATTTACTTAATAGATTTTTACATAAAAATTGTTTACACAGTGAAATGTTAATTGAAATATTGAGCAGTTATTCATAAAGGTATACGGGTAATAATGTTACGTCGACTGTCGGCGTCGCGTCGCGTCGTAGGCCGTATATGTGGCTGACCGCATAATTGACCAACCTTACCAAGTACATATACCTATACATATCGTAGCAGTTTGGTTCAACGCATTGCGGCTTACATTTAGTACAACCGGCCTTTAAAATTAACTCATGTATTTTAACCACGACGTTAATATTAATTGACTAAGCTTACCTAGAACACAATTAACTAATACATCTGAATATAGATTGCATCATTGGACTGTCTTTTGTTTAAGTTAACAATAACTCAAACAATGTTAACAATTATCCCTTTGTAATTGAAATCTTGATGAACATACAATGTAATATAAATTTAAACAATGAACTAAATATTTGATGAAGTAAAACTCAAATTTCTACGAATATGGAGAGGGTATAAACGACTTTTTCTCCTAAAAATGACATTATTTTGTTTTCGAGAACATACGAAAATATAAGAGAGAGAGGTAGCAAATTAGATTGCTAAGAAGAAAAAACAGACTGCTTTAGTAGGTTTCCATTGCCATGTTGGAGTACAATTCAACTCGATTCGATCGACTCCAAACGACTGAGAGCCACCGCAGCTCTGTTGCTGCTATACTTAGAAGATAAGCTCGCAATAGTGTCGGTACGTGTTGCGTTTCACATCAAAGGCTGTAATAAAAACATGCCTACAGGTCTCTTACCGAAATTAATACTGAAGTATAAAATTGCTGTAGCGCTAATGACATCAGACTTCAGTAGAGCCCCCTCCGTTTACAATAACGTTCGCATTAAAAACTAGATTTTACTTTTGTGTCTTTCTTATGTACCTATAAATAAATTTGATATTTATTTAAAAAACCGTTTCTAACTGGCTTTTAATTTAAGTTATTCTATAATTTATCGTCTTTCGATGTTCATAGTAACAAAGAGAGTCTGAAGGTTGTGTCCTCCGCCCCGTGACCATGAGCGACTTAAAGTAATGTAACCCTAGTTACTGAATTCACTTAGGAAAATTGCTTGCAATGAAGCAACACTACAAGAAACTTGTATTCTATCTTTTTCTTATAAACCCTTCAAAGAATGATATTTTAATCTGATAGTCTTACAACAATATGTTGTTGTTGTAATATATCGCGCCTTTATACTTACTACATCATAGCATAAAAGTTTGGTATAGGTACGTTAAATGTGCAAACATTAATGGACCGATGGTAAACCAACCGTTTTTTTTTTCACCAGTACAATGCTATATTCTATATTATTACTGAGTATCATAAGCTAAAATATACTAGTTGTTGCCCGTGGCTCCACCGGCGTTCATATAAGTTATCACGGTAAAAATTACCCTATGTCCATACCCAAGACACTATATCTATCTCCATGCCAAATTTCATTCAGCCGTTTAGTCGCGAAAAGGAAACTTAGGTTACTTTCGCAATTAGAATATAAGTATGGATGTATGAATTCGATACCCTGCTCTTCTTCTGACGCATCACAAAACAAAGCGAGATAGCAGTGTGTGGCTTTAATGTCTTAACTTGAAAAACACAGTTGTGTTGTTCCGCGTCCTACTTTGCTATAACTACGAAGTTATCTTCGTTCAAAGTTAAGCTTAGTAGTGTTGTGACTCTTGCGTGTGTCTCCGTAATTACACCAACTATTGATTTACTGTCACTTATACACTATCATCATTGTAACCTATATTTTAGTAAAACGAGCAAAGGCAATCAAACGGTTAATGACAGTTTTGAGTAAATAAGTCGGAGATTGAAATTACATTCTTCTTTTTAGTACTTCGACGGCTAACATCGTTAAAATTTATTTATTTATTTTTATTGTTGCGGTCCAAAATACAGCCACGTTGACTGTATTGTCGGAGGTAGCCATGATAGCCATCAAGTCCTCCTACGTGCACAGCATGTAAGGTGGGATATTATTTGGTTTATACCGTATAAACAGCCCATATAGGTACCGTCTTTTAAACAGTACCTGAACATGTTTCCTTGCTCTGGTCGACCGGAGTCCGAAGAAAGTTCAAAGACTTCCATACCGCCCATTGTGACTTATGTCTAGGTAAGAGATTCTTAGCAGGTGGCACTAAAGGGTTGTAATGACATTAAATTTGCTTTATTCAACGTATAATTCACGCCATCATTTTGAAAAAGCATTGCTATTGACGCATCTTAATTTACACCGTTTTCCATTGAGGATGCGGTGTCGTAGCCGTATTGCATAATTCATTGCATTTATGTTGCCCACACACTTCAACCCACAAATGTCCCACTGCTGGGCACGGGTCTCCTCCATACATTTGGAGAGATATAAGCCTACTATACCACGCTGGCCAGACGGGTTGGTATAGGGTTTTGTTTCGAGTTTTCCCTCTCTTGCAGTGGATATTGTCTGCCTTACTCCCTTGGTCGACTCTTACCACCCCCTTGGGATAGATGAACAGGGTGGTGACATTTGTATTCTTAATCCGTCACCACCCGGACTATTACGTTGCCCATGGCTAGGTTATGTAGGGCGGTAATTTTAAACGAGCTGTAAGCAATTGTTTTGAAGAAATTTTGACCAATACCGAATCGAATATCTTCAAAAACACATAATAAATATTCTTTGCTGACTGTAATTAAAATACATATATTTTTACATTTGGTATTTAAAATTTATGAACAGATGTCTCAGAGAGTACCTATTTTTTATGAGTAGCTGATGACAACGGCAGACGAGCCACATCGCTACGCTATGGTCCCTTGTGTGCACTACAAAAATCGACCCATAACAGCTATTAACCGACATTGAAGGAGTTTTTCTAGAGAAGTCTTTCCAATCTACAGGTAATGCAGATAAATGACTTTAATGATTCTGCTGGTAAGCAGGATTTTTAAGGCTTCTCTCATGGTGGTTTGTCTGCTAGTGGTCAAGCATAGAGCAAGCGGTGTGGAAGTTCGGTCACGGGTACAGTACTTATGAAAACGGTCATCTCTATTCATGTACGTCTATGCGCGTACATTGCGTGCAAATGGATGGACAGGATTGTTCTATTACCCTTGGTAGCCTTTTTTAATGCTAACAAACCACACGCGATAAACGGGTAATTTAGGTTGGTTCGTGAATTTCCACCACGTTGGCATAGTATACACCGTCCTGCTACGTTACCTTTATTTAAGTTTAAAATAATTAAAAACGTCAATAAAAACACCTGACCGGCGCGGGGTCATCTGTCAAGGCCGTGCAACAGCTGAGTTAATACTAAGTAGCTAGGCAAGAGTTAATACTAAGTACTAGCACCAGATTTTGATTTTAGAAGTGATTTATCATCCAGCTTAACCCAGTTATTTGTAGCACATTTTGACATGGTCAGCAGGTACTACTCATGTCGGGATTCTACTTATTAATATTAGGAAGTCCGCTTTCCTTGAAAATAGTTTCTTTTTCAACGACTTAACTATCCTGGTTGACCTATACATTATAAGCTTAAAATGAAAAGCTAGTTTAGCTATTCAGTTGTAATATAGAAAGGGCAGTTCGGCTACAAAGATTTACTAAACCGTAATAACCAGCCATTTTAAAAACTGGCCTTTAGTCGCTTCACAACTAAAGCGGCTAAAGCACATTTTCACATGGTGCATTTTACCACGGACTGCAACATAACTGCACACACTAATAATGCATGAAGGTGATGTAATGACTAGGTAATCGATCGAGGTTAGCAACATAATGAGCTTGTTAAAATGGTTACCTTTTTTTAAAGCCAGAAATCGTTTTCAATATTTAATAATACATTGCATTTTCATTCATCATTTATTTGAAATGTAGGCAAAACAAACCTGAATAGAATTGTGGAACAGTGCCTACACTCGGTTTGCTAAGGAAATAAAAGTAGTTTGTGGACATTGCTAGCCGCCGCAGTGCTCGCGCCGCGTTCGTACTTTCACATGATAGCGATCTTTGTTCGTGTTACTGCAAACTAATGTCCAGCTACACCCACCTGGTGCTTACATTTACATCTTCGTTATTGTTTTCAGACTCTACACAGGCTAGCATTTTTAATCACGTATAAATGCATCGCGATTGTATCGTTGATAGCTTCCATTAGTGTTAAAGAGCGGAGTAAAGCTCTAACCGCTGTATCCATCTATCGAAAAATAATTAAAATGCTAATCGCCGATCTAACGCTAGTTAATGTCTCTAACCAAAGTAAATTCTTAATTGAGCTTTTTTTAAAACTCGTACGGGTACGCTACAGTGAATTCCACTAGTAAAATAGCATATGAGCAAGCGGGCCCGATAGTAAAGGTTACCGTTCGCTCATAGACGTCAATAGTGCCTGTGCCTGGGGCTGAACTATGATGGCAGCGACGTTCTTACAGCGATTTATTTTTGATACTAATTTGAATTTCGAACAATGAATAAATTTAAAATTTAAAAAATACAGTTCATATCTTACAAATTTCAAAGTAAGATCGAAAATAAATCGTCATGGTGCGGCCCATGTAAAGTTAACTAACTAATTACCTTACATTCATTAAATCTACACTGTACTGTTCAAAATAGTTATTTAGTTCTGCGTTCATTCATTTATACTATTATTAAACATACTAAGCAAATGTTGTGACACAAGGATTATAATAATATACATTATCCGAAAAACGTATTCCACCCTTCGAAAGGATTCAGCTTTGAAGAAAAACGCAGAGCTCTCCCGCCACTCGTCTCGAGAATGAAAGCCCTTGAGCATAGCTTATCCCATGTCCGACTATATATAAGTATGTGAATCCAAATATTTCAGTCTTCGTGAGAGAATTGTGTGTACAATTAGCTTGGGTATTATGATGGTCCTTTTTTCTTATAGAAGGAAGTAAGTATACTTCGGTAAGAAAAAAGGTTTATGTCTTGGTAAATGCAAATAATATAAAATTGAATAAAATTAATGAATTGTCAAACCTGTATGTATTAAATTTCGATTATATATTTTATTTAAAACATTAGTAATTTACTGTTATTGTGTGTTCAGTTGATTGTAACACATTTATTTTATTCGATCAAAGTTTATTATCATATCTATTTATACTTTATACATATTATGAAGAGGTAAAGGTGGCGTTAGAGGGGGTAATCTCAGGATTTACAGAAAAGATTTTGAAAATTCTTTTACCAATAGAAAGCAACGTTATTTGTGAGTGTTATATTTTATTGACAAAAACATTACGGGACCCGGGGAAATACCACCCGTGCGGAGCCGGGCGGGCTAGTAATAAATAAAAACATATTTATTTTTTTATTTTCAAATCATCTTTTATTTTTTATGTAACTACTGCTGGAACTACTTCTTACCGGTAAAAAAGAAACAAGTGGAACCGTACCTAGTTGTTAAAACAATTTAAAACGTTAAACTTATCGTTACTAACTTTAAATTACCTATGGTTATCCAAATTTTAAATGTTTGTCAGAAAAATAAACCTATAATGTAGATTATAAGTATATAAATTGAATGCGTATCTAGAATATTAACAACATTATAAGAAAGGATTGGAATAAGAGCACATTGAGTAGGGTTTATTAAGTATCGTTCCTTCGTGAAATAGTACCTAGTCTCGGTGCTTTCTCGATCTCTTTTTTGATCCGCACGAGATATAAAGGTCGTACAGATTAATGTAATGTAGATAAGAGGATATTTTATTTGTTCAGCTATTTCGAGTAACAGAAATGGTAGAATGTAACAACGATTCGTGTTCTTTGTTATTGCACAGTGAGTGATGAAAGTAAAGATAATGCAACATTAAGTATATATAGAGAGTTCTGTTCACGTTCACAGTCCACACATTGCATTTCCATATTGTTGCATGCGTTATATTGTGCCTAAGAAATTCATAGTATTTGGTACATGCTTATAGTTTATGGAAATTTCTTAGAGTAACATACAAGTTATTGACTTTAGCCACATAAACATATACACTATAGTGATAGTTTTACAACATTTTATAAGTACGTGAATAGACATCTATATGCCAGCTTTGTAAACCAATTTTCATGCTGTCTTTCCTTAATACCTCTGTTTTTCTCGGCATTATAACAACGCCGATAAAAATAGATATGGCATTAGATTTGCTTTGTGAAACTTGCAAGGTGTAAAATGCTGCTTAAGGGCCGTTTTTAACAATGTTTTCATGGCCTAATTTCGGTGGCATTCTTTTTTATGGGTTTTCGGGGAAGCGCCCTCGTATTATGTTGGGAATACGTTCGTAATCATTATGTCCGCACTACATTTGGCTTGTTTGTCCAAATATTCGCCGGCTGGGCGAAATGACTAGGCAGAAATAAAATCAACTTTATGATCAAAGCATAAAGTTTATATTCTCTGCTCAATATGGTAAATTTTACGTCAAGTTTGGTGAAAGCATCACATAATATGTGGGCACTTAAATTTCCGTAAAACCCAGGCCAAATACCTTCTAACATGAACTTTAAAAAACTATTGTTAAAAGTGACCTCTAAGCAAATTTATTGGTGTTCATGTACGTACTTGTAAATAATGTATCATATAAAATGTTGTTGCTTGAATGTAATGAGCTACAAACTACATGACTAAGTACATTAATATACATGATTGTTGCGTATGTATTGTACTTGTTAAACTAATAGAAACTGGTGCATCTGAAAGATAGTTGACAACAAACTGATTGATGACGTACATTGTTTATTTGCTTTATATCTAAATGTGTCAATAACTATATAGTATATTGATAACTATATAGTATTTATACACAATCCACAATACTAAGTGTAAATCTCCAGTGATTACATACAATACGTAGTCGTCTAGGTGTCGAAGGTAGTAGGTACATGTGTTTGGAATATACAATAGCCTTATCAAACCACATACACTACATATTATGTACATAACACCTAGTGAAGAAATGTTAATCTACTCGAAAGCGACAGAAAGAGCATCTCAATAGACGAACAGTTTTGTCTAATACGAAATACAGCTATTTGTAGGTATTGTTGGCTTGTCCACTTCTTACCATCAGAGTTTTTCTTGGAGAGAGCCGTCTCCGCCACCGAGTCCTCGCTGTGTGAAGGGTTGACGGGTCGCGTGCGCCCTGTGCGTCCGTTGGTCGCGCCTGCCAAGCCACACATACTCTCACTTCAACACTGGAACCATACTCGCTCACCTACCGCCGCTAACTATCTGCGCTGCCCCCAGTCTGTGACGACGGTAGCGTGAAGCTGAGCTGATTATTGGAATAAGCATCCATGCCATCCATAGTGTGTAAAACCATCGTGAGATTCATTGTTACTGTAACGTATCTGCGCTTTATGTCATCACGCTTTTTTCCTACCATACACATCAAACTGCCTCTCAGCTGCGTGTTTTTGTAATGTAAATTTCGTTGTTAAGACTGTATTGAACTGCTTTATTCATAGTTTGTATATTTCATGCGTCTATGTAGTTATGAATACATTATCACCATGGTAATATTGAAATCGTGTGTAATATTATAATAGGTATGTGTCTAGGTGTGAATTTGCTTTAACAAACAATCCTTTTTAAGTTGCTATTATCCGATTATCTTTTTTCAAATGTTACGTAATGTTAAATAGGTTTAAATATCTTTTAAATAGAATCTTGTGCGCCGTATAGCTTATGCTAAGTAGGATTCGTCTTTCATCTTGTTTTACATTACAGGGCTGTGGAAAACGCCTCGAGTGGGGAATCTTTTTATACCCTCTTTTACGAGAAACCCTGTCATTAGTATTATGAGACGGTTAGGGGGAGATGAGAAGTGATTTTGTATTTGTTACTATATGTGTTTGAGTTTGACGATCCTATGACCTATTGATCAATTTATTATATTATGTAGTATCTAACTCATTTTAAATTGTAGTCATCGTGATATTGAGAAGGTATTGACATCGATTAAAAAAAAGTCTAAACCTACTCATCAAAGAAACACCTAAATAATAAGGTCAATGCAGCGGTTGCCATTTAATGTCTCAGGCAAACTATCGATCCATTCTTCGTCTCTTTCTAACTAATGTGCAAACGCTTTATGAATGTAGCTTGTAGTACCTAAATAATACACGACATTATACCAAATTGCCGACAATTATGATTAATGCTGTTATTACACGACCACAACTCTACATATTGTGATAGACGTAGGTATTCGTAAATCCTTTACTATAAAAAGTTGAATTTGCTGATACCGTAATATTTTATTTATAAATTTTATGTGGGGATATTCGCATACTGATAACAAAGGAGATAGTGAATAGAGGGCTGCTATCTTTTCCGTGACACGGCCATGAACATTGATAAATAAGTAGTAGTTAACACCAACTCCTTTATAAGTTCGATAAATAAACAAAAAGTGAAGAAGAGCGGGGGAATGAAAATACAGAAAGGCTGTGTTTTTACGACAGCAAAAGTTGTTTTCTTTTAGTTCAGATTTCAGAGACGTTATATGTTTTTTTGATCACGAAATAGCTACTAGAGGTTAGTTATCTTAGTTTTATTACGTATTTTCTTTCCTTACAAACACCTCAGATAATTTTAGTTGTTTTGATAGCTTTTGTGATAATAATAGTAGTATTATTGTCCATTAACAAGTTTTACAATATCACTAGAAGCACACGACGATATCCCACAAAGATGTGAAACTTTAAAATGAAAGTTATGAAGTCTGTCGGAAAAGTCACTCGCCTTCACAACAATTGTGGATAAGTATTATACTTATCTACGTTTGCTATTTTATACACTTTAAGAAGAATCCATTAAGTCTGGGTTTTGCTTGGATTTACAACGCTCTCCATTTGTTAAATTAACTGAAGAAAATGATATTACTCAGTTTGATATTCGCAATGAAAGAGCTCGTTGAAATTATTTTTTTAAGACTTGAATGAGAGACGTTTCAGGACGTCTTTATAAAGATTTTATGTTTTGTTTTATCACGCGATATCATAGAAATCTGAGTCAATTTAATTTAATTTTTTAATCAATCGCTGTAAGTTATACAATTTTTAAAGTCTAGATGCCATAAAGATTTTAAGTATAAAGAGCTGGATGCTACTACTCCTAAAAGTCGACAACTATTTGCCACTTTGACTACATTATATTTCTGTTCTTCTCTCATTTTGTTTATAACCGTACATCTTTTATTATTTTATACAAAGGGAAATAAAATAAATATATCTTATTTATTGTATTTCTCTTTTAAAGAAAGACAAGCGCATAGAAACATTAGATATTGTAATATGGATAAAACTATAGTGAGTAAATGTTTGACTATTATGTTTTGTCCTTATAAAATTTCTAAATAATAAATAACTTGTTTATTTTACACAAAATGTCGTAAGAATAAAGTTACCTATGAATATTTTACAGATTTCCTATGAACTATCTGGCATGCATAATAAAAAATGCAAAGCAGTGTAAATACTGAGTTATTATTTTATTAACATACGTAACCGAACTTAAAATAGAAGCTCTGAAGGAAGCCATTCCAGTAACATGAGGTCGCTTGTTTAATCTGGAAATTCATTGTGTGAACCGCGATCTATGATGCTAAATGAACTCAATCCTTGCAGTCCTTGAAAAATAATGTATCTTATTGTCACATCTCTCTAACTTTAGCACTTACTAACGCGAAGCGATTTTTATTTAGAAGCCACTTCGTCAAATGTAGGTATGTGAAGCTTCTTATTGCGAAACAAGTAATAATACTGTAAAGTTTTCGAAGCGATATTTAATTCTACGCGGGTGCATTTTTATTCCAAAAAAAGTGAAAAATAATAGAAAGAAGTAGAAGGTAAGTAGGATGTCAGCAATCGTGTCTGGAGCTAGGAGACGTAGTCATTATCGCCGGAACGGTTGACATTCAGTCCGGGGTCAAAGCTACGTCAACATGGTCGCTTTTCGTGTATTCACATATTTCCGGAAAGTATTTACTAATAAGAATCAACAAGAAACGCAGCAGAAGTTTATCGACTGTAATATTGTCATGCCATAGTGCCGTCTAATATATTTATAACAGAACCTTTAAAGCAGCTTTTCCAACAATGTAGTAGACAACACGCGCGGTCCCCTCCCGACGTATGATTATCTACGGAACAGGGCAATAAATGACATCACACTCCATTCCACTAAACTCTTCACATGTCACAAACACTGCACAACACTGCGCTAATTAAAACGGCTCCTCAATTTAGAGGGTGTGGATTAATATTTGTCCCTTTTTGTTGTGTTGGCAATTGAAAAAAGTTGCGATTCGAGTGCACGACGTTAATGGCTTGTAGGATGTGGATGATGAATGTGACAGCGAACATTGTATTATATGTATTGGTTTGTATTGATTTTTATCCAAATTGTCTTACTTTGCGTAGTTCACTATTTGTGCCGATGTGTTGTCATTTTTCGATTTCCGTCTTCTTGTTTTCTTTCTATTTGTTACTGATGTTTTATTGTTATAGCCAATTTGAGTTCCTGATATTAATTTTATAATCTTGTTTGTGATAGCCATCCCGGCTGACTGTATCAATAGTTATTTTTCATCCAATTTTTTACTATGATATGCTTCATCAAATTCCATGCTGTGTCTATAGGCTGAGAATGTTTTATATTAAACGAAAATGAGAATGAGTGCGAGTAAACGTGCGGTATTTTATTTCATGTTAGTTATTAATGGAGTGAATAAAAGTTATTGTTTAACGCGCTAGTTTGAATGTATTGATTTAATGTTGTTTCATAATTATAGTGGTTTTAAATGGCCGAATAAAGAATGTAGTATAAGATATATATAGATACACACACATATATGTATATTATAGATAGTTAGAGAAGGGCGAACAAGGAGCTTACCAAGATTTTCAGCGCTGGCATTGACGTCGTATCTGTGGGGCTTGGAGTGCGGCGCCGGGGAGTGCAGGGAGGTGCTCTTGTGGCGGCGGATAGTCGGCAGCCGCGACACAAACGATGCATTGTTCTTGAACGACGCACTCATCACTCGGCTGTCAAATATACACACACTCGTCACTACACACTATTCACTTTTATGACACCTGGAAACGCGCTCTTGAAAACATTCTCAAACAACCACATGTTTACTCGTAAAACTGACATGTATTCTTTTATATTTCTACAGAAAAAATATACGAAATGTACCAACTTCATAGTTAATTTATGTTTCAAGATAGAGTCGGCTAAGTTATTTATCATCGACTGTTTATACCTATGTAACTGAGTGAATTATAGTAAAAATAACAAGATATGATCAACATAAAGTGAACCATCAATGGAAGCAAATCACGTATGTAGGTACGTAAAGGATGATAAAACAATAACGATGATTTTTTATGACTTGACAGTTTAATATATCGTCTTTATCTGATTGTTTATATGACTGTGAAAGGACACGCGTATGTTCATAATCTCCTGTAGTGTAAAACGACGATGGTGTACGCTTTCCTCTGATATGCCTACTTACTCGCTACTTGAATACACTCCTCAGGCAATACAGACTTTTTTTATACCACCTAGACAGTTAGCGCACAAGTATATTTCCGACCTAATAACTTTTGACACCAGAGTTGTATTATGGTAGCTGTGAAATACAAAAACGATTATTTAAAGACAATGCATCCTTAAATAAGCACTGGGGGCCAGTACATGAGAACAGGACCCCAGTGCTTTATCATCTATTATCTCCGGTCGGGTACACACAACTACCCGACCGGAGAAAAACCATAAAGAAGACCAGAGCCTAATAACTACATACAGTAAGTGTGTAGTTATTAGGCTCTGGTCTTCTTTATAGTCCTTCTCCAGTCGGGCTTATCAGGGATCTCTCTTAGACTCTCTCTTGACTCTGACATATTGTTCCGTACCTTTTCTGAGCGCATAATAAATGAAAGCAAAGCGCTGTAAACCGTACGGAACTATTACCTGGTTTGTGGACTTGGAAGCGGCACATGGTGTATCTTCCAGGTAGCCACACTCATGGAGTGTTCATCTGCCGCATAGCACCTCCAAAGTGCCTGTATGAGCGTGGCAGCTGGCTGTCTTCTTCTTATCATATGCTTTTGTCGCTGTTGTTGTTGTACTTTTAGTGCAAACCCGGAGCCCAATATACCCTATTAACGACACACATATCATTATCATCGTCATCAGCCTATCGCAGTCCACTGTGGGACATAGGCTTCTCCAAGTGAACGCCACTTGACACACATATGTGTGTAGATATTTATTAATTATACTGCTTCTACATATCAGTTGCATAACATTGTAAAACATTATCAAATACAATAACTTTTATAATATTTTGTTTACAAAATGTTGTGATTTTGTGGGATCAACATTGCTTTGTAAATTGTATCTTGGAACCAGGGACCCGTGACCATCATCCCAAACTCGGCAGAGCTTGTACGCTATGTCAACCAGAAAACTGGAACATATGCATAGAGTATAGATAAAATTACATCCACACACAAAACAAGTAATATTGTGTTCATCCCATTAAGATTGGTCTTGTTTGGGTATCGAACCCACGACCTCTGGCTTAGTAGTCAGTGTCATTAACCGCAAGACCATCAGGCCAGTCAAAAATGTTACAAAATACTGTAAAAAATGTGACTTTTGAGATAAAAAGTTTTTTATCTATCACTCGTGACATACTCGTAACCATAGAACATATGAATCCTCTTTTGTGTTCTGTGCTCGTAACTAACACAATATTAGTCTACTATCTAAATCTAATATGAACAGAGATTGAAATGTATCTATTTTAGTTGTGGCCTATATCCAATTAACAAGCATTGATTGAATGAATCAATTAGATAGTGTAAGTGTTTCTCACGGCGGGAAGCGCGAAGAATGATATTCCCAACAGCGCACAGAAGGAGGCGATGAATTTCCCCTGCCAGGTTTGAGGCACCATGTCGCCGTATCCCACGGTGCACAGCGTGATCTGTATTCACATAATACGTCTCAATAACCTAACCTTACTTAATAGCACATAGTATTAGTTTGTTAGATTTTATGTATGTCACAGGATAATCGGGGAAAACGAATATTTGCGAAAATCCTAGGACCATTGCAAAGAATTATCGTTATTTGCAATCGCAGTTCCCTCTAATTTTCCTGCGACATGTAGGTATATTAAATAATACTGGGCCTATCAGAATACTAGCGCTGTAGCAGTTGAGCTACAGCATCGGCTAATGCAGGCCCAAATTGACCTTACACTAACAAACTATTTTTTTAAATTGTTCGATCTATATTATATTGTCTATACTATAATGTACTTACAACTCCCCACCACAATGCTTCTGCGAAGTTTTTAAATTTTGTGTCAGCTACATCTTTTTCAGCTAAGTACACCAAAAATGATGCAAATATTAACCCAAGGAACCCTATGTATAATGTTGTTATTAATTCCTGAAACAAAATAAAAGAAAATTGTATACTGACTGCATGATTGGTTCGTGATTTCTTAGTTATTTACCATTGTGCGTTGTGTGATGGGTTTGGTTTGCCCCACATGGGACAAAAATTGTTTTTCACAAATGGTAGTGCCGAGATATTTGTTAAGTCCCTCGTGACCAGGCATAGAAGAGACTCAACGGGATCAACTAAATACCTATGTATTTATAAATATCTACACAATTCACGGCCACTAAGGATACACGGACTGTAACCATTAATAATTTGTGGATCAAACTTTTGTCCCATGTGGGGATCGAACTCAAACGCAGTCATAATTGGCTAGGTAATATCTAATACATAAGTTAAACCCAAAAGTCTCGGGGTCTTCTTCCCTCTATCAGAAACTAAGAAAGTTGAGTTGTTTAGAGAGCTTAAAGTTAATCCACACACATATGACATATATGTTGAGGAGATATGAGTTTAAAATGTCTTCTAACACAATATTTGGCTTTCTTTACGATGTTTTCCTTTACCGTTAGCGGATGGTAAATAATTTTATTAGAAAATTTGTAAAAAATACACAAAGTAAAAATAATGCCACCTTGGATTGGAGTCAAGTAGGTTACCTTCCCACTCAGCTACGACTAGAGTTATGACGAATCATTTTGACAAGCTAATGTGCTGGATCTCCAGAGCCTCTAGACAAATGGCATGGTAGTCGAATCGAAAAGTCAACAAAACAAATGTATCGAATTTGACTTAAGTTTACGATATTATATCGTAGACTTACGTCAAACCCCATACATTTTATTTTTTGACTTTTCGATTCGACTATCGCTTATGCGACTTGTCTAGAGGCTCTGAAGTTTCTGAAGCACTGATATTAACTTGTATGAACAAGTTAAATGTGTGTAAAACAACATTAAATAAATAAAAATGTTGTTGAAGTAAATAATAATTGTAAAGTATGGAGGTAAATTTTATTGCTACGATCGCTACGATAACGTCTACGTATGCTACGTTATAAGCAGTAGTAATTGATTTATTGAATCTAACGCTACAAAGTCAAATTACACTATTCACAATATTAACAATATACAATGGTCATGTTGAGTTCTGACGTTTAATTATCGAGTCAGATTAACAGATTCGGTTATTTTTAACCGACTTCAAAAAAAGGAGGTTATCAATTCGTGTGTATTTTTTTTTTTTTTTTTTTTTTTTTAATGTTTGTTACCGCATAACTCCGTCATTTATGGACCGATTTGAAAAATTCTTTTTTTGTCTGACTGGACATACCTCCAGTTTGGTCCCATTATCATCAAAAGAAAGTTCCGATGATGGGATCCATGAGGAATTGAGGGAACTCCTCAAAAGTTATAGGCACACATATAGCAATTTCAATATTTTTAACAACTAATCAATCATTTACATTCAGAAAGTGTAATTTGGTGAAGTAGAACTGATGAAGAAGACCACAGATGGCCATCTGAACTTTTCAATAATAAGTATTTTACTGATGGCGATTAGATAAGTTTCGGTTATTGTTGCTAAGCAACTATTAATAAGAAATAATGACGTGAATGAATTGAGCGCGGATTGCACAGATTAAATATTGCTTTTAATACCTACTTGACCTGTGTTCAGCCCGACGCTCAGTCGATTTTATTCGATTGTAACAAACAAATATCCGAAAATTTTACAACTTGCCGTACTGAAGTCGGTTTTTTTTTGTTAAAATTATGGCGGAAATGCTTGGCTTGGAATCTAGAACAAGTCGAATTTAGCAGTCCCTAAACCGCAAGTAGTCAAATGGAGACTACTTTTTTTTTCAACAGAGATACTACTATTTTATGATGTCACAACCTTGTAACGTATAGTAGTTGACAGTTTTGTGGTATTAGGTACTTAATGTTTGTTTTGCGGAAAAAGTATAGCTATATACCGATAAGCAAACTTTGAAAGCCTATAAACTTAATAAATCAATCATTTTGTTTGGGTATTTCTGTTGCTATTACAAATGAAATAATTCTTGAAAAACATGCTTATTAAGAAAATATTTTCTTTGTAGAAATTTACATAGCTGGTGAAAGTTTGCCACGACACTCCTTTTTATTGCCAATTGTGGCAGACGAAAATGCGGTTCACCTAAGTGGTAACTGCCGTTTATGGACATAAGCAATGTCAGTGACTCAGTCAAGCCGCTACCTAAAGAGAAGTTAGTACTCTCCAAATTGTTATCTCTCTATCATATTTTATTTCTGCATCTCCAAAGACCGGCTATAATTTATACTATATGTAAAAGTTTAAATAAATAAATTGTATATACATATAACTGGAGTACACGGGCGTATATCTGTTTAGCTATACTGTTTCTATTATATGTGTACATCCTTTGTGTGATGTGTCCTTGCAAAGTTGAGACGTTGGGTGGTAAAATGAGAGATGTTGCTACGTCTGATGTCTGAGCTTTAATCCTTTTTCTTACATTCTACTTTATAATATACATATATTAAGGGAATAAGGGGCGATGCGTCACACACTACATCCCATAAAGAAATAACTACAAAATGTATATAACTAGTGATTTGCCCCAAACTGTGTACTTGCGACTCACCCTTGACCGATTTAATCACCTCATACATTAATTCACCAACTTTCATAACGACCGGCCGGCTGATTCTCTAAGAAACAGCGATGCCAAACTAACAGTTGTGATCGCAAACTGACAGTTGTGATAGCTCGGTGACGGCACAATCTATTGACTAAACGTCAAAAAGGGCTCTTACGGAATATCGATTTTCAATCTGACAGCCAGATTTTGCTCGGTTTTTGCTCTTACGGAATACCCCTGCCGATCATCGATACTCGAGATATCGTGGAACAAACATTTACACATACATACATACAAACACTAAATTGTTCCAGTAGACTCAGACTTCGCTCGTTTCGCTCGCTCGTTTAATAAAGTTATTGAATAACGTAAATTTATATATCAATGTGCGGCTTTCCTTAATGCTCTAGAATACAGAGCACGTATTCTATATGATAAATTCAATCAAAACGGGTTGCTGTAATCGAATTATGTAAAGTCCCCACATATTTAGGCTGGTATGAGACAAACTTTGGGGTAAATATAATTATACAAGTAGTAATTTGATGTTAAAGGGAAGGTTAAGAGTACCCGACCCGATGAGGATGAATTAAGAATGTGATAAGGGTCATAAGAAGAATGAGAATGTATTTATGTATTTGTATTTAAAGAAAAGACAACTCCCGCACTAGAGAACAAGCTCTGTGTCGCGGGGGACTTTACAAACATACAATTAACGGACACAAATTACACCCAGACTCAGAACAATTCTTTGTGGGTCACACAAAGTTTTGTCCTGTGTGGGAATAGAACACACAACCGCGTGAGTCTGTTTGTGTATTAGTTGCCTTGATGGTCTAGTAGTCATTGAGTGCGACTGCTGATGTCAAGATGATTGGGGTTTTCCATCAATTAATTCACAATAGACGCCAGAGGCTAGGAAAATGGTGGCGTTTGTGCCCCTGTACCTTGGGAAGCCCGTCAAGCCGTTGGTTCTGCTCCTGATCGACGTTAAATAATCTTTTAATTAGGCTGTTAAAGTAAATTTCTGTACATCAACTACATTACTGTGATAAATACTAAGCTTACTTTGGAAAAAAAATAACACCAGTATTTGGTATATTGCGACATATTTACACATGTCGAGAAAATGTATTCAGTAATGCGCCCACACTTGGCATATTTGCATGAGAGTATTACTATATTGAGTGGTTAGAAAATCAAAATAGCACACCTTTTTCCTCCGCTTATTTTTCGTATAGTGTTACGTACGGCCCGCTTGACAAGCAGTAAGCAGTTACCGCAGCCTATGAACTCTTATTTTAATGTTCACTGATCTACATATGCAAGAAAAATAAATAGTGTGATCGACAAATGATTGTTCTGAATCTAGGTTTAGATTATGTCGGTAAATTTGACTGAATATGTGGTCTATTAAGGTGGTCACCTCGCCAGAGATGTGGGTTCAATTTGTGTGATCCATAAATATTTGTACCGAGTCTGGGTGTCGCTTGGTGTATTATCTGTTTGTAAAGTATCCTGCGACACATGCTTTGTCTACAACATTGGCTTAGTAAAGAAAATATCTAAGTAATAAAAAAAAGTTTGTTTATAAATAAATTTAGTTGAAACAAGAAATGGCCTAAAATGATTTGTTTTGAGCTTGTTACGCGACTTGGACATAATGTTTTTTTTTTTTAAAAGACAACTCCCGCACTAGAGAACAAGCTCTGTGTCGCGGGAGACTTTACAAACATACAATTAACGGACACAAATTACACCCAGACTCAGAACAACACTTTGTGGGTCACACAAAGTTTTGTCCTGTGTGGGAATCGAACCCACAACCTCGTGCACAGCAGGCGCATACTGCGGCCACTGGACCACCAAGGCAGTCAATGTTCTATGTACTATGAACGTACGAAAATGTTTTCAATCGATTCAGCCATTTTGTTGCTTTCATTATTCAAGAGATTATAGCTTCTAATCTATAATGCAAATGCTTAAGTGCACTTTACGTACATGTGAGGTAAGTATTTGCTAAGTCTTGAAAGTTGTTTTTTAATATATACGACTGGCTTATTGGTCTAGTAGTTAGTAACCCAGACTGCTATACCGGAGGTCATGGTTTCTATTCCCACACGGAACAAAATGAGTGATCCATAAATTTGTTGTGAGTCTGTGTGTAATTTGAGTGCGTGTATTGTATGTTCGTAAAGTGCTCCGCGGCACTGGGCTTGTTACATAGTGCGGGAATTGTCCGAAAAAAAATCTATATATACTCCCTAGGCAAACAAGCATACGGTCCAATTACCGTAGCTAATAGACGATTGCGATACCTAAGGCATCATACGCACGTTACGGACCAGAAAACAGTTACCAACAGGGTTATGTGTTTTGGGTAACGCTGAAATAGGAAAATGTATCTTAAATAAAATCCCTAAATAAGCAATAGAGTCCTGTAATCACGCACAGGAACAACTACACTGCTGTGTATAGTTATTTGGCTTTGGTCTTTTTTAAGATGGAAGTCCCTCCATCCTCGTTTGTATGGTATGGTGCCCTTGCTTTCTTAAACCGTTACTGTTTTTTGCATTTCCCACTTGAAAAATAAATATAAAAGTAACCAACGTTATTCTTTATTCCTGTAGTTATCTGCGTCACGTGTTTCAAGTTTATCATTGCTACTTTTGTACGAAAAAAAAAACAAACATTAGTATTCGCATTTTTTTTTTTTTTATTTATTTAGGACAACAAACAATTGTACACAGTGCTAAATATAAATACTTATTACTAATACAATGCTTCGTACATGTACAACCAACAACGTTGTCCGCTAAAGATAATAGTAAAAAGAGTATGACGCACAATATAATATAATATTAGTTTAAAAAAATATGATTGAATGAATGTTTATTCGAGCATCATTTATGAAATTTTATGTTTAAACTATAATTGTTGTCGATATGATCTGTCTTTATAAATTCATTGAAATAAAAATACCTCATATTGTATATGTTTAGATTGATCATTTTATTATCAATATACATATATCGCACCTGAACGGGAGTAATGACTTAAGATGAGATACGACCGATTTGCAATTTTTATCTTAAGCTTCATAACAGTTAAGGTTCGAAATTGTCTAATGGCATTTCTCAACTTACGCCTTTTTCTTTTCCACCGATGCCGCGATGGTGCGATATACGGTATATACGGACAATTTGTCGTGTGATCAAGAGCAATAATGTGCTCTCCTTATTAATATTTAGTTGCGATTAGAATCCAACCCACCCTTTATGTTATTTAAACGAGCAAAAGTGTAATAATATCTTGGGATAACTCGCACTTGGCCATCTGATCACACTCTAGACAGAGGCTGTACGCCAATAAACTAGTGCTGAGTGAAACTGGTGACTGACCCAAAACTTCATCAAAAAATTGCGCAAATAGAATTCGCGAGATTTGTTTGAAAGAAATAGTAATAATATTTTGTTTTTTTGATGTAAAACCTTTTTTTTCTATCAGGAATGTGAAGAGTACCATCCTTCTTTGACAATAATAGCAATTTTTTTGGTGGCTTTTATTCTATATTTCCATCCACAGAATAAGTCATTATGATAGTCAAAATATATGTTGGCAGTCATCCGATTCAATCAGACATAAATAAAGACCTAGATAAGGTCTAGTAGAGTTACTAGAACAGCTAAAACATACAAAACATTTATCACTCGTACTAGCATAGGGAAACATTACGGGCAAATTTGCACGTCGAAATTCTGGGGCACGTAAAATATGTACCCAAAGAATGTGCTATTGTACTGGCCAACGACGAACGTGTAAGAAAGGAACCGAAAAATAGGAAATTCACGTCTGTTTGTTGATCGTTTTTATATTATTGATAGCCGATTGTCTATTGTCAGTAGAATAAAGACATTGACTGCTGACGTAATAAAATACGGATGAGTTTCTTGCTAGGTTTTTCCTCAAGGCTCTATCTACTACCCGTTCGTTCAGTGAATTCGACAGTAGCACGATAAATTTTTAAAGAATATTTTAAAACAAATTTGAAACTTAGCATTTGAAATAGACGCCAACAAAAAATAAAGTTAATTAAAAGTAGCGTCGAGCTCATTGTGATTGTTTCATTCTTTGAACAAAGAGCAGTTTCGAGCGTCCTCGTCTGTTTCATAGTTTGTTGTCAACAATATCTCACATTTTATACTTTTAAATCGACTTACAGTTGTAACAATAAGTATGGAGGGTAAATATTATATTAAACGAAAAACCTTTTCCGAAACCTTTAAAGATGCCATTTATTAAAATTACAAAAAAAAAACTGTAACAAAGATTACTTCCAGTAAAAATATTCACACATTGTACGCATTCGTACAATGACTGAATATTTTTCTGTGTATAATAAAACAACAGTATGCCATGTGTATAAAAGAGCTGGCAAAGTTTTTATTCTAGGTACTGAAGAAGTTTATTGGTGGTCACTCGCTGGCCGTATGACCATAGTAAAACCTCTGGCATTTAGAAAAACAAATATATTCAGAATTTAAATGATGAAGAAAAAGAAATGACAAGATGACACTTGGTCAGTTGACGTTGAGAATCATGCCCTGACTTCCTTGAGGTTCAGTTAGCTTTTGATACTTGCCTATGTGATAATAGTTATAAGAAGGGAAAGTTAAAGTCAATATAAAAGTAAAAGTTTAACGTGGTTTCATTTGTGGAGAGAAAGTTAATAGCTGGAGCATCCGACGCTGCAAGAAGAAAGGACCTCTCGCACCCAGCGAGCACCACCCCCAAATAGTATTGCAAGGAAAGGAAAGGTTGGCAGAGGCGGGCTTTACAGTACCTACTCGTAATTGTGAGAACAATGTTTTCATAAAAATAGTATTTTTGAAAATATCACGGCAGGTATAGGAAATTAGGATAGTATTTTTGCATAAAATAACATCCGTGCAAATCCTTGGCAGGTCACTACTGTACTTGTACTCGCTGTCTAATAAGTAATTAAGTAGTTCATACATTAACTATATTGGCACTAAAACACATAAGACACGTTTACAAAATAAAATATTTTATTTCCCGGCTGTAAGTAATCAAACTCAGTATAAGCGAAGATTGATAAATACATCTATCTAACCCGTAAAATATATAGCCATTTCCTGACCACAACATATCTAAAGCCGTAAAGTCAGAAAGGCGAAATTTTGCGGGTGAAATTGTTACTTACGCTAAAATATTGCTCGAGTATCTCGATATCAGGTACGTCCCCAGGGGGTAAGCAACTCCGTACACATATAAACAATTCATGACGTAAACAGCCGCATAAAAGTCGTCGGTATTATAGCAGATATTAGAAATTAAATTAGCACCTGCCTGCATTGAAACGAGATGGTAGCATTTGTACGTAAAGCGTAATATTGTGAAAGTCAATATTGTAGCTGGAGCGAGAAATGCGGTAGTTGCCCCGGTTTATTTGCTCTGCATTGTGATCATGCAAGTTTAACCTGAAGCGATTGTGAGTAGATATTGGGTCCCGCCTTGCATTGTAAGCGGTATGTACACCAACACACCCTAACTATGGACAGAGGAAATTGCGGCCAACCCCGTGCCAATGCTTACTCACTTATCGACCTTATACACTACCCATTAATTACGTCCTCTGCATAACACTCCACAATTTTGATAAAATTACACTGAGCTTGTTTATTACTTACCAAAGAAGTAATTTAGTAACGGAAAGGTTACAGCCCCTCTAGACAAGTGCCATAAACGCTAGTAGAATAGAATAGAATAAATAACAATGTATGGGATTTGACGTAATTTTACGTCGTACATTCTGTCGTAAACTTACGTCAAATCCGATGCATTTTCTTTCTATTCTACTATTATTTCTGCCACTTGTCGAAAGAGGCAGATACTCTTATGGTATGACTTTGTCTGCTGTTGAAATTTGGATCGCTGTTAGGCAACAAATCTTTAAGTTGGGCTATAAAACCTTATTACTATTTGTCTATGTATAGACTCCTCTCCTTGACCTTATGTTAAAGTATGTAAAATAAAATAAAGTAAAAGAAAGTGTTCAATTACTTATACTTCTGCTCTACTTGCACTTGCCGGGTAGAACAGAAGTAGCAAACACGCAAACGGCTCGCTTTATGTTAAGCACTTAGCGAAGCCTATGGGTGCTTGCAATACAGAGGTGTAATTTGCGTGTTGCTGTTTTTTTTATACCGGGGCTTAAAGATTTTATATCCCTGGGATAGGAAAACGTTTCTTTCGAAACGCTTTGTAGTTATTTGGCTGTGGTGTTCTGTAAGGTGGAGGTCCTTTCCCAGTGAGGCTTGCTTGCTAGTATGGTGCCAAAATAAAAACAACCATTATTATAACCAAAAAAATTAAGAGAGGCAGTCTTAAATATTTTGGTTATGATACTTAATGGTTGTTTTTATTTTTATTGTAAAGTGTATTCACCCAACATAAAGACATGATTTTTGGAGTCGGGTTTTGTTTTTGTCAATATCTACGTTACGAAGTAAATAGGTCAGAGTTTCTTGCCCGTTGGTTTCTCGGCTCTACCCCTGTTTGTTTAGTCAGCTATTGTCGCAATAAATTGAGAAGTATACATCTATCGTATGACGTAGCAAGCAGTGGAGAACTAAATTGAAACCTTGATGCAAAATCTTCGTTGTCACAGTTTGTATTGCACTTGGACGGTATCATGGTATCGTATTCGTGTCCGCTTGGAGATTTTTCAGTTATATAAATACTGAAGAGTGTATCGAGTTTCTCGCCAGGTCTTGTCATGGCTCTGCCCTTGTCAGCTCGTAATTGGCTGCAGGCCGACGTCTTTTACTGTTTCTTTTCTTTTGATCACACGTATTTAATAAAGTCATTTACTTGGAAATAAGGCACAGAAGAAGAAGACTTGTTTAAGTATCTGACGATAAGATTTTTGTTTTTACTTGTATATGTGTCGTTAGGCGACCTATTTTATACATAAAAATTCTCAGAGGGAGAAAGACGCAAGATTTAGACTTTTCATTTAGAAAATTTAATCCTATGTTAACAGCATAAGATGAAAATTGCATCTCAAGCCATTTTTCACTAAAGGTGCTAACACTTTACATCTTTATATATAAAAAAAGGCTTAAAAAAAAAATTAGGCGATATTTTTCAGGACGTTGTATTTCATTACAAGAGAGTTCTACGTCGAAGTTTCCACGGGAAATGGAAATTCCTAGCATAACAGCCAGACCGATCGACAGCGAAACGTTCCCGGATTTAGCAAGTATATTATAATAGTACGGTAAACTTAAAGTAAGATAGCTACCGATAAAGTTTTAGTAAGCTGCTTATAATATGATTGTGATCTGTTTCTGATATAAGCTTCTTCCAGAACCCTCTCAACTATTAGCTTATTGCCACTTGCAGATTATGGTAAGTATATAAACAGTGGATAATATGTAAATCTGTGAACGACCTACATTACGATAAATTAGGTCGCTTATAGATAAGGCGTATTTTATTCCGATAAGCTCGTAATTTAAATACATATATAACGAGATATATATATATACATATATAAATTCATATTTATGACATATTACGCACCGAACGATTCATACACATTTATAGCGGAAACAAAGTGTACCGACGACTGACGATGAAGTTCGCGGAAAGCTGATGAACAAGGTCAGGCGAGGGATCCCTATGTCCAATAATGGACGTCTTTCGGCTGAGATGATGATGATGGAGAAAATTGTATGCCCGAAATCAGTCATCATAGATAACTAGCTGTTGCCAGCGGGTCCGCCCGCGTGGACGTCGGTTATCGCGATTGAAAGTATCCTAAGTATATCCTTTTTTAAGTTTATCTACCTCCTTGAAATTTCCTTAAAATCCGTTCATAAACGGCTTAACAGATTTTAATTAAATTTGGCTTTGTCATGATATGGTAACCAACAAACATACATATTTATACAAACAAAAAGTACTTTCGCATTTATAATATTAGTATGGATGGATACGCTACGCATATATACATGATCGAGGCGGGCGATTAACTGCATATGGTCATAAGGCATCAGTATGCTCACACGAATCAGTTTTGTTAGTTAATAATCTTTGTAATTATAAGCTCTGACAATTGCGTCTCCACTTTTACAACTCTGCTACGAAAGGTGGGGTGGGTGTATGCGTATTCTTCAACACATAAATATATGAATTGTTCAGGGCATGCCGCGAGCTGCGCGCGTTAGCATAGGCCACGACATACGCCATAAAATACACCAAATCTGTTTTGATCCTTATTTTCCTTTGTGTTATCAATATAGATTATCTACTTATACATAAATGTAAGCTTTCATTAAACTTGGTTCTTTTGTAAAGTACCGTCGACGCGTTTAGGGAAGATAAAGTGGTACTTAAATTGTGTTTGAACTGATTAATTAATTACATTTATCAACGTTCAACATAATTTCTTTTGGGTAAAGAGATCTCTTTCTTTTTGGCGTTCTTTGACATTGAGCGTATAATTATTGTGCTTCCTTTTTTTAAGTAAGGGCCGCAGGGAAATGTAGCAGAGACTGTAAATACTGGCTTCTGTTTTAAGTTTTAATGTTCGTAATCATGTTTATTTTAAATCTAAACGGAGACCGAAGCTTCAACTCTAATTTTATCCCCTTAAGGATGCCTTCTCTTTCTGTGCCCTTGGTAGATTTAGAGTTTTGATAGTATTTTACGAAACAAGAAAACGTTTCATTTCTGTCATTCGTTTGCAACTAGCGTCTGTAGCGCAAAGTAAGAAAATCAGTAAATTTCACAGTATGAAAAAGTAAATTTCTCAGTATGAAAAAGTAAATTTCACAATATGAAAAAGTAAATTTCACAGTATGAAAAAGTAAATTTCTCAGTATGAATTCTTCGATCTCATAATTATCGATTTCGAATCGATATTTTGAATAATTTGTTACTTTTGACATCATGAGGCGGCGAAAGTGTAAACCATCATAAACAATTTTAAAATTTTAAAAACAAAATCTCGTAGCTACCGATTTATCATTTTATTGCATGTTATTAATGGCGCAATGCATACATAGGTGACTGGACTCAAACGGGGCACGGACACGGGGGGACACACCACTCATACGCCCGCACCATGTCATGTCAATTATTTTTCAGTCAAAATAAATATGAAAGGCCGCTTTATTTACGTCTCTGCTATTTCTTCTTTATTTTTTGTTGTATGTGTATTGATAAAGTGATGTCTATATGTCTATGCCTAGTCCATGTCATGTCTCTATGCATGGCGTTTAAAATGGTTAGCGGTTTCGTGATTAGTGAATAGTATGTGTTTTAGATTCTTATATTAATTATATTATATTGACCGCCGTGGCTGAAATTCAGTTAGCAAGACATTAGTCCTGCTAACTGAATTTCAGTCACGGCGGCCAATCTCGGTGGAGACTAGTCGGCAGATATTATAGTGCAAAAGTATGTAGGTACGCAAACACAGGTGCACTCTTTATTATCTTAGTCTCTTTATCCGGCAACAGTAATCCAATACGAACAGAGAAATTTAAGAATCTTTTATATTTGCAATACTTTAAGAAAAATGGAACATTGTAAGTAAAAATGTATAAAAAATTTAAACCCTAACTTTCGAGCCTAACATGTGCGTACACAATACGCGAACGTTTCGTGTGACGCAGTTGTGACGCACACATTCCCGATTTTTGTCACACGTTCGTGAAAATAATCAGAACACGAGAAAACGTTTATATGATCTAAGTATAGCATAGATAGAGATATAAAGCTGTTACAAAACCGATAGAGATTGTGTTAACGCTGACGTTTATATTTTGTTTATTTATAAATTCATGTACTATGTACGATCTAATTCAGTATACGCCTTCATATTGCTAAGAACTGAAATATTTCATCAACAATCTCAAATATTTTGATCGTTTACTTCCGAGTTATTGTATTTCATAAGTTTGCGTAATTATATTAGGTAGGTAGCTATTTACTTATAAATATTTCTTCCTTGACTGCGCTGACGTGGTATATTGATGAATCATTTTAACTAAAAACACTATAAATACGTAGTCATATATTTTGTCATACAAACTTTAACCTTCCTTTCGCCTTCCGCTCTTTAAAGATAAACTATTACTAAGAGTTTCTGAGATAAGCTGCGGATAGACGGACGGACAGATGGACAAACGGACACGGTGAAACATTGGGTATCTTGTTGACTATGGAACCTTAAAAAGGCATATGCAAATCGCCCCACAAAACATTACGTTTTGTTGCTCAGTTTCATCGTGTAAGATTAACAAACAACAAACACACGTTACTAATACAATTACATACGCGGATGAGCAAATTAGTAAAGCTTTAGTTAATCATGTTTCACGTTAATATTAATTTTCCGTTAACAAATGAGTACTTCAATGAAGTTAAGACTGTTCATCTTTAATAATTACGAGTTTATGATAAACGAGGCCGTCGACAGCTAAGCTAATTACATGAAATTAGTGGACATTTATGTACTTACCTACATGTAAATAATGTAAAGATTTTATAATTACAATGTAGTTACCGAGGCTTATAGCACAGTGTAAAGAACCCTTTATTCTTTATGAAAAAGTCCTTATACTGTGCTTATAGGTTATAGGTAAATACTAAGTTTCATTAGATGTACTATGTAATACTCATATCACAGCCTAGTTCCCTAGGCCTCTTTCATAGTCTAAAGGGTTCTTTACACTGTCCTAATACTAAAAAGCGGTGGTAACCGAGTGGGAAAGTAACCGAATTGCACGAAAAATGTGCGAGTTCGATTCTGGGTGGCAGTACCAATTTGAATTTCACTTTGTGGAGTTTTTATATACTAATCAAATGATTCACCATCTGCTAACGGTGGGGGAAATCATCGTGAGGAAATCCACAGGTCTTAGAAGAAATTCTAAAGACATGTCTAAATTACAAAACTGTTTGACCGATTTTAAAAAACTCTTTCGCCATTATAAAACTACATTATCAGCGAGTAACATAGACTATATTTTATTGAAAAAAAAATACGGGATCCCTACGAAAACTTAATAAATGTCCACCTGTGCGAAGCCGGGACGTGCCACTAGTATGTAGTAATACTAATATTTAGTAGAGTTAAAAAACAACAATTACGTAGTTAATAAACTTTAGTCAGCGATTGCAATACATCACTCGCTTGTTGCCTTTGTTGCATTGAAACTGGTAACATCAGGCATGTGTGTTATTGATAACCTTGAGCTATGAAAAACGATTTTTTTAGCATTTGTACTGTGTGGGAATCGAACTTTCTCCAGCTTAGTAGGGTCACTAACCACTAGAGACTTTAGACAAGTGTACAACGGAAGTAAAATAGAATATAATAAAAAAGCAATGTATGGATATTTGAAGTTCAATGACGATAGAATGTCGTAAACTTATGTTAAATCCCATAAATCGTTTTTTGTTTTATTCTATTCTACAAGTATTTATGCCACTTGTGTAGAGGGACTGGCCAGTCAATTCATAGTCAACAATGTCGACTAAATCCTTTTTAACAAAGTTACTTAGATACTCATTAGTACATTTAAAAGTCTAGTTTAACTTTCCCATTATCTGGATTTAAAACGTTACCATATGAAACTAAGCAAAAGTTTGATCCGGCCAAATCGTTGAACTACCCAGAGTGTTTAGCACAGACAAAATTACAAAGTATTCTGCTTCTATCTCTATTTTCGTTTTTAATATAAACCACTTTTCTGTTTGTTTTTATTTGTATCTATTGTGTGTTATGAAATTGGTGTATAATGATTTTAGAATGTACAAATAACAACAAACAACGTGAAAACAATATTTCTCGGGAATCAAAAAAAGAGGTAAGTCACCATACAACCAGGCAAACCCGACTGGGGTATGACTACTACCATACAGGAAACCATAGCCAAAAAACTACACATAGTGGTGTAGTTGTATTCCCGTATGTGAGTATAGATGGTCAGCGTTAATAAATGCATTTTTAAAGAAATGATTTCCTATATCAGAGATACCCCTCAAAACACTAAGTTAAGTTAACATTAATGGTGAACAAAATTAGGTATGTAAGAAATTGCCGTCGGGAATAATTTAAAATCCTTCCAAGTGTAAAAAGTAATTTGTCGAGCAAAATGCATAAAAGTTCTAGCAAGCTGTTGGAAAAATTGTTAGTTAAGCCGTCTATGCGTAATAAATAACTGCAAGTTGACACATGGGATATAAAAAAGTATCATAGCTCAGCACAATAGCAATAATGATATTCATATAAATTCTTTGCATCGAGTAGCTACAAAAGGTCGTTTTAAAATTATTCGCTTTTTATTTTAAGCGGATGTCCAGTTATTTTAAATTGCAACTACGAGATTTTACAATTTTCCGGGACACTCCATTATTAAATATATGCATAATAGATAATGACGATATTTCCGAAACTTTTATCTTTGTAGCAGACGAATATTATAAAAGAGAGAGATTAATTTTAAATACATATTTAATTGGAACCAAGATTTATGTAAGAACTTACGTACACGAGTGCGAGTCAGAACAATACACACGTGTATACACCCCTGTATTTGTACGTATATACGTGCATGTTATTCTAAAGTCAAACTAGGCACGTGTCTATGAGCGCTAGGGTGAAAGGGGCCATATATTCAAAATAAGTAAGTCCCTATATAGTTATAATTTATGGCTGATGAGGTGCTTACCTAACATTTAATTCACGTACATACCTACACAAACACACACGAACACTTGTACACATACTCGTTATGTTTCCTTACATGTCCTGGATTTACTATAGAGGCAACTGTAGCTACTGCCCAGGGCGGCGAAGCATACGAGAAAAAAAATACACTTTAATTATATTTATATTTTCGATAACGTGAATGTTTTTTTTCAAAATTCAATGTTTTTACCACAGAAATAGATCGAGATAGAACGGCGAAGTAGGCGTGGAACGCGTGCCACTACTTAGTACTAATGTGCACACTTCACATATATTTCACATCGAGCATCCTCATTACGCCGTGCGACTCTTATAGCTGCGTTTGGGACGTACAAAATTATTAAAATCTACAAAAATATGCCGTATTGCTCCGTCGCAAATTGTAAAAATCGAAGTAGTAAAGTAAACACGAAGAAAGGAGGCATTTCATTTCATCGGTAAGTGTTTAAATATAACTAAAAACTAAGTTTTACGAGAATCAAAATTATTATTTCACCTTTACCATGTTTGACAAGTACGATCATAAATTATTTACTTTTCGTTAAGCTTAATATCCATTACTTTCGCTGTACAATGTTCTTACTCATAACCATTAATTGAGCGCGCAACGAACATCGAAACAAATGAGATTTACAATATTTCTAAATCGGTAATGAGACGGCAGTCCTTTGCTGTGATTGGTTGGTCGTTTGGTTGGTCGTCGCATCGAATGCGCTAGAGATTGACGCAACGTGTCGTCACAGTCGTTGTATTTATCGATAAACAAATTATTTATACAAAGAACACATGATCTTAGCTCATCTATTTATTTATTATATTACGTAACATTTTAAATGAAATTGGTTTTAAGCATGCATTACATCGATTTTCAATAATAAAGTTATTTTATGACGAAAAACTATAAAGTAAATGTTAGACAACTTTAGTTTAAAATTAAAATCCTTTTAATTTTGACAACGTAAATTAAAGTAGGTATATATACCTATTATAGATACCTGTTTGCCATAGAAACATTACGTAAAAGCTCCCATACTTTTTTGGCATAGTCATTATATTAAGGAACTTTTAAAAATTGTTATTTAAAAAAATGAATTGGTAATGTAACTTATCTAAAATATGTAGTTATATTTGTTACTTATCTAAAACATTCAGTTATATTTACGTTTTAATTAAAGTAATGAGTTTTACTTTTCTATCATTATACCTTAATAAAATTTAAGTAATAACACGTAATTAATTGTTTTCATTTATGTATGACAAAAAATACAATTTATTACGTAAAAATAAATAGGTACTTCAACACCACACGTTGCATAGATGGCTGTCGATAATTGGGTAAATGTGTCTCCTCACTACTTCGGGCTCGCTTAAACTGGTTGACCCGCAAAGTGGATGTGGCTTGTTGAAATAGTGGCACGCGCGAAATATATGCAGAAATGTGTTTATCACCATTCTATCTCGATCTATTTCTGTGGTTTTTACTTATCGAACCTTATTACTTGATACCCATGTATTTTATACCCCTGTTCCGTTGAGGAGTTTCTACGGCTACCATCACACTCTGGACAGAGTTCCAGTTAAAGTTTTTGCATGTTCATAGCTCTTCGTAACCTTTAACAGTAACAGGCACAAAGGCATATACATATTTATTCATTAAAAATATATACTTTAATATGCTATGCATGTAGCATAAGCATTTTAGCTTTGATTTTTTAAATTTATAACAAAGCATAACATAATATTATAAGGTCCGTAGGAAAAATGCTGGCATTTGTTTTTATGACGTTCGTAAGTATCATGTATTTGATCTAAATGAATAAATGAGTTTGACTTGACATATCAAAGAAAACTAAATTATTCTGCCTATTTACGAATATTTTATACAATTTATATTATTTAAAGGGCTGTTTAATAAGTCCCAAAGAAATACAGCTTTTCAGTGCTATTTTTTACGACAAATCAACATAGTCTGTTCAAAGGCCAAAAAGCGTATATATACTAAGTAATAATAAAAATGCGAAAGTTACTCTGTCTGTCGCCTTTTCATAACTAAACGGCTCTACTAAACTAATTTTAATAAAATTTGGCAAGGAGATGTTATCCTGAAGAAGGACAAAGTATACTTTCAATCGCGAACCCAATATCAATGCGTGTAGACACGAGTAACAGTTAGATAAATAAATTTCTTGGTAAAATTACACACTATTCAATGTGTTGGGTTTAATTTCACTCCTCTACCTTCGTCAGTATGAAAGTAAATGTAGTGTATTGTGCGGTGAGTAGACTAGATAACGGTTCCGTTCGTTTTTCCCTACTCGGTCGTGGCCTAGCTATGCAAATTTCTTGAAAAACGGTTCGCTTCCACAAAGAACTAGTTTTACCTTACTATATCTAGCTGTATATACATATGTATTTCACAAGCATATACACATACCGTGTATTGCGCAATGCTTTTTAACCAGGTACGAATAATATCAACATAGAGAAGAAGTACTTATAGTCTTACATAATTTTATTTTATCATTATCAGCCTATCGTAGTCCACAACTTGATATTGGTCTCTTAAAGTACAAAAGTCAATTTTATGTCCCTGGATTTTTGCTCTAATACCAAACAAGATTATCTAGGTACCTATAAACGTATTTTTTTTTAAATACTGCAATAAGAATGTAACTAACTTTATTTAAATACATTAATGTGATTATGAATTAAAGCAAAGAAAGTCTCAGTCCTTTTATACTATTATTGAAATAATATCTCCACAGGGCAAAATGCCAACTTACTCCAACATAATTGACATATTAAGCTGTTATTCCCAGAAAAAACAGTACGACAAATGGTGTCGAGGGTTGGCTTCACCGGGTCAACACAAAAATGAAAGCAAAATCCAGCACTTTTTAAATCAAGCCATTGTTAACAAACGAAGCCTACGAAAAATACAAAATACAAATTCCAACAGAAAAAAATTACCTACTATCAAAACATCTTAATAGACAAAGATTGCTTGGAAAACTCAGTCAGCATTCAAGTGTGTCTGATATAGTTATGTGGAATACAGAATAGGGGTCCTCCTACATTTATTAACTCGGGATTGGCTTAAGTCAGTGGGAAAACCATTATGCTTACGGTATAAGAGTGTTAACGAAATCGCTTGCCTCGGCTTGGTTCGGACAATTCGACACACCGGCACCGATGGTAAAACGATGATTTGGCGATTTGCTGATCGTATCTGATTTTATCGTACAGGTATACTAACTACTGATTGTTACAAAAGGCGGTTAACAGGTAATAATTAAAAAAGCAACGGCGACGACCAATGGAGAAAACAACTAAACATGAACAACACATAAATCGCCATTCTTTGAAAGCCAAACGGAGGAAATTACTGCCGCATATCAGAGATACGATGATGCGAAAATATCAGAGAGAAAATAATATGTAGTTGTCACGACGGCTCTTCGGCAGACGCGAGCAGCCGATCGGCGTTAATCGGTTTACCTAATGCAAATTATACTGTGGTGAGACGCACTCGGCTCAACTCAAACCGATACCGCTTCGATAAATCTGGATCCATAAATTAAATAAACATTTTTGTACAGTGACAGAATAGACACGTGTTGGCTATGACAGAACGTATAGTAGAGAGGCCAATGCATTAAAAAAAAGTTTTCGTAGGACTGAAAAGGTTTATAGCGACAAGTGGTATCGTTGGAATCGGCATGGTCTGCTGATACTCAAACTGCTTGTTGTCGCTTTCTAAAGTGGTGGAGGGGGTAGCTATGACGTCATTTGTGACGTCACTCCTGATTTTAGATTTTGTCGATTATTGCGGTAACTATTCATCCGATTTAAACAATATGGGTATCAAATGACAGGTAATTAAATTTCTAACAAAACATGCAAAGCAACTTTTATTGTAGGTATTATATTTTTAAAGATTTTTTATAAAAATCGGCAAAAATGCCGTTTTTTTTCTGAACATTAAATGTTTGGTGCGCAATTAACCTAATTAATATAAATATTAGACCAACACTTGCTCAGTAAAAAAAATAGCTATATTATCGAAGTATACAATAAACTTTGAATTTTGTAAATTGCTGTAAAAACAACAAAATTATGACGAAATTAAACGCCGCCATGCCCAGCGCAAAGACGCGAGCCGGCGAGTTGTTTCAGCGTCAGACGCTTACAAGCGATGATTCTGATGATACGTACTTACGTACATTTGCCAAATCATTGCCTATGTTAATGTAAATTTCAGTAAGTCATGGATTTATGTATTGAAAATTAGTTGATTTTATTATATGTATTAAAAATCAACACAGGTACATAGGCAAACTTAATGTCAATAACATTTTCTACCAGTCAATCTTAGATTGTGCAAAGATAATAATAAAATCCATGCAAGTGTTGTAAAAAGAGCTTATAGCAAAAATGCTAAAAATATGTATTTAAATCATTTAGGTACGTACTAACATATTTAACGCATATAGACCGAAAACGCTCATTGAGCGACAAAAATAATTGTGTGTTCATTTACGCTCTAACTCTGTCGTGAAAAGGTTGCATCGACTATAAGACATTATAGGTTTTCTATGTTGCCATATCGCGTTGTGGTCATATACAATAATAATATTCAAGATAATATACCTATGAACTTCGCTATGTGGTCTTTCTGTGTTTGCCACTATACGTCATGAGTGTTTTAATTAAACCAATAACACGAATGTCGCGATGTGAATGTTTTTCAGTTACCGCAACCAATTGTGATCTGTTTTGTTTTTACTTATTGGGCCTTTTCGGTCCTTTAGCGAAACATTTATTTTATTACAAACTTAACAACTATCATTTGTACATAACATATTAGCTTCGCGGTGCCGGCGTATTAGAATACCACCATTCCTAATCATCTCGAGGGTTTCACAAAAAGGGAAGGAACATGATGCTCTATAGGTATGGGGGCAGCAGCGCCATCTTCAACTATATTACCTATCTAAGATCAAAATGCGGTCATCAATCTACATTTCAGGCATGGTGATTATTCGCAAAACCCCGTTAACGACAGACACAACACTACCACGGCCTCTAATCACTGATAGCCCCGCTAATCCTAGCAACGGTAGTGATCAAGGGTACGGCAGGGCAGGGAATATTGAAAATCCTCGACAGAGAACCGGCTACCATCCCCAACAAGGACTGGCCCTAGTGATATACAATGCACGCACGTTGTGATCTGAAAAAAAAGATGAGTTGGGAGAAAAACTAGATTAAAATATAGTTGGACTATCTGAAGTCCTTGAGCAGGACTCGATACTACTTGAATCTTGTTCTACTACCGGGAGGACAACTGTCCCTTGGTGATATCGAGTTTATCGTCCACAAGTCCATCATAAACAACTCCTTACCATCAGGCGGGATCCGTATGCTCTTTAGATAAGCTTGTAACGCCAAGACCATCGAAAATGTGTCGACTAGGGTAGCGTATCTTGTGCTTAAACACTGAATTCACGATGACGAATTCACGAATATATTGGCTAATATAACTATACAATACAATTTTATTATATGAATAGTTATTAAAATGAAAGTAACTTAACCTTAACTACCGCGAATTATTAATTATTCACAAATTTATATGTAGGAGACAAAGATTAGCAGGCTTTATGGAAAATTTTTGAATTTAATGAAAAGCCTTTATTTTATGAATTCGAAGCCACAAGCGACTTTATCCTGTCATTGAACAAGCAAATATTATGGTGATGTATCTGTTATCAATGGGGTAAGAGGCACACTAAATATTAACTAGACCTTAAAAAAGTCGGTTGATGAAGTCTAGGTACCTGCGTGTTGTAAATGTTCAGCTTCCACTTCCCTCCACGGAGGACCTTAAACTACGGGACCTATGGGAGCTAAGTTTGATTGCTATAATATGTATGGCAGAAACGTTTAAATGCACGGAAATTCCCTCCAGATGAGACTAAATCCCATAGTAGGCCACTCCAGACGATACATGTAAGCTGTTCAACATAATAGTACGATCATTGTGCCAAAGACTACACTCCCAGAGTAGGTATGTGATGAGCAGACTGCTCCTGATCGGAGCCAGGTGTTGAGCATTGACAGTTCGGCGAATCAACTAGCTTAAATGAGTATAACTTGCTCCGAAAGTTACCATGACCCGTAAGAAACTGAGTTACACTGTGGATCAATCTCCTCAACCTTCAAATGACGGGTTGGCAGTTTAAGTGGTTGTAGTAAAGCTTTTAGAAAAAATATCTTTGCTCAAACTCTCAATTTATGAAGGTTTAGCTCAAAATGAGAGCCCCGTATTTCAAGTCTTTCAGAAGCTTTTTAATTCCGTAATCGTTGAATGAACCTAGTCTAAAGTATGGAAGATATGGATAAGAGGAGTAGAGCATCATACTAGTGAGCCAAGCCCAACTAGGGAAGGACCTATACCTTACAGAAGACCATAACTAAATGACTACACACAGCGGTGTAGGTGTGTTCCTATCGTTTCGTCTACTATACTATCGTTTTAATGAACGTCTTCCTATGCCAGGGAAATTGCATTATGAAACTCTGCTTAATTTTGGGTCAGCAACACGCTAGTGATACCTTTCGCATTGCAAGGGCCCTTAAGCTACGATAACTGCTTACCTTACGCTTGTTTGCCACCGTAGTTGTATAAAAAAATGGACCAGAAAAGTGGTGGTTCTTTCTTTAAAAACCACACCGTAATAAAAAACTAGACCCATTTCGCTTCTTAACCATATCTACAAATTGTTCTCCCAGGGTTATCGTGATTTGTCAGTAATTCAGATTTTTAATAAAAAAAATAAAATCAACTAACTTCACTGCATAAATCCATGAATTACTGAAATTTACATTAACACATGGCAATGATTAGACAAATGCATGTACGTACATAAATCATCGCTTGTAAGCGACTGACGCTGAAACAACGCGCCGGCACGCGTCTTTGAGCCCGGCATGGCGGCGTTTAATTTCGTCATAATTTTGTTGTTTTTACAGTAATTTACAAAATTCCAAGTTTTTTGTATACTACGATAATGTAGCAAATTTTTTACTGCCCAAGTGTTGGTCTAATATTTATATTGATGAGGTATATTGCGCACCAAACATTTCGTGTTCGGAAAAAAAACGGCAAAAAAGTTACATTTTTTAAAATATCTTTAAAAATATAATACCTACAATAAAAGTTGCTTTGCATGTTTTGTTAGAAATTTAATTACCTGTCATTTGATACCCATATTGTTTAAATCGGATGAATAGTTACCGCAATAATCGACAAAATCTAAAACGAGGAGTGACGTCACAAATGACGTCATAGCTCCACCACTTTAGAAAGCGACAACAACCAGTTTGAGTATCAGCAGACCATGCCTATTCCAACGATACCACTTGTCGTTATAAACCTTTTCAGTCCTACGAAAATCGTAAATAAGCGACTTTTTTACAATTGGCCTCTCTACTAGTATGTGTGTTGTTCAAGAATAATACATTTATGTTTCAATGTACCTAATAAATTTATCAGACTTGAACTATTCATTGTCATGTTTTATTTCATGATAATAATGCCATACGTAACATTTAAAGTACAGTTTATTTACAATGTAATATTTTAAGAATAAATCTTGAGAAAATTGTACTAGAACAAAATTGGAACAGAATATTTTTCTTTTCTGTGGTCAAACGCATAAGGCCAGACCGATTACGGTCATGACGCCCAAGCCTAGCGCTCATTAGCCAACTGCGCGGGACATACCCATTAGGTATAGTGCACAAGGATGACTTAAAGGACACTCAGTATCCTTTCACTCTCATAGGGGTCCTTCGCTGTTTGACACCTCGACTTATTGACACCACGGTGTCAATCGCAGAAATAGTCCGATATGATGGCATTCAAAACGACCGCAGAGAGATAAGGCGTATGATTAGGTTTTACGTGCTTTCCTAAACACGGAGAATGGACTCAGTGTAATTAAACAACGGTTATACATCTATGGATTAACTGTAACAAGCTTTCTTTATGTCACAGATCTATCGATTCGCAGGGTTATTATTTGCCGTTCGCCAAGTAGTTGTTGCTTGGAAATCGTCGCCCTAAATTTGTAAATAGGCAAATTTTATACACTCCTGTCTCTTAGGAACGCCTAATCTCATTTCGCTCGTATTAGATTGCTGTTACATCGGACTTTAACAGTGATAGAATAAAGAGTGCATCTGTGTGCATATCTTATGCGCAGATTACTAGTCTCCGTCGATAACAGCCGCCGTGGTCGAAATTCAGTCAGGAGGACAATATTACTCAGCTAGAGCTTCTCAATAATAAAAGATAAGTAAGATGATCTGAGTATATTTGTACAAGATCTGTGACATAAAGATATATAACGTAGAAGAGACAGATCTCCGAATTGTTCGGGAGAATAGGATTACATAGACATAAAAAGTGGCCGAACCGATTTTATTATACTCACTATATAACAAAGCGTTCTCATTTTTCATTGTTATTTGGAATATAAGTCTGAAATTCATTCCATTTTCAGTAGTTATGATGTTGCCTTTACCAAATAATTTTATACAGACTGGTAAAGGACCTTACAGAAGACCACAGTCACACGCAGTGGTGTAGTTGTGTTCCTGTATAGGTCTCCAGTGCTCATTTTAAGGAAACGTTTTCTTATCCCAGAGTTACTTCATAATATCATCCGGTGTTGAAAGATGTTGAGTCGGCACCACACGAGTGATGTTCCTGATTTTACTGCCAGTTGCTTACTAGATGTTTGTTTAAGGCCAGACTCTTGATTTTTTTTGATTACTCAATTTCACATGATGAATTTTGATACAAAAAAGCAAATAGCATGAATAAACCTACATACATGTTTTGAAAAATTCTGAGGGTATATCTAATCCTTAATAATGCATGAGCATGTGTGGATTAAATCGTAAACCCTCTCAACTTTCCTAATAGAGAAGAGACCTTGGCTATAAAAATAGACTACTTTTATAGTCAAAGAGTCTTACTACTAGTAGTAACAATAGATTTTTATCTTACCTGTCGATGTGCATAGACGACTGAGCCAAGTAGTTTCCATGTGCCGCCGCGACGATCCATACGCACCATGCGAAGGATCTGGAAGAACCGTAGTCCTCGTAGTGCTGACGCTGCGAATACCTGGCCTGAGGAGCCCATGCCCAACACCACCACCGATGCGAGGATTGTTGTCACATCTAGGTAAAAACCAAATACTTTACATAAATTTGACAATTAGATATATAATATAATATAGTCAATTTATTATTGACATTCTTATTGACAAGCAAAATAAAATTTCTATAATAGAGTTAAGAGGTAAGGCACCATACAAACCCGACTGGGGTAGGGTCCAATTTAACAAAAGGCTGCAGTCAAATAGAGTGGTGAATTTTTTTTTGCGTTTTCAAGAAAACGTTTCTATATCCCAAGGGTATCCCGTCATAAAACCCTGGGGTTATTAGTTTTTGGTTCGAAAATCTTAATATATCGGTTAAATTATGTAATTCTCCTAATATGTGTTAGCGGGGAATGGAAAACCTTTTCTGGAAACAATAGTTTTTTTTAAATTAAATTATACAAACATAACTGTACCTACAATATAAAAAGCTATTTTAAAAAGTGCCTCGTTGATATTTAAATTGCAATGACCGTTTTTCAATATAACGAAAAATCAAACAAAGGAAAGTTAGACAAAGGCTCTTTAATAATATACAAAGAGTTAGGAAGTTCGCCAATGTTTTCCAGTTCGTGCATCGCACTACCTAAGTAGGTATATGTACGAAAGAAGAAAAGGGATAATTACTTACTAAGTCAAAAATTGACTATTCTTAGGAAAACAAAGCACTTAACCCTTTTCCCCTTTGCCCGAGTTATAAATTGTTTCGATCCAGAAAAGATCCATCCTATAAAAAGTTTATTTAATAAAGTCGATGCTAAAGTACACGTAACCCTATCAAGTTTTTTACTGAAGTCGTTGCCTTTTATAATATTAAGATTGGCCATTAAGGTTTTATAAATCACCAGAGCTTCTTCTAATTGGTTTTGAATCAGAAATCAAGTTTTTAATTTTATATTTGAGCCGCGCAGCAAACGTTTCACCGCACGAACGAAAACCTGTGATACACTATTGCATAATTGAGAGAGGCCGGCAGCAGTTCATTTTATTGTCCTCGGCAGGGAATATCGCGTGGGGTATATGTGACGGTTAGTAGGGTCTCGGGCGGGCCCATTCCCCAGAGAGCTCAAAGCGGTCGCACGATACTGGTGTCAAGGGAGCGCAAGCTGAAAATGCGAAGGTCATAGCGGATTGCTCGCACCTAAAATAGGGTCACTTCGTCACGGTTTATAGACAAAACGTGACTTTTACTTGGAAATGTTCAAGATGAAAGTACATAGGACACAGAACTACGACATTTTTGCAACTCCCTTCTTTTATGATATTTGTTTGGCATTCAGCAGACATTTTCTTCGGCAATTGTTTGAGGTCATTTAAAATTGGGTCTCTCTTGTTTTGCTTTAGGTACTATGTTTATTTATTTTATGCTACGTCCATGTAATATTCTGTGTGACGTATGTTATTGTAAAACGATAGGCTTATGATAATAATGGCGATAATACGTGGGTACTAATGGTTAGGTATGCAATTCATTTTTTTTACAAGTCCAATAAGAAAGGTTAGGTACTTGTTGTAGTGTATGCCTAGTTACGTAAACATAGTACGTTACTACTACTCGTTACAAAAGAAGAACTTGTACATAAGGCATATATCATATTGTCACGTGGCCGCGTGGGCATGAATAGAAGCTTCGAACTATAATTGAATATAATGTCTATTATGCGAACTCCCCGGAGATAGCTTGCCTTGTCGCAATTAGAGGTTCAACAGCCCATATAATTGATTGTAATACCTCTATATAGTTGTATGTTTACCAACTGTTACAGTTCGGACTTTGTGATTCCTAACATATTTACAGCAACAGGTAAATATTGATTTATTCACGATTTGTTTCAGATATCTATAGGTACTTACTATGGACAAACTTAGCGTTCGGCCACTTATAGAATGATTAATCATTTATGAAACACAATGTGGCATCACGCAAGATTACCCATGGTTTAAGGGTAAATAAAGCAATTTTACCTTTGTTGTGCGCGGTGGAGCGTGAACTTTGTCGATACCACAGATTTACACCACATTCATATAGTGATTGTTAACAGTGGTAATTGGAAACAACGATCGTAATGCAACATTAAGTTTCGTGAAAAGAACCTTATCTCTACAAATAAAAGGGACTGAAACGATGTGTCCAAATCAATTGGCGCCCAGTTTTGCGCATGCTAATATGTAGAATTATATATAGAGGCGATATTAGAGGGAGGCAACCCGGGGAACGTGCTTACAGGGCCCTTTCTGCAATTTATGTACGCTGCATAAAGAGTAGGGGGCTTTGCAACTACCGCCCAAGGCCTGATAAGGACCTACCTTTCTAAGGCGGGTATTACACGATCCCATTTTTTGAAAACGTAATTTGGAAATACATAGTAAAAATTAATCTCTTAGTATTCTTTGTGTACTTTACTTTTTCGGATTCACTAGTTAGGATCTTAATCTTTTTTTAAAAGTTGGATACTGTGATAGCTGCTTAAGATTTATGTAACTTTCTAAGTGCTGACCCTAAAATTTAATAATATTCAACTTACCTATTATACAAAACGGTCGCCTCAAAAACTTGAGGCGACCCATTGAGCCTTGATACCGGGACCTGCATCCTGATGACCATAACCTGCACAAGAAATGTATATTAATATAGTGCCGATGTTTTACACAATCTTTAAAAGTCCTATCATAGATACTTTGATCAAATAAATACGACTAAGACTGCTTTATTATCAGAAGGAACTTTCTGGAAGAAATGTTTAATAGTAGCAGCTTGTTCAAGTATGAACGGCAAAGCAAATTACAAATTCCGAATGCAATAAATTGCAGCTGCATCGAATCGTGATAGAATGAGCAGCTTATTGGACTGTAGTACACTGCTTTAGAACTATTTGTATAAACCTTTTATAAAATATTTATTGCAGAAAAATATGAAAGAACTTTTAAAGCTCATAAGTTATTCGGTTTTCATGTAGTCTTAGTTTTACTATCTTGATTTGAATAATTATGGTATGGGGCTTGCCTCGCAGAAATACATACAGTAAAAGACCCTTGCAGACGCACTATCGGCTGATAGATACATCAGGTTAATATTCAGTATGAATATGTACCTTTTTATATTCTACTTAGGTGGTAATCAAGCATACGGTCCGCTTGATGGTAGGCAGTTACCGTAGTCTATGAACGCTTGAAATATCTGGGGCATCACTCACGTCACGCCGACTCAAAAAATTGTAAAACCAGGCTTTGTAATGGATTATCGAAAACATTTAGTAAAAAAGCTTCTCTAAATCAGCACTGGAGATCTGTACTTACACACAGTAACACAACAATTGCTGCGTGTAGTTATTTGCCTGTGATCTACATATATGCTAGTGCGCACCTTGTAACATACTAATTTGACTACCGACTAAACTATCGGCCGGCTTAAAATCTGTTTTCGTTCTAAATGGCCCACAATGTGTGAGGTGTGTTATATAAGATACTGGTTTCTACCCGCGGCTTCGCCCGTATGTACAGTCCCACGGGAAGAGTGTTTATTTTTCGGGATAAAAAAAATAGCCTAAGTGCTATTAAATATCCGTTCAGCGGTTTTGCGTGATTGAGTAACAAACATCAATACATCCATCCATGCAGCTGGAAATACAGCCTGTATAAGTAACTAAGTTCAATCGCTCGGCAACACGTAGGTAATGCAGATGACGTATAGTCTGGCTCGCCTGCGGCAATATTAAGCTTTGCGCGCCTCCACTCGACTAGGTACCCGCCACCAAAGGGGATAATCATAACGACTTTTTACGGCTTTTAGATTATTATATAATGGATATTAGGGTTTAATACTTTCAATATTCTATCCACTAATAGATTAACTTAATATTGGTAATATACTAGCAGGTCTCTGCGGTTTTACCTGCGTTAAATATGGTTGTTCCCTTTTACGTTTATTGTTACTGGTATAAGTAAATAGTGCTATGCTTACTCTAGCGTGATGTTGGCATATAACCTTCAAAATTGGGTTAACAAGCAATACTTAAAAATTTTCAATATTTAAACTAACAAAATACAACCAGTTTTTGTATATTTTGAGGTAGAATTTTAAAATCCTTCCTTAGCGGATACCTACACCAACTTCCTAATTTCAATTTTGTAGCACTAATTTCTAAAATTTCGTGATGTATCAATAGGTAAGTGCTATTTCGCGTTTATATTCGTATATATAGTCTTCGCACGGGTAGCACTAAAACAAAAATATCTGTTGATCGCTACCAAATTCATCTTCATCCGCTGGGCTAATCTAAAGATTACCTGAAAATGTTCCTGTGATAGTTTAATTGGTACAGCCTTTTTAGAGTCTAAAGGAAACATATAAGATTTGGCACAGAATAGTTCAAACTGCAATCCACGTGTGTAGTATAACAGGAATATAACAGTTAGTTCGATCACGACTGCATGTTGTTAATATATGTTATGCCAACGTACACATGACGCTCATGTCCTACTAGCCCACCTATATTTATACCCTGATATGACGTAGGTATTGCATTAAAATTTGATATAATTGCTGAAACATGATCATTTCGAAAATAATAACATTATTCGAAGTAATTAGTTCTCGTGAACAATAATATTAATCAGAATGATATTAATTAGATGCGCTCATAGGTAAACAATGAGCTGGTAATGCTATTGAGAGCGCGGTTACGATATGGATGGGTGACCGCGTTTCATTTGAATGTCTTTATGCTTTGGAGAGCACATTGTAAGTGTGCCCAAACTGGTAGATCATGGCAGAGGGCTGTATGGGTGATCAGAACTATTCTATCACAAGACTGATCACTAAGCGCTTGATAAAAAAAAAACAAATGATATGAAAATACTTTTACTCTTTTTATAAACTTTGCAACTGGCCAAAAATTCTAATGATTCTTTCATTAGAATTTTTGGCAAGTTGCAAAGTACAATAAATAAATATCAATTGGCACTCAAGACAACAATGAAAGGTGTTGACAACACATTATCATCCTGTTTCTGTCCTGGTGTAGACCATAGATAATGGAAAAAAACAAAAGAAAATAATGGAGTGAGAGTCCAATGTAGGCAGAGTAATCCGTCTACATTGAGTGACGAATCACGTACTCCACGAGCGCAAAGCTCTCACAACTTATCTATGAGAGAGCTGTTTGCGTTCGCTTTGTGTTTTACACTGACGTGCCGTAAAAACAAAAGCGGAATTGAAACTCGATATACTTCAGCCTGCCATTAAACTATCGAACACGCTTTTAAATTACAGGGCAGGCACTACACGACAGGCTTTGTTCACATTACAGTTTATTTCACTAGTATTAGCTTTCAATTTCAATATAAAATGTTCGTTATTTATGTGAATATTGTTTGTTTTTAAAAACACAATTAGATGAACATGGTATTATCTCAAAAGAATAGTAAAATAATGAATCATCATCGGCATCGTTACTATAGAATTGAAAAAATTGAAAAAAAACGTATAAGTACTCTTCACTGGTAACTCAAAAACTACCTTTTTTAAGTTACAAGTATTATATTCACCTACCGTTTCGTTAATTAATGTGGTGTAGCTTGTGAATAGTTACGAGTAGGTACGCAATGCTTTATCCTCGCCTTTCGAATGTCAAATTACTGATGTCAGATTAAGAGATTATATAATAAAATTATACCTATACTATTGGTATAGATATAAAATCTGCAATGCAGTCTGTGTGGGCCTTAAACGTGGTCGTTTAAGGCCCACACAGACTGCATTGCAGATTTTATATCGGCTGATAGTTTAGTTGGTAAAAAATTATAACAATTATTTTTAAGTTGGCTGATTTAGGTACGGATTGCGATTGTTTAAACAAACGACATTTACTTACCTTAAAAAGAATTCAATTGCGAACCAAATAACGACCACTGTCTCCATATAGAACAGGACGATCCCTGCTTTTGCTTCGTATTCTTCGATTGTCGAGAAGACTGACAGCGATAAACACATAAACACCATAAGAAACCTGTACACAGAAATATTACTATTAAACTAGTGTGAAGTATCTACAAACTAGAGCACTAAATTGTTGACTATCACAATCTGACGTAGATTATCGAATTTTGGTGGTGAATACGTAAGTAAATTGTCGAATAGAATTAGGGACGCTCCTATTGAACTCGCGATTTAGTTTGCATAATAATTTGCATATGTAACTTCTAATAACATTTAGAAGACAATTTACACATATTCCTAGAGTATGTACCATCGACAAAGTATATAAGCTCGACTACTCATATCATATTTAATCATTTAATGAACTCATTATGGTATAACCACGTAAGATTTCACATGGTCTACGAGTTAATAAAGTGACACAATGAACTCATAAGACTTTTTTATAAAGCCATACTGGCGGTTTACGTCAAAATCGATTAGTTAAAATATAACGATAGGTCAAGCACCAACTCGATCGATAGTACATGCAATTAACAGTAACCATCTCATTTTATTTATCTTTGATTACAGTTAATACAGAAATTATGTGTACAAGAAAGTCAGTATAATGGAATATGAATGAGAGAAAACTTACACGATCATATGATAAAGGACAGCCTTAACACCTCTAGGCCGTTCAAGAAAATTGTAGAACTTGGATTGTAGGCGGCGGTATCGCGCGTCGCGTCGCGTGGCGCGGTAGCTGAGCGGTTTGCCAAGAAGCGACATCCGCGGCGTCGCCAGCCGGTCGCCGCCACTCTTACGCTCACTGCAACCAACAATACCGCAACAACGCTCAACAGAGCCGAAACATAATCCATCTAAAGCTCATCATTTGCTCAGAAATAAGGATCTTATTTGAATTACAAAGTAATTTACTTTGAATTAATTGTACTGTAAGCCGATTGTGATTGTGGCAATGGAAATGCTGGCGGTACCTACTGTTATGATTTCATCTTAATTTTTGGTAACTTCGCTCGGGTTAAACAATTTTTACCCTTCTTAGTGCTTATTTATAAAAGCTTTGCGCCAAAATTTCAAGATTTTAGCCCTAGTGGTTTAGGCTCTGCTTTGATGAATCAGTCAGTCAGGACAAGTAATAATATGAGTAGGTATAGACGACTGCCAGCAGACACAATGTCTAATTATAGAATCGACAGATCATCATTCTCAGGTGACGTTATTGTAGCCACACTAACAGAACGTTTCATCATTTTGTTCGTTTTATGACTTAATGGGAAACGGAATAACAAAAACTAATTTGTATCGTTAATCTCTTATTTTACGTGCCTTGTGTACTTCGACCCTGTTAAACAATGCGAACATTCATTCCCTTTGCAACGTTAACAGCTTTTTGTAGATACAAATTCAATAAAATCGCGTGCCGTGGAAAGTTCAAAACAATTCTGCTGCCGAGACGGCCAATGTTTAACAAAATACTATGTAGGTATAAAAGCAAATTGCAGAGGCACGTAGAAAATGTCGCTATTCTACTTCTCACTTTATAATGAGTTAACTAATGTAGAGCACATATTATTAACAAATTGCCATCGTTTTTAAACCACACGTATTCAATTGGAAAATTCGTTGCAAACGATTTTTAGACACACTCGTATAGTAAAATTTACTACGAAATTCATTCTTCATTTTAAATCAACCTTATTATAAAGACTGTTGACTTGCAATATTCTAACTATGTTAAATAGAAATACGGAGATATTAAATTGAGTTAATTTAGAAGAACAACTTAATTAATAATGGATGTGATGTTTCTCTGGTTACAATAACTAATAATAATATTAGCAACATATATGTATATCTCCGACTGCACAGAGCCTCTAGACAAGTGGCATAAACGGTAGTCGAATCGAATAGTCAAAAAAGCAAATGTATGGAATTTGACGTAAGTTTACGTTATAATGTCGCAAACTTACGTCAAATCCCATCCATTTTCATTTTTGACTTTCCGCTTCGACTACCGTTTATGCGGTCTTGCACTTGTCTAGAGGGTCAGGTCTTTCCCCCCTCTATCAAGAGGGCTGAGGGAGTTTTAGGCCTTAATACACACACGCTGGCCAAATGCGGTTTGATGGATCAGACAAGACTTTAGAATTTCTTCTAAGACATGTGGGTTTCCTCACGATGTCGTTCCCTCGCCGTTAGTAGATGGTAAATCATATGATTAATACGTGTCAATTTCAGAAACTGAAATTGACATTGGTTTGAAACCTGGGTTTGAACTCAAACCTCGTGTGAACAAGTTGGTTACTCTTCCACTCGGCTACCATCGCTTAATTGAGAGAGAGAGAATAAATTGAGTTAATACAGAAGTAAAACATAATTCGTGATTAATGTACTGTTCGTCTGGTTAAAATAATTACCAAATGTAATCTTGTTATACGTTTAGTGAAGCGTATCATGGAACTAGCTAGTAAGTATGTATGTATCGTAAACGGTTGTTGGCGCGACTACAGTTCAGTTTATCAACACGACGGAAAAGCGATGAAATCGCGACGATAAACCTGCCTTCTCGCCGGTGGAGACGGTCCTATCCACAAACATCATACAGGTTGCTTCAGAAATGTGGAATGATATTTGTATCTTTAGTATGTGTCGCCGTAAAATTGTAAGCACCGTTAATTTATAATAAGTTAACTATTTTCTGAAAAATAATCTTTTACTTTCATAAAAACCTTCTACATAGTATTAGAAAACTTTGAAAAATGATGAATGATTCCGGTAAAGTCGTTCTCAAGTTATGACGTGACCAAAGGAAATTGATATATCTAAGACAGGTAACTGTCGAAAAATATAAAAGACAATGAAGCATAAAAAAATAAATTTAGATTCTTTCAAATAAAAACTTGGATATAAAGACTTCTAAGACTTCTGTAATTAATATGGTCATGTTTTACCGAGACCCAAGTCATGCCTGCACATGTTGCATAGGTTAGCTTTGCTTAGTAAGAAATTGTTGAAAGTAGTATTTCATTCAACAATTTCTTACGGGAAGAATAACTTTTAGTTTTCTTGACAAATCACTTAAACACGACAAATTACTGGCAGATTGTACATTTAAAACGACGATATTATTATATTGTATTCATCAATACATGTAACAATAAAATTATTTAATTTTCTGAAACACGCTGTAAAATTTCTTACTACCAACCGCGCCGCGACAGCTTTCATTTTGTGAATTAGATAGTTGCTACCCTTTACGAAGCATAACGTTGCATATGTACATATGGTTAGAGTACATTTTACTCTGAATATTGCAATATATTTTCTCCACTAGATGTTATTACATCCATAAAGGATTTGCATAATTAACTTGTCCGCTACGCTACACTTCGTATAAGTGTCATACACAGATATTACGAACAAAAACTGGCACTAATTTACAGCTTCACGATCACAATCAGCCTTATGAAGCAAGAACAAAGAAATGAGATACTCAACCCACATAATAATGAGCTATTCGACTGAAATATAAACACCACACCCTATTAAAATTAAATCTACTTATATTCTACAAAATGTGATAATGGATTTCTGGGAATAAGAATTTTGGTAACATTTTCATAAAATTTACTTAAGTATGTAAGTAGATAACGTGAATTGTGTTAGGCATAATAATTTACTTAGGTACGTTTATAATATGAATACATTTTGATTTGCGTCTAAATAAGATATTTTATATACTTAGAAGATTTGTTTACCTCTCCATGGGATATTGCAATATGAATATTTTGTACAGAATATATAATGTGACCTCGATGGCAAATTAAGCATACAAAATTAGGCGCAATTTTGGCTAAAGTAAAAGCTGTTTTCGTTATATTTTATGGCGGGAATTTATTCAGAGGTAAGTGCTGGCAGTTATTTAGCTATCTATACGTTAGCCTCGCTTGTAGATTTACATTACGAGGACATCGCTCCGCACGTTATTGGAACCGTATACTTTAAGTACGTGACATTTTGTTAAAAATATACGTAGAATTTAGATTATGACATTTGATATTTATAAAACTTGTAGGCATGGAAGTAAATTAGTATTGAACATAGTTATTGCCATGATTGTTGGGCTATAAAATCATGAAATTACAGATCTTCGTGGAGTCAGTTAACTGTCTTGTACATAATGTGTCTAACTCTTACATACATGTCATCTCGCACATCACCTGTGAGGCAGGTAGAAACTATGGAACGCCATTTTTTTTTTATTCAAAAATACTTCATTCGCTTCCTATACGTTCATCAACTTTTTATTTGCATATTTTACAATTTCATGTATTGGGTACATATTAAGTGTGTAATATATATGTATTAGTCTTTATATAAATATATATTTATTTATAAATAAGTATTTAGGTTTACACGTAGTTTATGTAATTGTATTTGTACGTATATAATAATCAATAAACATAATATTATTCCCTCTTAAATCAATACTACATCTTTTTCTTGCACCTACTTCGTATATCTCTGCATCACCCTAAGGTTGGCTGGTAGAGAATGCCTTTGGCATTAAGCCCTCCATTGTACATTTAGTGCATAAATAAATAAATAAATAAGTTCTTAAAATTTGTACATACCAACTCTAAAAAGATTCATTTCAATACAATTATTCAAAAATATTTCACACAGCTGAACCAAAACTATTTACATACTTACAAATCAGATATTACATCATTCGGCATTTTACTAATGAAAATTTATAAAGAAAAGTGCTCAAAAGACTCGCCACATTGCCACGCAGGATCACAAAACTAATGAGTTGGCAAAGTCAAAGGTAACCCAGCTTAAATGTGTAGAAATATTGTTCGATTATAATAACGATATAATTAAACTGCCTCATACAATCCAGGCCCTTGTCAGCAATTGACGCCGTAATACTAAAACGAAGAAGGTACACTTAACTAAGCTGACATCAAAGTCCGTGTTGAAGTTTTGCCCTTAATTCTCCTCACGATGAATATAATATCATGTATACACCGACTTAATTACCTTTGGCGTGAAAATTAGCCTTCCTGGTAAATGAGTTTCAGTAAATTTATACCTACATGAGATGTGGTTAATAGGACTGTCAATACAGGAATGATCGGCCAATTTGGCGTTAGACCGTTTAATTTTCTAATAAAAAATATTATATTGCCTTATTTCCTAATAGTAATCATATGAAAATTGGAGCAGACTTATACACCATACTAATATTTTTATCTCGCACGACCATTACTAAGTACGGTTGGTTGTTTGTCAATAAAGTAAGCATCGTGTTTTGACTGCATCAGTTTACATGCTACCGTAATTGTATTTTTTGTAACTATCTGGCGATTAAAATGAGTAGCCTGAGTGTCTAGTTAGTCTCATGGCTCCACGTCAGCGAACTAGCCGTAGGCAAATTAGCTGACATCATCTTTCTAGCTTATTCATAATTTATGACTATCCTATGAGTTTGAGTTTGGCGATTTCAAACTTAACGGACAAAATTACTTTTTAAAAAAAATGTATGAGACAAAAAACTTTAAAAAAAATTGTAGGGCACCATACTAGCGAACAAGCCCCACTGGGGAAGGACTTCCACTTTACAGAAGACTACATCCAAATAACTACACACAGAGGTGTAGTTGTTTTCCTTTGTGTGAGTACGGATCTTCTGGCTCTTCAGCGCTCATTTAGAGTTGCTTGTTTGCCACTCGAGTAGTATAAAAAAAACACGTGTGGCACTCGGGGACTGCCGCGTTAAAGCTATTACATAACATTTTTTATCAACTTATGCAATTATAATTATTTATTTATTTTATTTATGCAGTATTTTCTTTCCTTTGCTTGCTGATTTTATTTTTGTTTCTAAATTTAATCGTGAAATCGATTCTTACTTCAAAGTAAATTATATCGTTCAAATTATTTCTTCGATATTTTTGAATCCGATATTATCAATACTACATCTCTAGATATTTTAAATGCTAGTGATCGCCCGTGGTCGAAATTCAACCATAATTCATTAAATTTTAGGCTACTATTTGACCTTTAATTTATTCTTTGCTTATTTTTTATGCTTTTAGATCAAAACCTCCTTACACAAATTTGACATATTATTATTGGCCGTTTAGAGAATTCGTCATTAAAAAAAGTATCACCGGGAGTGGAGAGGGGGGGGGGGGCGGTGTTAGGTTATTTTCGTTACGGAATTTCTGGATTTGGTCTCCACGCTCAAGGCCCGCGATAGAAGCTGCAATAGCTTAAAAACTAAAATATTTTATGATCTTACTTATAACTTTATTTATCTGTAGACATAGTAGTTAAATTGTTTGAATATCAATATTTAGTGGTATATCTTACTTATCGACACAAGTGTGGGTTGTTTATTGTAAGTATATTGGGTAAATAACCGATCGATCAGCTCTAAATGTAACGGGGTGCTTAGGTGTACGGAGTGCCCTGTAATTAAAGCGATTTAAACTTTATTATTTAAAACTTATTAACCGAGAAAGATTGGGGTGATAGGCTTATTATTGATAGCGATAATTATGAGCGCCTAACCTAATTTCGGTTACGACGGCTAATCTTGATAGAGACTAGCCACCTGCGCAGGAGATACTATAGTGCCAAACTTGCGCGCATACACAGGTTTGCGCGCAAGTTTGGCACTCTTTATTCTCCCATTTTTATAATCCGTTGGGATGGCATTTGACACAATGAGAAAGATTAGCCGTAGGACCAATGGCTTTACGTGATTTTACAGGTACGGGTAAACCCCGCCAATTTTCGAACTTCAAACATCTATTGTAATTATCTTGAAAATAAGAGGCGCTCATAGTCAATTGCAATCGCTGTTCGGTAAACGATCAGCCAGATAAGCAACCAAGGGCGCGGTAACCCTGTAGATGGGTAACTGCATAGTGATATGTCATCTGAGCGTCTTTGTGCTTCGGCGCGCCGCGGCGGGCACGTTCAACGTCGGTTCCGACTGGTTAACAGTCGTTAGATCACGATAGAGGCGTATAATATGGGCGATCTTAATAACTCTGTTATTAAGTTGGTCACCAACCAAACAATAATAAAAAGAGGTATTTTTTTGTAATAAGAACCCTAAAAGGGATTTGAACCAGAAACCTGGTAATTAGCAGTCACACTCAATCACCACTAGACCAACAAGAAAAACAATATACGAGTATTTCGGACCCGTCCCAGGTCATAAGTGCTGTATATAACTTCAACGTGATATACAACTAGGATCCGGTATTCATTTTGCTGCATAAATAAAGCTCACGTGAAAATAAAAAGAAATATAGTGTACCGGTTTTATGAAACACAGCCGTGTAACGTTCAGAATGTAATTTTGTTTTAATATGACACGAGATCCTTAAAATAGTAGGGTAATGCAGCTGCTATCCCAGAGGGCATGTTCGGGTATACTAGTACCATACAAATGTACCTCCAAGAGTTACGGTCTCTCGAAATTACTTCAGTTTAGTGTTCTAAAATAGAATAGTTATGAGATCATTTGGTAAAAACTCTTGTCGGCAAACATTTTAAAAGAGGTGAATTTGCTTTGGAATTGGAAATTGGCTACCTCGGTGACAGGCTTGTTTCGTGTGTCGGGTAACGTGATATTGTGTTTTAGAGCAGTATCAGCCCCTAGCTCGAGGCTAGAATTAATGCCAGTTAAATGACAATCGGCGTCTGAAAAGCTTTGTGTGTTCAACAGGGCGAAACGTACGCTTCACTGGCAAAACCTTTGGGGCAAAATACATGACAACGTAGCAAATTGACATTCTGTAGCCCTCTTTTTGTCTGTTTTGGACAGGGAAAAACGACGTGACGTGCGTGACGCCGTCAGGAATTTTGACCCCCCCTCTTTCCCAGATACGATGGGGTAGTCTGAACATGAGTGAGTAGAGGAAGCAAAAGAAGTATTTATTTCTAGATCGAAGCAATTGGCATACTTAATATAGTCTCTGCCTAAGCCGATGGAAGACAAGCATAATGACATATATTTATGTATAACAAAGCGAGCAGAAGACCATAGCCAAATAAAGATACAGTAGTGCAGTTGTGTTCCGCAAAAAGGTGCATAATATTAGTATTTTTATCAATGAATGCTTTGCAGATTCGCGATTATTATATATCAGTAACGTTATCCGTAATACATCGAATCATTCATGCTTGACATGCCACTAATGCCACTATGCTCATTTTACATTGATTGTTTAACGTAATATCACACTTTTTCCCCGAAGGTATGTATGAGCAGAGGTAGGTATATAACACGCTCGCTTCCTGATATTACATTCTATGTAACAAGACGTACTTATTCCAATATACCGGGCACAATTCCAAACACCGTGCTGCTACCCACTGAGACTTTTTTAATAGAAAAATTCAATAAAACTTTTCGCCACTCGGGACCCATGGCCTCAAGATTGGCCGTAAACATAAGTGCAAGCTCATGCCGCGGTATCAATTAGGCAGTTTACGATTATTATTTGTATCTCAAAAAACTTTTCTCCACAAATTTACACTTTTTATCCGTCATATGATGTTATTCCCAAGAGCAAGAGTTGTTTAAAAAAATCTAATTAGAAAAGAGACAAAATTACGAGTACAATATATATAATTATAACTCATTTTCCGTTATACGTTGAGGGAACAAAGTAGTGATAAAACAGATACGAGTCAATGGATGTAATGACCTCGCGTCCGTACGCGGTGCTCTCCTCAGGGATCACGTTTTGATCCAATCTTATTTTTACTATCCATAAATTATATTAGATACCCACATCTTGTGCTTACCCAAAGTAATTGTTTGCAGATGGTCACGCTATTATTACGAGGTGATTTTGGTCGCCAGACAATCCCTAATGTGAACAATATATTGTAGCATTTAATAAGAATGTGTTAACGTCACATAATTGGTGATTAAAGTTATATTCGTAGGCAGTATACAGGATATACATAGGTACTGAAAAGGATATATTTTATACAAAAAGGTAGTTGATATCAAACAAAGAAACTATAATGTCCTACTAATAGAATTTTGGTAATCATGGTTCATCTCGACGTAGACTGGCCAGGTGGCGATTCTCCGTCGAGATTATGAACGAACGCACAGATGTTGGGTAGATGTTATACTGCAGAAAGTGTGCGCCAACATAAATGCATTTATTTTTCTTTATTCCCTCACTCACTGAGACATCACGCGGCACGGGCTGTATCTAAACAAATAGTATATATACTAAATTTCTTGGCAAAAAATCCCAATACACATTTTTTCAGTGAATTCTAGACCTACAAGGCCGCCAAGTAACTATGTAAATTGTGTGTTATTAATGTACTATAATATTAATCTTTATTTTATGAATATGTTATATTTTATATCTTTATTATACTCAAAAGGTGTGTTTATGTTACGTGTGTGACATTTCGAAAAAGTGGTAACTGTAAAGTACTGTCGAGTGTTTGTAAAGAGCTAATATTATACCAAATAATATTTAAAAGTACGAAACAGAGAGAAGATTTTGCCTCATAATGATTGGGATTTGTAGTCTTAGATATGTGTTTTTACCCCAGGATGCCAATGCCACAATGATATAGAAATCTTCGTATAAAGACACATGAACCAACAAAGTAAAAACTAACTTATGGCGTGGTATTTATTACCTTTTTTGTAGGTACATACTATTAAAAGAAAGAAATGAAAATATGTGCAGGTAAGTAAATGTATCTGAAAGCAAGAAAGAGAAACATTTATTCAAACATACACAGAACAACAGCAAAAGCGATAAGCAGGCACTAAATATCATAGAACACACAAAGATCTAAATAAAGGAATCTTCTGGTTCTTGTGATTACAGAACAGTGAAAACTCTTTTTAACCGACTTCAAAAAGAGGAAATTATCAATTCGTGTGTATTTTTTATTTTTTTTTATTTTTATTTTTTTATGTTTGTTATCTCCACACATATCTCCGTCATTTATGGACCGATTTGAAAAATTCTTTTTTTGTCTGACTGGACATACTTCCAGTTTGGTCCCATTATCATCAAAAGAAAGTTCTGATGATGGGATCCATGAGGAATTGAGGGAACTCCTCAAAAGTTATAGGCACACATATAGCAATTTCAATATTTTAACAACTAATCAATCATTTGCATTCACAAAGTGTAATTTGGTGAAGTAAAACTGAAGAAAAAGACCACAGATGGCCATCTGAACTTTTCAATAATAAGTATTTTACTGATGGCGATTAGATAAGTTTCGGTTATTGTTGCTAAGCAACTATTAATAAGAAATAATGACGTGACTGAATTGCTACTAATCACTCCGGTCCAATTCGTAATATCAAGACCAGTTGTATTTACAAAAGACCAAGACTGAGTAAGTTTCTTCTTCATGTTGCATTTGGGCAACACTAATATGCTATTTTATATTCTTTCAGTTAGTTTGATTAACGCGCGACATCTAAATACGCTTTGTAACGGTCCAATGAATGACGGATTTTAATGTAGTTCTTTGTTTAAATGCTTAAGCTATAAAAGCTTTTTCGTGAAATTCCGTTTCGCCGTTCTAAAGTTATGAGCAATTTTGTCAAATAGGTACATAAACAAAATTATTTGCGAGACTAAAGTTAAATATTTTATTCTATTCGTTCTTTCTTGCCTATTCTTTAGCATATGTGACTGCCTTGGTGGTCCAGTGGCCGCAGTATGCGCCTGCAGTACACGAGGTTGTGGGTTCGATTCCCACACAGGACAAAACTTTGTGTGACCCACAAAGTGTTGTTCTGAGTCTGGGTGTAATTTCTGTCCGATAATTGTATATTTTTAAAGTCCCCCGCGACACAGAGCTTGTTCTCTAGTGCGGGAGTTGTCTTTTTAAAAGAGATGTACTCACTCGAGTAATTCGATTACTGAATGAACTTTGAAAAAAAAAGAAAACACTTGGTAACACAGCTAACAAGTAAGTACATAGGTACTAACGTATTTTATTTATTTCGTATGAAAGATCTACGTTACGATGCTCTGCAAATATTTACCATTTCAAACAGAACGGAACGGAACTGGAGAGAATAGAACACAAGAGAAAATAGAAAAAAGAGAAGCAAACAGAAACAGAAGAGAACAATACAAAACAAAAGAGAAGATATATATAGAATATTTTTTTCCACATAGTACCAACGTATTGTTACATGTAATAAAATAAATGTGAATGGTATACAAACCATTCACATTTATTTTATTAAGCGGTGGACGAGGCCAAACTAACGGAAAAATTATATTCGGGATTGTAGGGTCACACCATCTCATCCTTATAGCGATTTATTTCCGACTTTAATTTGAAATTTATAACATTTCAAAATACCTTAAAGATTGTCATTGTTTGAAATAATAATAAAATAAAGAAATTAAACGTTATAAAGACGTCATACCCAAAGACCGTGTCAAAGTGTACTGAAGGTAGGAAAAGACCGGTTATGTGTGGAGTATATTACAGCTACGAATGGAAGTGATCGTTATGGTGGAGTTGACATTGTGTGTCTAAATTCATGCGTGTATATTATGTATATATTGATTTGAGTACAGTTATAATTTTATTGTATTAGTTAAGTGCTACAAAGGATATATATCGTCTGAAAAAAGATGTGTACTTAGACTAAAAACGAAGTAGTACAACTCAGTTTGTGAGTATGTTTCAAAATATCATTAATAATTTCAATTTCGAGCACTCATTATGATTGTTTGTTTAGTCTCAATTTAGCAGTTGTTACCAATTAGTCACGGTTTTAGATATTTTTAGAATGTCTCAAGGGAGCAGACGTCAATTAGCATTGATATTAATCAGATTATACGCAGAGTGGCTCCAACTAGATGTACTATCGCCAAAGATGGCGGTCGACCGCTCATTGAATGTTTATTTATTTATTAAACACAATACGATATACTTAGGTACGTAAGATATAACAAAAAAAGTGACACAGTAAACTCACAAAACATTTTAGTTAAGCCATTCTGACCGTTTATGTCAAAATCGCTAGATTAAAATAGAAAATAGACTGCACGGTTGGTTTAGTGGTTTAAGTTTTTTATGAAGTTTTTGATTATTAGTACTTTCTTATTATTTTATATCCCTAAACTTTGTTGTAATACCTAGCATAAGTTACGCTATGGAAGAGCGGAGTCTTCTATCACAGGCATTGTTTGCTTAAAAGGAGGCTCCAATCAACAATTATTGTTGTAAAATTTCTTGGTATTGAAATAAAAGTTATTATTATTATTAAGTAGTAACTTTAACCATTTACCACTGCGCGGCGCGCTGTGGGTTCGAGCCTCACTCGAAATTGGTGTGATCCTTAATTTGTTGTGCTTTGCGTCCGTTAATTGAAGTTTGTGAAGTCCCCCGCGACAGAGGGCTTGTTCCCTAGCGCAGGTGTTGTCTTTTTAAACAACAAAACAAACCAATCGTACCTATATAGAACTTTATTATTAGATAGGGTCGCGCTTGACCACTATCTCGCGTGATGTAGAGCTTTAGCGTAGTATACAGTAGAGCACGCGACTTGACTGCATGACTCGCCATTTACAAAGCGCACCGTACTTATTGTAGGTTTTATCTCCACACGGTACAAATATATCGACAACAAACTGACACAGGTATCTAACGGGTATAAGTCAATTTGAGGATACAGCTGAATGGCAAACCTTTTCTCCTAACGGGGTAAAGCGCCTGCACCTGCATATACAAAAACTAAATGTATATTCCCTCTTATGGAGAATAAATCATTTTCATTTCATTTCATTTCATGTCAAGGGTTACCCAAACCCAATTACTAATGAATTAATAATGAAAGTCAATAGTTATGAATCACTATAGCAGATGTAGAAAAACAACGTCCGTCAATTTTCTTGCTGCTAGTTCAGTGACAAGGGTAAAGCTATGGAACGAATTGACAAGAAACAACAAGATTTTGTAAGTTTTACATTTTGATAACATGGAAACTCATGCAGGACACATAACACACCATACAATATATTATTTAGATAAAAGCTCCGATAAAATATTAATATTTTATATTGGGTCTGAATCTCGAGGGGACAAACTAACGAAACTATAAGTCTTATTAGTTTCTTCCTCATATTTCCTTCTACATGTAATTTCGATTAACAGCCATTTTATTTCTATATATACACATACGTATAAATGTATGTCTGTGAAAAGGTACACAAAAAAGGAATATCAAATTATAACGAACTGGAGATTTAAAAGAGAGGTAGTTTTTTTCCATTTGTCTAACTCTGTTTGTCCAGTTGATGAATCTCGCTGTAGATAAATTTGGCTGTCATTTTTCTACTTTTATGATGTTCATAAAACTTTAAATGTAACCTTAGTAATTGTAAATCTGTAGCCTCTAACTCCATATGGTTAACAGGCGTGAGATTTTTTTATGTATGTAGGTAAGGTTAATTAATAAATAATTATCATTTTATATCAAAATGTGTTTACCTGCATAAAATAATCTGTAAATCAAAGTACCGTGTAGTTGGATAGCTACATTTAAAATTCACTTCTTTCTTTGTATCCCATCTGGGTAAGAATCGATTGCCTGAGAAACTTTTAAGTGAAAGAGCAATTTTCTGACGGACAAGTTACCGAGTACGGTTTGCCATTGAACGATTTCCTACATTTCTTGAGAGCCCCCAACTGTAGGGCTCTCAAGTAAAAGATTGCCCAAAACAAACACCACTTACTACTTTATCGGTTGGCGTGATTTTCCCTGAAATTGAAACTCCTAATAGAAAATGAGTTTGATTTTATTCTTGAGGCCCTTTGACGCAACAATTTTGACCAAAGAAAAGTAATTACTCTTGGGGATCGCTTGACTAGATATTTAAATATTTAACTAAAGAATTTTACACCTTAAACAGAAAGAGGTAAGTACCTTTCTATATTTTGTGCGTGGTTTTGTATACACTGGACTTTTTAAATAAATAAAATATTTCTGTTAGCGACAACTGTTTGTCCATAAATATCCAAGGGTTCTTAATTTTTCTTCCATTTGACCAATATTGATATTTTTGTGTCTTAATTTAATATTAATATACTTCTACGATTGTAGAAGTATTAAACTCTTTGACAAAACTCTTTGAAAGAAGAATTCACTTGCAGATGACTAGATAATAATAATAACTTTATTTCGTAAACTTTGAGATAACATATACAACACAGATAGTCACCACAGTTCATATTGTGAATATAAACAATAAATATTTTATTAACTATATTTGATGTAAATGTAGGTACACAATATATTTCTCATATTATGTACAAATTTTGGTTCGTCTCAGTCTGTACGCGAAATATTTCTTAAAAAGGGATCCACAGTATTAGCTTAACGTATAGCTAGCTATCTATATGTAGATGTATTATCACTAAGCCCAGCTCTCTGTTATAGAAAGGGTTATTATAGTCTGTACCGCCACAGGCATTACTCATCACATTGAATACCTAGAAGTTATAGTAAACTAATTAATAAAGGCAACAAATTACTTATACTTGTTATATCTGTAGATACAATAAGGGTGGAAGTTATTGTTTATTTATTCTTTAAAAAGACAACCCCTGCACTAGAGAACAGGCCCTGTGTCGCAACGGTCTTTACAATCATACAATTCACAGATAAATATTTATGGATCACACAAAGTTGGGAACTGAACCCACAAGCTCGCTCGGGGCAGTGTTACCTTCACCACTAGACCACACGTGTAGTCAAGTGTTCATCATGTTGAGAGCATAAAAATACATAGGTATGTAGAATAATTTTCTTAAAATGTTTACTCTCACGTCATCATAAGATCGATAATCTCGGTGGAACGGCAAAAATCTTACGCAGGAATTTGTGTTTTATTTTTAAAAAGAGGACTCTTTGTCTAGGTTAGGTACAAGCCTAGGTAATTTATATGGCGAGGTGTAAAGTATTTTTATTATTTCCAAAATACATAAAATGTATTATGGAATACATTTTTGGCAAGGGTTGCCTTGCCAAAAATGTATTCCATAAAATATTTATTGTTTATATTCACAATGTGAACTGTGGTGACTATCTGTGTTGTATATGTTATCTCAAAGTTTACGAAATAAAGTTATTATTATTATCTAGTACTTGATCCATTGAACCATCCGTGTAAGTTTATTTTTAATAATCTATCAAAGTAATCAAAACATATAATAATGATCAATTCATCAAAATTATGATCAATTAGACGTAAATGTTACGTTTACAGTTTCAAATTAATAATAGCAACCCATATAATATATGCCCCACCGCTGGGCACGGGTCTCATCTCCTATATCAAGCGATCAGAGGCTAAATGGCTGACCATAGTCCACACACACTGGCCCAATGCGGGTTGGTGGACCAGATATGCTTTTAGAATTTCGGCTCACGGTTTCCCCACGATATATGTAATTCTTAACCGTAAGACTATATATTCCAATAAGTGAAATTGACTTTGTCAATAAAGATCAAGTTCGAACTCACACCCCATGTGTGACTAACAGTGTCATAGTATTAGTGAATATTTTTAAAACATTCCACGTATTGTTTATCCAAATTATTCAATTTATATTGGATTTTAAATAACTCATAACGTCCGTCAGTGTCACCATGTGGTCCGAGAAAATTATTATAATTGGCTACGCGACCTTTATTTGCTATGCCATTTACTCGTTTAATGGCAACAAAGTCCTTACGAAAACGTTTAGCAATAAAAGGGACTTTGGTTAATTAGGGTCTACTCTAGACCACGGCTGGCTGCAGCCGAGTTGAACATTAAGCTGAATATACATTAGAGTATTTACTTGTATCAAAACACCAAGTTGCCTTAAAGACGAATCCGTTTAATAAACCGGACTTAAGTACATTGCGTACTAGTCAATTTAACTGGTCTTTTGTTCTAGTGGTTAGGGACCCTGACTGCTAGGCTGACTGAGACCACTCTGTGTAATGAGTACGATTCTATCCTATCAGTATTCAGTCTATCCTGACTGGGTGTCATGCGGAATACATTTTTTTTATGTCTGTACCCAGAGTACGACATTGTGATTGGAAAATAGTTTACGTTTTCGTCGTCGATTACTATGCTTGATTTCTTAAAATGTAAATTTTTACTTTCAAAATGACTCGAAATATATAATTTCAAAATCAACAATTATGAGATCAAAGTACTCATAATGCAACGTTTAGATTATCTTAGTTATCGCTATAAGCACTAGTTCTAAATGAAAGGCAAAAAACAAAACGTCTTTGTGTTTGCAAAAGAAACTTTTAAAACTCGTACTAGGGGTAGGTACGTACGGTATGAATCTGGAAACGATTTATCCGTATACTGTGCACCCATTCAAATTAAGGCCGCGCTATGCGGGTGTTTGAGTAACAAACATCTGAACTTTCACATTTACAAACATTAGTATTTCATCGAACAAAGACAGAGTAAAAGATAAGATACGGAGTTAAAGTTGCTATGAATAGAGAATCCAATAGTAAAATGCTCACGTAACTGCCATGAGCATTTAGTGGTTGAGAGCATTGAGCATTTGCAGGAACGTTAACATTACTATAATGCTTTTTAAACTCGAGCTTTTACTTTTTATTGTAAGTACGCTGTTTTGGCTGCATCAGTTTGCATGCTGCCATAATTGCAATTTAGAAAAATGTTTAACTAAAAACAATAATCACGAGTTTCTTGTTCGTTCTACTCATGGAATAACTCTTGTCAGGGAAATAGCTGTAGATATATTGGCGTATATATTTCTTGAAAGCGAAGGCAAATTGGCTGACATCATCTTTCTGGCTATTGACTTTCAAACTAATGACCTTCATAATTGTTATTTTGTATCCCTAATTAATAAATTAATTTTAAGTTTGAATACTCTAATGTATACTCAACTTTAAGCGATACAAAGTAAATTGCCAGATTGCGTTAATTCCCGTGACCCGTTCATAAATCATGTAGCGCGGGTTAAAAGTTAATATGAGTAATTAATTAGCTAGAAACAAGCAGCTATGGTTGCAAGTTAACTGGCAGGTGGTTATTATTTTCTTTTTAAGTGGCCCTTTTAATATTCAAATAGGTTTTATGTAAATAGGCCAAATTCGTTGAACTGAGATTAATAGCAAAATATGCTCAAAAGAATGGTTCCTTTCAGTGGTCACTGAAACAGTATCATTCGATTATTGAAAATTGAATTTTCAAGCTGAAACCGTTTGCAATGAAAAAAAAACACTATGTAAATAATAGTACTACGGGTATTAATTATAATTTAAAAATAACTAACACCTTGGAAGTTATATTCAAAAATAACGAAGTCACATTGCCGTGCCGTTGCGTACAAACTGTCGCGTCCTTCAGGGTTCCCGGGCCCGATACTGGGGTAGAGATTACAATTTTCCGTCGAAAAAGGCTGAGTGTTTATCAGGAGTTATCTTACAGAGCTGGCGAAGCGTGTTATATATGCCTCTGCCTACCCTTTCGATGCAAAAAGGCGTATGTATTTAAAAATAATGTGTTACTGTTATTTTTTTGTGAAAGTAAAGACAATTAAATAAAGTAACCGTAATGTTTTGTAATTCTCGTACATAAAAGTCAAAATTTAGATTTTGTTAATTAAATATTATCTTTTTTATATCTAACAGTTTTTAATATCTGAAATCGAGAGAAAAAGATAATGCGTAAGGTTGACAATGAAACTACTGTAATAAGGTTTTTCAAAAAAGATCCTTAGGCAGGCATTGTCATTCGACTTTTTAAACAACTTATATAAAATGACTTACTGGTCATATTTAATCTTTTTTTATACTATTTAAAAGGCAAACAAGCAAACGCCCTGCGCCATATCACTCGCGCGTTGCCGACTCTGTAAAAACCTTTTAGCTCCTTTCTTGAAGACCTCCACGCTACGGTCTCGCGGGAAAACCTCGGCAGAGAGTTCATTTCCAAACTTAAAATTGTACGTGGAAGGATATTCCTTCGAAACCGTACAGAATTTTTGTACTTATTATCAACATAGATTTTATTAAGAGTTAACTGATGTTACTGGAAACCTATAAAAATATGGCCACGAAGAAAAAACGACATTAAAAGGACCCATTTCTATTTACAAACACTCCCCGGGTACACATTGCGCTTTTTAAAGATCAATCCTTATTTAATCCGTATTTACTTAAGCTACGAAGTACTAATAGATTCAATTCTTAATATCTTAATGCATGCGTAAGGTTTATGTATAGGAGTTTATAATAATGTACTTATTAGGAATTAATTTATATTTTGTGAGTAAAATTATGTGGTTAGTTTTTTATTGTAAGTATAATATGATATATGTGATGGAAATATTACAGTGCTAAGTATGTTTTTTGTAATAGTATTGAAAAATGTCTATTGAAATTATATCGTAAAAATTAATTAATATTGACCGCTTCAAATTGAAACTTTAATTTTCTTACAAAATTATGTGGAAAGCCTTTCTGAATAAAATTACTAGGTAAAGCACAGTACTAAATACATGACTCTTTTTTATTTAGTTTTATTTTATTTTGGAATCAATATTTTTAGAATACCACCAGCTTGTAATACACAAACTAAAAAGAACAATGTATATATTAGCATGCATTCGCACAAAGAAATTAATATTTATTTTATTTTATTTTTACTTGAGTCAGAATTTGTGTTTATATTTTTGTTTATTTATTCAGAAAGGCATGTCCATTTTCTTTTATCTACTGTCGTTAAGGTCAATTAGCGCCCGATTATTCGATCATTAGCTACAAAAGTTTAGGTAATTGTTTATATATTATATGCCTAATTATCCGAAGCCAATTGAAAATTAGACGATATTCAGTTATTTTATAAAAACCGTGCTTCAGTTTTATATTAGTTTTATCGCCACGGAAACTTTTAGTGCTATTATACTTAGACAGTATTAGTATTTTACATTAGATTTATATCTCATTACTACCCACGGGCATTTTATGTACAGTAAATCTTTAGTCAGTAAACAACTTTAAACTAACTACAAACCATAGCAAATAAAAACTAGGTAGATTAAGTAGAATTCTTGTTCTGAAGTTAAAATATTTTACTAAGGGCAAGGTGTAAAATAAATAGGTAAGTAGGATTATCTTGTCTACGCAAGTTCTACGATTAGAAAATAAATGAAAAGATGGTAATATATTACCTATGGCGTATGGCATCTTCGTGAACCCGAACACGCCTTGTAGATTTCATTTTCACCTAAACATTTTATGCCAATAAATATAAATAAAAAAAAAGTTTTTTTCGATGTGTGTGTATAAGTATATAAGTAAGGATATAGTAGTGTGGGATCGTGTATGAATCAGCCTATAAGTCACGCATGGTATTGTGTTTGTACCTATCAATAGACAAGTTTTCTGTAAGTTAGTTTGTACGTGAAGTAACAGTCACAACATCAAAATTAATGATATATCCAGCCTTCTAACAACCATTATTAAACTTGCTTATAAATATAAGCTACGATTGACATACTGAAGATAATAAATAGACAATATGACTTTTTAAAAATCCAATGATAAATAAAATTTATTCAGTATTCTCCGGTGTATTGTAACGATATTTGGATAGCTTAATAACATTTAAATTGTTACGAATATCTATTTAGCATATTTGCGGCGGCGCACTGTCGCTTACCACCATCATATTTTAATCACGTAATGTAATGCGAAAAATCTGTTTAAATATTATTCTACCTACATTTAATGGTAAACTATCGATCCAAGTACCTACAGAAGGATACTCCGAACGCCATTAGAATCGAAGTCATCGTCAGCAATTATGTACAAAGGCACAAAGCACAATACGATATCGAACAGACATGCTATTTATTTAATAGACTTATTATAATCGACCCATTTAGTCTACCTACACCATAGACACAATCGTCCCACTATAATAATATCGTGCAAAAATCGAAACAAACAGGCATTAGTTACGTACCTTAAAATTCACAGCCAATCTAAACAACTGAAAACTGACATCCATAAATATTTACATTCCGGTAGACGTTAGACGTGTAATAGCGTGGGTTACGGTGTTGGAGCTATAGACGACGGTGGTTTGTTGCTGGCGGCACGGCGCGGCGGTGGCGGCGGTGGCGGCCGGCGAGCTCGCTCGAGCGGCACGTGGGGAGCGGCGCTGCGCTGCCGGCATAATACCCGCCACTCATGAGCTCGACAGCAGGCGCGCGGCGCGGCGGCGACGACGAGGCGCGGGACGCGGACGCCGACTGACGCGCGGGCCCGCCGCCGCGCCGCCGCCACAGCTACCACCGCCCAACACCCGCCCGCGCTCCTCTAATTCTAATTGTTGGCCACCTCTGACGATCCAGGTCATCGTACCTGCATGTGAATTCTTTCCTAAACGGGAACCCCGGTTCATCCTTGCATATTTTATATTGTGATTCAATTCATACCGAGATTACGTACCTACAGTTTCATAAAAAGTTATTAGCGCATAACTTAGGCGGGCAGATTTTTTATTTAAAAGTGAGGGTTCTCTGAATTAGAAATAAGTTTTTTAAAGTAGCTATACAAGCCAGCTGCAGCGATGCTATAACAACTGGGGCCGTACCATTATGTCCTCAGGTATAGCGATTCATTTTTGGCCCTTGTATCCTTACAATATAATATAAAGTCACCTGCCGTTGTCTGTCCCCCTCTGTACGCTGAGATCTTCTAAACCACTAAACGAATTTTGACGAGGTTTCCAGTTTCATTCAGATTATTTCTTCCAGAAGGCTTACATGTATAATACATGCATATTATAATAGAGAAGCGGTTCTCTAGTATACATATAGGCTATGTTATGTTTCAATGCAAGGTTCGTCTGTCTAAGGCCTTAAAAATGTGTTAATAGAAAAGGTTAAGCTCATGGGACTGACCCCATGTTCGTATCTGAGAGGTGCGAGATATATATCTAGCCGTTGTTTTGTTGACTACACGAGGAAATGTGGCTTTAATTTATATATCACAACACATAAAATATAACATTCCCTCACGCCTTTTGTCCGTAGGGGTCGCAGAGGCTTCGATAATTATTTCTCTCCCTTATCCCTCTAGACAAGACAACGGTAGTCGAATCGAATAGAATAGAAAGCAAATGTATGGCATTTACATCGTGGATGAGCCCTCCCAAACGTCTTTATTGCGATTTATTTCTGATTTCAATTTGAAATTAGCAAGAAGTTTGTCTTTGTACGAAACTCAATGATACGGCTCCTGCTGGTCTAGTGATTGAGTAACAAACATCCATCCACACTCTCGCATTTATAATATTACTTAAAATAGATTAGCTACTTAATAAGTAGCGAGCCTATTACCACATACGGGCACAATTTTACTTCCAGGTTGATATCAGTGTTTTTGGCGGGAATACTGAATACGACCCGGATATTTAACCTATAACCTCGTGTCCTTCAGTCGTACACACGAATACGACATAAATAATTAACCCATTATGTCCAACTGCTGGGCCAAGTTCTCCCTATGGGCTTACACACCTTTGTTTTTGTTGCTAAATTTACCCAGTCCTACTCTGCAAAGGATTTTTTCATTCAGCTTTGCATGCGTTTTCTAGCGGTCAATCCTCAGGCACCCCTTGTGTGACAAACAAACCTTTCTCCATTTATTCAGTTTGCATATTATAGACCGACAGACCCACCTATCCCAATTTTTATTTAGCAAACAGAGACCCACTACACCGATACTATATATTCTTGCTCGTATGACTGATAATAAACAGGGTTTAATACATCGTTATTATGATTCAGTGAAGAATAAAAAACAAATAATATTGACTCAATTGTTGAAGAAATACGATGTTCCTGTGACATTTATACTTAGAGAATAAACAACTCTATTTCTATTATTGTTATAAATTACAAAACGAGTATGTCGGTTCGAAGATGAGGTAGATTTTTCGTAACGGGCTAGAATGGATATTTTAATTATACATAGCTCTTTGATAAATATAAAGAAAGAAAGAAAAATCATTTATTTAACGAATTACGACGCAATAATAATACAATATAATTAGCCTCATAAATAATTAAGCATAGAAATTACAAATTAACAATAAATATAAAAAACAATACCACGAGGACAATAAATAAAAAATATAAATATCTATAGGGTATATTATAAGACTTACACAATAACTACTGGCATGATTGAAATACGGTTTTGGAAATTTCGATAAGTAGTACCTACTTATCGAAATTTCCAAAACCGTATTTATAGAATGATAATGTAGAAGAAACGTATTAAATAAACACGAAATGCCTTTATATTCGATCGTTTTAAAATACGTATCAAAAGATAGCACCCGCAGTAGGGAACAAGCCCTGTGTCGCGGGGGACTTTACAAACATACTATTAAAGGACATAAAGTGGATCACACAATATTTTGTCCCGTGTGGGGATCGAACTCACAACACGCCGTGCTGTGGTAAATGGCGAGGGAACCACTAAAGCCACTGAAACGATTGTTTCAGTTCTAAATATAGTTTATCTGTCTAAACTAATATTATAAAAAGGAAAGATTTGATTTTATGTTTCTTTATTACAATTTAACTCAAAAACTACTCGACCGATTTCAAAAATTCTTTCACCATTAGAAAACTATATTATCAGCGGGTAACATTGGCTATATATATTTTTTTAATACGGGATTCTTACGAAAACTTAATAAATGTCCACCCGTGCGATACAATGTTCTTTGCGTTTCAATGTGAAATAGTTTCCATATTCTCTTTAGTTTTTATTAGAGATCAGTCCGTCAAAGTCATGGCATTTCACTCGTATATTCATAACAGTCAGTGATATGAAAATTAAGTACCAACGAAATGTGTAATATTCTGAAAATTATAGAATGTTATAGCCATATGTTTCCCGCTCCGCTAATTTCAGAGTCATACTTTTACGGAGTACCTACCTACGTATATTTTATTGTATACCGCTATCTATGACGTATTCTTTAGAGAAATACACCTCTGATAATTTGGTTTTTACAAAATGTTACTTACAATAATATTTAAGACCACGCCTTTTTTCTCGAAGGGGCAACTATTCAGACTATTTCCATGACTTTATATCAACTGCCTCGGTGGTCCAGTGGCCGCAGTATGCGCCTGCTGTGCACGAGGTTGTGGGTTCGATTCCCACACAGGACAAAACTTTGTGTAACCCAGAAAGAATTGTTCTGAGTCTGGGTGTAATTTGTTTACGTTAATTGTATGTTTGTAAAGTCCCCGCGACACAGAGCTTGTTCTCGTCTTTTTTTAATTAAAAAAAAAATTGTTTGTAAAAGTCGGGTTTTACAAAAAAAAAACAATGTTAAAATTAAAAATGTTGAAAATGAAATTTTCTATGATATGAAATGTTTAAATCATAGAAAATTTCGTAAAAATCGCATCATGAAATCACCGGATCGCTGCAAAACCTGTACTCACACTGGAACACAATTGGCTATGGCCTTCTGTAAGGTCCTTCACTAGTCGGGCTTGCTTTTTTTATAGTACCTCTCTTCATTTTATACTATCAATTTTCATACAAATTAAATTACTTGCATCTACATATTTATATCTTAATGGCTCGCACGCCTCCGCCGCATACCGCGGAGCAAAAATTACTTTTGAATTTTTCTATATTTTACAGTACAAATAATTTAGTCCTTTCTACATTGAAATATACTTTTTGGCAGGCTATTCTTTGTCTTTATCGATAATTACAATGGATTAAATACTATATAATAATAACAAAATAAAAAAGTTATTGCAAAAAATTAAACAATTTAATAAGGGCAATATTTAGTTGACAAACAGCATAGTCTGATTGAAATAAGTTACCGTTGCCTATTGACGCTTGCAATACCTGGGATAACACTTCTGTATTACCGACTAAACCATTATTACACACAGGCTTCGTGATAGGATATCCCTGGGATAGATAAACGTTTCCCAAAAAACATTGAAGTACATGATTATCAATCAGTCGTAAAACGTCCACTGCTGTATATACGCCTCTCCCAAGGATTTCCACAGCACTCGATCCTGAGCTGAGCCTATGTATCTATAGGCTGTGCACTGAAGCACAATAAACAAAAAATATAGGTATATTGTTTTTATAAATCCATTTTAGATGAACGTCGTTGTTATATATCATAAATAGCTCGACAAATTCCTTAAGTTTAAGAATGTGAGATGCCATCGAACATAGGCACGCAGGAATAGCTTACCAAGAATTTTTCAAACTTGAAGAGTACCCACAGAATATTTAGGCACGTAATAAAAGCTATATATGTCGTATACAAGGAGCCCATAACCCTTATAAGTTATTCTATTGTATATAAAAAAAGGTTCAACGTATTGTATAATTATGACCACTGATTTATCTAACGTAACTATGTATTTTTCCGAAGAATAAAGATTATTCGTCAAAATCGCGAAATGTAAAAGAAAAAGATATATAAGACAATGGTGAAATTATTTTGTCGAGTCTGTTTTTTATTATTCAGGTTCTAGATATATGATTATCATAATACCTACTTTTAAGTTGAGGTGCATATGTATGTATCTGTGACAATAACTTACATAATGGTAATTCTTTATCGAAAGAAAAATATCCGATAAATCCCTTGTTCGTTATTCTAAGGTAAAACCACAAAAGATCTGATTATTTTTTAATTCTGTATTCAATAACAAAAAGGCCAACATGAAAAAAGGCTGGTAACAATGTTACGGAATATGATAACGTCGATATTGTGAGTACAATATCACAATGTCTCACTTATGGAGATTCAATTTCACGCCAGAATCCCCCAAAGCGAATTTAGATACATCTTGTACCTTTTATTACAGTATTTTAACTTTATTTTATAGGTTTTGTTGGTTGGAGTCGTTTAAAGTTTTATACCTTTATAAGTACACGATAAAACAGTTACTAACAAAACCATTAACTTGTATTTGAGAAATCATAGTCGTTATTTTAACGTTGTATTATTTTAATGGCAATTGGCGCGCCCCTTTTACACCTTTTTAATACAATTCATGTACTAGGGAACAAGCTCTCTCTTATAGAGCCTGTGCAAACATACAATAACGAATACAAAGTAGGTACACCAAGACTCAGAAAAAAATCATGGTGGTAGCCTGTCTGTCTACCTGTGGCATCACAGTGCTTAAACATATAGATAGACAAACATTTCGTTTGTAGCTGTACATTTTTGAGAGATTCGGTTTAACCACTTCAGTTCTTTTCAACAATATTTTGGGACAACTCACACACGTTCATTCGGTCATCCCAAATTAGGCAGAGCCTGTAGGTACTATGGCAAACAGACAAATGTAAAAATAGTTATAATTTCTAAGTATATAAATATTGTAAATAAATTATGTAATTTATTTATAATTTTTACGTAGGTATTAATACCTATGTAGGATTATATTATAATATAATATGAATTTACAAACACCCAACAAACAAATTAATAAACAATCTGGAAGTATATCAATTCAAACTTCAAATAAACAAAGATTTTTATAAATCGATTTACCTATAAATGACGGAGTTCGGAGGTTACAATCATTTAAAAAACATATAGCCGTATTCTTCTTCTATCCTTTTTTGAAGTCTGTTAAAATATATTTTCTTAAAACGTTTCTATGAAACTTTTTTTGAGTCATTGACTGGAAAGATTACATTAGTTTCAACGTCAATGCTGTGTCAAAACAAAGCATTGACGTTGAAACTTTTGTCATATTTTTGTCATTGTCTAGATTCTTTGAAATTAGTTTGAATATAAATTGCTCATTTAGCTCTTTTGTGTAAATAAAGATTTTTAACCCTAGATACTTAGTTTAATGCTGTTTAATTTAACTTACCGTTTTAAAAGTATGTTGCAACTTTTATACTTATTCTAGCTCTTAAAATTATATTCAAACTATTTGCATTCACACAATAATGGACGACGAATCGAAACGACCATTGATTTGCATGCTATGAATAATTAATAATGTCTTTTCGGAAGAATGTTCGAACTAATGGCTGACCACAACATGATTTTAATGAAACCGAAACGACGAAACCAGAACGGTGTGGCCGGAACAGATTCTAAAAAATGTTAACCTATGTTATTTCACTCATGTGCTATTGTTCAATTTGATCTCCTACTAGGCAATAAGTTCTGGGCCGCTTAGGACTCGAAAATCATATACATCAAGATAACTCTAGGACACAAAGTACCTATGTGTGGGTCACACGAATATTTGTTCCGTGTGGAAATTAAGCCCAGTACGATGTAACTGTAAGATACCTACTATATTATTTTTTATTGATATTAGTCTGTACGTTAACGAATAAAGATAAGTATAAATAGCTAAATAAATTTCGGCCTTCGTTTAAATCGAAGCCGAAACCCAAATTCAGTTTCGGTAAAATATTATTTCCTTTTGACACTAGTTTCAACTGTGACTCATCACATCAAATCAAAGCGCACTGCGAACCTATTCTCATATCAACTGTTTTACGACGACCATTTCAAACTTAATTGTGGCATTTAGTACATAATGTTTCCAACTTTTACGTAATCTGACGATCACAGTATGTGTTAGAAGTAGTAACAATGTGTTTAATGTGACGCAGTGATAATCGAAGCCCCATTAACCTATCTATAGAACATATCTGCCGACTTTGTTCACTTGTTTGTGTCTATGATAGAGTGACAGATATATTTTATTTATAATGATGACCGAGCTGATAGTAAATAGACGTAAATATTTAATATGAATGCTTGTTAGAGGCTTTAAGGACTGCGGGCCTGGTCAGTTCACACGAGGCTTTTTCTTGGTCGTTTTTTGCGTAAGAAGTAGGTATGTCTAGATCGAAGTAATTGTCATACCATAGTCTCTTCCTACCCCAATGGGACACAGACTCGAAGATATATATGCATGTGATTTACTAGGGTATACGTCTTATTTTGTTTTATTTAGATCTTAAACAACATAATCAGACAGAAATTAACGCAGCACTTCGGTAGGTACCTAGTTATTTATTATTCTTTTACCATTAAATAAATTGTGGGAATATATCTACTTCATTAAAAATTGAGGTTAAATATAAAATTCCCGAGAGAACGAAACAAGTCCACAATAAAGTAGGCACCTTTCATAGGGCAAACTGTCCAATTCTAGGTGCGTGTTTTTGACAGTTGACCCGTTGTTTAAATAAATTGTATTTACGCTTTTTTTCATTAATAAAAAATATACAAAATATTTAATAATGCGAGTGGTGGTAGCTGAGTAGTAACGTAAATTAAAACAAGTACAAGCGAGCAAACCTGACTGGGGAAAGAACTTTAACTCACAGAAGACTAAAGCCAAAAAAATTACACATAGAGATGTAATAAAGTTCCTGTGTGAGGATAGGTCTCTAGTACTCATTTATGGATGTGTTTTAAAAGATACTTCTTCTTATCCCAGAAAAAAATGATTATAATATATACAAGAGCGTCAGAAGGGACCTCATAGCGGTCTTGGTTGTCACTATCCATTGTGGGCGGTGTAACGGCAGGAATTTTAAAATCAAAGCACACTTGTACAGTCCAACGTCTTATTATTTGTTTCCACAATAATTTCAAATAAAATATCACACAATTAATAAGATTAGACTAAATAAAGAGCCAATAGATTAGAAAGTGTCCTCGTCCGACCGCTGTCAGTAGATTGACAGCCGCCGTTCCTCGTGGTGACACGTACTACTCCATTCGGGGTTACCCGCTCTTATTTTAAGAACTTTTATTACAAAAACCAAATAAAACCTAAACAGTAATAACAAATCGAATGTGTAATTTATATCGGCGCGCCGTCACGGCCGTCCTGCATTATCACACGTCCTCGTGTGTATGGGTCTCATCTGCGGACAATAGACATAATGCTTTAAGCTATACTGCGCTCGGTCTCCCTGACCAATTAATAGACTCAACATTTTTGAAATGCTTCAAACAGTACATACAAGTCTTACAAAAGAAAGTACTAAGTGACATATACGTCGGTCAATCAACTAGTGCCACACAGGCTAGTTAAGTGCCACACAGGCTAGTCAAGTGCCACACAGGCTAGTCAAGTGCCACACAGGCTAGTCAAGTGCCACACAGGCTAGTCAAATGCCACACAGGCTTGTCAGTGCCACACAGGCTTGTCAGTGCCACACAGGCTTGTCAGTGCCACACAGGCTTGTCAGTATCACATAGATTAAAACGTAAAGCTGGCTGGCAGCTTAAAATGTAATTACTTACCATGGCCGTCATCGGCACATTCTGTCTCAATTTGATTTGTTGGAATTTCTAGTCCACCACTAAGTTCCAATGGAACGTAACATTCAGGCATAGCACGCACACGGTCGTGTGCGTACTTATATGTCCTGTTAGAGTTAAGGGCCCGTAGTAAATACCTGTCCCCATCCAACAGCTCAATTACTTTATAAGGGCCTTTAAATTTTGGGTCAAGCTTGGTTTGGTTACGCTCGTGGTTTTCGAGGAGAACATAATCACCTACTTCGAATTTTTTTAGCCTTGCTTTACTTTTATCGAACCTAACCTTCTCCGAAGAAGCGTTAGCTTCTATTGCTTGTGTCGATTGCTCTCTAATACGATTTAAATCAACTTCTATGTCATCTATTTCTAATGACATTAAGTTTAGAGGCCTAGCAACCTTTCCTATTAACAATTCCAAAGGACTCGCCTTTGTGACCCTACTCATAGTACAGTTAATAGCTAGCTGAATGTCAGGCAATGCATCTTGCCATGACTTATTATTATCTGCCTCGACAGCAGTCAACATACCTTTTAACGTGGACATGACCCGTTCTACCTGCCCATTTGCGCGGCTTGTGCCGGTAGCTATCAGATGTAGGTTAACATTGTGTGCATTGCAAAAGTCCCTAAACTCTTTTCCAGCGAAGCATCGACCCTGGTCAGCTATAACGCGTGTAGGAGCACCAAACAAAGACACATTGTATTTTAATGCCTCAATGGCACTATTTGTGTCTATGTTGCGTGTATGATGTAATATCACATATTTAGTAAAACCGTCTATTGATACAAAAACATACTCTTTCGCGTCTTTCTTGCCACTTAGTTTACCTGTTGCATCCATGTGAATGGTATGCCACGGGATTGGAATTTTAGGGATTGGGTGTAGTTCAGCTTGGACTTTCCCCGAATTAGACTTTGCCATTCTACAGGTTATGCAATTTTCTACAAATTTCCGAACATATTTGTTCATATTTGGAAACCAATAGTGGCAATAAGCCTTTTCCAATGTTTTCTCCCAACCTAAGTGCATAATATTTTCGTGCACATGGTTAATTATAGCCCACTGAAATTCCCTAGGTACGATTGGCAACCAATAACTTTTGTGATTCCTGTCAATTTTCCGATAAAGGAGACCGCGCCTAATTTGGTACGTTTTAGCAATATCACTATTAAGCTCATGTGCCTGAAGTTTTGTCATAATAGAATTAATTTCGTTATCCTTATGTTGTTCAGCCTGTAACCAGTGGTCTGAAATCACAGTTAAATTGACACGTTTTTGTTTGGTTTTAATGTCTGAACCCACTGTGGTTGGCAAAGGGTTGCGGGAGAAGAAGTCTACGTGGCTCATATGTTTGCCCTGTCTGTATACGACATCAAAATCAAACGCTTGCAGAAAACACCACCACCTGTGCACCCGAGGTGTAAGGTCAACCTTCGACTTAGAAGCCTTGACAGCATTGCAATCAGTTACCACTGTAAACCTTCTACCTTGCAAATAGTGACGAAAATGCTTGACAGCGTTCAGCACCGCAAGCGTTTCCAGCTCATAGGAGTGGTATTTTGATTCAGCGCTGGAGGTTCGGCGACTGTAATATTCAACTACATGCAGTTTGCCATCCACTCGCTGCATAAGTATTGCACCATAGCCTTCAGCGCTGGCATCTGTATGTAGCTCCGTAAGGAGTTTGGGGTCAAAGATCATCAAAACAGGTTTATCAGTCAAAATGTCTATTATTTGCTTTCGAACCTTCTCAAGTTGGGGAGTCCAATTGATTTTCCCTTTTCCCGACGTAAGCCCATAAAGAGGAGCTGCCTTTTGAGAAAACCCAGGTACGAATTGCCTAAAGTAGGAAGCCAAACCAATGAATTGGCGAAGCTGAGTAACATTTTGAGGCGGTGGAAGTTCAGTAAGGGCTCGAATTTTGCGAGGATTTGGTCCTATTTCACCAGCCGACACCTCAAAACCTAAAAATTCTACTCTAGTTTTAAGAAAATTACATTTCTTTACATTTAACGAAAATCCTGCATCGGTTAATGCTTTAAGAACTAGGTGTAATCGTTCAATACCCTCGCCTACTGTCCGCGATGGAATGATGACGTCATCTATGTAAACTACAGCGAATGACTCAGTTAATGCACCAAGGGCCTTATTAATGGCTCGTTGATAGACTGAAGGTGCATTACGAAGACCAAAAGGCATAGACAAGTACTCAAACTGTCCATCTGGCGTAACGAATGCGGTACGTTCTATGGAACTTTCTTCAACTGGAATTTGATGGTAGCCACTAGCCATATCTAAAGACGTAAAATAGTTTGCCCCCACTAAACGTTGTATTTGATCCGAAATAAGTGGTAGTGGATACCTATCAGGCACCGTGTTGCTGTTCAATTCTCTATAATCTACGCAGAGCCTATCGCTCCCGTCCTTTTTCTTAACTAAGAGAATTGGACTCGCAAAGGGAGAACAGCTTTCACGTATGATGCCAGCTGACAAAAGTTGTTTAATCTGATGGCGCACTTCCTGCTTTTCGTCTGGACTTAATCTATAGGGTCTACGTTGAACCGTGAGATTTTGATCGATTAGTTTAATTACTAGCTGACCCGTGCTAACCGTACCAGTGGGTATACCCTCTACGAAATTTGTAGAATATTTTTTCAGTAAAGAAACTAATTGCTGTTTCTCACAAACAGACACGTCGCACTCTATACGTTCGAAATTGTTTGCCTTACTACCTACGTCACAAATAGAAACGACCCTATTTTTTTTAAGAAAAATATTCTTTTCGTAAATTTCTATTGAAAATCCTAATGCAAGCAGATCCCTTCCAATCATTATATCATTTGAAATGCATGAATCGGGTACTACATGAAATAGTAACTGCACTGAATAACCCTGAATTGACACAGTAGAAAGAATTTGGATGTTACAATTAAGGCGCGCGTTACCTATCCCCAATAATGTTACTGCATTAAATTGTCGTTTGCCTGGAAATCTATCGGACAGAATTTGTCTTATTAAAGAGCATTCGGCACCAGAGTCGAAACAAAATGAAAACTTCTCACCGATTTCATCAAAGAGCTGATCAATGGCTGGTTGGATGGAGCAGACATCGACTCGTCGTTCGGTTCGTGCATCGCTGGCCTTAGCATCCACACTGGGGCAGCGCGGTGCGATGTGGCCTCGTTCGCCACACTTGAAGCAGGTTGGAGTAATTGTCTTCTTCTGCGCACCAGCTTCCTTCGACTGTTGAGGGGAGGCAGTTCGTGAAATCTCAAATCGCGTATTAGCAGTGCTGTCACGACTACCATTGCCTCGACATTCACTGATTACGTGACCCGGCTTGCCACAGCTGTAGCATCGCCGCGCATTCTCTATACGTGGCTTCTTTACTTCCACAGTCGGAGCAGTCTTCTCACTAGTCGGAGGTCCTCTTTTTCTAAAGGTAAAAGCCATGAGTTCTTGTTGCAATTTATTGCGAGTGTCAATCTCAGTAGTAAATGTTATTCTTTGCAATCGCGGCTCAATTTTTGAAGCATGTGCTAGAGTAAGCGCGATCGCAATCTGTTCTTTAGACAAAGACTTCCATCGCGCTAAAATAGTGCTCATAAATCGCCCGGCATACGCAGACAGACACTCGCCTTCTTTTGGACTACTATTGAGTAATCGCCATAAATTCGCAGCTGGAGTCTCAACAGTATCAAATCGAGCTAGGAATAGGTCTTTTAACTGCGTCCATGTAATCCCGGGAAAACTAGATTGGGCAAGCCACGATGACGCCGATCCCTTGAGTGCCTTGCTCATTGTGATTATCAATTCACTACCAGAAATAGGTCTTTCTTGTAAACATATGTCCACTGTTTCACACCAAGCGCGAGCGTCGTGCTCTGGAGTATCAGGATCAAACTCAGGTAACGTTATTTTCATATTGGATACACGTGGTTCTCGTATAGCACGTATTAACTCCATCATATTTTGTTGTTGCATTTCAAAAAGATATTTCCAACGTTCACACTCGTTATCTAGTGAAATATTAACGCTCTGACCTGTATTCTGTGCCTGATTTGTCGCAGGTAATCCCACTTCTGATACAAGAGCGTCAGAAGGGACCTCATAGCGGTCTTGGTTGTCACTATCCATTGTGGGCGGTGTAACGGCAGGAATTTTAAAATCAAAGCACACTTGTACAGTCCAACGTCTTATTATTTGTTTCCACAATAATTTCAAATAAAATATCACACAATTAATAAGATTAGACTAAATAAAGAGCCAATAGATTAGAAAGTGTCCTCGTCCGACCGCTGTCAGTAGATTGACAGCCGCCGTTCCTCGTGGTGACACGTACTACTCCATTCGGGGTTACCCGCTCTTATTTTAAGAACTTTTATTACAAAAACCAAATAAAACCTAAACAGTAATAACAAATCGAATGTGTAATTTATATCGGCGCGCCGTCATATATATTATAGGTATTTCACATTTTATAGATAAAATGTAGATATTAGTTATACATACCTACATTTTTAACAGTTGTATAAGTAAGGATATTGAAGAATAAACCACTATAAGGACGTCGTAGTACGGCCTCTTCCCCTAGACAGCTACGTAGCATACGGAGCCTCTACGCCGTAGACAACTGCGTAGTGGGCTACGGAATACAATATTTAGATGAATAAAAATTCTATTTACATATTTTGCCACAAATGTATTCGTTTGGAATTCAGCTGTAGGTACGAGGCAGTTTAGCTGCACTGGTTCCTGCTCGCTAGAAGAGCTTATGCAAAATTCGTGGCTAAGTTTTAGGCCGATGTAGAAGAAGATGGCTGCGTGCATGACTGCACTTCTACTGGTTAAGGTCACCTTGTCATCAAAACCACGCCAAGTATTGTAAGTTCAATTCCCACACGGGACGAATATTAAAATTTGTGTGATCTATAAATGTTTGCTCCAAGTTTCGGTGTATTTTGAATGTTTGTAAAGTCCCCACACATGACTTGTTTCCTAGTAAGGATTTGAAACTGACCGCGTCAGCTTAATTAACCTTATAACTCTATCGATCTGCGCATTATATCGTCGAGCTTTTCAATAGACAATAACAGTATTGTAAACATCTCCCTTTTCGTAAGTTAATTTATTCGTACTTAATTTGACAAAATAGGCATTCATCGAAGTTAGCGAAGAAGTTCGCTATAAGAGCGTTCGGATAAAGTTTATTTATCTTTTCTTACTAATATAATAAAGCTGAATAATTTGTTTGTTTTTTGTTTAAACGCATTTTTTTCTGAAACTATTTTATTGTGGAGTTATTAGCCCTTATATTGAGGAAGATAATATATAGGCTATTTGACATCACGCTACGACCCATGAGGAACGTGACAGTAATAATAAACGTGTACAGGTCTCTAGCGCTAATTTAATGATACGTTTTAAAAGAGACGTTATCCTATCCCAGGGACACTACATCTTAAACGCCTGGTGTATAAAAATGGGTCATCAATGCGCAATTGATACCCTGCTAACATCAAGCGGGCCGTATGCTTGTCTGCCACCCAAATAGTATTAAAAAAAAGTGACACGGTACGGGTTAAATCCAAATCTACGCAACAATCCACGCAGGTGACGCAGGTGAAACAGCGAAGAACAGCACTAGCTGTCCCCTGCTGTTTCACTGTACCGGCGTCAAATGTGTGCGGCGAGTCCATACGGGAGCGGCGTTTTTTGGTTGTGCGGGTGTGGCCTGTATGCGGCCACACTAACAAAATACAACTTTAATTTTACATTATTAGTACCTACTAACTAAACGCCGCCACCGTATGAACTCGCCGCACATAGTTGACGCCGGTGGTTGCTACTCGCTACGAATAAAATGTATAAAAACAGGTCGATGGCGGCATTTTGTGGCTGTTGCCTGTGGCCGGTTTGCGGCCACCCTTAGAACACGCTTATCTTTAAAACTAAGTACCAATCGGACTTATTTTTTGGCATTTAATATAATCACAAAAAAAACTGGTGGTGGCCGAGTGGGAAAGTAACAGACTTGCACGGTAAGGAGACCCGTGCCCAGCAGTGTGCCATATATGGGTTACTATTATTATTTAATATAATCACTCTACGACCCAAATTTTAACTTTTTAACTTTGGTAAAACCACGGTAAACGTCAAGTTTTCATATAAATCCGTTCCGTTGTTCACTGTGGCTCGTTGTGTTTACGTAGAGGCGCCACAAAACATTATTAACAACTCGTTTAATCTTGGATTACCTCGGCTTTGTTATATTATAACATTTTCCTACTACTACTGTTATATGCTGCTGCTGCCCACAGTATATATATTTTTTCTTAAGCCGATTACAGTGCTAGGGACCAACCCCTGAGCCTATAACACAAAGAGAAGTAGGGCAGCGTGCAACCGAGCAAGCCGATTGGGAAAAAAACCTCCTCCCTACATAAGACCACAGTCAAATAACTACATATATTAGTGTATAATGGGTTCCTGTGTGTGACTAGGCACACTAGACTAGACTAGACTACCATGATGTGTTAAATCATGAGTCATTCGATCGAGAAAGAGGTGAGGAAACTTTGTTTAAAAACGCAAAACGTGAGATGTTCGACTGAGAAAGAGGGACGGAGCTTTAAAGCGTGTATAGCTCCGTCCCTCTTTTTCAGTCGAACATCTCACGTTTTGCGTTTTTAAACAAGGTTTTCATATAGGGATACTGAGCCGTACGTTGCTGTTTGTCACAGGCACGAAATGCGTTTAAATAGTAACGTTATCCTATCCCTTCTTATATCTTTCTTTTAAGAAAGACAACTCCCGCATTAGAGAACAAGCTCTGTGTCGCGGGGGACTTTACAAACATACAACTAACGGACACAAATTACACCCAGACTCAGAACAACTCTTTGTGGGTCACACAAAGTTTTGTCCCTGTGTGGGAATCGAACCCACAACCTCGTGCACAGCAGGCGCATGCTGCGGCCACTGGAACCACCAAGGCAGTCATCTGCCCAACATCAGCCCTGGTGTAAAAAAATGGGTCGGTAATACGCAGGCGATACCTCTGGTATTGCAAGCATAGGTTTAGAATTTTTTAGCTACGCAAATCCTATATCTATGATCGCAAGGGTCCATAGGCTACGTTTGCCACCTAATTTGCATTAAAAAATTAGAATTAATATATAGAATGAAAGAAACAATAATAATGTTTTTTAAAAACTCACTAGGCTGACAATCGGTACTAGTCGGGTGAATGGCCTTTGAAGCCAAATATAAATAAAAATTGGTAATGACAAATCGTCATTACCAATTTTTATTTATATTTGGCTTCCACCCACATATTCCGTATCCGATCACCAGACGGAATACTACGTTTTGTTATATTAATTTATTTCATAATTTATGCATAGTATTGTACAAAGGTAGATTTAATGCCAACGGTTTTCTCTACCAGCCAACCATTGGGTGACTGCCCAGAGGGGCAGTCACCCAACTCAGTCAACTTGTCTAGAGAGACAAGTTCCATAAGCGGTAGTCGAATCGGATAGAATAGAAAGCAAATTTGTGGGATTTGACATAAGTTTACGATTTAGTGTCGTAAACTTACGTCACATCTCGCATTTGCTTATGCCACTATTGTCTAGAGGGGCAGCTCTACGATAACTGTGCACGTGGATGATGTGAACTCTCAATAATATCATGGCAGTTATAAATAGATTTACCTTCATTTGAATACATCTCAATTTCTATTTTAAATTAAGACGTGAATATACCGTAACTAAATTGTTTACACGAGTGTGTATTATACAGAATATATGGCAGTAGAGAATAAAGTAATATTAAGAAACATTGCTATTATTAGGTATAATAGAAAAATCAAATCATTATCTAAGGTGTTAGCAGAATACCAGCGCTGTTTCGCCATTTGACTTAGCGGCTGTAAAGCTAAAACCATTTTATCCTGGAACAAGATATAGTTATTTGTCAAAAACGATTATTTAGTTAGTCATATTATTTTGTTTCAGTATAGAATCAATATGTTTACTTTCTTTTTATAATAAAATCGTTTGTCCTGACTGACTATTTGCCCAGTTAAAACAAATAAGTCGAGAAAGATAACATTTTGGAATATAGGTTTGTTTTATAACGATATCCCTGCGAAGTCGTATTATTATACAAGTAATTTATACTGTATTTCACATAGCATAGGTAAATGTTAAACGTCACAGACGTTTAACATTTTATAATGAAGATGAAAGAAAATGATTGAATTAATCTCTAACCAATTGGATAATTGAATGATCAAGAGCCTAGAGTAGTAGTCGATAGGTTTTAATTTAATCGTCTATCGTTTTCATTGATCTATCTGCAAATGTCAAACTTTACAGTTTCATGCTACGTGAAAAATACTATAAACACAGTCCGATCCGTTGAACAGTACATATAGGTTCATCCATCTCAGCCATAAGACGTCCACTGCTGGCCACAGGCCTCATAGACATATAGGTAACTAATATAATAATATAATTTTAAACATGCGAATTTTATTTTGCTCAAAGAACCAACATTAAATAATTGAATAAACCGAGGTTTTTAGTATTACTTTTTTTCTGTAGTCGGCTATAAGGTTGAGGTCCCCCCTAGTTGGACTTCCTCACTCATGTGGTACCCTATCTATCTTAAGATGTTAATAAACCGTTTATCTGTGTGTGTATTATTGATTAATAGCTCGCGGATCGAAATGTAACTACCAGCTAATAGGTAACTAATACGGCGCACGCGCGTAGGCGTTAATGTAAGCAAATCACTCATGGTTCCCCTCATTATTTACAAATACAAACCGTAAATTAGTAGTACTTCAATGCAAATTGTTACTACACCATTATATTTTATAGTTATTAGTAAACGTCTAACAATTCTTTGTGTAGTTTTTATGTACTACAAAATCAGCTATAAAATTTTATTTCACAAGTTTTTCTCGTATCAAAACATCATTAGGCGTTTTCCACACATGTCCGTTTATGGAATCCGTCGGGTACAAAAACAAAGTTTCTTGCATGTCTGTTTTTTTTTTCAATTTAAATTTAATTTCACTTTCATGGCGTAGAGTTAGTATCTACGACTAGCATGAATAGATCCTAACTACCAGATATTTTTAAGTACTTAGTATTGAATTTTACAGCCCAAAATCTGGAATAGTGTCTGATATACGACAAAAGGCCGTATTACATGGCACCAAAGATAGTTCTGCTTATTTTTATATCACTTGGGTGGCAAATATAAATAAGGCCCTGATGTTAAGCAGTTACTGCTTACCAGAGGTATGGCTTGCGTGTTGCCAATCCATTTTTTTAACACCAGGGCTTTTTTTAAGATGTATCTATAAGATAGGAAAACGTTTCTTTCCAAACGCATCCCTAAATGAGCGCTGGAGACCTGTGCTCACACACAGGAACACAACTATACAGCTGTGTGTATTTAATTGGCTGTGGTATTCTGTAAGGTGGAGGTCTTTCCCTAATCGGGCTTGGTCGCTAATGTAGTACCTACCTAGGTAAAGTTTCCTCGCTTATGAAACAACGCTGCAACACGCTTGCCATGAAGTACACGCAAACTCGAAAAAAAAAGCTTGGCGACACAAATGATTGTCCGATGTAGAATGTGGGGGACCCACCTCAGTCGACGCCGTCTTGGTCATATCAGTGAGCAGAACGTTAATTTATATTTTATTTAGGACAACCAAGTGTTAATACATAATTAAAAGATAAACCTTTAGATAAAAAAAGCACATAGGTATTCAAATAAAATATTTAATCATTTTGTTAAATGATTAGGATACTGATTCTTTATTATTGTTGATTGCCATAATTATGTTACATGAACAAATCGGAATTGTTTGCTTCAAATATCTCGGAGGCCATGACCTAATGATGTGTGGATAGCGCTTTATTCCTACCCGAGTGTTAGTATAAATAGCTTATGTTGTAGCCTACATAGTATTTGTACGTTGTTTACCAGATTAGCTATTTTTAACATGCCGATGAATGAAAGTAAAAGTTGATCGTAGTGTACTAAATTTAATGCTACGTTGATTACGTTAACCAATACGTTATGATAGCAAATGATTCAACAATAAGAGGCCTATTGCATAGATCGGATTTTAGGAAGTATAGGAAAATTTTAAAGAGAGGTACGGCACCTATATATCAATATGTATACCTATATAGGTATACCACAGCCAAATAACTACACACAGCGGTTTTATGTGTGCACTCATTTAGGGATGCGTTTTGAAAGAAACGTTTTCCTATCCCAGGGATACTCCATCCTTAATCTTTGTTGTAAAAAAAAAAATTGGGCTGGCAAGACGCAAGTGATAACTTTTGATTTTGCAAGCGTCCATTGGCTATGGTAAAAGAAAACAGATTTGACTGGTCAGTTGGTCTAGTTGTTAGTGATTTAGAATTATTTACATATGAATAATTTTAAATCATACGTACCTAGGTCTTTTGATAGAGAAGAGGAGACCCGTGTCCTCTCAACTCTCTTTACAGATGAAACCCGTCCCCATAATTTCCAAAAAGTCAGTCCAGTCTGTTAACAGTTGTTAGATCACGACAGAAGTTTAAATATGGGCGATCTAAATAACTGGAAGTGAGCTATCCTAAAATGTTATTATTTTGGTGTCAAGGCTGTAGTTAAGACGTGGTTTAGATATAAGTATCTACGGTAATCATTCCATAGAAAAAACGAACACAAGATACGTAAATCGATGTTCGAAATAAAATAATGTAGGAACGCCCCGACCTTACTACGTTGTTTTTTGTGTGAGCACGTATGGGATTTGCCTAAACGTCATGTCGTTACTTTTTTCAGACGTAAAAATATATGGCTCGGTTTCTGTGAGCTTGCACGGCTAAAAGGCCTAGTGGTCCGTATATTAGCAAAATAAAAATAATTACTTTTAAATTAGGTATACTTGTTATTAAGATTTCTTACTCGAATTAGAGAATTTCGACTCAGGAAAAGAATGACATAACAACGTACAATAAAATAAATCTAATAAATACAAGTGGCCATTTAGATAGGTAGGTACTTGACATATAAATAAACTGTAGAGGTCTTGCGTATTTTAAAGAACGTCTACAAATCTATCCTAAAGCGAATAAGGGGTATCTACGTCTTATTTTTTCGTACGAGGCCTTACCATGACGTTCTTAGGTTCGATCTTAATGACGTCATGATATATAAAGAAAAGGTATGGTATATAGAGAAGGTTTTAAGAGCGGTACGGCACAATACTAGTGACGTGTACCTAAATATGTTCCTGTGTGTGAGTACCTACAGGTCTCCAGAGCTCATTTAGTATGCATTTTAAAAAACGTTTAGATATATCTTAAAGCCATGGTGTAAAAACGAGGGTCAACAACACGCAAGTGATACCGCTGGTATAACAAGCGTCCATAGGCTACGGTAACTGCTTAAAATCAGGCAGACTATGAGCTTGTCCGCCACTTAAGTACCTAGTATAAAAAAGGTTACGATAAACATTCAAAGAATACTGAACAAGCCCACACAAGAGCGCCATTTTTTTCTATATGTAGGTAAGGTAGGTACCTAATTCTGTAAATTATTATACACATAGGTAACATGTTATTGTAGTTCTGGATATAAGGCATCAATACAACAATTATTTATTTGTAACAGTTTACAATAGTGCTTTATGTGTGACAAGTAAGATACGATAATAGCTGTAGTAGTGAAACACTGTGCCACAGCCTCCAGTAGGATTTCAAGCGCTGTTAAAATATGTGACGTAGGTAGAATAAATCTCATGATCTTTATTAAGGAGAACATTCATTATTAGATGTTTGTAGTACCTACCTACCTACACAACATCATCTATTGTAATCTACACGTGAAAGCCCTATTACGATTTCTCAGGGATTGCCGCCCGCAGGGACAGGTTAGTGTAATAAGAAACAGGGACTCGGTAAAAAGCGGCGGCGCGGCGGGCGCCTGAACTGATAAACAAAGCACACGACAGACCAAGAAATCATCCAATATTATAAATGCGAAAGTAATTCTACGAGTTGGTTTGTTACCTTTTCACGTCTTAACGGATTTAATCAACATTGCTTGCATTCGTCCGTCTACATGGTCGTGTTATTGCTTACCACCAGGTGAGCCGTATGCTTGTTTTGTCTCCTTTTTTAATGAATTATCTCCTTATTCTAATTGAAAATAATTGCCCTCCGTTAAATTTTGACCTACCTGTCAGTGAAATAAAAAACAGTGAAAAAACTTACCTACTTAAAACTGGCTGCACAGTTTTCATTGCGTAGATATATTTGTAGTTGAAAACAATTTAATCACAATCTTGTAATAAACTATCCAAAAATAAGTAAGACCTATTTAGGAATTTCTTATACTGAAAGTGGCTGGCACTTCAGGCAAGTCGTGGCCTACATTAACATAATATGGCTAATAACTGTACAAGTACCTACTAGATACACGCACTACTAGATTTACAATACTAGATTTCTATTGCGTGAGCACTGTCTTTAGAGAGTTGGAAGGGTAGTGTTTTGTTATTCATAGGGTAGGTAGGTAGATAGGTACCTATTTTAACGTTTATAACGAATAAATGTAGGTAGGTACCCTTATTAAAGCAACAAAGGGAATGACATTTATTTTTCTATTGAATTAAATCTTGTAATAGTGATAAGTACCTACCTATAAAACAATGCATGCTTTAGCAGCTATTTACACGTTTGTTATAAAAAAAAGGAATTGTGGCTGTTCATAGTAGAAAATACGCTACGACACTCCGCCTTCAATATCCACCAGCCCGGCAACCATCGGTCTAGCCAGAAAGCGTTCCACGATTCGTAGGTCAGGCAGTGTTAGTTTTTCTGTTAAATAAAAACTGCGTTATCTATACCTATGTAAATACAACAGACATAGACAATGCAGTAAATTTTTCTTTTGTCTTGAAACAAACCGTGCTTCGGAACGTACGTTGTTGTCGGTCCTGCGAGCGCCTGATTTCTTTCCGGCTATGGGGTACATGTCTTAGCGCACTAAAATATGCAGTTGGCTAGAGTCCATTGTTGGACGCTGCGCTTTAGTCGGGCTTGGCACTATTATTATGTAGGTACTAAGCTCAGACAAATAGAATAAGATAGACGGAGCGTGTAGAACTCGCGCGTGAAGCCGCCAAAAGTCATACTAAATAGCAATGTCATACGTTTTCGTTTTCGCGCGCAGTCGATTTGAGCCGCTAGTGAGTACGCAGTCTAAACACATTTTGACAAAATATTATTATAATGCCGTATTGTGTAGTAAAACGTTGTAAAAATTCTTCAGAGCGGCTCAAATCGACTGCGCGCGAAAACGTATGACATTGCTATTTAGTATGACTTTTGGCGGCTTCACGCGCGAGTTCTACACGCTCCGTCTATCTTATTCTATTAGTCTGAGGTACTAAGATAGACCTATCCATAGTTTAGCCAGTTATTTCTCTATATTATAGATACCATAATTACAAAAAGCCTACGGTCCGCCTGGTGGTAAACAGCCATGGTAACCTATGGACGCTTTTAGTATCAGGAACAGAGGAACATCACTCGCACCTGACTACCTTGACCCTAAATCTTTTAACAGCGGAATTTTATGTTATGGGTAACCCTAAAACGTTAATTTAAAAACAGTTTTTCTTGAGCCCTGGAGGTCTTTACTCACGCATAGGACATGCACAACTACATGACTGATTAGTTATTTGGCTAGTCCATATGGTCCATCCCCAGTCAGGGTTGCTTGCAAGATATCTTACCTCTATAAATCAGAAAAAAGGGTTAAAACCAAATAAAAACACAACATCCCTTGTATATTTTAATAAATGAATCAATACGTATGAACACAACACTATCCACATATTTCACTATTACAAATCAATTATTTGTACACAAGATACCTAAGTAAAATTAAAATCAATGACAATATTTCAGATAGTGAAAATAGTCACCGATGGACACCAACTGCATCAATGTACAGAATGATGTTATGAAATATAATTTTTTCTAATATACAAACATTTTCAGCCATGAAAAACGTGTCTCTGCTCATGAGGACAGGCGTGAGTATATTCAGTTATGTACATATTTTTTGATGCAAATTATGTTTCGGATGCTTCCGTCAGTATACATAGAACGCTCTGCATTGATTGGGATCAGATGGTGTGCGAGTTGTCAGAAAATGTTATTATTATTATAATCAACTTTTACTCAAAATAATCATACTTGATCTCTTCTTGATGTTGAGTGGAAAATATTTACTATTCAAATGATTGACAATCTGCTTATGGTGAATGAACATGTTACAAAAAAAACTCATATTTGAGAATAAATTGTAAATTCATGTCTTATTACCATCATATTATTAACTCGCATTAGGCTTACATTTAGACCTGAAGCCTCACAGCTCTGTTTATAGAGATTGGTGCCCGGATATAACATAAGGTGCTATCAAGAGAGCTGGTTTCAGGCCTTAATTCAAACATACTGACAGATTTGTTGAGATTGTTTCAAGACGAATGTTTCCTTCACCCTTAACAGATATATCTTACCATTTGATTAGTACCTACATACATATAAATCTGACAAAGTAAAAAATATTTATTTACACAGCCAACATGAATTGTCAGTTTGATCTCAGGGGTTGTACGGGGAGTGAGAAAGAGGGACAGATCTATACACGCTATATAGCTCTGTCCCTTTTTCTCGCTCGAAAGATACACGTTTCACACGTCATGGTACAGCCTCAGATGGCAGTAATAAAACTGCCACCTAGGATTACTTACGCTTCATGCCTTTCAAGTTCATTAGTTTCACCCTCTTAATGTATTGCCAATGATTTTAATTTCATCACATATTTTTCACATCCTGGAAAGTGGTTATCGCTGCTCATGGACTTCAGCAATGATAGTGATACAGCAGGGCCGCCGCCTACCGTAGCTGTACCATATGAGTCAAGAGCGGTGTTTTGGGTGCTGTATGTCTAACTTACACTAATACAATAGTCCATATGTTTTATCCACCTTTCTTCCACTTTTCACCAGGAGTGTATTCAGTCATAGGTTTGCCTGATATGCCACAAGTACCGATACCTACTCTTCCCGACAAATTATCGGGTGATGCAAATATACTTTTTGTTCTTACGCCAGGTTTTTTAGCAGCTTTAGTATGAAATGAGAGCCATTTGTTTTTTTCACTTTCTCTTTCTTCCTCAATTTGTTTAAATCTCTGTTGTTTTTTCTGTTTTTTCTTTTTGAGATATTCTCTGTTGTAACCTTTGCCATGTCTGTAACAATTTTCATTACATTAAAAGTTATGATTTGGAACTAAAAACTCGTATTGAACTAAGTTTAGTTCTAAATCATAAATTTGTTCAGTTGAACAAATGTCAATTTGTGGATTGCAACAACTGCTAGAATGCACCAAGACTATGAATCTATGTGTAAATTACTCAAATTTAGTCTCATATTTGAAATTTATTCGCACAGGTTGCACTGTCATTACTAATTTGGTTCATACCTAACTTTAGGTTAAGACAGGGGGTACCTATCAATCAACCACTGATGTCATATCAAGTTCTGGTGGTCCGTTCGCAAAGGCGAGTGTGGGTGCACAGAGGGGGTTTTAGTGGGTATTCTGGTCGCATACCACCTTTAGGCCGGGGAGTTCAATATAACTGCCTTGCATCCCCGGGCGGGGCGGTATGCTTAAAGCATTTCCCCGCTACAAAAATAAAAAAAAAGAGTCCTAAAACCTATCAATCAAACGCCCCAGGCTTTTTATTGATAGGTACCCTGGAGGCTTCTAACACCAATGAACCTAATAAGTAATTATAATCTTACTCACTTGCTTTCATCACCACTGTGCGGTCTTTTCAAGCCTGTACCAATTGTCTTGACATCATCAATATTGACTACTTCTAAAGTTGTGTAGCCATCAAATTTTACTTTTAAGCTATCTGCCCCAACATCCTCAATAAGAGCCTCATAAAACCTGCAAAGAACTTCATATTAAAGCAGGATAATTACAGGCATGTATAGCCAATTTTAGGATCCAATCATTATCATATTGTATCATAATAATAACTCGCAGAACCAATGGCTGTTGGGGAAGAAAGGTGTGTGAGTGGTGAACACAAACTGGAAGACGCAGCGCAGGTGGTGCTCCAAAAAGAAGGATCAATGACCTGTGCTTAACTCAGCTCAAGGCCCAATGCTGTGAAAATCCATAGTGGACTCCTATGTCTGTTACTTAGAACGACTTTTGACTGCGATGACGATGAATGGTTCGAATAAGAGACTACATGTGAAAACGAAGTCTATGACAAATTAAACAGAAGACTGCAGGATGCAGAAAAACATGGATAACATGAGATTTGCTTCCAGAAACCGTCCGCATATAAATCAGCTTTTAGTTTGACAAATGAGCCTGTAACAGAACAAAACAGGGTCATCAGTAGCTATTCTTTTTATTTTTATTCTACAAAGGAGGCCAAGAAACATACAGCCTTCTTGATGGTAAACAGTTACTTTATAGCCTATGGACATGTAGTTTCTTTACCTACCTACCTACATAGTTTATATATTGCATACAATAAGAAATTAATGTACATCTTGTGATAGGGTTTAGCTGAATACAGTATGATGTATCTGTTTATATGGATAGAAACCCATTATACATATATGCAAAAGTCATAGAAAAATAAATCATATACCTTTTCTTGTATTTATTTTTTGTCTAATGCCCAACAATTTGATATAGTAATATTTCATTTATACTTACTGTATGTAGTATAAATAAAATATTACTATATCAAGGAGGCAGGTAATGCTTATTTATTGTTTTTACACGTGTTAGATAAAGAATTGATGAGAAAATAAGAATCAATACAAATACTTACTGGCCATCTGCTCTCCATTTAGCCAAGCATCTCTCCCCCACTTGCCATCCACATAAGTATTTTTGTGTAGCTTCGTCATCCTCCGCCTCCAACAGGGACGCTGTAACATCATGATCATTACTAGAACCATGAATATTAGACACTTTGGAGTCACCATCTTGAGTTTTTATAAGATCTTGTGTCAACTCAATTACTTCCTCCAAATCAGCCTTTAACTTCAGCAACTCCTCATTCTGAGCGTCAGTGAGCAATGCTGCTTCCACCTAAAAATAAATAATAGATATCAAATAAACTATGATATATATTCCCCCAGTGGTTATTGTTGAATAATGATTGTTTATTTACCTGCTGCAATTGTAACTTATAATTTCTTAAATCATCTGCCATTTTTGAGGTAAATGCTATTTCAATATCATAAACTAATTAACATTTGACCGAATTGTTATATTTAATGCAAAATACAATGTGATTACAGTACTCAATTCGACATTTTATTTTCTTCTCTTTAGCTTCTCTTTTGACGAGACTGAAGAGTCAAAGAGTGACGTTCTCTCTTGGTATATTCAAATTGAAAGTTCTAGTCTATGGTTAGTAAGTATTAGTGATGTAAAATGTTGTAGTTATTGACCTCTACAAAACTTCAATATTTAATTATGCACGCTGACTGATATAGTGGATAGTGTAAAGGTGGATATTTTGTGGTTAAGAAGCTGTTTCCGCTAAAAGCTTTTGTTACTTAAAATTTATTCGTTTTTTTTAGCCCAAGGAAATTCCATCACAAACCCTGGTTTTTATTTTTGAGCCGGCAACAAGAAAGTGATATCTGTTGTATTGCAAGCATCTATAGGTTACGGTTAGGTACTGCTTCATTGCCAACTAAGTACTTAGTATAAAAAAATACCAGCAGTTTTAATTTTGAGAAAATATAAATATTTCTTAAGCATGTGTCATGCAACTAGTTTTTGTAATTTATTTTATTGGAATGACTCAATCATCAGCGGATCTCAGTTTACTGCTGGGCCTCGGGCTTTCCATTGGAATGTACTTACAAGAAGATCAAGATAACAGCAGTGATGGTGTGGATTAGAAATCATAGCCAAAGAAGGAATAAATAATCAAGTTTTGGCTTTCTTAATCTTATCTAATGTGGAATAAAGATAGGCAATTAAAATTAATATATATATGTAAAAATAATTTATTAAATAAATGGTCCAGTTAACTTTTATCTTACAATTAATGTATTAATTGAATAATATTGTTTTAATTATGTATTAATATTAGTCGCTTATCTTATTAAATAAACATTATTATGATAAAAAATATATAAATATGTATTTACATTTCGTTAAAAATCAGTCGAAATTACTACAAATCTTAGAAAAAAAAATTAAAATAGTATTACAATTTCTTTAGTTCATTTATCCCAACAAATGAAATAATATAAAGCAAAATGTATTTGTTAAAAATTTGGAATGGGTCTGTCTACTGTTACACCGTCGGATATAGCCGACAACTAAGTGCTTCTTTGTGAAAGGTGAAAGATGGACGTCACCTACGAGCCTAGACTATTAAGTCTACATAAATTGAAGCCACTGAAACACAAAAATCGGAATGTTTCTACAAAAAATAAGTAGCTATATGTTGTAACTTGGAAGATATTGAAATTAATAAATATAATATATTAAGTATATTAAAAATGTACTTTTTGTTTAAGATATTTCAAGAAATTAAAATGAATTAAAAAAAATTGGACACAGTTCAATCAACCGGGATTTGATAAAATTGAAGTCATTATAGTATCACAAAATTTTATGCATTCATTATTTTCATAGAGAGATATAGATTTTATATCTAAGTTAATTTGATAGTATCTAGTGAATTAAAATTAATCTCGTTGTTTTATAGGTTATTCTTTTCAAATCGATCCATTACTTTACAATTTAAAATATGAATGTAGTCACTGGCTTACAGGAATATCGTATACACTAACCTTAATGTTTAAATACAGTGGGAGAGCAAAATGGGCCACTTATAAAAAAAAACTCAAATTCTATCTCTTAAGTTGGATCTCATACAACACATTTACAAAATTTCATTAAAATCGTTTAGGCGGTTTCGGAGATTAGCGTAAATAACATCCGTGATGCACTATTAATATGTATGAAGATGCATGCTCACACTGCGTTTAAACACCATAATTTTACTAAAAAGACACTACCGACGTTTTTCACTACTAGGTTTATTAGTAGGTAAAGTTTTTAAGTTATAATCAGTCCATTAAAACGAATAAAAAAACCACCATATTATGGATACATTGATAGCAAAATCTATTAGGAAATAGTGCATGGGTTTGATCGATAAAAATAATTATAGTATTTAGTTAGTTATTTGGTAAAACAGTGGAACTTTAGTAATTTTCTAAAAATATGTTTTTTTTAAAATATTGTAGTCGATATTAAAATAAGCAAACTAACCTGACTGCTAATTTTCTATGACAGTGTAAAAGAAATTGGTCATGATTTCAAAAAATATTGTATGTCAAACGACACAGTCACTACTAAAAGTCTACGTGTCAACCTTGAGCTTCACCATACAAGCAGATCGTTAGCCTAGTTTATTTTATATTACATATATAATAAATTGCACCTGCAATAAATCATCTGTATAGTTATAATATTGATTATCTGGTTATGCGAGTGGCCTAAAAACAATATTTATTTAAAATAAAAAAAAAGATGCCTGACATGATATAAACGTTACTTGTTTTTAACACTGTCATAGAGAATCAGCAGAAGGGAGCATTGAACAACTTTTATCATTAACTATCAACATTAACCAGGTGGCTTTGCAGCGCCGTTGACTGATGGTAGCGTCGACGTGATGCAAAGTCTTCGTTATCATCGTTAAGTCTCTCCTGTTCCAAAGTTATGTCTGCATGGACTGGCGTCACTACCAACTGCTCATATTCTAAGGGACGTTTTCTGTGAATATAAGAATAATGATATAATTTTATATTAATATTATTAAGCTGATTGATAGCTATCAAAGGTTCTCGAGTGGTAACCACGTACAGGAAAACGCAACGTGGGACTTCCACAAGGTGTACAGATGATCAAATCAGAGCTGCAGAGAAACACTAGATGCAAGCAGCCCCAGATTGGCCAAAACATGTAATAGAGGCCTACATTCAACAGGGACGTCATCAGGCAGAAATGATGTAGATGATATATAAACATTAACATACTAACATACAGATTATAGATAAATTACGTCTAGACACATAATCAATAATAATCGTACCCATTGCGCAAAGGTTTGTTTTGCATTTATTATTATTGTTGGTACACTTTTATTAAACAAGCTGTTGTTCGCAGTCACTAACATTAAATTACCTAATATAATATGTGCAAGTAATGTTCCATATCAATTTCATGATCTACTTACCCAATCATTTGTAAGAATGATATCTTCACCCAGTGGAAGAAGCGGAATTCCGAAGCGCGTCCTGGCTTGAGCGCAGGATTGGCAGCGCCGATGTATAGCCACAACAGCCATAAGATTGTAAGGCAGCCAAGAGCGTAACCCCAGTGGACCAGAAACATGAGCAGCAATTTTATAGCTACCTGAAATTACAGTATATTTTGTTTATGGAGTGATAGTTTTCGAGAATCTACCTTTGGAAAGATTTTTTGAAATTTATGCATCAAATATATTCAATTTTAATTATATTTGGTATAAGCCTTGAGCCGGAATTAAATTGCAAGTTACTATTAAAATAAAACAACAAGTAATTATATTATCGGTTGTACCGAATTAGTGAAATAAGGCTTAAATAAAACAAACGGAATATACATAAGTAATAACATTTTATAGTAAAGTACCGCAAGGAGTACTGGTATTTTTCGTTGTAGTATGGTTTGTAAAATCATTTTTTGTATATGTATATTTGCAATACTGAAAACACCGTGGGTAATGATAGTCAACGATTACTTACCCCGATTAAGGAAAGCCATCGGTTGCACAGATGTGAGTACCAATTTTTATTTTTCGAGTGCACACTGACACTAGGTCGTCGACCATCACCACCGTTGGACATCCGACCATTCATTATAGCCGAATCTGTGGGCGATGGTGTAAAATCCTATAACGAAATTATATGTGTCAAAATTTGTTAAATAAACTTACTAGTTTTAAACGCAACTGTTAGATCTATAAAGATGAATTATTTTAACGACAATTTCATTTGTCGTCTATACGCGACAGCGTCGAAAGGTTAAGTGGAGTACAGTATCAACAATAAATTGTGTGTTAACGGGACTAGATATTACTTATTAAATAACTAGCACCATTTTTAAGACACCAGTTTTAGCAAATTTTATGCCATTTCTGTTTTTGTAAAGGAGACAAAAATATTATGACATTTGCGGTGCAAAATTTGAATCGTGTAAATAAATAAATTTATGTATTAAACTTACGCCAACATTTTTATGTCTGATTCTTTCAGGAAACAGTAGATCAAGATCACTCCCTGTTGCGCCATAAACTTGCGTGCTGTCACGTTGTGAACTACCCTGATATCTACAATAAATATTTAAGTTAAATTAATTTTAAAACTATGGTGATTTGGTTTGTTATTTACACTATGCCAATTTTGCACAGCCAGCTTCTTGCATAGTTTCTTTCCTTTTTTCGTCCCAAACCAGATAACTTAATACTTGATTGACCAAACTGACATCGTGTAAATAAACCTTTATTTGCGATGAGATAAGACTGGCATAACATAAATGAATTTATTATGAATAACAAAAATAAAAACATACCTCATTTCTCGTCTATGTTGCAAATCAAAAGTCTGAGCGAGGGCAAAGTAGGAATAATCTATGCTAGCGTAAGTGATGAGGAACGGCATAGTTACAATGGGTGCAAGTTGATTAATGTCACCAATTATTATGAATGTTACAGTTACTACAGCCACTACCACCATCGAGTATATTGGTACTTTGTTGGGACCTCTCTGTAAACAATGTTATATTAAAAGATGAGTACACATTAGCATTTTTAGGACAACTTTGGGCCTTGAAATACACGTACAGCTGTTTGTGCTACGTCAGATTTTTCTATGGTCGTTAAGGACCATGTAAATGATAAAAAAAGGGGCGAGCTATTGCCATATCTACATAATTCAGCTGGACTGCTATTGGGTATAATATAAAAAAATAATAACACTACTAAACCTGGGATTAAAACTCCGGTGGTCACTCACAATCGGTTTGAAACATAAGGGCAAGCTTATGTGACGGGAGCAACAAGGGAATCAGAAGCTGTGTATACATAGGTATATTTTATGTCAATTAAGAATTCGATTTGATAATAAATAATTTGATTTTGTAAAATACTAATGTTTTTAGATGAGTTAATTTATAAGTAAATTAAAATATAGGATACTAACCCCATGACCAAGGAATTCCAGACCACGTATAACTTTCTCATTGGCAATACTTTGTAATACCCTTGGTGTCCCATACATCGCTCCCAAACACGAACTCATTGAGCTAACATACAGGCCGGCTAGAAGCAGCACCGTCACAGCTGATATGTCAGCTGTTATTGAAAAGTTATTGAGCAATCCTTCTCTGGTCACAGTTGCTGCTAATGTTATTATGAACATCAAGTATAAGAATGTTCTGGAACAAAAGTTAAATGGTATTAATTACCCCTCAAGCTATGCATACTTCTCACAAAAAACCCATTCAATCGAACGGACCTCACGATTGGCGGCGAACATTAGTGCAAGTTTATGCCCCGTGCCAAAAAATCTCACAGAAGAACTATGAACGAGATAGTCTATATTTTTAATAAATATATTATTGTCAATAACAATCTTACCCTGTGCCAATGGCTGCCAAGGAGCCACTAGGTATATTAACTGAAGGATTCTTAAGATCCCCACTCATATTGATTCCAGCAAGTATACCCGTAATGGTGGGGAAGAACACACCAAAGCATTTGAACCAGGTATAATTATCCACATATGCAGGCCATGTATTGTTTGCTATTACACCACCTAACCACCCCTTGAATTCAGATTGAACTGTAATACAAGTTAATAGTTATTACTTTATTGATGTCTTCTACTAAGTTCTATTAAGGCTTACTTAGTTCCTATAAGGTTAGCGATTATGTAAAATTATATGATGATGGTTAAGAAATTGTTTATTATAGCATAAATAAAAATTATGTGGTTTACGAAAACTACATTTTTATTTTTTTTAAGATCTAGATAAGTACCTACTCATTTCACATTACAAAAAATAATAAATTTATTTAAGATTTTCGAATATAGTTTACCTTTGTTTAATTAAAGGTACTCTTTTTTATAAGGATAAATACAAAGCTCGTCATAAAATATATAATAGTTAAATTAAATAATTTTAAGTGTTCAATTAGTTAAACAGTATTTTTATCAAATTATAGTGGACATTGATAGCATCTTGATGTTTATCTTAATAACATTTTTAGATTTTTATCTGGATCAATTACGATTAAAATCACTTGAATTTAATTATATTAAATTCAAGTGATTTTAAAATTACACAAAGCATAGAGACATACCAGCAAGATTTATAGTTGCATAAGTCAGCTATACTCGACTGAGGCGTTTAAAGGGCTAGCTGTGAGATTGTTGCAATTTTTCATATTAGAACATTTCGATTAAACTGTGTAGTTTTACATAATAGCAATATATTATATAGGTGTGTCCACACACAGCTATACAATAATGTATTACAATCATGTATATATGCAATCACAGCAATATAAAGTTATATGTGTATTATACATAAATAATATTGTAATGATTAAGAATTATTTCCATAAAGTACTTCTCCATTCGCTTCAGAGGACAATTAAGTCACACTTTCATAAGCTTTTTTGACAGTTGATTTAGGAAGTATAACATAAGTAAGAAAATTTTAGCTGTATTGGAATAAAATAATGCATAACACTAGATTCTTATACTAAGTCATTAATAATAATTAAGCACATTGGTATTTTATGACGTCACACTCCAGTAATGCAATTGGCTTTGCTTACAGCTTACCAATAGTTTGGTCTTATACTTTTTTGCCTTCTACATATTAAAAAAAAACAACTTACATTTCTCATCAGTGGGTATAGTTGTGAATGAGCCAACAAAGAAGTCAAGTGCTCCTAGTAACATGACCATGAGCAGTGCAAATTGTAGTTTCACTACCCACTTGACTCCAGCTACATTTATAGTACCTAGTAGTAGCACTGCTGCTATAGCAAAGCCTCTGGAAGTCCACTTGAAACCGTCACTTTGACCATCATCAATTATGAAGCCTGCCATTGACTCGCCAAAACCGAACACATTCAAGGCACAACCTACAGCCTGTAAAATTTAATACAAATAGTTACTTCATGTTTGTTCAATGAAATTTTATCATTATAATAATTAGCTCATGTTTATCAGAGACATCTTAATAATAGCAGTAAAGAAATGATTGTAGGAAATAGACGACATAAATGTCGCTATTCTCAGAAACGCGTAATCAGCTAAGCGAATTACTGTGAGCCTAATCGCGCTATCGAACTTCTCACAGAGATTCAGTATATTATATACAGCCACCATCAACTGACCGTTGCCGTGCGCCAGGCACGATCACCCAGCCTAGTTGGAGGGTCCTTCCTTTTCCTTAAATTGTGTGGTAGCATTTACATAATAAAAAGTTATAAATATTATAGTACCTGCCCAAAACAATATATCATTCCAAGAGCACCGCCCAGTCTTGATCCTAAAGTATGTGCTATCAAAAAATATACTCCTCCACTTTCAATTCTACATCTTTCACATATTCCCACAGCTGATAACACTGAGATCAATGCCACAAAAACTGAAAAATAATGTTCATTTTTTGTTTTCATTTAATTGATATAAGCTATCGCCCGCGAGGATGTCGGTTATCGCGGTAAAAAGTATGTCTATGTCCCTATGTCCTTCTCCAGTAAACCATCTATCTCCTTGCCAAGTTTCATTATGATCCATTCAGCCATTTAGTTAACAAGCAAACAAGCATACGGCCTGATGTTGATCACGTTCGTGTTGCCAATCCATTCTTTTTACACCAGGGCTTTAAGATGGAATATTACTGGGATAGGAACACGTTTATTTCAAAACGACTTCCTAAATGGGCGCTGAAGACCTGTACTCACACACAGGAACACAACTGTGTTGCTGTGTATAGTTATTTGGCTGTGGTCTTCTGTAAGGTGGAGGCCCTTCCCCAGTCGTGCTTGCTCGGTAGAATGGTGCATAACACAAACATACCAAAATACGTACAAACAGAGTTACATTCGCATTTATAATATTAGTCTGGATTTTAGGGATGTTGGAAACTAATTACCCATCTAAGTTGTGAATCAAAAATATATTCAAGTGATCCAAAAAAATATGCATCAAGTTAAAAACTTTTTAATGCTACCGTCGAGAACAGCCGACTAATTAAAATATATTACATTTGTATTTGTCGGCTAAACTCGACATATGGCATTAAAAAGGTTTCAAAAATAAAATCATAGCTTTAGATTAAATACACTCATGGACAAATTTAGAGGAACGCAGTGAAAGTGTGGTTAGAATAAAATCTTATGGATATTTGTTCAGTTTGGTAACAGCTCAGTTCATAAATTTAGTTTTTACTTATTATTTGATCATTTAGCATCGCAAACCTCGAAAACCAAATGATCAAAATGACAAAAATGAACCAAGTTAAAAAAAAAGAAAAAAAATAACTAGGAAGAAACATTTTTAATGCTTAACTTTTATTACATTTTTTTCATAGTGCATAAAAAAGGCTATGGCGTGGATTCCAGTCAGTATTTAGTGTTGCCCCCTCGAGCTCTTCGCACTGCTTCCAGTCGCATTGGCATACCTCTAATCAGATTATCAATAAAATCTTGAGGGATTGCGGTCCATTCTTCCAGTAAAGCATTTTTAAGGTCTCTCAGATTAGCTGGGACAGGATTTCTTCTTTTAATTTGTCTACCAAGCTTATCCCATACATGCTCTATAGGGTTCAAGTCGGGCGAGCGCGCTGGCCACCCCATAACATTGATTTCCACGGCTCGAAGGTATTCGAAAACTACGGCCGCAGTATGAGGATGTGCATTATCATGCATAAAAACAAATCCATCCCCTATAAAAGGGGCAAATGGCATTACAATTTCTTCCAAGATCTCAGTTACATAGCGTATCGCTGTTAGAGACCCATTCTCAATGACGTAGAGTTCCGTACGTGCCCCCATACAAATACCTCCCCATAGCATAACTGACCCTCCACCATAAGCCTCTTTTCCAATAATGTTGCACTGAGCGTACCTCTCTCCTGGGCGTCTCCACACTTTAATCCTTCCATCATCAGGCTTCAGGCAAAATCTGGACTCGTCTGTGAATAACACTTGACTCCAAGCTTCGTCATTCCAGTATTCGTGATTGCGAGCAAAATTTACTCGAGCTACTCGATGGTGTGGGGCGAGAAGGGGGCCTCTAGCAGGCAAGTGGGAATTTATGCCTGATGATTTCAGTCTTCTTCTTACAGTTTATGTGCTTATCGTAATTCCTCGAACCTCTTGGAGCTTTGTTCTCACCTCAGAAGAAGTTAAGGTCCGGTTTCTAAGCACACTGGTAACGATGAACCGGTCATCTCTGGCCACCGATTTCCTTTTTCGTCCTTGTCCTGCGAGTCTCGTATACTGTCCGGTCTGCTAATACCTCTTGACAACTCGGTGAACCACGGATTTTGATACTTCTAATGTTTGGGCCACATGTTGATAGGTGTGCCCAGTTTCAATTAAAGTAACAGCCCTAGCAACTTGAGTGGCGTTTAGATCTGGCATTCTCAGTTTATTTGCAGTAACAACTTACCCTCAATACGATAAACAAGATAGTCAAGGCAAAAATTAAAACAATATCTAAATTTAAACTTAAATTCAAACTTAGCAAACATTTTCGTAGTAGGAAAGAACGCTTATTAAGCAATAATTACAGAAAAAAACAAATGAAATACGAAAATAATAAATTCCAAAAGATTGTTTTTTAAACAGGATTTAACAATATTTGTGGCCAGTATGTAGGATAATTACAATGTAAAATATTAAACCATTTTTTTTGCGTTCCTCTAAATTTGTCCACGAGTGTATAAAAAAATGTTCAAAAGCTTGTTTGCTTCACCCAACCATAATAAAAATATGCTATAATGTCCATATTCTCAAAAATGATATAAGACTAATAAGTTTTAAACCCACATAATGTTGTTTGAATACATTAATTTTGCATGCCATTATTACTATCAACTTTTCAACAACATGGTTCTAACATGTTGAATTACTAATTATACTAGATAAAACCTTTATATAATAAATGTAATTGTAACAAATAAAAGTTTAGCCAGCTGGAGTTAGGTGCAGCTAAAACTATGTGTACTTTGGCCTAAGCCTATATAATACTTTCTTATGAGTGTATGTCACTGAATTCCTCTTAAACAGCTAGACTAATTATGATGAAACTTTCTGCTGAACTCTCTCAATTGTAAGTAAGTCAATGTTCAGGAAAGACGTCTGTCAGATCTGTTAGCCTATACTAATATTATAAAGAGAAAATATTTATATTTTCGTATGTTTGTATATTTGTTTGTAATGAATGAACTCTAAAACTATCAAGAATCATTTTTTTAAACGAAAACCAAACAAAATGTCCAGTGGTGCGAGGCCAGGATGTGTCGCTAGTATAATATATTTTATGCAAGATAAATTCAAACACTTATAACGTACGTACCTGTAAATAGCACTATAAATACGGCATTAACTAGGCCAGCTTGTCCTACAATCCAGCCTGACCGCAGAAATACAATTACACCAAATATATTGATTAGACATGATGTAAACACTCCATCCCAAGTACCGAATAACACTGGCTGAGATATGAAGAAGTTTGACTTCCACCATGGTACATCACCCTGTAAGAAAAAAACGAAATAATAATATACTGAATATTAACTATTTTCTCTCACAAAAAATTTAGATTTCATTCCGTGTCATGTTCATTGTTACTGCCGCACTGCTGTTGTAGTTTGATGATGAATAGCCTAAAACCATCCTCAACAACATTGGCCTATCAAATGCAAAAATATTTTTCAAATCTGTCTAGTATTTTAAGAACTAGTATGTTCAAACTAAGTCTTCAGCTTCATACATTGATAGCTCACCATTTACAATAGGCAAAACATGGCTGTACTTCTATAGTATAGCTGTTGTATGACTATGGTAAGTATCTCATCTCATTGTATTGGTCACTGTGTATTGGACCCATGTCTTTACATAAGCCTCTAAAGGCTGGCATTATTTTTAAATATTTGGCCTTTGGCATTATAATAATTATCTCTCTTTCCATATTTATATTCTTGTGGTACTTTCCGTACCAGAAGAATATAAATATGGAGAGAGACATAACTATACACAGTCATCAAAACTTGGCAAAGCCTGTACTATGGCAACCAGACAAAGAACAAAGAATCAAGGATATTATTAAAGATTTGTCCTGGGTGGGAATTAAACCAACAACCCTCAGCTTAGCAGTCAGAATAATTAACTACTGGACTAGCAGGGCAGCAAACTTAAATTCTTATATATATTTGAATAATTATCATATTTTTTATTATCATGGTATTTAAAATGGTGATTAGATAAAGAAATATATGCATTTCGATAATGAGATCATATTCGAACAACGTTGAAAACATATTTACAGCTATGTTCTCTATATTTTGACTTTATAATACTATTGTAGAACAGGTATATCTTAAAGGAGCCCAAATAGAGGCCTGGTATATGCGTTGGTACCAATAGTAACTAAATTAATGAACATCTGTGTATAAAACATTTAAAAAATAAGAAAGTCCCACATACAAGTTGTGCTAGTTGTTGACTGCAGCTCTGCCCGTGTTGATGTTTGTCAACTCGATATAAAGTACCCTATGTCCTTCCTTAGGATAGCCAAACTTTATTAAGAACCATTCAGCTATTTACTCGTAAAAAGGCAATAGACAGACAGAGTTATTTTCGAAGTTATAAGTAGGGATTACAAGTAATGTAAACAAAGCATAGGTACCTGTATATCAGCGAAAATTTCATTCGCTCCTGATGCTTGATGTCCACCTGTACCATATTGTGATTCATTGCCTAAATCCACAAAGCCACCTGATTGTCTTCGCATTCGAGTTCCGAATTCTGGTTCATCGCTTCGAAAACTATTTATATCTAAGTCATTTCTTCTTTGGCGATTATTTTGATCCATTGTAATATATATAACCGTTCATGAGTAAATTTATACGGGAAACATCGGTGATCTACTTCTATTTTACTGTTTACTTTTATCTAGGTGACAGGAAAGTACCGATATTGAAAAAGTTGTATTTATGTGCATATATGTACTTTCTCTTTCTTTCGCCGGTGAGTTAATTATGGCTCTATTTCTTATTGTCTTGTAGATTATGCTAAAGGTTAATATTTTGCAAGTATTTCTAATTCTATTATTGGCGTTGACGTCCACAGAGTACTGAGTGACGTCTAAATTTTGTTACTCATCGAGTTGTGAGAGTTGTCATTATTGTCAACGTCAAGTCTTTTTTTGACATAAATAACAATATTATTGTCAATGTACAAACTGTAACAGTGGCGAATCAAACTCAAAATCAAACTCAAAATTCATTTAGGTTACAAAGTAACACTTATGAAGGTCATAAATTATGAATAAACCAGAAAGATGATGTCAGCAAAATTTTCCTACGGCTAGTTCGCTGACGTGGAGCCTTGAGAAGAACTAGCAAGAAACTCAGGCCACTCTTTTTAATCGCCAGATAGTTACAATCTTTTGTAAAATACAAGTATGATAGCATGCAAGCTGATGCAGTCAAAACACGATACTAACTATATTAATAAAATAAGGTAATCGTACTTAGTACTGGTCGTGCGAGAAAAAAAAAATAAAGTATGGTGTTAAAGTCGGCTTCAATTTACATATTGCTATTAAAGAATAAGGCAATATGTGCATAGTGACAATTTTTATTGTAAAATTTAACGTTTTGCTACTAAAGAAATAAACAAAGAAAAAGTTCAGAATTATCACTAGAATTCACAATGTGCCTGACGTCACAAATAAGAACTTATGTACTAAGCTGATTTATTGTAAATTAAACAAACAACTTTAAAATGCAACTAATTCCAAGACTTTTTATCGTTCAAATAATCATTTATTGTATAATAGCCCTTCCCTATATATAATGTTTACATAATACAATCGTTCCTAGATGGCGCTGTAAATCTCAAGCTGTCACTGATTTAACTGAACTGTTTGGCCCAGGTAAATATAATCGTCGTCAACTTCGAGTATAGAGCCGTGCCTGGGATTAGTGGAAAGAAAGAAGTTATATGCAACCTATCGTTTCTTTAAAACAACATCAGACTTGAGATTATTTGATTTGCGCGTTCCCCGGCGCAGCGCCGATGATTGCCCAGGTGCGCTTTCATTAGGGCCGGATTGTTTTATCAGCCCACCACTAGGACCAATCTAAAGTAGTTTTCCAGAATATCGAGAATGACTCAAAAGCTTATTATGAGGTTTGCGGGTAGTCAGATTCCAATTTTTGCCAACAGTTTGCCGATTTAAAACAGAAAGAAGAACATAAAGTTTAGGTTGTTATGTGGTCATACCTAATTAAAAAATATAAAATGAAATTGTTTATTTTATTTTATCCTTAAATTTATTTGTGATGAATAACATATTAATAATTTATTTTAAATAATAATAGCAACCCACTGCTGAGGGTTGGTGAATCAGACATGTTTTTAGAATTTCTTCTAAGACATGTCTGTTTCCTTACGATGTTTTTCTTCACCGTTAGCAGATGGCGAATCATTTGACCAGTACATAATTATTAACTCCACAAAGTAAAATTCACATTGGTAGGTATTGTCACCTGGGATCGAAGGTACTGCCACCTGGGATCGAACTCGCACCGCTTGCGAGCAAGTCTGTTACTTTCACACTCGGCCACCACCTCTTTTGTTTATTACTTTGCTTACTTTTTAATTTAAATATTTATGTTTATACAAGCTTTTATTTAGCTTGCAATGTATGTTAGTTAGTTTGCATGTAAGGTTCAAGTCTTCTAAGCTAGATTTGAAGCACTTCCCGGTGTATGATGGAGCTGAAATTTGGTATACCGATAATGTGGAGCTGGTCTGATGATGCAGTCAGAAGGTGGCCGTAGGAACTCTTAAGTGTTACTTTATATATTACACCCATATATTACATAAATACACTTAGAAATAAGAAATAAGTTTTTTTTTTAAATACAAGCTATTTAAAAAAAAAAAAACTTATTTCTTTTACGTATCATTAAACAAAGAATGAATACTTGGTTGTCCTATATAAATAAATAAATCCTACACCTAATCTCTTTTCGGTCTAGCATGAGGGAATAAAAAATTCACTTATGTTTGAGCACACACTTATGCACTATAATTTCTCCTTCACAGTTGGCATCTCCACCGAAATTAGCCACTGCGATCGAAATTCGGTTCTTTGAACTTTCCGATTGTTTTATGCACAAAAGATCTCAAAGGGTCGAAGACGTCGAAATGCTCTGGCCGCTAGGACAGTCTCTAACAAGACACAAATCGTGTTTTATTTGGTTTACAGTGCCCGTTAGGTTTAGGTACCAACTGTAAAATAGACTTATGTAAGAAAATGAGGAGGTATTACTTTTTAAAAATATGTTGATGTTGTAGTGTTGAATTACGAATAAAAAGGTTTTAAAGCAACTTCTGGTAACGAAGTAAAATAAAATCAGGATAGATCCGGGGCTGCAGATTTGTTAGTGCTAACCTTAGTGCTAACGATACCTACTAACAAAACTGCAGCCGTATTTACCCCCACAGGAAAGTAAGTAGGTGTTTATTCAACGCACCTACTTATTGTATATACTTTGCCCGAACAATGATCTCTAAATTAATATACTTAGTACCTACATAATTGCTTAACAGTTGCCTGGTTGCAATTATACCTATTGGCTATGCTTATAGTTGGGATTTTGCTCAAGTGTGAGTTGCTCCAAGATATTAGTTAGTTATTATATTGGACCTTATTTATAGAGATAGAATGCAACTTTTTATTTTAGACTACATTTATCCTTACTATGATTATTATCGTATAATTATAACCATAATTAAGCTTTATTTAGCTCACATATACCTACTGAGTAGGTACAGAGATGTGTAAGCTGAATAAAGAAAGAAGGAAGGAGAACAATTGGAAAATAACTTTTCAAATGATATTAGATATACATAGTCAATCGCTCAATCTTTTCAAAAGTAAGTTAAGGAAAAAAATTCAAGATTTTAAAGTAAGTGTACTTATTGAAAGTGTCTAGAAAATGTTTATTAGGTAGATATCATGAAGAAGATCGCTTTTAGCGATAAGGCCGCCCTTTGTACAGCTTCTGATCTACCTACTCTGAATAATTTAATTGGTGTGCAATAAAGAACATTCTATATATCTTAATTATCGCATAAATAAAAAATTACGAAGCCCATTTAAATTATAAAAAAGTGAAGTAATTTTTTTGTATGCTTCCTTAGCATTATTAAATACTTACGTATTTTCAATAGTTAATAACTACTTTATTTTATAAATGATTAAGCATTTTCAAAGCTACTTTTGATGGTGTTTAAACAAGACTGACCCCCACTACTTAGAGCGACATTGCTTTACCGCGAATTCCATAATGAGTTTGCAAACGAGCTTTGTGGCGGACACAGCCCACTTGAGGCTAGAGGACACTCAAATCAACCTTTTGAATTACAGTTTTGTGAGTTCTGAGTGAAGGAGTCAAGGTCAAGATATCGTAATAAGTATGTAAGTACTATAAGGCTTCAAACTTTTTTTAAGAATCAAATAATAGACATGATATATTTGCTCTTTTTATGATAATTTGATAATTATTTATATTTCATTTTACTTCAGCGTGTTGTTTAGCAAAGGTTCTATTTTGCCTTTCTGATGATTCGGCCAAGTGCCAGCCTGAGTCTTTAGATTTAATGAGGGAAATCAAGAGGTTCATCGACACGTTGACGAATATTACTGGGTTTCTCTTTAGTTACAGCGCTGCATCAAGCTGGGGCTTCCACAGCTTGATGCAGTACCATCAAAAACTTACTATTGATTTAGTGTTAATATAGATGTGCCCGTGCCTCGGAAAGCACGTAAAGCCGTTATACGGTCGTGTCGGATTTCCGTCCCAACGGACTATGAGAGTAGGAGAATATACACTTGTGTTTGCCCCCCGCAGATGTGTAGTCTTGCATGCGACCATGCTTGGCATATGGCTCGCCTGATGGTAAGCATACGCGCGTTGCCAACCCTTTAAAAACCTTACAACTTCTTTCTTGAAGGACCCAATGCTGCTTCGTAGGTACTCAATAATTACACATCTAACTGGGTTGCCATCCCTAGCGGAATACCTCAAGGTTCATTGCTTGGTCCACTCCTTTTCACTATTTTCGTTAATGACATCGATAAATGTTGCTAGTCTTTTAACATATTGTCTTTTGCGGACGACATAAAGATCTATGTAAAAATATCATCAGACGTTGACAGAAAATTATTACAAGCTGACCTAGTGAGATAAGAGGAGTACTGCCGGCGTAATAAGCTTGATCTTAACCCCTATAAAGCTATGTTATAATTGTAACGTATGCAGGAAAGCGTTCGGTTCTTATGTCTAAGTACATGCTGGGAGGCCAAGTCTTGCCTAAAAGTAATAGTATGAAGGATCTGGGAGTGCACCACGACTCCAAGTTAATATTCAATACCCACATTGACACAATGATCAGAAAAGCTTCTAAATCACTGACTTAAAAACAATAAATATATTATTTTGCACGTATGTCCGCAGTCATTTGGAGTATGGCTCTCAGGTGTGGAATCCTTGCTATGCTACTTACACTGATCAGATCGAGAATATACAGAAGAGATTTGTTAGATTTTTATGCTATCGTCAAAAGATTCCGTACCATTCATAAAACTATCTTTAGTTGTGTAAGAGACACCATCTACTACCACTGAATGAACGACGTCATATCGCTGACTTAATGTTTTTATTTAAAATTTTAAACAATGACTTTAGAATAGATAGTCCTGAACTCTTTTCTAAAATAAGTTTTAATGTTCCAAACAGTCCTCCAACTACAGGCAGAACAGCTATTTGGTGCGAGCTAGCAGGAGCTGTAATCGAATATGTAAAAAACATAATATAGATTATTTCTCCAGCAGTTTATCGTCGGCGCGAAAGAGTTTAACAGATAACTTTTTTAAGTAATAGTTTCAATTATGCTTTTTTTTTGTAATTATGTTTATATATGTTATGTCAAATTTATTACTATAGTACCTACATAAGCGGTTAGTAAGTGTACATCTTGTTGCTTCCCTTGTAATCTAATATGTTACTATAAGTGAAAACTTGTAATTGACTTACTGTTTCTATTCTATCACTATTGATATTGTTGTAGCTGTTAGTTTTCCATATCTTAAATAAATAAAGTCTCTCGAGAAAACCTCGGCAGGGGTTCATTCCACATTTTGAACAATTTTTCAGAACACAGCCGACAGGCCCCCTGTACAGGCGGTAAAACACACACACAAGGAGGCAAAGTCTCTCCTTAAACGTAGTGTATTAATACCGCATGTGAGCTTAGGATCGTCAACAATCCTTTCAGCGCGTCTTTGGATCGAGTCGAACCCGTTGGGTTAAAGCTGGTATCGTGGTGCTCCCGTCCAAAGTTGGCAGCAGTACTCCATGTGGGGCCGGACTTGCGCTTTGTAGAGCAGCAGTCTTTGGCCCGCGGTGGAGTACCGCTTTGTCCTATTGAGTACACCGAGCTTTTTAGATGCCAGCTTAGGCTTGTCTTCCGAATGATGTCGAAAGTGGACTTAGCTGGAGACGTTGACAACGAGGATTCCAATGCTCTTGACGTGGAACCATTGCAAATAGGGCTTTTATTTATTTATTTCTTTGTTGGACCTTTTTATAGCGTCTCTGTTGAGATTAGCTGCCGTGAACGAAATTTGGTTGAGAGGACACTATTATAACTTAATATGGATTGGTATTTTGTAGGTTAGTTGTAAGTAAAGGCGAGAAAATTCGTTTTACTCTACCTAGAGAGGTAGAGTTTTTTTTTCATGGTTTATTGAACGGTTTTATATGCTTTAAATTTTGCATAAGGCTTTTAAACTACTTCTAATAAACTATACATAAACATAAAACTAAAGTCCGATAGGACGGTAATCCGAGTCGACCAAAGAGAGATTATGCGTAGGACCAACGGCATCTTTTGTGAATATTTACACGGGTAAATTACGGGTAACTAGACCAACGATGCAGTTAAATAGCAACCTATTAGTCCCACTACTGGGCACGGATCTCATATCTCTATAAAGAAAGCAGCTGTGGTGGCATGTGTAGATTACGCCACCGTAATCCACACAGGATGGCCTAATGCAAGGCGATGTTCTACAGATTAAATTTATATTAATCAATGTGAAATTCACAATTCCGTCTGAAATCGAACTCAAAATGCTTAATTTTTCAGTCTTCTTTCTGTGATTATATCATTAGTAGCACAGCCCCAGTATTTGCAAACGAACATAGGCTATCGTAACTGCTTATCATCAGGTGGGCCGTATGCTTGTTTTCCATATAATTACTAGGTATGAAAAACATAAAATTGCGATTTTGCAAAACAACTTAGTTCTGATTCGGAGACATTTGCAATATTACTTTTTAACTATCGCGTTGCATGATAGACAATATTATATTATTATATTTTGCTTTAGATATTGGCAATTGGAGAGTGTAGTAAACCGTTGAAATAAATATAAGGGGCAGAAGACCAAAGTAAAGATGGGTGGATTTTGTGAGAGTTGACATGAATAAAAAGAAAGTGCTTACTCATAAAGAACAGATTTTTACTGATAAAGAAATTAATTTTCCGCCATCCAGGGAATATGAGAGTAGACATAAGAAAAATCATAGAAAATGTAAACATTGATCGGAAAACGATTGTCTCCGAAGGCATCCAAAGATAATATTAATTTTCTTTAGTAGAAACAAGGTAAAAGATCAGAATCTGTTAATCTTCTACCACCCCTCAAGTATTCCCATAGTGACAGGCTTGTCATTAATTTAAAATAATACATAAACATATAATAATGAATATCATTACGCACAGATTGGTGGATAAAGTGGAGAAAATTCTTGACCTATATTTTACAAGTTAAGCTGAGTCTCACAACAGTGTCGTAAAATTTATTCAGTAATATTACAATTTACCCCAAAAAGTACATAATATTGCAGAAAGGTAAATTGGTGGGTAAAATAGCCGGGAGTAGGGTCGGTACTTCGACATGGTTTCGGGCGCTATCTTAATCGTCCAGCGTTTAAGCATATTTATGTAGCAATAAGTTATCAGAAGCCTAATTACGGCCGCGAAACCACCTGTCCGCTATCATCTGTACATAGGCCTTCGCATATACTTCCGTACGTCTTACGCGCGGTCCCACCCCCGCGGTCCGATTGGTCGTCGAGGTGGGTGCGCGCGCAGTGGCCCTCCTCGCAGCCGGGTGTGAGACGCCGCGACTCCGAAGGAGCCGGTCGCGACCGTGATGTGCAGCCGCGGACAGTTCTGTCGCGACCACGTCGCTACGTTGTCGTCGCTTGCTACACGCGCCACGTCGCCGTCGCCGCCGCGCACTCGACGCGATCGCACATTTTCCATTTTCCACAAAACTGACACTTGATTTCGTGTTCCCTATAAAAATACAATACATTATCGTAACGTTAGAATTTTTAAGTATAGGCTTCGCTATTTTTCTAACTTTTAGAAAACTTCAAAAAAAGTTTAATTTGTGAAAGTAAAGATTTAGACATTTAATTGGTGATGTGATATGGCTAGGCGCCGACAGCATTACAGTTGCGTAGGGGTACAATGCGCGCGGCTCATGCTGGCTGGGTGCGCGTGGGCATGCGCGTCGCTCGCGTTTGTCGCTGCTGAGGCCCACGCCGATGTTGACACGTCCACAGGACTCGGGGATAACACATTAACTAATACAGGTACATTTAATTCCTTTCTAAACACAGGAAAAATAAACTTTGGTTATTTTTGTTGTAGTTTATTTTCAGATGCAGATTACCTACCTAGCACATACTAAAATAATTAATTAAAATAGCAAGTCTTTCCATTACTTATACCACTTGCATTTTAAAATATTTATATATATATTCAATGGATCATATATATATATATATATATTTAATGTAAGTGTAGTATTTATTAAAATAACTACATTTAATTGCGATACTGAGTTATTTGACTTCTAGGTTATCAATTGGAAATACTTAGGCTAAAGGTTACTGACTCAGAATATGATAATATAAAATGAATGTTAATAGTACTAACATTTAAAGCTTTAGTATTATTATGCAGAAACGAAAAATAAGAGAAAATTGGGAAACTACGAAAGCTACACACCCTGTACAAAGGTCAATAAAGGCATTTTGTGTAGATGATTCTTTGAAATTGACGTTAACAATAGTCAGTTACTTTAATCGAGCAGCAGGACTTTATTGTAGCGAGTAGAGAATTTTGTGTCTCTAGGAGAATTAGAGTAGCAATAGCTGAATCCATCATAAATTATTTAGAAATTAGAAAAAAGTTGGAAGTGTAAAAAGTATAAATAAAATAACTTTCTAACGACTTATTATTATTTTCTTTTTTATAATTGTGTAGCAAAAAGTTGGCCTGATGTTAAGCAGTTATCGTAGCCTATGGACGTCTGCAATACAAGAGGTATCACTTGCGTGTTTGCGATCTATTTTTTTACATGATGGATAGGAAAGCGTTTGAAATAAACGCTTTCCTATACGCATAACTAAATGAGCGCTGAGCACCTGTACCCACGCACAGGAACACAACTACATCGCTGTGTGTAGTTATTTGGCTGGTAGTCTTCTGTAAGGTGGAGGATCTTCGATATTTTGGCCTGGTCTAGGTAATTAATAATAATTTGTCAAGTTTTTAACCGACTTCAAAAAGAGGAGGTTATCAATTCGTGTGTATTTTTTTTTTTTTTTTTTTAATGTTTGTTACCGCATAACTCCGTCATTTATGGACCGATTTGAAAAATTCTTTTTTTGTCTGGCTGGACATACTTCCAGTTTGGTCCCATTATCATCAAAAGAAAGCTCTGATGATGGGATCCATGAGGAATTGAGGGAACTCCTCAAAAGTTATAGGCACACATATAGCAATTTCAATATTTTTAACAACTAATCAATCATTTGCATTCAGAAAGTGTAATTTGGTGAAGTAAAACTGATGAAGAAGACCACAGATGGCCATCTGAACTTTTCAATAATAAGTATTTTACTGATGGCGATTAGATAAGTTTCGGTTATTGTTGCTAAGCAACTATTAATAAGAAATAATGACGTGAATGAATTGGGCGCGGATTGCACAGATTAAATATTGCTTTTAATACCTACTTGACCTGTGTTCAGCCCGACGCTCAGTCGATTTTATTCGATTGTAACAAACAAATATTTGAAAATTTTACAACTTGCCGTACTGAAGTCGTTTTTTTTTTGTTAAAATTATATTATTTAATATTGAGTGAAGATGTTAATGTGATTAACTTGTTTAAATATTTAATCACAACAAGTTCGGATATTCTGAATATTTTCCGATATACGTAATCATGATAATATTCTACAACCTTTTTTAAAACCCTATGTAGATAGGTAAGTACGTATATTTTCTGTAGATGAAATAAATTGAATTTGGTTAAGCATTTATTAGAAATTCTATTTTTTTTTGTAGGGCTTCCAATAGGTATAGTACCCATTTATAGAGATTATATGTATTTTTCGAGTTTACGTTTAGACTATATTTCGGTCTGTAGTCAATCTACATATTAGGGAGGTCCTTCTACAGTTGGTCTTGCTTCCTCTTTATTTTGAATTTTGGTTACCTCCATGCCAACTCGATTTTAGCGTTAAATTTTCATTCGTCGGATACTCACTGAAGAGGCGTTTATAATGGTTCATTTAACTTAGCTTAATGCCTACTCTACACACAGTGAGAGACCTAACTAACAACACATAGTGTTCGCGTAGCATTTTCAGTCTATGAGTTAATAGCCATAAGTAATCCTTGGATGATTATTAGTAGGGAGGTAACATAATGTCTTGCTTTAAGAAGTTTACTCATGTTATGTTTGATGTAGGGCCTGCAAATGGTGCTGGTACCTATTGCAGTACAATAAAGAGTTTTCTAACTATCTATATAACTGACGGAAGGCCTGACCCTCTAGACAAGTGGCATAAACGGAAGTCAAATCGAAAAGTCAAAAAAACTAATGTATGGGATTTGACATAAGTCTACGATATGATGTCGTAAACTTACGTCAAATCACATACATTTGCTTTTTTGACTTTTCGTTTCGACTATCCCTTATGCCTCTTGTCTAGAGGGGCTGATCAGAAAGTCAGCGCTGCAGCATAAAATGCCACAGCATAGAGCTAAGATTAGGACCCTTTCTGACACCGCACATTATAATTTTTGTGTTCTTATTATGTGTCTATAATAAGGATTTATAGTTTGGTTGTTTATAGCGTATGGTTACCGGTTCGATGCGTGGGTCAAATAAAATTTGCATTGTCGGTTTAGAATCAGTCCGTATAGGTCTGTAATTGTGGCCGGTGAGTGAAAATTGGTTCACACACTATTACAGACGACGTAATAAATATGACAAAACGTGGGTGTGATGGATCTCTTCCAACCCCTCATAAAAATGTTATGTTATGTTAAATTGTTTTAAATATTTATCCATCAGTTATATTTCGTCAAAATGATAGGTGTGCATAATGATTATGAAGTTGTTTTTTCCGTCGGCTGCTTTTGCGATACGTTTACTTACGGTGTTTATTTTAAATATAAGTCTTTTGAAGTCAGCTTATTACAGTTTATGCGGATAAAGAGTGAATTGAAATGTTTTTGAAAATCTTATATCAATAATATATTTAAAAAATGATTAAATTAAGGATGTAAGAATTTATGAAAAGTTGCTACTAATCAGTATAATATGTATAGCAGCATATATTTTCACATAAACATAAAATAAGTGATATACCATCACGACTTTTTTCTTCGTAGTGGTAGGCAGAGGAGTATGACTCCAACGATTTTATACCTACATATTATGTTAGGTTTAATGTAACAGGGGCCGAGCCTATTGCCATATACTGAGTACCTACTAATATTTAATATTATAATAGGTGTAATAGCATGATATATATTAGATTGCTAATTAATAAATCTATAAATAATCGAGAATATCAAAAACCATTGTGATAGTAAACTTTACGAACACATAATTCATGGACACAAAGTACACCCAGACTCAGAAAAATAATTTGTGGATCACACAACATTTTGTCCTGTGTGGGGTTCGAACCTTCAACACTACAGTTAAATAATAACTTGAATTAACCATGTTTAAGTAAAAAAAAATTAAAAGCTAAATATATGTTGCAGACTATTTGCTCGGCTTTCAATCTTATACGAGTTATAATACGGTTATTCTAACAAAACGGTGGGCGGTTACAAAATAGAACAACACCTACTATGTACTCCTTATTTATGTACGTTCTTGTCATCATACAAATCTTGATTGACAGAAAAAAACTAACCGTTTTTATATTATATTTTCTTACCGTGAAATATTTTAGAAGTCAATGGAACTCATGTGTTCTGAAATTGAAATTATTAATGTATTCTAGTACTTACTATTTTAAACGTTGTTTAGTGTGCAAAAAAATGTTTTTACTTTTAAAGAGGCATACAAGATAGGCGGGTAACAATCGCACATTGCTTTTTCTGTAAAAACCTTTTAATATCCTTTGTAAAGAACTAAATAAATTACAGAGAAAAATTCTAATAGAAAACCCTGGTATTAAAACTTAACCCCATATACTACAGGAATTTTCTTTTATACTACGGGGCAAACAACCATACTAGGCATAATGTTTGCCTGATGTTTTGCCAATAGTATTGTACAATGTCAATATTATTGTAGTGTCATATTGAAAAGATTGATTCACACTGAGTATTTCTCGGCAGTTGAAAAACCTGGTGTTGGATATTTCTGTTCTGTTTTTACCCGCCGGATAGTAAGCAGTAGCCATAGTCTACGATCGCTTGCACACTAGGATATTACTAACAACACGCGTTGCCGGCCCTTGAAAGTATACCTACATTTTTTTTTGAAGCACCCCATGTCTCTTAGAAAAACCTATGCAGGGAGTTTATTTCATAATCTTAACGTACGTAGAAACAATTCCTCTGTAATTGCACCGTATGGGACGGTTGGGCAGTGCAGTTGGACATACCACTTCTGCGCAATCAAGTTAGTGTGTTTTAAACTAAATATTAATAATTATCCAGCTAAAGCAAATTAGAACAACTGCATAGTTATAGGAAAAACGCGTATAAGTATCGTCTTTTAGATGCAGTTTTCACAAAAATATGTCATGCCATTGTGTCCTTCTTCACTTAAATTGTCTTTTCGTAGACCAAAAGTCCTATAGACTTTACAAACAAACAATTCACAGACATAAAGTACCTAAACGCAGACTAAGAAAAAAATACCACTGGTAACTAACTATTATACTATCTGATTTTTAAAGCTCAAGAGCTTGTTTGTTTGAACGCGCTTATCTCTAGAACTACCAATCGGATTTTAAAATATCTTACCATTGATAGGTCAATTATTGAGGAAAGCTATACGGTACGACCCAAGGGAAGAAGCGATAACAACAATCGTAACATGGGAGAAAATTCAAATTTAACGCAGGTGAAACTGCAGGGAACTAGTAATCTAGTTCCCTGCAGTTTCACCTGCGTTAAATTTGAATTTTCTAGCTATTTGCAAGTAACTCGAATAGCAAAACCCAACACTAGCACATCAAACATTAAGCAGAAATATGATATTAATTCTTCCATTTCACTCTATAATTAACGCTACATAAAATCGTGCCAGTACTCGTGTTTAACATAGGCATAGTGATGCTAGTAATTTGACCAGTCGTAAATAACTCGTTTAACTGAATTACGCGAGTTGAAAGCATTCCTGTACTGTCGAATGCAAACCATTTGCACTCCCATACAAGTCTCGCGTGACCACTGATATGCAGGCATCAGCGTTCGCACTTCACAAATGAGCTTTGGATCAATTAAATTACGTTAGCGATTCGTTTGTCATTAATAACGTGTCAATCTTCATTTGTTATTACATGAAATAGCCATGCATTGTTATTGTATTTAAATGCTTTTGTTAATGTATGCGTGTGATATTAATTTTTGAAGTGTACCTAAACTTCCTTCGGCGCATTGAGCACTTTTTTGGAAAAATCATGAAACTCGCGTCATCGTCACCGAACGCTTTCCATATTCAAAAATAATAATTTGCTTAGCTTGACGATACAATTCACAAGGTACTTAGTTTTCACTTACATCGGCAAAAGATTGCCCCGCATGTTTTTTTAACACTGATATATTCGGTAAATTACGTAGGCTGCCTGAATGTAGTTAGGTTTCCGTTCATTATAATACTAAAGACACCACTTACCAACTTACCAACAGTAATTTTTTTTTTCAAATAAAACCGGAATCTCTTAATAAATCATGACATGTCATTGTGTTGAATAATAAAATTACTAGTTCAGATCAAAGAATACAGATGGCGCTACATGTGTTAAAATTGTAAGACGTTCAATGACCATTAAGTAGCTATATTCTAAAATTGATAGTATGATATGTGTTTCGTTACCATGGTTAGTAAATAGTGAAACTGTACTATCACAGGTCACTTTTTACAGTCACAAAATTCCGCCTTCGAGCTGCAGACTGCAGTTTTCATACATTTTATATGAGCTTACCGCAGGAGCAGTCTAAGGCGCAGGACACGCAGCTCAAATATAGAGACTGATATAACTGCAGAAGTCAACTGTTTGAGCCCGATCGTTGAAAGTCGATTATTCGATTTTTTCTGTTAGAATTTTTTCTGTAGCAGAATGAGTCTGAGATCATCATTTTTATAATAAGTATTTTTATTCTGTAATAGGTAATTCTGAAGATACAAGTTATTTGTTTCAAATCATTGAATTATATTAACTTGGTGAACATATGTAATGTACTAAATATTAATATCGGTAAGGTAATAAACGTCACCGTAAAATAGTAGGAGCACTGTTTATAATAATTGTAGCTATATAGAATTGTTGTAAATTGGCGATGATAGATTATAAATGATCAAATATTAATAATAAATAATATGATTTTTTCGGCCGTTTACATTTTTTCTCAATTTATAATTAGCTAACGATTCTAACAATAAACACAATACCTATATCTTACAAAGGACCAAAACGATTTGCGGCATGAACGAAAAAAAGTTATGCCTAACCACATTAAATTTGTCATACAAACCAAAGAACTAGCCTATAACGCCAGAAACCGCGTTTCCGCAAACCGCCGCGTTACGCTACGATCTCCCCCTAACACAAAGAGACAGAACTTTTTTTTTGCCTAGTCCGTTCATTCAATGTGAAAAGCACTCGGAACCACTGATTTCATTTTCTGTACAAACGTTATATTAACCTTGGGCTACTCTCCCTATTAATTAAAATGCAGATATCAGACGGCAATTGCCCCTTGACGCTTTTTTGTGCGCTGTAATGAACTTGGGTAGAAGGTCAAGGGCAATGATAGGTAAATAATTTTTGACTATACTACTTAGGTGGAGAACAAGCATACGGCTCGACCCTATACCACTGTTGTGAGTGTATTTCTGACATGAAGCTGTTCCAGTTTGTTAGATCATTGACAGACTGCAACAGACATTTGTTCAGTGTTTCAGTGGGGGTATATTTTCGACAAGGATTTAGTTGTTTGTGAAGCGGTATATGGAAAAAGCGATTAGTGAATGAATGATTAAAAATCTTTTAGTGATCTAATATTCTTGGTGCAGATCGATCACCCCAATAAGTCTCCCTGTGTAAATCAAAATGTGGTGAAAAGATAAATTTTTGATTATACCGTTCACGTTGTTCTGTAATATATGAACACATCATGCAAGGTAGAACATTTAGAACTTCCCGATGCAATTATTCTACAGTTGAGCTCCATTCACTGAAGTTCCACAGCGTGAACTACCGATAACGGGGAATAGTGTAACGAATTAATCAAAATTTCACCTCGGGGCCTAATATGAGTCATGATTTCTGGTGGCGAACAATAGAGGTGGAGGCGCACTCGAACCAAAGTTGAATCACTACGTACATTCGGAGAGTTCCTTTGTTACCGAACCGAGTAATGAAAGCGCTAGCTGATAATAATTTACGAACAGCAGAAGTGTCGCTGTTTAATGGCGAAAATAGGGGTCCGAGGAGCATTCCAGCGGGCGGCGAGTGACAACCGCGCCGACAGCAAACTAAAATAATTATCATCATTGTCCCTGGCCACGGCGAGCGCTTTAATTGTTCATTTACATTTGCAACGATGATACCAGTTCCGAACTATTTCGCCCGGCGTTTATTTTACTCTCGCCCGCTGCCGTGTTATTGTTCAGAGTTAATGGTCTGAAAAATAGAAATGATTCGCAATTTGTATCATGTTATTGTTGTACCTACGTAACTTATAACTATAATAACTTAATTTGTTAGTATGGGAAGATTAATGTTTGTTGCTGTTATGGATACTCCTAGGATTAAAAGTTTGTTTTACTAATAATTTGTGTTATAAATATGTAGATGTCTACACTTATCATAAAAATCATGTCTAGATTTTTCACACAGAAGTAGGGCACTTGAGCCACATGAAATTACGTAAAGTAATTTTATGTGACCCAAGATGTCCTTCCAAGCTCTTTAAGTACTGTTTTGTCTTGTAGCAGTAATTAAATCAAGGCGTAAAACGTCTGTTAAACTTAATAACGCCAGAATCAACTATTAAACACGTTGAACACTCACATATTATAATGTTTTCTCTGTGTCTAAGGGGCACATTGCTAATACAAAATGAAATTACAAGAGACACTGGTGGAGTCCTCCCACGGCATTAATTTGTATCAAGAATTTGTAGAGATTTAGCTTGAGCCGGGACGGAGTGTTCATCGCAGCCGGCGAGCGTTAACACTTATTAAGGGGGTGCATCCCTGCGACAGATGTAGGGGAGGGCCCGCCATTTGCGTAATGTCAGGAATGGTTACACTCGATTTAATAAAACTCCGACAGCATTTCATTCTGAAGAATTTAAGAGTCAATTCGTTTTAAACGCCACAGTAGCATAGCGAGAAAAAACCGTGAGCCGAAACGTGCCTCGAATACATTGGCAAGGCTTGGATTTCTTATCGGTAGCAATTGAGATGAGTACTTATGGCTTTTCGAGTGGCTCGGCTTCGTTTAATTTGTTGTTTCAGCGCGGAATTTTTATTAACGTCTCCCCTCACTTTACATTTTAGGGACGTGTTCCTTATTGGCAAGTCAAGGTGAAGAGAAAGTTTCACTCGTACCTAATTTTTATTCCCTTTGAGCACCTCTATGCGGAGATTGTGGATAGTAAATAGATCGATGACCACAGGGTTTGTAGCGCGTAGTTTGCGGTTAACCTGTTGACTCTCGTTGAGGTTTGTGTATGGTATAGGTAGTGACGGTTAGATACAAGTAACTATAATGCCACCGATTAATTATACCAGCTGTGGATAACTGGCTAGCGTTAATTAATCAAGTTCACGGAATTTATGTGACGAATTGTATAATTTCGCTGTATATATAAAGCTAAAAGTACGAAGAAAGTATATTAGAGGCTGTGGTTTTTATATCTCGGCTATGTTTATCAGAAGTGTTCATCGACGTTCACACAGGGATTTTTCCTTAGGGATGATAATAGGAATGCATAAAATTATAGTGTTATACTCATTTTACTTGCAAATATAATCACATTATGTCCAAGCTTTGTGACTGGGTTCAGAAATTAATAGCAACACAGAGCGTGTGTCGATCGAAAAACACAAGGGGACCACTCAGCAGATGCTTATCTGCACACGCGCTCTCTCCTACGATCACATTCTGTTTCTACAAACAGACCGCGACCGTGCCACTAAATATACTTGTTATTACTTCACTTATTTTTGCAGTATTCTTATATTTTATATAATAATCGTATATGATTAGGGAACGCATCTTTATTAATAAACCAGAATGTTTTTTTTTTTTTTTTATACTACCAAGTAGGCAAACAAGCATACGGCCCGCCTGATGGTAAGCAGTTACCGTAGCCTATGGACGCTTGCAACACCAGGGGTATCACTCGCGCGTTGCCGACCCTTTAGAAACCTTATAACTCCTTTCTTGAAGAACCCCATGCTATAGTCTCTCGGGAAAACCTCGGCAGGAAGCTCATTCCACAACTTAATTGTGATATCGATAAATCTTATTTTTAATGATACGTGATAACAAAATGGCAATGCACGTAATAATAATAATAGCAACCCATGTTTGACAGACGACGAAACTTCTCTTCTCCACCAAGAAAGCTAAAGAGGGTTTAGGCCTGGCCCAATGTGGGTTGGTGGATCAGACATGTCTTTAGAAATTCTTTTAGGACATGTAGGCTGCCTCGAATATATACCTACATTCTAGTCTTTTGATTAGAATGTAGGTATATATTCCGCTATGTGAAATTCACATTGCTACTACCAGTCAGGAACGCACTCACACCTTATTGTCAAGTCAGTTATTTTCCCACTTCACAAGACCTGTTATCTGAGGCCTGTTCCAAGTTTTTTGTTGCCTTTAAGAAAAAAAACGAATGTTCTTAGCTCAGAACTGAAAACTGTTGAGATATTTAGAGGAGGCCGATTTCCAATAGAGGCCATCTACCGGCTAGAAGATTTCGAAAGTTAAAAATACTTTTTATCACCCCTCTCTCTTGCATCTGTAAAAAAATTACGTTTTCCAATTTTAATTAGAATTTGTACAACATAAAAGCCACAAGTGCGCTATCGTCGTAAACAAACAAAAAACGTACATAATAGTTATCGATTGTGTAAGTAGGGGTCTGTACAAGGACATTACACGAAAGCTTATAGCAACATGTGGCGCGTAAATGTGACTAAACGTAATTAATGATTGATTGTAGCTCGAATCCCGAGTCCCGACCATACAGAATGGTCCGCACCCTCCGCAAATCTTTACTGCTTCAAAATACCCGTCCCCTGAGACTACAGCGCTTTTTAATTTGCAGTATTAGGGTTGTACCCTGCATCGCTGTCGTTCTTCATAAAATATAATTGTTTTAATTACATATTTTTTGCTTACGATCAATAGTTTTTTTTTCATAGTGACATACAAGCGTACTTGCTTTATGTTATGAGCGTATATATACACGGCTACGGTATGCCCGTGGTAATTGCAATACAAGGCGAATTACTCTGTTGGCTATTCTACAACTTGTACCTCATATTAGAGTTTTGTGATAAGGTTAAAGGTCCTTACTGTAGGCGGTAGTCTTTCGAAAGCTTCTAGTCCTAAAATCAGAATCATATAGAATCAAAAAAAAATATTTTCTGTAATAAGGAAAAAGGCCATGACCTTGATAGTCACAAGGCGTGGGTTTGTGCTAGCAGTACATAAACATAAAGATCGCAAACACATAAACAACTAGGTTAGGTACTCATCTCCCGCGTCCTATAATAAACAATACATATTACTACCCATCTGCGTTAATTGTTTGTTTTACATTGATCCATCAGTTGTAAGTTTGACTACAGAATATGAGATCCCGGGAAGAAAATTAACAGTGATTGGGATTTTACGGTAAATTCTTAATTTGACTTTGATTGTACGGTCTGACTGAATAACAGTGGCAGATATTTATTAGGCAAAACTTTGTGTGGTCCAGAAATGGTTTTTACGAGTCTGGGTGTATTTTGTGTCAGTCGATAGACACATAGTAAAGAATCGTGCTTATTAGGCAGAGATTTATCATGAGTAGGAATTGAATCCACGATCTCCGGTTTAGCCACAAGACCGGCCAGTCATTTACTCTCATAGTATTCTTTGTTTAGCTGTATTTTTTTTATTTACTTACTACATATTTTGGCATAGGATTGAAACACATATACTAATAACGTCATAACTATTATGTTTTGACCTATTCATTCTGTAATTTTCTAATACCTTTATAAATATTCTGTCATTCTTTCTTCTCAAAATTGTGTCTTGTGAGTGGGTGAACTGTTGAGAACAAAACGCTGCCTCGATAACATCGGGTGTGCTTCCCCCTGTCGAATTTTTAATCGCAACCGTTGATGTCGTTTGTCTGGCATGGTTCTGCCCCGGGGGCTCTCTGTGGAAACTCGGTACAGCAACACACCCCTCACGTCAATTTAAAATTCATATCATCCAGCAACCGTAAATTAGTTTTCTCTTCACTATCACTGTCGATTCTAAAAAAGCTGTGTACTGGACATCACTTTGTCCATCATAACTTTTGTGAAATGAATTCAAATTTGACTGTACGGTTAACATATAATCCTCTGTCTACCCCATAGGGGAAAAAGACGTGAAGATATGTTACGCATTTTTTTATACCACTAGAAAAACGTTTCTTTTAACAATCCATCTCTAAACCACTTCTGGAGATATGTAATCACGCACAGCGGAACACAGCTACACCACTGTGTGTAGTTATTTGGCTTTGGTCTTCTCTAAACGGGGTAGCTCGCTCGCTCACCTTTTTATAAAATGGTTCCAACATCTTTTAAAACTTTTCTTTAGGATTTTTCCGTCCCATGTTCTCTGGTATTCGGAGGTTTACCCGAAAGACTAAAGCACGGGATCCTTTAAGAAAGGGTTTAAAAAGTTTTTACAGGGTCGGCAACGAACAAGTAATAGATATACCTGGTGTTGCATACGTAACTGCTTACCATCAGGTTCCCACAAAAAAAAACGCTTTTATATGGACATTAAAACTATAATATAAAAGTAATGAAAGTGATGAATGCAATCATAAATGTATTTGCCGAAAAAGAAAGATATCGTTATTTGCAAATCGATAGACGGCCGGGCAGTGTGATGTAATATGAGAAGGCAAGTCCGTAATGTTTATTTGATACAAATAATCGCCACATGATGTATGGAAGCAATCGCGGGCGACGTTCGCCGAGCGACGCGGCGGCGCTCACTCACCATCCACGGCCGAGCGACGTAAGGTTTATGATGATTATTCGATCTAAATGATGATTTATTACAGGATTAGGCAGGCACACGGTCCATTTTGTGGGGAGATTGGCTTTATTTATATTATAATACCATTCTCACATTAAATCAGCAAGAAATCGGCTTTGTAGAATATTAATCACTGCGTTGTTTTTTATGACGATGCGTGGCGTTTTTATTTTGAAAAAAAAGAAACTTATTTGTTGCTTTTATACTGACAAATAAAAGCTGCAATGTGATAACGAATAATTCGTAAAATTTGAATGTAACAGATAGTTGATACCTATTTCACCCCCGCAGATATTTGGTGAAATTCAGGGACAGAAAACCTCGTAATTACGAGATTCTCTGTCCCTGAATTTCACCAAATAAACAATTTAAAGAAATTATAGGTATTCAATGAGAGTATTTGTCAATATTTTATGTTAAAAAAAAAAGAAAAGTACGCAGTTATCAAATATCATCAGAGAATTTCATTTTATACTAACTGTTGCCAATGGCTCCGCCTGCAAAACAAATACAAGTAAATTTCTTCGGTAACTGTAGGTACATTTCTCCGGAATAAAAATTTGTTGATAAATATATTACGTTTTATAAATTTAACTCTGTGCTAATTTTCATCCAGATCAGTTCATGTTCATGTCGTGATTGGAAATAATGCCCAGAGGTTTTACGACTGACTTGACGAATCGCGACTGGATTGTGACGTCATAAAAAATGTGTTGTTTCTTCTGGACAACACTGCTGTTTTATGACATCACCCTCCAGTAATCCAACACCACCCTCTCGTAATAGTTGTCAGTTTTGCGGTAAAGGGACTGTAATATCCCGATGGTCAAACTTTAAAAGCTTATAATTATTTATTAATCAACCATTTTATCTACTTTGCAGTATTAATTCTTCTTCTATCATAGTTTAAAAACGGGAGTGATATGTAATAAGTAAATATTACATAAGTTGTTAAATGCCCTATTTTTAAATTCCGTTAAAAAAGAAGCAATTTAATAAACCTACTTTCCAAGATTTAAGAATTTAATATTGGCAGCAGCTTGTTTAAATGGACGGATGTTTTTTTGTTAGCGTAATTTATAAGGCCGAGATAATCAAATTAAGATTTCATGAAAAATGTGGTCAAAATAACGTTGGAATATTGTCCCTTATTCCAGCCAGCGTAGTAAATAACAATTATTGCAAAAGACATCCTCCCGCTTGTATCCAAGACAAAGCTAATCAAATTATAATTTCAAATTAACCTTTGCTGCAGGGGACTTTACGACACAGCAATATTATTTAACATAATACTTTTAATTTACAAACAAAAATGTCGCTTAGAACGGAATTTTATTAAACTTATTTTCGTTTTTGGTTTTATTTGATACTGTAAGGAAGGATATCTGCACATTGTATACATACATAGTGATATGTATTTATGTGTTTGTAACAATGCATATACGGGTCTTTGTGGTAGTATCGATTTAGTGAACAACAATAATCATGTCTTCCATTTTCCGTACACAAAAATATAAAATGCATAACTTCTAAACTTTAGGCAAAGAATAACAAAGACGCCATTTAAATTACTTTAATATAAGTTTGTTTCTTTGAATCGCAATGTTGAGGGGAAATTTTCGGAATTTGTCTTAAAACATTTCTTTGCGAAGAAGAAGCTTCCGACGTCGGCGTGTCGGTCGGAGTTAGACGGGTCTGAACATGTAGAAAGTAAAATATGAGGCTACAAATAAACTTGTATTGTAGCTGCACTAAATGTTATGACCGAATCGTTCATATACTACCTATTAGGTTCGTTATGAAGAAATTTTAAAACTATCTAAAATATGTTTATTATGTTAATAATAATAAAATGGCCTTAAAAGGTAATAAAAAATTGCTTACGTCATCTGAGCTTTTCTGTTTTCCAGTCATAAAAAGAAACTTTATTTGTAAAAACAGGTTATAGCCGGAGACTTTTAAAAATTCATTCTTATTTATTCTAGGGTTTTAAAAACAAATCATAACAAGGCGAAAATGTACGTCATATTTGAAAGTCAATTCATTATACTACGTCTGTTTTCAATTATTTATCTTTGCCGAAAGACATTCACTGCTGGACATAGACCTCCCTTAAATATTTCCACAGCATTCGTTCCTAGGCTGACCTTACTACAATAATGTAAGTACAATAATAAGTAGTAAGCAGTTAAAAGTATCAATAACATAAATATTACCATAATACCTTCAGACGTGTTCATGTAAAAGGAGCAAAGTGCATCATATAAATAAAGTCATAGGTAAAGATATAGGTAGGTGACCCGCAGCGACCGTTGATTCAAAAGAAAGACAAGTAGAAACTTTCCCGCCGAAGACATGAAATCATAGAACGATTTCTTTTACGACTTCGGTTTCAACTTCATAGCGATGAATTATGCAGAAAGGAGAGAGATTTCCTGCGATAAAAGTCGTAACACCCAAGAGTGTTCTAAAAAGAACTCTTAGAATATGATAAGGGGACGCCCATCTAATATTTAAATATGGACTTTTTGTGGAAAGCCCAGTACAAAATATTACTTAAAGACCATAGCTTTAGCAAAGTATTACGTATTGTACTCGTAATTTGATTACACGTGTGGTCTAGGTTCGATTTGATGTTATCTTCGATCACGCCGGATAGCCTTCCTATAGGATTAAGAGAGTGGAGAAATAGAGAGTGCACCTATATTTGCGCACACACTGGTCCATAACAATATATCCTGCACAGATGGTATTTAGTCCTTGTTGACATTGGCCGCCGTGACTAAGCTGACGAGAACATTATTATTAAAAAAATGTTGTTTAATTTCCCTGTAAAAGACAATATAGGGTGGATACTGCAACGTTGCCGAAGTAATACGCTATGGTATTTTTTTAATTGCCGCTGCAGTATGGCATAGACGCGAAAGCGAGTGGGCCGTAGTAGCTAGACGTAGAAGCGAGCGTACGCCGCGCGCGCCCTGAATACCTAATTGACTAATATTAGTTGCTCGGAGGGCGGAACTTCCTTGTAGGTGAGTACGAAACTTGAGACAAAGAACACGTACGCGACGCGTAAGGGCTATTTTTTAACTTTTAATATGCGAATTTGATCAATCATGGTGCCGTCAGTTTCGTTAATGTAATAACAGTATCAATAAAGAGTATGTACTATAAATTACTTACTTAAGGGATTTTTTTATTTTATTTTGAGTAGTATGTATCTGCAAGGTTGCAAGCTTTTTGGAAGCTTCTAAAAACACACCGAGACGGTACGGAGTGGCCGTGCCTCGGAAAGTAGGTACGAGTACATAAAGCCGTTGGTCCTGTGGCTGATTTTTATGGTCGTTTCAGATTGACGTCCTATGGAACAATAATAATTAAGAAATACAGAGTGCATTTGTATTTGCGCACTCACTTGTGCACTTTAACAGGCCCTGAAATTGACTAATTACCGTTGAAATTGGAAATAATTGAAGATAATTGAAATCAGTGTCTGATAAACTTGGAAGTCCATTTCTAATACCAGAAGGAACTGTTAATTTATTGTGGAAGTCCCGGGGTATAAACTTGTGAAAGGTCATGAGTTCGATTCCTAGGTCGAGCAAAGTGTTAGTAGGTTTTTTTTTTATTGAAAAGTTTCAGTAGCACGGAGTCTGGAATTGTGCCAAGTATATGGCAATAGCACCTATTACATGACACCTAACATAGTTAGCAATACGTGGAAGTAATACATCTATATCTTATGGAGAAATAAGGGCGTTGCTATGCTTAATATTATCGCGCGTTTTATTTGACATTTATGCTTTCTCATGCACAGGAATATAATTACGCCACTGAGTTATTTGGGTATGGTGTTTTATAAGGTGGAGATTGTTCGCAAGCCGAGTTGTTCGCCCGTGTGGTGTCCTACCTCTCTGCCTAGTGAATACCTATATGGCTATATTAAATGTACCCTCTTATTTTGTGAAAAACAAGTTTGTCTGGATAAATAAATGTTTATGGACGAATTTTGATGAGTCTTTGAAACAGTTGCAGCTTATATGTATATCAGACTAGCACATAGGCTATATTTAATTTCAAAAAACTAAATCTACACGGGCGAAGCCTCGGGCAAAAACTGATATACTAACAATAAATATCTCACCCATTGCTCAATCTACGAGGTCGTGATTATTTATTAATTAATTACCAAGTTTTGAATTCACAATAACTAAAAGGAATTTAATTATTCAGAAGTACTTGAGCAAAAGTTCAATTTAACTTTGTTATAGTTGATTGTACATTTGGGTTATTGTCTTCGAACTACCTTGTCGGTCTAGCGATTGTTGAGTGCGGCTGCTGATCATAAGGTCCCAGGTTCGGTTCCCAGTTCAGGCCAGAAATAGGGTTTTGATGTCACGAAATTCATAATGGATGGACATTAGCGTAGTTTACATCTCCGTGGTAAAGCCTTATGAAACCGTTTGTTCTAGGACTGTTATTTCTGTACTGAGTTTGCGCACACACTTGTGCAATATAATATCTCACGCACAGACTAGTCACCGTCGCGACCGAAATTCGGTTGGGAGAACTTCTATGCGTAAAGAAAAAACTTTGTAGCCACTTTTTAAGCACTTTGCGCGCACAGAAGAGTGTGAGATTTGGCACAGCTATAGTTTGTGCAGAGAAGGACTGCAGAAATATAATACGGTCAAATTTGACAACTGAGCAATCTCTACTTATTATTAGGTCTACTGCAACGGCTAACCTTTAGGCGGGCTGTATGTATTTATAGTATTTTCCACCATATACTTACTAAGTACGTTCATAATAATTTGACTGCCTTGGTGGTCCAGTGGTCACAGTATGCGCCTGCTGTGCACGAGGGTTCGATTCCCGCACAGGACAAAACTTTGTGTGACCCACAAAGAGTTGTTCTGAGTCTGGGTGTAATTTGTGTCCGTTAATTGTATGTTTGTAAAGTACCCCGCGACACAGAGCTTATTAAAAAATAAAAATAATTTAGCTAACAAAAGTTTTGCAACCCTTTCTAGTAGCAATAGAGCATTGCGGCTGCCAGGGTGGACTGCACAGAGAAGGTACGTACTCGTAGTTTTGAAATGAAATAAATTCCATTAGCGTAATTGTTAGCAATAGCGACTATAGCTAGTTACTGTGTCTCGTGCGCAACTCCGAAGCTCATTCACTTCTGATTTTACTCCCGACTACGTTAAAAAACCCATTCATTAGTTTATAAAATATGGTCTATATATCTAAGTGATAATAATTATCACTCATCTGGTATTACTTTTAGTGGTAACTTTCTTTAAATATTTAAATAATTTTGAGCTAATTGCATGATTGGTGTGAAACAAATGAAAAATCCGATTTCACCTAAACGGATTTTATAAAAAGCTTATTGAATCGGATTTGTTCGTAGCTATGTATCATGGAAATTTGTTTTTTTTGTTCAATTTGTTTCATTTGTTTTATAGCTTTTTCTTCTTTTGCTGTTTGTCGACCTCGAAAGAGATATCGCTTAAATAAAATTGTTCATAGCTTTTATACTACTTAGGTGGCATAAGGCCCGCCTGATGATAAGCAGTTACCATAGCCTATGGACGGATACAGTACAAGAGGTGTTACTCGAGTGTTGCCGACACAAAACTGTTGTCATCAGGATTTTATGATGAAGTAAGTATTCCTGAAATAGGAAAACGTTTCGTAAATAACGCATCCATAAATGAGCTCTGGAAGCCTGTAAAAGCAGTATGCTTTCTTTTCTCTCAGTAAAAAAGGCGCATGATCCTTGTTAGGCAATTTTTATCTTATGCTAATTATCTTAAGGTTTAAAGTCTACAAATGGTTTTGTCTCCTTTTCCCTTGAGGGTGCGATATGACCACTAATTCTCCACAATATTGTCTAAACTTTATAAATAAATATACCGGGCACAAGATTTCTAAGTTGCAAAGGGCGACGCATTCCATGAACACAGTTTCAGGTTACTTTGTTATGCTAATCTTCATAATTCTTTAGGCGGTGGAAGTTTCGAGCAACTTACTTTTTTGAAAATAACTTGTAATTCAGTCGTAATTTGTTACGCCGTTGAATGTTTACTTACTCGAATAAAGTTAAAACCCACAGGTTTGACAATATCTTTTTTATTTATCATATTTTACTTCTGAATACTTGTTGTTTGACTGTGTTATGATGCATGTACGTATAGTATTAGGAAGGTGGTCACCCTACTAGTCACCAAGTATTCTGGGTTTGGTTAGACCAACAGATAGTTTTTCTGAGTCTGGGTGTACATTGTGAATATTTGTTGTAAGGTATTCTCTGTTGTCTGTAAGGTATGTATCTATGGATTTATGATTCATTATAATGATATTTAGTTTATACTAGAATATATTATTAAAATATGTAATTTTCATTACTGAGGAACTCCAACGGCGCCCAAGAGACAAACATAAGCTTAGTTTGGGGCCAAAGAAAAGCTGAGTATCGAAACATGTATTTTATTAAATAAAATAAAAAACTGAAAACATCTACGATACAGCAGCCTAGACCATGTTTTAATCATAACTGTAATATCCATTTTGTCGCTATGTTGCCACAGACAGACACATATGTATATGTTACATAATGAATAAATTCAACGTCGCTTTATAAATGACGGCGTTTTTAGTTAACCAACATAAAAAACACAACGAATTGAGAATGCCCTTTTTTATGTCGGTTAAAAAGTAAAAGGTACGTGAACGTATTTCAATCACGTCAATTATAAACTCAACAATCAGGGCACCTTGTACTTAAAACTATCCTGACAGTTTTGTAAAGCTCTTGCCTTGTTCAAATTAACGAAGAAAACTTCTCGATCAAGTCCGTCTACCTGAAAACACAAAGTAAACTCCGTGCCTTCGCAACTTATCCATTAACTTAAGTAGAATCTGTAGACAGCACGGGAAGAACATTGCGTTCGCCCTCACCTTGTGTTAGAGATAGTTTGAGCGTTAAACTAAATTTATGATATTAGATTGATTGGTTGTGTACCCGCTATTATTTATTTACTTATTTATATTTTTTGTGACGTCATCTTATGTGTTGTCTTTGATTTTGAAGCCTCGGTGAGTTTTTGGCTTTGTCAATATAGAAGAACTGGATAAAGTACGAATTCTTTTTTTTATAGTTACCCGTAGTCTTTGGAAATTTGCAATACCAGAGAAAAATCACAACCTATTTGATCGTTTATCCTGAAACAAGAAAAACTTTTTAGAAAAAAGGTTCCTCCTAAATGAGAGCCACCCAATCAAATTACAATTTCGTTTTGTAATCTGGGCTCATACACCACCTACTGTCCTACGACAAGACCACTATGTTTAGTTATTTAGCTGTGGTTTTTGCATGGCGCTCAATCTCTTTCTATATAATTGTCCCTTCATATAACAATAGACTGGCCCTCGAAACGTGGGTATAAAAATAATGATACATCTCAGCATACCCCTTTAGAGAAACATTCAAGATGCAATAAACTATTTATTTTGATGTATTTTGACTGCTTGCGATTTATCATGCGAAAAGTCTCCGTGAAAAGAATTGCTACACGATATACGAAAGCGCAGAATGGCAAGTCACCCTTTACATTATGCGGTTGTCACGAGGTGCCCGATCAAGCGGAACTGTTTCAAATTGTTAATGTATTCCACGTTAAATTTTATATGGTTATTTTACAATACGTTTTTATTTAAAAATCAAGAGTTAAAAAGAGAGAAAGAGAGTTTGAAAGTCTTGCCATGAAATCATTATTCATTTATTAACAATCTCCATTTGGCTTGAAACCCAAAAATGAAAAATTATATCTTGAATTTTTACTTCACTTAAAATCTGTACAACGTTGTAGTCGACGACCGCTTTATTATTTATGACAAGGAACACGAAACTCATCTCGAGTTATAAACTTCTTGGAATTTCTCCTGAAGTAATACAGAGCTATTATTATGATGTCCCCACAAAAAATATTCGCTGTGTAGCGGGGCTAGGGTCGCGCACAGGGGTGCCTTCAGTCGTCACTGGCGGGCTGGCGGCAGCCCCGTAGATAGTCCCACTGCCGAGTTCAAGGGAGGCAGACGTCTGCGGCCCGCTCCACATCTTCGGCATACTATAAAATATTATCGGCAGCTTTATTGCCATCTTAACCTTGATTTCATGATAAGTCTGCACTTAATTTCATTGTTTTTTAAAAAGAAAGCAAGTATGAAAATGTCATGCGAAATGTAAAAAAATGGTAATAAAGCCTACATAAAATATAAAGAACAAAGATAGTATTATAAATAGGAAGTAAATTAAGACGAAAGAGCGGACCTGATTGCTGAAACGTAGTCTGTATTTCGTTTTTTTTATATGATCACCTTTGTTTTCAAATTACTTGCATTCTTATTAATAAAAGGTACCTAAGTGATACAATCAAATAAACTTAGTAGCTAGTGTAGTCCTTTTCATTAAAAAAAAAAAATTCTCATGATTAAAAAAAACAAATAAACTTGTGATTTGTTTTTAATTTGATTTTTATTAAAAATAAACTTTATTAAATTCTCCTCATTTCACACGGGTGTGTCAAGCGAGGGGCTGTGTGGTGGATAGCAAGCAATTAGGCATACAATTCTCTACATTACCTAAAACATTACCTCTTTATAATATCACTATAGATCAAGTATATTTATAATATCTAACGCTGGCTACCGTTAGTCCAGACAGCGCACAAGTTGTTTATGTTAATTTTGTTTTCGCCGTGGTGATAACCCTACGTTCGAGGGGTGAGACTACAGCAGGTCGACTTTGACTAACTTTAAAATAGATTCTATTATATAAGCAGTATAGACAAGACGTTATTGCAGGTGGGATTCAGAAAATCATTTTTTTTGGCAAAGGCTTATTGTATAGGTGTAAGATATACTTAACTTAGTTTATTATTACATATAATGTTTGTAAGTTTGTTCAATCACATTGTTTAGTAGGAGTAGAAAAGGAGTAGGTATCTTCGAAATTACTGATCCGAGTCTGAAAACGAATACTAAGTAGTATTTTTCAATAATTTGAAGCTCAATTTTCAATTTTTTTATCGTCTTACCACGCGAGCAAAGATGCTTCTTAGATATTTGTTGCTTAATCATGTAAAATCTACTAAACACTATTGAATACTTTATTAACATCCATTTCATGAAAGGTGATGCTAAATTATTACTTATGAGCAGTAATACTATCATCACCTTGCCATACGTTCAGCCTATATCCTATTCTATTATAGACTATGTTTTATACAAATACTAGCACATAATGTCTAATATAAAAAAAGGTCGTAATTTTGAATGCAGTAGGTAGTATTTCCCGGATAAGGAATGCAATAAAAATTTACGGTTGTCGAATAGTCGTAAAAAGATCACCGCATAGAGAGCGCATTTCCAAATCCTTGACAACCTCACGAGGAATCTTACGCAAATCGATTCTTCTATATATAACATCGTTTTTTTATTACACCAGTCTGTACAAACAGAGAAAACAAACATGACTCAGGTACAATAACTATACAATTTAAAAAAATACTGATTGTTCTACTATTATTTAGTAGGTAGTTTAAAAAAACGGAAGAAGCGGAAACCACAGATCTTTATAAAAAATCAGTTCTGTAGTAAGTAAATAATAGATGAGATAGATGTCCTCAAAAATACTGCCTTTGTGATAGTGAGTATAAAGGCCGAGCTAGTTCTAAGTTTGATGCCCGGTTTGGGTCATTCAGTATTGAGTTTTTCAAGAAATGCAGGATCAGTCTACAGTGTAGCAAGCTGAGCAGAGCGAGGAATTATTATTACATGGGATACTTAGCTGGCGAAACATAGGATTTTTTTGAAACATCTACGTGCCTTTGAGATGATGTTATGTACCTATAACTGGCTATTTTATTTTGTGGACGTTGAGTGAGATTTCTGATCACGAGATCCCAGATTCTATTCCTTGGTAGGGCCAAAAATTAATATTGGATTTTTCTGTCAAGAAATTCACAATAGACGCTCTAAATTTAAAAACTGGCGGTGTTTACAGCCAGTGCCTCGGAAAGCACGCTAAGCTATTAGTTTAACGCCTAATCTCACCGGTCATGTCGCTAGGTTCCATCGAAATTAGCCACCGTTACCGCAATAGTGTTAGGAAGCCTATCTATGTAAAACTTCCCTCTTACGTTTTCTTTCGATAATCAAGTCAGTTTGTTTTTTTTACAAAATTGAATAAACTTTTACAATACATCTAACAAAAATAACAATGTTTTATGTCTCTTAACTACAGAGAAACTGTTACCTATACAAAAGAAACACATACGGCTTAAATGGCTTACGACAATAAAAAAAGTTTTTGTGATGTTTTTCTTCCAAACCACTTAACAAGCTTGGCGCACGTAGACATGTTTGTGTCGTGCTTGCATTATGACACCGTGTTACTATAAGATTTAGAGGGGACAAAAGAGAGGAGACGTTGTGGCGCCAAATACGTTGCCTACTTTGTCATAACTACCGCTCATCTAAGTGTTCTAATGTCTAATGGATCCGCGTCCCATTCATTTAGATTTGATATCTATAGGCGGCTGAATTACAGTAGTGTTAATCGATTTTGTAGGTGAAGCGATTTATGCAGGTTTATTAGCACTAAGTGCTTGTGTCCTCTATGAATCTAAATATCCTGTTTATAGTGTTTATAGTAAGATGTCAGGTCTTTCATTAAAAGGGGTCATTTTAATAATGTTTCATAGAGGACGCTTAATAAAAAAAATACTTTGAAATTTCTATTTTTAAACTCGCCTCAAAGGAGAGGAGGTTGTTAATTATTTTGTATGTTTTGTCAATTATCTTTATATGTTTCTATTGCTCATTTAAAGGTGCTCAAAGTCAGGCACACTTGCTAATCGGTAAACGATCGCCGGTCGGGTCGGTTAAGCTACAGATTATGTGTGGCTCAATTAGTGCTGCAAGAAATTTCGCTGAGTCCGATTAATTGTTGACCTCCTTTAAGGTCCACAAACTTTTTTAAGGATTTTAAAGATCCATGTAATTTTTTAAAATTTAAATAATTGCTAACTGTGCTCGAAAAAAAAATTAGACGCAGGAAATCCAAGTCCAATGTCCAGGGCTTTTTAAACAACTATTTTTTAATTAAGATTTTTATATATCTTAAATCTATATGTTTAATGATTTTTATACTCGTACTTTGTGGCGTTTATATATGTACAAATAATTTGATTTTTGAAAAAAAAAAAATTTGATTAGTACATATAAACGCCACAAACTGTAAGTATATTTTATATAGTTTAAATAACAAAATGTTAGTAAAGACTGTAGTCGAGAAAGTCGGTGGTAAACTTTGTCTGTTCACTCATTATGGCGGAGACCTCTAGTTTCAGGTTGTTGTCATAAAGTTAACTCCTACGTGCTTGCACTATTTGAAAAATAAACTTTTAATAAGCCTCGTCGACATAACATGCTTTGTTTAAGTTTCCTACTGCAACTATAAGTAGTTAAATTTAAAATTAGTAGGTTCGAGCTTAATTATCATAAGAGCATTTATGTCTATGATATTGTCGAAGGTAGAATTAGATTGACTGTGTTTGCGGGCGATCGCGTTAATTTTCTGGCTTTAATTTTCTTTTAAGACAGATCTTTGCGTCTATTTTATATTTCAATAAAAAAATAGTACTTAAAGACGCAGGCTTTCCTAGGATTATCATGATGGAATCATGGATATATATTTTAGCTAATGTTACTTTTGTTATGCTCATGAGTTTGTTCTTTTCATGTATCTACAACTTATGTAATCCTCTGAATTTATGTATTGTTGAGTAAATAAAGTCCAAATATAATGGAACCTAGCATAGTATCACACAACTCTGCCCCTTAGTGTACAAAAGCGTAATACTATGTTATAGTAGGCAAATTCTGGCAATCATCATAAGTGTTTTGAAGTTTACGATATTACAAAAGTTGTAAGTAGATTTCTTTGAAGTAGAATTGTTCTAGCTAATTTTTGTATAACGATGAAAAACGCACAAGTTAACATAGTGAAACTGAGTTAGAAGCACGCAGCGGGCGATGTCTCAGCGCTACGTAATATACGCTAACGGCCCCGGACAAGACAAATGTGTTTTCTCTCGCTTGCTATTAGAAGCTTTCCGCCTTCGCTCTCATGCGCCCCCTGGATCTTGATTGAAAACGGTAGCTTATTATTGGATTTTTAGATGTGACAACAACGTTTATGTAGAGTTGGTTTTGTGATGTTATTCGATGTTCCTTTTGGAATGTCAAATGATATGTATATGTATCTATCTACGGTTGCTTTGCTGGATATGTAAGTTCTGGTTTCATGATGTCCTCAAAGGGCTACATTTTCAATCTTAATTTGGAATTGGCAGCAAATTTACTTATTAAGCAACTTTATTATCGAAGATATAAAACTAAAAAATAAGTACCTACCTAGTCTAATTTATTATTTCTATTTTAATAATTTAATACATTTTAAAATAAAAAAATAACTGTAGATCTAAAATAAGTAATTAAGTATATAAGTAAGTAAGTACTAACTAAAAAGTATGTCTTGGAACAACCGCAGGGCTTCTATTCTCACGTCAAGTATAGTATTTGGTTTATCTGATAATACAGCATTAGTCTTGAATTGTGTCCGGTGTATTGCAACAGGTTTACATATGGGGCCTAACATGACCATGGATTTGAAAAACTTGCTTAAAAGTTGAAAAATTATAATGGCTAGCTATTATCTTCGTTCCTAATATGACGATATAATTTTTCAAATAATTAGAGCACTAATTTAATTGTACTTAACATAACCTATCATTACATCAAGCTTTTTTAACAGAGGTTTATAACACCTACATTGCGGTAATTTTCTAAAGAAAAAACTAGTGGTAAATTAATTTCTACAAAAAAAAACATGAAATAAAATTTTACTTCAATAGGAAAATATGATTTAAAAATGTACGTGAATTTTGGTTCAGTGAATACAACTGGTGAGTTAAATCGTTAGATAGATATAATATAAAGACAAGGGTGGCAGCATTCACGTCGTAGCTAGTTAGCAGCGCAAACTGGCTCGTCGTCGGCGTTCGCGCAAATTGAATTTGTCTCGAATGCTCTGCGAGTGTGGGCTGGAGCGGCGAGCGCGCGAGTGCGGAACTGCGGACCGCCAACGACCCCGGCCATACTCGCCATCCACGCTCCCTTCCATTACTGTCACACTATTTGTCTATACACACACCTAAGTGGCTCAATTACGACCACCCATAAAAATAAAGTCAAAAAGTAAAATACCTGCATGAACTGTTTGGTGCTATACTTTTTTAAATATTTATGTAATACTTAGAGGGAAAAAAAGGAGATACCATAGCATATGGGCCCTTGCAATACCTGTGGCATCTCTTGCGATTTGCAAACCCAAAAAAAAGGAACACAAGGGTATTGTGAAAAATGACACAAAATATCTGTCTTATAGTTTAAAAGTTTCTGCAAACAAACGTTGACCGTAAGTCTATGTGATTACAGTAACTGCTTACTACTAGTCTTTAGTACACTTTTTATTGAGAGATGTTCGTAATTTTTCATTTTTTTTAAAAACGGCAATTTTTGTTACTAAGACTACTTATATAATTTTGTATCACTAAGGTTGCAGTCGAGAATGTGGCTTACGTGATGGTTAGTAGTTACTTTAACTTATAAATGTACCTACGCTTGGCCTTCACGATTCAATAGTTATCTAATTATATTAATAAATTATAATAAATGTAACTCATTTAATGCCAATAAAATAGTTAATTAACATAATAGGAAATCGTAGATTCAATACTAACAATAAAATTACTACAGCCATCAAAACGTTGTCTGTTTTGCAATTTCATTAAATTATTTTAATAATTTCGTCAACCGCACTAATTTTACAATAACATTACATAACAAAATGTCGGCTTTTGTAAGGGTGTGAGTTTAACATAGTAGCATGACTTGTGCGTTTTATCGAGTGTTGGTGAGATTAATGGCGGGCTCGTCGTACGCTCGCGGCAATTACACGCGCAATGTGGCCGGGTTGGTGTTCCCATCATGGTTTTGTTGCGTTCATCAACCGAGTGAACGTCACCGAAATGACGCAGACACCGATACCACGAATTTGGGCACAATATTCGCTAGCACAATATAATTTTGTTTTACAACACTTGTAATGAAATAATGTTTTATGTTAGATTACGGTTTTGTTTGTTTGCTATTTTAGCAGTAGTAAATAATATGTAAATCAATAGATCTGCAAGCTTGTCGCGGTCAGTTCATAGATGGGTTATATAAAAAATCGACCTCTCCGTGCTTTAAAAAGTAGGTGAAGCCGATTACTATCCCATTGGACTATAAGAGTGATTGTATACCGTATGCCAGTTCGCGCACACACTTGGGCACTATAATCGCACAGACGGCATATCTTCTACGGTCTGGATTATTTTTTTTTTTTTTTTTTTTTTTTTTTTTTTTATAAAAAGACAACTCCCGCACTAGAGAACAAGCTCTGTGTTGCGGGGGACTTTACAAACATACAATTAACGGACACAAATTACACCCAGACTCAGAACAACTCTTTGTGGGTCACACAAAGTTTTGTCCCTGTGCGGGAATCGAACCCACAACCTCGTGCACAGCAGGCGCATACTACACCCACTGGACCACCAAGGCAGTCAAACGTTTAAACGCGTGTGTTTGAATTATGCCTGGTAAATTGATAAATAGAGCTATTTTTTTTGGTATATCCTTGCACATTATGATATTAGTACAAAAACCGTCGGTATGACATGTTAAATGTATTCATTAGGAATGCAAATTTATATAATTTCCTTCTAGTAGCCACGCTCTCATACATATGAAATACTCATTCATAAAATATTCAAAATGGTTTCACGCTCCTTAATTATCTGTGTTTGTACGTTGGCGAAAAGTTTCATATGTTTCGTGTGTATTTTTGGCAAAACGTAGCATATTTTTAGACATAGACACTTTTATTCTGCCTTTGTACCTTATCGGGCACAACCATTTTTAAAAAAATACATTTTTGGTATAAAGTTTAGTGCTGGCCCGTAGAAACTAATGTGAGGTTAATATAAATGATTCTACCGTCTACGTTTAAAATTAACACGGACTTTTTTTTATAAAGACGTGATAGTAAGGATTGTGTAACTTGGTCGAAACTTCAAGATATGTGGTTAATAATACATTAATTATTGTTTATCATGCAACACGAAAGTTTTAGAGTAAGTAAATGTGTACCTACTTATTATATACACATGTTGATTCACAGTATGTTATGTTAACACAATTAACACATACTAAAACATCAAGAAACAACAGACCGCTATAACTTTTTCCTATTGTTTGGCAACAACAGCAATTTTCCGTGGACACAAGTACATAACGAATGTTTGTACAAGCTTCAGCGGTAATGCAGTGGCACGAAGTGTTTCACGACATACCTCTATCTATACTAGTGATGTGTAATATATAGACGCGTTTGTCATACTCGAACATCAAATGAATACAATAATATTGAATATTTTTAAATAAAATCGTAAATTTGTTTTATTTTGAAGTTCCCAATAACACAAATGCCGACCCGAACATAAAATTGGTCAAACAGTAAAATTATACTAGAGCTAACTATACTAGCTACTTATTATATTCAAAGAAAGAAAATAAACGTAAAAAAATGTTCAGTATATGGGTCATTGTCAAATTTTGCGCAGGTAACCGTGACTAAAAATAATAAAATTATAAAAAAATAAAATTACTCTAACATGACTTTTAATTACATCAATGCCCGTTAAAACAATTGATCTTTTTGCTGTTACAGTTGGCCGCGATCTTTAATTAATGATTTGTGATTTATTCCAGATTTTGTGAGTTAGGGTGTAAAAAAATACAACTCTGTTATCATAACGTTTTAGTTTTTTATTATGAAATGTAACAAATCAGTCCCAAATATTTTGGCATTAGTGTTAATTACAGTCTTTTATCTAATAATCACAATTAAAATCACAAGTGTTTTCTTTAAGTTTAACGATTATTTAACAAATTTTAAACAACTCCGTTACTTTTTGTATTTTAATAATATTAAATTCTGTTTAATCACTCTAAATATTTATAAATTAACTGCTATCAATAACATATGACTGTAGACATAGGTAACAAACTAACATTTTGCTAAATTATCATATTATATTAATTAGCTTTTCATAAAAATCTGAAGAATGTCCTTTATATCCTTGGGACAGAAAAGTAACTGAGTTGTAGGACAGTAACGTAGTTGTTCTTTTTTTGTATCTTACTTGACTAAATTGCTCTCAGTTGAGCTTGTGATCTTAGTAACGTAAATATAAGCTTTAACATTAACAACAATAAACTCTGTGACTGGTATTTACCAATCTATAATTTAACATTATAAAAAATAATCAAATATTCTTAAAAGGATAACTGGAAATTAAAAGTTACTTATTTTTCAAATATATCTAAAGCTTTATCATAATGGTAGTATATTCTTTTACCTTTACAGACTTTTTTAGGTTCTGGGACAATAGCAAGTAAATTATCAAAAGACACATAAGATAAATCAGACTCAACTAATTTGAATTTTGTTGCAGTATGATCAATTGACTTAAAAAACATAATTTTAACTTCACCATCTTCTTCTACTTCAGATAAGGCTTTACCCAGATATACATAATCCTGTTTTAAGGTGGAAATTTTAACCAAGACACAAACACCTAGTTTTATTTTATTGACATGAATATTTTCCTTCTCGATCAAAGCATCGTCACTATGTTTTGATGTGCCGGGTTGTTCTGACAAATAAGTGCTAGAAGGTTTTTCTTTCAATGATTTTAGAGGAGCATCATCATCTGAATCTGAGCTGTAGACAATGTTGTAAAATCCTTTTGGTCGCTCTTGACAAAGATTGCTAATATCAGACAGAAAATTGTTGTCGCAAGTGGAAGTAGTTGATTGTTTGACTGCAGTTTTTAAATTTTTTAATGGATTGTAGTGCTTAGGATTCATGCAAGAGCAAAAGCCGCGCTGACAAAAACAACTTAAATTTCTATATTTTAGAACTCCAACCTCTTCAGTGAAAACTTGATGGACTTTCATGGTACCTAATAATGGCACAATATGCTCCGGAATAAGATTTGAACTCTGCTCAATATTCTCATTGGTTATCAGATGTAGTCTCACTTTACTAACATCTTTCAAAGCAAAATAAAAACTTGTAGCATCAGATATATCCCTTCCTCGTGCAACAAGTTGGTCAGCAGTGCGTTTTAAAAAACCGCCAATCCCATCTGCTGCACCCTTGCCATGTCCTGCTTCAAAAAAATTCCATGTAACTTTAATAAACTTGTAATCGGAGAACAATTTGGTGCATATCAGATAAAAGTTCTGTTTTTGGCGGTATTGAGTGGCTGGGCCATCTGAAAATACATGCAGGGTATTAACTTCTGGAAATTTGTCATGAACTGAAGCAAAGATGGGATGGAGGTGAGCCCAGATTGCAGCTGGGTTATGTGAAAGGTTTCCAGATACTGTACAAAACGATGTTACTTCTATCTTAT